>OY977956.1:5110000-6575000 GCA_963854355.1 Epinotia brunnichana
AAGCAGCTTACCCGCTTCTGGGAGCTAGATAGTGTCTTACCGATACATAACTTCACCCCCGAGGAACGGGAATGTGAAGAGCATTTTTTAAAAACCACAACGCGTACTGATGATGGTCGGTTTGTCGTTACCATGCCACTTAAAGAATCACCAAAGGATCTAGGCGACTCCTATGATATGGCTAAGTGTCGTTTTTTATCGTTAGAGAAAAGGTTAAAGCACGATCCTGGTTTTAGGCAAAGTTACAACGCGTTTATGACTGAATACTTAGAGTTAGGTCACATGTCTCTATCTCAGCGTAAGCTAAGCGATGATGATAAAGAATGTTGGCTTCCGCACCACGGAGTAGTGCGAGATTCAAGTTTAACTACCCGTTTAAGAGTCGTTTTTGATGCATCAGCACCTACAAAATCAGGCGTATCGTTAAATGAAATTCAGAGAATCGGTCCTACTGTGCAGGATGACCTAATTTCGATTTTATTAAGGCTTAGACAACATAAGTACGTTATTTCAGGTGACATCGAAAAAATGTACCGCCAGATGCTAATTGCACCTGAGCAAAGATGCCTTCAACAAATTTTGTGGCGGTTCAATCCAACCGACCGCCTCGAGAGCTACGTCCTCAACACAATAACGTATGGCACTGCCAGCGGGGCTTATCTTGCCACGCGATGTCTAAAGCAGCTAGGTTTAGAGTCATCGGATCCCGCGCTACAGCGAACTATTGTACACGATTTCTATGTGGATGATTATTTAAGCGGCAGCACTAGCATTCAAGATGCCATACAGTTAGGAAAGGGAGTAATAGACACGCTAAAATCTGCTCAGCTAAACTTAAGAAAATTGCGCTCAAATAACGCCGAAATTTTATACAGTTTGCAGGTTCACTCAATAGCTCAGTAGTGGAACCGGATTTTGGCCCTAGAAGTTTTGATAATTCTAAAGTCGGAAAAGTTATGCTTATATGGCATATGACTTATTTTCAAGCATATTTGTATTATATGAAGAAAAGTTAGAACGAGGGTTAGATATAAATTAGGTATTTATTTATTTTTATTGATGATTTGTGAATATTGAATTAAAGTGCAAAGTTTAAGCTTCATCGTTTATAATATGTATGACGCTTTACACTGTTAAGTTTTTAGAAAAAAAAAACACCCGCGACTACGTCAAACCAGAATTAGCTTGTTATTTAGTCGATATTGAATTAGAGTTTTAAAAATCCACAACAATATCTCTAAATTCTTAAGTTAATAGACAAAGCCAAAAGTTTAGAGGAATAAGATAAAAGCTTTAAAATTAATACGCATTTTTTGTCCTGTAAGATCTAATATTGAATTAGAGTCTATAAAAATAAGTCTAATACTATAAAAGAATATATGCAGCCATATTATGGAAAGTAAGAAATTTCTGTGTATAGTTTGCATCATAAACGCATATTATTAAAAAAAGGCGCGAAAACCAAGCCGCGCTACAAGTTGTAGCTACGGCGGAGCAGATCTTAGTCGACCTTGCGAGCTATCGCTTGCTAGGTATTGCCCCGTCTTGCTCAGTTCTGACTCATTTAAGTTTATATTAAATAGAAAGGTTTAAAATGAGAAGTCAGAAAAACGGACAAAAATATAATATAAAAACTCAGCAGGCTAGTTCAGAAATTTGGTGTGGCATAAATACGTAGGTTCGTGCGAATACACGTAAAATCGGATTCCGCTGATTCCCTGTAGCCGAAGTACTCCCCTGTGGTGCGCCGGGTAGGTTGGCGGAGGAATTTCTTGACGGCGCTGAGTTCAGCGCCAGCCGGAAAACCGCTCCACGGTCTCGTACAAATGGCCAGAAGCAAGCGCAGGCAGGCGGAAAACATTCAGGCGATAAAATGTCACTCTGGACCTTGGACCCTGGAACGTGCCATCAAAAAAAGGCATTACGAACGGTCCATTTATTCCTGTGAGCACCAACGGCATGTGGGAAAGTACTTAAGTAGTTGTGATGCCGTGGATGTTCACAATTCAGATGCGGAGATTACATTTAAATGG
The DNA here is from genome assembly GCA_963854355.1 of Epinotia brunnichana. Taxonomy (NCBI): domain Eukaryota; kingdom Metazoa; phylum Arthropoda; class Insecta; order Lepidoptera; family Tortricidae; genus Epinotia; species Epinotia brunnichana. The sequence goes on from OY977956.1 coordinate 5,112,034, forward strand.
AGTTGATTTGACAAACAGTTAAATTAGATGATTTTATATTTTATTTTTAAAAATGCGGGCGGATTAAAGTGACACGCACGATGAATAGCAACTTTAAATAAGTACTAGTTATGAGCAAACTTGTGAGTAGATACGATATAAGAGATTTGCAGTTAAAATTATTGTGAACTAGTAGCAAGTTAAACTAATTAAGCAATGAATCAGCACTAAAGGTTCTAAGCTACTTGCAAACAAAATATAACCACTTACCCAATTTGGGGTACACTATTAACACTTTTAAAAAAACACCACAGTGATTACTGTTTAATCGAGGAACGCGTAGGGACGACACCAGAACACCGATTACGGTTCCGTGCAGCGGACCGTAGCAGAGATCGAGTCTAGGTGACGTGCGTTCTACTCAATATCTTTTGGCTAATGAAAAAATTAGCGGCCTCGCGCGATGACGAGTGCCCGCGCAGATCACGTGCGTCTCACATGCATTCGTTCATGTGCGAATGAAGCTATGAGTGATCGAACGTCAAATCAATGCCGCGACATATTTAAACAGTTTAGCGTGTTGATGAGTTTATAACTTATATTTAGGATAGTTTAAACATGTGTTTTGGTGTGTAGTGTTGTAATGAGTTGTGTATGTTATTTTTAATTAAGTAAGTAGCTAGAATTTAGGTTTATTTATGTAAATATGTACGTGTAACGTTACAGTATCCCTCGCCCCGCCCGCGCGCCCCCGGTCTTCCGCATTTAAAAAAAAAACATTTTTCGTATTTATATGTTTAAAATAGGGAAGGCGCAAAAACTTTTTATGTATAGTTTATGAGATTTTTTTGGGGGCAAAACCCAGATTCGAGCATAGTAAAACATATGTAAAAAAAAATTAAAGTGGCCAGATTCAAATGAAACAAATATATGTTATAAAAATCGTCTATTTAAACAGCTCTTTCAAAAAACTAACCAAAATAGTTTTTGAAAACCTTCCTTCAGGAAAATACGTATAACAGCACTGTTACAATATTAGATGGTCCACGTGTAAAGGTACCATAAGGCGGTTTTATGTTTCGGAGATATTCAATGTTTGGAAAAGCGGGTGAAAAGGAAGTTTTTTATTATAGCTATGTCAAAACCTATAAGATGTAACATTAGTTTACCTATTTTTAATTTTATTATGTACAATAAAAAATTACAGATACTGTTTTTTTATGAAAAAATCTGCATGGAATAATGTGAAGTTACAGAAGTTAATTTAAAATTGTTATTAGTAGCGTCCAGACAAAAGTGGTGGCAAATTTCGCACAGGGAGTAAAATGGAGTCGTTGCTTTTTATTTACTTTTTACGGTTGAATGAATACATTATTTATTTAACTTATATTTTTAGAGTAATAAACTATAATGTAATTTGGATATCAAAAAAAAATATCCAAATTATATTAAGTATTTTAAATATATTTTATTGCAATTTATGGCTTGCAGTAGTTGCAGTACACGAAACAGTTGATAATGTGGCCAAAGGCCCTGATAATTGTACTTGCAGTAGTAATTTTTGAGATTTTCACTTTTCTGCAAAAATTACATCACAAGCCTAAAAAAAAATTTCAGGTCTTTTTTTATATTTCAAACATGTTTCTTATCTAACCAAAAACGCAGTACTTTCACAAAAATATTACTTATGCTAACAAGATCTACAGCATTCAGCATGTGCTAGAAGGTTGTGAAGTACTTGCTACGTTTACTGCAGGTTTGTTAGGCATATAACTTTTTTGCAACGAATACTAACTAAAGCCAAACGCAGTATTCAAAATTACTGCGTTTGAGTTTAGCGAGAAAACCAAAGAGCTACTCTTGCCACGCTAAAAGTACTTAAACGCAGTACTTATTCCACAGTGCTGCGCTTAAGAGTATCGAGAGGTATTCGAGAGTAACATAAAGCTACGCATGGACCGAAGCCACACGGTACAGTGCCGCATTTCGTGCTAGCAAATCAGAGTGAAATATTCGCACTTGATTTGGTTACACCTTGTATAATTCAAAAGAGTGATTGATGGCTTGATGAGTGGAGGTGTTTTATATTAATAGACTTTAATAAAAAAATGTTCCTGAAACACATTTTATAGACTATTAAAAATAATAATTTGATACGCTGATAAGAAAAATATTCATTTTTTCTAGTACCTACCTAAAATCAATTTTATTTCGTCTCTTCATCACTTCAATATTTGTCTGAAGTTAAATCTTACCAACACTTATTTATTACTAGGTATGAAAATAGAGCATGATTGCGAACTAGAAACGCAGTATTTAACACGTGCTAGGTGATTTTGCAGTAATAAACACAAATACTGCATTAAGCCTTAGTGATACTGTAATGCCTGCAAACCCAGATCATCATATCAGCCGAAAGACGTCCACTGCTGGACATAGGCCTAACTGCAAACCCATATAGTTGATGAAAATGCAGTACTGCGTATTTTATCTAAATAAGGCAGTAAAGTAAAAAATATTTCAATCTAAAGATTTATTTTTTTAACAATTTTTCAGTACACTTCAAAAGTTATATAACATAGATTTGTTGTATAGATACCAAAAAATATGTTTACCGCGTTTATCTCGAAACCACCATTTTGCAAGTACTGCGTTTGCAATAAGAAGGGCAGATTTGTTAGCGTACAAAGTCGTAAATGCCAACACAATGGCATCTGTAGTCTGTAGTAGACGAAAGATTGAAATTTTTGTGGAAAGATAACTTAAACAGAAATCGCCGTTATCGCCGCAACAAGGCGGCCGAACTTTAGCGTTATATACAGGTTGTATTATTCAAACGGGGCAGTGAGGGAAAATCCGAAACTATAAGAGATACGAAAAGTCACGAGACTTATCCAGTTTATGGTAAACTATGAAAATAAACAGTCATAAATTCTGGAAATACATAAAATCCAGTTCAGGAATTTCCGATATTCTGAGTGTAACAATTCCGGAATTGCGAAAGTCCGGAATTGTAAGGGAAAATTGTTGCTAAGGAACCCTGTATCTACAATCACAGGAAAATGCCTAATTTCATAGTTTGATGTACAAAAATGGATTTCCCCATACTAAGCTCCTTAGTAAGTATGGGGAGAATAACTGTGGCGTCTGAAACTAGACAAAATTGGTAAATTCGTGGTTTTTTTAAATTTATTTTCATTATTTACACCAATCTTTTCAAAGCTGTAATAAAAATATAATTCCCATACTTCAGCATCTTCCTGGGATTGTAGATACAGGGTTCCTTAGCACCAATTGTTCCTTACATTACACTATTAATTTACGCAAAATAACGCACTCTGATTTTTAGACAGATTTGACCGGGTTCGATTCCCGGCTGTGTATGAGGCTTTTTTGAAATTATTTGAATGCAGTATTAATTTTTTTCTAAAATCGGTCTCGTAACTCCTTAGAGCAAATTTCCGTATATCTTATAGTTTCAGATATTCCCTCACTGCCCCGTTTGAATAATATACCCTGTATAATGCATGTCTACCCACTATGATTTTTGTACAACAACTTATAACTTTTCTCATGTAAGTGGAATATGTTGATTCTTTATGAAAAATAAAGTTCTTTAAACATAAAATGTAAATGTGCATTTTCATTTCAAAAACTTAATACCTATCTAGTTGCAAGAGAATAAAAAAAATTAAGAGAAATAAATCATTCAATCAGTATTTGTTTAGTCATAAAAATATCTAGGCGACTCTACTACCTTCTGTGTGAAATCTGCCACCACTTGTCCGTACCCTAATTATTATGTATATACCTACAATTACAAATATGAATGAATTGCATATGTTGCAATTATAATTTTGTTGTAAAAAGTTGTATTTTTGTTATTTGTTACCATTGTGTAAGCCACCAATACTTACTTTAACATAAAACTATAAGTAAAAACTTACTTTATAATGGACTTAACGCCGACGAAACCGCGGGCAATTCCTAGTATAGTAATAAATATGGGTAAGTTTCGTCTTTGTATTTCCATTAGCGTACTTAAAACAAAATAACAATTTTCCATTGATATTAGTTTAAAACATGCTTTGCGGTTTTTTTTATGGATGAGTTAAGGGCACCCCGCTGCCCCGCCACCGCTGATCGCTGCCTGGTGCCACAGCGCCACAGCGCACAGCACGGCGCGCGCATACAATACAGCGCGTTTGAAACGTAGAAATATAGGCACGGAATGCTTACCTATACATATCAGTATTTAGTGTCGCCGTGATTCTATATTTCTAAACTTTTGTTTGGTAACTGAGATCATTGTCAAGACCGTTTATTATTAACTCTACAAACTCTAATTCAATATTGGCTATACTGCTTAACCAGAAATAAATATCTACACAAGCCAGTTGTCTACACATCTAACTTTTTTCCAGTATATTAAGTGGATCAATTACATCATAATTTTACAATATCAGCTACTCTAATTCTTTATTTGCAAAATTATTTGCATTTTTTTGTTCACCAAAATGCAGATGTTCCAGACTTCTAAAAACTGATTATTTTAAAGAAACTAAAGTTTTATTGGATATGTTACAGTTTTTTGTAACTCTAATTCTATATTTACATAGTTCTTGGCTAAAAATAAAATATTTCAATATAACCGAAAGCCGAACCTAAAAACTTCTAACTTTTTGTATAAGTATTATTTAACATGCCTCCAATGACATATTAAAAAAGAAAAAACTTTAATGTTATCAAAACCCATTTTTGTTCAGCCGCTGGTCTACAAATTCAAGCGGTTCACAAAACAACATAGCTGATGATTTAAAAAATTTAAACATACAGAATTTAAGCACCTCCGCTTCAGCCAAGACGTTAGGACTGAATTGGCAGTGTGACACGGATACACTCTTCTTCAATATTAATTTGAAAAGTAGTAATAACGTTACGAAACGTCACGTACTTTCGTCAATCGCGCAAGTATTTGACCCGATAGGTTTAGTCGGACCTTGTATTCTAGAAGCAAAAATTTTGCTTCAACAATTATGGCAAGCCAAATGCTCTTGGGATGAGGTAATACCTCCCACCCTTAAAGCTCAATGGGACAAATTCGAAACCACATTGCCATTTCTTAACAAAATCAGTATACCGCGCTGGGCTATAGGTGATATTAGTCAAGAGGCCGAATTACATATATTTACAGACGCGTCGGAAGCCGCCTATGGAACTTGCGCTTATATTCGATCAAGGGATAGCACAGGGGCACCTACGGTCCGTCTTTTAGCTTCAAAAAATAAGGTAGCACCGATCAAAGCAACCACGGTTCCTCGTCTGGAACTTTCTGGTGCTTTGCAGGGTGCAAGATTGTTTACCAAGATACTTAGCTCACTCACGATCAAATTTAGTAAGTGCACATTTTGGTGCGATTCAATGATTGTATTAGGGTGGCTAGCGTCGTCACCCGCTAATCTTAAACCTTTTGTACGCAATCGAGTGAGCGAAGTACAGGATGTTACTGCTGGTCACATGTGGCACTACGTGTCCTCAAAGGAAAATCCTGCTGATTTAGCATCTCGTGGCATGAATGCCAAGCTTTTAGCCACCTCTGACCTTTGGTGGTCAGGCCCAGATTTTCTCAAACAGGATTCAGTATCCTGGCTCAAGCCACAGCCTTCGTTGCCCACGGATTTGCCTGAAATGGTACCATGTCTGGCAACGGACGCCTACGAATCTCCACTCTCTCTTCTCATCGATCGAGTATCGAAATATTCAAAATTAATTCGAGTCGTAGCTTATCTTAAGAGGTTCGTCAACAATTGCTCAAAAAATAAAACAAAAGTAGCTGGGTTTCTACAAAGTTCAGAAATAAGTAAAGCTCGAAAAATAATTTTATCTTCGTGTCAAATAGAAATGTTCACAGAAGAATACGCCATACTAAAGTCTGGCAAATCACTGCCTTCAAAAAACAGACTTCTTCCTCTCACCCCGTACATTGACGCGGATGATTTGTTAAGAGTAGGCGGGAGACTTGACAACACTTACTACAGTGATGACGTCAAGCATCCAGTAATTTTATGTGCCAAACATCGCCTCACCAAACTAATATTTAAATACTTTCATTTGCAATTCTTACATGCAGGTCCCCAATTATTGCTCAATAGCGCCAAGCAGCTTTATTGGCCTCTGGGAGGCAGGAACTTGGCGCGGAAAACGGTGGAAAGTTGCGTCACATGCTGCAGGTTCAAGGGTCAAACTGTCCAACCCATTATGGGCAATTTGCCTGCTGCACGTGCTCAATTAGACCACACGTTTATTAACACCGGCACGGACTATGCCGGCCGGCCCAATATTGATAGCTGACCGCAAAGGTAGGGGCTGCAAATTGATCAAAGCCTGGATTTGTATTTTTGTCTGCTTTGCAGTAAAAGCTGTACACTTAGAACTAGTCTCAGACCTCACCAAAGATGCATTTATGGCTAGTTTAAACCGTTTTATTGCTCGTAGGGGTAAGCCAAAGAATATCTACTGCGACAATGCTACGTACTATACGGGTACCAGTAATGAACTACACAGAGTGCTGCAAAAATCAAGCATTGCAGCAGATCTTGCTCAGTCGGAAATAAATTTCGTCTTTTCTCCTCCATATTCACCACATTTCGGTGCGCTGTGGGAAAGAAGCGTGCGATCGGTAAAGCACCACCTACGGCGCGTACTAAATCTAACGCATTTAACTTTTGAAGAAATGAGCACATGTTTGTCGGAAATTGAAGCTGTACTCAATTCCCGTCCTCTAACTCCATTGTCAAGCGACCCTTCCGATTTGACTGCCCTCAGCCCTGCCTATTTCCTTATTGGACGATCACTTATGTTTGTTCCCAATTCGCAGAATCCTGTACCTGAGGAGAAAATCAACACACTGCAGCGGTTTCAACGGGTCGAGCAGCTCAGACTTCACTTTTGGAACAGATTTAAGTTAGAATATGTGTCCCAACTACAACAAAAAACCAAATGGTTTTCATCACATGACAAGCTTGTGGAAGGAGCTCTGGTCATTGTGAAAGAGAAAGGGACACCCCCCTTAATGTCGCTACTCGGTCGCATTGTAAAACTTTATACGGGCAGAGATGGAATAGCCCGAGTAGCGGACATCAAAACAAAAAAGGGAATCATCAAGCGGGCATTCAATAATATATGCCCCCTCCCTACTTCTACGTAAAAACATGCATAAATGCTCACATCACGTTCTGAATTATAGGTTCCTTGAAGTACTTCAACGCGGGGAGCATGTTCAGAACGCATCCAAACTGACGTCATCGACGGCCGTTTGCATCCGAAGTTTGAAGATCGGCAACGAGCGGAGAATAACGGTCGCCATCAGTATTAACGGACAGCGGAACGAACCGCAACTCATTTTGTAAACATTTATATAATTTGTCCGGAATACATCCGTTTTTATAATTTAAAAACAATATACTTCATTGAAGATTCACCTAGGCTAGGCCATCCCGAATTACCTAGAAGGAACCTAGGTCCTAAACAGATATTATATTTTATTTTCAATGACGTAATAAATCCATATTTGATATAAACGACGGAGGTCCGCTTAGCGGGGATCCTTTGACGCGTTTTGCCGCACGTACCGGGACGCATAGGCAACGTATGTACGACATCTGAGGGTGCCTAACAAATGATTGTCCGTGTCTGTAATTACGGGTCCGTGTAATGTACGGCCAACCGGGTCCACTATATGTCTCTTTTTAACCCATGCATAAGGAAAGGAATAGATCGGACGCCCGTTTCATCGCGCTACCAGGGTCTCATAAGTATAACGAAACAAACCTTCAGTGAGCTCCTTCTCATTGAACTTCCCTCCATCCACGAGCAGGAAGGACTTGAAGGCGGCGCCCTCCTGTGCGAGCGAGACGGAGTGCGGCGGCATGGAGCCCGGCGTGAGGCCGCCGATGTCCGCGTGGTGACCCCGGGAGGCCACGAAGAATATCGGACGACCACGGCCGCTGTGAACGAAGGTTTAGGTTATTTATTACACTTAAAATAGCCATAACAAATTTAAAATGTGTAACACAAATAAAACCAATGCCTACTCCAACACGCAGTTTTTTAGGGTTCCGTACACAAAGAGTAAAACGGGACCGTCCGTCCGTCCGTCCGTCCGTCCGTCCGTCCGCCTGTCTGTCACCAGGCTGTATCTCAAGAACCGTGATAGCTAGAGAGTTGAAATTTTCACAGATTATGTATTTCTGTTGCCGCTATAACAACAAATACTACAAACGAAATAAAATATTTTTTTAAGGGGGGCTCCCATACAACAAACGTGATTTTTTTGCCGTTTTAATATATAATTTAATAGTAAGGAACCCTTCGTGCGCGAGTCCAACTCGCACTTGGCCGGTTTTTTACCTAGGGCAGGTTAGACACTTCTTCTCGTCTCGTTTCTTAATTAGACATCAGAATCATCAGATTAGCCAAATGTGTCAATAAACTCAATCGCAATAGTAGATTGTTAACCAAGGGTTGAAAGTGACCCATTCAACCCGAGATATTTCTGGCGCTCGAACGAAGTGAGAGCGCCAATTGTTCGAGGGTTAAATGGGTAATTTCACCCGAGTTAAACACTCTACTTTTCATTTCGACTGTGAGGAAAAATAATTTAATATCAACCTATAATCGTAATAAACAACTCGTTAATGCAGGTACCTATAGCTGAGTGTCGATTTGTGAAAAGTTTTTATTTTAATGATTTGACGTAACTCTATTATCTTCGACTCCGTGGCTGACCGTAACAATAAAAAAAAAATACTTTCCACCCTAGGGGAGAAAAAGCTATTTTCCACCCGGCTATATGCCCATGAAAAATCAACTTTCAGAGCAGGAGAGATGAAAAAAATTATTCAATCAAGTAAAGGTTGTTGCTGGACTGAATCGTTACCTATCGACCCAGAAATGTACATCGAATAGGGATGGTGACACAAAATAAAATATTCAATAATTTAGAATTTTCTCGAAAAAAGATTAATAATATGGAGAAAAAAGTAACACAAGCCTATAAATAATCACAAAGTTATAAGTGTCCAAAGTTTTAAGAGGGGGTATACTATGTCCCTTTTAAGCAAAACGCACCTTCACATGAAACGATCGTCATTTACTATGACGCTCGAGAGCCTTGACGTCACACACTGACGTGACACAGTCTTCGTATTTTTTATGTATAGCATTTCCGTCATTAGGCATATTTTTTGCCTTCTTACTTTTGGAGTACAAAATATAAATATAGATAGAGTCCACAACCCTATTGACAATGAAAGGTGACTATTGACGAACTGTTGAAATAGGGGCCAGATAGCACTGGTACACGTACTTGTGGAAGACTGGTGTGATGACGGTGAGGTCCGGGAGGTGCGAGCCTCCTGCCTTCGGATGGTTGGCCAGGAGTACGTCTCCCGGCTTCAAGGAGTCACCGCGGACTTTCATCTGAGGAAACCAACCGTTGAGATGTAGCGGGGACTGTCACTTCTGATGATCCCATATCTATTTGGGATCGACTCTCCTAATCCTTAGTCTTCAGAGTGATCGTTTTAGGGTCGTTTCTTTGGGTACTATCATTGACTTATAGTTGTATTTCTCCTGCCTCTGATTTCCATAATCCCATAAGGACTACTAAATAAATTGACTGTGTATTATGTTATCTTCAAAGTATCTAAGGTAACAAAAATTACGCAGACCAAGTGCTCAAAATTAACACTTGATTCTAATATCCAGAAAATATTATTATGAACTGTGGTAATCATTATAAGCTAAATAGTTCTGATGCTAACTAGTTAGTTAAATTGTCATAACATTTATGTTATTGTGTAAATATGTTAATGTATAAATATTGTGATACCTAACCAAGGTATCACAGTTTTTATTACCCTTATTATAAACGTACCTATATTAGTTAAAATGCCATTAAAATTTGTTCTTTGTCACATGATTTTTTTTTTTGTGAGAAAGGGACAAACAACATTGTAGCTAACAGAGATTCGTTAAGTTTTAATGAGGTTAGTATACCGTTACCTGATACTGCACTGTTTCCTGCATGGCGCCCAAGTGTACAGGTATGTGAGGCGCGTTGGACACCAGGCCGCCGTCGGGCCCGAACAGCGCGCACGAGAAGTCGAGCCGCTCCTTGATGTTAGTATACCGTTACCTGATACTGCACTGTTTCCTGCATGGCGCCCAAGTGTACAGGTATGTGAGGCGCGTTGGACACCAGGCCGCCGTCGGGCCCGAACAGCGCGCACGAGAAGTCGAGCCGCTCCTTGATGTTAGTATACCGTTACCTGATACTGCACTGTTTCCTGCATGGCGCCCAAGTGTACAGGTATGTGAGGCGCGTTGGACACCAGGCCGCCGTCGGGCCCGAACAGCGCGCACGAGAAGTCGAGCCGCTCCTTGATGTTAGTATACCGTTACCTGATACTGCACTGTTTCCTGCATGGCGCCCAAGTGTACAGGTATGTGAGGCGCGTTGGACACCAGGCCGCCGTCGGGCCCGAACAGCGCGCACGAGAAGTCGAGCCGCTCCTTGATGTTAGTATACCGTTACCTGATACTGCACTGTTTCCTGCATGGCGCCCAAGTGTACAGGTATGTGAGGCGCGTTGGACACCAGACCGCCGTCGGGCCCGAACAGCGCGCACGAGAAGTCGAGCCGCTCCTTGATGTTAGTATACCGTTACCTGATACTGCACTGTTTCCTGCATGGCGCCCAAGTGTACAGGTATGTGAGGCGCGTTGGACACCAGGCCGCCGTCGGGCCCGAACAGCGCGCACGAGAAGTCGAGCCGCTCCTTGATGTTAGTATACCGTTACCTGATACTGCACTGTTTCCTGCATGGCGCCCAAGTGTACAGGTATGTGAGGCGCGTTGGACACCAGGCCGCCGTCGGGCCCGAACAGCGCGCACGAGAAGTCGAGCCGCTCCTTGATGTTAGTATACCGTTACCTGATACTGCACTGTTTCCTGCATGGCGCCCAAGTGTACAGGTATGTGAGGCGCGTTGGACACCAGGCCGCCGTCGGGCCCGAACAGCGCGCACGAGAAGTCGAGCCGCTCCTTGATGTTAGTATACCGTTACCTGATACTGCACTGTTTCCTGCATGGCGCCCAAGTGTACAGGTATGTGAGGCGCGTTGGACACCAGGCCGCCGTCGGGCCCGAACAGCGCGCACGAGAAGTCGAGCCGCTCCTTGATGTTAGTATACCGTTACCTGATACTGCACTGTTTCCTGCATGGCGCCCAAGTGTACAGGTATGTGAGGCGCGTTGGACACCAGGCCGCCGTCGGGCCCGAACAGCGCGCACGAGAAGTCGAGCCGCTCCTTGATGTTCACGGATATAGACGTCCTTTGCAGTACTCTGAAAATACATACAAATAGTCAATAAGTTTCAGCTCAATCGGTTGAAGATATCTGCTTCAAAATTGAGTTGCAAGATTCCACCCGAAAAAACACAGTAACATAGGTACATTGCAAGTTAAATAAAAGCTTGTAAAAAGCGAAAGTAGCTCTGTCCGTCTGTGTGTTACCGTTTCACACTTAAACCGCTGAACCGATTTATGTGAAATTTGGTATGAAGATAGTTTGAATCCCGTAGTCATAGGATAGTTTTTAACCGACTTCAAAAAAAGGAGGAGGTTATATGTTCCACTGTATGTATTTTTTTTATGTATGTTCGCCGATTTGTCGCCGATAATCTCGAGGTGGTCCCATTGTCACCAATTTAAGATCTGATGATGGGATCCCAGGGAAATTGAGGGCAACCCTCAAATTTTAAAAGCATGGGTGTAATGAATTCGGTATTTTCTATTATAACTCGTGTATTTACTCTCGGAAATCGTAATTTTGGTGAAGTGGAACTGATGATGAAGACCACAGATGACTTATGGAACTTCTCAAAGATGTAAAGTACGTCAAAGATTCTGACATGATTCCGTTGAAGTAGCAACTAATGAAGTGTTAATTCTGAGATCCTTGAAAAATCGACGGAACTTCTCAAATATTATCAGCCCACATAAAGCGACTTGGGTTTTTTCTGTAATAATCAAGGCATTTGCTCTCGGAAAGCAGTTAATGTGGTAAATGTAAAGGAAATGTGGAAATTTTCATGTAGTGTTACCAAAACTAACCTCCGCAGTACCAAAACAGGATTTATCCCAATTAAACTCCAAGGATATAGAAAACAAGATGATAGCGGATCCGACATATTACAAGAAAGGCCCAATTGACATCATACTGGGAGTACAGTCAGTTTCTGCGAGATGGATTTGAAAGAATGGAAGATAATATGATAGCACAGGAAACTGAATTTGGGTGGATTCTGTCAGGATGGTGCCTAACTGATTTCGTAGACTCAATAAAGGTCATGTGTATGACGTCATGTAGTGAAGAAGTCAAACAATTAACAGCTTTTTGGGAACTTGAAGAAGTTCAGAGAAATATTGAGCTAAGTGAAGATGATCGAATTTGTGAGGAGTACTACAGCAAAAGCACAGTAAGAGGAAAAGATGGCACATACACAGTCCGCATGCCGTTAAAAATCCCGACCAAGAGTATGGGGAAACTCGTCAGAAAGCAGCAGCACGACTATTCCAAATAGAGAAGTCCTTTAAGAAAAACGACAAGCTACGAAAGCAATACAATGAGTTCATGGCCGAATATCTAAGAATGGGACATATGAAGAAAGTGGACAAAGCCGCGTACAATAAGGGAAGGTATTACATACCTCATAATGCAGTGATTAGGGATGACAGTTTGACCACGAAGTTAAGAGTCGTCTTCGATGCATCCAGTAAGTAAAAAGGATATCCAAGCCTTAATGAGAACATGTATAAGGGTCCGCGCCTACAGGAAGATTTATCCGACATTTTGTTACGTTGGCGAAAGCATAGAGTTGCATTTATGGCGGACTTGGAGAAGATGTACCGGTTTATCAAAGTTCACAGGTCGGACTTAAAGTATCAGAGAATACTGTGGAGATGGTCCACAAGTGAGTCAATTAAAGAGTATGAGTTAACCACGGTCACATATGGAACAGCTTCAGCACCTTATTTGTCCGTAAGAACGCTACAACAGCTAGCTCACGACGAGCAAGAGAGCTATCCTTTAGCAAGTAGAACAACTCTACAAGATTTTTATGTCGACGACATTTTGTCAGGAGCAGACAGTGACGAAGAAGCTAAGATGGTACAAGGCCAATTGATAAGTATGCTGCAAACATGAGGATTTAACCTAAGGAAATGGTCATCTAACAGGATGGAATTGTTAAACAACATCCCAGAAGGTAGCAAGGAGAATGACATGATAAAATTGCCACAGCACGAGACCAGAAAATCACTAGGGGTGATATGGTCACTAGCAGAGGACAACATCCACTTTCAGATAAAAATCGCCAAAACTGAAAAATTAACAAAAATATTCATTTCGTCCGAAATTTCCAAGATATTCGATCCAATGGGGTGCTGGCACCAATCTTAGTAGAAATGAAATTGCTAATACAAGAGTTGTGGACTAATGGAGTCTAGTGGGATACACCTGTAGACGAAGCCATAAAAAAGAGATGCCGAGTTCTATACACAAATTAGAACAGTTGAAACAGTGAGAATACCCCGTTGGATAAATTACAGTAACGCCATGATCGAGTTACACGGATTTAGCGATGCGTTAGAGAAAGCCTACGGGGCAGTTATTTACAGCCGAGTAAAGGTGAACGGCCAGTACCATATTTCGTTATTACAAGCGAAATCCAAGGTAGCCCCAAAAAATAACAAAAGCACACTACCCCGACTCGAGCTTTGTGCAACGCACCTGCTGTCCAAACTGATAATCAAAGTTAAGGAGAGTTTAAATTGCGACAACGTAACAATACACTGTTGGACAGATTCCATGATCACGATAGGCTGGATAAAAGGGGAAGCCGGGAAATGGCAAACCTTTGTCGCAAACAGAGTATCAGACATTCAGAAAAAGACACCTAGCAAATGTTGGAACCACGTGAAAACGACAGATAACCCAGCAGGTGTACTATCAAGAGGAATAGAACCACAGAAATTGGAGAATCATAAGTTATGGTGGAAAGGGCCAAGTTAGTTACAAGAAGAGGAGTTACCGTGTACCAAAACCACACTAGAAATATGCCAAGAAATAGAAAGTAGCCACGTCACGATTGCAGAAGACAAGGATCAAAAGAAAATATGGGAAAGATTCTCAGGGTTTCAACACACGATAAGGGTTTTGTCATATTGCTACAGGATGAACCAAAAATATCGATCAACTGAAACGTTAACATGCATCGAAATGAAACAAACAACCGACAGAATACTGAAATTAGTTCAAAAAGAAGCTTTTGCGGAAGAATACGAATTGTTAGAAAACAAGAAACCAATAAAGAAGAGAAGCAAGCTACGTTGTTTGGATCCGTTCATAGACGACGACGGACTAGTAAGGGTGGGTGGACGACTACACCACTCACAGTTGCCTTACAATCAAAGACATCCAGTCCTACTACCACACAACCACCACGTCTCGAGAATGCTGATTGAACAAGCACATCTACAAACACTACACGGTGGAACGAAGTTGACAATGGCATTCGTGAGACAAAAGTATTGGATATTGGGGTTAAAGAAAATGACAAAATCCTGCACACGTCATTGTGTTAAATGTATACGATATAAGGCAGCCACTGCAGTGCAAAAGATGGGACAATTACCTGCACCTAGGGTATCCCCATCCCATACGTTCAATCACACTGGTGTCGACATGGCAGGACCAATTCAAGTAAGGACTACGAAAGGCAGAGGAAATAAAGCCACAAAGGGCTATATCGCAGTATTTATATGCCTTGCAACAAAAGCAATACACCTAGAGCTGGTGGGAGATCTGTCCACGGAGTCTTTCATTGCTGCATTTATTAGGTTTAAAGCAAGAAGAGGACATGTATCACACATGTACAGTGATAATGGAGGAAACTTCCTAGGAGCAGCAAGGATGCTACATACCCAATTATTAGAGATCGCACAAACGCCGCACGTTCAAAATGCCATAGCTAACATGGGAACACAATGGCATTTTAATCCACCACTCGCCCCCCATTTTGGCGGTATTTGGGAGGCTGGAGTGAAATCAATGAAGTACCATTTGAAAAGGGTAAGAGGAGAATCAACCTTAACCTACGAAGAGTTATCTACATTATTAAGTCAAGTAGAGACATGCTTGAACTCAAGGCCGCTTTGCGCACAGAGCGATGATATAAATGACAATACCGTGTTAACACCAAGCCATTTCCTTATTGGAAGAGAGGCAGTGGGTATCCCAGATCCAATTAATGATGTTAGCGTAAACTTGCAAGACCGATGGAAATTGATTCAGAAAATGAAAAAAGATTTTTGGAAGACATGGAGTAGAGATTATCTACATCAACTCCAGCAGAGGTATAAGTGGCAATTTAACCAAGAAAATATTACAAAAGGAACCGTGGTAATAATAAAGGACGAGAATGTTACACCCAGTAAATGGCCATTAGCAAGAATAATTAAAACTCATCCAGGAAGTGACGGGATAACGAGAGTAGTAACAATACAAAAAGCACCCGGGAATTGCTTGAAAAGGGCAGTCCATAAAATAATCCCGTTACCAAACAACGAGGATGATACCACAGGGACTCAACATGCTAATATAACCAGCAATGTAACACATTTAGCGACAGCCAGTGCAACGACAGGTGAATCCCGAAAACCAACAACAATTGAGACAAGAGGAAGAAATACGATCCCAACAGAGAAAAATAGACAACAAAGAAAAAAAAGAACCGGGAACAAGTACTCTTGGATGTTATTAGTTACCCTGATATCCTGTTTAATAAATACGACAAAGGCAAATTACACAATAAAAAACATCAATGAAGGAATTTACGTGGAACACATAGGAACGACAACCATAGACAGAGGGATATTCCGAATTTAAACGAATTACGAAAAAAGTAAAATAGAAGAAGATGTTGCAAATATACGAGGAATAACCGCGCAATTCAAAAATTACTGTGACACATTATCAAAGACCAATACGGAAATACACTGTACCGAACTGTATCACCATTTATATGAAGGACAAGAAAAATTTGAGAAAATCAACACTTTGTTGATGAACATCGGGCAAATTAGGAAAAGAAGAGGATTGTTCGGCCAAATGTTAACCTCGATATTTGGAGTTAATGATGAAGTCTACCAAGACATAGATACATTACAAGGAAACCAAAATAAACTAATAGAAGCAGCAAACCATCAAACCAAGTTCATGATATCAACCATCGCCACAGTCAACCAAACAGAGGAAAGAATAGCAAAAAAGTTAGAAAAATTTCAGATCAAGCTAAATCAAGCAATCCAGTATATGAACAATGTAAACACATGGTACAAAAGAATAGACCTTAACCGTGTAAATATTCAGATCCTGCATATGAAAATGAATTTTATTTGAAGGATAATAACTAAATCAGTAGGTACAATTTCCTTACATACTACTTGTCTTATTGCTAATACATATGTGTGAGCTTTTATGTATGCTCGGTTGCGTTGAGGTTAGAACACCCGAACTAGGTCACCCTGTATCTCAGGGTCCTTTCCTCTCTGCAACCGGACGATATGGACATGTTGTATTTAAACAAGTGGTTGCCAAGGAAGCAAATACTAACTTAAATTACCCTTCCAGCCCGTAAACTAGAGCAAGCTGTGTTTTACGGGCCGGGATAACTAAGCCTAAACCTTAACTAATGCTCTTACCTTTAGTTGATAAGAGTAGATATTCGTAGGTATGTTAGTAGGTATATATATATATATATATATGATAGGTATAATTGTATGTGTAATTGTAGTTTGTGTAGGTAAGTGTGTATGGGTCTACGGATTAAAGCCAGTGAGTAATTTTTCAGTTTCATTATAATTGAGGAGCTGTAGCCAATCTTTTACCTCCTTTTTGCATTTAAAATATGTCAGTGGGTAAATATTGAGATGTTTGTTCAGCAAATTATAAAGGCGGATGCTTATGTGGCGATAATGGCGGGCAGCAAAGGTGGTTCTGTAATTTTCTAGTTTGCATATCTGGTAGTTTCATCGTCTTTGATTGAGGCTGTCACTATTAAATGGTGTTTGTTTGTGTTTCCGAAGTACAGTTTGCTGGACAAACGCTTGTCTTAGTGTTAGAACATCGGCGTCCTGGTATAGTTGGGTAGTAGAATATCTAAAATCTTTTTTAAGCATCACTTTAAGTACGGCTCTGTGTGCACGTGTACGTGCATATGTATCAACTCGCAACAAATTATATAGATGAAGTGGTAGAATATTACTCCAGACTTCAAGAGGCATATATGCATCAAGGAACTATCTACGACGTGTTAGAACTGAAAGAAGTTAAACAAATTCTAACAGAAGCCACCAGTAAGTTACCAACGACGCTAAGAATTGTTCAAAACCACCTCATAGATACGAAAGTAACTGAAGACTCTACGCATATTAAAGTATATGGTTATTTCGCATTACAAGACATAACCCAATACACGTTAATTCATGTGACACCCGTGCCAAAGAAAGACAAGGAAGGAAGAGTGTACCGTTTAGAAGTATACCACAACATAATGGCGATTGATTACAACAATGAAAACTTTTTTGAACTAGAACAAGAGGAATTTAAAGCATGTCGCAGAAAACTCACTGAGTACATATGCTACCCGACGTCTGTCAAAAACATGCAGACAAACAAGAACTGCGTTATCGATCTGTTATTTAAGAAAACTGAGATGGTCAACTGCAATACGAGACAACTAAATGTGACAACAACCGTGTGGAAACAGTTATACATGCCAAACACATGGCTAGTTGTTACAACGAAATCCGTAAGAACGTCAATCATTTGCGATGGTGAAAGAGAAGAAACAATGATTCAGAATACAGCCGTCATCCACAAAGCAGAAAACTGCATAATTAAAACGAAAAGCAACATCTTAGCAGCAAGAAGAGCGAACACAATATCAGTATTATCAACATATTCGAGACAAACAGATTTTTCATTAAACACGAACGAAACAGTAAAACAAATAGAAGATATAGCAAGAGATGAAGAAGTGCTTGACAGCTCCAGAGACATATTTAAACATCTCATTAATAATGAAAAATTACTTAAAAAGGAATTAGACAATACAATTTGGAAACAAATACAAAGCAACACTGTAGCAATTAGTCTCGGCTCTTCTTTAGCAGTATTTATTTTAATGATATTAACAGTTTGTTATGGTCCACAGGTCATGTCACGGATACGCTCCTGTGGAGCCAGCAAGAGGACTGCTCCGACGCGCGCCGCCCCCGCCAGGTCGGCTCCGCCGAAACCCGAGCGCCGCAGAACAAACTCAACAACCACCAGCGGCCAATTCGATGAAATAGAGCTGCGCCCGATACAGCCCCTATAGAACACCTTCATCGTCATCCCTGCTGTCGTCGTGAGACGCCAGGATGTTTAGTCAACAGATTTCGTCACCGCGGACGCGACCGCGCTGACGCCGCTGACCACTCCAAATTTAACTAGTTCATTAGCCTGCACAAATATATTTTACTTACTTGCACTTTACATGTATAGAATACAAAGATAATTTACTAGGTCTTACGTATGTGCGACAATGTTGTGAGTTCTTTCTCTAGACAGAAAAGTATTCGTGGGGGTTCTTTGTTACTTATTAATAAGGATATCAAATGTAAAGAACGTAAAGACGTTGTTAGTTTATCTGTCGAGAGATCAATTGAACTGTCATGCGTGGAGCTCGATCGATTCATTATAATTTGCGTATACAGGCCCCCATGCGCAGATTTCAGTATTTTTGAGTTAATTATGGAGGATGCATTAAGTAAAGTATTTAACAGTCATAAATGTATTATTGTTTGTGGAGACTTCAATATAAATTTGCTAGAGGATTCAAACTCGTCATCATGTTTATTAAATTTATTTAAATCTTTCGATTTGGTAAATCTTTTCAATGAACCAACGAGAATTACAGAAACTTCGGCAACCTGTATAGATAATATTTTTTGTACTAAAAATCCGGTAGGAAAAAATGTTTTTAACAAATTAGGCTCTGATCACTGCGGCCAAATCGCATCTTTCAGAGCTGAGGCGGATAAATTACCTGCAGAAATCTTATTCCGACCAGTCACTGAAAGGAGGTTAAAAACGTTTACCAATAATGTTAAATGTAAACTCGATTTGTTAAGAGTACCAATTCAGAATCCCAATGATTTCTATACTAAATTATTTTTCTGTATAGAAAAAGAGTTTAACGCATGTTTTAAAGTCAAAAAAGTCGAAAGAAAGGACAGGGAAAGATTCAGTGACTGGGCCACGCCTGGGATTCTCAAATCGAGGAATAACTTGTATGAGTTATACGCATTAAGAGAATCACACAGGGATTTTCATCTGAGCGAGTATGTTAAATCCTATAGTAAGCTATTTAAGCAAATATGTATCGTAGCCAAATCCAAGCACTTTGCACGTAAAATTAGAGACTCAAAAGATAAAATTAAGGACGTTTGGAAAATCATCAGTAGTGAAACTGGTCACGAGATCCTAAATTTAGTCTGCTAGTATGTGATAAAGTTATAGAAGCTGACTTAGAAGTTGCAAATGAATTTGAACGCTTTTTTACAAATATCCCCCTCGAGACCACAAGGTCGTTGAATTCGTCTCCTCGCATGGCTGAGTCACTATTAAAAACAAATGTGCCTGAATGTTTAAATATTTTTTGTTTTAAATACGTCACCCCTCAAATGGTTACTAAGGCGTTCAGGTTTTAAAGAAGACTGAAGATCTTTGGGGATTATCGGTAAAGGTTCTGCAGTCAATTATGGATCCTATTGCACCGCATTTAGCTTCATTGTTCAACAGATGTGTCGATACAGGAGTCTTCCCTGATTTAATGAAGCACAGTCGCGTCATTCCTTTGTTTAAGTCCGGGTCAAAATCAGACCCGAGTAATTTTCGACCTATATCAATTTTACCTGCTATAAGCAAAGTATTTGAAAAAATTATCCTCGATCAATTACTATCCCATTTTACTTTGAATAATTTACTTCATGGAGATCAATTCGGGTTCACGAGGGGCAGGTCTACAATTGATGCAGGCACGACCTTAATTAAACATATTTTTGAGGCATGGGAGCAATCACTTGATGCAATAGGCGTGTTCTGTGATCTGTCTAAAGCCTTCGATTGCGTGGATCACGACACACTAATTCGAAAGCTTAACTATTATGGCATGAAGGATAAGGCACTTGATCTCCTCCAGTCTTATTTGAATGACAGAACTCTAAAAGTAGACATAAATAAAACCAAATCAGCTGGGTCTATTATTTCAATGGGGGTCCCTCAGGGGTCTATTCTGGGACCATTTTTATTTCTTGTCTACATAAATGATTTGCCTTATGTACTTAATGGACGACATAAATTAGTTCTTTTTGCAGACGATACATCGATTATATTTAAAGTCAAAAGAAACCAAGACAATTTTAGTGAAATAAATAATGTACTGTCGTGTATTGTTCACTGGTTTACCATAAATAATTTGCTCCTTAATGCCAAAAAAACAAAGTGCATTCGATTCTCCTTGCCTAATGTACAGCATAAAAATAACGCGCAAATTATCTTAAAAGACGAAGTGCTTGAATTGGAGTATAAAACTGTTTTTCTTGGCATAACATTAGATTCGAAATTACAATGGAGTCCACATATTTCTACTCTGGCAGGTAGACTCAGTTCAGCTGCTTACGCAATTAAAAGAATTCGTCAACTTGCAGACGTTGAGACGGCAAGGTTGGTATATTTTGCCTATTTTCATAGTATCATGACTTACGGTATTCTATTGTGGGGCAAAGCTGCTGATATAAATTCAATTTTTATTTTACAAAAACGTGCTATACGTAGTATTTATAATTTAGGGTCACGCGTTTCTCTGCGAGATAGGTTTAAAGAAATCAATATTCTCACCGTTGCCTCACAATATATATATGAAAATATAATGTATATTCGTAAAAATCTTGACATGTATAAATTAAAAAGTGATGTTCATAATTATAACACCAGAAATAAAAATAAGTTAGTCATTCCCCAATACCGTCTCTGCAAAGTGAGTAATATGTCATTTATGGGGAACTGTGTACGATTTTACAATAAGTTACCTTCTGATATGCTGAAATTGTCTGTGAATAGATTTAAGTCGAGCGTTAAACGCCATCTTATAGAGAAATCCTATTATACTATAAAGGAATTTATAGATGATAAAGAAGCATTTTATGTAAAATAGTTAAGTTAAACTTGACGTGTAAAAGAGCTAGCTTAAGCCTATTTACAAAATAAATATTTTGTTTGTTTGTTTGTTTGTTTGTGTGCTATAGGTGAATAACTGTATATAAAGTAGGAACATTTGTAAATAAATCAGATACCAATTGTCCGTTGGTGTTTCACTACCTCCACACCCGACACCTCTGCTTGCTCAGGGCAACACTCTGAGAGTAGAGGATCCCATCCACCTCATTTTACAGGTACCCTTGTTGTGGCATCAGACACCCTTCGCCTTATTCGGTCACTTGAGTCTGAGTGATCGGCAACAAGTATCCATCCACTTACCTCATTCCTCACCCGTAGGAATCCATCTGTCACTGATAGGTCTCCCGGTGACAGATATCCTTGTACTAGGATAAGTTAGGGCTAGGGAAGTAGGGACTTCGGCTGGTAGGATCCCTTGCTGTCATTGCCCACCCTAGCTTACAAAGGCTGTATAGGCACATGCAACGCTTGAGTACTATTCCATTCCATATTATTCAGTCCATTAAGAATCCAAGTACTCGGCCTTAGCATGTGGCGGTACACCATGTGGCTTGGCGAAGTATTGAATTGAAGTCGGTTTAAACTTTGTTTTTAAAGTAAATTTGAATTTGAAGACGCAGGCGAAAGCAAGCGACAAATATGTGTTAGAATCGTCCACACCTGCCCATCTGCTCGGCTATGGACATGAACCGGTGAGAGAAGATGCTGAGCTGGATGGAGTCAAGGGTGGTGGTGATCTTCTTCGGCTGCCCGGAGCCGATGGTTACCTTGATGTCGCCGAGCTTAGTGATTTCCGCGCGACAGTCTGTGACAACGAGTTAATAGATTAGATTCATTTATTTCATTTTGAAAATTTACCTGTACCAAAAAGGTAAATAAGTTTCTGTCAAAAATTTCATTTTTGGTACAAGCTTTTCTTGCCGACTGTACTTTTCTGCATACCATCATCAACTACTCATTGAGACGATTCTAACGAGCCCAAACTCGATGGGGTTGTGTCGTTTTATTGCGGAGTTCCTATGGCCACCTTCCAGATCCAGCATCAGATCAGCTCCATGTCATCATAATATTGGATTGTCATGCGATATACACATATGCATGCAAAATTTCAGCTCAATAGGATAACGGGAAGTGACCTTTGAGTATTAAGCCCACTGGAGATGTCATACACAGGCGACCCCCTCCGGCAAAGTACATTGGTCAACTGGTCAACCACGTTATATAAAACTACTTAAAGTCGCTTCCTCGCCATTTTGTATATATCCGTGTCGCGTGACGTTTCTCTCGAAAAATGGTGAATTGTGCAGTATTATCATGTAAAAGGCGATCTGACAGCTCAAATTCGCAACAAGTTCGCGTTTCCTATCATAGGTAAGTATTTTTACTAACTATTAAATGTGTATTGAAGTACAATCTCCATTTAAAAAAAATACCGTTTGCGATACGTAAACGACAGAAAATGTAAACATGGTGTCATTGTACGGGGTCGAATCTGTCTTTAGGGATGCGATAAAAGTAAGAAAAGCGACTCAACATTTGAATGAATCATTCATTCATTCAATCTCTGAGTCAGTTTGTTTAATAGTCAGTTTTTTTATTAGATATTGAATTAAAGAGTAGGTACGAGGGTCAAACTGAAAGTTCTTAGAAAATCAAAAACTGAGCAATCAAGCAACTTATTACTTTTATTATATCTTTTCAAAATAGCCTCCCTTCACATCAATACATCGCTGCATTCGATAGAACCACTGAGAAAAGCACTTTGCCCACTCGTCCTTAGGGGTCTCTTCGACGGCCTTTTGAAACGCAGCCACTGCTTCGTCGGCGTCCATAAAACGTTTTCCTCGAAGTTTTTCTTTAATTTTTGGGAATAAATAAAAATCACAAGGTGCAAGGTCGGGGCTATAAGGTGGGTGACCCAGTAATTCCACGTTTGCCGTCGCCAAATAGTCGATCGTTTGCTTGGCGGTGTGCGATGAGGCGTTGTCGTGGTGAAGCAGGATCCTACTGCGAGGCCGTTTTTCTCGAACTTTTTCCAAGACAAGTGGTAAACAATTGTTAGTGTACCACTTCGCAGTAACTGTTTTTTGATCCTCTAAAATAATTGTTGCGTAATGACCAGTCCTTCCGAAGAACGAGGCCACCATCTTTTTTCCCACACTTCGACCTCTCTTCACTTTAGTAGGCAACTCCTCGGAAGGAAACACCCACTCAGCAGACTGTCTATTAGTTTCAGGATCATAACAGTAAATCCAGCTTTCGTCACCCGTAACTACGTCGAACACAGCATTTGAGTCACCTCCGTTGAATCTTTGACCCATTTCACGGCACCAATCAACACGACGGACTTTTTGGGCTTCTGTCAAATTATGAGGTATCCACCGGGCACAAAGCTTCCTCACCGCTAAATGTTCATGGAGGATTTTGTGGACTTGACTCATACCAATGGCTAAGCTTGTACGAATCTGCTGATAGGTTACTCTTTTGTCAGTCTCTATCATACGCCGCACAACACTGATGTTATCTTCAGTAGTCGCCGTAGAAGGCCGGCCCTCACGCAGATCATCAGTGAGATCAGTGCGGCCACGTTTAAATTCATTAAACCAGTTGTAAATAGTAGCACGAGATGGGGCTTCATCGTGAAAGGCCAATCGAAGTCTATCATAACTTTCTTGTTGACTTAAATTACATCGAAAGTCGTAAAAAATCATTGCTCGAAAATTTTCTCGCGTTAAATTCATGCTCACGTAGTACACACAATTTTCAATTTGCCGCCAAATCGTAAAACAAATGACAATCGAGTGGAATTCGTACACAAAAATATTAAGAAAGAGTTCCATTTTCAAATTTTGAACTTATTTTTTTATTATATTTATTACAAGTGGCCAGTTCTAAAGACTTTCAGTGTCGCCCTCGTATATATGTATGTTACATTTGAATCTTGTAAGGTGAATTAGAAAATTACTTTTCTCTGGACATACGTTGTTGAAATTTAGTCTTAAAAAGAAAATAATTGTTGGCAAAAAATATATCTAGGTAAAAGGAATACATTTAGTGCGGGACCATGAATGTATGTGTTATTCATATACTATTATTTATATACTTTATTTAATATAATTATATGTCCTTTTAGATTTCCAAAAGATCCCTGATAAAGGAGAAATGGAGAAAATTCTGTAATAACGAAAATTATTCTTGGAAACCTACACGTACAAGTGTTATCTGTTCGGAGCACTTTACTCCGGAAAGCTACAAAAATGATACTAACAGAAATACATTGATTGAAGGTGCAATACCTTCTTTGCGACTATGTCCTTGTTTGGTGAATTTCTTTTTTTCTTTGTTTTTCCTAAATCTGCGACTAGTAGGTATACATTTATTTTTTTATCCCGGTTTTTTTCCATTAAATCAAATTAATGATAACAAATTAAATATTGCCCCATTTTTACACTTATTTTCGAAATTATCCCAATTTCTAAAGCCTGACCACCACAAATATTAAATGAGGATGCGCCATATTGCGGAATTTCACTGGAACTAATTTCTTACACATGCTATGATTTTATGATTATTTGTTGTTATTTGTGATTGGTTGGTGAATAATGGCAACGTCATTCGTGGTGGTCGTTCACATTTCTTTAAAGATAAATATTTACAAAACGCTAAAAATAATTCACATTCGTGAGTGGAATATTATCAATAATGTGTAGGTACACGTGTTTACTGTAAAAGAAAAAAAATTACAAAAAAAGCATTCCACTAAATGGTTTTTAAATGATAACCTAAGAACCGATAGATTGATAGTTGCAAAATTATTGCCATATGATTTCATAAATAGCGCCCTCTTGACAATCCTCATATATTTGTGGTCAGGCTTTAATTCAAAAATCCATTTCAAAAGTTTCTTATTCTAAAAGAGTGTACTTAAGTGACAAGTAGACAGACACAGCGCAGAAAATTATAATGTGTAATGATTTTTAGAATGATTTAATTTCAAGCTGGATTTACTATGGAAAGTGTAGGTACTGATATGTTATGTTATGTGGCGTCATCTTTGGTAACACTTATGGGGCGGCGCGGCGCTTCTTTCGGGTTTTCTTCTGAATATTTTCAAAAGTAATCTATATTTATATGAAATAAAATAAACTAACATTTTACTTTTATTAGGAGGATACTCCTGTAAAAAAAATATTGAACCAACAAAATCGAATACTGCCGGTGCTTCAGCTGCAGCAACGTCTGAAGCAGATACCCGATCTTCGCAATGCCTCATTGTAAGTTTCAGAACCTTATTGAAATCCTGGAGTGCGTTAAGTATAGATCTGCTGGCTACTGCATATGATATTTGTAAGATTACCATTCATCACATTATCTCGGTATCAGCCCGGAATAACCGCGGGCGACAGTTCATTCCACAGTTTAACTGTGCGAGAGGGCTAAGGACACAGGGGCACATAAATACAGACAGACATACATACAAATACACATTTTTTGGGTAGTATCTTCAATGTACAGAATTTTCACTTTTACAATTTTATAATAAATAGTATAACATAATTCAGTTCATTCATCAAACTGATTTGACTCATTCTTCAGATCTGTCCGTTGTGTCCCATCACTAACTTGTTCGTATGTATGCTGCACGGTCACGTGAAAACTCTGTCTGTGTGCGTGTAATTTTTGATGTGTTAAATTTTTTTGTAGTGTGCGTTTATCTCTACAGCTAAATTTGTGTCTGTTGATTAATTCATATTTTGGTGGTGTGCTGTACGGTTTTAGACCTATGTTCGTGATTTTTTTCTATCGAGCGAAAATTGCTTAATCGTGTTTCGAATCACTGATTTCCCTGCAGAAAAGCCTCAAGATTACTATTCGTATTTTTTTGAAATCATATTTTTATAAACAGATGCATTATATTGTTTCAAAAACTATGTTCGCTTCACTTCGCTGAACCTATAGCGCCTTAAGACACGTGTATGGAAAATAAAAAAAAAAATCATATATTTTTATTTTCTGTGTAAATGACGAATATGAGGGGGGTTAAAAATTCAAAGTCGAACGTCAACCTCAGTATCATATAAAAGGGCTTGAGTTGTGCTTTCTAAACACGCTTTTAATTTTATTTCTACGGTGGTTAATTATTCATTTATTAAGGAAAATGTTGAAAAAAATACCACCCCCTGAAATTATGAGATATACAGGGTGGGCCCTGTAACTGGAGCAAAAAATTAAACGGTAGATTATTAAGCTTGTGAACAATTATTTCGAAGTGGTTTTATGCAAAAAAAAAAATTTTTGAAAAAAAATATTCTTTAAAATAAGTTTACTTGTATTTTTTTACTCTTCTGGAGTGCTATGAGTAACTTTTTATTTTAAAAACACAAAAAAAAGAAAAAAAAATGAAAAAATCACAAAACTATCTGTTGAACACAAAAATGCAAAAACTATTATGACTCATTACATGATGTTACCTCAAAATCTGCATTGACTGCCGTGCTATGATCTCGTGGTGCCAATATACATTACTTGGAGGTCATAACTTTAGATCAAAATTTCTCCGTAACCACAAATTTTGAAAGTGAATGATACACAAGGGGTTACTGCAAATGCTCTAAGGAAGCCTCCTTTTGAATATTTGCTCGTGTTACAGGGCCCACCCTGTATGATTAAGTGTACTTAACATAAATAATACAGGAAAAATAAAACGATACCTCTATCTAGCGTATTTTTTTTATTTATCACAAATAATTACTCAAATATGTTTGTAATTCAATACCTTTTCTATTTAATTTTATGTCTTCAAATTCCTATGAGATTATCGTTAAAGGCTCTTCTTTCAAATAAAAAAAAAAAAATCGAAATCGGTACGAGTGATAAAAAAATATAGCTGATACACAAACATACTATGTTGCAAGTTATTAGTACCAAAATGCAGATGGCGCTGTACAGTGGTAACTTCTACTATGAGCTGTTAAGATTGTTCGAGAATGAATGGGGTCGTGACGTGACGGGTACGAACGTTTGCACGGAACCCTCGGTGCGCGAGTCAGACTCGCACTTGCCGGTTTTTTTTAACGACGGGCGACAGGAGACTTAACCAAACTAGCGACAGAAATAAATGATAAGCTCATATAAAGCACTGCATCTTGACTGCAAGTGATACTCACCAGGCTCAACCAGCACAGTAGAGAGGCTGTCCATGATGATAGCAGGTCCCGGCACCTCCTGCTCTGGTGACAGTTTCTCCAGGAGGTACACTCCTGTGTCCTGGTATCCACCTTCAAAATACACCTTTACCATCTGCGAATGACGTCCAATGTCAAATTATCTTGCACAGAGGCTCTAGTATAAGTTTTATCGATACAAAACCGTATCGAACGCGTTTGCGTTTAGTTTCAATTTGTATGGCAACGCGAGAAGCGCCTCTGGTGGTAGGTAACTATTAGGAACTACGCGTTGCGATACAAATTGAAACTAAACGCAAACGCGTTCGATAACATATATGTATCGATAAAACGTATACTAGACCTACTGGTTGACTACCCACTAGAGTTGTGAGTGGTAGCGAAGCGATGTAGAGTAGGAAAATCCACCAACAGCATTGCTAGACTCGCTAAGGGTGTTATTGCACTTGTCCAAGATCTTTGTCCAATGTGCATTGCGTCTCACATTTTTTTAAGCATGTGAGAGGAAAATACACATTGGACAAATGGAATGCAACACGCTAACACACATTGGACAAGTGGAATGCCACCCTAACGCATCTCTTCTTATTGGTGGATTTTTAGGGTTCCGCACCTCGAAAGGAAAAAGCGGAACCCTTATAAATAGGATCACTTTGTTGTCCGTCCGTCCGTCCGTCTGTCAAGACCAGGCCTTTAAAACGTTATGAAAATAGTAATATTATAACGTTATAAATAACGATATGTTTAAAATTTCTATACAAATCTCGGCTAATAACGGCATTATAGCGTTATAATAGCGCTATTTTTATAACGTTTTGAATGCCTGGTCAAGACCTGAAATTTATATCAAATACTCAGGTCTACTGTCCCTTGAACCTGTGAAAAAATCAAACTTCTAAACCAATGCAATCAAAAGATACAGCCGTTTATGCAAATTTTCGAAATTCTTAAGGGAATCAAAACCTACAACGGCCTCCGTAGCCCAGTGGGTAGTGACTCTGCCTACGAAGCTGGAGGTCCCGGGTTCGAATCCCGGTCAGGGCATTTATTTGTGTGTTTATCACGAATATTTGTTCCTGAGTTATGGATGTCATATATGTATATAAGTATCTATATGTATGTATCTATTATATATATCATCGCCTAGTACCCACAACACAAGCCTTATTGAGCTTACCGTGGGCCTAGGTTGATTTGTGTAAGATTGTTCCGTAATATTTATTTATTTAATATTTATTTATTTAATACAGGGAGGTGAACTCAGAATCTTGAAATTTTGTACGAAGCAACGTCTTATAGCACAGATAAAGGAAAAATTGCGAAAACCGTAAAATTTTAATTACGTCACTGAAAATTTCATGTCCAGTATAAACTGACACGCACTTAAGTATGTGAATACATACTTTGTGAGTGTCAGTTTATAGTGGACTTGTTTCTATTGTACGGAGTGGTTCGGAACCCTCGGTGCGCGAGTCTGACTCGCACTTGGCCGGTTTTTTCTTCGCACACTGCTCCGCTACGTCACACAGCTATGGTGGAGCCTCAAGGTTATCTTTATGGGGTCTGGAGTTGCAAGCGTCCATATGCTACGGTCAGGGACTGATTTCGGTTACGGTTATACCGGTATTCCATTACGGTACCGTTATGTCGTAAAGGTTGTGCGCGCCGCGCGAACATAACGGTACCGTAACCGTTTTGAAATAACGGTTAGCGGTATCAGTTTTAAACGATACCGTAACCTTTATAATACCGGTATTATAAAGGTTATCGAGAAAAGTAAGCGATCTGCACGGGTATCACAAGACGGCCGCGACATACTCTCGAGCTCTCTCGCACTATCCGTCTCTCTCTAATTAGACCACTTGGAAAGAGACGGATAGTGCGAGAGAGCTCGAGAGTATGTCGCGGCCGTCTTGTGATAGCCTTGCTGGCACTCTACAGAGGAAGCATTGGCTACTAAACATTTAAAGACAAAGCGGCAGTGCCTTTGCCGGCGATTTGGCAATAACGCCAGGCCAAAGTCGATATATCGGTACCTTTAAAAAGCGGTTACGGTACCGGAAAAAATAAAGGTACCTTTATATTTCGGTAGCGAAATATAAAGGTTCCGCTACCGAAACCGCTATTTGACGACCGATATGACGTCATACCGTTAAAATAGAATACCGGTATTTTTCGGTTATGTAGTCCTTGGCTACGGTAACAGCTTAACGGGGTTGTCATACAGTTTTGTTTCTATAAAAGCGTAAAGATTCTATTGGTAGCTATAAATTTACTCTTGGGCAATAAAAAAAAAGGCGTTCGTGGCCCCCCCACAAGGTGGACTAATGACCTGGTAAAGGTCGCGGGAGTCCGATGGATGCGGGTGGCGCAGGACCGGTCATTTTGGCACTCTTTGGGGCAGGCCTATGTCCAGCAGTGGACATCTTTCGGCTGATATAATGATGATGATGAATAAAAAAAAAACATTTTTTTTCTAAACTTTCAAGGGCCATATCTTTTCATGATTTTAATTATAATTTATACTTTATTACAATAATTTGATGGTTTACTATCCATTTAGCAACACTACGTTATGAAATATAACATGAGGCATCATGCCTATTCTTTACGAGATTTTACTAACCTTTTCGGGTACACTCTTCGTTTCCTTTCCACTTGGCGGCGCCGTTTCTTCAGCCACCTACAAAAAAGGACTAGACTAACATAACATCTCAATAAATAGGTATAATAGCCTACCTAGGGCGGTAAAACAATGTCTCAGATGGCAGGTATTTGACGCCCCAGCCGAAGGCAAAGGCGATAAATATACGGTCTGAGGTTTTCCGCACACGTAGCGCGCGGTTATTGCTACTTTATGGCCAGTTATGAGGTAATAGTACATAGTGATACAAGTGAGCTATGTTGATCATTACATCAGAGGCGGAATTGTCACGCGAACTGCAGGTGAGCGTGATAATAGAGCCGAGGACGCAATTATCAAAGCTCACGCGTGTCATACGACGTTTTTCAACACATTTGCGAGGAAAAAATCCTTTTCATAAAATGAAAATGTTACAGGCTCCTAAGTTGTTTCCTTTAGTTATTGATGACAACAGGTTTTTACTCACATACATTTGTACATCTCCAAGAATTTACAGTGGCGTCAATTCTATTTATCAGTTTTCTATTCACCACGAGTTAACATTTTTAATAATAACCAAACACGCATCATCAATGTTTACAAATATTTGTGAACTTACTTATAATGGCGAGCAAATGTGTTGAAAACAAATATATGGTACAGTCAGCAGAAGGAATTACGCATACGAAGAGATCAAAACGATTAACGGCTTCCGTAGCCCAGTTGGTAGTGACTCTGCCTACGAAGCTGGAGGTCCCGGGTTCGAATCCCGGTCAGGGCATTTATTTGTGTGTTTATCACGAATATTTGTTTCTGAGTTATGGATGTTACATATGTATATAAGTATCTATATGTATTTATCTATTATATATATCGTCGCCTAGTACCCACAACACAAGCCTTATTGAGCTTACCGTGGGCCTAGGTTGATTTGTGTAAGATTGTCCCGTAATATTTATTTTTTATTTTTTTTTTATTATTTTATCTACAAGTCTTTATTATTACATAGAAGGCATATAACTAGTTTAGATTATTGTCATCCTCGTCTGCGTAGCTATATACTTCTGCTGACTGTATCAGGCCAAACATGCCAGTAGCAATAACTGGGAACATAAATAAACCCAATCCTTTATTTAAAGTAAACATGGAAAAGAGATGGGAAGCTATGGTGAATCTAGTTGCAAATCGCATTGAACTGAATGTTTTCAAAATAATCAACGGGTGGTCATTGTCATTGTGGCACTCTTTGGGGCAGGCTTATATCTCGCAGTGGGCATCTTTCTGATATAAAAAATCCTACTTTATTTGTCTTATGAAAGGACAAGGTTTAAATCCCATTGAAATGGAGTGTACATTGTAATGCACATTGGGCCTGGTTAGGATACCTACTATAAATAAAATATTGAACATTATCTTACCTCGCTCAAGCCTACACCTCTAACTCTAATGTCATCAACTACGACGTCCCTGTCAGCCAATGTGAAGCCAAACTCACTCTGGTACCTGTACAACAGAATAACTTTATAGTTCAACTTAAAATTGGAACTTAAAAAGTGGCCTTTCCTTCAGTTTTAACTAGAATCTAAAATTAGGGGTTTAAACTTTCTTAGTGCAAAGACCGCACTACTCAACCCAGCACACAGCTTATCGACATGGCACTTCCAGTTTTGATTTGAGTCTAACATAAAGCCAACCATCTATTTAAAAATAAATATTAAAAAAAGTAGCACTTTGCTCCCTCTCGTCGGGGACCAAAATTTATTTTTCTGAATGAAAGGTGTGAAAAAATTCAAGTTTACCTATCAACAAAAGCGGTGTAGAAATCCCCATGTTTTGTGGCCGGTTTGCCAGTCGCTGGCACAGGGGATACCATGAGAGCGCAGTCCGTGCCCACGTAACGGAGATGCAGGTACGGTTCCGTTTGAATGCGCGCCTCCGAGAAACCCTGCCAAGAATGACCTCTTGAGAAACATGATCGCCTGGTACCATTAGTATAACTGCTGTAGAAATGCATAGAAATAATTTATTCCGTTTTAAGGTCTGAGGAAACCCTGCCAAGAATGACCTCTTGAGAAACATGATCGCCTGGTACCAATTAGTATAACTGCTGTAGAAAGCAATGAAATAATTTCTTCCGTTATAAGGTCTGCGGTGTACCGTGGTTCCCATTTTATCACATCATCAACATATCAGGCGCAGCCTCTTGGTCACTGATGATGGCCTGGTATTGTTAGAGCGATTGGTCTTAACCTTAAACTTGGCAAAATAAAACAAAAACGTGCGTTCAAGTCTCGTTTGCGCTGTATAGAGCGCAAAAAATTGTTCTAGAAAAAAATGGAAAAAGATGACCAAAAAATGTGTGCATTATTAGATACACTGTCAATTTTAGGGTTAATTTCTACTTTTTAATTCACCTGGTTTTTAATTCATTAGGTCGCGGGAGTCCGCTGGATGCGGGTGGCGCAGGAATGGTCATTGTGGCACTCAATGGGGGAGGCATGGGCATAGCAGCAGTGGAAATTTTATGATGATGATGGGTCTTAACTGTGGCACTCAAAGACTACAATATACATACTGAGATAGACAGGCAACTCGACCAAATTGAGAAGGCATTTAATGCTTGCGTATACAGGCGCCATCTCTTCTGCGGTAGTTACAACTTTTCTTTGAATGTACAAAACGTACAAAAAGTGCGTCGGTCCTAGGGATCGAACCCCGGATCATCGACTCCCAATACCACCGTCTGTACCCCTAGGCTACTGATGCCTTGTGACAATACGGCGAATTTTGAAATACCTTGACAGCCTAGCCTAGCAATCGCTAGAGCTTCAGAGAGTTCGCCAGCTATCAAGAAGGTGGCACTGTTTTCAATAAGAAACTGGATTTGCATTAAGTTCTAAGTTCGCATAGCATGGTGGCACTAGCCAATGGTGTCGCGAAGCCACTTCTGGCCGCGAATGAGAACCTATAGCACTCAAGCTAAGACACCCGTATTCGCATATATGCAACTATAAACATACCCTTACAACTTGCGGAATCCTTTATATATCTGACATAGGGGCTGCCGCCTCGTGCGTGCCAGCTCCCTATGACGTGTGGGGACTTTCGTCCCCGAGAATGTCCTCCAACCTCCCCTTATAGACATCCCTTACCACCATTGATACTGTCCCAATTCACACACTATTGTTCCAGTTACCCGGGTGCACCCTTGACTGATGATGATATGGCCTGAAGCCGAGACTACCGAACTACCCTGTTGTTACACTTGTAACTAATCCTCTAACACTAAAGAACTCCACAAATAAGAACTGTGTTGTGTGTCCTACAGGTCACGTACATGCGCGACCTGTAGGAAAACCTTATTCATCTACATGATATACCAATACGCCTCCCAAAGAGAATGAGACCTGTGGACGCACATAAATACATCGCATCATAAACAATCATCGTCCGATCTGTGAAAGCACATGAACACACGTGTAAATGATACCAAATCGTTACAATATCATAGGACGCATCGAAAGTGATTATGGAAAGAGCTCACCCTGGTTTTCCTCCAAATCAACCACTACAAACCGCACTTAACTGTTCGTTCCCAATATAGCTGTTAGAAACTCTGACAGCCCGCCTACCCGTCAACCTTGTTATAAAAATGATTCGTTGTCGGTGTTGCTACATAAAATAAATCGGCTGTTTGAGACATAATTATAAACACCAATGTAAATACTATCGTGAATCATGACCATTCACGACACTCCCGGCCCCCCAGAAAACTGGCGATCATATATCCAATAGAGATTATCATCTTTCACAGCTTTATTTAACTCTTCCTCAGATCTTTGAAATTACCGTTCTTTTCCCATTGCAAATATTGACAAGCTCTGAATCCTATCGATCACCTTGATTGGGCCCAGTAATCCACATAGTTTCTGATAGCTGTAACGTCTGATAAGTTCATCTTGACGCACTTTTCTAAATCAGTTCCAAGCTCTTCGTGGGGCCCGAGTAGCCAACTGCGAGGTCCTCTATTCTTGAGATTTTGACCAACCAAGCTTCATCGTGTCTTGGCGTTCCATGTCGTAATAAACAATCAATCATAATATGTCCTATATATATCGTAAAACCATATTATAGATTTGCTAGTGTATGAAAATACTTCTATACATTGTGCATTGCTGATTC
Source organism: Epinotia brunnichana (assembly GCA_963854355.1). Classification (NCBI taxonomy): domain Eukaryota; kingdom Metazoa; phylum Arthropoda; class Insecta; order Lepidoptera; family Tortricidae; genus Epinotia; species Epinotia brunnichana. Next base: position 5,146,414 of record OY977956.1, read on the forward strand.
ATGTATGTACATACTTTTAGGTTACCGCAATAGGATTTGCTTTGCCTTGCTAGATTGAAACGAATATCTGGCCAGATTTTATTATCATCTTTATACTTGTTTCCTTTTTCCATGGAATGGAATCCTCCCCCGCGGGCAAAATTGCTTACGTTATTAAACGAATGCACGAAGCATTACCACAACTAATGTTAATTTATCTGTTAATCTATTGATTTCCCTGATTCCTCCTCGACCTACAATAAATATTTAAAAATTATTCTGCGCGGGTCAGTGTGATTTTTTTTTTTATTTTTTTTTTTTTTTTTAAAGCGTTTTCTTGTCTATACAATACGAATACACTCCACTGATCACCTAAAAAAATAACATAGGATAGAACATGAAGCTTGAAAGTAGAGGCAAACAACGGGCTGCCCTATGGCTTGACGTTGTTTTTTCTTTTCTTTTCCTAAGACCTGGTTATTATAATTTATTATATAATACCGAAAATTAATTGAATTCTTAAATAAAATGTGATCCACCACAAACTAAGTTTGACGGTGGAGTGAGCACTCAGTCTCAATATAAATTAAATGAATTATGTCTCATACTTGATATAAAACCTCTTTTACTAAGACTATATTTAAAAAAAATACGTTTGTAAAATTGTTTTTGATTTATTTCATACGACGTATACCTCGATAACTGAAATAACGTTAATTCATTACCTCGTATAACTCGTACTTTATTGTTGATTCATTTTCGTCTTGTTTCATCATTCTTGGCTAAATGACCTCATGTTACTTCCAAAGTACACAAAACAAATATACAGTTTATTTAAATTTTTATAAATGTTTTTTTTTTGTTTTTTAATAAAATGTTGTGTTCTATTTTGATTGAAGGATTATGTATGCCTTTATGTACTGTTAATAGAAACGTGCTTAATTATTTCTGTTTACTAACTTTTTTATTATACATTTAATAATCGCACCTCTCTGTAACGAAAATAATCTCTTATCTCACCTGTATTAATGGAACCCTCTGTAAATGAGACAGATATTAATACACTTGGATATCTGAGACACTTTTTAAGTGGAATACTTCTTTAAGCGAGACACATCTGCCGGTCCCTTGAAGTCCCAGTTATGTCAAAGTTTAACTGTACACATTTGGCTATATCTGCACAGATCTTGCCTAGTTTTACGCGCAGTTGTATACGTTTTAATTCAACAATGAAAGTAGTATGCTACGGTGGTTTTCGACTCCAATGCTCCACTATCAGTGGTCAAGTCAAGCATTTACCGACCGTGAGAAATATTTTTCTCAGCCTCAAATCTGATCTTTAACAGCCCATTTTATTCTGAGCGTAAATCCAAAATTGGCTGAGCATTGCCAAAATAACCTGTATTGTTGTGGCACTATTGAAATCGCTCAATTGTGCTCGAGTCTGAGGACCACCAAAAAGAATTCTGAACACCATGGAAACTGTTCTGATGACTGCTAAACCAAGACCTCTGAGCCCTGCGAAATCTGTTCTGAGGACTGCTTAACCTAGACCTTTGAGTCCTACGAAAACTGTTCTGAGGACTGTTCAGCTTAACCTAGGCCTTTGAGTCCTACGAAAACTGTTCTGAGGACTGTTCAGCTTAACCTAGGCCTCTGAGCCCTACGAAAACTGCTCTGAGGACTGCTTACCTAGGCCTCTGAGCCCAACGAAAACTGTTCTGAGGACCACTAAATCCAGACTTCTGAGCGTCGCGAAACTGTTCTGACGATCGTGAAGCTGTTTTGAGCACTGCCAAACCAGTATTTTGAGCACTCCTAAAGTGTAATAATGATATGTTGGCTTTGAAGGATACCAAAACTCATAATTTTTGGTTGAGTTTTAAATAAAGACTTTGTTTCTGAGCTGAAAGCATGAAAATCATCATTTTCAACTATTGCTTGTATTCTTCCTATTATTTACGTCTTCCACGAGCCACCGAGAGCGCCATATAGTATGACGGGTGTCCTTCAACATGTGATTTTCCAATAAGATTTTAGGCTTTGCGATATTGCGTATCTCAATCCTCGCACACGGTCAATATGCGCCATTACATTAGTTCTTATGACCGTGCGACGTTTTATCATGCCTCCTCCCATAGTGTATCGGTTATTAATGATGTTAAACTTGTTCAAATATTCGCTACCCCTCAACCGCTTAAACTCTTTAGTAATCATGCACTGTGTCTGTCACATCAGTATAAATGACTAAATAAAATATATATGTGAATTATTTCCTGGACTACATAGATACCAGTTTACGCTATAAAATTTATTTCTGCTATTAGCTTTAGTGTCACTTGCAGCAGTTCATATTTCATTAGTTATCGATGGATAGTCTCTGTATGAATCTCAGTTTATGTACATTGATGTGACGTGCTGCAGTCCAAAGTGTTTGCGACATCTAGCGCAACGTTCAGGTCTTTGTACTAGGTATATGGAAAATTAATTGTGAGCTTTGGATCAGATTGGTCCTTATAGTGATTTTCCGAACCTTTCAGATTTAATTAACTTTGGTTTATCAATGTACGTAGAGATTCTTTACTCTTCTCCTTATAAGTACTGTATTCATTCCGGAATTGGTCATATAGTGTGATGCCCACTCGCTAACACAGTAGGTTAATATTTTAAGTTACATTGAATTATCGGTCACCATCAGTATAAGTGACTTCCGTTTAAATTTTATACTAATTGTATTAGTTTCGCTTTCCTTTCATTCCCTTTTAACACCTATGTAAGGTCGGGTCTCTTAGTCAGTTTGCGACAGCGCGATCGATTATGAGTTGTCTTTTCTTCGACCAGGTTCTTCACATTACATTTTTTCTAATATTGGACTACCACGTGGATTTTGGTATACCTCTTCCTCTGGAATGTTTGGGAAGGCGAAGTGCAATGTTATTGATATTATTATGGTATTTTCCTCCTTTTTGAGTGTGTCCGAACCATCGCAGTCTTTGATTGAAGCTACTTTAAAAACTTCCGTGAACGTTAAGTTATGTTATTAATGTCATTATCCTTGCCGTGCACACATGATATCTGTTCTGAGTTATCATCCAGGAGCCAAAAAAATTTCACTAGTTTTTCTGCAGTTCCTAAGATTGGAAGAACAGTCGTTGCTATAATCAATAATCAAATGCGATGATTTTGATGTCGGTTTTAAAGAAATCCATGATGCTGTTTAAATTAAGGTTGAGGATGGAAGCTTCATGCACCGGGACACCGATTTCAAACCTTTTACCTTTACCATCGGGTTTTAATACTTCTTCATTTTGTTCAATACTCTTTCATTTGATACTTTGTCTGTCCACAAGATTTTCAACATTCTCCTATATAGCCACATTTGAAATGCATTCAGTTTTTTAATTGTCAATTTATTTAAAGTCCAAGCCTCTGCACAATACACAAGGATTGACAAAACATAGCATTTAACTAATCTCCATCTCAGTTTTAGATTTATATCCTTATGTGTGTATAGTGTTTGCATTTTCAATACTGTTTTTAATACTTAACCATGTAATTTTTGTTAAGGCTGATATACTAACACTGGTACCCTGGTACCTAGATATTGTCGCCTTAGTACTGCCTCGTGAGATATCACAAGCGATATGATTGAACGCCTTCTCAAAATCTATAAAACGAATGAATTATGTTTGAGTATCATTTAAAGAACATCTCTAGGAATGATGGAATAATGTTTCTTGATTTAATTCTAGCTCGTGGTTGTCCATAAAAGAATTATGTACCAACTCGTAAGGTACAACAAATGATACAATTCATCAATATTAACGCGTGAATTTGTTTGATCCTTGCATACAGTCGGCGTCAGCTTATCCTACGAGCAGGTATATTCATATCGAAAGGCAAGTTCGCCATATGATGCTTATGTATGACGTGTAGTAACATGGGGACAGTCAGGTACTTAGTTACTTAAGTTCATGTTTAATGCCGTTGTTGATCGTGTTTTGTATTTTAGAAATGAAGTCCCAAACTTGAACTCCTTTCTGTTATTCATCGCGGTCTGCTGACATTCTTCTGATGAAGAAAGCGTGATGTTTCGTAAGTTTAGCTACTTGAGGTAACACTGAAAACTAGTGGTCAGTTCCAGCTCCAAGGCTATTTGTCTGCGGATGTCCAGGTTTGAGTCTTCTGAGCTGTTGTCAGGATATTACTAAGTGTTTCTAACTATCAGGTGCCCGAATAGCCATGTTTTTAGACATACAAATTGCTTTGCAAGTGTCAGATGCAGAATCACCTAGGCTCTATGATTTGCCTCTCAGAGAGGCGTTAGACTCATCGGCCTCCACATCGTGTATTGACTGTGTGAACTGTGTCTGATAAACCTGATTGATAATGAACATTATACATTTACACTAATGCTTTTTAAAACTAAAACATGGCCCACTAAACATAACTACTAATAACACCATTGTGCCTCAGGTAAACAGAGAGAGACAGCCATCTCGGTTTATCACGCCTATATTTGCTCCCAAATACGATATGGGATCGTACTATGGGCAAGTTGCTCCGAAGCAAATAAAGTATTCATTGCCCAAAAGAAATGCCTCAGAGAAATCTGGGGTCTGAGAAATGTAGACTCATGGAGACAAATCTTTATAAAAAATAAGTTTATGACAGCGCCTAGTATATATATTTTTGAAACTGCCAAATTAGTAAAGTCCAATATGTCACTATTCAAATTAAATGACAACTCTTACCGTAGAGCAGTTACGCATACGGCCTTGTCTATGCCAGCTCCAAGACTAGAAATTTACCGCAAAAACTGCTACTACATAGCTTGCTTAATTTATAACTCCATACCGAAAGAAATTACTGACATGTTTTACAATAGTTTCTGTAGGAAATTGAGCACCTGATTGACCGAAAATTGCTTTTATTCGGTCCAAGATTTCCTTAAAACAACAAATTGTAGGTATACTAAGTACGCACAGTAAATGTTAAGTAAAATTCGTTTTGATAGTACCTATTAATATAATACTATGACAATGGAATTATTTTAGTCATTATTATACTGGACTTTGTTAATATGTTGAATATTATTGAATTGTAAATGTTGTAATGTATGTGACGATTTTCTTTAAATATTTGCACGCCATCAGCCGGCAGAATTGTGCTGGACTATAAAATTGAAATGTAACACTTATAATGACCATGATTCAAGCAAATAAACGATCTATCTCTCTATCTATTTATTGACTTCATGATCGATTCAGGGTCTCATTAGGTCATCATATATTGTCTGTCACTGTCTAGACTCGCACCTATATTGTCTCTCAGTAAATTGAATCTATTCGATTCTAATTTGAGGGGTAAATCTTCGCGCCGGTGCATGGCAAAGGTTCGCACGGCACTGCCTTTTTTACAAAAAACTTTAGGAACTTAAGTATAGTTTACTGACCCTTTGTGCTACACTGTAAGTGAGGTTCTTCAGAATAATCATTGACCCCAGCACATTCCAAAAATTGTAAATTCTATATATTTAGACATGTAAATGAGATGTACAATTTTCAATAAATAATCTAAAATCTAACATTTAAGAGTCCCATTACGAAATATTTAAACCAGTCATAATTACAAATCTTTGTTTAACCATAACACTTGATTATACTCAAGTCTGAAGTCTAAAGGTATTCTTTCCACGAGCCGAACCTTTCGGTTGCACCTACAAAACGTATTCGTGATTCGCGAGATTCACTTAACGAAGTCACGTGAGTTATCTGACTATTTACTTTCAAGTCACAAATGAATTTACTTATACAAGAATTCTGGACACTACTGTGTAAGTCATGGTTTATAGCTAAAGGATTAAAAGAAACTAAGCACCAAAGCTTTCATACCCATTTTACATCCTGATTCAGAGCATAGTATCGGAGTCAACAAAGCTAAGTTTTTACGATTGCTAGGTGTACATCTTGTTGTAGTTACTAACTTGTTGTAGCTATGGTTACGCACGTAGGATATATTCATGATTAAATTGTAAGTAATTTTACTATTATATTTATCGTTGTGTATGGAAAGCATTTAAATGATTATTACCTGCTGATTATGGTTAATATTGCAATTGACAATATTGTCAACGTATCACGTAGGTATCCGATGAATCTTCATTGGTTTATATTTCAAGACTCCACCTGATTTATTGAGTGACAGATACGTGATGATGATATTTTTTTTTTATAATAAATGATTTTTTCCCTGCCCCCTAACAATCGACTCGTACCTGAGGGCCACCAGCCACCTCCACACATTATTTTGGTGTAGGTATACTATTGGTGTATCATACTGACAACATTGTTCCATCCTCTGTTTCATCACAGCTGAGCATCACGCACGACACAACACAGTATACTCACTATGCGACTCATAATATGTCTGAACTCACTTCTTTAACTCTTTAACCAGCATTATCTGATATATCACAACTGTCAATAAATAACACTTCCTTGATTTTCTATGATAGACCGCAAAAATTGTTATGTCAGTCACCTGAGGGCGCACCAGCGACGCTCTCCGCAGTGATTAGCAGTCGCTGAGGCCGAATACGGCTAGGAGAAGATGATGATGACACAGTTAAAATTGCGAGTAACTTATTTTACGTTAAAAGTTAATCCTTCTCGGCATAACCTGGTAATGAAAATCATCACTAGTGGTCTTGAGATAAGTTGCTGGTAACCAAACAATAATGAAGTCAACATCAATTAGATCCATCGAATTGCTGTCAGATCTCTTATTGACAATAACCACCGAAATAAAAGTGAATCAGCACCAAAGCCTACTGCCACATACTAATAATACAACAAACAAGTGAACTCCCAGGATACTACCATTCTTTTGATCTCAATAATATGGTAAAATAGATATGAGCAACGTATACCGATTTCAGTAATTTATTCGGTATAAATGTACCTATGAACAAATACACTGATGAAATCAGAACGAAACTTGAGAATAACATCATACTGTCTAAAACTTCCTCCTCCTGTCAACAAGAAAAATATAGGAAAACCACAGATTGCTCCCAAAGGTAAAATTGTAACCGTCAAATTGATACAATTCATTCGCAATTTATTATTTGTGTCTGCAGCTTATAGTCTCTGAAGTTCGTACACCCTTGAACCTCTGACATCTTGATTGCAATCAGAACAATGAATCCGATTCACCAGAAAACATTTAGGTCATATTTTCAATAAAAAAGTAACCATCAAATATAGTACCTACATACCTGAAAGAACAGGCTTTGCTCTTTGTTTTTTCCAGAGAAAAGGAGTTGATTCTTTTCACCTCCGTAAACCCGTGTAGTAAATAAATTGTATTGAAATCTGATGCGCTGTTTTCGACAATCCATTGACAATCAAATAAATATACCAATGCTGCTCATTGAATAGTTTAGAATAATTATATTTTGTATATAATCCCATAATTTGTCATTGAGTCAGTAAAAAATACAAATGCTATACATATTTTTTGCATTTATAAGGTGCAAACCAGCCACGAATGTACTTTTACCTACTTTAGTATGATACCAATAAAAAAATTTGATTTTGATTGAGAGCCGTACCAATTACCCTATTTATAGTAACATGACATTAAAATGTACTACTTATGGAAGGTTAATTCCTTATGATGTCTAAAAGGTCTTAAATGTTTGCACCACACTAAACATTGATCAATGGTTCTGTTATATAACTTGGTTTTAACTGTAACCTTTGCATAAGGAGCACCTCTGACCTAATACAGTGATAGTTTGCTGTAAGTATGTTTTCTGAAAAGTCAGAAACATTTAAACCGATTAAGGCTTGGCATCTCAAATTTTGGTAAAAATGAGTTGTTTAGTAACCAGTTTATACCTTATAACGTAACAATTTTCGTGTTGGAAAATAGATATCATAATCTGCAAGATATAAGAAGTGACATTGTTTTCGTGGAAATCCATTTTAACGTAAGAAAGTGGAGAAAAATAAATCTAAATTCAACCCTATTTTTTCACTTGTAACCAGTTTACTGCTCCATTTTTTATCAGAAAGAGATGAAATTTTATAATCTTCTTCATAAAGTAATGAACATTAACTTCATTTTCTTACTTTCTTAAATTTCGTCTCGTTTCTAAAATATTCCGAAAAACATGATATTCGCGCTTTCGACCACGCACTTTCATCTCGCTCACGCCCACGCTCAGTGAGAGGGAGAGAAGACCATGAACGTGCGGGGCCTTAAGACAGGATTTTAATAATGTTAATCTCTTTCTCGTGGATGGTTTTAAAATCTTTAGATTACCTTTATGAACAGTAATCTGTTTTTGAGTCAATAATGCACATGCTACATTTAATATTGGTTTTGCAGGAAGTTGGGGCAAATAAAGTGTTAAACAGATGAAGACTGGCTTAGATCCCAGCATGCTCCACCATGTCGCGAAGCCACTTCTGGCCGCGAATGAGAACCTATAGCACTCAAGCTAAGACACCCGTATTCGCATATATGCAACTATAAACATACCCTTACAACTTGCGGAATCCTTTATATATCTGACATAGGGGCTGCCGCCTCGTGCGTGCCAGCTCCCTATGACGTGTGGGGACTTTCGTCCCCGAGAATGTCCTCCAACCTCCCCTTTATAGACATCCCTTACCACCATTGATACTGTCCCAATTCACACACTATTGTTCCAGTTACCCGGGTGCACCCTTGACTGATGATGATATGGCCTGAAGCCGAGACTACCGAACTACCCTGTTGTTACACTTGTAACTAATCCTCTAACACTAAAGAACTCCACAAATAAGAACTGTGTTGTGTGTCCTACAGGTCACGTACATGCGCGACCTGTAGGAAAACCTTATTCATCTACATGATATACCAATACGCCTCCCAAAGAGAATGAGACCTGTGGACGCACATAAATACATCGCATCATAAACAATCATCGTCCGATCTGTGAAAGCACATGAACACACGTGTAAATGATACCAAATCGTTACAATATCATAGGACGCATCGAAAGTGATTATGGAAAGAGCTCACCCTGGTTTTCCTCCAAATCAACCACTACAAACCGCACTTAACTGTTCGTTCCCAATATAGCTGTTAGAAACTCTGACAGCCCGCCTACCCGTCAACCTTGTTATAAAAATGATTCGTTGTCGGTGTTGCTACATAAAATAAATCGGCTGTTTGAGACATAATTATAAACACCAATGTAAATACTATCGTGAATCATGACCATTCACGACAAATGGGGAATGGATGAAAATTTTAGAATTGCCTGATAATTTTTTTGGTGATAGGAATAACCTTCCGAATAACCATCAAAAAACAGACTTTTCAGCTGCATTAAGGATCAGTCAGAACGTCAGACGGATCAAGGAAAGTGTCTTATTCGCCGTCCTAAACCCAAAACGTAAGTGAGGAAACTCTTTATATTTATCAAAAATAAATGACGCAGTTGAAAAGTCTGCAACTTTTTTCTGGTGCTAAGAAAGGTTATTCCTATCACCAAAAAAAAATCAATTCAGCAATTGAGGCAAATGCTAAATATTTTCAGCTACTTATGACTGCCACAATAGAGTTGACACCAAATAAAATAACCAATAATGTATAATTACCTCGAAAAATTATTAAAAATATCGTCAAATGGAGAAAAAAGTAAAACACAGGATAAGTTATTAGTGTCCAAAGTTTTAAGAGGGGGTATGCTCTTTCCCTTTTCCGCAAAACGCACCTTCAAATGAAACGATTGTCATTTATTTACTACTAGCTGTTGCCCGCGACTTCGTCCGCGTAGAACTTTTTATCGTCTTAGAAAATGATTTCTCTCAATACAAAATTTGAACCCTCTTTTAGGGGATAATTAAAAAAAAAGTTGATGTTCATTTTCTAGTTTGTGAACAAACAGTCTAAAACCAAAGTTAAAAATCTCATACTTTAAAAATGCCTTGAAATACTCAAACTTTGAACCAATTTTAACACTCTTAGGGGATGAATTTGGAAAAACTCTGAAATCAGTTTTGTAGTCTTTTAACGTACAGAATAAGACCGAAGTTAAAAATCTCTTACTCACACTTTAAAATTTTATTGCTCGCCATTTAAAATTTGAACCCCCTTTTAAACACCCTTAGAGGTTGAATTTTTCTAATCGCTGAAAGAACTTTTTTCGTAAACTTTTAAGCCTCTAGCTCAAAAAAAGTGTTGCCCATACAAAGCTTTCTTAACCCCCTTAGGGGTGGAATTTTCTAAAACTCTGAAAGTATTTTATTATTAATTTTAATAAGTAACATTTTGAATAGTTTTAAGTCTAGTAAAAAAAAAAGTTTTTCCCACACAACACTGGCTACCCTTCTTAAGGATCTTAAGGATCCCCTTAGGGATGGAGTTTTATAAAACGCTGAAAGTTCTTTTTTAGTATTCTAATAAGTAATCTTTTTGCAAAGTTTTAAGTCTAACTCAAAAAAAAGTGTTGCCCATGCAAAGCTTGCTCTCCTTTTTAACCCTATTAGGGGTGGAATTTTCTAAAACGATTTGTGTTCTTTTTTTGTATTTTAATAAGTAATCTTTCTACAAAGTTTCAAGTTTCTAACTCAAAAACATAAACTTTCCCTGATAAAAACTTTGCACCCCTTTTTATCCCCCTTAGGGATAGATTTTTTCAAAACGCTGAAAGTCTTTTTTTTTGTATTTTTATAAGTAATCTTTCTACAAAGTTTGAAGTGTCTAGCTCAGAAAAAGTGTTCCCCATACAAACCTTGCACCCTTTTTTAACCCCCTTAGGGAATGATTTTTGTAAAACGCCGAATGTAGTATTTTTTATGTTCTAATAAGTAATTTTTCGTCAAAATTTTAAGTCTCTATTAAAAAAAAATATGTTTTTCCCATACAAACTTTGCACCCTATTTTACCCCCTTAGGGGTGAAATTTTCCAAAACGCTGAAAGTACTTTCTTTGTATTTAAATAATCTTTCTACAAAGTTTTAGGACTCTAGCTATAAAAAATAGTTTCCCACATACATACAAACTTTGCACCCCTATTTTAGCCCCCTATTTTTAGGGGTAGAATTTTCTAAAACGCTGAAAGTACTTAATTTGTATTCTGATGACTAATCTTTCTACAAAGTTTTAAGTCTCTATTTAAAAAAAATATTGTTTCCCCCATACAAAATTTGCACCCCTATTTTACCCCCTTAGGGGTAGATTTTTTTAAAACACTGAATCTAGGTACTTTATTTGTATTCTAATGAATAATTTCTCTACAAAGTTTTAAGTCTCTATTTAAAAAAAAGTACTTTTTCCCATACAAACTTTGCACTCTATTTTACCCCTTTAGGGGTAGAATTTTCTAAAACCCTGAAAGTTCTTTATTTGTATTCTAATGACTGATCTTTCTACAAAGTTTTAAGTCTCTATTTAAAAAAAAAATGTTTCCCCCATACAAACCTTGCACCCCTATTTTAGGGGTAGTAGGGGTGGAATTTTCCAAAACGCTGAAAGTGTTTCATTTGTATTCTAATAACTAATTTTTCTACAAAGTTTAAGTCTATAGCTCAAAAAAAAAAGGTTCTCCCATACAAACTTTGCACCCCCATTTTACCCCCTTAGGGGTAGAATTTTCAAAAATCCCTTTTTATCCCTAGCCCACGTTATAAAAGCAACATACTGTGCAAAAATCAACTCTCTAAGATTAGTAGTTTCGGCTGTGCGTTGATGAGTGAGTGAGTGAGTCAGTGAGTGAATAAGTCAGTCAGGACATAGGCATTTATTATGTATAAATAGATAGAAGATAATGAAACTCCCATTCAAATATCTCAAAAAATTATGAAGCTACATCCGTTTTAATGTCGCTTGTTAGAGTGAGAAAACGATGAGGGACTGTGACGTCAATATACTCGAGCGTCATAGTAAAAAACAATCGTTTCATATGAAGGTGCGTTTTGCGGAAAAGGGACAGAACATACCCCCTCTTAAAACTTTGGACTCTTATAACTTAATCATTACCTATATAACCTCTTGCTTTGTTTTTTTCTCCATTTGACTATATTTATTTTAAATTCTTTTTCGAGAAAATACATTATGATTATTTACCATATTTTCGATTCCTGAGCTATAACCACGAACTTCGGAATTCGAAAATATTCGGGTATCTCTATCTCTATCGCACTAACCATACTCGAGTGACAGGGATGCAAATATATGAACATTGAGTATCGGTTTTCGTGGTAGCGCCGCAGGTACTTTGGCTGAATGCGCCGAGCGCGTGCCATTGTCATTCAAAAAAACAAATTCGTGTTAATTATATTGTTCAAATTTGTTGATTTCATTTATTGAAATTACGACATAAAACGACATTTGCGCATATAAGTTCTCATATCAGAATCGAATATTTTTTTATGGTTTATATTTTAGCATTTGTCTCGTAAAGGTCTATCGTAGACGGGATTTAAATTATTAATAAGTGAAAGGCAAAGCAATTCCGCCATTTTGACGAAAATTTGACGGTTCTTATAGCTGACAGTTGGAGCAGCGTTTGAATTCAATAAAAATAAATGAAAAATTAAATGAAGTCGTATATTTCGGAAAATTAATTAACTGTCGCAGTCGGATAAAAACTATCCTAAGTTGCAGCTAGAATAATAATGTACCTATATAAAATGTTTCATATTTTTCCGTTCATGGGATGCTGAGAACATTCGAACCGCGCAAAGCTTAGTTTCAAACTGGCTGATTCTTTTTTTAATTTAGAGATTTATTATAAGTGGAGATGACGCCCGAGTGTCGTGACGTCACGACCCCGAGCAGTTTCTCCCTCTAATAAGCAATATTAAAACGGTTGTAGCTTTGTAATTTTTTGAGATATATGAATGGGATTTTCGTCACTAGGCATATTTTTTTGCTTTCTTTCTTTTACTTTTACTAAACTAACTATAACTATAACTCTCTACCTATAACTGAACTATAGGTCTGTTATAGCATTACTAACATAGCCATAGCTATGTTACTTATGTGTTTTTAAGACTTGTTTCTCAAAAAAAAAAACAGTATTTGCTACCTGTTTCCTCAGCTTGTCTCTACACACGGACGCCAGCACGTCCAACTGTCGGTCAATGTCCTGGTAGTTGTCGGGCGCGTAGACACAGCCGCTTGGTTGCTGTGCTTCGTGAACGACGTGGGCTAACGCCATGCCGTACGCTGATAGTATACCTGCAATTGTACAAATAATAATTGGAAATTACGAACGTAGCTATATTTTCTACGTAGAAGGTAGTTTAACCCGCACGGGTTGTGTGCTGTGGTGTAGAATAGGAACTGACTCAGCATGACGAGATGCGCACTGTGCACACATCACTAGCTAGCTCACTGACCTGCGTACTTGTGCAGTAGCACGGTGGAGACGCCGAGCGTGCGCGCCACGGCGCAGGCGTGCTGGCCGCCCGCGCCGCCGAAGCACGCCAGCGCGTGACGAGATGCGTCGTGCCCGCGTGCTGTCGTCAGCGCACTGTGCACACATCACTAGCTAGCTCACTGACCTGCGTACTTGTGCAGTAGCACGGTGGAGACGCCGAGCGTGCGCGCCACGGCGCAGGCGTGCTGGCCGCCCGCGCCGCCGAAGCACGCCAGCGCGTGACGAGATGCGTCGTGCCCGCGTGCTGTCGTCAGCGCACTGTGCACACATCACTAGCTAGCTCACTGACCTGCGTACTTGTGCAGTAGCACGGTGGAGACGCCGAGCGTGCGCGCCACGGCGCAGGCGTGCTGGCCGCCCGCGCCGCCGAAGCACGCCAGCGCGTGACGAGATGCGTCGTGCCCGCGTGCTGTCGTCAGCGCACTGTGCACACATCACTAGCTAGCTCACTGACCTGCGTACTTGTGCAGTAGCACGGTGGAGACGCCGAGCGTGCGCGCCACGGCGCAGGCGTGCTGGCCGCCCGCGCCGCCGAAGCACGCCAGCGCGTGACGAGATGCGTCGTGCCCGCGTGCTGTCGTCAGCGCACTGTGCACACATCACTAGCTAGCTCACTGACCTGCGTACTTGTGCAGTAGCACGGTGGAGACGCCGAGCGTGCGCGCCACGGCGCAGGCGTGCTGGCCGCCCGCGCCGCCGAAGCACGCCAGCGCGTGACGAGATGCGTCGTGCCCGCGTGCTGTCGTCAGCGCACTGTGCACACATCACTAGCTAGCTCACTGACCTGCGTACTTGTGCAGTAGCACGGTGGAGACGCCGAGCGTGCGCGCCACGGCGCAGGCGTGCTGGCCGCCCGCGCCGCCGAAGCACGCCAGCGCGTGACGAGATGCGTCGTGCCCGCGTGCTGTCGTCAGCGCACTGTGCACACATCACTAGCTAGCTCACTGACCTGCGTACTTGTGCAGTAGCACGGTGGAGACGCCGAGCGTGCGCGCCACGGCGCAGGCGTGCTGGCCGCCCGCGCCGCCGAAGCACGCCAGCGCGTGACGAGATGCGTCGTGCCCGCGTGCTGTCGTCAGCGCACTGTGCACACATCACTAGCTAGCTCACTGACCTGCGTACTTGTGCAGTAGCACGGTGGAGACGCCGAGCGTGCGCGCCACGGCGCAGGCGTGCTGGCCGCCCGCGCCGCCGAAGCACGCCAGCGCGTGACGAGATGCGTCGTGCCCGCGTGCTGTCGTCAGCGCACTGTGCACACATCACTAGCTAGCTCACTGACCTGCGTACTTGTGCAGTAGCACGGTGGAGACGCCGAGCGTGCGCGCCACGGCGCAGGCGTGCTGGCCGCCCGCGCCGCCGAAGCACGCCAGCGCGTGACGAGATGCGTCGTGCCCGCGTGCTGTCGTCAGCGCACTGTGCACACATCACTAGCTAGCTCACTGACCTGCGTACTTGTGCAGTAGCACGGTGGAGACGCCGAGCGTGCGCGCCACGGCGCAGGCGTGCTGGCCGCCCGCGCCGCCGAAGCACGCCAGCGCGTGACGAGATGCGTCGTGCCCGCGTGCTGTCGTCAGCGCACTGTGCACACATCACTAGCTAGCTCACTGACCTGCGTACTTGTGCAGTAGCACGGTGGAGACGCCTAGCGTGCGCGCCACGGCGCAGGCGTGCTGGCCGCCCGCGCCGCCGAAGCACGCCAGCGCGTGACGAGATGCGTCGTGCCCGCGTGCTGTCGTCAGCGCACTGTGCACACATCACTAGCTAGCTCACTGACCTGCGTACTTGTGCAGTAGCACGGTGGAGACGCCGAGCGTGCGCGCCACGGCGCAGGCGTGCTGGCCGCCCGCGCCGCCGAAGCACGCCAGCGCGTGACGAGATGCGTCGTGCCCGCGTGCTGTCGTCAGCGCACTGTGCACACATCACTAGCTAGCTCACTGACCTGCGTACTTGTGCAGTAGCACGGTGGAGACGCCGAGCGTGCGCGCCACGGCGCAGGCGTGCTGGCCGCCCGCGCCGCCGAAGCACGCCAGCGCGTGACGAGATGCGTCGTGCCCGCGTGCTGTCGTCAGCGCACTGTGCACACATCACTAGCTAGCTCACTGACCTGCGTACTTGTGCAGTAGCACGGTGGAGACGCCGAGCGTGCGCGCCACGGCGCAGGCGTGCTGGCCGCCCGCGCCGCCGAAGCACGCCAGCGCGTGACGAGATGCGTCGTGCCCGCGTGCTGTCGTCAGCGCACTGTGCACACATCACTAGCTAGCTCACTGACCTGCGTACTTGTGCAGTAGCACGGTGGAGACGCCGAGCGTGCGCGCCACGGCGCAGGCGTGCTGGCCGCCCGCGCCGCCGAAGCACGCCAGCGCGTGACGAGATGCGTCGTGCCCGCGTGCTGTCGTCAGCGCACTGTGCACACATCACTAGCTAGCTCACTGACCTGCGTACTTGTGCAGTAGCACGGTGGAGACGCCGAGCGTGCGCGCCACGGCGCAGGCGTGCTGGCCGCCCGCGCCGCCGAAGCACGCCAGCGCGTGACGAGATGCGTCGTGCCCGCGTGCTGTCGTCAGCGCACTGTGCACACATCACTAGCTAGCTCACTGACCTGCGTACTTGTGCAGTAGCACGGTGGAGACGCCGAGCGTGCGCGCCACGGCGCAGGCGTGCTGGCCGCCCGCGCCGCCGAAGCACGCCAGCACGTGACGAGATGCGTCGTGCCCGCGTGCTGTCGTCAGCGCACTGTGCACACATCACTAGCTAGCTCACTGACCTGCGTACTTGTGCAGTAGCACGGTGGAGACGCCGAGCGTGCGCGCCACGGCGCAGGCGTGCTGGCCGCCCGCGCCGCCGAAGCACGCCAGCGCGTGACGAGATGCGTCGTGCCCGCGTGCTGTCGTCAGCGCACTGTGCACACATCACTAGCTAGCTCACTGACCTGCGTACTTGTGCAGTAGCACGGTGGAGACGCCGAGCGTGCGCGCCACGGCGCAGACGTGCTGGCCGCCCGCGCCGCCGAAGCACGCCAGCGCGTGACGAGATGCGTCGTGCCCGCGTGCTGTCGTCAGCGCACTGTGCACACATCACTAGCTAGCTCACTGACCTGCGTACTTGTGCAGTAGCACGGTGGAGACGCCGAGCGTGCGCGCCACGGCGCAGACGTGCTGGCCGCCCGCGCCGCCGAAGCACGCCAGCGCGTGACGAGATGCGTCGTGCCCGCGTGCTGTCGTCAGCGCACTGTGCACACATCACTAGCTAGCTCACTGACCTGCGTACTTGTGCAGTAGCACGGTGGAGACGCCGAGCGTGCGCGCCACGGCGCAGGCGTGCTGGCCGCCCGCGCCGCCGAAGCACGCCAGCGCGTGACGAGATGCGTCGTGCCCGCGTGCTGTCGTCAGCGCACTGTGCACACATCACTAGCTAGCTCACTGACCTGCGTACTTGTGCAGTAGCACGGTGGAGACGCCGAGCGTGCGCGCCACGGCGCAGGCGTGCTGGCCGCCCGCGCCGCCGAAGCACGCCAGCGCGTGACGAGATGCGTCGTGCCCGCGTGCTGTCGTCAGCGCACTGTGCACACATCACTAGCTAGCTCACTGACCTGCGTACTTGTGCAGTAGCACGGTGGAGACGCCGAGCGTGCGCGCCACGGCGCAGACGTGCTGGCCGCCCGCGCCGCCGAAGCACGCCAGCGCGTGACGAGATGCGTCGTGCCCGCGTGCTGTCGTCAGCGCACTGTGCACACATCACTAGCTAGCTCACTGACCTGCGTACTTGTGCAGTAGCACGGTGGAGACGCCGAGCGTGCGCGCCACGGCGCAGGCGTGCTGGCCGCCCGCGCCGCCGAAGCACGCCAGCGCGTGACGAGATGCGTCGTGCCCGCGTGCTGTCGTCAGCGCACTGTGCACACATCACTAGCTAGCTCACTGACCTGCGTACTTGTGCAGTAGCACGGTGGAGACGCCGAGCGTGCGCGCCACGGCGCAGGCGTGCTGGCCGCCCGCGCCGCCGAAGCACGCCAGCACGTGACGAGATGCGTCGTGCCCGCGTGCTGTCGTCAGCGCACTGTGCACACATCACTAGCTAGCTCACTGACCTGCGTACTTGTGCAGTAGCACGGTGGAGACGCCGAGCGTGCGCGCCACGGCGCAGGCGTGCTGGCCGCCCGCGCCGCCGAAGCACGCCAGCGCGTGACGAGATGCGTCGTGCCCGCGTGCTGTCGTCAGCGCACTGTGCACACATCACTAGCTAGCTCACTGACCTGCGTACTTGTGCAGTAGCACGGTGGAGACGCCGAGCGTGCGCGCCACGGCGCAGGCGTGCTGGCCGCCCGCGCCGCCGAAGCACGCCAGCGCGTGACGAGATGCGTCGTGCCCGCGTGCTGTCGTCAGCGCACTGTGCACACGTCATTCAATGTATTCAGTAAAGTGAAGGTATATTCAGAACAATAGTCAATAAATATATAAAAAAAGCGGCCAAGTGCGAGTCGGACTCGCACATGAAGGGTTCCGTGAAATAAATTGCGGTTTACGATTTATGACGTATGAAAAAAAAACTACTTATTAGATCTCGTTCAAACCAATTTTCGGTGGAAGTTTACATGGTAATGTACATCTTATATTTTTTTTAGTTTTATCATTCTCTTATTTTAGAAGTTACAGGGGGGGGGGACACACATTTTACCACTTTGGAAGTGTCTCTCGCGCAAACTATTCAGTTTAGAAAAAAATGATGTTAGAAACCTCAATATAATTTTTGAAGACCTATCCATAGATACCCCACACGTATGGGTATGATGGAAATTTTTTTTTTGAGTTTCAGTTCTGAGTATGGGGACCCCTAAAACTTAATGTTTTTTTTAGATTTTTGTGTGTTTACCAAGTTTCAACAGTATAAGTAGCTCTTATAGTTTCGGAAAAAAGTGGCTGTGACATACGGACGGACAGACAGACAGACAGACGGACGGACATGACGAATCTATAAGGGTTCCGTTTTTTGCCATTTGGCTACGGAACCCTAAAAATACAGACCAGGATCGGTGCTAATCAAGAAACGTAAAATCTTACTTTATAGGTCTGCACATCGCTTCGTTGGCAACATTCAAGGACCCCATAGCTACTTCTTCCATGGTCATCTAAAAATAAAACTTTTGTCAAAATGGATACGACGATACAATCGAACATTTTTCATAACAAATGAACTTACTTCTTTACCGCCATCTGCTTTTAAGAAGCCGTTGATCTCAGCCGTCATCTTATTAAAGGCTGTGATGGTTGCGTCCTTGTCTAGAGGCTCGTTTTCATTCGGACCAAAGATTTTGGGGAAGTACTCAGGGAGGAGACGACCTGGAAATTGTATCCAGTATTTAGCATTTATAAATTTATTTGAACATTTTTACCGTCTGCTAAATCTTTGATACCTATGGAAAACTGATGAAAATATAATGCATCCGCAGCGAAAAGTCCAAAATAGAAGGTTGTTGGCAATCAAGCCGGATTCATACCTACTTAAGTAAGTGAGCATGGAGCGGGGAGCCGCCCCCTGCGCCTGCGGCTACTGTGTTTATGTCTGAAGGTGAAAGTACCAGGCGATCAGACGTCCCCAAGAGTTTCTCATTCAGAAGCCAGTTTGCGTCGGCACCGGAAGGGGACCCAGGAAGTATCGGTAACAGCGATAAATAGTTTCCTAGAATTAGTTCTCAAGATGAACCAGACGACTATGTTTATGTCTGAAGGTGGAAGTACCAGGCGACCAGACGTCCCAAGAAGTTCTCACCCAGAAGCAGGTTCACATCGATACCAGAAGAGCGATACATAGTTTCCATAAATGAATTCTCAAGGTGGAAGTACCAGGCGACCAGACATCGTCAAGAGTTCTCACCCAGAAGCAGGTTAGCGTCGGTGACGGTGAGCGGGCCGCCCTTCCTGTAGCACGCGGGCCCGGGGTGCGCGGACGCGGACGCAGGTCCCGCCGCGAACAGGCCGGAGCGGAATGTTAGCATGGAGCCGCCGCCTGCGGCTACTGTGTTTATATCTGAAAAGAAAATCGAATCAAATTGACAATGGTTAGGATAATGCATTCCATTTTACAGCCTCTTTCCGATTGAGTTGAGAAATACTTATGCAAAATCAGTGACAAAGCAATATTATAGCACCAACGAGCTGATCTGTTGATGGAGACCGAAGATGGTCATAGTAATTGCCCATCTCTCGAACTCACATACTCGTAAGTGATAAAATGGCCACGATCATACACCATGGAACCACGTCATTTGAATAAGAATAGCCCAGAACTGGGATGATAGGCGTATGCCACCCGACTTCTGCTGGAATTAAGCACTAAGTAACATGTATACACAGATTTTTTTTTTATTTCATAAAAAAAAAAAAAAAAATTACCTGACACCTCCACAACGCGTCCCGTGCCGAACATGACATGCACAAGGACTACAGGATTTGGGACAAAGTAACAACCAATTTGTATTGCAGCAGGTACTATGCCTATCAGCAGCCCTAGCGGAGCTAGCACCAGGGTTTATAAGCGGTTACAAAACCGGTATTTATTTAGGTTATACCGGTTAATTATTTAGGTTACGTTCAAACGAATGGCTTTGGAAACGTTATTTCGAACCCTAACCGGTTACTCGGTGTTTGGATATGGGCTCAATGATCGCTGTCGCGTGGATGGCGGTGAATGCGGTTGCGTAAGCGATTTGTTCGTATTTTGCCGACGCGCGGCAACTATACCGCTCCTACTGTCGACCGTCGAACGGTCATTCACCGCTTACACGAAGGGAGCGCTCTCTAACCAGTAAATCGATTTCGATCTCTGTCTGTCTGTGCCTGCTCCGAGATATTAACCGGTTAGAGCGATGTTTTGCGAGCGTAGCCTTTATTATGGGTTAGCCTTTAGGCTCCCAAAGTCTGGATCTAACCGGTACGGCCAAAATTAACCGGTACAATCCCTGGCTATCACAATTGGCGTCGACGAGAAAATCTTCCCTGCTCTTTCGTTAATTTATTTGCCCAGTGCGTGTGAGACAGTAGTCGCGCGCGACGCGACTAGGCAGCCAGTAGTGCTAGACGTATTGTCACTCACCTAACTGAGGCGCCTGGATGGTGACGCCCGCCGTCGTGGCCTCGTGGACGTGCTCCAGCGAGCCCGCGTATCGCGAGACATCTGTCGACGTGCCGCCCATGTCGAAACCTGACATTATGAAGTTATTAGTCTCCGTTTTTAGGGTTCCGTACACAAAGAGTAAAACGGGATCCTATCACTAAGACTGTGCGTCAACCCGTCCGCCCGTCCGTCCGTCCGTCCGTCCGTCTGTCCGTCCGTCCGGCCGTCCGTCCGTCTGTCTGTCTGTCTTTCTGTCTGTCTGTCTGTCTGTCTGTCTGTCTGTCTGTCTGTCTGTCTGTCTGTCTGTCTGTCTGTCTGTCTGTCTGTATGTCTGTCTGTCTGTCTGTCTGTCTGTCTGTCTGTCTGTCTGTCTGTCTGTCTGTCTATTTGTCTATCTGTCTTTCTGTCTGTCACCAGGCTGTATCTCACTGAGATACCGTGATAGTTACAGTTGAAATTTTCACAGATGATGTATTTCTGTTGCCGCTATAACAACAAATACTAAAAACAGAATTAAATAAATATCTTTATAGATAATGGTACGGAACCCTTCGTGTGCGAGTCCGACTCGCACTTGGCCGGTTTTATTTAAATACTAGCTGCCCACGCGGCTTTGCCCGCGTGTTGCAAAGCATATATATATAACATAGCCTATGTCCATCCAGAAAGTCAATTCTATACACAGGTGAAATCATATTTGAAATCGGTCCAGTGGTTCCCCAATCCATACAAACTTATAAACTTACAACCCTCACAAACATTACCTATTTAGTATACAGAAGTATAGATTTAAGTAAATAAACTTATCAACCATTCAGAAGGGTACCATTCATAGTCATGATGTTTAAAATATATTAAATTATTATTATTATTGTAACCTACTAACACTTAGATTCATAAGCACACATTTGTACGACTAACACTATATGGGTTATATGCCTGAAATAAAATAATTTAATTGAATTGAATAAGGGTTTCGCACAAAGCTTCAGATCGTTTGCGGGTGAAGGGAGATACTACTATCAATAGCTTCCTAGGTAATTAGGTATTTGACAACCATGAAAATAAATTGTGTTTTCATTAGCAACAGATAAACATTACTAATTCAATTCAATTCATTTATTCAGGGACCAACATGGATCATTATTGTTAGTAATAATATTTAGCTTAATATTAGTATTACGAAAATACTCGGAAAGTATCAAGCTTTCGTTTATGTTTGCTGTTATAATATTTTTAAATTCATAAAAACGAACAATATGGACGTTGTTTGATTGTTACGTCACAACATAGTAATCCCTACAAATTTCATACGCGTTTTTGACGTATCATAAAAAGAAACCGGCCAAGTGCGAGTCGGACTCGCGCACGAAGGGTTCCGTACTATAATCTATAACATTTTTTTTATTCTGGTATTAGTATTTGTTGTTTATATAGCGGCAACAGAAATACATCATCTGTGAAAATTTCAACTGGAACTATCACGGTATCAGTGAGATACAGCCTGGTTGACAGACAGACAGACGGACAGCGGAGTCTTAGTTATTACTCCCCCGTTTTACTCTTTGAGTACGGAACCCTAAAAAGAAGCTGATTTGACTTTTGTCAAATACCGAATTGAATGAGTGATAGTGTTACCTATGACCGGAAGGCCTGTCTCCTTCTGATATGATGTCATGGCGTAGCCCACCACGCCACCCGCTGGCCCCGAGAGGATCGCCCGGGAACCGTTAAACCTGGAAGTATCAATATATATATACAATTGCGGACAACCTTACACAAATCGACCTAGTCCCAAACTAAGCAAAGCTTGTAATATGGGTACTAGACGATGATATACATACTTATATAGAGAAATTAATACTTAAATACATAGAAAACATCCATGACTCAGGAACAAATATTCGTGCTCGTCACACAAATAAATGCTCTTACCGGGATTCGAACCCGGGACCTCCGGCTTCGTAGGCAGGGTTTACCAACTATTCTAAAGCGGTCGGTGTATTGAAGTGGAACTGATGATACAATAAGAAATTACCTAAGAGATCCTTTAAGTTTCAACGGAACTCCTCAAATATTATCGGCTCACATATAGCGATTTGGATATTTCCCGGAGTAACCAACACATTTGCTCTTGGAAAGCAGTTCATGTAGGGAAATAAATATTAAAATGTGCATGTGGTGGGATAGCGATGTAGGTGGGACACATTGTTTTTTTATAAATTATAGGACGCATATTTAAGTTTAAAATACGGTAGCCTAGTGGTTCAGGCATGCGGCTGTCAAGCGGCGGTCGTGGGTTCGAATCCCAGCTCGTACCAATGAGTTTTTCGGAACTTATGTAAGGAATATTTACCATTAGCTTTTCGGTGAAGGAAAACATCGTGAGGAAACCGGTCTAATCCCAATAAGGTCTAGTTTTCCCTCTGGGTTGGAAGGTCAGATGGCAGTCGCTTTCGTAAAAACTAGTGCCTATGCCAAATCTTGGGATTAGGTGTCAAAGCGGACCCCGGGCTCCTTTAGGGGCACAACCAAGAATAACGCTAGGAGGATGATGGTGATTTAAGTTTAAAATACATCAACAGTTTATTGTAGTTATGTAACAAGTAAAACATTCAAATATTATAATGCAAATAAAGTAGCAAACAGTAGTCATTTATCCCGTTATCACAAAGTAAACTAACCACGTTTTCTATTAGACATTGAGTAATTCTGAATCAAATACCTGATTCAAACTTGCTCAATCATTATAACTGTATGTAACAATCATTTTCACCTCACTTGCTCGGAAAGGCATTTTTGTATGTTTGTTAACTATTGAGAAAATCGCTTTTTATCCACATGTGAAGAAAGTAGACGTAGAACGTTAAAAGTACTATGACGTAGAACGTTAAATGTTTATTTTTGTTTTTGTAGGTATATTTTATGACATATTTTTGTTTAACTTTGTTTTTTAAGTTTTTTTACTTATTTTTAAACTTTTTTTTTCTTTTTTAATTTTTTTTACTTTTTTTTTTTACTTTTTTTAATTTTTCTTTTACTTTTTTTTAAACTTTATTTTACTTTTTTTTTTTACCCTTTTTCTTATTTTCCTCGCTGTAGTGAGGTGAAAAGATTTGTGTTATACACGGGTGAAACACTCGCTACGCTCAGGATTCTATTTTTGAACCACTCGCTTCGCTCGTGGTCAATCATAGAATCTTTTCGCTAGCTCGTGTTTCAAATGAACACTCGCAGGTAAAATACAACTTTCCCCCCTTGTATAACAAATAACTATTTCTCAAACATGCAATGAAATATTCTCTTTACGTTCCTTATAATAGACTCTGCAGTATCCTTTTTCGGGCGCAGCATCTCGAGGCGGCCTGAAATGGGATTTCATACAACTTTTCAGGCCTAGGCCTGCAAAGTAACTTTTTAATTTTCATTCCACTATTTGTGGCACAGCACAACGGCATTCAGCCATGAAAATTAGTTAGATTTGAGGATTTCTATTTATTTATTTCATTGCATGTTTGAGAAAAGCACTATACATGCCTCGGCGTGAAAACGGAGCCTCTGATGTGATGTCTGTCTATATATATGTGGCTTTCTCAAGCCAAATGGCTCCCTTAGGCGGCGTCAATAAGGCGCTATTTCCATGAAGACGTCATTAGAAATCGTACTTATTGACATCGACAAAGTGGGCCCTTTTGCTTGAGAACAACATATATACATATTCATCAACAACCTAACAGCCTGTATCCTACGTAACCATCGCTAAGCACGCGTTACGTTCTTTTGCGTTCTACAAAAAAGGGCAATTTAATTTAATCCTTTTTTTTTTTTATTGCGGACAATCTTACACAAATCGACTTAGTCCCAAACTAAGCAAAGCTTGTACTATATGGGTAATAGACGACGATACACATACTTATATAGAAAAATAAATACTTAAATACATAGAAAACATCCATGATTCGGGAACAAATATTCGTGCTCATCACACAAATAAGTGCCCTTACCGGGATTCGAACAGGACCTCTTGCTTCGTAGGCAGAGTTACTACCAGCTAAGGTTTAAGGGCTAGGGTTTTTGAAGAGAGGTAGGGCACAGCGGAATGTCATCTCGCTCGTATGTGGAGCAGCCCAACTGGGGAAGTACCTCCACCTTACAGAAGACCGCAGCCATAATAGCACCACTGCTTTGTAGTGTTGCTATATTATTGCATGCTATGAAGCATGTGGTGTTGTGTTCCTGGTGGTGAGTAAGGTCGCCAGAGCTCCCTAGGATGCGCTGTGTTGGGAGTGAGGGACCTGCATGTCTCTATCTACCAACACAGCGAACCCTCAAGTGAATAAAGGGTCGGCAACGCGCTTGTGATTCTTCTGGCGTCACAAGTGTCCATAGGCGACGGTGCCAGCTTAACATCAGGCAGGCCGTAAGCATGTTTGCCACCGTCGTTGTATATAAAAAAAAAAAAACTAGGCTAACGTGGTCGTCAAGCAACAGAGTCGCATTTCCTTTGTTTCTATATACATACAGGTCCATAGGAGTCAGCCCTCCGTCGCTCTGCATGAACAGCACATTCGTTCCCTTCAGTTCGCCGGTGAAGCCGCGGGCGAAGCCGCGCAAGTAGCGTTGTATGTGCGGCGTGAGATACGCGTCGGCCGCCGCCGTGTAGCCGCGGGGAGCGAGACGCACCATAGCGGTCACCGCGTGCGAGAGGGAGACGAGAGGGAACCCTGCGAAACAGGAATACCTCCTTAGTATTCGAGCGCTCCTGGTACCTCCACTTGTAAAAAATGCTTAGGTGCGCCGTATCAAGGCTGTCTAGCCGCGAGGAGCGATACGCACCATGGCGGTCACCGCGTGCGAGAGGGAGACGAGAGGGAAGCCTGCGAATCAGGAATACCTCCTTAGTATTCGTGCGCTCCTGGTAGCTCTAGTGAGAGAAAACCGAATCAAAGTACATTTATTTGATCTTGGTTGCTAACTGCATTTTTTACCTTTACACCATTATTCTAAACTTGTAAGGCTGACAAGGTGGTTCGATTGCCATACAAAACGTTATTTGACATTCGCAGGCCAACGGCGTGATATTTTAAGAAACTTATGAAACAAACATTCATAAATTGGCTTCCCATTTGCGCCAAATTCCACCTTTCCTAGAATAAACTTGTATAAACTAGATTAATTTGAGAAATTGGTTTGTCACGTGATATTTTGGGAAAACTAGTTTTCTCAAATTAATCTAGTTTATACAAGTTTATTCTAGTAAAGGGAGAATTTGGCGCAAATGGGAAGCCAATTGATAAAAATCTGATACATTAGTTTCTTAAAATATCACGCCGTTAGCCTGCGAATGTCAAATAACGCTTTGTATGGCAATCGAACCCCCTTAAGTACATGCACGTCACAGGGTCACAGCTATCTATTGAGATGGTTCCATCTCTTATTCTGGCGGATAGCTACGTCACTTTCCTACTAAGGCAAAATTCTCAAGTCTACAGTGGCTCTAGCGGATCCAAGAGAGATGGAACTAAGGGGCTCAAGCCAACCAAAGGCCCTTACCAGAATAAACCAAAATCCGCCACTGTATAGTTGGCATATGGCCATCATCCGGTGAGAGCCCTTGTATCACTGCAACCATTGCTGATCGATTGTGATCGAAGATGGCCATCTTAAGTACATGCTTTAGTAAACCAACTCACCAATCTCCTCAGCAATCTTCCCAATCCTCAGCTCATGGTCATGATACGTATAACTATGCGCGAGCACCACAGCCACGCTCTCTATCCCGTTCTCCCTCAGCCTCATCAGATCGCGCCTGACTGCGTCCTCGTCTAACTCCTTCATGACCAGCATTTTCTCTCCCGTGATGCCGGTGACCTGTCGCCAGCCGCTCTTTAGCTGGCCGAGCTGGCAACGGTCTTCCATGGCGGGGATGATGCGGCAATCGACCTCGATGACGTCAGAGTAGAGGACGTCGGGCCGTTTTATGTCCTGGGGAACAGTGAATTGTTTTTAATGACGACTATTTTGGCCTAGTCCGTAGTGACCCCTTCTCAAAGGAAGCCAGAAGTTGCGGTGTTTGTGTAAACAAATGCCCTACGGGGATTCAAGGAGTAGTACCATCAGGGACTATCTCAATGAAGAGCACTTATATTTGTTCCCGAGTCTTGGATGTTTTCTATGTACTTTAGTATTTATTTATCCATATAAGTATCGCTAAACTAAAGTGGCAGTGGGCGGATGTCTCGAGTGGCGACCACGTACCGGCGCGGCGCGGCGTGGGTAGGCCCCCCACAAGGTGGACTGATGACCTGGTAAAGGTTGCGGGAGTCCGCTGGATGCGGGTGGCGCAGTATCGGTCACTTTGGCACTCTTTGGGGGAGTCCTATGTCCAGCAGTGGATGTCTTTCAGCTGATATGATGATAAGTTATTTTCAACATATTTGCTCGTAACGTGCCTCTTATTGTGCCGCTTTTAGGCTCATAATCCTGGGTATTAAACACGCGTGTTTTATAACATTACGACACTCGTGTAGTTATGTTTATATCCCGATTAAGACACGTTGGCACCTTGCAGCAAGGTGTATGTATGAACTCAGCGCATTCTTAAATTGACCGGGTTATACAGGTTTGTTTTTAATTCTCGGCATATGGATTCTTACTCGACTAAACAAATTAAATCCTTCTTGTGAATTAATTGATTATTTCTTCTTGGATATGATATAGAAACGTTTAATTTAGTAAAACTATTTACTTTTGATAACATTTTACATGATTTTATATTGAATAAGAAAATATTTATTTTATTTTGTATTGGCTGTTTAGAGATCTCATCTAAGCCTCGAAACTCGAACTTCACGAAAAAAAAATGTTGAAAGAAAGAAGACATTTATTTACTACACAAAAGACACACAGAGACAAAGGGAGTAGGCATACATTACAATTTAACACATATTGTGTGTGTCTTCGCGGCAGTAAATAGGTCGCTGTCTCAGCATTATGCCGAGGTGTCAGACAGACACCTACAGCGCTGATTTTCAGACAGCACCGTACGTGACTCACGGAACGCAACACAACATAAGACCATTGATAAACACATAATTATTGTATACACATAATAAATAATAAATGTAATAAATTTGTAAAATATGTACCAGTAGCCAAATGGGATAGAAAGAAAAACACAAAGCACAAAACGCGACACGGTTGGGATAGGAAAGTGCTGGATGGGTTAGGATTGGGTTTGGGATTTCTGGAGCGTCAACAAATAGCCCTTAAGCTGACGCTTAAAAGTATACTTGCTAGACGCTCCTTGAATAGGTGGAGGGAGATCATTCCAACACTTGGACGCCGCGAACCTAAAACTACCTCGAAACGCCGTGGTCCGATGCATTGGCACCAGAATCATCGCCTTACACCTACGCGCACTCTTGGGCCATACAAGTCTACTCAGCAAATATGCTGGAACCCCAGATCGCACTATGCCAAAGAGAAGAGTGGCAAGGTGAAGCCGTCTGCGTGCAGGCATGTTCAGCAGACCAGCGGCGTTCAAGTAGGGAGTGATATGGGAGCGGGGTGGGACTCGGAAACAGAAACGAATGCATGCGTTTTGCACTCGTTGTATGAGCTTTTTTGTACGACCAGTAATGCAGCCAGCATAGACAACATCACAATAGTTTAATCTTGACAATATCAGCGATTCTTCATTCAGCGGTTCAATAACCAAGAATTAACAGTGAAACAGCTCCACACCAAATTGAAAAATTGGTTGCTCACTCTATCGTACAGGGAAACAGAAGATATTCTAAGAACTGTGCAATAGCTGGACACACACCACACACGCATACTCAATTACTCACCCATTCACACCCGCACACTCTGACACACATACACACACACACACACACACACACACACACACACACACACACACACACACACACACACACACACACACACACACACACACACACACACACGCGCGCGCGCGCGCACACACACACACACACACACACACACAGACACACACACACACACACACACACACACACATACACACACACACACACACACACACACACACACACACACACACACACACACACACACACACACACACACACACACACACACACACACACACACACACACACACACACACACACACACACACACACACACACACACACACACACACACACACACACACACACACACACACACACACACACACGCGCGCACACACACACACACACACTAACATAGACTATGTTAACCTAGGAATAATTTTATTTTATTTTCTTTAAGTAGATTTGATTATACATTCATTCATTTATAAATTCTGAACATTTTTCTCCTTGCCACACAGCTGTAGTGATATTGTAAACATCTGTTAACGTATAATCTAATAAAGTCCTAACCTGACGCAAATGCTTCTGCAACGACCCTGTCGGTTCTCACGACACAGGCTAGGCCTAGTGTGAGGACCACGGATACTCTAACACCAATCATAACTTGTCACACTAATTTGTAAAACTCATTCTTGTAATTTCACCTTTGGTAAATAAAGTCATTGTTTGTTTGTTGTTTGTTGATTCACAAAGGTTAACATGCAAATCAACACTTAAGTAATCGCGAACATTGTAAAGAACTTTAAGGCGGTAGAAGCAGTTACTCACAACTTTTTGTATGTGGTTCTCAAAGCGCAGCTTGCCGTCCATGAGGAGGCCAAGGTTATTTGCTTCTACCACCCTGTCTATTGGTTCACCCATGGTAGCAACACCATTGGTAGTCAAAGTCTCGAGGTTACTGATGGTACTACGGATTTGATGCTCTGATCCAAAAAAAACATATTTCGACTTGTTCGGATTACTTAGTTAGTTAGTTGCGCGCCATTATAAGTAATTTCACAAATATTTGTAAACATTGATGATGCGTGTTTGGTTATTGTTAAAAATGTTGACTCGTGGTGAATAGAAAAGTGATAAATAGAATTGACGCTATTGTACATTCTTGGAGATGTACAAATATATGTGAGTAAAAACCTGTTGTCATCAATAATTAAAGGAAACAACTTAGGAGCCTGTAACATTTTCATTCTATGAAAAGGATTTTTTCCTCGCAAATGTGTTGAAAAACGTCGTATGACACGCGTGAGCTTTGATAATTACATCTTCGGCTCTATTATCACGCTCACCTGCGGTTCGCGTGACAATTCCGCCTCTGGTGTAATGATCAACATAGCTCACTTGTATCACAATGTACTATTATATATACTTTGAGACTTGATCCATTTGCGTAATAATGTCCCATAAAAATAAAAATAATAGTTTTTGAGATACCTGTCAGCCGAAAGACGTCCACTGCTGGACATAGGCCTCCTCCTTGATCTGACATAATCAGACCGTCATAACAAAGTTTACAATGGCTTCTGAGATCAGTGTTCGGGCCGAAAATCACAAGTGCTCCCATATGAATGAACATGTTGACTTTGTCCTAGTCTAACGCGCTACCTGTCTATCAGAGGAAAAGAGAAATGACCACAGTCATGACAATACTCACCAGCTGAAATATGTTAGGCCTCGCCTGATTCCCAACGAGCAGAAGATCCTTGAAGCCCTTATTGATGACCAGCGCCATCTTAGCGCCTTTCCGCTCCAGCAGCGCGTTGGTGGCGACTGTAGTACCCATGCGGATAGACTCGATGAGAGAGGTGTTCACTTTGCCTTCCCTATCTAACGCATTACCTGTCCATTAAAGGAAAAGAGACATGGCCACATGACAATACTCACCAGCTGAAATATGTTAGGCCTCGCCTGATTCCCAACGAGCAGAAGATCCTTGAAGCCCTTATTGATGACCAGCGCCATCTTAGCGCCTTTCCGCTCCAGCAGCGCGTTGGTGGCGACTGTAGTACCCATGCGGATAGACTCGATGAGAGAGGTGTTCACTTTGCCTTCCCTATCTAACGCATTACCTGTCCATTAAAGGAAAAGAGACATGGCCACATGACAATACTCACCAGCTGAAATATGTTAGGCCTCGCCTGATTCCCAATGAGCAGAAGATCCTTGAAGCCCTTATTGATGACCAGCGCCATTTTGGCGCCTTTCCGCTCCAGCAGCGCGTTGGTGGCGACTGTAGTACCCATGCGGATAGACTCGATGAGAGAGGTGTTGACTTTGCCGTCCTTGTCTAACGCGTTGCCTGTCTCCTGCCAGAAGAGGAAACATTTTAAACCTTTTTAAGGGATTCTGCTTGTCTCTGTGTTTGATAACGCACGTGTTCGGGTTTGAATTAAGCTAATTAGCCGGTTTATTAACCAATTTTCACTAAGATTTGTTTATTTTTGTGGGTGAAGGTATACTAACCACGGTTTGGTAAGTGTTTTGTGTTTGTTTGTCCTGTGAGGATGGAATTGGGTGATGCTGAACCCCCTGATAAAGGGGAAAGTCAAAACGCGGGTAAAAAAAGGCCAAGTGAGGCTCAAAACGACGGAACTGATTTGCACGGTAAGAAATCTACCCCTCCGAATGCGTCCGTTCAGCATACATACGTGAGACCAGGGTTTGAAAGCAGTACAGATCTGAAATATTCCGACATTGACGTAGGTCCCTTTGTTGTACACGTATCGCGGGAAGATATCGCAGATCAGCCAAATACACCGAGTCGTATGCGGGCCCTAAAAATGGCTCAGATAATATATAATGGCAAAGTAGCAGGTATAACAGAAATAAAAAGCATTGGCAAAAATAAAATGTCCATCTACTTTAAGTCCTACATGGAAGCCAACTCTTTCCTTTCTGACCCTATCCTGACAACTTACAAGCTTTCAGCTATGATCCCAAAGTTCCAGGTTTCGCGCATGGGTGTTATTACTCAAATTCCGCTTGATTGGACGTTAGAAGAACTCACAAATGGAATTCAGTGCCCCTCTGGGTCTGGACAAGTTATAAAAGCCCGTAGACTTAACAAAAAAAAAGAAGTTGATGGCAGAAAAGTTTGGGAGCCAACAGGTACTGTAGTAGTAACATTCCTTGGGCAAACACTGCCTGATAAAATCTACTGCTTCAACATGTCCATTCCGGTGTCCTCTTATAGGCTGCCGATTATTCAATGTCACAAATGCTGTAGATTTGGCCATATCAAGGACCAATGCCGTTCTAATCCTAGGTGTGCCCGGTGCGCACAGAATCACGAGGTCTCCGAATGTTCAGTCCCTGTCAATGAAGTCTCTTGTCTATTCTGCTCTGGTTCACATGCTGCAACTGACCCGAAGTGCCCCGAATTTTCCCGACAGAAGTCTATAAAATTAGTGATGTCTGAGGAAAATATTGGTTATATCGAAGCGGCCAGAAGGTTCCGCCCTGTGCGTACTACATATGCTGATGTGTCAAAGAATGTTTTTGCCAGTCAATCCAACACGGCAAATATGTCTTCATCTTCTCCTCCCCCTAGCCCAGCCCGCTCTCAGTCTCTCCCTCAATCCCAATCGTACCGAAAAACAATTTTTATTGAAAGGCGACCCAAGCCCCAGCCTGGGAAGTCATACGATGTTGAAGCTCACAGGCAGATAACAGCTACTCCTAAATCAACTTTACCAAATGGCAATGCATTAGGAGAGGCCTTCTCGGTTACACCGAATGACAACTTGGGAGACTGTGTCTACCAGGTTATAGTAAATTTGCTCTCGAAATTCGCCGACATCATACCGCACACTGTTCTAGAAAGCCTTAAGGGCAACATTTGTGAAGCTATTAATAAAGTAATTCAAGACGGCCAATTACAACCTGATACAATGGAATGCTAGAAATATTAAAAATAAGAAACAAGAAATATCTCAATTGATAAATTCTTTTAGCCCGATCATTCTTGCCATCTCAGAGACATGGCTGAGGCCTCAATCCCTATTTAGGGTGACGGGCTACTCCTGTGTCCGGGATGACAGGGATGATGGCTGGGCTGGTTGTGCTATTCTAGTAAATAGAAAATTTACCTTTTCCCAACTTCCCATCCCATCCCACTCCTCTGGTTTAAATGTTGTTGCAGTTAAGTGCCTCAACATTTCTTTTGTGTCTGTTTATATCCCACATCCAAATTGTGAACTAATACAGGAACTTAGCTCCATATTACGAACCCTACCAGCTCCCTTCATTGTTCAAGGAGACTTCAATTGCCGCCATACGTTATGGGGCTCCCACTGCTGTGATGCGACGTCATTCTCTCTTTCAGAACTTATGGATGAGGTAAACTTATGTATTTTAAATGACGGAACACCCACGCGCAGAACATCTCCCGTACAGAACGCTAGTGTCCCTGATCTTACGTTGGCATCCCCAAATTTAGTTCGTTCTTTATCATGGTCGGTTTCCCCTAACTCTCTTGGAAGTGATCATCTGCCTATCTTTACTACTTTGGTAGGGTCTCCCATGGCCCCATTACCCATACAAACTCCACTTCTCAAATATAGAACTTGCCAGGCGGATTGGAGCAAATTTAGATCTAATCTAGAACTATCTGTGGGAAATCTGCCTAGTATCACCCAAACGAATGTGTTAGAAGTGTACAACCAGTTTATTTCGGCCATTTACTCAACGGTTGATAGCTCTATACCTTTGAAAAATACGGCCCGCGATAAAATACCATCTCCAGCATGGTGGGATGCTGAGTGTTCAGCAGTCATTAAAGAGCGTAACATGGCGGAGTCTCTTTTTGCTGAGGATCTTTCATTAGAAAACTATTTAAATTTTCAACGTGTGGGTGCTCATAGTAAGAGGCTGCTGAGCAGAAAAAAATTTCAGGGCTGGCGTTCCTTCTGCGAATCTTTGTCCCCGAGAGCTCCCGCTGCATTAGTATGGAAAAAAATCAAGGCTTTTCGATGCTCTCAAGTCGACAACAATGTCCCCAGTAACGTAACCTCGTGGCTTGATGGATTTACTGCGAAACTTGCCCCTCCATTTGCACCGCACTGGGAAGGCATTGGTAATTATTGTTCATTATCCGCTCCATCTGAAAGAATGAATGAAGCCTTTAGTTTTGACGAGCTGTGTTGCGCGCTTGACCATTTGCGGGACTCCACCCCGGGCTGTGATGGCATCCCATATTCTTTTATTACTCAAAGCTCAAAAGCCACTAAAGTGTTTTTCTTAGATATCTTAAATAATATATTTTTAACAGGAAACATTCCTGACTCTTGGAGAACTCAAATTATTGTACCGATTTTAAAACCTGGTAAGGATCCAGCTAGTCCTAATTCTTATAGGCCCATAGCATTATCGTCAGTTTTATGTAAGATTATGGAACATCTGGTAAAAAACAGACTGGAGTGGATTCTAGAAAATAGAAATATTATCTCTAATACCCAGTTTGGGTTCAGAAAGGGTATGGGAACTATGGACAGTCTAAGCATCCTCACCTCCGATATCCGGCTGGCTCTCACTCGTGGCGAACATGTGGTGGGCGTCTTCCTGGATGTCACAGCGGCCTACGATAACGTAGATCTTCCTATACTCAGGCAGAAAATGCTCAATCTGAGTATCCCTGTGAGGATTACTAATATCGTATGCAACATGTACATGGGACGTTCTATTCTCGTCCGACTGAATGGAGATCTATCACCTCCCAGTCTTGTTTGGAAGGGCCTTCCTCAAGGTTCTGTCATGAGCCCCCTTCTCTACAGCTTATATACCTCAGATCTCGACACTTCAGTTAACTGCTTCTGCAAGATCTTACAGTATGCTGATGACATTGCATTATATTCTTCATCGAAAGACTTTTCCGAATCTTCTCATGCTTTAAACTCTGCTTTATATTACCTCAAAATGTGGCTATCTGACCACGGTCTCTCCTTGTCTGCAGAAAAGAGTAATGCAGTCATCTTTTCTAGAAAAAGGCACGTCCCCGATCTTAACATCCACATCGACGACGAACCTGTTATAATTAAGAATGAGGTTAAGTTTCTAGGTATTATTCTAGATTCTAGGCTGTCGGGAGTCAGCCACTTGAATTATGTGTGCCAAAAAGCGGAAAAAAATATCAATGTTTTGCGTGCTTTGTCTGGTGTTAGGTGGGGTTCGCACCCATATAATCAGAAACTTCTATACAATGCCATTGTCAGAAGTCATTTTGACTATGGAAGTTTTATCTTGGAACCATGTAGCAAACTCGCGTTGGCAAAACTGGATAGAATTCAGGCAAGGTGTTTAAGAATAATAACAGGAGCTATGAAATCCTCCCCGACGAATGCTCTTCAAGTCGAGTGTATGGACCCACCGTACTCTTTGCGG
Source organism: Epinotia brunnichana (assembly GCA_963854355.1). NCBI lineage: Eukaryota > Metazoa > Arthropoda > Insecta > Lepidoptera > Tortricidae > Epinotia > Epinotia brunnichana. The sequence goes on from OY977956.1 coordinate 5,181,223, forward strand.
AGACAATTTCTGGCTGACCGGTTTTTCTTCAAATCGCTTCAAGTAGCTTCACATCCGTTACTTCCAATCCTTGAATCCCTCCAACGACTTGTAGTCTCCTCTCCATTTTGGTCTCATAAAGTGTCTCCCCTCTTAGTTAATAGTTATAAAAAGTACTTAGACCACCCTGTTAGAGTGTTCCAAAATCACAAAAACCCACTTTTTGAAATAAGCTATGACAGTCTTATCTTTCAGCCAACGGTTATATTTAGTTTGGGTATTTCAAAGAATCAAATAGGTGCCGATAACATATTTAACAAAGTGATTGACGAGAAGTGGTCTGACTATCTTACAATTTTTACTGATGCATCCAAATTAAGCGACGAGAGTCCTGTGGGATCTGCAGTGTGGATTCCCAGGTACAAAATTATCTTACATTTTAAACTCCCTCCCGGAAATTCGGTGTTTTCCGGAGAGGCTATTGCGTTACTGGAAGCGGTTTCTTATGTGCATTCACACCATCTTAATAAATCTCTTATTTTAACAGATTCTCTGAGTTGCTTGCAAGATTTAGTTAAACGCCCATTCCATGCAAAAGAAAACTTCCCAGTAACGTTACAAATTAAGGAGGTTCTCCACAAGTGTCACATGGACAACATTGATGTTGTTCTGGCCTGGATCCCGGGACACAGCGGGATAAAGGGTAATGAGACTGTCGATCTTTACGCAAAGGAAGCAACCACGCTTGGCACCAATGTGTATGACCGATGTTTTGCTCGCGACCTCAAAGCACTTGCTCTCCCTCACATGCGTGATGCCTGGAACACCCGTTGGCAAACTTCCCGCCTAAATGTGGGCAAAAATTATGGCAATATACAACCAAATCTGCCCTCTAGGTCGTGGTTTTTTACTCGTAAATCCATTCCAAAAAATATTACGTCTGCCATTATTCGCTTACGACTCGGCCATATTTGTACCCCTGTGTTTTTAGCAAAGATACGTGTTCGAGATCACTCTCTGTGCGAATGTGGTCTGGCAGAGGGTACTCTCGAACACCTATTTTTTTACTGTAACCGTATTGTCACTCCTTTGTATGATATCCTTCCCCCGGACATCCCCCGTCCTGTTAATATTAAATTTCTCCTCACCTTAGTCTATTCACCCCTTGTGTATGTCCTTTGTAAATTTATAAAAATTAACAACTTGTTTTTATAGTAGTTAGTTTAACAATACATGTTTGTTTTGTCCTTTGTTCTAGATTCTAATCTCAGTGAACCTGCCAATTGGAAGATACCGGTTTTTTTTTTATAATAAATACGTGCCTTTTTTAACCTTGACGTTGGCGGAATCATCGGCAATACTGATGGGGCCATAACACAAAGATTGATTGATTGATTGAAACCTTTTTAATGTGCACCTCTTTTCTTGGTGCTGTGAAGTAGTATGTAGGATGTTAAGAGTCCGCAGTAAGCTCGGCCGAATTTCACCTTCCCATACAAACGGAGTTTCGTTCTCATTTTAAAACTACGCGTTGCATTGTAACGAAACTTTGCATATACAATGACATGAGGTATATCTAGGTTTGTAAATAGTTTATATGGCTCCAGTTTATAAAACAAACGAAATACAGCAAAAACAAGTTTTGTATCAATATCAACTTAAAAATCTGAAGCTACATAAACTAATTAAAGACCTGGATGGTACTTAACTTATTCTAAGTACAAAGTTTCAGAGCAAACTAGCTAGTCGTTATAAAATGAGAGCGTAACTACGTTTGTATGGAGAATCGAGCTTACTGCAGACTCGTAATTCAGGAATGTAGAGTAAGCTCAATATCGTGTTATGTACAGCGAAAAGGATAAATAAGAAAAACCGGCCAAGTGCGAGTTGGAGTCGCGCACGAAGGGTTCCGTACCATTATCTATAAAAACGGCAAAAAAATCACGTTTGTTGTATGAGAGCCCCCCTTAAAAAATATTTTATTTTGGTTTTAGTATTTGTTGTTATAGCGGCATTAGAAATACATAATCTGTGAAAATTTTAACTCTCTAGCTATCACGGTTCTTGAGATACAGCCTGGTGACAGATTATCAATTAAAATGGAAAAAAATCACGTTTTTTGTATGGGAGCCCCCTTAAAAAAAATTTATTTTGTTTTTAGTATTAGTTGTTATAGCGGCAACAGAAATACATAATCTGTGAAAATTTCAACTCTCTAGCTATCACGGTTCTTGAGATACGTCCTGGTGACAGACACACGGACGGACGGACAGCGAAGTCTCAGTAATAGGGTCCCGTTTTACTCTTTGAGTACGGAACCCTAAAAGCTGAACAGGTTATGTAAGATTACCTATTACACACTATTGCAAACTGTATTAGTTTGCATCAGAGATTAGTGTTTTATTACAATAGAGAGCTAACATTGTGCAATGAGTTAAAATTGCATAAAACTATACTATATTAGCTACATATTTTATGGTCCAGTGCAGTGTATTGTGCATGTTTTATTATTGAATTCTAGGTCTACTCAACCAAGTGAACGTGGTACGGTGGTCGAAGGCATACTCGGAGCCGTACAGGATGGAGTGCGGGGTGAGGCAGGGGGGAGTTACCTCACCGAAGCTCTTCAACCTGTACGTCAATGCACTGATAGAGGAGCTCAGCTACACTCATGTCGGCTGCCACATTGATGATGTGTGTCTCAATAACATTAGCTACGCAGACGACATGGTGCTGCTGAGTGCCTCGCCGTGTGGTCTCGCTAAGCTATTGGGAATTTGTGAAAAGTTTGCCCTTAGTCATGGCTTGCAATATAATGAGAAAAAAAGTGAATGCATGGTCTTTCATGTCAGAGGCAAAGATCTGCCACCTGTACCCCCTATTCGTCTATATGGAACACCATTAAAAAGGGTGGCCACCTTTAGATACTTGGGACATGTGGTAACCTCTGACCTGAGGGACGATGCAGACATTGAGCGAGAACGGAGGGCGTTGTCTGTTAGAGCGAACATGGTGGCCCGCAGATTTGCTCGTTGTTCTGCTGAGGTAAAAGTAACTCTATTCAGAGCCTTCTGTACGACCCTCTACACGAGCAGTCTGTGGGTCTCTTATACGCAAAAACAGTACAACGCCCTACGTGTACAGTACAACAATGCCTTCAGGGTGCTACTGGGGCTGCCCCGTTTCTGTAGTGCGTCCGGGATGTTCGCGGATGCCAGAGTTGACTGTTTCTATACAACTATGAGGAAACGCTGCACATCCCTGGCGCGCAGGGTGCGGACTAGCTCTAGTGGTATCCTGAGGGCATTTGCGGAGAGGTTTGACTGTGAGTATGTGAATCACTGCCATATGATCCACGTACTGACAGTCAAGCCCTAATAAGTACTGTCCTTATTTTATATGTATTAGGTTATAGTACTTACTAACTTTAGGCTAAGAAACTGTAACTAACTTTATCTATGATCCCAGTTGGTCGAAATAAATGTCTTGAATTGAAAAAAAAAAATTGAATTGAATATACTAACTAACCATTTTGGCTCAGTGATCCTAAATAAATAAAGTAATCTTGGCCTCCGAGACAAGTGCATGCTACCTATCCCTATACTGCGCCACTTTCTGCCAGTTTTCAGGATATCTACATACAAGTGAAACAATTTATTGATTGGAGACATAGCTACACACTCAGAAATAAATAATATAATTTCATTTCCTAGAGTATCACTTTTTTTAACTGCATATATATACAGGGTGACTGGTAATTCGACCTATTCCTTGAAAGGGGTTATACTAGAGCTAATTTGCAACAATTTATGTCCAGTCAACCAGGGGTCAAAACGCGATTTTTTTTTAATATTTCTAGTTTTTAGTTTGTTTGAAAAAAAATCGCCTTGCAGCCTTAAAGTGCTGATTGTGACAAAAATGTTTTTTTTACCATCCAAATGGAAGTACTTTTGTCACAATCACCAGCTTAAGGCTGCAAGGAGATTTTTTTTCATACAAACTAAAAACTTGAATATCTCGGAAACCAGCGAGTTTCGACCCCTGGTTGACTGGACATAAATTGTTGCAAATTAGCTCTAGTATAACCCCTTTCAAGGAATAGGTCGAATTACCAGTCACCCTGTATATACACTTTGGGAATTAAATTGCCAAATATTAAGTATAAAATAATGACTGGGCGCTCTGTACAAAAATGCACTGTAACTAAAACATTTGATGAACTCTAGCATCCTGGCGTCTAAAATAGAACCAAACGGTGTACTCCCGACTACTCACATGTTAAATTACTATAGGTACATAAATACATACTTCCTGAAGAATCCTCCTAATGGCTTCCCTAGGTGCATCATCATAGTTCTGTGGGTCCACAGACAAGAGTTTCATCACCCGCACCTTTCCATTGGGGCACCGTGCAAATACATCCGTGAAGGTGCCACCTCTGTCAATGGCAAACTGGAAGCCGGTGGGTGGACTCATTGTATCTGAGGATGTGAGATGATAGTTCATTGAATAAATTCACACAATACACCACTTAAATAAATTAAAAAAAACGTGACTGAGCATTAAAAAATACATTCAAGATAAAACACAAACTTTATATGATAAAATTAATGAAACAATAGATGTTGTATGTCTAACAAATATCTATTTGTCCTTAGAAACAAGATAAATTATTGTCTTATTCTTAGGACAAGTATTTATCTATATTCGCTGTCGAGATACGAGGTGAAAACCAATATTGTCTGAATCTTTAAATTATCTTATTAACTCTCGCGCTACAGGAAATACAACTGTATTGGTATTTATATAGAGTTGATCGTACATATCGTATACTCGATCTGCCAATGAGGAGACAAAAATTAAATAATAATCATAATACTTTACATTGCTGTTTTACTAGAACAATACAATTCAAGCTATTAAATGGCCAAAAAATTGCAGTTCACTGCTTGAGTACGTACAGATTTCTTCACGTTACGGTTACACTTACAAATAAAATACTTGTTTACTTTTGATAAACTTCGACTACTTCGACGTTGTTTCGGTGGGGTTCTTTTGACAGTTTCTGATAAGACTAGAAATGCGTTCAAACTTCAAAGTGCGTATATAATTATGTTAAATTTGTTTTTTACTGAAAGTACGTATCAAATAGTCAGACGAAAATAAGGAATATAAGAACACTTTTTTGCTGTACTGTATATTTTAATTTAGATGAAAAAGAATCAATAGTATTCGGTTTGCTCGCAGGGCCTCGATAAACCTCAATCAATCTTTGTGTTATGGCCCCATAAACCTGAACGCTCTTGTAATAAACGTCAGCAACCTAACCTAACCTAACTTTTTCAACTGTCAACGTCACGTCTCTCTAGGCGCGTTTGTTGAATGGTGAATTTCTCTTATATTTCTCTAAAAACCTATACAACACTCGGTGCTTACTTGAGAAGAATGGGTAATAGAAAACGCAACCGTAATGTCAATAAATTCGCTCAGCGAAAGCGCGACAAAAAAGAGCAGGTAACTAAAATAACAACAAGCTGTTTTCAGGTGTGCCGGAATTCATAATAACTTTCTTAATGTTTTCATTTATTAGGAGAAAAACCCTCAAGCGAAACCAGAAGGCGATACACGTAAGCACTATGAAGATATCGTGCGAGAAAATGCGACCTTTGAAGAATATTACAAGGTTTGTTGTGAACTTTCTTCTCTTCAAACAAAGCCAAGCATTCAGCCAAAACATGTTATGTTAAAAAATAATTACAATATTTTTAGAGTCAAAAAGTGTGTCCAGACGAAGAATGGCCTGCATTCATGAAGGCCCTCAGGGATAATCTGCCGACTGCATTCCGTATAACTGGCTCCAAATGTGAGGCTGATGCATTGATGAACTTAGTGAAGAGTGAATACTTCTCAGAGCTGCTTAATATCAAGCTGAAGACTGAGGGACAGGAAGAAGAGGAGGAAATTAAACCTATGAATCTACCATGGTAAATATGTTTTATTACTTCTGTTTTTTTCATGGCATCTTTATTTAGCTACGTCATTGTGTAGTCATCACTAGGATGAAAATTATCTGAAAAAATGTACACCCTTGATTAGGGTGACCAGATGTCTCGTATTTATTATTATTATTATTTATTTGTGTATTTATCACGAATATTTGTTCCTGAGTTATGGATGTTATATATGTATATAAGTATCTATATGTATGTATATATTATATATATCATCGCCTAGTACCCACAACACAAGCCTTACTGAGCTTACCGTGGGCCTAGGTTGATTTGTGTAAAATTGTCCCGTAATATTTATTTATTTATTTATTTATTTATATTTATTATTTATTTATTAACCAAAGATATAACAAAAACTTATAATTAATGTAAAACAGTATTCTTACAATATTTTTCTGTATACTATAAGGTACCCTAACGGCTTGGCATGGCAGCTCCGCCTGTCCCGCTCAGATATCCGTCGCAGCGAGCCCCTCTACAAACTGCACAACTTCCTCGTAGCGGAGACTGCTGCGGGCGGCGTGTCCCGCCAGGAAGCCGTGTCCATGATACCGCCGGTTGTGCTCGACGTGCAGCCACATCACAAGGTAACAGCTTTCACTTATGTGTGCCTAGTACTTTTGGAAATTAACTTTTGGTTTTCATAAAAAAACAGTTTTTTCACTTGTCATGCTTGCAAAGTTTGCCTTTGTGCTGGATGTATGCTGCACAAAATGACACTTTTATGCACTAGTGCACAAAGTGAATTGTTTTAAAGACTAAGATAATAGGGCCTAACAGCCACACACACAATAAAACTTCGTAGAATAAACTTGTCATTTGATGTGATTTGCCTTAACAAATTTCACATCCCTGATTTCCATTACTAAATTAATAAAACCAGATAAAATAGGATTCAATTATTATTTTAAAACGTTTTTTTATTAATGAGTGCGCGAGTCGTGGGGTAGGACAGGTTAAATGGCTTGGCAGTATGAAGTACCTAAGCCTATATCATGTGTCGAATATTAAACATAAAAACTTTAAAAAGTTAAATAAGTTATTATTTTATTTTATTTTGCAAATAGGTATTTGTTATTTTCACGCAATCAAAGTGAAAAGCAGTGTGTATAACTCTGGCATAAATTAGCCATTTTATCCCTCGCCAGTGGCTCGGGTCACATGGCTCGTTTTACGCGCTTGTTGTACAATCCATTATTTTTCCTCTTCTCATCATCAACATCGTCTAGCCCTCCATGCAGTTCGGTTCCTCGTCACATTGACTGCAGGGGAAAGACAGCATTTGGCAGCCCTCCTAATTGCAACAGTCCAGCGCACAGGAATCCTTAGCGCGTTTGCTTTCCATAGAACCTAGAATAATTACTAGATCAGGGGTCTTCAAATTTTTTGACTCAACGGCCACACTGCACTTAATATAAATTCGTGCCAGCCAAGACTGATGACTAAATGATTATTTATTGGTTTGTTTTATTTCGAACTCGTGGGCTCTCCCGCTTTCTTTCCATGGGCCGGATTAGAAGGGCTCCCGGGCCGTAGTTTGGCGACCCCTGGCCTAGATGATCACATGATATGTCAAAAGAAAAGTTTCATGGAGCTACTTTTATACTTGTTTATATTCGTATTTCCGTTTAAAGGTGCTGGACATGTGTGCCGCCCCTGGCTCTAAGACAGCACAGCTTATTGAATTCCTGCATGCAGATGAGGAAAAAATGCCCACAGGTAAATGTTATTTATGAAAATAGTACATTACTGCAAAGGCCGTGAAGTAAGTATTTCCTCACATTGTTTGAGAAAAGCACTATACAAGCCTCGGCCGGAACAGGGATTGATGGACGAGTTTGGGCTAGACGGCCGAGTCGTAGACGAGGCCGGATACAACGATGTGAGGAAATAATAAATAGTTATTTGTTATACAAGGGTGCAGTTATAATTTAACCGCGAGTGTGGAATTGAAACACGAGCTAGCGAATGTGAGTGGTTTAAAAATAGAATCCTTTTCACCTCACTAAAGTGAGAAAGATTCTAGATAAAAAAATCTAAAAAAGAAAAAAAAACATTAAAAAAGAATAATATTAAAAAAACATTACAAAAGAGTAAAACAAAAAGGAAAAACAATATTAAAAAAAAACGACTAAAAAACAAAAAAAAACAACTAAAAAAAACAAAAAAAACGCCCAAAAAAATGACAAAACAAAAAAAAAAGGAAAAAAACAAAAAAAATTACAAAAAAAAAGAAAAAGAAACAAAATACATTAAAAAAAAACAAAAAAAAAGGAAAAAAACAAAAAAAAGAAAAACATTAAAAAAAACAAAAAAAAGGAAAAAAAACAAAAAAACCAAAAAAGGAAAAAAAGAAAAACAAACAAAAAACATTAAAAAAACAAAAAAAAAGGAAAAAAAAAACATTAAGAAAAGTAAAACAAAAAGGAAAACTTGAAAAAATTAAAAAAAACGACAAAAAAAACAAAAAACATTAAAACAAGTAAAACAAAAAGGAAACATGGATAAAAAAAACTTAAAAATAACATAAAAGACCCTACAAAAATTTTAACATTAAAAAATAGACAAACATCAAGAAAAGAAAAGATTTTTTTTTTAAATCATTAAAAACGATAAACAACACTAAAAAATAAACGAAAAATAACAAAAAAAAATTAAAAAACTAACATTTTTTTTTTACAAAAAACTAAAACAATTAAAAAAAAGTATTGGTGGTTGGCAGTATGTATTTTTTCCTTTGTCTGTTTAATATCAGTAAGCAAATTTAAAAAGTTAGAGTAGCGGCCAATAATGTTTTTAGTTAGGGTTTTCATACCTAGGCCTAGGCTTAGCCTAGGCCAAGAAGTAATGTAGGCAGCCATAAACAAGGAACTTCATGTCTTCATTTCGTGACATTAACGCATACATTTCCGAGCATGTTTGAGAAATAGTACATTATGATACAAGTGAGGTATGTTGATCATTACAACAGAGGCGGAATTGTCACGCGAACCGCAGGTGAGCGTGATAATAGAGCCGAGGATGTAATTATCGAAGCTCACGAGTGTCATACGACGTTTTTCAACACATTTGCGAAGAAAAAATCCTTTTCATAAAATTAACATGTTACAGGCTCCTAAGTTGTTTCCTTTAGTTATTGATGACAACAGGTTTTTACTCACATATTTGTACATCTCCAAGAATGTACAGTGGCGTCAATTCTATTTATCATTTTTCTATTCACTACGAGTCAACATTTTTAACAATAACCAAACACGCATCATCAATGTTTACAAATATTTGTGAAATTACTATAATGGCGCGCAACAATTTTTTTTCGTGAAGTTCGCGCAGTGCGCCCGCAGCGAGGCTTAGATGAAATCTCTAAACAGCCAATACAAAATAAAATAAATATTTTCTTATTCAATATAAATTCATGTAAAATGTTATCAAAAGTAAATAGTTTTACTAAATGAAACGTTTCTATATCATATCCAACAAGAAATAATCAATTAATCCACAAGAAGGATTTAATTAGTTTAGTGGAGTAAGAATCCATTTGCCGAGAATTAAAAACAAACCTGTATAACCCGGTCAATTTAAGAATGCGCCGAGTCTGTACATACACCTTGCTGCAAGGTGCCAACGTGTCTTAATCGGGATATAAACATAACTACACGAGTGTCGTAATGTTATTAAACACGCGTGTATAATACCCAGGATTATGAGCCCAAAAGTGGCACAATAAGAGGCACGTTACGAGCAAATGTGTTGAAAAAATATTTATGATACGATTTGTCATAGGCTTGGGTGTATTTACTTATTGTAGGCACTTATCTTTCATCTGTTCCTTCATTCGTAGGATTTTGCGTGCCAATCATACCTACAAGGACAATCATAAACTAATTCGTATTATACAGGGTCTCATCATACGACTCGGCCATCTAACTCGCTCTCGGTCTTCCTTCGTAATTGTATTTATTTATTTGCGTTAATATCGTATAATACGTAAATCGTTATAAAAATATCACGAACAAGGTCTAAAATACACTTAAAAAAACATTCGTAACAAATTATGCACAAAAGCTAAACATTAAATTTGGTTCTAAAAATTACTTTTTTATTTACTAAAACGCACAAAAAACCAAAATTAAAAAACCGGCCAAGTGCGAGTTGGACTCGCGCACGAAGGGTTCCGTACCATTATCTATAAAAACGGCAAAAACATCACGTTTGTTGTATGGGAGCCCCCCTTAAAATAATGTTTTATTTTGTTTTTAGTATTTGTTGTTATAGCGGCAACAGATATATAATCTGTGAAAATTTCAGCTCTCTAGCTATCACAGTTCTTGAGATACAGCCTGGTGACAGATTATCTATAAAAAAGCGGCCAAGTGCGATGCAGGGGGGGGGGGGGGGGGGGCACACACACATTTTACCACATTGGAAGTGTCTCTCGCGCAAACTATTCAGTTTAAAAAAAAATTATGTTAGAAACCTCAATATCTTTTTTGAAGACCTATCCATAGATATGTACATACGTATGGGTTTGATGAAAAAAAAAAAATTGAGTTTCAGTTCTTAGTATGGGAAACCCCAAATTTTTTTTTTTTTTTATATTTTTGTGTGAAAATCTTAATGCGGTTTACAGAATACATCTATTTACCAAGTTTCAACAGTATTAGCTCTTATAGTTTCGGAAAAAAGTGGCTGTGACATACGGACGGACAGACAGACAGACAGACAAACATGACGAATCTATAAGGGTTCCGTTTTTTTGCCATTTGGCTACGGAACCCTAAAAACGGCAAAAAATCACGTTTTTTGTATGGGAGCCCCCTTAATTTTTTTTTTTGTTTTTCGTATTTGTTGTTATAGCGGCAACAGAAATACATAATCTGTGAAAATTTCAACTGGTGACAGACAGACGGACGGACAGCGAAGTCTCAGTAATAGGGTCCCGTTTTACTCTTTGAGTACGGAACCCTAAAAACGTGAAATCCGCGGTTCAGAACACGCACTTCCATCTCGCTCATGCGTATGCTTAGTGAGAGGGTGGGAAGACCACGAGCCTATGTCGCTTTAACTTGCAAATGCATTAATGGCACTCATCCTGAATCCTGTATGTCTATTCCCAGGTTTCGTGATGGCGAATGACGTGGACAACAGCCGTTGCTACATGCTGGTGCACCAGGCCAAGCGGCTCAACTCGCCCTGTATACTCATCACGAACCATGACTCGGCGGTCATGCCCAACATACAGGTCACACATCCGGAGGTTAGTGTCTACCAGTGGCGAGTGCCCGATACCCACCGGCTTGCCTAAAATTTCTAATTTAGGCAAGCCTATCATCATCATATCAGCCGAAAGACGTCCACTGCTGGACATAGGCTTCCCCCAAAGAGTGCCACGATGGCCGGTCCTGCGCCACCCGCGGCCAGCGGACAGCAGGCAAGCCTATAGTTATATAATACTCTAAACTCTTTCATAACATTTTTTGTTCCGGGTTGCCAATCAAAAAATTTCACCTGGTAAGGGCATTTATTTGTGTGATGAGCACGAATATTTGTTCCTGAGTCATGGATGTTTTCTGTGTATTTAAGTATTTATTTATCTATATAAGTATATATATCGTCGTCTAGTACCCATAGTACAAGCTTTGCTTAGTTTGGGACTAGGTTGATTTGTGTAAGATTGTCCGCAAATATTTATATTTATTTTATTTATTTGACGCGCCGCCACTGGTATCTACATACTTTGTAGCTTTAGAATCATCAACATTTGATTAATGCCGGAATGTATGAATGTATGCTTGTTCCCCCGTTATACTTCCCAGTGCTGGGAACAATATACTTCTGCTGAATTAGTATGAATCAAATAAGTTTCTGTCAACAAAAATCTATTTTAACCCCCGACAGAAAAAGAGATGTTATAAGTTTGACGTGTCTGTCTGTCCGTGTGTCTGTGTGTCTGTCTGTGGCATCGTAGCTCTGCTGACGCGCTCGACCTGACGTGATCGAGGTGGTTCTTAGCTACGTTTCAACAAAATCGGTTCAGATTGTTTTTGAGATATTGAACTTTGAAATGAAAATGTCGGGGGTTTTTAACTTTTCTAAGTATATTCCAAGATTTTATTTAACTTTTTGTATGTACAAGCTTTTATTGTCAGCTGTACTTTTTTGTATACCGTCATCACAACTACTCATTGAGATGATCCTAACGAGCCCAAACACAAAGGGCTAACGTCCGTTAAGTACTGAATTACCATGGCCACCTTCTGTCTCCCATCATCCCCTACTAAGCTAGACTTGTGCGGGGTTGGGGACTTCACGTACCGTACACCTTCGAATATCTTTGACCGAAAAGCTAATTGTAAATATCTAATGATATTCCGTAGGTACAGAAGTTGGTAACTGCCGGGATACGAACACTGGTCCGACCTTTGACAGCCATACTAAACCACTAGGCTACCGTACCTTCCAACTGAACTCGCCATTTTACTGGTAGGTGGAGGTACCTACCCAGTTGGGCATTCCGCTGCGCTCTATCTCTCAAACTTTTACTATTGTATGTTAAGCTTAGCCAGGGTTCGAAAGGATAATTTTCAATGATAATTATCGAGATAATAACAAAAAGTTGTGAACTGTATTCGAAGTATTCGAACGTGTATTTCCACACTTGCATCTATCCGAACGCACGAAGTGGCAACGTGACGTGCCGCGCCGTGGATTCCCCTTACAAGAAAAATCATCGAAAAATAAAAGAAAAATATTTCTTCTACTGGTGATAATTATCCGATCTTATCAGATAATGATCAATTAAGAAATGAAATGAAATTTATTTCGTAACATATGTTATACGTCAAAACAGTCATGTGGTATATGGAAATCATGGGTAGTGATTTAAATGTAGGTATATAAAATAACTATATAGGTAAAGGTAATATTCTCATTACAGTACAAGAGGTAAGTTAAAGAAATCTTCATAATTATAAAAGTTGTTTTTCTACTCCTGTACCGTTATCTGTCATTTATATAGGCTGTAGCTCAAATACAATGACACCACTAATAAGACGTCGAAAAACTCTATGCTCTATGGCCCAAAAACGTACTGTTTAGCGTACTTTTTTGGTTCATACATTTTTCATAAAAGCACTGATTAACTTTTTTTTAAATCGGCCGCTATATTGCAGTGGTGCCAACTTCATAAACAATTATTTCGAAATAAAAGTATTTATTTACGATTTAACATTTGTATATTATAAATTATTTACTACAATAATAATAAATCATCATCTATTGTGTGTTAAATTACATGTTTTATAAATTCTTGGTATTATTTATAAAAATAAACAGTTCGAATTCGGTCCGGGTCCGGATTCAGTTTGGTTCTGATGGCAAGTGCAAACAAATTAAAAACAAATCAAACCATAAGGAAGAGCTGTCACATTTCCGATTTCCCACCAAAATACAGTTCAAAATGAAAAGACGAAAGATGATAAACTATAAGTCCTAAACTATTAAGATTATATTCGTGTTTGTGAAGACAAAAGTGTACGTTCCTTTTAAAAAGGTCGAAGAAATTAATAACTGCACTCTTGAAGAAATTGCGTGAGTAGCAAAAGTGCGAATAGAAAACTTGCTGCCTGAAAAGTTTAACTATTCTGTAGTCTGCTATTTATTTAAAATTTGTCGTAGAAAAAGTATTGTATGCAACGGTGTATAACTGGTCTAAAAACGCTCGTGGCGTCTTTAATTGCGATGCTCGCCAAGGCTCACATCGCAACCCACGCCACTCGCCTTTTAACACCTTTCTTATACAACAGTTGCATAAAATACTATTATTTACGATTTAACATTTGTATATTATACATTATTTACTACAATAATAATAAATCATCATCTATTGTGTGTTAAATTACATGTTTTATAAATTCTTGGTATTATTTATGAAAATAAAGTTCGAATTCGGTCCGTGTCCGGATTAGGTTTGGTTCGGATGGCAAATGCAAACAAATTAAAACAAAACGACCCATAAACAAGAAGTGTCACATTTCCGATTTTCCACCAAAATATATACAGTTCAAAATGAAAAGATGAATTATGATAAACTGTTACTAGTCCTAGAATATTAAGATTGTATTCGTGTTTGTGAAGATAAAAGTGTACGTTCCTTTTAAAATGGTCGAAGCAATTAATAACTGCACTCCTGAAGAAATTGCGTGAGTAGCAAAAGTACGAATAGAAAACTTGCTGGCCGAAAAGGCTAACTAATTTGTAGTCTGCTATTTATTTAAAATTTGTCGTAGAAAAAGTATTGTATGCAACGGTTTATAATTGGTCTAAAAACGCTCGTGGCGTCTTTAATTGCGATGCTCGCCAAGGCTCGCATCGCAACTCACGCCACTCGCATTTTAAGATCCTTCTTATAAAACAGTTGCATAAAATACTATTTCCTGGAGCCATTTTTTTTAAGTTACTGAAATAAACAGTTTTTTTTAAATGTTTCTAGAACCCCGAGTCCACTATCCCCCTAAAGTTCGACCGCATACTGTGCGACGTGCCGTGCTCCGGCGACGCGACCCTGCGCAAGAACCCCGACATCTGGCTCAAGTGGTCCACGGGCAACGGGAACAACCTCCACGGGTCAGTGTACTATCATCATCATCATATCAGCTGAAAGACGTCCACTAAACATAGGCCTCCCCCAAAAAGTCCCACGGTGACCGGTCCAGCGCCACCCGCATCCAGCGGACTCCCGCGACCTTAACCAGGTCAATTAAAAAGTAGAAATGAAGACATATCGCTCTAAAAATACCAGGCCATCATCAGTGTCCAAGAGGCTGCGGCTGATATGTTGATGGGAATATATTATTGTATAATGGGAACCACGGTACACCGCAGACCTTATAACGGAAGAAATTATTTCAATGCATTTCTACAGCAGTTATACTAATAGTACCAGGCGATCATGTTTCTCAAGAGATCATTCTTGGCAGAGTCATCAGACCTTATAACGGAAGTAATTATTTTAATGCATTTCTACAGCAGTAATACTAATAGTACCAGGCGATCATGTTTCTCAAGAGGTCATTCTTGGCAGGGTTTCTCGGGCGCGCGCATTCAAACAGAATCGTACCTACATCTCCGCTATGTGTATCCCCTAACCGTGGTAACTTACTGTCATCATAATCTTATCAGCTGAAAGACGTCCACTGCACATAGGCCTCTCCCAAAGAGTGCCGCAATGACCGGTCCTGCGGCACCCGCATCCAGCGGACTCTCTCGACCTTTACCAGGTCATCAGTTCACCTTGTGGGGGGCCTACCCACGCTGTGCCTTCTGGTACGTGATCGCTACTCGAGAACATTTCCGCCCGAATGGCCGTCGGTTCTAAGTGCAATGTGCCCTATCCACTGCCACTTAAGTTTAGCGATTCGGAGGGCTATATCGGTCACCCAAAGGGCAATGGAGTGGGCGATGCTGGGAGTTTCTCTGTGGGATCGCGTCTGAAATATTCGAATTTACTTTTACCCCTCATTGAAGGAAACTGCAATTTATATCAGTAAGTATTCTAGTTTATTTTAGCAGAAACTGTCATAACAACAAACGGGACGATAGTCATATTTTTACATAGTTTGAACGACACATGTCATGACAACTAATCTTTACAGGATCCAATACCGCGTGTTAAAGCGCGGTTGTGAGCTGCTCGCAGTCGGTGGGCGACTGGTCTACTCAACCTGTTCCTTCAACCCCGTGGAGAACGAGGCCGTGATCCACAGGATGCTGGCCGAGGCCGGCGGGAGCGTCGCCCTAGTGGACGTGAGGGACTCGCTCACTGGACTCAAGTCGCACCCGGGTCAGTACACAGCCTGGTCTACTCAACCTGTTCCTTCAACCCCGTGGAGAACGAGGCCGTGATCCACAGGATGCTGGCCGAGGCCGGCGGGAGCGTCGCCCTAGTGGACGTGAGGGACTCGCTCACTGGACTCAAGTCACACCCGGGTCAGTACACAGCCTGGTCTACTCAACTTGTTCCTTCAACCCCGTGAAGAACGAGGCCGTGATCCACAGGATGCTGGCCGAGGCCGGCGGGAGCGTCGCCCTAGTGGACGTGAGGGACTCGCTCACTGGACTCAAGTCACACCCGGGTCAGTACACAGCCTGGTCTACTCAACCTGTTCCTTCAACCCCGTGGAGAACGAGGCCGTGATCCACAGGATGCTGGCCGAGGCCGGCGGGAGAGTCGCCCTAGTGAACGTGAGGGACTCGCTCACTGGACTCAAGTCACACCCGGGTCAGTACACGGCCTGGTCTACTCAACCTGTTCCTTCAACCCCGTGAAGAACGAGGCCGTGATCCACAGGATGCTGGCCGAGGCCGGCGGGAGCGTCGCCCTAGTGGACGTGATGGACTCGCTCACTGGACTCAAGTCACACCCGGGTCAGTACACAGCCTGGTCTACTCAACCTGTTCCTTCAACCCCGTGGAGAACGAGGCCGTGATCCACAGGATGCTGGCCGAGGCCGGCGGGAGCGTCGCCCTAGTGAACGTGAGGGACTCGCTCACTGGACTCAAGTCACACCCGGGTCAGTACACAGCCTGGTCTACTCAACCTGTTCCTTCAACCCCGTGAAGAACGAGGCCGTGATCCACAGGATGCTGGCCGAGGCCGGCGGGAGCGTCGCCCTAGTGGACGTGAGGGACTCGCTCACTGGACTCAAGTCACACCCGGGTCAGTACACAGCCTGGTCTACTCAACTTGTTCCTTCAACCCCGTGAAGAACGAGGCCGTGATCCACAGGATGCTGGCCGAGGCCGGCGGGAGCGTCGCCCTAGTGGACGTGAGGGACTCGCTCACTGGACTCAAGTCACACCCGGGTCAGTACACAGCCTGGTCTACTCAACCTGTTCCTTCAACCCCGTGAAGAACGAGGCCGTGATCCACAGGATGCTGGCCGAGGCCGGCGGGAGCGTCGCCCTAGTGGACGTGAGGGACTCGCTCACTGGACTCAAGTCACACCCGGGTCAGTACACAGCCTGGTCTACTCAACCGGACAGAACATACCTCCTCTACCGATGGCCGTTGGGGCGGAAAGGTTCTCGAGTGGCGGCCACGTACCGGAAGGCGCGGCGTGGGTAGGCCCCCCACAAGGTACCGATGCCCTGGTGATGGTCGCGGGAGTCCGCTGGGTGCGGGTGGCGCAGGACCGGCCATTGTGGCACTCTTTGGGGGAGGTCTATGTCCAGCAGTGGACGTCTTTCGGCTGATATGATGATGATGATGATGATGATACCTCCTCTGAAAACTTTGGACGCTTATAACTTTGCGATTATTTAACCTCTTGCGTTGCTTTTTTCTCCATTTGACTACATTTTTAATCCTTTTTCGTGAAAATGCAACATTATTGATTATTTTATTTAGTGTCTGCAATAGTGAAGCATTTCAAAAGTTAAATTGTCCTAACGTCCTTCAGGTATGACGCACTGGCGGCCCGCCTCCAAGGACATGGTGTTCTACGACAAGTACGAGGATGTGCCGGAGAAGTGGCAGACGGTGGTGCGCCCGCAGATGTTCCCTCCCAACCCTGAACACCTGGACAAGTTCCAGCTGGAGAGATGGTGAGATTCTACACCAATATGGCCAACTACTAACTAACTTATTCATCATCATCATCATATCAGCCGAAAGACGTCCACTGCTGGACATAAACCTCCCCCAAAGAGTGCCAAAGTGACCGGTCCTGCGCCACCCGCATCCAGCGGACTCTCGCGACCTTTACCAGGCCATCAGTCCACCTTGTGGGGGGCCTACCCACGCCGCGCCTTCCGGTACGTGGTCGCCACTCGAGAACCTTTCCGCCCCAACGGCCATCAGTTCTACGTGCAATGTGCCCCGCCCACTGCCATTTAAGTTCAGCGATTCGGAGGGATATATCAGTTACCTTATTAACTTATTATCCTAGGTACATTTTCGATTATAGGATCCTTGGGGAAGGAACACAAATATTTCAGATGTTTATGGGTATTTTTTATAGTAACTCGTGCATTAGCTCAGAAGACGAGAATTTGCATAAAAAAGTAGGATGACCAAAAAAAATTATTGAAAAAAAACAGTGGTTAAACCAAAAAAAAATTCTGTCAAAAATTTTGGTACAAGCTTTTACTGCCGACTGAACTTTTCTGCATACCATCATCATTCATCAGATACTCATTGAGACGATTCTAACGAGCCCAAACTCGATGGGGTTGTGTCGTTTTATTGCAGAGTTCCTATGGCCACCTTCCAGCCCCAGCATCAGATCAGCTCCAAGTCATCATAATATTGCATTGTCATGCGATATACATATGCTTATGCTTGCAAAATTTCAGCTCAATTGGATAACGGGAAGTGACTGAAAAATGGATTGCAATTTTTTTTACGGACAACTTACATACTTATACATATTTACATACAGTGCAAGTTAATATAAAGCTTGTAATAAGGGTGTAGACACCAAATAAAATAACCAATAATGATGAATTTTCTCGAAACAGGATTAACAATATTGTCAAATAGAGAAAAAAGTAAAGCAGGGGATGAAACAATCACAAAGTTATAAGTGTTCGAAGTTTTATGAGGAGGTATATTCAGTCCCTTTTCCTATGACGCTCGTGGATCGTGACGTCAAGATCCCCTAGCGTTTTCTCTCTCTAACAAGTAATATTAAAACGGTTGTAGCTTCGTAATATTTTGAGATATCTGAATGGATTTTTTGTCTGTAGGCATATTTTTTTGCCTTCTTTCTTTTGGAGTAATATAAATGTTGAGTCTACACCTCTATTCGTAATTGAACAACACCTCAGCAGAGTTCGCTGAGCAGAAATTAATGATCGAAGTTTAAAATGTAAAGCCCTTATTCACAAATCTTCATCAATCCTATTTTAGTAAACTGCCGTTAAATTTCGTTTGTCTTTAATTATCAAATTGACATTTGTTTTAATGAGAAAGAGATAAACACATTTTAGTTAACAGTTTTGTTAAGTTTAGTTAATATAGGGGACATAATACTAATAATGACAAGGTTAAATTCACGTATTTAATGTATTTATTTACTTATTAGTATTACTAGCGACCCGCCCCGGCTTCGCACGGGTTTAAATGTATAAATTCATGCATGTATACATATAAAACTTCCTCTTGAATCCTTTAAAAGCCCAAAATAACCTCATTCAAAACCTTTTCAGCATACGAATCCTGCCCCACCACCAAGACACTGGTGGCTTCTTCGTTGCTGTACTGGAAAAGACCTCTCCCCTCCCGTGGGAGAAGGAGAGAGAACAGACAGAAGTACAGGAGAAGAAAGAAGAGAAACCGCCGGCCAAGAAGAGAAGGATGGGCGGCTACAAGGAGGATCCGTTCGTGTTCTTCAAGGGGGATGAGGAGGATGTCTTCCCCTCTATAAAGGCGTTCTATGATCTGAGTGAGGAGTTTGACTCCAAGTGCTTGTTGACCAGGTAAGATTCATTTTACATAACTATTTTCTAGGTATTTGCTACTATAGGCCTAAGATGCCTGAAATAAATATTTTTTTTTAGGGTTCCGTAGTTAAATGGCAAAAAACGGAAGCCTTATAGATTCGTCATGTCTGTCTGTCTGTCTGTCTGTCCGTCCGTATGTCACAGCCACTTTTTTCCGAAACTATAAGAGCTATACTGTTGAAACTTGGTAAGTAGATGTATTTTGTAAACCGCATTAAGATTTTCATACAAAAATAGAAAAAAAACAATAAATTTTGGGGTTCCCCATACTAAGAACTGAAACTCAAAAAATTTTTTTTCATCAAACCCATACGTGTGGGGTATCTATGGATAGGTCTTTAAAAATGATAATGAGGTTTCTAACATCATTTTTTTCTAAACTGAATAGTTTGCGCGAGAGACACTTCCAAAGTGGTAAAATGTGTGCCCCCCCCTGTAACTTCTAAAATAAGAGAATGATGAATCTAAAATAGTATTTTTCACAATCGTGTTATAATAGAGAGCTTTTTAGTCGAGTACCGTGTTTAGGCCACGAAGTTTGCTGAGTGGCCTAAGTAAGGTACGAGATTAAAAAGCTTGATTATAACACTATTGTGAACAATACTTTTTGTACGAGTTCATTAAAATTAATTTTCTACGAGTCAACTGAACTAATTAAACAAACTCGATACTGTTGAAACGAAGTGCAGCTCATCGCTCGTACGCTTGTTGATATCTTAAAAGACATCAACGAGCGTACGACATCAAAGCGATTCTATTGGTCCAATTCATTACAGTTCAGTAAAGCAGCCACGTGATTGGTCGAATTTATTTTAGTTGTCTGGAGCGTATCGAAAAGTAGTTATTTCGATTGTTTCGACAGTAACATGGACTACAACTATGAAAAGAGTGACTTTGCAGTATTCTCTATGAAATCTTAATACACATATTTTAATCGTCGAGTACAAAAAAAATATATGATGTACATTACCATGCAAACTTTCAACGAAAATTGGTTTGAATGAGATCTAGTAAGAAGTTTTTTTTTAATACGTCATAAATCGTAAAAAGCAATTTATTTAACGGAACCCTTCATGTGCGAGCCCGACTCGCACTTGGCCGCTTTTTTTTTTATATAACTGGGGCTAGAACAATCGAGATGCCACTGCAAGACGGCAGGAATCGGCTTGTATGGGCACTTCGCCACTGTACGTTAGCAATTTTAACATGATGTTTTGGCCCTTGTTGAATTTGCCCCAATCGGCCACGGACTCCAGGGCCAAGTTTGTCCGACCAACCATACCCTCCCTGAGGGATTGGGTTTCACTACAACTGGTCCGTGCATCGGCAAAATCCGTGACGGCCCGGGACGGCTCCGTGACTGTGCTGTCATTTGCATACCCAATGGGGGGTTCCCAATTCATCATATCAGCCGAAAGACGTCCATTGCTGGACATAGGCCTGCCCCAAAGAGTGCCACAATGACCAGTCCTGCACCACCCGCATCAATCGGACTCCCGCGACTTTTACCATGTCATCAGTCCACCTTGTGGGGGGCGGTAGGCGCTTTCCGGTACGTGGTCGCCACTCGAGAACCTTTCTGCCCGAACGGCTATCGGTTCTACGTCCACTGCCACTTAAGTTTAGCGATTCGGAGGGCTATATCGGTTACCTTGGTTCTGCTGCGGATAGCCTCATTTCTTATGCGATCACGCAGAGAGAGAGACTCCCAGCATAGCCCTCTCCATTGCCATTTGAGTGACTTTGAGCCTTCTTATGAGGCCCATAGTAAGCGACCAGGATTCCGTGCCATACGCCATCACTGGCAACACACATTGGTCTTGAGACAGTGGAATATTGGACGAAAAGATGTGCCATAGCTTCCTGAATGCTGCTCAGCCGAGTCGGATTCAACGATTGACCTCTTTCTCAAAGTTGAACCTACCTAACTTGGTTTTTTTTTTAATACAACGACGGTGGCAAACAAGCTTACGGCCTGCCTGATGTTAAGCAGGTACCGTCGCCTACGGACACTTGTGACTCCAGAAGAATCACAAGCGCGTTGCCGACCCTTTATTCATTTGAGGATTCGCTGTGTTGGGAGATAGAGACATGCAGGTCCCTCACTCCCAACACAGCGCACCCTAGGGAGCTCTGGCGACCTTACTCACCACCAGGAACACAACACCACATGCTTCATAGCATGCAATAATATAGCAACACTACAAAACAGTGGTGTTATTATGGCTGCGGTCTTCTGTAAGGTGGATGTACTTCCCCAGTTGGGCTGCTCCACATACGAGCGAGATGACATTCCGCTGTGCCCTACCTCTCTTAAATCCTCTGTTCCCAATTTATTGATACCAATTACCTTATTCTATATATTCCAGATGTTACGTGGGCAAGAAGAAGAACATATACCTGGTGTCACCGGCCGTGCGGGACGTGGTGCGCCGCAACGAGGCGCGCATCAAGATCATCAACACGGGCGTCAAGACGTTCGTGCGCTGCGACAACAAGAACATGACCTGCGCCTTCAGGTACCGACCAGATACAGATACAATACACACATATACCTAGTGTCGCATCAAGATCATCAACACGGGCGTCAAGACGTTCGTGCGCTGCGACAACAAGAACATGACCTGCGCCTTCAGGTACCGACCAGATACAGATACAATCATCATCATATACCTAGTGTCGCATCAAGATCATCAACACGGGCGTCAAGACGTTCGTGCGCTGCGACAACAAGAACATGACCTGCGCCTTCAGGTACCGACCAGATACAGATACAATACACACATATACCTAGTGTCGCATCAAGATCATCAACACGGGCGTCAAGACGTTCGTGCGCTGCGACAACAAGAACATGACCTGCGCCTTCAGGTACCGACCAGATACAGATACAATACACACATATACCTAGTGTCGCATCAAGATCATCAACACGGGCGTCAAGACGTTCGTGCGCTGCGACAACAAGAACATGACCTGCGCCTTCAGGTACCGACCAGATACAGATACAATACACACATATACCTAGTGTCGCATCAAGATCATCAACACGGGCGTCAAGACGTTCGTGCGCTGCGACAACAAGAACATGACCTGCGCCTTCAGGTACCGACCAGATACAGATACAATACACACATATACCTAGTGTCGCATCAAGATCATCAACACGGGCGTCAAGACGTTCGTGCGCTGCGACAACAAGAACATGACCTGCGCCTTCAGGTACCGACCAGATACAGATACAATACACACATATACCTAGTGTCGCATCAAGATCATCAACACGGGCGTCAAGACGTTCGTGCGCTGCGACAACAAGAACATGACCTGCGCCTTCAGGTACCGACCAGATACAGATACAATACACACATATACCTAGTGTCGCATCAAGATCATCAACACGGGCGTCAAGACGTTCGTGCGCTGCGACAACAAGAACATGACCTGCGCCTTCAGGTACCGACCAGATACAGATACAATACACACATATACCTAGTGTCGCATCAAGATCATCAACACGGGCGTCAAGACGTTCGTGCGCTGCGACAACAAGAACATGACCTGCGCCTTCAGGTACCGACCAGATACAGATACAATACACACATATACCTAGTGTCGCATCAAGATCATCAACACGGGCGTCAAGACGTTCGTGCGCTGCGACAACAAGAACATGACCTGCGCCTTCAGGTACCGACCAGATACAGATACAATACACACATATACCTAGTGTCGCATCAAGATCATCAACACGGGCGTCAAGACGTTCGTGCGCTGCGACAACAAGAACATGACCTGCGCCTTCAGGTACCGACCAGATACAGATACAATACACACATATACCTAGTGTCGCATCAAGATCATCAACACGGGCGTCAAGACGTTCGTGCGCTGCGACAACAAGAACATGACCTGCGCCTTCAGGTACCGACCAGATACAGATACAATACACACATATACCTAGTGTCGCATCAAGATCATCAACACGGGCGTCAAGACGTTCGTGCGCTGCGACAACAAGAACATGACCTGCGCCTTCAGGTACCGACCAGATACAGATACAATCATCATCATATCAGCCGAAAGACGTACGACTGCCTCCCCCAAAGAGTGCCACAATGGCCGGTCCTGCGGCACCCGCATCCAGCGACTCCCGCGACCTTTACCAGGTCATCAGTCCACGTTGTGGGGGGCCTACCCACGCCGCGCCGCGCCGGTACGTGGTCGCCGTGTCGATACTTTGTCGCGTTTGTAGCGTTCCAAAAAGTCGCCGTGTACGCTCTTACGCCTTGGCCACGACTTTGGTCTTAAGCGACCTGCGACCAGCGTTTTATCTGTTCATTGCGCGGTCGAGACGCGCAACGCACTGTGATTAGTTGGGATCACGCGCAAGTAACAGATAAAACGCTGGTTGCAGGTCGCTTAAGACCAAAGTCGTGGCCAGGGGGTTAGGTATCAAGGATGTTCCAATCGTTGTATCTAAAGAACAAGTCGCCTCCCGTTAAGGTGGTTCGATTGCCATACATAGCATTATTTGACATTCGCAGGCTAACGGCGTGATATTTTAAGAAACTTATGTAACAAACTTTCATCTATTGGCTTCCCATTTGCGCCAAATTTCCCCTTTCCTAGAATAAACTAGATTAATTTGAGAAAAATAGTTTTCCCAAAATATCACGTCCCAAACCAATTTCTCAAATTAATCTAGTTTATACAAGTTTATTCTAGGAAAAGGGGAATTTGGCGCAAATGGGAAGCCAATCTATGAAAGTTTGTTACATAAGTTTCTTAAAATATCACGCCGTTGGCCTGCGAATGTCAAATAACGTTTTGTATGGCGATCGAACCACCTTAACCTACATCCTTCTTCAATGTTATTTTTTTACTTTTAGTGGCAGAATGCGCGACGTTGTTATTCGTTTCTGGATTGATAACATTGAAAACCCTTGTTCTCAGGTTGTCTCAAGAGGGTCTCGGCAGCGTGACACCATTCATCGGATCCCGGCGGCGCGTAAACATACTGAAGGAGGACCTTATACTCGTGCTGCAGAACGAGAACCCGAGCAAGCCGCCCGACGTTAAGCTGTTCAGCGACCACACACAGGCACAGGTCAAGGACCTCGGTGAGTGTTACATACTGAAGCTTAGCATAGCTTCGCTTCGCTCGCTTCATCCGACAAAATCAACTTTTCCACGAATTGCAATTTCCCGGCCTCTGCTGCAATGATGTACTATTATAATATAATTTTGTTTCCAGCAACGGGCAGCTGTATCCTGCAGTACCGCGACCCCTCGGGCCTGCAGCTAACGCTGGTGGGCTGGCGCGGGGTGCAGTCCCTGCGCGCCTACACCGCCACACCAGACACTGTGCACTACCTCAGGCTGCTCGGGGCAGACATCAGCAAGTACGGTACGTGGGCCAGCCATATACTTGTGCAGCTAACGCTGGTGGGCTGGCGCGGGGTGCAGTCCCTGCGCGCCTACACCGCCACACCAGACACTGTGCACTACCTCAGGCTGCTCGGGGCAGACATCAGCAAGTACGGTACGTGGGCCAGCCATATACTTGTGCAGCTAACGCTGGTGGGCTGGCGCGGGGTGCAGTCCCTGCGCGCCTACACCGCCACACCAGACACTGTGCACTACCTCAGGCTGCTCGGGGCAGACATCAGCAAGTACGGTACGTGGGCCAGCCATATACTTGTGCAGCTAACGCTGGTGGGCTGGCGCGGGGTGCAGTCCCTGCGCGCCTACACCGCCACACCAGACACTGTGCACTACCTCAGGCTGCTCGGGGCAGACATCAGCAAGTACGGTACGTGGGCCAGCCATATACTTGTGCAGCTAACGCTGGTGGGCTGGCGCGGGGTGCAGTCCCTGCGCGCCTACACCGCCACACCAGACACTGTGCACTACCTCAGGCTGCTCGGGGCAGACATCAGCAAGTACGGTACGTGGGCCAGCCATATACTTGTGCAGCTAACGCTGGTGGGCTGGCGCGGGGTGCAGTCCCTGCGCGCCTACACCGCCACACCAGACACTGTGCACTACCTCAGGCTGCTCGGGGCAGACATCAGCAAGTACGGTACGTGGGCCAGCCATATACTTGTGCAGCTAACGCTGGTGGGCTGGCGCGGGGTGCAGTCCCTGCGCGCCTACACCGCCACACCAGACACTGTGCACTACCTCAGGCTGCTCGGGGCAGACATCAGCAAGTACGGTACGTGGGCCAGCCATATACTTGTGGCTCTTGTAGAAATCACGAGACTGCCTTTTAAAAATAAATTGTTTCAAAAAATAAAACCTTTTAATTTGTTTCTAAAATAAGTTTATATCAATAATTTCATTTTTGGTACAAGCTTTTATTACCGACTGTACTTTTCTGCATACCATCATCAACTAATCATTGAGACGATTCTAACGAGCCCAAACTCGATGGGGTTGTGTCGTTTTATTGCGGAGTTCCTATCCACCTTCCAGCTCCAGCATCAGATCAGCTCCAAGTCATCATAGTATTGCATTGTCATGCGATATACATATGCTTGCAAAATTTCAGCTCAATTGGATAACGGGAAGTGACTGAAAAATGGATTGCAATTTTTGACGGACAACTTACTTACATACATACATACGAACAGTGCATGTTAATATAAAGCTTGTAATAAAATAGTGCCTCGTCAAAAAAAAACTGTATATTTAACGAACCTGCTCCCAACATTTCAAGAGAAGCTGTTGAGAAAGCGACCTGGGGTCCATTTTTCAAAAAGTAGTAGCCTATTAATACTAGTGTTTTGTCTCATTTCTCAACCGACGAAAATAACGGAGGAGGTTCTGAAGTCGACGCGTATATTTTTTTATTTTTTATGTATGACCACGCATAACTTTTTACTGAGTAGTTCGATTTTGATAATATTTTTTTTATAGGCATACTATTCAATTGACGAATATAGAAAAGATACATTTTGAACTCGCATTATGTATTAAAAAAAAAGCACGCTGCATGAAAATTTATGTTTATATTGACCATTAATTGAAGCCTATATTTTGTTACACCTTCGGGTAAGACACACAACGAATCCTCAAATCAATAAAGAGTCGGCAACGCGCTTTTAATTCTTCTGGAGTAGCTAGCGTCCATAGGCTAGGGTGTATGCATCAAGCAGGCCGTATCCTTGTTTGACCCCGTCGTAGTACAGACTGCATCAGAAGTAGCTAAGCAAAATAACACGCTCAAAATAACACGCTCAAAATAGCACGCTCAAAATAACACGCTCAAAATAACACGCTCCAAATAGCACGCTCAAAATAACACGCTCAAAATTACGCACACAGATCCTTATTCCCTTGACATTAGAGTTCGTGTGTAGATCATTTTGAGCGCCGCTTAGCAACTTCTGCTGCTGACTGTATATAAAAATACTTGATAGTAAGGTCAAATCTTAAATTTTAACTATTGTTCCAGATGTGAATAAGTTTAAGAAGGCATCGGACGTGCCAGAAGGTGACGCGGATACGACTGAGACGTCAGAAGCGACGGAGGTGACAGATGTGACAGAGGTGACAGATGTGACAGAGGTGACAGATGTGACAGAGAAGACAGAGGTCACAGAGATGACAAGTGAGGCAAAATCGGATGCACCCGAAGCAAATGGCTCTGTCAAATTATAGTATTAAGTATATTGTATTGTTACTATTCTGTAATAAATGACATTTGTAAAGATTACTTCTATTTTCTGTACATCTCAACCAACCAAAAACCTCGTCATAAATGAAGTTGTAGCCAACTTCAGGCTCCTATGACACCAGGTTGAAAATTTATATACATATTGCAGGTATTTTCTTTATCCGAATTCCACTTGAAAAGCTTATTTTTAGCACAACGTCCTTTGTTGAACCGACCTCAAGATATCTGTTCAAGATGAAAGGAAATAAGTAACAATATGATGTGTACAAATAGCTATCTTCCGGCCTGAATTTAAAGTTCAATTTGGAATAACAGGTCATTGCAACTATATTCAGCTACGCTACCGGTCTTTAGACGTATACTTTTAAATTATTCAATGCACATTTTACGTGGTGGTAACATTTTTTTGTTGCAAAATATGTCACGCGCTGACTGCACACAATGCCTATTCATGAGTTCAGTACAATGGCCATTGATGAGCTCAGTTCAAATTGTTTTAACTATACCTGACTAAAGCGGTTGCACTGACCTGTTATTACAATTTGAACGCAGTACTTTCCACTCACAATAACACACTTCACTTAAATAATTTATAAAACAAAGTCGCTTCCCGCTGTCTGTCTGTCCCTATGTATGCTTAGAATCTTTAAAACTAGGCAACGGATTTTGATGCATTTTTTTAATAGATAGAGTGGTTCACGAGGAAGGTTTATATGTATAATACATGTATATTTAGTATCTGCATTGCACCCGTGCGACGCCGGGGCGGGTCGCTAGTTGGAAATAAAAGACGTTATATAGTCAGAAACCCTTTATTCACTTCTTCATCCGAAATCATTCGCGTTCGCGATAACAACCCATAACCCTCCCGTTAAGGTTCAAAGTGCTACGTCAACAAAACACATAGTTATACCACAGTAGATATATAGCTTAAAGCAGTAAACAAATTCGTACACACTTCCGACTTGACGCACTTATAGATACGCGCGTCGCTACAATAAACTTAAGTCATAGTAGGTATAAAGAGGGTAAAGTATGTTATCTTCATACAAACGCACCGCGCGCGGCTTGTATGTGTGCGCTATACTGTCTATACGTTGCCGCACGCACACTCAAACAAAACGAGTCGAGATTTTGTTTATATACGTATAGATAGCGCACACATACAAACCGCGCGCGGTGCGTTTGTATGAAGATAACATACTTTGCCCTCTTTATGCTTAAGTGGACTTGGCGGTACATCAGTCACATGTGCCGCGTAGATCTCATTTTTAATGGAGCGCAGGTAAAAAGGTCTTAAAAGACTAGTTGAGATACTACTTTAGCTAATTTACCTGCTGTTTGTAGATAATTGAACCCATCTTTACGCGCGGTTGTATGCGTGTGAGCTGTATGTAGGTTTTTGTGTGACAGTCGTCGTAACAGACGCAAACACACATAGAACTGCGCGTAAATATGAATTGAACTGATATTGAAACAAAACTTTAGAATGTATGCTCTCATGCTGTATTAATGTCTAATTAACTCGTCAATCATACACGTTTCTCATAAATCGATGTAAACCAAACCACAGAAAGGGGAGACCCGTACAGTCGCCATCACATACATTGGTACACTGGTGTTCAAAAATATCGGCACATGCACCTTAATGCCTTGAAAATAGAACTGTGTTCCGATGTTTGTGACGTGCTTGTTTGCTCCGATGTATGTGATGGCGACTGTACAACTAATGGTCCTTCGAACCGGATATAACAAAGATCATGCCTTCTATATTTTCCGGATAACTTTGACGACCGGTTAGCCTAGTGGGTAGTGGCGCTGCCTACGAAGCTGAAGGTCCTAGGTTCGAATCCCGGTAAGGGCAAATATTTTTGTGATGATTATGAATATTTGTTTCGGAGTTTTGTAATAGTACCCAAAACACAAGCTCTATTGAGCTTACTATGGCTAGTTCGATTTGTGTAAGATTGTCACCCTAATATTTATTTATTTATAACTAGTGCATTATTGAATCGTTAGGGTTATCGAAATTACGCATCAGAAGCTCATAGGACGTCATGCGCGTTGCCAACCCTTTGTTGATTTAAGTATTCGCTGTGCCAGAAAGTTCCTTCACTCCCAACACAGCTCATCTTCAGGAACCATGGTAACCTTACTTGGTGTATTTATGTCTAAGGTCCACATTCGCTTGACTTAAAATCACTTGGTCAAGTACTTTTGACTGTATTATGTGCCAGATGCAAGGGATGTAGTTTTAGCGTTGTAGGTACGCCCTGGGCAACATTTACACATGGTGGCAGCTTGTCGTTTGTATGAAGTCAAAACAATATGAGAGCATACTTTCATTTACCAAATATCAATTAGTATAATTTTCAAAAAAATCACGCGTTTACATTAAATTAATTTTCAGCTTAAGACTACTCAAACAGCTGCTAAAAGATTGTAGTATTATGCTATTTCCTGAGATAGTACTTAAAAAGGCTACCCAGGCACTGCCATTGCCAGTTTGTAGTCACTAGATGGCGCTGATACAAACATAATGAAAACAAGACAGTGAACGTGTTAAAGAGATAGACAGAGCCTGGGTAGGTGACTTAGTATTTAACACCAGCGAAATGTGGCTAATTTGCGTCAATGAAAGATCCAAAAAAATTTACGGCACGCTCAATTTATCAGTCCAATGTTTACATTAATACTTTCTTAAATACAATTTAAAATACTGGCCTATTAACTCGACCTCAACTTTGAGAAAATATTATCTCTTCATTGTCAGCGTCCGGCCGGTTGGACAAACTCTGACCGTCTTTTTGCACACTTTTCCTGACTAGAATCGTTGACGCTATTCTGCGTCACCGAGACTTGAACTATAAACCTACGCAATGTTTTGTCAAATTAAGGTTTAGCCCATTCACCGACACAGGTGGGTTGCAACTGTGGTCATATATGAAGTCCAAAAACAATAGACTTTAAACTTCCGTGGCGTGGGGATGCCACCTCGCATTCTTTTCTGTGGCGGCGAATGGGGTTTGGGAATATAATACTCTCAAGAGCAAAAGTTTCGGGTCGGTGAAATACCGTCATATTTCCTAAAATTGTGCAAGGTTGTACAGTTTTTAAATCCTGTCATGATCTTTATTAAATTTTACATCTAAACTGCATAAATAACAGCAAAAAAAAACACGTCACAGGTTTAAATCGGACTCGTAAAAACTCATGAAAAAAACAACGTTAACGGAGAGAGATATCGCACAAATCGTCATTTTTGGATGTTGATATTTTTATGATAGGATCCCAGAAGTTGCTAATACATTTGGGTATTACGAAGAATGGTATATTATGTAAATAAGACTAGGTGTAAAATATTTAAAAATACCTATTGCGGTTATTTAATTTAGGGTGACCCGAAACTTTTGCTCTTGAGTGTATATGTACTTAATAGAGGTCATGGCAAAACTGTCCCCACCATTGGCAAACTTATTGCATTCGAGTAAAGTGCATATTCTGAAAGATGAAGTCAAGCAATGTAAGTAGGCATTGGTATAGTCGACAATTCTGTTCATTTGTGCGAAAACTTAACAAAGTTCATTTTCGGTTGGTAAATACGGTCCTAATTTAATTACATGATGCAGCGTAAGTACCTTTGAATCGTAAGAAATACTGTAGATATCAAAAGAGTCAGCAGTCAAACACTTTAGAGTAAGTAATGTATAAATATACAAATTCCCTGTAGGTTTAGAGTATAGATAATAAGTATAAAACATATATTCTCTCTGAATATTGTCTAAATGCATAGAAAGTTAAGTTATTTTATTATTCTTAGAACTTTTTACGACTTATTTGTGCACCTAATTAATTTCAATGTTACCTATATTTATAAATGTATTTCAGAGGCAAAACGGAAATATGCAGTTTTGAATTAGAATAAATATTCAAAATGTATGAAATCATCAGAATGTATCGGTAGGATAATTATCTTGGAAAAGGTGAGTCCATTCTCAATTACCTAAGGTAAACATCTACTCGTTGGACACCTTAATTTATAATAGTCGTTTTTCACCCCTACTTATTGTTATGAATTAGGAGTATAGTGTCATGTTTTAGGAAAGTTTCAAATAGAGAGACGAAACAAATAAAAACACACATTTCCAAAATTTGCTATAGGTGCTTTAGGTGTCGTTGTCTTTGAGCGCAATTGTAGATTTTTCACTGCTCATGCTCGAAAAGTGTGTCATATAATTAGCATCTAGGGAAAAAATGAGTACAGGCAAAAATATCTACACGGTATGCGTCTTATATCAGTAACAATAAAGACTGTATACACAGTCTTTATTGTTACTGATATAAGATGCATACCGTGTATATCTATACAGATATTTTTGAAAGGTTGTCTGTTAGATGTTAGATAGATATTCAAGAACTCGAATGCATATGATATAAGTACAAAACTTTTTAATTTGACCAATCAAAATACTTCACCATCACAACAAATCCACCAATCACAACACACATTGACAGCCAATCGAATTGATGTATTATTTTTAACTGACTTCAAAAAAACGAGGAGATTCTCAATTCGACTGTATTTCTTTGTGTGTTTGTTGCGCGATACTTCGGTAATTTATGAACTGATTTGAGAAATGATTTCTTTATTTGAAAGCATATACTTCTAGATTAGTCCCGTTGTTACCAAAATCCAGTTCTGATGATGGGATCCTGGAGAAATCGAGGGAACTCTTCAAATTTTATAGGTTAACTTGAAGCAATTTGGCTGCTGGTTTGCAGTCGGTTAAAACTTTGTTTTCAAAGTAAATTATTTGATACGTACTGTTTAACCAATCAACACTTTAAAAATCTTTGTATTTGGGAGCAACCAACCTACATTAAAATCGACCAATCAGGACACAGAATTTCTCAAACCAAGGTGTTTTTTTTACCGAATGCGTTGTTTCGCCATATTTTCATTTCATCGATTTTTTGTTACTCAAAACCGTTAAATTTTTAGGTACCTAGGTGCAGGTCATTCTGTAGAACCCATTAGGTTAGGTTAGGTTTGTTTTATAATAATCCCTGAAAAGTTTACTGATTCTGAAAGAAATGGTTTACGATGAAATGAAAATTCTGCGAAACATACCTATAGGTACATTACTCCAGGCAAAATACGGTTTTGAAAAACATTATTTTATAATAGCGTTTTTTTTTTTCTATATATCATTTTAAAACATTATTCTAAGATGCTTTATTCAAGAATCCAACAAACTTTCCATCCGGAAGTATTTAAATAGATTTAAGTAAAGCATGAATTGTTTTTTATTTTTATTTATCTTGAATATTATAGAGCAAATGTAAATGAACCAAAATAAAGATAAAACCGTTTATAAATATTTTTTCTAACTTTTCTAAAGCTAGTTAAGTTATCATTTTTTTGTTGTCTGAAATTTTGTTGGATTTTGTCGCTAGGTAACTATTTAATTGATAATATATCCATTACAAAGAAAAAATCAGCTATTATAAATTATTTCCAAATTTGACATTTTTTCCATACAAGTTGTCAGTTCATTGCCTACATTCGATGGAACATTTGTCGGTAAAACAATGTACCTGCAACCTTTTTTACTCCCTATGTATGTCATGATTTTGAATTCAAATTAAATTATGTATGTCCTTAAATATACTTTCATCCCTTATAATTGACGCCTTTATGAAAGACACACACTGTATAAGTACCTACATTAGGTTATTTAGTCTATTCATCTATCTAATTCAATGAGTTACGGTCCTTTTACCGTTAATGTCTACTTAAACTATCTAAACACTACTTTAAATTATGGTAACATGCCAACCAAACAACTATTTATACAGGGTACATTAAATAATCTGAGCCATAAACAGTTTTATCACTAAGAAGTGATCTCTTCAAAAGTTCCGGTTAGTAGAATACATAACAAAATATAGATACCTACCTAATTCCTGATTCTAATCCCGTTGAGGTTCGTGTGATGTTCAACTAAGCACCTATTTGAATGAACTTATAAACATTGAACTAAGTATAGCCCGCTTCTTCTTCTCTTACTTAAGAGCTAGGCTCTTGTCGGTGTAGCTCAAAGTAGGCCCTCCATCTACTCCGACCCCACGCAATCTCTTTGACACCACGATACGACCCAACATCAACTCTCTTTTTGAGTCGCTCCATAATAGTCTCAAGTAAAACGCGCGTAGGACTGAAAATAATATGCTAACTATACTTGAAATAAAAAGTTTTTTTTAGTCAGATTGTTCACATAGCGGTGCCATTCTCGCTTCCTTTCACTCGCCACTTAATTCTAGACCTTAAATAAATGTTTCATGTACCTAACTAATGCAAGATTTGCAAGATGTTCTTCTTAAAACTGGCAGTCCGCATAAGGCGCGTTGGTTTTCATGAACTGTGAAAATTTACCGATATTGCAACTGGCGGTCCTAAGATGGTCAATTTTATTTTGATAAAAGTATCCTATTTAACAAGATCAACCACCATGATTTAGAGGCCCGAGTAAAAAGGATGAGTTATAAAATCTAGATACTTTTTAGGGTTCCGTAGTCGACTAGGAACCCTTACAGTTTCGCTTTGTCTGCCCGTCCGTCCGCGGATAATCTCAGTAACCGTTAGCACTAGAAAGCTGAAATTTGGTACTAATATGTATATCAATCACGCCGACAAAGTGGTAAAATAAAAAGAGATTTTTTTTATTAGGGTAGCTCCCCTATACGTAACGTGGGGAGTGTTTTTTTTTTCATTTCAACCCTAACGTGTGATATATTGTTGGATAGGTATTTAAAAATGAATAGGGGTTTGCTAAAATCATTTTTTAATATTGTTAATATTTTCGGAGATAATCGCTCCAGAAGTAAAAAAAATGTGTTCCCCCCCGTCTAACTTTGGAACCATAAGTTTTAAAAAAATGAAAAAAATCTCAAAAGTAGAACTTTATAAAAACTTTCTAGGAAAATTATTTTGAACTTGATAGGTTAAATAGTTTTTGAAAAAAATTACAAAATAATTTCACACACTGTGACGGACGAAAAACTACGGAACCCTACACTGAGCGTGGCCCGACACGCTCTTGGCCGGTTTTTATTTGTAGAACCCTTATACAGTTATGTTAATCGTTTTACTAGGACCTGCTAAACGAGGTAGGTATTATGTTTGACCATCTACGAGCCAGAGGGTATGTGCATTTAACTGAGTTCTGGACCATAATAAACTGCTAACTACGGCTAATAGTTAATGTGAAAGGCCCAATGGCGCAATATAACTATTTTGATATTATAGGTAATGCATAAACTGATAAACTAAGACTTATAGCTACGTACGTATGATACTTTAAGTGGATTTGACCCTTTCCTGAAATTATTTTTTATTTACTTTTAATAATTTACGAAACATCTCGCCTCACAAATTATACAAATATGCAAAATTAAACACTTAATACGAAGCTGTCAGAATATAAGTAATAGGTACCACTGTAATTAAGAAACAAAATAAAACATGTTTCATACGTACACGTAGTACGTATACGTAGGTATATTTGAAAATGACTAAGCCTAATACAGAATTATATACTTACTACCGAAACGAAGTACCTATATTAAACCTAAGTATACGAACGAAACGGCTTATATTTTGCATCAATTATTATATGGAACTTATTTGGCTAAATACCTACACTATCATTTATATGGCACTGTTCTACTAAGGAAGAGCATTTGTAGTGAACTTTGTTGTTTCCCTAACCTACTCATAACATGGAAAGTTACTTCCTACTCTAAATACTACTACTACATATGTAAGTACCTAGTTGGGTCATTGTCAGATTTAGGTTCGCGTCTTTTCGGTGGACATTGCCAAAGTTAAGGGCTATAAAGCCTAATTTTTGGTTGAACTCTGAATCGGCATAAACGGCGTTGCCCCTTCTATAATTCTATGCTATAAAAACATAGTATATATAAACATAAGCCCGTAACTATTGACCACCGGAAAGATGATTTTTGTTTTTGTGACTGACAATGACCCAGTTTGTTAATAGAATCCAGTACAAACTACAAAACTAAGTATTAATATTACCTATGGCTACCTACTATTTAATGATTTTACGCCCGGATCTCGATTGAGAAATTTTGCTAATAATAGTGAATATACACGAAATGAAGTCACAATGAGTAGCAGTGCACCAATATTATGTAGAGTTTCCGAGTTTGGACCGAAACCCCGGAGAAAGAGGATTGAAACCAACTCACACCTACTCGTACAGCAAAACTTTGAATTTGTGATCCATGTTCAGATTTGTAGAGATTTTTAAGTTCGGCACTTTCGGTGTACGGCACCTTCAGGTATTCGTGGGAGATTCATGGAAATAGCTGTGATGAATCCGGTTCGCCAATTTTGCGATTAAAGTGCCAGTCTTCTGAGCTGAGGTAGAATGGAAAGAAGATTGGTCGAGTTGACGGATCCGAGCAAATTAGAAAGTAAGCATAGAGGGGGAATCAAAGGGAAAAATAGTTATTTGTGTCACAAGGGAGCAAAATAGTATATTTACGGCGAGGGCGGTGTATTGAATCCTGAACGTAGCTAGGGATCCTACAATAGAATCCTGAGCGTAGCGAGGGATTCTAACGTAGGATCCTGAGCGTAGTGAGGGATTCAAGTGTTAACGCCCGAGACGAAGATAATTTTGCTCCTGAGTGACACATACAATTTTTCACACCGACTGTGAGGAAAAAATAAAAAAAAAGAAGTAAAAAAAAGGTAAAAAAAAAGGTTTTTTTATTATAAAAAAACTAAAAAAAAACTAAAAAGTTATTATTTTTTTTTATCATAAAAAATATCAGAATAAAAAATTAAGTAACAATTGTTTTTAATCTAATACGATGAACTTACAATGGATTATTATCTAAGATTTGTGTTCAATTGGCACATTGCGTAAATGGTACATGCCAATGAATAAATTGAAAAAGTAGCTTGAACAGAAAAGTAGCATTTTGATCCCTCTCATCGTGGAGCAAAACTTACTTTTCCAAATGAAAGGTGTGAAAAAATATAATATCGTGATAATGATAGAAGAGCGATAATTAGTACTTACTATGTGCAGAGAGAAACCTCCATCTACGCCTGTTTTCTTGATTTGAGCCGGGCATTTGATCTTGTCAACTACAAGGTGCTTTGGGGCAAATTACAGAATGCGGGCGTGCCACATAGTATGGTCGAGTTGCTCAAGTTTTGGTACGGGGGCCAAACAAACAGTGTAAGACGGAGGGCTCACCTCTCCGGACCTATTCAACATCTATATCAACGATCTGATCGATGAACTGAGGAGAACTCGTGTCGGCTGCCATATTGATGGCGTCTGTTATAATAACTTAAGTTATGCGGATGACATGGTTCTCCTCAGTCCATCGATTAGTGCCTTACGTGAACTCTAGGCGGTTTGTGAGAACTTCGCCTTAAAAAATGGCATGAAGTACAATATCGCTAAGACTGAAATGGTTATTTTTAAGTATGGTAAAGGTCCGGAGAGGGTGCCGCTGGTGTTTCTAAACGGTGAGTCAGTTCGGGTTGTAAAGCAGTTTAAGTACTTAGGTCACATACTATGTGAGAGCATGCAAGACGACCTG
Organism: Epinotia brunnichana; assembly: GCA_963854355.1. Taxonomy (NCBI): domain Eukaryota; kingdom Metazoa; phylum Arthropoda; class Insecta; order Lepidoptera; family Tortricidae; genus Epinotia; species Epinotia brunnichana. Next base: position 5,218,048 of record OY977956.1, read on the forward strand.
GATATCGAGCGTGAACGAAGGGCCCTGGCTATACGCAGCAATATGCTGGCACGCAGATTCGCAAAGTGCTCTAAGGATGTTAAGCTTGTCCTATTTAGATCATATTGTCAAAGTTTTTATACCTGTCAACTGTGGGCAAAATATACACGGAAGGCTTACAGCACCCTTAGAGTATACGATGATGCATTACGTATTATCACCAAACAGCCTCGATTCTGTAGTGCATCGGCAATGTTTGCTGACGCCAGAGTACCCGATTTCTATGCCATTATTAGAAATCGAATAGCGTCGTTCTGGCAAAGAATACGCATTTCTAATAATGTGCTAATTGAGACGGTCAGTAACAACTTGTTCCGAAATGCAATCTTCCTGCATTGGTTATCTGCGCATCGGCACCCGAATCGCAAATAATTGTACGTATTTGTATTAGTTAAGGATTTTATTTTATTTTATTTCTTTGTATCATATATATTGTAATGTAGTAATGGGTTTATTGCCTGAAATAAAGAAACATTTATTCATTCATTCATTAGTGCCTATGCCAAATCTTGGGATTAGGTGTCAAAGCGGACCCCGGGCTCCTTTAGGGGCACAACCGGGAATAATAACGCTAGGACGATGATGATGATAGAAGAGCGATAATTATTTAATTCTTGTCAGATGAAAGCAATTATTTAATTAAAATATCTATCATTTACTAAGTTAACGTGTCCTTTACAGCTCGGATAATATTTACATATGTTTTAAGACATGTAATTTAACACACAATAGATGATAATTTATTATTATTGTAGTAAATAATTTATTATATACAAATGTTAAATCGTAAATAAATACTTTTATTTCGAAAATATAATATAACATGTCAAAGTACAATTTAAAGAACATAAATTTAAAAATACAAAAAACTAGTATAATATAAATACACACGTCAACTACACTACAACTAGTTAACCCCGTTCGTTATCGCTTCCGGTGCAAAAGTGCCCATAATGCTCACGGCATTACCCCGCTGGATGGCTATGGACAGTCTCTGCACCAGAAACGATTCGGAGCGGGGGTCCTCTCCCTTTTGCCTGAGTCGACGGCCTATGTCACGCACGAATTGTTTCGCGTCAGCACCCCAGCAGCCCGCCGTTTCCACCGCAAAAGGGACGAAAATATACCCCGATCCCAATGGAGCATACTTTTGGCGCTTCACCGCCGCCTGAGACTCGGCTGCCGCTCCAGCCGCGCGTACAGTGCGACTGATATGAGAGGCGGCGAAGGTGCTGACGCAAGTAGCGTCCCAGACCAAGCAACGTCCTCTCTCCCACGGCACCAACGTTAGGCCATCAGGTCGCTTGCCATCCGTGCGACTAAGACCCGGAGGCTCAAGCTTGGACGGAACACCCACTGACCTGAGCGCCCTTTGGACCACGTCGTTCAAGGCGTGGTGACGCGGATGCCTCCCGGCACATCGCCGGCAACTCAATGCATGATGACCGTCAACTCCCACCGTGGAACCGCATATGCATACGTGTGGTTGACATACATTGCAGCCCAAGCGGAGAGCGACCGACACCCGCAACGAGTCACCGTCGAGTAACGTGCCCAGTTGAGGGGAGGGTAACGCCTGCAGCCAAGCCCCTGACTCCGGCCGCGACACTGCCAGAAGCCTTGCGCGGTCCACACCTGAAGCGTTCCCAATCTGACCGTCTATGATGGCCTTACACCCTACGTCATCCCACGCGCGCTGGAGACTTGGATTCTCCGGGACGGACGCCCCCGGGTTGACAGCCAACCACCGCCTCACAGCGTCGGTCACATACGGTATGCTTACCACGTCGCCATCAAATGATAAAATCTCAGCAACTAGATTAGCAACCCCATGGGCCGACGCCAAGAAAGCCGGCAGGCTAACGTCCCCCACACGCCGCACCCCAATGCCCCCATGACGGATGGGTAAACCTGCTTGTGCCCACTGAATATCATTCAGAGACACATTGACCACCGACTCAATCGTCGACTTAATGGCAAAATCAAAGGTCTCAATGTCAGCAGGGAATAACCAAACCGGGGCTAAGACTATTTCATAATTTAGTATTACATTAAGATACCTAACTTACCTACTATGTACTACTATATTATGTAAGTAATGGCTTATATCCGGAACGGTGGTAAATGTCGCACATTTGAAATGACAACGCAGAAGATCATACGTTCATGACAGACCAAAAAACCAAAGCACTTCGCAAGTTAAACGTTTAAGTATAATTTTTAAAACGTATCTTCAATTCATCACCATTATGGGTTCCAGGGTTAACTTCTTCATCGTTCTTGCAAATTCGTGAAATCTACTTTATCGTACCACTATAAAGTTATATATAATAGGTACTATGAATGTAGGTATTCGTTACTAGAAAGAATGGCATTGAATTAAGATGAAATTAGTGCGTTTATTGGACTAATATAAGTTGATAATTTCCCTCGTTTTAGAAGCATTCCCAAATTACACAATTTTGAGATCCTATGGTTATTTTGATCCGTGTACCTAAGTTATTGGTTACTTATAGTTTTATCGTTTCTGTCAAAACATGCGACGATATGCCTCTAAACTAAAAAAATGATAAAACAGTGATAGTTCTATTAATCTTACATTTAAGTTAAAATCTAAACCGTCAACGAAGTCCCGCGCTTTAATCCTGATTTAACGAAAACTCGACCCTATCACAGTGGGTGATGTGGCTACGCTACTTTAACTTTAGCTACATCTTACTAACTAAACTACGTTAAAACTAGGGCGCGTAGTAAGATATATATTGATTTAAATTTAAATTATAATGATTTAATGTTGTTTTTATTCTATAATCTGATTTTGGCGTTTAATAGTATTTTTCACAATCGTGTTATAATAGAGAGCTTTTTAGTCGAGTACCGTGTTTAGGCCACGAAGCTTGCTGAGTGGCCTAAGTAAGGTACGAGATTAAAAAGCTTGATTATAATATAACACTATTGTGAACAATATTTTTTGTACGAGTTCATTATAATTAATTTTCTACGAGTCAACTGAATTAATTAAACAAACTCGATACTGTTGAAACGAAGTGCAGCCTATCGCTCGTAAGCTCGTTGATATCTTAAAAGACATCAACGAGCGTACGACATCAACGAGTAAACTCAATAATCAAAGCGATTCTATTGGTCCAATTCATTACAGTTCGGTAAAGCAGCCACGTGATTGGTCGAATTTATTTTAGTTCTATTTTCAAATTTTTTTCGGTTGTCTGGAGCGTATCGAAACAGTTATTTCGATTGTTTCGACAGTAACATGGACTACAACTATGGAAAGAGTGACGTTGCAGTATTCTCTATGAAATCTTAATACACAGATTTTAATCGACGAGTACAAAAAAGAATATTAAACGAACGAAACCGCTCACACAGCTAATCGCGTAAAGCCAACTAGAAACGATGCAATTTGTCACAACTACTTTTTAGGGTCCGTACCCAAAGGGTAAAACGGGACCCTATAAGACTCCGCTGTCCGTCCGTCTGTCACCAGGCTGTATCTCATGAACCGTGTTAGACGCAGTTGACATTCTCACAGATGATGTATTTCTATTGATAACAACAAATACTAAAAAACCGAATAAAATAAATATTTAAGGGGGTTCCCATACAACAAACGTGATTGTTTTGCCGTTTTACGGAACCCTTCGTGCGCGAGTTCGACTCGCACCTGGTCGGGTTTTTTTTAGTTGGAATGATCGGCATTATACATCGTCATAATGTTGTCTCATTACAACTATAGCGAGTTATTGTGTCAAATTGCTAGGTGTGCAATGGTCTTAAAGCAAACGATGCAATCTGTCAAAACAGTTGACAGGTACGCAGCTAGAGTCTATATACATATATTCAATATTCTCTTTGGCTAGAGTTAGTTGCATGTATTAATAAATAAATAAATAAATTAGTTATTTATTTAGGTATTAACCCATAAAATTACATTGGTTACATTAAAAATTACTGCCTCATACCTTCTAATGCTGCCACAAATCCTCTCGGTTGTTGTGACAAATTGCAAGGTATGTAACTAATTGGCACTATGCCATTCTTACTTAACTAAAGACTAATTCTATCTGGTTGATTGGTTGTCATGTTGGGATTTGTGTTTTTGTCGGTATGGAACTGATAGCCGCTTGACTATTAACTTCAATTATGCATTGAGTACTTAATTAAATTAAATAATATTAATGCTAATCTAATGAAATAAGAATGACTTCTCCGTATTTTCGATTCTTGGTTTACCTCTATATTTAGGTCAATGAACTAAAGTGGGGTTAAGTACCAATTGACCTAGTTTGACTAATGACTCCTGTGATATCTACTTAATGGAAACTATAAATGTATATCTACAACTTTGAGTAAGTAAGTGGTGATCGATAAGTTGCTACTATATTATTTCTAACGAAAACAAATTATTATAAAATTAATAACAATATTACAACGTGCTTATTCAACAATAAAAATAACGTCTAACTAAAATCTAGAGAGAACATTTGGGAAATTTCCACGTAAACAGTACCTATGTTTATAGGTAAAATACAAGTAACCAAAATATATAAGCGTAAAGAACTGAGCATTTACTAAGACGGATTCCAGAATTTTGGACGGTAGCAGTGGATGAAAGCTGTGCCTTATTTTTCAGATATTCTCCAAAATATAATACTTAAACTTATTTATAATCAAATACAATCCGGTAAAACTGTGCTTGAATGAAAATTAAATAATTGAATTCGCAATTCATTATTTCCTTTACATTTCTAAACATTCTAATTTTGAAATTCTATCATGAATAGGTACCTAGTAAGTAAGAATGTTGTCTGTTAACATTAGTCATAATTAATCTCATAATGACTTGTTACCTAATCGCCTAGAGCTCTTTAAATTCATATTTTAATCATTTCAAAATGGACTTTACTTTTCAGGAGTTAAAGTTTAAATTTGGCCGGTCAACTAGTCGCATATCATTTCATGATTTCAAGAGAAAAGTTATCTAATAAAATTAGTTAATAACTATCTAATATCTACTGAGATCGTGATAAGATCTAGATGAGTATTTTCTATTTCAAACACTGAAAATAATAAACAATCAATGGATAGCCTTACATTCACACAAATATCGCTAAGGCGTTAAGTACTTGCCTCAATCGCGAAAATTTCAACACCTGGTTACTTAGAGCGTGTTCATATTTTTCAGTAGGTTGCAGGTGGTTTACAAATAGTGTTGCAGGCTGCAACAATATCGTAACGTGCTATCAGAACAGTAAACTGTTTTACTTTCCAGATTCTACACCGACCGATATCGTCATCATCATCATCATATCAGCCAAAAGACGTCCACTGCTGGACATAGGCCTCCCCTAAGGAGTGCCACAGTGACACCAACCGATATCGTATTGGATATCGTGGACACGCTCTTAATCCAATAAGGCCTTCCATACACTATCATTTAACATCTATTTTTAGTAACCATAAGTATAACTTTTCAAAAATAAAATCAATTTCGGTTTTCATCTATTCCTTACGTTACGAAGTCTTGCTAAGCCGAGGGTTTCTGGGGCACTGCATGAGATGGCGCTGCCAGGGCAGATCCCGCGCTAGCACATTCGTCAGGCAGTACGGACACTTCCACTCGTCCATGCCTAAAGCTGTTGCAAACAATGGATAAGGTTAAGAAAATGAGTTGCAGTAAAAAAAATTGGTAGAGTAAATCGCTAGTAGATGGCTGCTTCCATAGCTGGCCCCCTCATTCTAAAAATGAACTCAGCAAGGCGCGCGCTCGCGAGCTCTCTCGATTTTTCACGCACTACTCATACGTCTCTTTCTAAGTTTTCTAATAAGAGAGAGAGACCGTTAGTGCGACAAAAGCCGAGAGAGCTCGCGCGCCGTCTTGTGATAGCCGCGCTGTTTGATCCCCTACAAACAGAATTCAATTTAGTATGACGTGGCCAGTTATTGAAGGGGGGCCAGTAATTAGACAGTGTTATGGAATAGCGAACTAAGAGCTATCTTAAGCGCTGTCGCTTGATCGCTTATTTCATAACACTGTCCAATGGAACCCTTATACTAAAATTAATTCTATTATAGGTCAATAGAGATCATGTTTAGTGTGAGGTGGCCAGTTATTGAAAGGAGGCTACTAAAGATTTACCCTACATAGGTAAAATTTTTTTGTTCGACTTTAATTTTTTGCGCGACAAAATAACTCGTTGAGAGGGTAAATCTAAATATACTTACTTAGCCATTTAAGTTGGTCTCCCTAGGGGCCCCTTAACTAATTACGTAAATATAATATACCAATGAGTCCAAACACGACGGTTTTATCTTGTAGTTTAAGGGCGGGTTGCACAAACTTACAACAGACCGATCAACGTTAAATTGTTATAGAGGATTTATGATTTGGGTGTAGATAAATATTTTCCGTCGCCAATTATCCTTTTTAGGGTTCCGTACTCAAAGAGTAAAACGGGACCCTATTACTAAGACTCCGCTGTCCGGCTGTCTGTCTGTCTGTCTGTTCGTCTGTCACCAGGCTGTATCTCACTAACCGTGATAGTTAGACAGTTGAAAATTTCACAGATGATGTACTTCTGTTGCCGCTATAACAACAAATACTAAAAACAGAATAAAATAAATATTTTTATAGATAATGTTACGGAACCCTTCGTGCGCGAGCCCGACTCGCACTTGGCCGGTTTTTTTTTTATATTTGTGGTGGAAGGTAATGAATTGAGTTAAGAAAGTCTTTAAGGACTCGAGGGCTTCCAGATGAAACAAACATGATGAGGACTGGAAGAACTTACGTATGCAATTGTGGTAGTCGCCATCGCCCGCGGCCAGCGCGGCGCCGCACTTAGCGCACGGACTCCACGATCCTTCCCCGATTGAGCACTCTTCTGTGAACAATGAAAACATTAAATCGCATACTCATTGCTTAAAAATAATAGCCTTACCCCTTATAATACCATAAAAGCTACCACGTTAAATAAGGTATAGGTATACCTTTTTGGTTTCAGTCATGTAGTTTCATCCTCCGAATCGCTAAACTTAAGTGGCAGTGGGCGGGGCACATTCCTCGCAGAACCGATGGCCGTTGGGGCGGAAAGGTTATCGAGTGGCGACCACCGGAAGGCACGGCGTGAGTAGGCAAGGTGGACTGATGACCTGGTAAAGGTCGCGGGAGTCCGCTGGATGCGGGTGGCGCAGGGTTTTGGCACTCTTTGGGGGAGGCCTATGTCCAGCAGTGGACGTCTTTCGGCTGATATGGTGATGATGTAGTTTTATATAATCAAGCCATCAATTGCAGTACCTACGCCAAGTTTCAGCTTTCTATGCCAAACGGTCTTTGGGAAAACTTCCTGTGACAGAGAGACACTCACCTAGTGATTTTGGTACGTAACGCTAAAAAGACCGCTGCATTTTTGCAGTAGCAGAATACTGGTGATGGTGTAAAGCCATCCAAACAGCTAGCTAGGTACTTATTTTTCTGACTTCATAGTAGGAGTAGTTATGTCCTTACCCAACAGATGCGCGTGCAGCACCCGGGCCTCCAAGGCCACGCGACAGCTCGGGCAGCGCGCCAGCAGCACGCAGCGCCGCCAGTAGTTCGCCTCTAAGGAATGTCCTTACCCAACAGATGCGCGTGCAGCACCCGGGCCTCCAAGGCCACGCGACAGCTCGGGCAGCGCACCAGCAGCACGCAGCGCCGCCAGTAGTTCGCCTCTAAGGAATGTCCTTACCCAACAGATGCGCGTGCAGCACCCGGGCCTCCAAGGCCACGCGACAGCTCGGGCAGCGCGCCAGCAGCACGCAGCGCCGCCAGTAGTTCGCCTCTAAGGAATGTCCTTACCCAACAGATGCGCGTGCAGCACCCGGGCCTCCAAGGCCACGCGACAGCTCGGGCAGCGCGCCAGCAGCAAGCAGCGCCGCCAGTAGTGCGCTTCTAAGGAATGTCCTTACCCAACAGATGCGCGTGCAGCACCCGGGCCTCCAAGGCCACGCGACAGCTCGGGCAGCGCGCCAGCAGCAAGCAGCGCCGCCATTAGTGCGCCTCTAAGGAATGTCCTTACCCAACAGATGCGCGTGCAGCACCCGGGCCTCCAAGGCCACGCGACAGCTCGGGCAGCGCGCCAGCAGCAAGCAGCGCCGCCAGTAGTGCGCCTCTAAGGAATGTCCTTACCCAACAGATGCGCGTGCAGCACCCGGGCCTCCAAGGCCACGCGACAGCTCGGGCAGCGCGCCAGCAGCACGCAGCGCCGCCAGTAGTGCGCCTCTAAGCCGTCCGCGCGCACGCGCCGACCGCACCAGGTGCACGTTGTACTGGAAGCATACAATAGCTAGAGAGAAACTATCTTTAACAGATAAAGAATTGTGTGGTGGCCTGTCGTTCCAGTTTACATAAACATACTTGAGCGTATGACTTCAACGGGAGACCAACACCTTTATCTTCTCTTCAAAGGAGATTTAGTCCCCATAACTGCCGTCTTCTATAGGTATGATGAACACTAGCTGTGATCGGAAAATATTCTGGTGTGCTGCACGCGTCACGAAATATCAAAGCTGGTGTTAATCAGTTTTAAAATTCCGTTCATTGATGTCGTCCACTGGTTTGGCCTATGAGTTTCCCTAATAAAGAAAAGGTTTGAAGCCACTGTTCTAGTGTCCAAAGACCCTGTCTACGAAACTCTTCGGTTCAAAGCCCGGAGACGGTCTTTTAAATTGGTCGCCCAACAGTCAGCGGGTTTACCACGAATACTATTACGGTGGTACCCGACCTTTGAATTTCGATGCACGTGGTTATAGCTCTGATTGAGAACGTACTTGCATACTGGCTCCGGTGTCGTGTCGCTGCTGACATCCCCCGCGCCCCGCTCGTACACCTCGAAGTGCGTCTCGCTCACACCAGCCAGCTGCCGCCGCCCTGCCACATCATTATACTCAAAAAATACTATTAGGTTACTTCAAATAGAACAGTCCTGCTTCGTGTCCAGGGCCTGGTACCATTTTATTACTCAGTCTCCAATTACGATGAAGGTAAAACAAGCAACACAGGTCCAATGTCCAGTTGACCTGTGTTGCCTTGTAAAATTGCAACTTCCAGTTTCGTGAAACTGGCTATAGATATAACTGAATGTTATTGTGTGAACGTCATGCAGACAAAGAATGAATTACTTTGGTAACGGCTATCCGCAACCAAAGGAATTCAAGGTGCTCCTGGTGAACTGCATCATCCGTTTTGTGGAAATGATGGAGCAAGCCTGGGAGCAGGCATAAAGGAGAGAGCAAATGCACAAAAGATCCCATTGGGTCGAAGTGCACCCGAAAGGGCTCTCACCTAGATAAGATAAGATATAATTGAATGTTAAAGTTACTACTTACCAGGGCTGTAGTAACCACTTTCATCCATCTGACTATCATCCAGCTGCAAGTTCCTCAACCCAGCCACCAATTTCGGAGATTCCAGCACCGCCTCTCTATAATACTCTGCTTTCACTTTGGGAGAATCCAGACTCCTGTTATCAGAATCACATCTTAGATCTATCCTGGACAGTTGTGGAGAGTCCATTGGGAGAGAATCCATACTACGAACGTCAGTCCTGGAGTTTTTAGGAGACCCTAGAGATGGGGAATCTCTGTAGTCCAAGTGGAGAGGTTCGTAGACGGTGATAGGTCGTTCTTTAAGTTGTGGTTTGGAGTTCTCGTGGTCGTAATGGATCATGGAGTGGCGGTTGTCTGCGTTGCGGTTGGTGCGACGGTAGACCACTGGCGGGTCCTCGTTTTTGTCCTGGAAATGAACCTAGGAGAAAATATACCATTGCGGATTAAAATTTACATGAGCATATTTTAAATCCCTGATTCTCCGAGAAACGAGGGGTGTTGTAAGTATTGTAAGTTTATGTTTTATGTGTATCTGTGTAAGTGTGCATATGTAAGTCTCTGCCTGTGGCAACGTAGCTCTGAAGAGAATGGACCGGTTTGCATGCAGTTTTTTTTAAATCAAAGTCATATCTGTTGGGATGTTAGCTATGTTGTTTGTGTCGGCGGGGGTGTTTTACCTAAATGATATTATGATGATGATGACGAAGAAAATTTGGTGTTTTCAATATTCAATGTACGTAGAGTATTCACTGATTACTTAATAAAGCGATCTAGTCTAAGAATATTTAGGTGTAACAATTACCTTTTCACCAGCACTCGATCTTGGAGAATGTTTTGGACTCACAGCACTGTCCAGCCTCAATTTATTATAACAAGGATAATTGGCGAAATCCTTCGCAACCCTACTCGGAGTATACCTCTTCATGGGTGATTTCTTCAGACTACTCTTCGACTTAGAGGTCGTATAACTTCCACTCAGGCTGGATGGTGCTAGCGTTGCCCCACTGATACTTGAGGCCATTGACTTGAGGCTGTAGGAGGATGTGGCTCCAATGGATGACGTCATCCCGAACGATGACGTCATGCCGCTGGTGGTGGCGCTGCGCATGGATGGGGCTACGCTAGCGGTTTCTGCTGCAGAGTGAGATGCTTGGTCGCCATTGAGGAGTTGTTCTTCTGATGGCGCTTGATTCAGGATTTTCTGTAACAACATTATTTTCTTGAGCCATGATCAGGATGACTGGAAAGTAGCGTAAAGATATCGTGCAGGTAGCCTAAAAGTTAAGCAAGACCACTCTAGACAGAAGTTAGTGTACTATAAGTACCTATCTACGAGCAACATTTGTATATTCATCATCATATCAGCCGAAAGACGTCCTCTGCTGGGCATAGACCACCCCCAAAGAGTGCCACAATGACCAGCCCTGTGCCACTCGCATCCAGCGGACTCCCGCGACCTTTACCAGGTCATCAGTATATTATGTGACTGACTGACCTGCATGACGATCCTATCAAACTGCTGGAACAGATGGCAGTAGATGAGGTTCCGGCGGGTGACGGAGTCGTCGGGGGCAGTTGCGCGCGCACGACGCAGGATGCGCGTATATTATGTGACCCTAGTAACTTGACTGACCTGCATGTCGATCCTATCAAACTGCTGGAACAGATGGCGGTAGATGAGGTTCCGGCGGGTGACGGCGTCGTCGGGGGGCAGTTGCGCGCGCACAACGCAGGATGCGCGTATATTATATGACCCTAGTAACTTGATTGACCTGCATGTCGATCCTGTCAAACTGCTGGAACAGATGGCGGTAGATGAGGTTCCGGCGGGTGACGGCGTCGTCGGGGGGCAGTTGCGAGCGCACAACGCAGGATGCGCGTATATTATATGACCCTAGTAACTTGACTGACCTGGATGTCGATCCTGTCAAACTGCTGGAACAGATGGCGGTAGATGACGTTCCGGCGGGTGACGGAGTCGTCGGGGGCAGTTGCGCGCGCACGACGCAGGATGCGCGTATATTATGTGACCCTAGTAACTTGACTGACCTGCATGTCGATCCTATCAAACTGCTGGAACAGATGGCGGTAGATGAGGTTCCGGCGGGTGACGGCGTCGTCGGGGGGCAGTTGCGCGCGCACAACGCAGGATGCGCGTATATTATATGACCCTAGTAACTTGATTGACCTGCATGTCGATCCTGTCAAACTGCTGGAACAGATGGCGGTAGATGAGGTTCCGGCGGGTGACGGCGTCGTCGGGGGGCAGTTGCGCGCGCACAACGCAGGATGCGCGTATATTATATGACCCTAGTAACTTGACTGACCTGGATGTCGATCCTGTCAAACTGCTGGAACAGATGGCGGTAGATGACGTTCCGGCGGGTGACGGCGTCGTCGGGGGGCAGTTGCGCGCGCACAACGCAGGATGCGCGTATATTATATGACCCTTGTAACTTGACTGACCTGGATGTTGATCCTGTCAAACTGCTGGAACAGATGGCGGTTGATGACGTTCCGGCGGGTGACGGCGTCGTCGGGGGGCAGTTGCGCGCGCACAACGCAGGATGCGCGTATATTTTATGACCCTAGTAACTTGATTGACCTGCATGTCGATCCTGTCAAACTGCTGGAACAGATGGCGGTAGATGAGGTTCCGGCGGGTGACGGCGTCGTCGGGGGGCAGCTGCGCGCGCACGACCCGCGGGGAGCGCGTATATTATATGACCCTAGTAACTTGATTGACCTGCATGTCGATCCTGTCAAACTGCTGGAACAGATGCGGTAGATGAGGTTCCGGCGGGTGACGGCGTCGTCGGGGGGCAGTTGCGCGCGCACAACGCAGGATGCGCGTATATTATATGACCCTAGTAACTTGACTGACCTGGATGTCGATCCTGTCAAACTGCTGGAACAGATGGCGGTAGATGACGTTCCGGCGGGTGACGGCGTCGTCGGGGGGCAGTTGCGCGCGCACAACGCAGATTGCGCGTATATTATATGACCCTATTAACTTGACTGACCTGGATGTTGATCCTGTCAAACTGCTGGAACAGATGGCGGTAGATGATGTTCCGGCGGGTGACGGCGTCGTCGGGGGGCATTTGCGCGCGCACAACGCAGGAAGCGCGTATATTATATGACCCTAGTAACTTGATTGACCTGCATGTCGATCCTGTCAAACTGCTGGAACAGATGGCGGTAGATGAGGTTCCGGCGGGTGACGGCGTCGTCGGGGGGCAGCTGCGCGCGCACGACCCGCGGGGAGCGCGTATATTATATGACCCTAGTAACTTGATTGACCTGCATGTCGATCCTGTCAAACTGCTGGAACAGATGCGGTAGATGAGGTTCCGGCGGGTGACGGCGTCGTCGGGGGGCAGTTGCGCGCGCACAACGCAGGATGCGCGTATATTATATGACCCTAGTAACTTGACTGACCTGGATGTCGATCCTGTCAAACTGCTGGAACAGATGGCGGTAGATGACGTTCCGGCGGGTGACGGCGTCGTCGGGGGGCAGTTGCGCGCGCACAACGCAGATTGCGCGTATATTATATGACCCTATTAACTTGACTGACCTGGATGTTGATCCTGTCAAACTGCTGGAACAGATGGCGGTAGATGATGTTCCGGCGGGTGACGGCGTCGTCGGGGGGCATTTGCGCGCGCACAACGCAGGAAGCGCGTATATTATATGACCCTAGTAACTTGATTGACCTGCATGTCGATCCTGTCAAACTGCTGGAACAGATGGCGGTAGATGAGGTTCCGGCGGGTGACGGCGTCGTCGGGGGGCAGCTGCGCGCGCACGACCCGCGGGGAGCGCGTATATTATATGACCCTAGTAACTTGATTGACCTGCATGTCGATCCTGTCAAACTGCTGGAACAGATGCGGTAGATGAGGTTCCGGCGGGTGACGGCGTCGTCGGGGGGCAGTTGCGCGCGCACAACGCAGGATGCGCGTATATTATATGACCCTAGTAACTTGACTGACCTGGATGTCGATCCTGTCAAACTGCTGGAACAGATGGCGGTAGATGAGGTTCCGGCGGGTGACGGCGTCGTCGGGGGGCAGCTGCGCGCGCACGACCCGCGGGGAGCGCGTATATTATATGACCCTAGTAACTTGATTGACCTGCATGTTGATCCTGTCAAACTGCTGGAACAGATGCGGTAGATGAGGTTCCGGCGGGTGACGGCGTCGTCGGGGGGCAGTTGCGCGCGCACAACGCAGGATGCGCGTATATTATATGACCCTAGTAACTTGACTGACCTGGATGTCGATCCTGTCAAACTGCTGGAACAGATGGCGGTAGATGATGTTCCGGCGGGTGACGGCGTCGTCGGGGGGCATTTGCGCGCGCACAACGCAGGAAGCGCGTATATTATATGACCCTAGTAACTTGATTGACCTGCATGTCGATCCTGTCAAACTGCTGGAACAGATGGCGGTAGGTGAGGTTCCGGCGGGTGACGGCGTCGTCGGGGGGCAGCTGCGCGCGCACGACCCGCGGGGAGCGCGTATATTATATGACCCTAGTAACTTGATTGACCTGCATGTCGATCCCGTCAAACTGCTGGAACAGATGCGGTAGATGAGGTTCCGGCGGGTGACGGCGTCGTCGGGGGGCAGTTGCGCGCGCACAACGCAGGATGCGCGTATATTATATGACCCTAGTAACTTGACTGACCTGGATGTCGATCCTGTCAAACTGCTGGAACAGATGGCGGTAGATGACGTTCCGGCGGGTGACGGCGTCGTCGGGGGGCAGTTGCGCGCGCACAACGCAGATTGCGCGTATATTATATGACCCTATTAACTTGACTGACCTGGATGTTGATCCTGTCAAACTGCTGGAACAGATGGCGGTAGATGATGTTCCGGCGGGTGACGGCGTCGTCGGGGGGCATTTGCGCGCGCACAACGCAGGAAGCGCGTATATTATATGACCCTAGTAACTTGATTGACCTGCATGTCGATCCTGTCAAACTGCTGGAACAGATGGCGGTAGATGAGGTTCCGGCGGGTGACGGCGTCGTCGGGGGGCAGCTGCGCGCGCACGACCCGCGGGGAGCGCGCGTAGGCGGCGAGCAGGATGCGCTCGGCGGCGGCGCGCACCGAGCCGGCCGCGTGCTGCGCGCCCGCCGCGCCGCACTCGGCGAGCCGGCGGACTGTTAGGCCGCTGTAACAACCAGTAGAGGCACACTGTAGCCAAGTGGTAAGGCACGCGAATTTCAATCTGGAGTATTGATCGTGGGTTCAAACACCGGCTTCAAAAAAATCTTATATAGGTAGGTACTTAATATCATTTGACATTTTAACAGTGGCTTTACGGAGAAGGAAATTATCGTGTGGAAAACGTATAATCCCAATAAGGGCCTATGCTGACTGTGTTTTTTAAGCGCGACCTCGACGCGTGTAAGTTTGTGTCAAATCACAAGTAAATTGACACAAACGCGCGTCGACGGTGCGCTTAATAAACGCAGTCTGGGCCGCTAAGGTTTAGTTTTCCCTCTGGGTTGGAAGGTCAGATGGCATCGCTTTCGTAAAATTAGTGCCTATGCCAAATCTTGGGATTAGGTGCCAAAGTGGACCCCGGACTCGTTTAATACACTGCCGGGAATAACGCTAAGGAAGATGGTGATGCGCTAGTTATAATCAGCATAGCCAAAAGACTACGTCCACTGCTGGACATAGGCCTCCCCCAAAGAGTGCCACAATGCCCGGTCCTAAACAACCCGCAGCCAGAGAACTCTCGTGATCTTCACCAGGTCATCGGTCCACCTCGTGGGTGCCCTGGTTAGCGACCACCTAACTTCGTGTTACAGTATACTGGTTTACTATTAGTGGTAGTGCTGCTTCTGATGGCAGAACATTGCAGTAATGTTCCCTATTCTAAGGTACTTCTAGCAGACCCACAAGTTCCAAATTTTGATCATAATTCGTTTTCATATTGTAATTTCAGTCACGATTTAGATATATACAAACTGCATACGTAAGTTTGTAATCCTATACAAATGCATGCGATTACATATACTATTACTATGCTCCTGATACTTCAAAAACTGTAAACGTTATTTGCGGTTGGTAAAATAAAATTTCCATACAAAGTTATTGATAACACAATAACCTACAAAAAGAAATGAGATCCCATAAAAAACATTCCATGTAAAAATAGGCCAAGTCTCGAAACTATCCCACAGTAAAAAGTGGCTACACGTGACCTCCGGGTGGTGCTAAAAGAACAACAAACTCGGCGTTCCTTCTGAACCTTGCAGCGCACACTGGAACTCTATCAGCGACATCGATACTAATACATATTATACGTGTATGTACCAGTGTGTAAGTGCCATACGATAAAAAAAAAGTAAAAAGTGGTGAGATATTTCGTAGAGCCAAGCCATCTTTAATTGCTTGCTAAATAAAATTAGTAAATGCTAAAGTTGTGTGAATAAAAAGTTGTGTGAATAAAATGTGCAAGGTGCAGAATAAAATGAAACGCTTAGCAAATATTTATGTAACTAGGTAAGTACCTCACATAAAATGAAACGCTTAGCAAATATTTATGTAACTAGGTAAGTACCTCACATATTATTTAATCGACAATTAGCTGACGTAAGTAAATACCTCGTGTGACTAATTACTCATTACGTATTTTTTTATCAATTTCACAACATCGAATTAGTTAATACGTATTGGTAATTTTCAACTCAGCGACAGACGGGGATATAGCTCAGTGGTAGAGCAATCGACTGCAGATCGATAGGTCCCCGGTTCAAACCCGGGTGTCCCCTTGAGACAATGTTTTTTGCTGTTTCGTTCTGTTTTTTTTAATATTTTGTTTGTTACGATTTCAATTATTTTGTTTAAGTAAGTATGCTTGGTTAATTGCTTGCCTCCGAATCGCTAAACTTAAGTGGCAGCGGACGGGGCCACACATTGCACGTAGAAACGATGGCCGTTGGCGCAGAGCTGGTAAAGGTCGCGGGAGTCCGCTGGACGCGGGTGGCGCAGGACCGGTCACTTTGGCACTCTTTGGGGGAGGCCTATGTCCAGCAGTGGACGTCTTTCGGCTGATATGATGATGATGATGATACGCACATAAATGTTGTTAAACCACAGTAATATGAACTTTTCTTCTACAAAACAGTTTAAATTAACATTAACTCTATTTTTGAAATTAACATTCACATAAGATTATTTAGGCGGTTGTATTTATGTAACTTTGCAATTATGTATAAATAAATTACATACGTGCATCATTTAGAAAAAATAAAACTTACCTATGCAAAACTATTTCATTTTAATGGCAACATTCAAACAAAAGCAGAACATATTAAAATTGGTACTTAAAATCGGCAATATCATGTTTGAAGGAACTTAGCTATTATTTATCTTTTTAACCGACTTCAAAAAAGGAGGAGGTTATATGTTCCACTGTATGTTTTTTTTTATTATTATTCATGTATGTTCGCCGATTTCTCCGTCAATTGAGGACCGATTTCTAAAATTCTTTTTTTATTCGAAAGAGTATACTTCCGAGGTGGTGTCGTTGTCCCAGGGAAATTGAGGGCAACCCTCAAATTTTATAGGCACGCATGTAGTGATTTCGGTATTTTCTATTATAATTCGTGTATTTACCTTCGGAAATCGCAATTTTGGTGAAGTGGAACTGGTACTGAAGATTTATGGAACTCCTCAAAGATGTAAAGTTCCTCAAAGATTCTGACATGATTCTGTTGAAGTAGCAACTCATGAAGTGGTAATTCTCAGATCCTTTAGGAATCGACGGAACTCCTCAAATATTATCAGCCCACAGATAGCGACTTGGGTTTTTTCTGTACCTAATAATCAACGCTTTTGCTCTCGGAAAGCAGTGCATGTGGTAAATTGGAAAGGAAATGTGGAAATGTTCATGTACCTATGTGGCTTGGCGAAGTACTGAATTGAAGTCGGTTTTAACTTTGTTTTTAAATTAAATTATTATTTATTTATTATACATATTTTAGGCTTACTTAATTTTATTAGTTTAGTTTTAATGTAATGTAATGTAAATATTATTATTTAAAACTTATTTCTGAAATAAACTAAGAGGATTTATCTTCATTTAAACACACAAAAAATTTCAATTAAAAATCATCATATCCGCGCTTCCGAACACGCACTTCAATCTCGCTCACGCTTATATATTTATGCTCAGTGAGAGGGAGAAAAGACCATGAAACTACGTCGCCTCCATAGAAAAAATAATTACTTAAATAGGTAGATGGACAACATTGTAGCAGCTTTGTAGGCAGAGTCATTGGGCAGAACCGGTCATCCAATGGAAATTGAAAATACAAACGAGATTATAAATTGGAAATACAGACGGATTGAACTCTTCCCGTTTCCCCCATTTTAACGTTTTCCTGGTTACATTATGAAAAAACCCTAACAAGGCGAGTTAAATAAAAGATTAACCTTAAGTTGAGCTCACCTGTTCTTGTCGGTGGAGATGCCGTGGCTGAGGATGAGCTGTTCCAACATCTGCAGCCTGGAGAGCGCCAGGCGAGGGTGCATGGAGGCGGGCACCGCTCTCACCAGCTGCTGGGGGATGAGGTGTGTTGCCCTGGAATAACCATTTATCTTATCCACCTGTTGGCCGGTGAAACGTCTAAGTAGGTACTTAAAGTCTGGGCTCGTCATCATCATCATATCAACCGAAACACGTCCACTGCTGGATATAGGCATCTCCCAAAGAGTGCCACAATGAGCGGTATTCCTTTCCTAGAGCGGTTGTAAATCAACAACTTAAAGACATAAGGTGCATATCCACCAGAACTGGGCGACGTAGCAGAGCGGTGTGAGAGAAAAACATCCACCAATAACATTACTATAGCCTGGCCCATGCGTCTCTCCCTATTGGCAGATTTTTCTATATAGCGGCATGAAGCTACACTACACATCTCTGGTCATCACACACCCCACCTTTAAGGACCATCATAGGTAACAATAGAACGGATCCGAATTTAACTAGTTTGTCCGTCTTTTGACGTGATAACGTCTTGTAAATCGATGAACGCTGGCTGCACGCACGAAAAAGTGTGACTCATTGTCCCGTTCCGAACGCCGGCTGCGCGCACGAAATATCAACGCACAGCCCAAACCGCTGGTTCTAGAGATTCCAAATTTGGCACGTAGGTTCCTTATAAGGTCTAGGGGTGCACTAAGAAAGGATTTTTCAAAATTCACCCTCTAAGGGGGTGAAATGGGGGTCCAAAGTTTGTATGGCAGCACAATGTTTTCTTATGACGTTATTTATTTGTATGGCTAATTCAATCGTTCTTATAATCTAATATTCATCTGCTGGACCCATTGGATAGCCTCGTCATTTTCCAAGGTGAACAAGTCCAACAGTTGGCCGCTGTACTTGGTGAGCGGGCACGCACTGATCATGTGCTCGGCGGCGCCGCACTCGCACGCACGCACGACGCAGACGGGGCCGACCTAGACGGAGATGCCGGGACGACCTGGATATATTCCTCAGCAATTGGGCGGAAGAGGCATCTAGTAGGGACGCATGGAGATCACGGGGAGAGGCCTTTGCCCAGAAGTAAGACACACAATAGGCTCATAAAAAAAAATGGGGTGAAATGGGAGTCCAAAGTTTGTATGGCAGCACAATGTTTTCTTATGACGTTATCACGTAAAATTATCGTCCGTAAACCGACTTTATAGACAACCAATTTTTTGCTGTTTATGTTACCTCAAAATTGTAAACTGCGCGTGTACCTGACTTGCGGGCAGTCGGCGACGGTGAGCACGGTGTGTTGCGCCGTGGAGTGCACGCGCGGCGCGGGGTCGCCGCACGCGCGGAGCAGCTCCGGGAGCAGCTTCTCCAGGCAGCGACCCACTTCTGCGGCGCACACTCTGTGACAATCACACGTGTAACATTTCAAAGACATTGACGAGAGATCTCATATCTGCATGTACCGAAAACCGTATAAAGGATGACTCACGCTAGAACGGGCCGTGTCCGGCCCGGGCCGTTTTCTAAGAAAAACGACGGTGTTCTTGCGCGGCCGAGCCATACCCAAGCCCGGCCGAGTCACGGCTGAGGCTCGCAAGCGGCTCGGCGTCGGCACGGCCCGGCTGTAGGTCGGCCGGGCTTGGGTATGGCTCGGTCGCACAAAAACGCCGTCGTTTTTCTTAGAAAACGGGCCGGGCCGGACACGGCCCTTTCTAGCGTGAGTCATCCTTAAACGTTGTACAGTCACCGGCATACATATATGATGGAACAAAGGCCGCAAAAATATCTGATGACAAGATAAGTCAGAGCGTGTCAGATATTTTTGCGGCCTTTGATTCATCATATATTGATGCCGGTGACTATACCTATGTGAAATTTAAAACAGGTCGTACTGCATTTCGAAAAACCAGTTCCTGAATAGCTGTGACGATTCAAATTTGATATTGTGCGCCAGCCAGCTCTGACTAAGGCTGGGTTGCCCCTTGCCCCTGCCAGACAAATAAATAATTACTTTGGTAACGGCTATCCTCAACCAAAGGAATTCAAGGTGCTCCCGGTGAACTGCATCATCCGTTTTGTGGAAATGATGGAGCAAGCCTGTCATCACATCAGCTGAAAGACGTCCACTGCTGGACATATGCCTCCCCCAAAGAGTGTCACAATGGCCGGTCTTGCGCCACCCGCATCCAGCAGACTCCCGCCGCAGCAAGCTGTGAGCAGGCATAAAGGAGAGGGCAAATGCACAAAAGATCCCACTGGGTCGAAGTGCATCTAAAAGGGCCCTCACCTAGATAAGATAAGGGTGGGTTGGGTCAACTTACGATTACAGATCGATCAACGTTAAATATTGTAGCAGTTCTTTCCATAGAAACTTGTCAAACTTTCCATAGATTCAGATTATAACGAACACCGCTTACGATTAGAGACTGTTTTCTGCAACCCACCGTAAAATGTATGAAACCGATATCGTTCTGACCAGATAAGTATGAATCCTGCTTTAATTCCCGCTGAAGCAGCAATGACGCCGCCCGCGCTGTCTTGTAAGGGGAGGTAGGTTTTTATTGCTGCCGTTAGAGAAAGGGATAACTCGGCAACCAGCCGCAGCCGTGCAAAACCTTCCTCCTTATACAGGTATTTTTGAGAAAAAAATCCGATATTATTCTCGATTATCTCACCTCCCGGGCACGAATTCCTGGAAGAGCGTCTTCAGCACCTCGTTACCCTGGCTGTACACCGAGAACACCTTGTCCCTTAGTGCCCGCTGCAGCAGGAACGCGGCTGCTCGTGCGGTCTTATTGGGAGAGGTCTTTGTGCTCCCGTTAGAGGGAGAGGTCAGCTCGGCGCGCAGCCGCGCAAGACCTTCCTCTTTATCTAGGTAGTTCTTTGAGTAGAATTTCTCCACCTGCAAAATTATTGGTCTGGTTATTTGCAGCATCTGATAGGAAGATGAGCTTTTATTCTAAAAACTTTCAGTTCTGCCCCCAAACATCTGAATCGACACGCCACTTCACGAGAGTCTAATGATAGCAAGACGTAGGCTCTAAAACGTTCAGACATACGTTATGTAACAATACGTGCTTTCTTGAGAATGAATTACTTTGGTAACGGCTATCCGCAATCAAAGGAATTCAAGGTGTTCCCGGTGAACTGCATCATCCGTTTTGTGGAAATGATGGAGCGAGCTTGGGAGCAGGCATAAAGGAGAGGGCAAATGCACAAAAGATCCCACTGGCTCGAAGTGCATCCGAAAAGGCCCTCATCCAGATAAGATAACAATACGTGCTTCACCATCGTCAGCCTATAATGATACGTCTCGCTGCTGGGATCATGGAGATATTCCCTATTATGCAGTAGTCCCCAATACGTGCTAATGTATCAGCTGCAAATAATCATGACCCTTCATGGATACAAACTTCTATACAGGGAAGTCACGTTTCTCCGAAGCTGACTGTACGTATGTACTTTTGCTAGTATAGTTAGTACTCGTACTCACAATAGGATACCCGAAGATGAGTATGGGCAGGGCAGCCTGCTTACGCTCTCGCTCATTGAGCTTGTGCGGGGGGCGGGGGTGGGAGGACGCGCTCCCGCCCCCACTACATTCCTCCTCCCGCGCCTCACGCAGATACTCGTTCGTGTGAGAACTGGAATAAATAGAAGACGGTGAACATACGGGACTTTGGAGAACGGATGAAGTGATGGGGATATGCGGTAAGAGCATGTATTATTAGTGGTTGTATTGTATTGTATTGTATTATTTATTGGTAAATATTGTCATTTACAATCAAAAAAGTATCACATTACATGTCAATTCTATATAAATATAATTATTTAATAAGTGAATAACTATCCAATTAATTTATGCATTAATAATTTATATACCTAAGTAAGGTGCTAACATTTTAATAAGGGGCTGCATTAAATTAGGTGTGCGACTGAGCCAATGTCTTGTGGCCATCAAAAAACTCGTCGATGGTATAGCAAGCCATTTTCAGTAGAATAGCTTTTAGTTTGCGGACAAATATTGCATCGCTAGAAGCTTGCTTTATTTCGTCGTCCAGTGTATTGTACAGTCTGATCCCCATTACATGCACAGACTTACTAGTTTTGGCCAGGCGGTGCGCGGGCACGACCAGCTGATTACGCCTTCGCGTCACCCTACCCAGGAGTTGACTATAAGTGGGAATCTGATAAAGATTTTGTCTCACGTATTTGCATGCTTCTATTATATACACACTAGGTAAAGTAAGTATTTTGTATTTTTGGAAAAGTTCCTTAGCCGGGTAGTCGAGTGATTTTCTAGTCATAATGCGGTTAGCGCGCTCAGCTGAGGTTCAAGTAAGGCATTTGAAAAGTATGTTCTAACTGTGATAGGCTTTTGATCAATGAAATTACGTTGGATGTGCAACTTAGACAAAGTTTGTTTTATAAGTATATGCTCCCGTATGTATGCTCTTCCATTCTAAACACTAGTTTACTCACTGTCTCAGCGCTGGCAGCAATCTCTCTTCATACGCTTCAAAAGTAGACCGAGGCCCCGCACTCTTATTTCTCCGCCTCACCATAGTCCCGTTGGCAGCGTTAGGCGTAATACTCCGTCTAGGACTATCAGTCTCTTTTCTAAGCTCCTCTTCTTCCCTCCTCTGGATTTCTTCTCTCCTCTGGATCTCTTCTCTCCTCTGCATCTCTTCTCGCCTCTGGATCTCTTCCCGCCTCTGAAGCTCCTCCTTCCGTATTACGTCTTCTCTTTGAATCTCTTCTTTCCATTGTGCGTCTTCTTTTATATTCTCATCTTGGACGGGTTGTAGTAATGGCTGTTGCACTGGTTGGAATACTTGTTGCTTTGGTTGGAATACTTGTTGCGCTGGTTGGTATACTTGTTGCACTGGTTGTTGATTTTGGAATTCCTGAGATTCTGGTTGGGGTTCTTCATGCATTTGTTGGACTGGAGACTGAAATATAAGACATCTAAATCTTTAAAGGAACAGTAAATTTATACTAAGCAGAAACGTCCGCTAACGAAATTCTAAGTTTCGATCAATGAGGATGTATCTTTAAAAGATACTGGGAATAAAAAGTAATGGCTGGGTGGTTACGTTCCAGTAAGTGGGTCAAAGTGGTATTTCGCCCATGTCCAACACACTGATCTGTCTCCAACCGGAACGAAAGAATACTTATACGAGACTAAAAGTAATGGCCACGGAGCACGGTCTATCCAGGCTTTTCGCCTTGGACGCAACGGCTCAGACGACAAATTATAAACTCTAGAAGCATTGAGAAATCGAAGCAACAGCCATCTTAGACAGTCACTTACCTATGTATGACACAGATTCAACAACCTCATGCTTCTTCAGCTCTAATTGTTCCAAGATGGGGGACATTGGAGGATTCATCGTCACAGCTGAATGCGGGTGGCGCAGGACCGGTCATTATGACACTCTTTGGGGGAGGCCTATGTCCAGCAGTGATAAGTTGGCTGATAAGTTGAATAAGTCGTGTTCTTACCCCAGGCGCGTCATCGTCACCTTCCTCCTGCTCCAGCTGCTGGTCCTCGGGCTCGTCGATGGGGGGCACGGGGGAGGGGATGTCGAGGCTCAGCGCCCCCGCGGCCACGGACGGCGACAGGTGGTGGGAGAAGTCGTACTCTTGGGGCATTGATGAGTCGTTGCGCGTGTCCGGCTGCAATAGGGTTAGTAAATATTAGAGGGTAATCTTATTATTTTTATGATTATAACCTTTATTAACAGAAGGTATGTTACATATGTATGGTGCATTTGTGCTTTCTTTTTTTAGGGTTCCGTAATCAAAGAGTAAAACGGGACCCTATTACTGAGACTCCGCTGTCCGTTTGTCTGTCTGTCTGTCTGACTGTCACCAGGCTGTATCTTATGAACCGTGATAGTTAGACAGTCTAAATTTTCACAGATGATGTATTTATGCTGCCGCTACAACAACAAATACTAAAAACAGAATAAAATAAATATTTTTGTAGATAATGGTACGGAACCCTTCGTGCGCGAGTTTTATCTTTTTCCAAAAATAATAAGTCGCCTAGTGACTGCTATACGGCCACAACTCAAAATTAAAACACATTTGAGATGTGGCTCTATTGCACAGTGAAATACGGAAGTTGTTTTTCTATTACTTATAAGTTCGCCAAACAGTGTTAATTGGCGAGACAAAGTGTTTATTGGCGAGACAAAGTGTTTATTGGCGAGACACAGTGTTTATTAGCGAGTCAGTCGTTCAGTTTGCCATTTGGCAAAGGTCTCCTCCAGTGATCTCCAGTGATGTCGGTCTTGGGCTGCTCTCTGCCAGTTCGCACCAGCTACCTGTTTTATAGGGGACAATCTTAATCGTACACAAATCGAACCAATGATGAAGATAAATAAATAAATAAATATTTGCGAACAATCTTCCACAAATCGACCTAGTCCCAAACTAAGCAAAGCTTGTACTATGGGTACTAGATAAAGATAAACATACTGATATAGATAAATAAATACTTAAATACATAGAAAACATCCATGCCTCATGAACAAATATTTGTGCTCATCACACAAATAAGTAAATGCCCTTACCGGGATTCGAACCCATGACCTTTTGCTTCGTAGGCAGGGTCACTACCAACTAGGCTAAAGCGGTCGTCAAGGTGGGGATGAAATGGGAACTCTCCTCTTCCTCCCCAAACAGCCTCATCAACACTGGATCGTCACGCATGCGTCTTGCCAGCTCGAAGTCATCCCGTGCAGCTGACGTGCATTTCCTAAGTCACCAACGCCTAATCTATCAAGATTAGCGTCAGCTAACACCCGATTCTAATGAAGATAAATCTAAATCACCCCTTCCTCCTCAAGCAGCCTCGTCAGCGCTGAATCATCCTTGATCCCCACTAGCGCGTCAGCGATCCTGTCACGCATGCGCCTTGCCAGCTCGAAATCGTCCCGCGCGGCTGCCGTGCGTTTTCGAAGTCGCCACCGCCCGATCCTGATGCCAGCCGCCGCCAGCGCGGACCCTGCTGACTTCAGGCGGCGCGCGTATTCGAAGCGCTCTTCTGTGTAAGGAAATAGGGGTCAAAGTTTAATTATTTATCTATAAAAAAAGTATTAGTATATTTTCAGTGTCAGGAACCCGCTAGGTGCCCGCTCTGCCCGGTGGCGTTTTCCTCTACAAACGGATTTTCGAAGGTTACGAAATCGTTGTCAGTTAATGGGTTTAGTATGCAGCGATAAGCTAACTAACGATTTGGCTCAGTGATCCAAAAAGAGTCTTGGCCTCCGAAACGAGAGCACACCGCTTATCCCGCTTCTGCGTTACTTCCTGCGAGCTTTCAGCTCGAAGAAGGTGCGTTTCGCGGAAAAGGGACACAATATACCTCCTATTAAAACTTTGGACACTTTGTGATTATTTAATCCCCTGCTGTACTTTTTTCTCCATTTGACAATATTTTTAATCTTTTTTTGAGACTCTAAATTTGGACTGAGTAAGTGGGTATTTAATGACCGATATAGCTGTCAAATTACGCCCCAAAATAAGCAATCTAACGGATAGTAATTGGAAATCGTATGTCCTTTTTCCAGACCCATTATTAATTGACCAAGGTAGGGTAAAATTTTGTACTCGCCAGTTTACACAGTACAATACCTTTTTATTAAGTCTAGGCACGTGGCGAAAAAAATATGACTGGTTTAAGTTTATTTCGATGTTTCTTCTTAGCAGAGGTCATTCATTTCATTTTGTCAGAAAATGTGGTATATTTTGACTCGTTAAAGTGCCATTGCGGCCTACTTGCAGAATAAAGTTAATTACTTAAGTATGTTGGTTATTAATCAGCACCCTAACAATGGAGCATGACTCACCACCACAAATAGGTAGAGGGGGGAGTACCGGGAATATACTAATCTACCAGCTAGATACCGTGGATTATATTACTTGTACATACTAATATCTGCTTACCACACACAGCAACCCGTTTCTTCTCATCCAAGCTCCTCACGAGGTCGGCGATCTCGGTGTCCACGTACATGACGAAGGCCAGGTCATCGTACGGCGAGTAGCACAGCTCCTTGTTCGAGACGGGGGACTTCTCGTGGTCCTCCGCCTCTTCTCCAAGCACGTTCACTGCCATCAGTGCCACCTGGAAATGTTACATTTGGAGCTTCATCAAAACTTCTCCGAGCATGCAATGTGTGGCTATACAGTCTACAACCATATCATGTCCAGTGTCTGTCACGATGTCACGTCATCACGTGTCACGCTGTCCAGCTGTTCTCCTCTACAGGTTGCATGGCTCAAGCTCAACCGATTCTCGTGAAATTTTGTAACCAGGTTCGTTACTTATATACTTTTTTTTAAGTCGAGACACTATGTACTTTTTTTATCAATATACTGACTCGCGAGTTCTACAGCTGACAGCTGGCAGTTTATTAATCGTATCGCAATTAAAATGTATTTTCATAAAATCATTATATTAATATTCCTACCTGGTCATTGTCGGTTGCGGGTGGGTGCGGGCCAGATAGTCTCAGCTTGACAAACCGCGCGATGGTAGGTTCTGGAAGGGCTGCAGATCTACAAAAACACATACTTAGTTTATTTCTGCTTGTCATGCATGTCATGTATCACTTGACATCATGAAGAGTGGGTGCCGCCCTTGAGCATTGTTCTGGTTTTAATCGAGGATGGTCATCAATCCCTCATCAATCATTCACTGGCGTGCCACTTGTCTCTGCGGCAAAAGTATGCATTCCAATGAATGGACGTAGTATTGTGTTAACGTTGAATATCGACATTCACGACTGTTTCATTCAGACGGCGCGATGGCTTCCCTTCAATTGCGATGCGCCAACTATGTTATAAACGCTACAGTCTTAACATTCATGGATCGCTTTTGGCGGTGCGCTAATCCATTCGGCTTGTTGAAGCGTTCGTGAACACGCAGCTTTACATAACGTTACCTGAGCTCCCTGGTCCGGGCCTGCGGTGCGGGCCTCGCGAGCGTGACCCGTCCTACGCTGGTGTAAGTGGCACCGCAGGGCGTCGCCGCTCCCTCGGACACCAGCCCCCCCGACACCAGCACCTCGACGCTCGATGCTGGAATATGACACTGATTCATTTGCTGTTTCTTTAACTACTGACTTTTCAAGTATTCTGTGGTGTTTTTTTTGTAACAGCCCGCTTGGCGCTAGAACGTCGATGCGAGATGCTGGTATTTGTCACTCATTTTAAACTACTGCTAGAGACTGATCAAGAAATGTGTGGTGTTTCTATTGTAATATTTGTAACACTTCAGCTGACACGTGGACCCTATCGCTGGATGCTGCAATTTGTCGCTTATTTCAATGTAATGTTGGAGATTGCTCTGTAATTCTATTGTGGTTATTTCTAACCGGAGTTAGTCAGTTCAGTTGCGAAGACGCTCACAACTATCCATCCATTACGGCGCTCAGATTTTGTACGAATATACTTAAAATATGTATATCCTATTCGATAGGGCATGAGTGCCAGTGCGAGATCACACATGCTGTAAGAACTGCACTCCTGGTGCTCAAGCATTGGAGGAGGAGCAGTATGCAACGTAGACCACCATCTACGGCCGAGTGGTCCCAGAGTCCTCGTACCTCGAAGTAAAAGACATGTCATCGTGAGACCGCCCCACAAAATATACCTTGCTCACATAAAGTTTAGCTCTTATGCCGTCACTGGTGTTCAAGAGTAACTTATCACTCAGCGCCTTTACTGCCTTGAATGCCAAAGGATCTATACTAAATTTGCCCTACCAGAGCCCGCAAATCGAAAAATCCGTATATACTAAAGTCACCATCATCGAAATCGATAAGAAGGAGTGCGCAGCTTGGCCCTGGGAGCTCTGCTCGCATGCTGGATAGCAGGAGCTGTCCTCGCCTGTATAACTTGACTCACGGATGAGCTGATGGTGCGCCAGGAGTTGGAGTTTGTGCACGCTGGCCACACTGGTGAGCCGCAGCAGCAGCTCGTGGGGCGGGGCACCCACGGAGCGCCAGCCCCGCGCCGCGGGCCCTTGGGAGTTCAGCTCGCATGCTGGGTAGGAGCTGTCCTCGCCTGTAAGGAAGTGTCTCAGTCAGTAATGGCGGATCCAGAATTTTAGTCCGTGGAGGGGGCTAGACTTTGATTTGGGGGGGCTTGACCCCGTTGAATTTCGATTTTAGTTAGGATTCCCTCCGCAAGTGTCAGTCAGTATGTTACATAGTGGCCCCCCATGATCTATCTACGTATCATTCATGAGGAAGGTTTATATGTCTAATACTGCATGTATTATACATATAATAATATAATATATAATATTTTGCGGACAATCTTACACAAATCAACCTAGTCCCAAACTAAGCAAAGCTTGTACTATACGAGTATAGGTACTAGACGACGATATAGATACTTATACAGAGAAATACATAGAAAACATCCATGGATGGATTTGTGTGATGAGCACGAATATTTGTTCCTGACTCATGACTCAGGAACAAATATTCGTGCTCATCACACAAATAAATGCCCTTACCGGGATTCAAACCAAGGACCGCTTGCTTCATAGGCAGGGTCACTACCAACTAGGCTAAAGCGGTCGCGTAAATCCGTGCGAAGCCGGGGTGATTTTATAAGCCAGAAGTAACTACATTATTACTGGCTGATCCAAGTCAGTCATTACAATAACATCAATAATACCCTAATGTTATTGTAATGGTTAGGTAAGGTATAGATATAGTACATATCTACTTATAGTTATTATTTACGGAACTGAAAATAACTTGCCAACAAAACAAAAACAGCCATTGTTATACCTAATCGTGTAAGTTTGGTGACTTAGCGAAATCGTTTGCATCAAAAGATCAAAGGGAAATAGATCGCGCAAGTCATGGTAGAAATGTAATGCCTTAAGAATAGGCGGCGCTCACACCAAATCTACTCCGCAGTCATCGTTAATCGCACTCATATTGGTTGCGGTATGCGCTATGTTGGGAGTTAGGGACTTGCATATGTCTCTATCTGCCAACACAGCGAATCCTCAAGTGAATAAAGGGTCGGCAACGCGCTTGTGATTCATCTGGAGTCACAAGTGTCCATAGGCTACGGTACAGTCGCCATCACATACATCGGAGCAAACAAGCACGTCACAAACATCGGAACACACCTCTATTTTCAAGGCATTAGGGTGCATGTGCCGATATTTTTGAACACCTAAAGTGTACCTATGTATGTGATGGCGACTGTACCAGCTTAACATAAGGCGGGCCGTAAGCTTGTTTGCTACCGTCAATGTATAAAAAAATGAATGCAGCTACGATGCCAAAAAGGCTCGCAGATACGCAGATAAACGGATACTTACCGTATAATTTACTTTACGTCATACCTGGCCATAAAGTAGGAATTACCCACTTCCTGGCCAGATAGAGACGTAAAATGCTGTACTCACCACGGGTGGTAATAAAGAAAGCCTCAGAGCGCATATTTATCGCCCTTGCCTTCGGCTCGGGCGTCAAATACCTGCGATCTGAGACATTCTTTGTTTAACCGCCCTAGGTAAGTAATGTACTATTTCATCACACTTGCTCATAAATGGTGTTATTCCTTGCCTGTATCATACAGAAGGACAATGGCCTAAATTGTTCCCGCGGGAAATAATGGTTCCATGGGAGTAATGAGCTTGTGTGTGATCTGATTCGTTAAGCAAATCTGGACGGCAAGAATTCTGCTCTGTGATTGGTTGGAAAATAAAATAGAGCAGCAAGAGCCCTGCAGGAACCACTTGCTCCATGCTCTGTGATTGGTTGAAATATTGAAGCTCCGCCCTCCACTCGCACTGATCTAGAAGTGAAGTTGTCAATTTCGTCAACATTTGATTGATGCGCTTGTATAAAACATAGGTTTTTCTGTCTTTTGTGGTTATTTATTTCCTCGCAAATGTGATGAAAAACATTGTGTATAACACGGGCGTAAGAATACCTATTGCAAACTCGAGTCATCAAAAGCCCTTCGCCTTACAACGTCGGGCTCCTGATAGACTCTCGTTTGCAATATTTCTCATACGCCCCTTGTTAAACAATGTACTACTCGTATTAAAAACAAAGTTTTAACCGACTTCAATTCAGTGCTCCGCCAAGCCACATGAACATTTCCACATTTCTTTTCTAATTTACCACATGAACTGATTTCCTAGAGCAAATACGTTGATTATTGGAGAAAAAAAATAATCGCTGTATGTGGGCCGATTTATTTATTTATCGTATGGCATTTTGGTCACTGGATTACATATTATATTTGAAGACTTCCGTCGATTCCTCAAGGATCTCAGAATCACCTTTAGCACTTCATTGTTTTCTATTTCAACGAAATGATATCAGAATCTGTGACGTACTTTTATAGTTTGAAGTAAGTACATCATTGAGAAGTTCCACAAGCCATCTGTGGTCTTCATCATCCCTTCCAGTTCACCAAATTTATGATTTCCGGATGTAAATACACGAGTTATAATAGAAAACACCGAAATAACTACACGCGTGCCTAATATATTTGAGGAGTTCCCTCAATTCCTCATGGTTTCCATCATCCAACTGGAGTTTTGAAAACAATGGGACCAACCTGGAAGCATATGCTTTCAATTAAAAAAAGAATGGTATAAATAAATGACGGAGTTCTGAGGTACCTAACACACATAAAAAAAAAATAAAAAAAACATACAACCGAATTGAGAACCTCCTTCAATTTTTTGAAGTCGGTTAAAAATAGGGTGAGTTGGGTTAAAAATGTCATGTGCCGAGATATAGGGAATAAAAATAAAATAGGAAATGCTATGGCCACCTCTTGTCTCCATCATCAAATGTTAAGGCTCAAGGAGAACTTACATATTATACGAACAGTTTGTCAAGATGTTCCCACCAAATTATCAAAACTTAGGACACTTACCCACTGAACAAAATCAACTGATATGTGAAAACAGGCGTTTTAATCGATATGTCACCTCACCCTAAGCAAACTATCGATTCGAGCAGTTTAAATATTGAAGGCATTAATGATGTAGCGCGCCACTGTTTCGTGCTGTTAAATGGGGCGTTAGGGTGAGGTACACTAACTAGTTTGCAATGCTATTGGTGTTTTTTAGGGTTCCGTACCTCAAAAGGAAAAAACGAAACCCTTCCTCTTATGATCACTTTGTTGTCCGTATGTCTGTCTTCTTCTTCTTCTATACCTGCCTTCTTCCCATTTTTAATTGGGGTTGGCTCTCCTAGTCATTTTCCTCCAGAGCTTGCGGTTCTGGGTCGTCTTTGGGTCAATATAATTTCTCTTAAGGTTATCCACGGTCTTTATCCATGTGAATCGGGGTCTCCCACGTTTCTTCGGCGCTGACTCAAGCTCGAGATTTTTTCTGGTCATGTGGTCCGCTGGTCTCTCATAGTTGATACTAATCTTATTTAGGAAATGGGAGTAGCTCACAGCCGAGTGTATAGATATTCATACTTACATTCTACAGCTCTTCTAAGTTACAAGTTTTAGCCCATGCGAAAATATACCTTCTTAACACTTTCACTACCAGGATCCCGCAGTCACATGCGCGGAAAACCATGGGATCGGCTGCGTGCGTAGCGATCCTTGGCAGTGAATGTGTATTGACGTGCGGCCTCACGGACTATGGAATGGATATAGCATTGTCAATTTGCCTTTTTAGGGTTCCGTAGCCAAATGGCAAAAAACGGTACCCTTATAGATTCCGTATGTCACAGCCACTTTTTTCCGAAACTATAAGAGCTATACTGTTGAAACTTGGTTAGTAGATGTATTCTGTAAACCGCATTAAGATTTTCACACAAAATTATAAAAAAAACAATAAATTATGGGGTTCCCCATACTAAGAACTGAAACTCAAATTTTTTTTTTTCATCAAACCCATACGTGTGGGGTGTTTATGGACAGGTTTTCAAAAATGATGTTGAGGTTTCTAACATCATTTTTTTCTAAACTGAATAGTTTGCGCGAGAGACACTTCCAAAGTGGTAAAATGTGTGTCCCCTGTAACTTCTAAAATAAGAGAATGATAATACAAAAAAAAATATATGATGTACATTACCATGCAAACTTCCATTGAAAATTGGTTTGAACGAGATCTAGTAAGTAGTTTTTTTTTAATACGTCATAAATCGTAAAAATCAATTTATTTAACGGAACCCTTCATGTGCGAGTCCGACTCGCACTTGGCCGCTTTTTTATTTTTAAATCTTTTTAAAGTGTTTCCTTTTAAACCCCTACGAAAACAAGGGGTATTATCGTCTAGTATACCCATGACACTAGCCTTACTGAGCTTATTATGGGCCTAGTTCAATTTTTTTTTTTTTTTATGTTCTTTGCTTATCGGCAATCAGTCCGAAGACTATAAGTCGATGTGTGGATTAGTACAATCTGACGTGTCGAGTGTGCTCTCCAGCGAGAGCATCTCCTCGTTTTTGAAGTCTGAGGCTACTCTCTATTTTGTAGCTCCAGGATGTTGTGTCGTTTTAGTCGTCTTATGTGGTTCTGGACGGTCAGCTGTTGTGCTAGTTTATTGGGATGGTTGATTAGACGCTGCTTGTATTTTAAGGAAATGTCTCGGAGTTCTTCCTTCACTGTGCCTATTGATAGGTGTTCATGCAGTTCACTGTTAGTAATATACCATGGTACGTTCGCTATTGATCTCAGGATCTTATTCTGTAATCTTTGTATGATGTTAATGTTTGAGTCGCTAGCGCTGCCCCACAATTGCACGCCATACATCCATATCGGTTTTAGTACAACCTTATAGATTAGTAGTTTGTTGTCCATTGACAATCTAGCATTTCTTCCCAACATCCAGTATAGGTTTTTGTGTTTGAATCCGATTTCGTCCCTTTTGTTCTTTATATGGTTTTTCCAGGTCATGCGTCGATCGAGGTGCATTCCCAAGTATCTTACGCAGTCACTGTGTGGTAGTGTGTTATCTCCGAGTTTAACCGACGGGCAGTTTCCCTGGCGAAGGGTAAACGTTACTTGGGTGGATTTTGCGGCACTAGCTTTAATTTTCCATTTTTCAAGCCAGTTGTGATGCCTAGTTCAATTTGTGTAAGATTTTCGTTATTATTTATTATATAATTTGTTATTTCGAGGTTGTTCTATAACGTGAAATTCGCCATAAACCTTAGGAGTATATACTTGCGGTTATATAATGCTAGTTGCAGAAAAAATATGCCATGCCTAAAACTAGAAGGGCATTCTGTTTTTAATTCGCCCGCACGTTAGGAAATAAAAAAAGTTATAAGAGAAAGTTTCTACCTATTTTAATTCCGCGCCCGCACGAAATTGTAAATTAAAAAGTTACAACAGGAAGTTTCTACATAGTTTCTACAAATTCTTTGTGCACGGAAGGTAATTGGGTCATAGAGCTTTCCCAGTCCTTAGAGTATTAAACTAGGTACTTAGGTAGCGTAAAACACACATTATTAAGACCCAACACCGTTATTAGGACCAATTAGGACCTAATACTCGTAGCAGTGTTGTCAGACACTTAGAATAATAAGTCAGACACTACTAAATGAGTTTGAAAGAGCAAGCAATTGGAGGGGTTTAGATAATAAAAATACGAAATACTTATCATAAACTTACGAAAACTTCTAAGCATTCGGCGGATGTTTACCTATAAGTTAAACACATTTGTGTCCGGGGACTTATTTCCACATGAAGAAAATCCTATGACTACGTAAGCGCTAATAAGTACAATGTTTAGGGTCAATTTAATGTGTTCGTAGCTTCACCTACGAGACTTCGTAGCGACGTAGCAAGTAGCGACCTACCGTTTTCGAAGTTACCGTTTTCCAACCAACTTAATAATTTCTGTTACGCGCTACGCGCTACGCTCTTAGCCAATCCCGTGGTTTTCCTCGCATGTAGCGGAAAGCGACTGGCAGTGAAAGTGTTAAGCCAGGGCTCGCTAAGGGGCAAATGTAAGAAAACTAACTAAGTAGTTAACTACAATTTGGTTAGAATTTCGTTCGGGTAAGTCGACGATATAACTGCCGAATTGAAAGTTTGTGAAGCAACATTCCGTAAAATCCTCAATCCTCATTGGTAACCGACTCCGGTCCCTGGGATTCTTTAGGTGACAAATGACGCCAGTGATGTCGGGGGAAGGAGCACATGTTTGCAAGACATCGCTCGTCATGTCACGTGACACCAATACCTATAAGTACCTACGTAGGTAAGTGCAAAAATGTCTTCACTGCTATCTGGGTAAAAATATCTCGAAACTGACTATGTATCATCATGTTTAGGTTGAGTTTTTTCCTATCCTATTTTTGAATTCCTTCAATTATAGTTGAAATTCTGCTTTTAAACATTCAAACAATATGTTCAGTATGGTGCCACTAGCTCAAATAAACAACGTCGTCGAGTTTAGGTTTGCTAGAAAATAGAATAATTTCTATGACTGGGTTGATAGGATGATAACAAATATATTTTTTTATTTTTTTTATTTTTATTTAGTAGTATAAATAAGTATGTATATCCTAGTCTAGGTGTTCTAATATACCCATAGCACAAGCTTACATACAGCAGTAAGTACCTTACAAAGTTTAGTCTGTAAATATTTTTTTGACAGCAACATTGTTGCGCAACATTTTGTTATAGACCATTAGCTAGTATACATTTGTGACAAGGAAGATATATTGTTTATTTTTTGTCCATTCTTATTATAAAATTCGCCGGTACTATGTACCTACACATACTAAAAGGCGAGTCTAAAAACAACTTTAAGTTATTGAAAATGTACAAGTCATCTCGACACACGAAGAAGTTAAATTAGGGCTGCTAAATAAAATATAATGTAAGTACCTACCTACAGTTTATTTCATAACTATTTTTGGTTATGAAATAAACTGTAGGTACATTATATTTTATTTAGCATAATCAAATTTTATAATGTAGTTTTTTCTCGTTTGTTTTCATTATTCTACTCTACCTTCTTTTCTACGGGTACCTATTAAATCTATTCACTATTAAATGTATAATTTATATGTATAATTAAATGTACAGAATTACTTGTTGCGTAGACGACGTGGAAAGGAATCCGTTTCGGCATATCCCTTTCCTTTATCTGGTCACCATCACCGCTCCCAAATCTACTTCCATCACTAACAAAAAACTAAAATCCCGCTAACAAAAAATCACTAAATAAAAGGACACTTCGTTTGTCAAATCATAGCTAAAGGAATATCTGGAACTTCGTTTCACTACATTTACTAGGATTTTTAGTGTAAATTATACCGGAGAGCTTGTGAGGAAATGAAAGAAGAAAGCGAAGTTAGCGGGGAGAGGAAAATCAATAAGTTTGCTGCGAAGTTCTTGGTAAACGAAACATTCATTTTTGACGACAGCGCCATCTCTGGGCGCTTTATAGAACTCTTGCCAGGGTATTCCCCAAGGCTGCAAGGGTTTGCTTCGACTGCCCTATAATTAAAATAATGCAGTTTTGATTATGAGTGCCTATTACGGGGTTATTGGCCGGGGGATAATGGTTGGGTTGACAAATGAAGGGGAGCATTTATAAATATTGTAACTGACGTGCTTTTTTAACCGCATCATTATGACACATTTTTTACCCACTTTGTCAGTAACTTTAAATTTGTGAGTATAAAATAGTTAAAAAAGTCGATTAACTTTTTATATCGCCACAAAATAGGCACAATGTGTATCTGCAATCTGCATGTCTGTCTGCGGCATCGTAGTTCCCAAACGGATGAACCGATTTGAGTGTGGTTTATTTTTAATCAAAAGTCTTATGAATCGAGATGGTTTTTTTTTCAAATAGGTTAGTTACCTTTTGAAATTGGGAATCTGTTCCAAATGTTGTCACATGGTCGACCGCTGACCGACATTTTATTACGCGCTACGCGCGCACATTAGGAAGGCCTTCAGTTTTTATAATAGTCAAGATAATATATAAAATAAAAAAAATAAAAAATAAAATATTACGGGACAATCTTACACAAATCAACCTAGGCCCACGGTAAGCTCAATAAGGCTTGTGTTGTGGGGACTAGGCGATGATATATATAATAGATAAATACATATAGATACTTATATAAATACATAACATCCATAACTCAGGAGCAAATATTCGTGATAAACACACAAATAAATGCCCTGACCGGGATTCGAACCCGGGACCTCCAGCTTCGTAGGCAGAGTCACTACCAACTGGGCTACGGAGGCCGCTATTTTGCGTAAGACTATAAGTTTTACGCAAAATAGTATTTATGACGTCGAGTTGCGGAAACCCAGCCCGCGTACAACCTATAAGACTATAAGTTTGAACATGTATGTTGCATCAAGTTTAAGTCTATTACAGACTATACAAGACATGTACCTATAATACTCGGGACAAGCTATGGTAATAATAATACCACTTGGCTAACATTACCCTTTCGTATTGTGTAAAACTTTTCGTAGTTAAGACCAAGATATTCAAACGAACGCCATGTTTGCCCAAAGTCCAGTTGCGTCAATAATCGACATGGGCAATGTTGGCTAAAAGTCCAGACAACTTTCCCCGCGATCGAAATCGATAAAAATGTGTAGGTATTAGATGAAAATGAAAAATGAAAATGAATTTTATTTGAAGGATAATAACTAAATCAGTAGGTACAATTTCCTTACAGGTCCGGCTCGTATCTGGTGCAGCACATATCGTTGGCGGTGCAGCGGGGTAACGCGGCCAGCATATTGGGCACATTTGCGCCAGGTACCTGCCGTCCCGGGAATATATTAGTTTAGCATTAGTTTTGTTTTAGTTTTAGTGTACATATTTTTTAATTTATATTGTATCTAACTTTACATTTTTGTCAATAAATATCCATTCTCATTTCCTTACATACTACTTGTCTTATTGCTAATACATATGTGTGTGAGCTTTTATGTATGCTCGGTTGCGTTGAGGTTAGAACACCCGAACTAGGTCACCCTGTATCTCAGGGTCCTTTCCTCTCTGCAACCGGACGATATGGACATGTTGTATTTAAACAATGCCAAGGAAGCAAATACTAACTTAAAAGTTTTACGGGCCGGGATAACTAAGCCTAAACCTTAACTAATGCTCTTACCTTTAGTTGATAAGAGTAGATAAGAGTAGGTATGTTAGTAGGTAGGTATATATATATATATATATGTGTATTGATAGATAAAACAATAACACGTTAGGACGGCGACACGTGGCGAAATAATGCCAATAAAAAACACATGATGAATGAATGAATGAATGAATGTATTTATTTGTAAAACATAGGTAAATGTATAGATCTTAAAATTAAAGCATAAAGCGAACCACTAAGTTTTGCCGGTTGGCGTACAAATATTTTAAAATGGTTTTTTTTTTTTTTTTTTTTTTTTTTTCATGCAATTTTAATAACAAAATCAAAAAATAGAAATTACAGCGCAAAATAATTATAGCTTCGTATAGTTTATTTACTGCAGTAGTCGGCCCCGGGGGTGTTGTTCTGCAGCCAGGTGAGGAGTGCTGGCACAAACGAGTTGATCCCGGGCTGGCCCGCCTCGGCGCAGGAGCGCCCGTAGCTGATGATGCCGTTCAAGAATAGCAGCCTCGTCACCGGGTCTGTGTACAGAGCTGGCCCGCCGGAGTCGTCCTGCAAACACAATTTCGGGTGAGTTTCCACCAGAGATGTGCTGAGAACTGCTACATTTCTCCAAGTTTTATTTCCCATAACGCAACAGCTACGGTGAAAATCAAATGCCGTAAAAAACATTCCATGTAAAAAATAGGCCAAGTCTCGAAACTCTTTCACAGTAAAAAGTGGTGAGATATTTCGTAGAGCCAAGTCAGGCATTCTTATTAATCTTTATTTGCGTGCTAAATAAAATTCTGCAACTTGGGAATGAACTTTACTGCATTTACTAGTTTTTGCATAGGTACCTAAAACTATGTAAGTGTGATTGCCAAGTCACAAAATTTTATTTAGCAAGCTAATAAAGATTAATAAGAATGCCAGAGTTTCGACTCGAAACTCGAAACTTTCGAGACTTGGCCTATTTTTACATGGAATGTTTTTTACGGGATCTCATTTCTTTTTGTAGACTTTGTATGGGAATGTTATTTTACCAACCGCAAATAACGTTTGTATAGTTTTGCAGGAAGGAACTGCAAAAGTAACTTTGTAATCGCATGTATTTGTAAAGGATTACATACTTACTTATGCAGTTTGTATATCTCTGAAATGTGACTAAAATTGCAATATTTTTTAAGTTTTTTATGAGTTATTGTTATTAGGCTAAAAACTAATAACGTTTGAATTTGGAGTTGGTGGGTCTGCTAGAAGTACCTTAGAATTAGCGTGATCATTATCAGTGAGTATGTCAGTGACAAAACTAACGAACTTTGACGGACAATAGTTCTTAAACTAATAGTTCAAATTGAATGTTATTGATATTATATGTTAGCCATATTATGCCCCACATGTTGCTGAAAATTCAGGGTTCTAGCTTTAGCCAGCACCAGCGGGAGTCCGCTGGATGCGGGTGGCGCAGGACCGGCCATTGTGGCACTCTTTGGGGGAGGCCTATGTCCAGCTGTGGACGTCTTTAGGCTGATATGATGATGATGAGAAACCAACTATCTACAAGTGCACTGGGAGCAGAAGAGGGTCGCCCCTTCCACGTTATAGTGACGACAGTAACGGGTAAGTCGGTCTCTCCTTTCTTTGCGGGTATTGGGGTTCATCGGGGTTTTTAGAATTTTCTCGTAGCTTTATTATTTTATTTTGAATATTATTATATTATTCTGAATGTATTAGCTGATAGGTATGACTGTGGCATTTACAGACATTGGGTCAAGCTGACTGGGAAGCTGAACACTGAGTATAGATTAATATAGCTTAATTTAATTTACTAACATATCTTAATTGATTGTGTAACTGTGTACTAACAAGGTTTATGGATTTATATCTGAAATAAAATGATAACAATACAATTATGCCACATTTTCACAATTACCATTTTTTTCCTTGCTCACCGCTGAACCTGGACGGAGAGGTCCACGAGGTGGGCTGATGACCTGATTAATGTCGCGGGAGTCCGCTAGACCGATCATTGTCGCACTCTTTGGGGGAGGCCTATGTCCAGCAGTGGACTTTTTCAGCTGATATGATGATGAATTATTGTATAATGTATAGAAAATACCCAAATTGCGTATAAAGTTTGAGGAGAAGCGAAGGTGGTTTGTGGAGTAGGCCTATGTCCAGCAGTGGACGTCTTTAATCTATATCCATATATAATCTATATTAATATATATCTTGTCGTATCCGACGACGGCGACCCTTACAATTTCCTCTGATGAGCACGAATATGGCTCGCAAAGCCGAACTTAGTTTTAAATGTCCGGTCACATTGTGTGCAGTATAGCTGGCCCTGGTCATTGCAATTATATGCATAGGATGGTCTAGGTCGAGTCTTCCGTAAATGGAAAATTCGCCAGGTGTCGAAGCTTGAAGTCCTGTATGCCGATGAGGTATGCATGATGGCTAGCAGCTTAGACGCACTCCAGGGCTCCATGGCGTCTTAGAGTGACCCGTGTGACAGATTTGGCCTAGTCTTTCATCTGATATAATGATGACACCGCTTAGCTTCCTCGCACAGGGGTTAGGTTAAACCAGTTGTGTTCAAGTTACCTGGCAAGCGTCCTTTCCAGACGAGTAAGTGCAGATCTGTCTGGCTGTCAGCGACGGGTACGTTCGCTGGCACTTGCTCTGGCTGATGACGTCCACGTCAACCTTCCGGAGCGCTTTGGGCTTCTGCCCACCGATGGAAAGGGTGCCCCAGCCTGAACAATAAAGATACCAGAGCTGTCAGAGTATCTTTATGCAGAAGTGCCTGATTTTTTTTTGGTGATAGGAATAACTATATGCAGAATGGGGAATGGACGAAAATTTTAGAAGTGCTTGATTTTTTTTTTGGTGATAGGAATAACCTTCCTTAGCACTAGAAAAAAGTTGCAGACTTTTCAGCTGCGTCAATAATTTTTGAAAACTATATACTTACAGTTTCCTCACTTACGTTTTGGGTTTACGACGGCGAATGAGGTAAGTTCCTTGATCCGTCTCATATAAAAAAAAAATATCTGCAACTTTTTTCTGGTGCTAAGGAAGGTTATTCATCTCACCAAAAAAAATCAGGCACTTCTAAAATTTTCATCCCTTTCCCATTAACTTTAAAAACAAAGTTTAAACCGACTTAATTTCAGTACTTCGCCTTATTTGAAGAGTTCCCTCGATTTCTCCAGGATCTCGTCATCAGATCCTTACCTGATGACCATGGGACCACCTGAGAAGGATATCCTTTCAAACAAAAAAATAATTTTCTAAATCGTTTCTAAATCGGCGTCTTCGCGTAATCGGGGAAAATACATAAAAAAATTAACATTCCGAGGAATTGGGAACCTCCTCCTTTTTATGAAGTCGGTTAGAATAAAGCTTTAAAAAATAGTTTATTTCAGACCAAGATCCATATGTTGTAAGTACAGAAAAATCTTAAGAACTATGTTAGTGATACTCGTATAAGCTGTGTGTTTGCTGAGCGCCTGGATTGCCCGATAACAAAACACTGGGTAAAGATCATCACTGGCCAAATAAAGTAATGATATTTGCCCAGTGTCGCAAATATGTATGTAATATTAATTATTTATGTCGCTTTATTATAATTATTATTTCCTAATTGTAAACTTCCTAATTAATGTGAAAATATGGGTGTTTGTATATTTTTATTTATAAGCAAATAATATAAAAAAATAAAATAAAAATATGTACCAGTACTACATTGTTTAGGCTAGCCCTCCACAGTGCAGAGCGTGCATATTAATAAAAATAAAAAGAGCATTTATTCAGTATCTTAAAATATCTACATATGGAGGCAGAAGAAACGACTAAACACATATTCTACTGGGCTGTAAGCAGGTAGAAGTATACAGAATAAAGCACCTATCTAGGTTCTCCAAACACACTACGGGACGCAGTCAGCAACACTAAGGCACTCACCAACTTTCTAGACGAGCTGGGGTGGTTAGAGTAGCGCCACATCGCCGTTTCACGCAAAATAGGCACAATGGATGTCGACTTGCGGAAAAACGCCCAGTATAACTAACTAACTAACCCTTCACAGTGCCAAGCAGGGAGTCCAAAGTTCACTAGTTATTTAATCGTATGGCATACATTATTTTGGCCTTTTGAGTTTGTCACTCTTTAGTACAGCCGCCACCACATAGGTACATAGCTACACAATAGGTGTTCAAAAATATCGGCACATGCACCCTAATTCCTTGAAAATAGAGGTGTGTTCCGATGTTTGTGAGCTGCTTGTTAGCTCCGATGTATGTGATGGCGACTGTACCACCCAGGGGACACGTGCAGGGTTGTGGTAGGTAGCTCCTGCGGACGCGAGTGACAGTTGTCCCCCCTTTGTCAAGTGAGTTGGCAACTCGACTGTCAGAGGTTCTTAAGCCGCTTAAAGGCCTCTAACTCGGCTTAACGACTACTGTCATAGACAGCAGCCGGGATCAACTGCTTAGCGTGAATTCCAAAGCACGGAAGCGCTCATTCCACTCAAACAGGCGGTTACCATCCAAAGACTGACCGCTGCCATCTTTGCTTAACCTGCGTTATCGTTTCCGATTCGCAGGCGCCGCTGGGCTATGAACGCTTCAGTTCACTACTTGGCCCTGCCAATAGCCACCTCCACCAAGTACACTCGCGGTCAAAGAAACCGGGTCAGTGACGAAAACCTCAATATTTTGTAAATCGTTGGTCGTATCTGCATGAAACTAACTCTGTTTTATAGAGAATTTAATATCCTACTAAATCCAACCTTCAATGTTCTACGTAGTAACTGGAAAAAGGTTAAATTGAAAAAAAATACCAATTAGGTACTTATTTGAAATTGCGTTCATTTTACATTTGCTTGTTTTTAAGCAATTGTTTTCAACCTGTCAAAGAACTATGATACAAGGCTGTCATTGTTTTATTTTGTGGTCATTCTTGAATGTCTATCATGCCGCTAACACGAGATGAATGTACTCGTATCATCACTACTTATGTTAGAAGAAGGAAGAAGTCAGAGGTATACAGCGAGAAGAACAGGTGTGTCACTTTCTACAGTGCAGCGAGTCCTCCAACGTTACCTACAAACTGGGCAGAACCTTAGAAGACCAGGAACTGGCAAAACAAGATGTACTACAGCTAGAGAAGATCGATTTATTGTTACAACCATGCTCCGAAATCGGCACCTCACAGCAGTTGAAGTGAAAAATCAGCTTTTAGAGACCCGAAGGGACGGCATTAGCGAGCGGACTGTCAGGCGGCGGCTCAAAGAAGCCAATTTGACCCCACATAGGCCGGCCAATGGCCCAAAACTTGAAAGAATACATCGAACAGCAAGACGACTTTATGCCCGCGATCACAGATACTGGGGTGACGAAGATTGGGCAAGAATTTCTTTTTCCGATGCCGATGAATCCAGATTTATGCTCT
Organism: Epinotia brunnichana; assembly: GCA_963854355.1. Classification (NCBI taxonomy): domain Eukaryota; kingdom Metazoa; phylum Arthropoda; class Insecta; order Lepidoptera; family Tortricidae; genus Epinotia; species Epinotia brunnichana. Next base: position 5,260,545 of record OY977956.1, read on the forward strand.
ATGCAAATGACGGGCGGCAAAGAGTTTACAGATGGCCTGGTGAACGTTTTATTCTAGCATGTGTTAAGGAAAAAGTGGCGTTCGGCGGTGGGTCAGTTATGGTTTGGGCTGGAATCTCTTCAGAGAGTCGCACGGAGTTAGTTTTAATAGAAAATGGATCATTAACGAGTGCAAGATATGTAGAAGAGATTCTTAATGAGCATGTCGGCCCATACTTAGTTAATATGGGTGGAAATTCTATGTTTATGCATGACAACGCCAGGCCACACACAGCTCAAATTGTCAGAGATTATTTTTTGGAGGTTGGTATCAACTGTATGAACTGGCCCTCGAGGAGTCCGGACTTAAATCCGATCGAGCATGTATGGGACGAGCTTGGGAGGCGTGTAAGAGCTCGAAACCCCGCCCCAGCTACACTTAGAGACCTGAAACAGGCGTTAGTGGAAGAACTGGACAATATCCCGCAAGAACGCATAAATAACTTAATGCCGAATCGTCTAGAAGCTGTAAGAAGAGCCCGAGGAGGCAATACAAAGTATTATTTTTAGGGTTCCGTAGCCAAATGGCAAAAAACGGAACCCTTATTATAGATTCGTCATGTCTGCCTGTCTGTATGTCCGTCCGTATGTCACAGCCACTTTTTTCCGAAACTATAAAAGCTATACTGTTAAAACGTGGTAACTAGATGTATTCTGTGAACCGCATTAAGATTTTCATACAAAAATCGAAAAAAAACATTAAGTTTTAGGGGTACCCATACACAGAACTGAAACTAAAAAAAAAATATTTCATCAAACCCATACGTGTGGGGTATCTATGGATAGGTCTTCAAAAATGATATTAAGGTTTCTAATATCATTTTTTTCTAAACTGAATAGTTTGCGCGAGAGACACTTCCAAAGTGGTAAAATGTGTCCCCCCCCCCTGTAACTTCTAAAATAAGAGAATGATAAAACTAAAAAAAATATATGATGTACATTACCATGCAACCGAAAATTGGTTTGAACGAGATCTAGTAAGTAGTTTTTTTTTAATACGTCATAAATCGTAAACCCCAATTTATTTTACGGAACCCTTCATGTGCGAGTCCGACTCGCACTTGGCCTAACCTTGGAAGCACCTACTGCTTATTTATGTACGTAAAATTGGTTGATTTTTTGTTTCCTATGTAATTTGATTAAACAAAAGAATTACGATTCCACCATTTGATGTTATTTAATTCAGTATAAAATTATCTACAATATGCAGTTTAATTCATGTCCCTAACTTTATTATTTTAGGAGATATTACAGATTGTCGTATTGACCCGGTTTCTTTGACCGCAAGTGTACTTATGCCTTACCTAACAACGTGAACCGGCTTCCGTCGAAGTCAGTACTGGTGAACTTGAAGGGCAGGCAGGCGGGGCCGACGCGGTCGCTGAACACGATGTCCTGCGGCACGCGCAAGATGGCGATGTCGTAGTCGTAGTTAGTTCTGAGAATAAAGGAAAAACTTCCTAGAGCTAAGTCGACAAAAAAAACCATATAAAAAAATTAAAAGTACATTTTAAACTGTTTATTTCATTAAAAAAGACTTAATTCTACATTGTACAGCCCCAATCTTTTATAATTTAAGATTTCGAGCTATATATAGGTGTTGGGGAAGCCCCCGTTTACAAATAATATTAAACTATTACATATATGTTTGATTTATACATACTTATCTATATATTTATTTTATCTTTTTTACTTTCGGTGGATATATTTATCAGGTCATGAGTCCACCTTGTGGGGGGGGGCCTACCCTCGCCGCGCCTGGTGGACAAGATGGACTGATGGCCTGGTAAAAGTCGCGGGAGTCCGCTGGATGCGGGTGGCGCAGGAACGGACTTTGGCACTATTTGGGGGTAGGCCTATGTCCAGCAGTGGACGTCTTTCGGCTGATATGATGATGATGATGATATTTATCGAACACGCTCACAAATTACCACGAGAATCATTTGAGAAATGTGACCTGTAGAGGAGAACAGCCGGAAATCTCGACATCTAATCTGGACAGACGTACAAAATATTTTTTGCTCAAGCTGAACAGAAGATATTGCTTCGCTTCGCTTGTTCTTTCAAAAAATATACTTTTCACTTACAGAGTTGTTATAGCGGCAACAGAAATACATAATCTGTGAAAATGTCAACTCTCTAGCTATCACGGTTCTTGAGATACAGCCTGGTGACAGACAGACGGATGGACGGACGGACGGACGGACAGCGAAGTCTTAGTAATAGGGTTCCGTTTTACTCTTTGAGTACGGAACCCTAAAAAGATTGACATTTGATTGTCAGTTTTAAATGCCGGCCTGGAAAAGGGTTAATTAAACAAGTTAACCCACCGTAGGTCATTAATTAGGATCCACTCAGTGGGTAGTTGATGGCTGTTCTTTATTGCCCACTGTCGAAAAAAAAACAGTTTTGACAGAAACTCATACTTACGAGTTATATTGAGGGTGGACGATAACGCGGTCTACGATCATGGCTTGCGTAGCCGGTGAGTCTCCTGAAAATTGAAATAAGTCTAATTTGAAGAGTTCCCTCGATTTCTCCAGAATCCCATCATCAGATTCTGACCTGATGACCATGGGACTTGATGGGACCACCTGGAAAAGGTACACTTTCAAAAAAACAAAAGATTTTTCCAAATCGGTCAAGTGCGAGTCTGACTCGTGCACCGAGGGTTCCGTACAAACTTTCATACAACATAGCCGTCTTGCTCCACCCAATATTTCTGGAAAAATCTTAATATAATAGGATATATGCACTCGTAAGTACTTATTTTCTAATTAAATTCCATAATTAAAACCCAAAACATTTTACTTTAAAATCAAAGTTTAAACCGACCATGAAAATTTCCAAGTCGCTATGTGTGGGCTGATAATATTTGAGGAGTTCCGTCGATTCCTCAAGGATCTCGGAATTAACACTTCATTAGTTGCTACTTCAACGGAATCATGTCAGAATCTTTGACGTACTTTACATGTATGAGGAGCTCCATAAGTCATATGTGGTCTTCATCATCAGTTCCACTTCTCGTTATAATAGAAACTATCGAAATCACTACACGCGTGCCTATAAAATGTGAGGGTTGCCCTCAATTTCCCTGGGATCCCGACTTGGTGACAATGGGTGGTCCCATTGTCACCAAGTCTCAGGAGTAATAATACTCTTTCGATTAAAATAGAATTTTGGAAAACGGTCTACAATTGACGGAGAAATCGGAGAACATAGAACATAAAAAAAAACATACAGTGGAACATATAACCTCCTATTTTGAAGTCGGTAAAAAACTGCATCTCACCTATCGACGTATCATGTTCCCCTACGATGACGGCCAAGTTCTGCAGCTGTTGGCCAACGACGCAGTGGGCGGCGGTCACCATATACCGTTTGGCGATGATGGTGGCCCCACACCTGATCATCTCTTGATCCAAGTATATGAGGCCGGCCATCATTGGGAATTCGTTTATGTCCGTTTCTTGCCCGCCGACAATACGGTTCTGAAACGAAGGGAGATTTGAACAGCTAGTTTTGACTTGTTCCTACAGCAATAGCCGCTGGACGCCATTCACTTCACGAGCCGCACCGTAGGTACCTACCAACAAATGTACAACGCCGGCTGCGTTATGATGACACTGTTCCGCGTTCGGATTAATTGCACGGAGGTGCGTGAAAGCCGAGTTTAGCCGAAGAGGGAATCAGAATCAGAATCAGAATCAGAATCAGCCGAAGAGGGACAGACCTGGCAAGTACACGAGACGTTACCACTGTGGCACCAAAACTTACCGATTTTTTGTAGCCGCAGCTGCACGGGGTTGGAGTCGGTGTCGCAGCCTCCGCCCTCAATTGGCAGTAGAACCTGCCCCCAGTAGTTCTGGCTGACGTTATCAGCCCTGAAACGGTGACAGTCGGGATCGGGATAATGTTGCTTATTTCAGGGGTGTTCTTTGGAAACTTGCACCACCCTACCATGATAATGGACCGCACTTAGCTAACAACTCACTTGCTTCTGACAGAGCTGCCAACTTGCTGCGACCCCCAAACCGATTGTGGCAATAGGCATGATGACAGTAATTAAAAACTCCTAAAATACTATATTTATTGAATAAAACTTGAAGCTTGGAATATAAAATACGCATTGTTTTTTTTATTATAAGTGTGATTAATATTTATTTTTATAAAATAAAACTACAAAATAAGGCAATCCTCCATGATATCTTGAACACCAATCAGAGCGCATGACGTCACGCTTGAGTAAACGCATACGTACACGCACGAACATCTTGTGTTTTTATTATTTTTGTTTAAATACCGAGTACTGTTTGAGTGTGAATATTATTAATTCGAATATAAAATAACACGAATCATGGAACAAGGGTTATACTAAGGCAAACAGCGCTAATTTGCCTAGAATCGACATAATAATGCTGGGAGAGTTTTTGTCATCAAATAAAGACTTTTGTTCAGCAGAATTTAGAAATGTTAAAACTTCTATGTAAGTATATTAATAATAATTAAAAACTTTATAATTTGAGTTATAAAATAATTCCCTAAAATATACTTGTGACGATGTATTTCTTATCAAGTTATTTTTAAGGTTATGTTTAAAAAAAATATTTATGTTAGGTTATGAATAAAATACGTAATACATATCAAAGCAATGAGAGATGAAACCTAACCTCGAAATAGATTGTTTATATTTTTACATTTAGACCTCGTACAAAATATTATTACCAAATACAATATACTAGAATCTACAAAAGTATGTAAAAACTTACGTCAAAGTGATCTTCACAAAAATAAAGGTGAGTACTGGGCAATATTCCTTTTGAATCTCGCCTTGCAAGTTTAAGCCACTTGTTTCGTATTGTTTTATTTTGAGGAACGAACACAAATAGCTTATTAGGAGTTTTTATGGATGTATTCTCACACTGGGGGACCCCACACCACCTATACACTTTCGAATTCATATTTAATAACACAAAATAACTAAATTCTTGCACGAGCGCAGCGCGTTTACGTTTTGATTACTCAAAAGTGACGTCACAAGCGACGCCATGACACTAACAAGCGTTTTAGGGGGAAATTTAAATTATTATTTTAAAATTGCATTTTTTTCCTACTAAACTTTTAATTTATGCAGAAATATCTTATTCATTGTAAATAGTGTATATTTCTGGACATTATAGGTCCATTTTTCAATTATTGTCATCATGCCTATTGTAATTGCCAAGCGGAGTACCTATAGTATAGGCGGTTTTGATTTTTACAAGCTTTTTATTAACTTGCAATGTATGTAAGTATGTATGTAATTTGTTCGGGTGGAATCTTGCAACTCAATTTTGAAGCAGATATCTTAAATCGATTGAGCTGTAATTTTGGGTTAAGGTATAGTTTTGGTGACAATTCAATATTATGGTACCATCGAGCTGATTTGATGATGGAGACAGAGGTGGCCATGGGAATTCAGTACTTAACCGACGTAGCCCCGTTGAGTTTGGGCTCGTTAGAATCGTCTCGATGAGTAGTTGATGACGGTATACAGAAAAGTACAGTCGGCAATAAAAACTTGTGGCAAAAATGTAATTTTTGACAGAAACTTATTGTTTTTGATCTAGGCTAAAGTTTGAAGTCAACAGTGAGTGACTTCAAAAAAACTCATGACATAAACGTTCAATAATGCATCCTGACATCCTGAGCCCCTCAGGTCTTTGGTCTTCTGTTGGTAGCTATAATATTGATAAAGGGTTGAGATACTTTTCCTGACGGGTTAATCCATTTGGAGCATAGCGAATTCGACTAAACTCTCAAGTAAGTAGTTCTAGTTCTCTAATGAAGTGATCGATTCGATTTGTGCAAGTATTTTGTTTTGATGGCAGCGTCGGTAGATCCCCCAAAAGGTGGACTAATGACCAGGCAAAGGTCGTTGGAGTCCGCTGGATGTGGGTGGCATAAGACCGGCCATTAAAGGACTCTTTCAGGGAGCCCTATGTCCACCGGTGCATCATCATCATCATATCAGCCGAAAGACGTCCACTGCTGGACATAGGCCTCCCCCAAAACGTGCCACAATGGCCTGTCCTGCGCCACCCGCATCCAGCGGACTCCCGCGACCTTTACCAGGTCATCAACAATCAATACCAGGTAGGGTACAATCGGTTAGAGGTTAGGAGGGAGTTGACTCTGGTGTCCTATGTATTTAAACTTTTACGCGGCAAGGTCAGTAACTCTGGGGTACTGGCTGAAGTGGGCCTGTGCGTGCCGTCGCGGTACGTGTGGCGCCGGCGCCGGCCGCCGCTGCTGGCCGCGCCGCCACCGGCCTATTGCACGAGGCGCCCTGGACAAGGGCTCTGCGCACGCTCAATCTAGTTGCTACGAGGGTTGATGTATTCCACTGCTCTTTGAATTAATTCACCAAAGTTACTTTGTATGTGTTATGTTATTGTGAAACTTAGAATTATGTAATACCCTATAAATATATGTTATGTTAATAATTTGCTACGCTATCGCATTGGGAGACTGTAATGATAGACGTATAGTTAATATAAATAAAAAAAAAATAAAAAAATCAGTCCACCTTGTGGGGGCCTACCCACGCCGCGCCTTCCGGTACGTGGTCGCCACTCGAGAACCTTTCCTCCCCAACGGCCCCGCCCGCTCGTGATGAAGATGATTGGTGATGATTGTTTCGCTCACCGACACTGATCTGTTGAGCGGTGGACACGGCGGTGGTGGACCCTCGTCCGCAGTACACGTCGGCGTTATTGAGCTGCGGGTCGCCGCTGCGGGAGATCAGCAGGCGGTCCACAGAACATCCAGAACTCTGAACACGGTGTATGTACAAGTTTTATGACTTTATCAGATAAGAAACGTAGAATAGAACCGGATAAAGTTTAGGCAGGTATCCTATAAAACGAGCAACATTTGTATATTTGTTTGTAACCAAGTTCTCGAATTCAGATCTAAATATTCCGATTAGGTTTTCGTTTTATCCGAAAATACGAAGAACGTCTAGCAAAGATATGCTCCAGGTAGTTTTAAGAAGTAATTATATCATTGAAATAGTTAAAAACTACTAATAAGGGACCCGGGAATGTCCTAAAAGTACCGGGGGATGGGCAGCAGCATCCTTAGAGTACGGTGGAAATACAGCGATCGCCAGCCCGCATGCCAAACGTGGCGGTTACAGCTTTTACCCCTCATTGGGGAGGCCTATGTCCAGCAGTGAACGTATTTCGGCTAACATGATGATGAGTTTCGATCAAAGAGGAATTCTAATTAACCTTTAGAAGAGTGAAGGGATTGAAAGATTCGTTGCCACTGGCGGGACCCACGGTAGCTCAGTTGGATAAGAGCAATGTACGGATTCCAGAGGTCGCAGGTTCAAATCCCGCTCGTTGCGAATAATTTTTCAATTTTCCTCTTTGATCGAAACTTAGAATTTCGTTAGCGGACGTTTCTGCTTAGTATAAATTTACTGTTAAAATGGAGTAGCGCATTGTTACTAACGATTCTCAATGTAACTTGGGACGTTGGTGCCGTATCAGAAGTTTGTAACAACTTCACGGTAGATGTGGCTACGAGCCTCCTTAAGGTTAATTAGAAGAGTGAAGGGATTGAAAGATTCGTTACCACTGGCGGGACCCACGATAGCTCAGTTGGATAAGAGCAATGGACGGATTCAAGAGGTCGTGGGTTCAAATCCCGCTCGTGGCGAATAATTAAACTTAGAATTTCGTTAGCGGACGTTTCTGCTTAGTATAAATTTATTAATATGATGATGATTTGATATTTATTAGAGATGCGCCGAATATTCGGTAAATATTCGGTATTCGGCATATTCGGCACGTTTATCAATGTTCGTTATTCGGCCGAATTATTCGGTTCAAATGCCGAATATTTACCGAATAATTTTGCAGGTTTTTTGTCAGCAAGTTGTAAGAATGTAACATAGTCATTGTCCTGTGAAATTATTATTCTAAAACGGATTCTTATTGTTATTTAACTACTTTTAGTATAAATGTTTCACTGAAAAATAAACAAGATTTTTACCACTGAAAAATGAATCTGTTTTGGAACGGCTGATTAAGGCATAAGGCATTCCTTTGAACCGAATTATTCGGCCGAATATTCGGTTCGGCAAAAGCTGGACCGAAAATTCGGCCGAATATTCGTATTCGGTAAAACCCATATTCGGCGCATCTCTAATATTTATGATGAACCACTGTATAAATATCATTTCTTTGAAGTTGTTGACTACACTATTTGACCACATGTTCAATAGAATTTAAGTAGCTTGTTTCATGTAAGTATGTGTAAAGTCTGAGTCGATTAATACATTGTTTCTTACTTGGGGCAAGCTTATCTCCGGACAAACCAGACGGCAGCGGAAGCCCGAAGGGCAGATGCCAATCCAGCGACATTGCCGCCTCCCGGTATAGTTATTGGGGTATCCAGGGCTGTAGATGTAATAATCTTGCCCTTCTTGAACCTGAAAAAGTAATAATTCTTAAACTCCATGTAAAGTCAGCCGCGGAGAAACGTGCCCTCCTCTCTGCATTTACTACAGTACAGCACATATAAATAGATCCGGGGGCACGGCAGTGCCCCCGCCAATTCGAGCTATAATTTACTTTAAAAACAATATTTAAACCGACTTCAATTCACTACCGTCAAACATGCCTACTTTGCCACCAGGGGGAACTTTGCCCAAGAGGAAAATTTTAAAATTTTGTTCTTGGGCAAAGTTCCCCCTGGTGGCAAAGTAGGCATGTTTGACGGTACTTCGCAATATTAATAGTAAATTAAAATAACTACAATGTCAAAATTATTTAAAAATGATTCGTAGTCATAGAATACATTCACTAAGTATAACGTGGTGGGTAATTCATCAGCTGGTCACCAAGTGCGGTTATTGATAAAGCGCCTGTTCGAGATGGTCTACGTCAATAGATTTCCATCATCCTCAAATAGAACATTTGCTAATACCTATTTTTATTTTTTTACGTTTTGGGACGGTGTAGCTTGTGAACCCACCAACGGTGCCCCAGACGACGACCACGGGATTACATGATATAACTTTCTGAAGCATTTTATAATGCACAAGTTCGAATCTTGCTCGGAGCAACCAATTTTTCTATTAGGTATAATTTTCTTTAACATATCGCTGCCCCAATATTATAGGGTTCTATGTTGCACTTGTACCAACTTGAAATTTGAACTTTGTCAGAGTGACACTAGGTCTAAATTGAAGTACCCCGATAAAGTGACATAGAATATAATATTGGGGCAGCGATATGTTGCAGCTTAATAGAAAACTTGATATCTTTTTATTATTTAAGTGGGCTGCCCCAAACCTTAAAAAATTGTGCAGATAATCAGCAGGCTATTGTTCATGGCTATATAGCATGGCTAGTGTTCTCACAGAGCCGGAATGGACTATGTTGTTATCCCAATAAATACATACTTTTTATTAATCTATCCATCCATAGTAATATTATAAATGCCAAAGTGTGTATGTCTGTATGTCTGTCCTTTTCACGCTTTAACCGCCGAACCGATTTAGATGAAATTTGGTATAGAGATAGTAGTTATAGTCCCGGGGAGGACATATGATAGTTTTAATCCCAAAAATCATTCCCTAAGGGAGTGAAATGGGGGGGCGAAAGTTTGTATGGAGCTACGATACAAACGAGTTCCACGCGGACGAAGTCGGGGGTAGGATAGTATATTACTAAGTAGGCACTCACTTTTTGTGAGAAGTCACAGTTCACGTCCTGTCCCGTCGCGATTTGCAGAAATATGGCGAAAACCACTGCAGCTCCACAGGCAATCATCTCTGAACACACGTCAGAAACTTGGTCATTAACTGTAGGTACCGTCAAACATGCGTACTTTGCCACCAGAGGGAACTTTGCCCAAGAGGAAAATTTTAAAATTTGCTTCTTGGGCAAAGTTCCCCCTGGTGGCAAAGTAGGCATGTTTGACGGTACTAAACTTCACATACTTGCTTCGTATGGTCACGTAATGCGGAGGGATGAAAGTCATATGACCAAAAGAGTACCGTCAAACATGCCTACTTTGCCACCAGGGGAAATTTGCCCAAGAGGAAAATTATAAAATTTGCTTCTTGGGCAAAGTTCCCCCTGGTGGCAAAGTAGGCATGTTTGACGGTATTAGGTATAAATGTGGATGGATGTAAGAGACGAGGTAGACCAAGGAAAAGGTGGACGGACTGTATGAAAGACGATATGAAGAGAAAAGAAGTGAGTGATGAGATGACGGCTGACATAGAAGTAGGGAAGAAAAAGACTTGCTGCGCCGATCCTAAGTAAATGGGATACGGGCAAGGAAATGATGATGACTAAACTTCACATACTTATAGGTACCTATTTCAAATTCTTAGTAGCATAGTACAGTCAACGTCATATAGTTAGTAGCAGCCAAAGTAGCCAAATATTTCGTACCACACCCTTATTCTTACAGAATAAAAACGTGTACCGAAATATTACTCTGACTGCTACTAACTATATTACGCTGACTGTACAAATTCGATTTCCCAATCATTATCCATGAGTCGAGGCCTGTGTTCAGCAGAGGGACGCGGACGTATATAAATGATGATGATCATGATGAAGAAGTATTTTTTTATTCTAAAATAACAGCTAAATATGTTTTTCCAAATAAAGATAATACCTTATAAAAAAAAACCCTTCTTGGTACTTACTGTAAAAACACCCAATGAGTCTACTACTCCGCCACGACTAAACTTCAACATTTTATATTTTTATCTTGGCAAATTAGCCATTTACTTTATTAAACAAATAACTGAATGACACCTGTACAAATGTATTAAAATTCAGTCTCAACGCCCATCTTAGATTGGACCGTGGTCATGAAGAAGTGGCTTAGGGAATAGGTTCAAAGTTACGTTGGGAACAACATTATCAACAATCGCTGAAATTGTTTTCACATTGGTTGAAATAGGTAGTAGTTTATCTATCCAAATATCATAAACCCTCCATGATGCGTTCAAGAACCGCACATTATGACCACAATAAAAATAGACTGTTTTGTTAGAACAAATTTCTTATCTGTTTAAATGTTATTATTGCTAAATAATAACATCGATTTCGATAATATTATTTCATTCAAATTTCGAACACCTCTGAAAAACAAAGAAATTTGATTTGACCTCTATTCCAATATCAGTCGAGATGACGTTTCGTTCGAAATGAATGGTCAATTTGCATACAAATTTGACAAATGTCGCACGTAAGTAAGATATCGAACGATATGAGAGTTAAGGCCGACTCTAGTTTGTCTCTGAATTAAAAAAAAACTATGACAACTGCCAGAATATAACGCCGCGATGCCGGTCATAATATGCGGCTCCAGAATGCATCATGGAGGCTTATGATATGTGGATAGATAAAGTAGTGTATGTAACTGTACATAATTAGGCATTAAAACACTCGACTCGTGTGATGTTATTATGAAACTCGCCTTCGGCTCGTTTCATAAGCCACACTCGTGTTTATTACTCTTCATTATGTACAGTCACATAAACTACTATTATGTGACTGTACATAATGAAGGGCACTAAACACGAGTGTTTTCATGCCTAATTATGTACAGTTACATACACTGCTTTATCTATCCACATATCATAACATAAGCCTCCATGATGCATTCAGGAGCCGCATATTAAGACCGGCATGGCGGCGTTGTTTTCTGGCAGCTGTCAAAGTTTTTTTTTTAATTCAGAGACAAACTAGAGTCAGGACTAACTATCATAACGTTCGATATCTTACTTACGTGCGACATTTGTCAAATTTGTATGCAACTTGACAATTCATTTCGAACTAAACGTCATCTCGACTGATATTAGAATAGAGGTCGAATAAAATTTCTTTGTTTTTCAGAGATGTTCGAAGTTTAAATGAAATAATATTATCGAAATCGATGTTATTATTTAGCAATAATAACATTTTCACAGATAAGAAATTTGTTCTAACAAAACAGTCTGTTTTTATGGTGGTCATAATGTGCGGTTCTTGAACGCATCATAGAGTGTTTATGTTATTTCGATAGATAAACACGTTAATGCCTACGTTTATTATTGCTACAGAAATCGGTACTTTCTTAATGTCATATCTAAAAGCATACACTTTAATGAATATCAACCTTAAATCCTTACGTATACCGTAGAATTTCAAAACAGTGTTATAGACATACCAAAGGGCTGTGAAAGAAATCGGTTAATGTCTTTGTATAGATACTCATTTGAATTCATTCGCCTTGGTCTTTGACATTTGGTAAATCTACTACTTCGGTTCTGCGAGCGTTTTAGGAGCTCTTTCAACTATGGTCTTCTCAAAAATCTTTTACTATGGTTTACAAAAAATAGTACAGTCAGCGAGCAAAGTAGCCTCGCGGACCAAGTGCTCAAAATTACCTAAAACGGCTCTAATGACAAAAGAACAGACTGTGTAGTGTGTAGATAATTTAGAGCATGTCATTTTGCGTAGCTACTTCGGCTACAGAATGTACTGTTTCATCATCTACAGAAAGGTTATCTCTGGGGGAGATCAGTAGAGCTCAAGTAGACACTTACCAGATAAATGATGGTACGTCCGGGTTAAATACAATTCAGTTTTTTTTATCTAACCACAAGATTTCCCTTCACTGTTTTTCCGACATATTATTTACTTAGTCGCATTAATGTTACTTTGAAGACTCGTCCACGACTGAAGGCGACGTAGGACACGACTCTCGTAGCAATTAATTGTTTCAAACGAATTAACACATCGACAGATAACAAACGAAGCAGAGCGGCACTAATCGCTTCTATAAACCTTTGATAACAGAGCCATTTTCCATTTGAGAATTTAACAACATCAAACAACAGGAAAAGATAGTGTGATCTATCCAAATTAAAGTCTTGGTAATCTACATGCGTTTTCGTAGCCATACGCTATGCTAGAAGCTTGCTTAAAATCGAAACGCATGGTCGTATCAGGGCGTGTATCTGCCGCAGTACATTTCCATACTAAGCATTTTTAAACCGGTTGTGAGTCGCGACATCAATATTTTGTATAACACTGGGCCTCTGAACGGAAAGCATCTAAAGTTTGGTAGATCATGGATCCCTCTAGAAAGAAATCCTTCCTTCGCGAAGTTTACATAGGGTTTTGGTCGGGGGTTCAAAATAAGATATGTTTATTACAGAAATAGACAGCGTAAGTATTTATTTAGTGAAGAATAGATACATGTTGCTACGGCCGTGTGTAGTAATTCTACGTATTTTTAATTATATACTGAAAATACACTCACCAGATATTCTTGAAGTCCGCTTCTCAGTGCACCTACCACCTACCACCTTCCTTTTCACTAGTTTTTCTCTATAAATGTGTTTCGAACGATTGCTCATAGTTTACATCTAGGAGCTTGACTTTTAATAATCATTTATCACTCACTATTGCTTTCGCGAAATTATAATAATGAACTTTCGACATATTCAAAAATATCAGACGAGCACACGCCACTTTTAGCATAAATGTGGGTATAAAAGATCGACAAAATGTGATGTTGCAGTGATAGGTTGCTAGCCCATTTAAACAGTGACTGAAAACCTCGTAATATTCACGTGAAAACGTATCCAACAACTAATCACCAACTGTAACCTTTCTCAACAAGTACTCGAGACATTAAACAACTTCCGCAAACTCGTATCTGGCTCATGCATTCCTCATTTTCATACCCTATACGTCAGTTACACGATTCAATTTTCAGCTACGCTGGTACATAAGAGTTTTCCGAAGTTAGTTGTATTGAACAGTCACATGAGGGTGCAAGGAAACAGTTTACGTCGGAATAAATCAACCTTTGAGATTAAACTGAATGGATATGCAGGTATGACGTCACCATGTCGTGTGTCGTCTTTTTTGAGTACCTATCACAAAACAGTTTATAAGTACGTAGGTCAAAGAATAATTAAGTCAATAATTAAGAGTCCCCAGAAAGCTCGAATCTCCATACAATAGACGTTTGGTTCTCATAGCTTGTTTGTTTTATGTGCTTTATCTGGTTTTTTTTTTTATTGTTTAATATGTGTGTCCTGTGCGTTTGTGAATAAATGTATCTTTCTTTCTTTTATTTCATTGTGAATACAAAGTTTCATGTTATTCCACCGCGCCGTTTTAGAAAGAGAACCAAATTCCATTTATGTAATTAACGAACCTGTTCACAAAATTTCACGAGAATCGGTTGAGAAATGCGACCTGTAGAGAACAGCCGGACATCCAGATGTCCGGACAGACATACGAAAGCAGTTTTGCCCAAACTAGAACATAAAACTTCGCTTATGATTCAAAAAGCGCATTTGATTGCACTATTCTGCCTAAACAAGATCTGCGGCGCGGGATTGGGTCTTTGCCTGTTGAAAATAAAACTACATGTTCAATTTATCTACATTTCTATATTTTTCCAATCTATATCTATGCTACAATAATCTGCTAATACATTTTCAAGTATAAATATCTTTTTTAATTATCCTCAAATTTCTCTTCAATAAATTATCCATACTACTTAATTCTAATTGGTATCGAAAAAAATAGGCGGAAGTACTAATCCTGCGAATGAAACACGTATAATTTAATAGTCTTCATTTACAAATGCCTTAATTTCTGTCAGAAATGTTCTGAATCTCTGTTAACTAACATGTTTTGTGCAGACTTGTGTCTAAAAAAAAATTACGATGCCCTTCGAACCAGTTTTTGGAGAGGAACAAACATTTGTATGTATTAAACAACATAAATACCCAAAAAATTGAGTCAAAGACGGACCTCTCTGGCAGCAGGCAAAACGCTTCATACTAATTGACGTTAAAGTATGACACCACAGTGTAATATTTTACTGTCCGTTGTATGAAAAATCAAGGAAATTGGTGTTTCGGACGAGAAATACTTCGTTTAGGTCCATAGTTGTTATACAATTTTGTTTCTATAAAAGTGTAAGGATTCTATTGGTAGCTTAAAATGTGTACTCTTGGACGATGAAAAAATAATATTTTTCTAAATTTTCAAGGTCCAGATCAATTTTAATTCGATTTTGTAATTTATACATTATTGAAATAATTTGATGGTTTACTGTCCATTTAGCAAGACTACGTTATCCATTTTAACACGTGGAAACGAACTACCGTATTGTCAACATGACCGACAAACGAATTTTAACTGATTTTTAGTTAAAAATGTGTCAATTTTATTTATTTTATCAGTTATAGTAAACACTACTAACATGTTTAATTCACTAACCATTTCATTGAAATGTCGTCACGGTCATGAAAATTAGCCGATATATGTATGGCAAAATTTTCGTGACTCACCTGACAAAGTTAACGTTTCTTAACTTTACCCTAACTATAGTCTGGGCGTTTAGGTATTTAAAAAAATGTAAACAAAAAACACCATGTGACTTGGTCTTTCAGCCAATAAGATAATACCATAGATACAAGAAGTTGCTATGATTGGTTGAATGACCAAGTCACGTGGGTTTTTTTGTTTACATTTTTTTCAATACCTAAACGTCCAGACTATAGGGTAGGGTCATTTCGCCGGTTACGCGACCACCTTCGGTTAGCGACCACTTGAAGAACATGGTTTTTTCAATTGAAGATAACATCAATTCTACAGAGCCTATTGAAACACTCAGCCGTATGCCTTTTTGTTTGTAGTTATGGAAGAGGAATTTACAAAAAAAAACGAGAAAATATGCTTTCAGTTCACCAAGTCAGCTAAGTGGTCGCTAACCGGCACATGAAATTAGGTGGTTGCCAACCGGCGAAATGACCCTACACTTTATTTGAAAACAACCCATCTACGTTTCTATCCCTTCCCCTTTTTCTTCCTGTTGCGGTCCTCCTGGAAGTACCCGCCGGGCCCCGGCACGAGCTTGCTGCCAGACTTGTCCGGTCTGTCCGGCCTGTCCGGCCTGTCCGGTCTGTCCGGTCTGTCCGGCCTGTCCGGTCTGTCGGACCCGGTCCGCTCGGGGGACGAGTCCGACACGATCCCTTGCAGACGGTGCGCGTTTGTCTGGCTCAGCCTGTACACATGACAAAGTCACGCGTGAGAACCATCTTGTCAAAATATCAAAAAACTAATGAGTACTTCACACTACGGATTACTGTCGATTCTGTTCGATGACACTACGGCATCACTGTTATCAGTTCCACTCCAGTTCATCATCATCATAATCATCATATCAGCCGAAAGACGTCCACTGCTGGACATAGGCCTCCCCCAAGGAGTGCCAAAGTGACCGGTCCTGCGCACCCACTCCAGTTAACCAAAAGAAAATTCGTCGGAATCCGCGAAATACCTATTTATCATTGACGAGTTGTATAGGATTTCTGTAATCTTTATCATCAGTTCCACGTTCCACTGCAGCAAAGGGATGTTTTGGCGAGCAAATGAGGTTATACTGCTTTTCTGCCTGATCTACTGAGCAGTTTCGTCGATTCCTTTTGGCGTCAAATGAGCTCATGGCCAAAAATACCATGTCTCCAGCAAAAAAAGGACAATAACTCGGACCGTGTAGCAAATAAGAAAATTAAGATATATTACTGATATCTCCAGGGGCACGCTAGACGGAGGGTCAGAAAGTCCAGAGGTCGACAAGTAGGAATTTTATAATCAAAATCAAAATCATAATCAAAATACGAAAATAATGTACTATACCTGACTTCCTACACGCCGGCCACCTTGTCTATGATGCTGCGGATGATGTCCTCCTTGTGCTCTAGAGCCAGGTTGGCTCGCTCGAGCTCCCTTCTATGCTCGAGCCACGTTGTCCGCACTAGTGTACGCACCTGACTTCCTACACGCCGGCCACCTTGTCTATGAGGCTGCGGATGATGTCCTCCTTGTGCTCTAGAGCCAGGTTGGCTCGCTCGAGCTCCCTTCTATGCTCGAGCCACGTTGTCCACACTAGTGTACGCACCTGACTTCCTACACGCCGGCCACCTTGTCTATGATGCTGCGGATGATGTCCTCCTTGTGCTCTAGAGCCAGGTTGGCTCGCTCGAGCTCCCTTCTATGCTCGAGCCACGTTGTCCGCACTAGTGTACGCACCTGACTTCCTACACGCCGGCCACCTTGTCTATGATGCTGCGGATGATGTCCTCCTTGTGCTCTAGAGCCAGGTTGGCTCGCTCGAGCTCCCTTCTATGCTCGAGCCACGTTGTCCGCACTAGTGTACGCACCTGACTTCCTCCACGTCAGCCACCTTGTCTATGATGCTGCGGATGATGTCCTCCTTGTGCTCTAGAGCCAGGTTGGCTCGCTCGAGCTCCCTTCTATGCTCGAGCTACGTTGTCCGCACTAGTGTACGCACCTGACTTACTCCACGTCGGCCACCTTGTCTATGAGGCTGCGGATGACGTCCTCCTTGTGCTCTAGAGCCAGGTTGGCTCGAGCTCCCTTCTATGCTCGAGCCACGTTGTCCGCACTAGTGTGCGCACCTGACTTCCTCCACGTCGGCCACCTTGTCTATGAGGCTGCGGATGATGTCCTCCTTGTGCTCTAGAGCCAGGTTGGCTCGAGCTCCCTTCTATGCTCGAGCCACGTTGTCCGCACTAGTGTACGCACCTGACTTCCTCCACGTCGGCCACATTGTCTATGAGGCTGCGGATGATGTCCTCCTTGTGATCTAGAGCCAGGTTGGCTCGAGCTCCCTTCTATGCTCGAGCCACGTTGTCCGCACTAGTGTACGCACCTGACTTCCTCCACGTCGGCCACCTTGTCTATGAGGCTGCGGATGATGTCCTCCTTGTGCTCTAGAGCCAGGTTGGCTCGAGCTCCCTTCTATGTTCGAGCCACGTTGTCCGCACTAGTGTACGCACCTGACTTCCTCCACGTCGGCCACCTTGTCTATGAGGCTGCGGATGATGTCCTCCTTGTGCTCTAGAGCCAGGTTGGCTCGAGCTCCCTTCTATGCTCGAGCCACGTTGTCCGCACTAGTGTACGCACCTGACTTCCTCCACGTCGGCCACCTTGTCTATGAGGCTGCGGATGATGTCCTCCTTGTGCTCTAGAGCCAGGTTGGCTCGAGCTCCCTTCTATGCTCGAGCCACGTTGTCCGCACTAGTGTACGCACCTGACTTCCTCCACGTCGGCCACCTTGTCTATGAGGCTGCGGATGATGTCCTCCTTGTGCTCCAGAGCCAGGTTGGCTCGCTCGAGCTCTCTTCTATACTCGAGCTGCGCGGAGGCCGCTCGACGCTCCTGCTCTAAAATACGACGCTCTAACTCTTCGAGCGACGTGTGAGCGCGGGATTTCACTTCCTGAAATAAGCAGTTTAAAATGTATTGAGAATCAAGGATTTGCAACACTGGATGCGTTCTGCGGTCGAACAAAAACAAATAGTTAGGGAGCTGGCGAGCATTTCGGTATATGATTTGCACACGTTTCACGTGGACGTGGATTGCAGTTTAAATCATTACGAATTGATTTGGTCCAATCAATTAAGGTCCTATGTCGCTGCGTTTTCGCGTTACAGCGGATTGAAGTTGCTTAAAAAAATCGGGGTATTAAATCGTTTGCACATGTATGCCTCTGGAGTTCATGGTCACAATCATCTTGGAAACGAAGAAAATCGAAGAGGCAGACATTCAGGACTCTGCATTATCATGGGACGGAGTTGTAATAATGTAAAAAAAAAAAGCTCTACTAAGTCATTTGCACGCGGTTCTCATTCGATTCACTATGACTCCGTGGATTCGAAAAAAAATGTGGCAGACACTTTGCTCACTGATTTTCAGCTGTATAACTGTTTGAAATTCACAAAATCAAGGGAGTTAGGAGTGTAGTCATTTTTAGATTTAAATGCACAAAAGCACGTGCCTTTAACGTAGATGAACTTTGGAACCACAATATTAAAATAATAGTCTTCGTACTCGAACTTGTCAATGCCATACTCCGGTAGTGCGTTTCGGAACATTTAAAAAAAAACAAGAATGAAGGCGGGATGTGGTCTTGTCTGTAGCATTTAGATCAATTCAATTTATACCTGCTTGGTTTGGCGCGAGCGTCGGATAAAAAAAATCAAATGGTATGCCTTTGGAATATCAGAGGCCTGAACGTCTGCCTCATCGATTTTCTTGGTTTTCATAAGGAATTCAAACATCAGTCCAAGAGGCAGACGTGTACGCATAATATATCACACCTTTTTTTAATTTTTTGGAGCACTGTCAATAGACAACGCAGAGGCAACATGTTAGCAGACTATTTTTCCGTGGTTCTTCTCATTGTTTTTGATCGAACAATTCAAATCTGCCAAGTGTGCACTTCATATACAGTTTTTTTTATCATAAAAATAAATTAAAAAATTGAATACTACAAAAGTCAGAGCCCTGGATGTCTGCCTTTTCGATTCTTTGTGTTTCCAGGATGACTGTGATCATCAGCCCCAGAAGCAGACGTGTGCGCACACCTTTTTTTTACATTTTTAAAACGCTGTAAATTTAGAATGCAGCGCCACCATGGTGGCAGACAAGGTCCTTGATGTTTCTTTGGGCATAAATAACACTATTAATAACGTCTGCCTTGTGTGCTGATCATATCGAAATTTTGCTCGCCAGCTCCCTAACTAAAAAGTGACCTGACCGCAGACCGCAGAACGCATCCAGTGTGGCAAATCCTTCAAGTCTCCAGAAAAACGGAATCACGTGTGTGTTACAAAAAAAAAGAAAACTTTTGAACCATATAAAGTACCCATGTCCTATAAAGTACAAGAAGCGTAACAAATAAGGTACACGATTAGATACCGCTCTTAAGCGTCAATCAGTTTAGTTTTCAAAAGTTTTGTTACTTTTAGTTTTCAATAGTTTTGTTACCTTTAGTTTTCAACAGTTTTGTTACCTTTAGTTTTCAATAGTTTTGTTACCTTTAGTTTTCAATAGTTTTGTTACCTTTAGTTTTCAACAGTTTTGTTACCTTTCGTTTTCAACAGTTTTGTTACCTTTAGTTTTCAATAGTTTTGTTACCTTTAGTTTTCAATAGTTTTGTTACTTTTAGTTTTCAATAGTTTTGTTACCTTTAGTTTTCAATAGTTTTTTTACCTTTAGTTTTCAATAGTGTTGTTACCTTTAGTTTTCCATAGTTTTGTTACCTTTAGTTTTCAATAGTTTTGTTACCTTTAGTTTTCAATAGTTTTGTTACTACAAGATACGTTCGACGCGCTCACGCTCCGCCAGGCAACACAGGCAGCACCGCGGGTTAAGCGGGCACATATTTGTAAACATGTAGACTCGCTGACTCGGTATTAATGCCATATGATAAAAAAAAACTGCACTACACAATCTGCAATACGAGTGTCATTGGATGTACTCACCTTGATTTCCCGCTTGATACGCTCGAGCGTGTCCAGCGCTATCTTGAGCGGTTCAGCGTGCTGCGAGCTGACAGACCGCCGCGCCTTGGTAGCGCGCGCTGCCGCGGTACGCAAGCGGTGACGGAATATCACCGCAGCCTTGCGGTACAATCTGTAATACAAGTGTCATCGTTACAGCCTTTATCGAACGAGCGAACGAAGTTCTATGCTTCAGCTTGAGCCGAAAATCGTTTATCCGGTGAGTCTGTCACGTTGTCCGTCGGTCCGGCTGTCGCATTTATCATCCGATTTTCGTAAAATTTCGTGAGCAGATTCGTTAATTATATATAATGCTTAATGGAAGGAACCTTCCATATAAAGAAACAAGGTTGGTTTTTAACCCCCGACGGAAAAAGAAGGGTGTTATAAGTTTGACGTGTCTGTGTGTCTGTGTATCTGTGTGTCTATGTGTCTGTGTGTGTGTCTGTTTGTGGCATCGTAGCTCCTAAACGAAAAGACCGATTTGAATGCGGTTTTTTTTATCCGAAAGCTGACGTGATCGAGATGGTTCTTGGCTACGTTTCAACAAGATCGGTTCAGCCGTTTTTGAGAACTTTGAAATGAAAATGTCGGGGGTTTTTCAACTTTTCTAAGTTATTATATAACGTGTGAAAAAATCAAATAAACTATTTTGTAATTGCAATTTTTTCGTCGAGTCAGTTTTTCGTTTTATTCTTTTTATATGTATATAAAAGACGGATTCGCGCGTTGTACAGCCCACAGAGCCACTGGTATAAGTGTGGATAGTATGGATTACCTGACATTCTTGAGTGCTGCGGTCAACTCTTCCTTGGCAGCCCCCAGGTCGCGCTCCGTGTTGCTGCAACGTTCCTCCGCAACGCGCAACTGTTGCTGCAACTTGTCTATTTGTTCAGTTTTGCGGTCGTTCTCCATGCTATACTGATGCTTCAGTTCTTCTAGCAACCTGAAATTGAAACATAATAGGCAAATGGCTTATTTATTTTTTTATACTACGACGGTGGCAAACAAGCTTACGGCCTGCCTGATGTTAAGCTGGTACCGTCGCCTATGGACACTTGTGACTCCAGAAGAGTCACAAGCGCGTTGCCGACCCTTTATTCACTTGAGGATTCGCTGTGTTGGCAGATAGAGACATGCAGGTCCCTCACTCCCAACACAACGGGAGATCTGGTGACCTTACTCACCACCAGGAATACAACAACACATACTAATACATAGCCAATATTTCGCGAAGAACATCTTGTAAAGACACTTTTATAAAATTGAAGTTGTTAACGGTACCATCCTTATATATTTACGAAGCCTGTGTATTCGTAAAGTTGCATCCTGATTTATTTAAAAAGAAATCCGAAACGGCGCACTTCAATACGCACATACACTAAATTGTATTCTGTACTAGCTAATCAATGCCACTACTCTTTAAAAGAATATTTCGCGCTGCATCCTTAATTATAAATACTTTTATATTGCATTAATTTATTTTCGCTTGTTTTCATTTTTTATCAGCATGTGTTTTTTTTTTGTAGGTACTTTGTATTTTGCATGGCTTCTTAAAGCCTAAATGTATGGCCTCACAACAATTGTAACACCATTTTGTACCACATTTATTGCGAATAAAAATATTTCTATTTCTACTTCATAGCTAAACGAATTGTGCAGAAGATAGAAAACAAGTAGGCACAGTGCGCGCGTCCAGCGCCGCCATCTTGCCGGAGGACGCGTCCAGCACGCTGGAGCGAGGTACTGGTGGACACTCACCGCTTGCAGTGGTCGAGGCGGCGCTCGTGCAGGTCGGCGGGCACGGTGCGCGCGTCCAGCGCCGCCATCTTGCCGGAGGACGCGTCCAGCACGCTGGAGCGAGGTACTGGTGGACACTCACCGCTTGCAGTGGTCGAGGCGGCGCTCGTGCAGGTCGGCGGGCACGGTGCGCGCGTCCAGCGCCGCCATCTTGCCGGAGGACGCGTCCAGCACGCTGGAGCGAGGTACTGGTGGACACTCACCGCTTGCAGTGGTCGAGGCGGCGCTCGTGCAGGTCGGCGGGCACGGTGCGCGCGTCCAGCGCCGCCATCTTGCCGGAGGACGCGTCCAGCACGCTGGAGCGAGGTACTGGTGGACACTCACCGCTTGCAGTGGTCGAGGCGGCGCTCGTGCAGGTCGGCGGGCACGGTGCGCGCGTCCAGCGCCGCCATCTTGCCGGAGGACGCGTCCAGCACGCTGGAGCGAGGTACTGGTGGACACTCACCGCTTGCAGTGGTCGAGGCGGCGCTCGTGCAGGTCGGCGGGCACGGTGCGCGCGTCCAGCGCCGCCATCTTGCCGGAGGACGCGTCCAGCACGCTGGAGCGAGGTACTGGTGGACACTCACCGCTTGCAGTGGTCGAGGCGGCGCTCGTGCAGGTCGGCGGGCACGGTGCGCGCGTCCAGCGCCGCCATCTTGCCGGAGGACGCGTCCAGCACGTGCTTGAGGGCGAAATACTCGCGGTGGACGGTCTCGTAGTCGCGCATCATGGCCGCCACTATCAAAGTATACATCAAAAGTGAATATATAACTTACCATTATACCAAGCAAAAAGTTTCTGTCAAAAAATCATTTTTGGTACAAGCTTTTATTGCTGACTGTACTTTTCTGTATACCGTCATCAACTACTCATTGAGACGATGCTAACGAGCCCAAACTCAACGGGGTTACGTTGGTTAAGTACTGAATTCCCATGGCCACCTCCTGTCTCCATCATCAGATCAGCTCGATAGTAAGTATACTTAAACCCAAAAATGTCCGCTCAATCGGTTGAAGATATCTGCATGGTTACGTTACAATACATTGCAAGTTAAATAACAGCTTATGATAACTTTTTATTTAAAAGGGAACCGCCTTCAGAACACCTACCCACTGAAAAGCACAAAATATGTTGTATACCAAAACCTTCTCCAGAATGTAACAAACACTTTTCTGAAAACCGCATCAAAATCGGTTCAGCCAAACGCGAGATAATCGCGAACAAACATACATACAAACATACGGGTCAAACTGAGAACCTTCTTGTGTTTTTGAAGGCGGTTAAAAAGAATGTTCACTTACTCTTGTCTTCGTACAACTCGTAAACTTCTTTCAACTTGGACTCCACCCGTTCCGCTCTTTCCAACAACGTAGCTTTCTCAATGGCGGCCGTCTCTTTCTCGACCACTAACTTTTTATAACTCTGTCTCAACTGACCGAGCTCCTCCTCTAGGGTTGGCACCTTTTCGAGGAGAGTTTTGTTCTCAGAGACGATTTGTTTGGATTTCTTGTTGATGTTTTCAAATTGTTTCTCGTAGTCCAGAATGAGTATGTCTTTCTCTTGCAGATTTTCTTGGTATGCGTCGAAAAGAGGCGCTGGAAGAGACATATTTTTATTTATTTTATGTATAATATTTGAGTATGAGTAAATATTGAGTAGTAAATATTGGAATTTTTACAACTTTTGATTGCATCAAGTAAACAATGGCGCTTTACAGGCTAACTCTCTAAA
The DNA here is from genome assembly GCA_963854355.1 of Epinotia brunnichana. Taxonomy (NCBI): domain Eukaryota; kingdom Metazoa; phylum Arthropoda; class Insecta; order Lepidoptera; family Tortricidae; genus Epinotia; species Epinotia brunnichana. The sequence goes on from OY977956.1 coordinate 5,284,494, forward strand.
ATCACTACCAATTTTGATGGAAACAAAAACAAACTCTGTTTCTAAACTAAAAGTTTTATTTGATTTGATGACCGTTTTAGCCTAGTGTGTAGTGACGCTGCCTATGAAGCTGAAGGTCCTGGGTTCAAATCCCGGTAAGCACATTTATTTGTGTGATGGATGAGCACGAATATTTGCTCCCGAGTCCTGTATGTTTTCTACACCTACAGTCCTACACATACATCCACCACAGTGACGGAGCGCCCATACATGCCGATTCCCACCCACATTTTTAGGCAAGCCTTTAGTTATATACTCTAGACTCTTTCATAATTTGTTTTGTTCTGGGTTGCCCATCGAAAATTTTCTGATCCACCACCATCCTACATCTATACCTACACAGGTAGGTATTCATTTAATTCCGTACCTAACGCCTGAGCACTCAATAGCCCTGAAAGATCGACAACCCTGGATGTCTGCGGCTGATCATCTGTCCCGCTCTTCGATTGAGCATCATCGGTGTTGCCAGCTTCTGAAATCAAATCAGACCATCTCAAACGATTAAACAATAGGGTAGCTTCCTCATGTTAAAATTTATATTTAGTGTTGCGATAGTAAATCATAAAATTATTGCAATAAAGTATAAATTATATAATGTAATTAAAATAATCAAAAGATAGGAACTTTGAAAGTTTGTATTGTCCATGAGTAAATTTATAGCTACCAATAAAATCCTTACGCTTTTATAGAAACAAAATTGTACAGTCGCCATCACATACATCGGAGCAAACAAGCACGTCACAAACATCGGAACACACCTCTATTTTTAAGGCATTAGGGTGCATGTGCCGATATTTTTGAACACCTATAGTGTACACTATGTACCTAGTGGTCCAACTTTGAGAAAGAGGTCAATCGTCGAATCCGACTCGGCTGGGCAGCGTTCGGGAAGCTACGGCACATCTTTTCGTCCAATATTCCGCAGTGTCTCAAGACGAGAGTCTTTGACCAGTGTGTGTTGCCAGTGATGACATATGGCACGGAAACGTGGTCGCTTACTATGGGCCTCATAAGATAGCTCAAAGTCACCCAAAGGGCAATGGAGATGGCTATGCTGGGAGTTTCTGTGCGCGATCGCATCAGAAATGAGGCTATCCGCAGCAGAACCAAGGTAACCGATATAGCCCTCCGAATCGCTAAACTTAAGTGGCAGTGGGCGGGGCACATTGCACATAGAACCGATGGCTGTTGGGGCGGAAAGGTTCTCGAATGGCGACCACGTACCGGCGCGGCGCGGCGTGGGTAGGCCCCCCACAAGGTGGACTGATGACCTGGTAAAAGTCGCAAGAGTCTGCTGGATGCGGGTGGCGCAGGACCGGCCATTGTGGGACTCATTGGGGGAGGCCTATGTCCAGCAGTGGACGTCTTTCGGCTGATATGATGATGATGATGATAGTTTACCTATGTATGTGATGGCGACTGTACGACAACAATGCACCTACACGCAGTATTTCGCGACCGATACAACGATTAGTATACAAATTGCAAAGTGTGACGTCATACTTTAACGTCAATTAGAAAAGAACAAAATACATTTATTTAACGTCACAAAACTGCATAATTAAAAAAAGAACAATTAGTATGGAGCGTTTCGGCAGCCGCCAGCAAGGGCCGTCTTTAACTCAATTTTTTAATTATTGATGTTGTTTATTAAAATTGTAGTTGCTTCCATACAAACATGTGTTCCTCACCAAAAACTGGTTCGAATGGCATCGTAAAAAAAGTCTTAGGACACAAGCCTATTCTAGCCAGAAATTTTCCGCGTGTAAAATCGAATTTTAAATAATGGAACAATCGCGAACATGGATTTTCACGCAACTGACCACTTTAGTAAAGAGGAGAGAACTATCTTGAACACCATCAGCGCTAGAAGGGGGGAAATGAATGGTCATTTGATACGGCACAACAACTTCCTTAAAACCATAATGGAAGGAGAGATAGAAGGTAGGTGAGGCAGGGGAAAACCACGGCGCAATTATATGGACAAATAAGTTTCTGTCAAAAATTTAATTTTTGGTACAAGCTTTTATTGCTGACTGTACTTTTCTGCATACCATCAACTACTCATTGAGACGATTCTAACGAGCCCAAACTCGATGGGGTTGTGTCGTTTTATTGCGGAGTTCCTATGGCCACCTTCCAGCTCCAGCATCAGTTCCGCTCCATGTCATCATATTATTTCATTGTCATGCGATATACATATGCATGCAAAATTTCAGCTCAATCGGAAACCGGGAAGTGGGTCAAAATTAACTTGCAAGATTTGATTACAGACAGACAGACAAACAGACAGACAACGGGACATACATACATACATACAATCACGCCTTTATCCCTAAAAGGGGTAGGCAGAGCACATGCAACTTGTGTTCCAGTGCCACTTTTAGCATAAATGTGGGTATAAGTATAACAGATCGACAAAATGTGATATCGAAGTGATAAGTTGCTAGCCCATCGCCCACAACACTACAGACAACGGGACAGGTGAAACTAAATAAAAGCTTGTAATAAAGGAAAAAGCTGATGTCGTGTCGTATCAGCTAATCAAAAGGCAGACAAGATCCACATCCACAGAAAAGAGGATAACTCTTATATTAATTTGTGATGACCACTTTAGGCGTCGCCTATCAAAGGGCTACTAACCCGGTCCTTTGTACCCAAGACTGGTGGTGATGAGCGAGTCCAGATCCAACCTCTCCGTCTTGTTTGCCCGGAATTTCTCCTGGTATCTTGACAGTTGGACATTCAATCTGAAAATAACAGCTCTTTTAACATTCATACAAAGCTTAAAGAAAACAAAGTGATTGCTATATGTTCTGGGAGTATAGTGTTTGAAGCCATCGCAGTAAGCTAGGTATAGGAATCAATTCTGGAATACATCTTTGAGAGAGTTTTACCCTGCCAAAGTTTCTATGATTTTGACTTCAGATTATACTTCATCTGGCCTGTGTAAAAAGTTTTTGCCTGCTCGCGCGCCTGCGTCAGATAGAGATACATGTTTAGGAGCTTGGCCGGTCAGTTACCTGTACAGCACGTCCTTGAGGGCCTGCATGTCTCTCTGCAGCCTACCTGTCTGCTCGCGTCAGATAGAGATACATCTTCAGGAGCTTGGCCGCTCAGTTACCTGTACAGCACGTCCTTGAGGGCCTGCATGTCTCTCTGCAGCCTACCTGTCTGCTCGCGTCAGATAGAGATACATCTTCAGGAGCTTGGCCGGTCAGTTACCTGTACAGCACGTCCTTGAGGGCCTGCATGTCTCTCTGCAGCCTACCTGTCTGCTCGCGTCAGATAGAGATACATCTTCAGGAGCTTGGCCGCTCAGTTACCTGTACAGCACGTCCTTGAGGGCCTGCATGTCTCTCTGCAGCCTACCTGTCTGCTCGCGTCAGATAGAGATACATCTTCAGGAGCTTGGCCGCTCAGTTACCTGTACAGCACGTCCTTGAGGGCCTGCATGTCTCTCTGCAGCCTACCTGTCTGCTCGCGTCAGATAGAGATACATCTTCAGGAGCTTGGCCGCTCAGTTACCTGTACAGCACGTCCTTGAGGGCCTGCATGTCTCTCTGCAGCCTACCTGTCTGCTCGCGTCAGATAGAGATACATCTTCAGGAGCTTGGCCGCTCAGTTACCTGTACAGCACGTCCTTGAGGGCCTGCATGTCTCTCTGCAGCCTACCTGTCTGCTCGCGTCAGATAGAGATACATCTTCAGGAGCTTGGCCGCTCAGTTACCTGTACAGCACGTCCTAGAGGGCCTGCATGTCTCTCTGCAGCCTACCTGTCTGCTCGCGTCAGATAGAGATACATCTTCAGGAGCTTGGCCGCTCAGTTACCTGTACAGCACGTCCTTGAGGGCCTGCATGTCTCTCTGCAACCTGCCTGTCTGCTCGCGTCAGATAGAGATACATCTTCAGGAGCTTGGCCGGTCAGTTACCTGTACAGCACGTCCTTGAGGGCCTGCATGATGTCTCTTTGCAGCCTGCCAGTCTGCTCGCGTCAGATAGAGATACATCTTCAGGAGCTTGGCCGGTCAGTTACCTGTACAGCACGTCCTTGAGGGCCTGCATGTCTCTCTGCAGCCTGCCCGTCTGCTCGCGCGCCTGTGTCAGCAGGATCTGTGTCCTGCTGCAGCTCATGCATACTTCCACCAGCGGAACCGCTGTCTCTGTGACATGGTCTGAGAAAGACAGGCTTTTCTGTTAAATTATACACCTAGTGCCAGGTATTTCTTTACCCATAGGCAGTAGTAGCAGAGTAAGGCACAGACATACTTCCGCCAGCCAAATAAAAGAGAAGGTTGCTGTCGAGTCGTACGAAGACGTCTAGAGGCTGGCAGAGGACAAAAATCAGTCGCGGTTACTCCAGTCTCCACCGACAAGAGCCTAGCTCTTAAATAATGATGATGAGGCATTTTAGTCTAGTCTGTTTCACTTGTAAGTTGGCAGAGATCAAATAATATGAAAATAATATTACTAACGAAACGGGGACTTTGCTTAGACAATATTTATCTCTATCTCTCTCTCTGTCTCTTCCCTCACTCTTCATTTTCTCTCTTGTCTTAGCGTTAACATCAGTTGCAGCCTCAGCTATTTGCTTGCCCCGGGCACCGCTCAGACAAATATTTCTGATAAGTACAATTAGCCGCTCAAGTGCATACCTACCTTTATCAGGCACATCCAACCGCTTCAGCCTATCGCCCAGCTCCTTGCACCTAGCGTCCAGTTCGCTGTTCCTATCCCTCTCCCCTTTAAGCGCCGCTTTACACTCTTCCACATACTGCACTAGGGTAGAATGCTGACTCTTAAGGTTGTCGTTCTCTTCGGCAAACAGTTTGTTGTATTCCAGCACCGCTCTCAATTTGTCCTTTAGCTTGAGGATGTAGGCGTCTTTTTCGGATATCTATGGGTACAATTCAAATACATATTCATCATCCTCATAGCGATATTCCCGGTTGTGCCCTAAACGAGCCAGGGGTCCGCTTTGACACCTAATCCCAAGATTTGGCATAGGCACTAGTTTTCTACGAAAGCGACTGCCATCTGACCTTCCAACCCAGAGGGAAAACTAGACCTTATTGGGATTAGACCGGTTTCCTCACGATGTTTTCCATCACCGAAAAGCTAACGGTAAATATTCCGTACATAAGTTCCCAATCGCTAAACTTAAGTGGCAGGCACATTGCACGTAGAACCGATGGCCGTTGGGGCGGAAAGGTTCTCGAGTGGCGACCACGTACCGGAAGGCGCGGCGTGGGTCAACCCCCACAAGGCGGACTGATGATCTGGTAAAGGTCGCGGGAGTCCGCTGGATGCGGGTGGCGCAGGACCGGTCATTTTGGCACTCTTTGGGGGAGACATATGTCCAGCAGTGGACGTCTTTCGGCTGATATGATGAAGTTCCGAAAAACTCATTGCTACAAGCCATAAAGGTTCGGCAACGCGCTTAATTGTGATTATTCTGGGCTAGCGAACTTTCCATCTACAAAAACTAAACTAACATTTGAACCAGGTCTGATGTGCCTACCGTATTGAATGACGCTCTCCTCACACCTACTGATGAGCATCGTCATGAGCCCCTCGTAGTTCTTGGACAGCTTCCTCTTATTTTCCTTGAGGAGGGACTTGCTCTCCCGACTAGGCCGGGGTGACCTCACCGCTACGGCCTGTATGATGCGCTTCCGTGAAGGCTAAATTAATCATTTTGACCAGGTCTGATGGTACCCACCGTAATGACGCTCTCCTCACACCGACTGATTAGGGTCGTGATGAGCCCCTCGTACTTCTTGGAGAGCTTCCTCTTCTGGTCCTTGAGGAGGGACTTGCTCTCCCGAATAGGCCGGGGTGACGTCACCGCTACGGCCTGTATGATGCGCTTCCGTGGAGGCTTAGGGGGCTTCTCACCTACAGCACAAGTCATTATACAGACCTCATTTCATGGACGAAAGGGGCTGCGATGGGCATACGGAAACAGTCAGAGAAACATGGATTTTTGAATTTATTTTCACACACATTTAAAAAGAATACAATTGGTTCAGATTTTTTGTCAAGAAGAATTTCAATCATGTTGGATAGAATAACAGTGATAGGAAAGCTGCTTCGGAGTATGGAATGGCCATTACTACATCACTAGAAATAATAATACAGGAATAAGTTGGCCCTACATAACCTGTTTTGAGTGTATTTTTCACCTTCATTGTGTGCAAAATAAAGGATACATAATACATAAATATAATCCAAAACAGTGTAATATTTGTATTGTTACTTTATATACATTGTAAATTAAAAAAAATGTGAAGTCAGTTCATTTAAATTATGGTATAATGAAATAATAATAAGTTTCTGTCAAAAACGTCATTTTTGGTACAGTCGCCATCACATACAGTAGACGGCAAACTTCGTGCGCAAATGAGGGGAAGTGGGGGGGCAGCTTGCACGTACAATTCGCCTTTGCGCAGGCAAGGTCATTTGCGCACGAAGTTTGCCGTCTACTGTACATCGGAGCAAAGAAGCAGCTCACAAACATCGGAACACACCTCTATTTTCAAGGCATTAGGGTGCATGTGCCGATATTTTTTAACACCTAAAGTGTACCTATGTATGTGATGGCGACTGTACAAGCTTTTACTGCCGACTGTACTTCTCTGCATACAATCAACTACTCATTGAGACGATTCTAACGAGCCCAAACTCGATGGGGTTGTGTCGTTTTATTGCGAAGTTCCTATGGCCACTGAAAAATGGATTGCAAATTTTGACGGACAACTTACATATTTACATACAGGCATGGCCAGATAATTAAGAACACGATTTTTTTCCCATACAATTGCATACAAATATGATTTTTTTAATTTTATGATAATTTAAAATTTGTTTGATTAAATTTGTTTCTGATTATACGGATGTAACCGTGTTTAAATTTAAACAGTATTTAATATAGTTCTTTCTTTCTTCTTTCTTTCTTTCTAATACATTGTTCCTAATTACAGTATGAACTTGTAAAAACTGGCCATTTGACCATCCGTATTTCTTTAAGCACAACTTTTACAGATTTTTTATATAAACTAAATTAAATCTTATTTATACACATATACCTCCATATACTCAGAAATAAAATTGGCCAAACACATTATAAATTATCATCAAATTTGAAAAGTCATATTTGTATGCAATTGCTTAATTATCTGGCCATGACTGTACATACGAACAGTGCAAGTTAATATAAACCTTGTAATAAAAACATACCAATAACATCACGAGGATCCTCATACATTGGATTGTCATCAACTAGCTTACAAGGAACATCATCGGTTCCTTCCAGCAGTTTAGACTCCGTCCTCTTCATCACAGTGTTTAGTATGTCCCGTCTCATACTAGCCCGTTTCTCTGTCCCCGTTACGTTGAAGAGCCTGTGGTCTAATGTGAAGTTACCGGAAAATGTTAGCTTCTCCGGACTTATGTGTGCGACACATTTCTTTGACTTTCGTTGTATTGATTTCTGTTGAAATGAAAATAATATTAACAAGGTGTCACATAAATACAAGGGTATTAACAATCACATGAAACTAACAAATATAAAATAGACTTAGTTTAAAAGGCACAATCAATGGTCTAATAGGTTTTAGCTCAACAATTATATTCTTAAAGTTAATTGGGTACAGGCATTGTCAGTTTTATCACTGCCTGCCTGATAAATAAATAAATAAATAATAGAGGACTGGTTTACCAATTAGGTAGGTCAAGAGCAAAACAAATTGGTGATATAAGCCTCAAATTACTTTGCAAATGTACTTAATTTAAATTTAATGAGCAACAAAATTAATCGAAAAAAAGAGGAACAAAAACCTTAATTTCAAAACATGCGAAGATAATGATCTTTTTGCTAAATTAATTCAAGTATTTTGCTTAAATGATACTGCTTGAAGCTAGTCATAACATCTTAAGGGGGTTCGATTGCCATACAAAACGTTATTTGACATTCGTAGGCTAACGGCGTGATATTTTAAGAAACTTATGTAACAAACTTTCATAAATTGGCTTCCCATTTGCGCTAAATTCCCCCTTTCCTAGAATAAACTTACATAAACTAGATTAATTTGAGAAATTGGTTTGTCACGTGATATTTTGGGAAAACTATTTTTCTCAAATTAATCTTGTTTACACAAGTTTATTCTAGGAAAGGGGGAATTTGGCGCAAATGGGAAGCCAATTGATGAAAGTTTGGTACATAAGTTTCTTAAAATATCACGCCGTTAGCCTGCGAATGTCAAATAACGCTTTGTATGGCAATAGAACCACCTGAAGTACTGATCTTTTTTTTTTTTTTTTTTTTTGATTTATTTAATACAATTATGTTTACATAGTTACTGTGTTACACATAAAGCCACTATTTAAAACCTGGAAGGTTTAGGCAATAGTTGGCGAGATCGCGCGGTACATTCCGCGTTCCATAATTTACTTAAGTATAATATAATATAACAATTTGCTAATATGTACTCCAATTTACTACTTACCTTCATCTAAACTTAGGTAGTACTTTTTAAGTAGCTTCTTACATTTTTCATGACTACTAATGGTATCGGTGAGGTCATGTAATAATTTCTTGGGCAGGTTATTTAAGATAGATGGAAGTAAGTGATCAATAGTTCTGTTACCATAAGTGTTAATGTTGCGTGGCAATAGGTATGGTGGCAAGTAATCTAACGTACGTAAATTATTAGGGCGTGTTTTTTTTTCTAATGAGGGTATTATTTCACATTCCTCAGTTAGTAAGGACAAACAAAATCTATTGAACACGTTAATGATCTTGCAGTGTTTGAATAGGCCTGTTTTATTATCACGGTATTTTGTTTTAACTGTATTAGGTACAATTGTTTTTAACAGTGCAAGTTGCAATTTATATATTTGCGTTAAGTAGGTTTTGTATGTCCTCCCGTAACTTGTAATACCATAGCATATAATTGAATCTGCAAGTGATAGGTAAAGCATTCGTAGTATACTATATGGTAGTTTATATTTTAAGATTGCCATATTAGCTAATATACATCTTAGTTTTGAACATACGTGGTCCACATGGGGTTTCCAATTAAATGTATTGTCTATAATTAATCCTAGGTACATGTGTTGGGGAACAAGCTCGAGCGCCTCACATTTACAGCTACTGTTAGGGTTATGTAGACAGTGATGATCGTGTGCTATGATTGTCGGGGCCCGTGGTTCTTTTGTGTACGGTGAGCATATATGTACAATTTTGGTTTTTTTAGAGTTAATTACAAGCCCCACATCATGGGCCCATTTGCATAACTGGTCGAAATTATTCTGCATTGTATTCTGGGCTTCGAGCAAATCTCGGTGAGAAGTTACTAGACACGTGTCTTCCAACTTATTTAGATAAAAAATATCTGTGCATGAATATTCACAAGAGATGTGTGAAACTGTGATGCATCATCATCATCGTCATCATATCCACTGCTGGACACAGGCCTCCCCCAAAGAGTGCCACAATGATCGGTCCTGCGCCACCCGCATCAAGCTTACACCCACCACCTTTACCAGGTCATCAATCCACCTGGTCTACCCGCGCTGGAAAGGGACTCGAGACCCTTTCCGCCCCAATGGCTATCGGTTCTACGCGCATTGTGCCCCGCCCACTGCCACTTAAGGTGAAGCATGCAAGGTGTCAAATATATGAAAACACATCTTCATACATATCTGGTAGATATCCATCCTTATTGTAGAGGCTTTTTGGTGAGGGAAAATATTGTAAGGAAACTGGTCTAATCACAATCACATTAAGTTTTCCCTCAGGGTTGGACGATCAGACGGCAGTCGCTTTCGTTAAACTAGACCTAGACTAAGCTAGTGCCGATGCCAAATCTTGAGATTAGTCGAAGAGGACCCCGGGCTCCTTCAGGGCACAACCGGGACAAACGCTAGGAGGACATTTAATCTAAGAATCTTTATAGTATGGCACAAAATCCACTGAGTTTGAGTTTATTGACAATGTGAGATGTGAGCTGCTTAGATAGATTACTTTAAAAACAAAGTTTTAACCAACTTCAAATCAGTAGCCAAATTGCTTCTAGTTCACCTATAAAATTATTATTTTATTTATTTATTTATTTTTAATAAGTACAGTGTTTTACATACTTAAAATTAAACATTGCCCCACAAAACTGTAGTGACAGTTTGACTGTGGGAGCGGCAGTCACTTTAGTCTGGGTGTTTAGGTATTAAAAAAAATGTAAACAAAAAACACCATGTGACTTGGTCTTTCAGCCAATAAGATAATACCATAGATACAAGAAGTTGCTATGATTGGTTGAATGACCAAGTCACGTGGGTTTTTTTGTTTACATTTTTTTAAATACCTAAACGTCCAGACTATAGGTAAGGCATTTATTAACAAAAAATATTTAGTTATTCATTAGTAACAGTAGTAGTAGTAAATAGTATAACTGCGTTTTATATAAGTACATCTAGGTAATGCTTTTTTATTTGAAGAGTTCCCTCAATTTCTCCAGGATCCCATCATCAGAACTGGATTTTGGTGACAACGGGACCAATCTGGAAGTATATGCGTTTGAACAAAGAAATAATTTTTCAAATCGGTTCTTAAACTACGGAGTTATCGCGTAACAAACACACAAAAAAACACAGTTGAATTGAGAATCTCCTCCTTTTTTGAAGTCTGTTAAAAATATCTGTAGCTAGCATGTTCCAATTAATTAGTTGTGGCATGTTCTAATAAATACAGCGGAATTTACCTTTGGGCTGTGACAAAAGCCATCTTCCATCATCACCTAGTTTCAAGAAGAGAAATCTTAGCACCCATATTGTATATTTGCACAACAAAGGGAAGTTTTCCGATCTTTGTTCCAACGAAGACAAAGCTGTAAAGATTTGCGTGTTCCGGATAATTTGTAGGTCACGTATTTATGTGAAATGAAAACTAAGTAGGTCACAACTTTGATACACGCACGCAAGCAAATGTATTGATAAAACTTCAGGGAACCCCTACTTATTCATTTGAGTAATATAATCCTTTGTACAACAAAGACTCAGCCAGGCTTTGGACAACTCGAGGAAGAGGTAAAAACGATCATTATTTTAAATACTGCAGTTTTACATTGATGATTTCAATTGATATGTTTTTAATCAATGTTGAAAACACCGGTATTTTGACAGTCCGTTGCCATGGTAACCAGATTTGTGCACAGACTACGATTTGTGCGGTGCCGGTTAATGTACGGCCATGGTAATGCACGGCCAAAATAATGTACAGCCCATTAATCCGCGTCCAATTATTCGGGGCACAAGTAAACCCTTTTTTTTTCTTTTTTAACCCAGAGTAAATCTTCATAGATCGCCAGCAGTTGTCCAGCTCACTAAACCTAGCTGTGAGGGAATTGGTTGAATGTTGCTCCGCCACCATCATTTGTGGCATACGTTTTTTTTGTACCGCACGCACTCCTACGCTGGGACCTCGATCCGGTGGGCGACAGTTGGACAGTTGTCACCGTGCCTGTCACCCAGAGGTAAGGGGGCTAGTAACTAAGGGGGCAGCCGGCGGTTATGCACCTGCCGTCTGTGCCCAGGGCGCCTGCGGTGCCGTTGGTCGGACGCATTGGAGTCCTCCCTGGCCCGTTCCACCGTCTCCTTCTGCCGCGTTACCTCATCGCAAAAGGAGACTACCACCTGCCACGATCTCTCGCTGTCGACCATGGATTGAATCATGGCTGGCAGCGAAATATCGGGTCCCACTGCAAGTGAGAGGCGAGCTCTCTCTTCGTTGAAGGCGGGAAACACTTCCAGCTTGTGCTGTGCTGTGTCTTCCGCCCCTCCACACTGGTGACAGTCGGGTGTCGGTTCCCTCCCTGTGATCTTCCACAGCATCTGTGTGACGTGGAAGGAAACCGCACCCCACTCCCTATTGAGCCCTCACTGCAGGACAGGCCGCACTGCCGTTATGGTCCAGTGGCCAGCTCTCGGCTGCTCCAGAGCTTCCATCCACTTCCGGAGAAGGGTTTGGTGGGCGGCTTCTCTCCATCGCCTTATCGCCTTGGTTGGTCTTCTCTGTGGCGGGACTCGGCTACCCGGCGGTACACTTCCGCCAGCACCTCGGCGTCCAGCTCCCAGGGTGGGGTGCCCCCAAGACGCAAGCCACCTCAAACGAGGTGGTGCGATACGCCCTCGATACCCTGACTGCCATGACCCTTTGCGGTTGCCGCATGTGGGCTTTGTTCTGGTAGGCGGACAGGGCGTCCACCCAGATGGGGGTACAGGGCCATCGACCGCACCACGCCCGTGTACAGTCGACGGCAGCTTGCTTTCAGGCCACTCACGTTCGGAAGAAGCCAGCTTAGAGCGGAGGCTGCACCCACGAGCTTTGGGGCCAGTCTCCGGAAGTGCTCCTTAAAATCCCATCGGCTGTCGAGGACGAGGACGAGTTCGAGGTACTTCATCGTCTTCTTAACGCCAACGGATTCTCTGCCGACAACAATCTGTGTACCAGGTGGAGGCGCCCTCCGAGGTCCGTGGAAACACAGGGCTTCTGACTTGTGCAGGGCAACCTGTAGTCCCAGTTTCCGGATTTTGTCCACTACGTGGGCCACGCCTGCCGTTGTCAGGAGGGAGGCGTCTCTGAACGTGCCGCCACGGGCCGTTACGAGAGTGTCATCAGCGTAGCACAGAGCACGTTAGTTCGACCCCCCGTAGGTTGGTGCTGCACAGCAAGAGCTCATTTACAGTAACCACTCAAACAGGCGATCACCCATCCAAAGACTGACCGCTGCCATCTTTGCTTAACCTGCGGAATCGTTTCCAACTCGCAGGCGCCGCTAGGCTATGAACTCTTCCTCCCCCACGGGTCACTGTTCAAAGCTCCAGCCCTGTATTCTACGTACAGCCTATCCTTCTGGACCCAATCGCGCCTCCTCCGCCTCCGGCTCCTAGTGTACTGGCGTCTCGCAACCACACAGGAATTGCGCAGCTGCGTGAGCTCTGCAGTCCACCAGTACACGTGTCGCTTCGGGGAGGCCGCTTTGGCCCGCGGTATTGCGGCATCGCAGACCTCCATCTTGGCTTCGCTGAGTTTTGCTGCCTCCCGCTCTACCTCCGCCGGGTCTTCGGGCTCCTCCATCCAGGCTTGGACCAGGGCCGCCTTGTAGAGAAAATCCTGGTCCAGGCGCTTCAAAGCCCATCGGCGGGCGTCGTCTCTCCGGGAGTGGCTTGGGCTGTCCCGATACGTCGGGTGGGCGGGGCCTTCATATCGGATATATCTGTGGTCCTATAGGGTCTCCACGCCCGCCATCATTTCCCAGCCCTGGATACTGCGCGCCAGAACGGCATTTGCGAACGTGACATCCACGATGGAGCTGCCATTTTGCCGCAAGCACGTGTCAACCGTCCCGTGGTTGAGCACTACCAGCCCGGTCGCAACCGCCCACTCCTCCAACAGTTGTACTTTCGGGGTCGTGGCGGGGGATCAAGTGAACCCTAACCTAACCGTCCTAAGACAGAGTTTGCTTTTGTCAGGCAGGTGACCCTAACCTATCATCCTGAGGAAACTTGGTCCGGGGCATTAATTGGAAGCCATTTTTGTTCGCCCTGATAACGCACAACGCAATAATCCGCGTCCACAATACAGGACTTGAATTATCGGGCCGTACAGTATTTCACCGTGCATTATTGGCTCCCGATTGGCGGCCAATATACGGCCATTATACGGCCAATACCCGGACGCGGGACGTAGTATCTGCTTCTTAGTAGTCTGTGACGGTGATTATTATAGCTGTCTCTTTCTTTAACATGCAATAGAAAGAGACAGCTATGGTGGATCATGAGTATTTAATCACCAAATCACCGTGTATTGACCGCCATTTGTGCCTTTCGAGATACTGATCCTTTCCTTTGATGAAAACACAATAGCCATTGCAATGAGACTGCTTTTATTTTATTATAATGCACAACACAGATACAATATACTAGGCACAAGTTATCAAGAGTTGTACACTAGATGGCCGTAGTAGTAATAATAATGGATTACTTTGATATATATATTTAATATATTTTAACACCTCCACTTATCAAAATAATCCAAGAACTATACAGGTTCTAAAAAATTATAATAATTACACAATGCTTTTGATGCCCAATTTTTTTACAAAATAGTTATGTTTGATACTACATAATCCTTTGGTCAAAAGATCTGCGGGCATTTCAGAAGTTGGCAAATAAACAATTTGTACAAATTTGTTAGCGACAGCTTCTCTAACAAAATGGTGACGTACATCGATGTGCTTAGTTCTTTTATGGAACAATGGATTTTCAGTTAACTTTTGTGCACCTTGGTTATCATTATATAAGACAATCCTGTAGTCACAGCTAACAATTTCTGACAACAAATTCTTTAAGTAGATTGCCTCTTTGACAGCCTCTGCTATTGCCATGTATTCGGCTTCTGTACTTGACAAAGCTACTGTTTGCTGCTTTTTACATTCATAAGAAATTATCGTGCCTGACAATTTAAAGCAGAAACCAGTATAAGATTTCCTGTCAACAGTATTTGAGGCCCAATCTGCATCTACGAAACATTCTAAATTACTATTGTCATCTGTAAACATTAATCCATATGATTTAGTCTTCTGCAAATACTTTAATATTCTTTTTGCATGTGCCCAATGTACAGATGTGAAACAATTATTAAATTGGCTCAAGTAACTTACACTATAACTGATATCTGCCCGGGTAAGTACAGATAAATACATAAGGCTCCCAATCAGCTGTTGATAAGGGTACTGTTTACACACCTGCTCAGTTTTTTCTAACTTTAAATTACTTTCAATTGGTGTATCAACAGCATTACAATGTGACATATTGAATTTTTTCAAAATATGGTTAACAAATTGCTCTTGATCTAGGGATATACTACCATTTTCATACATTTTTACCCTCATACCTAAACATTTCTTCAGTTGCCCTAAGTCTTTAGTTTTGAAATTTGACATTAAATCCCTCTTTAAGTCATCTGACATAGCTTTACTATTTGAGAAAATGAAAAAATCATCCACAAATATAGTTACTATTATTTGCTCATTCTTTACACATTTACTATATAAGCATGGTTCCAATTTTGACTTAACATAACCCAAGCTAAGCATACAATCATCAACTCTTTTGTTCCACGCTCTAGCGGATTGTTTTAAACCATATATTGCACGTTTTAATTTAAGTACGCTATTACTCTTACAACTTAAATTTGAGGGCACTTTCATGTATACATTTTCATCGAGGTAGCCGTTCAAGAAAGCTGTGGTTACATCTAGATGGGTAATTTCAAACTTTAACTTTACACTTAAAGCGAATAATAGTCTTAAAGTCGAATACCTAAGGACCGGTGAGTATGTTTGTTTATAGTCCACACCTTCTTTCTGGGTAAAGCCCTTAGCCACTAAACGAGCTCTAAATCTCACTTTTTCATCACTATCATATTTTTTCTTGAAGACCCATTTACACTGAACCACTCTATCTGCCTCCTTCTTGTCAACAACTTCCCATGCTTGGTTTTCCTCAAAAGCCTTCAGCTCTTCCATCATTGCCTGCTGCCACATGTCTTTCTCAGCCCCATTCATTGCTTGTTCATATGAGATTTCTTCACCATTAGACTCTATGTCCTCCACCAGGCACAGGTTTGAGAAACCATATCTGTCAACTGGTTTTTTGACACGCTTGCCATTTACAGCGGGTACCTCTTTCATCTGTATATCACTCTCTTTCTCACTCATTGTATCAATATCTTCTTGACACAATGTATATTCTGTTGAGTCATCGGATGTTACACATGAGTTTAATGTGTCATTGACATAGGTGGAATCATTTGGATCTGAATAGGAACTCTCTTCTTCCGATTCTTCCTCCACTGGCGTTAGAGCTTGTTTTTCTTCTCTCTCTTGTTCTTGTACTACTATCTGAGCTGTGTCTGTACCTATCTCTTTCTTCTCCATGATAACAACATCTCTGCTCGTAGTGATCTGCCTTGTCTTCGGGTTATATACTCGATATCCTTTAGTGTTTTCTGGATAACCAACTAAAATATATTTGACTGCCTTTTTATCCCATTTCAGTCTTCTAGGCTTGGGTACATGCACCATGACTTCACTACCAAATACTCTGATGTGACTCATGTCAGGTTTCTTACCTGTCCATTTCTGAAATGGTGTCTCATGTCCTAGACCTGAGGCCGGCGACCTATTTTTTAAGTAAACTGCCGTATTAACTGCCTCCGCCCAAAACTGTTTCTCTAAATTAGCCTCAAAGAGTAAGCATCTTGCACGTTCAACAACTGTCCTGTTAAAACGCTCACAAAGACCCCCTTGTTGGGGCGTGTACGGGTTTGTCTTCTGATGTATAATACCTGCTTCTTTTAAATAGCTTTCCATCTGTTCAGAACAATATTCACCGCCTTGGTCCGAGCGAAGTATTTTGATTTTATTTCCAGTCTGGTTTTCAACCATACTTCGATACTCTTTGAAACGTTGTAACACTTGATTCTTCTCCTTCAGGAAATACACAAATGTCATACGACTGGCATCATCCACAAAAAATAAAAAATACTTTGCCTGACCTATAGATTTGGTCTCCATAGGCCCACATAAATCTGAGTGCACCACTTCCAGCAGGGTTTCACTTCTATGGTTTGCGGACGGGAAAGGTAATCTGGCTTGCTTACCTTCGCAACATATTTCACAGTTGGATTTCTGAATGTCAGCTTTGTCAGTATAAGTCACTCCCTCTACTGCACCATTCTTCATTTTTTCCAGGTCACTGCTATTAATATGCCCGAGTCTTCTATGCCACTGCCTTGAATCTGTCTTGTGTATGGCTGCCGCTGCTATCACCTTCTCTGGCATCACAGTATTTAATTTGTATACTCCATTATGCAAATTTGCAACTCCTATTAGCATATTCTGTTGATTACGGATGTAGCACGCATTCTTTTCGAACGAAACTGTGTTCCCGTTTGCTATCAACTGGCTAACTGATAACAAATTTGTTGTGAGGTTAGGAATGCACAAAATATCTCGTACTGGGATGTCAAACTGAGTACCATTTACTAACGTAGTAATTTGTGTATCACCGGCACACAAAACTGGCATGGACATTTTATTTGCAACAACTATTTCTTTAATTTCGTGTACTTGTCGAACTTCCGATAGACTTTCTTGATGAGCCGTCAGATGTTTGCTTGCACCTGAGTCTATATACCAATCTTCCGGACTGAATTTCCCATTCAAAAAAACGGCACTAAATGCACCAGCATCCTTAATTCTTGTTTCGGTACATTGGTTCTTATAATGACCAATTCTCTTGCATTTATAACATTTTATTTGTTTTCCGGTTGACGCTTTACTTGTCATCGGAGTTGGTTTTGACTTATAATGTGCAGTGTTGCCACTTCTCGTTCGCTGGCTAGGGTTCGTCCAAAACGCCGATTCGGTTCCACTGCTGCCAACATCAAAAGTCATATCGAGTAACTTCGTTTTTATGACGTCAGCGCTAACTGCCAAACCAGAGTGCTCGATGGCCATTATCATTGGCGCGAACTTTTCTGTGAGTCCGGCCAACAGTAATGAACCTACCCACTCCTCGTTTATCTCAAAACCTGTTCCTTTCAATCGTTGCGCTGTTTCCACTATCTGAGTCACATAACTTGTCATGGATTCACAATTCTCGAGACGAATAGATATCAATGTTCGAAGTAAACTTATCTTCCTTGTAAATCCAGTGTCGTCGAATAACTGTTTTAACTTATTCCACAAAGTATTTATCTTGTTCTCGTTCTTGATGTGCACATATAACGAAGGATCGATGGTCATAACGAGCTTGGCTTTAGCCTTTCTGCTGTCCTCGTCCTTTAAATCTGCAGCTATGGCGTCAAGGTCGATTCCTTCCAACAGCATGAAATTTCGAACCGCGAACGCCCAATCGTCATAGTTCTCGCGTCCTTTTAACTTCGGAATGTTCATTATATAACTTGATGTCGACATTTTTGATAAACACACGAAAAAAACTCCAAAATATCACTTGGAAACTACGAATAGCCCATAACCTGATGAAAACACAATAGCCGTTGCAATGAGACTGCTTTTATTTTATTATAATGCACAACACAGATACAATATACTAGGCACAAGTTATCAAGAGTTGTACACTAAATGGCCGTAGTAGTAATAATAATGGATTACTTTGATATATATATTTAATATATTTTAACAATTTACTCCCTGAGCGAGAGGGCCTACCGCGAAACGAAATCGAACTTCGTTCGTGTATCTCCGTCTCTGTCGCACTTGAGTGTTCGAGCAACAGAGAGGGAGATACACGAACGAAGTTCGATTTCGTTTCGCAGTAGCGGTGCGGTAGCCCCTCTGTATTGAGTAATTTGACCATTATTTTACAGAATAATCGTCTGAAACCCCATTATTTCCCTCTGTGTGAAGGCCAATTACACACCTAGCAATTTATCACAACAGTTCGCTTTAGTTGTAATCAGTTGTAATGAGACAGTAAGTCAAAGAAAACCACCAAACCCGCGAACCGCGCGGTTTTCAACAATGACCAAAGAGATGTCCATGGTTTTCAAGGTATATGTATTTAGGTAATATTTTTTGTTTATGGTCAGAAGAAAAAGAAATTTAATTATTCATTAAGTATTTGAGATAATTGAAATATGAAATGAACTATTATAAATGTGTTATAAATACTTGAAAACCGCATAGAGTGTAAACGATGGTGTGAAAGTGAATGCCTTTGAAAGAAGTCGTAAAAAGTATGCTTTCAGCTAAATCCAAGTACAAGTATCTATCCCGCGTTATTAAAGTTTCTTTTTTGTACGTATGTCATGTTTTTTTTATAATTTGTTTGTATTATTTAGGTACTCACATGTTTGAGAAAAGCACTATATTTACCTTGACGGAAACTGGGATTGCCTGACTCGTCAACCACCTCGTCAGGCAACCCCTTTCTTTCCGCGCCTCGGCAATAATGTATACCATACTATTTGTACATTCTGTGACCATACATACCTCCATAAGTATTGCCTGCCTTGCCTATAAATAGTATTACTATCCGGCCTCGCTACGCTCTCGGCTGTCTATATACTTAGGTACCTACTCAGCAGCAAAGATTATTGAGAAGTCTGCAGGCAATCCCGGCCTTTGTAGTAATGTACTATTGTTGTTGTTTACCACTGTTTACGTTTAATAGAGGTGTTGTTTTTCTCATAGATTCTTAGTGTAATTTTTTATTAAACAATTTTTAATAAAGAATATTTGTATAGTATTGTACCTAATATTGCTGGTACTATGTACTACCTCTGACCAAGAAAAAAATCTCATGCATAATGTTAGTTAGGTATATGTATTTAAGTGTAACTATCTTAGTGTTATATCTTATTCTTTAAAAGTACTATTAACTCTGTTGTTGCATAAAAGGTTTCGGTCAATTAGGATAGAAAACTTAAATTACATCACGTTCAACCACCATGCAGAGGTAAATGATCACTTTTTCGTTCAGTGACCCCTTATCATCATGTCAATAAGATTTGTTTTGTATCTTATCACCTTATCATTTTCTCAGGCACCTGTTTTGATGTTTGGCAATAGCGAATAGATGTCGTTAGTAGTCACATAAACACGCTAAAACGTTATAATCGAGCGAATTCAATAGGCATGTTTAAACTACTATAAGTCAGTGACATGAGTGTTTTTAATTTAGTCGCATTACACCAACCAATGCGACTGCGCCGGAACAGCTGAGCGACAACAGCGACGCGGCGTGATGTGGTTGAACTTAGAACTAAACAGTCGCATCATGTCTGCCCGCCGGTCCGGTGTATGACGCTCGGCATTTATAATAACCTAAAAGCGTTTGTTTCACTCCGTCCTCGCAAATTGAGGTTCCTTATAGTTAATTGTATCTATTAACGTTAGTGACTATTTGCTAGTTTTGTTTAAAAGTGTTAAAGAAGTTCCGGCAGTGTACACTGGATCCGCACTTGCTGTTCTTCGCGCTTGCGTTTATCGATTTTCATTTTACAATGAACATATTGTTTTGTTTACTTTATAACAGTGTGTAACGTTATTAAATTTATGCAAAATGTGGTGTATTCGTGCCTGATTGTTGTGGTGTAAGATTGATTCAAGTATGTGCGAAGGTGCGCGCAAGACTTCGTGTTTTGGATGACAAAAACATGGAATTTGAGAACGACTTCAGTTTGAAAGAATGGGCAAAGGACAAACCTTTGTCCATTCTGCAGCTGGATCCGGCGGACCGAGCAGTTCTCAGGATAGCAGGTTTGTTATAATTAAAAAGTTGTTTTAAAAAAAAACTTCCGTGGCATATGGGTCTTTTCCCATGTACCTACCTAATTTAATTTACTCTATTAATCGGGTCACGTTATCATGTTTGATAACGTCGTCATTCAAGATTAATGCCAGCTATGTAAACGACGTAAGCGTGATAAAAAAGGTATTAAAACAAAATGTGGCGCGGTATTTTTATGCAGCGTTTGTTTTTTTCGTGCTGTTACGGCCTCGCGTAAGTTTTCACTTTCGTCCCGTCTCGTAAATTGGTCTAGAACGATACATGCAAGTGGAATAGCTTCATTATTTACTGTTTTCGAATTAATACTCAAGGTTGCGCACGCCGGTTAATTAAGGCAGGTATTTGCAGTTTATTTACATCCTGTAGTAAAGTTGATTGTCCCTAGGTCCCCTAGCTAGGTAGTTAGGTAAGTCGGTAGCCAGCCAATAGGATGTGTGTATTTTGCATGGATTATTTCAAGGCCGGTCTATTTCCTCAAGTTTTCCGAAATGTGTGTGTACCAACACAATGTAATCAATCATTGACTATTCAATGTTCGTTTTCTATGGATAGTTTACAATTAAATTGAACTCTGATACGTTATGTATGCTCTAAAAGTGGGTTGCACCAAACCGTCTGTATATAATCGTAAGTGGTGTTCGTTAAAATCTGATGTTCATGTAGGTATTTTGAAAAGTTTCTATGTACTGACAGCCGACGCCATATTTAACGTTGAATGGGCCTGTAATCGTTATTTGGTCCAACCCGCCTTTACTCTGACACCTACTTCCAATATTTATTTACTCAATATTAACATTTGAATATTTTAGTTTTACTTCTAGAAAGCAAACTAAAATGAAGTGGGCAGAAGAATGTTCGCAACGTGCAGGCGTCCATATGCAACGGTGACCGATTACCGTCAGGCGGGGCCCGGGGCCCATACGCTTATTTGCCAAAGAATAAAGCAAAGAATAATTGAAATAAATAATGAAACAAATTCATAGAATTATGTTACTAACTAGTAAACAAAAGCAAGGAATAAATAATAGTATTAACAAAAGCGTATATAGATGGTTATTTTATCGTAAATTGTATTTAAATGTTAGAGGTCATTAAATATACGAACATGCAGGTAAATTTGTTTGTTTACGTTTTTGCCAAGAAATCAGGAATATGTTGACTTTATAGAAGAATTGTAAAATTTTACTATTCTTTACCAAGACGGAATACGTATTTATAAATCTAATGGGAGCACCTCGGAGTCAATTCGTCCGTTTGTTCATCCACGTTTTACGAATTATTTCAAAGGATGGTGCTCAGTGCTCACATAGTAGGTACCTGCACCAACGATTGCAAACCGATCAACGTTTAATATGGCTCCCGTAGCCGTCCTTCCATAGAAGCTTGTCAAACTTTCCATATATTCAGATTTTAACGAACACCACAGGCCGAAACGCACTGAAAGCGGTGGCGGTGCGGCGCGGTGCGTGGCGGAGGCGGTACCGGTTGTAATGTTCGAGCTAATATGAAAGGGTCCGCACAGAATACCGCGGCGGGACGCGGCGCGGCGCGGTATTCTGTGCGGACCCTTTCATATTAGCTCGAACATTACAACCGGTACCGCCTCCGCACCGCGCCGCCACCGCTGTCTGTGCGTTTCGACCTTTACGATTACAAACGGTATGGTGCATGCATCCCACCCCTAAATACATAGGCAAGTCTGTGTCAAGTCAACCCACTTCCAGCAGTGACGCCACGGCACTATTGGCGAAGTGTGAGAGACATTATGGTCATTCATATTGCGCAATCAATTTACCTTTTACACAATATTTTATAGATACCTATTTACTTACGCATCTGTCTAGGAATTCGAATGACAATTATTCATTCATTATTATGATATTTATAACTAGGTAGGTCACGATATCGAGACTAAAGACCTACAGTTTCACATTAATCAATTTATACAACGCATTTTCTTGAATGCTCAGATAGCGTTAAAATATCTAGGTACCTACACTATTACATTGGTAGTTACATTATTACTGAGGCCGGGAAATAAAGGCCAAAACGCACAGACAGCGGTGGGGGCGCGGTGCGGTGCGGCGCAGAGGCGGTACCGGTTGTAATGTTCGAGCTAATATGAATAGATCCGCATAAAGCGGCGCGGCGCGGCGCGGTATTCTGTGCGGACCCTTTCATATTAGCTCGAACATTACAACCGGTACCGCCTCCATGTTTGACGAGTAGCTAGTAGTAGCAGGTAAATGCGCCTTTCAGTGACATTATGAATAGGCATTTCCATATGGCAAACACATCCGAACTATCTAAATTCAAAGTTCATTAAATCGTGGAATGTCGGACTGATGACGGCCATAGCTCAAGGATTGGTATTCGATCCACCCTATTTGGAGGTAGGGGACATGATCATCACTACTGTGATGTCTTTGTCATTCTGATTTTGAAAGATATAAACTTGAAAGTGGGACGAGTAAAGCAAATAAAATACCACCATCCTTCCGTAATATATCACGATTCGCTAATAGAATTTTATTTTCTGTCTATGATTTGATGGTTGAAAACAATATTGAATGCGGTACCGTTTAAGAAGCACAAAAACAAAGAAACATTAGCTGCGTTACGTCACAGATCCGAACCTTCGTTCCACGCCTTTTGTTTTTTAATCAACAGTTCATTAAACCCATGGGCCGTAACGTCGTCTTTTTATCCATTTCCATAGCTTTCACCGTTGCAGCCGCATTGGAATAGAAACTCAATGTCACAAGGTTCTAATGACTGCATAGCGTGATTAGGAAATTAAATAAGGTAGACTAGGAACTATGCTCTTTATTAGTCTATTCTAGACCTAAGTATCTACCTAGTTTTACGGACGTAGTCAGCGTATCCTGTGACCTATGTATTTAAGTATTTATTTCTCTATATAAGTATCTATATCGTCGTCTAGTACCCATAGTACAAGCTTTGCTTAGTTTGGGACTAGGTTGATTTGTGTAAGATTGTCCGCAAATATTTATTTATTTATTTACCTATGACTCTATGAGAAGGTACATTCTTCACCCAAAGGAAAGAGACAGATGATAAACGCGTTAGTAACGTTTTTACTTTAGTTATCTGTTCAGAAACGGAAAGGGGTTTCACCCTATTATTTAAGAACATAGGGCACAAGGTCATACTATATTTTGTATGTATTCCACTGGCTACTATAAAGGTAGAAAACAGCGGATGCGCTTACCTTTAGCTAATATATTAAGCCTCTGCTAGACGGTCGCCAACACGCCCCTCCGAGTCCTCCGACCGACCTTGGTCCGCACCGACCGTGTAGACAGTTGTTTGCATTAAAATTTCATACTACAGTCGCTCGGTCGGAGGGGCGTGTTGGCGACCGTCTAACTAGCAGAGGATTTAGCTACATGCCCAAAAGCACAAATTAATTAAACAGATAAAGCATCTTGAGCGCCAGTGATGAAATGTACAACATTGCCGCCCTAGGCCCTTGTAGATGTAGTGATGTACTTTTAACTAGTTAGCTAACTTAATGGTCAGGATTCCCTCCAGCTAAACCGTAAACTAAGATCACCATACAAATGGACTTAGTAAATTCAACTTTATGTGCTCGTATATCTACTTAAGGAGGTGTTTACACTTATTCAATCATAGCTATGTCAACTTTCTACTAAATAGGATAGGGATAGGATAATAGGGGTTGCGATCCAAGATCTGGTGCGTACCTGGTTCAACGTGTCTCGTTGGCTATCCAACGTGGTAATGCGGCGAGTATTTTTTGGACATTTGAGCCAGGTACGTATCACGCAGGGCGATAATCCTGGATCTAGGTTATGTGGTTTTATGTTGGTAGTATAGTTATAGTTGACGAGGCGTGTTGCGGATGGTGAGTTGTAGCTGTTGTGTACTGACGAAACCTGTGGTCAATCCTTTATCTGTGGAATGACGAAACCTGCGCTGTGGATCCTATAAGTTGACATTTCATTGTAATTAATATACTATATGGTTTTTAATTTTTAGAAATATATTTGTAATTAATAGGTTCTTAAATAAATGCTTTTGTTTTCTACTAAATAGCAAGGAAAAGTAATAATTATAATTTACTCGGAACACGACCTGAGGGATGGGACTGCCAGAGCTGTCCACACCGCTGCCCGTTTGGCATCTCTTATTTGAGGAACATCGACACAAAGAAGAAGAAAACAAAGTTTTAACCGACTTCAAATCAGTAGCCAAATTGCTTCAAGTTTGCCTATAAAATTTGAAGAGTGCCCTCGATTTCTCCAGGATCCCATAAACAGATCTGGATTTTTGTGACAACGGGACAAATCCGGAAGTATATGCTTTCAAACGAAGAAAGAATTTTTCAAATCGGTTCATAAATTACAGAGTTGTATAACAAACAGAAAATAAAAAAAAATAAACATACAGACGAATTGAGAACCTCCTCCTTTTTTGAAGTCGGTTAATAAACGGCTTAAAGGTGGATGACATTCATCTAACATTTCTAATGTTATTCATATCGTCAACCTTTTATTAGTAAGACATATCAAATAAACACCTACTTTGCCGATTAGAAGACATCAGTAAAACGTAGAGCTTGATTATATTCTCTTTGGACAGCCGATCTATTATCACTAGCCGAAACTGGACTAAGAATACCTAAACTGGTTAATATAGCGTGGGTAGATATTTTTCAGCATATATTTCAAACATTTATACATCTTAACTGCCATTCCAAAGTTTATTCATATCATATGTAAATCCAAAACGATATCAATAAATTCCCATAATCTACATTTCAAAAACCCACTAGTACAAACTGGTTCCATAGTTAACGTGAGAATTTGTGGCGAAATTACAAAAAACATTAATTAACGAAACAGACGAAAACGTGTTTGCGAAATACCTGTTGCGCTGCGCAGTTATCAACATAAATTACCTACACTACATTGTCATTAGAACTAATTGTTATAAAAACTCTTTGTGTGGTCGATTCTTGATATTTCTCGTGACCAAAGATCGCAACTATGCTAAATTGAGACCGGTCAGTCGTTAAAAATCAAGACTTTGATGGTGGAATACTTACTAATCGGTGCGTACAGCACATTGTAATCAACACCACCTCTCGATTAAAGTGACTAAATTGAAACTTGTAAAGTAAGCACCAGTTGAAAACGAAAAAAAATGTAAACAAATATGGCTGACTATCAATTGCATTTGTTGTCCCGTGTCTAAATCGAATCGATAACAAACTAACACTTCATGTCCCATCGCTACCAATTGAAGTTTTTTCATAGATTCAGAGAGATCAATCAAGAAGTCAGCCATATTTAGTTTAAATTTTTTTCGTTTTGAACTGGTATGGAGTTTATGCAGACTATTCCAGTCTCATTTTCTATAAAATATGAGGCGTGGTAGATGTTTCTCAGGGGCGAGGCGTCGGGCCAGAGTTCCTGAATAAACGATGTCTTGAGAGTGAAATACCTACATTTTTATCTGTAGCTGTCAACACAATGCTCAAATCAATAATAAGGGTCGGCAACGCGTTGACGTCTTCTCTGGAGTCGCCAGCGTAGACTATTAGGATTAGGTTTTATGTATATTAGTATATGTATAACTTAAATGGCATTATAGGGCATAAAATCGTGTCGATGAGGTCATAATCA
The DNA here is from genome assembly GCA_963854355.1 of Epinotia brunnichana. Classification (NCBI taxonomy): domain Eukaryota; kingdom Metazoa; phylum Arthropoda; class Insecta; order Lepidoptera; family Tortricidae; genus Epinotia; species Epinotia brunnichana. The sequence continues at coordinate 5,310,584 of OY977956.1, forward strand.
TAAATGACCTATCGCTCGCATTCGCGATTTAGTGATATGTGCGTGTATTAGTGCGAGCAAGAGGTCTGACTTAACGATTATGACCGCATCGGCACGTTCATTTCAGTCATATAGTCGGATATGTAAGCAACCATTACTCTTAAAATTTTCCGAGATTCTCTTTCCTAGGTGTTTCACTTTATGGCGTCTCGGACGAAGTACCGAAATCACCACGCTCCGCCGACTCAGCGCAGGTCTAATTACAAGGTAATTTAACCCTTCCAAGATCTTTGGCTTGACGCCTTTCACGTAATATACGAGTTCAAATATCTCTAGTTCGTTTAGCGCTTTAACGATCGCAGTCCCGGTAGAACATGTTTCTCTGGGAGATTGACAGTCACTCTTTGGGTAAACTGACGTGATTTTCCTGCTCAGAAACGGTCTTAGATGGGGATGTCGTTTTTCAAGATGTCGCGTGGTATAGTACATGTACCACTGAACTCAAACCAATCCTATATTCCTTCCTGGCTATAAACTATCTTCGTGCAAAATTTCAGCCAAATCGGTTGAGCCGTTTAAGCGTGATTGAGTAAAAAATATTTTTCTAAACATCCAAACTTTCGCATTTATAATATTAGTAGGATTACAACAGATAGATGGGATGAGAGGATGCCTATATAAAACCGCTTTTCCTTCTACAAATAAGTAAATCGTCACAAGATAAGCTCCATAAGTTCCATAGCGCAATACTTAACACAACATTTCAAATTTCAACTTCAGACCAGGAAACAAATCCCGTCGTAAACTATCTCCACAACCCAACGTGTGTTGTGCATTGTGACTAATCAGCGGTCTCTGCAACTGTCATCGTAAAACAACCACTCAATTTGTGGACTAAAACTTTACGATCCAAAGAGGAAGTCGGCTAATTCAGGTTTGTTGACCCCTAGTGGAATACAGATCAGAATGCCTTAGCATTTACTGGCTTCAAGCCACCTCGGCATGCCGCATTTTGTTTTGTTTTACTATAGACTTGCGATGTAGTCAACTATTGCAGATGGCTTTCTTATCGATAGGACGAATGCGTATGAAAACACCTTGCGGTAGTTGAGTCATATGAATAGGAGTACATAATATGTGTTTATTTGTGGTTTTAAGCCAAAACATTAATAATTTATTGATTTTTAAGATTTTTTTAAATATAGTACAGTCGCCATCACATACATCGGAGCAAACAAGCAGCTCACAAACATCTGAACACACCTCTATGTTCAAGGTATTAGGGTGCATGCGCCGATATTTTTGAATACCTATAGTGTATGTGATGTATGTGATGGCGACTGTAGCAAAGTCCGACCTATCCGCTTATTCAGTTAGACGATTCACACGTTATTTTCTCTTCCAAATTCCATAGAAATATCGTAATAGAGAAGATCTTACTTAGACCAACTGAATGTCAACAACGCTTACGAAGGACTTGCAAACGTCCATTCGCTGCGCTTATCAAGCAAGCCGTACGTTCGTTTTAGCTGTATTTTATTGTAGCCCTCGTACTGCAATAAATCTTGGCGTATCAACTCAATCAGTGTACAACGGCTTGGTTTTAATTGCCGGCGAAACTAGGGTGCGCGGAGAACGCCTAGTAAAATGACCTGCGTAAATACGTGGTGTTAGTTGTATTATTAAACTACTGTATTTTATGTGTTCAGTATTATACCGATTTGTGAGTTTTGTCGAAATCAACAAGTTTTTACAGTAAGTAAGTGGTTTGTAGTTTTTCATCAAACAATTTGGCAGGAGCTGTTCGTTTATTACTTACAGAGTAGACGTGTGCGCCGCGCCGCCGCGCCGCCGCCGCCGATGATTTTTCCACGCCGCCACCGCCGATAAATTTGACCGGCGTGAGATCGGCGTGGCGTAATTTCGTTTTAGTTAGAACAGTGTCAATTATTCTATGCAATTTATTAAACAAATTTTAATTCCAACGCTGAATATAAAGGAATCTTTACAGCTCATTGTCAACCCTTGAATGTTCTACATTAAAGAGATTGATTTAATTCGCTTCGCAACTTCATTTCATTTCATTCATTTCAATTAAATAAAAATCTGCAATTCTGCAGCGGGACACGCTACGTACGAAAAGAATGCCCTCACTTGGTATTGGTTCACATTCATGCTGTTATATCCATAATTGTAATATTAGTACGAACATACAAACCATGCCAGATATCGTCAGCTAAAGTCACAAACCCCTTAATTCCATTTTTTTTTCAAATAATTATTTGGCAATTATATACAACGTAACGTCATCAAAAAAATTGTGATGACTTTATTAAGTACTACTGCTGCAAATCTTAACTTTTTACCTGACTGCCGAAAGAGAGGTCATGTTTTCCATGTGATGTAAATTAAATACTATTTTTTGTGCCTCCTGTAAAAATGGATCAGATTGAGTTCATAGGTTTGCAACATTAGCCGACGATAAATAAATGTGAATTCGTTTCTCTAGCACGTCTGACGTCTGCACGACTGGGTCTTTTCAGTAACAAAATATTTTTTAACTCACTCCATGAAGAAATCTGTTCCCTCTTATATCCCATGCCGAACTATCTCTCTTATAAATATGCCACGCTGGTAAATTTCTATTGCACATTCTGAACAAACATCTTGAGTACTCCATGAGCAGAATAATCGCAATAGAGCAAGCAGGCTTTGTTAAGGGTAGTGGCAAAATAGAGCAGATCTTAAATATCAGGCAATTAATTCAGAAGAGCAGAGAATTTAACATACCCGTGGCCATATGCTTCATCGATTACGCCAAAGCGTTTGACTGCATAGATTGGCGGAAAAATTTTGAAGTACTTGTCCTTTTTGTTCCGTGTTGTGTATCCGTCCTTTTTGGTGCAAAACCCCTACCTGGACGGCAAATCTCGTATCCAGCTGGAAGACATGGCTCGATGACAATTGACACGCACGACCATAATAGGTGTCGATGAGGCTGACCTAGCTTCACTTCTAATAAAAGTTGAATTGAACATCAACAGGATAAAACGAGGCTGATGTTCATAGACAGAGATGGGTTGATGCAGAGGACAGGAGAATTGCGTGACCTGAGGGATAAATACGTAACGCTTCAAACGAACTATAGGACAAATGAATTTTAATTTGTCAATACAAAAGTTGGTATTTAGATCTACCTGACGCGCGAGCGTTACATTATCGACGAGCTGGACTTGGTAGAAGACTTTATCTTACTTGGGCTCCAACACACTTCCCGCAAGGCAATCTTTAGCGCTCGTTTCGCTGCATATAATCATGCAGAAATCGGAAATAAAATTGATCAACTTTAAATTTTTTTGTAGTTCAGGTACATACTAAATACAAAAGTTTCGCTTTCCTTCTTTGATATCGAAATCCATACGGAACCGCTGTTAAATCTTCGTTTCTCTCTAACACTCCTTTTGTCGGCTCAAATCCTCATATAAATGATCGACCCGCGCCGCACATTATAGAGGTACGTACAATTTATCACAAAGGCCACCGACCCTGCACTTGGGATTGCACCTTTGTCAGCTGTCTTCATTAGTCACCAGCTGAAACCAGAACCTTGGTGAACCTTTGTCCGACATTTGTATACAGAAAGAACAAAGATGTCAACATCGTTTTGCATTTTCGTAAATAATAAAATACAAAAGAAGTCGGAAAACCGCCAAAGGCGTTTGGACTAAGACACGTTCGCATTGGATATTACACATCTTTCTGGTTCTGATGCATGTCATGCATCAGAACCAGACACTTTCACCCGTGGCGCTACGCGTTTCACCTGTATTTATTTTGAGAGATTAGATTCACGCCTTTATTCCCAAAAGTGGTTGCCAGAGCACATGAAACTTATGTTCGAGCGCCACTTTTCGGCAAAATGTGATGTCGCAGTGATAGGTTGCTAGCCCATCGGCCGCAACACACTTCCACTTTTATTTTTAACAGACTTCAAAAAAGGAGGAGGTTCTCGATTCGTCGGAATATTTTTTTAATGATTGTTCCCCGATTACTCGGAGATGCCTGGACCGATTAGGAAAATACTTATTTTTTTTGAAAGAGTATCCTTCCCAGCCTCCCAGGTGTTCCCATGGTCATCAGGTCAGGATGTGATGATGGGATCCTGGAGAAATCGAGGGAACTCTTCAAAATTTATAGGCAAACTTGAAGCAATTGTTTTTAAAGTAATTATCCTAACTCGTTTTGCTCTGCTGAGGATTGTGTCTCCATGCCAGTTTTCCAATGATCTGCCTCTACGTCGTTTCTTCTTCAATTCAGATGGTCTGCTTGTTCACAGGGACCCGCCCACCCCTTCCCAGAAAAAAGCCTTTGAACGGCTAGTCGTTCGTTTAACAGCCCAAATCACTTGCTGTTCGATATCGATTGAATACCCATTCATTTTACTTAGCCGTTTGAAGGGGTTTCCCTTACGAGGCTACCTCTACTGATAGAGAAACCCTTTCGAAAACCCCTTCAAGAGCTACCAACGCTACCCTTTTGAAAGGCTTTTTTTAAGTGCTTGAGAAGGCATGTGATATTCGTTAGTGGAACTGCTTACCCGTATTTAAAGCGCTTTAATAGCTAAATGAATTGGTATTGAGAAGCATCGGCTTTGGCGAGCAAACCCTTACGAAAAACCCTTTCAAAAACCCTCGAAGGGGATACCGTATTTAAAGCGCTTTAATAGCCAAATGAATGGGTATTGAGAAGCATCGGCTTTGGTAAGCAAAGCCTTACGAAAAACCCTTTCAAAAACCCTCGAAGGGGATACCGGGCGGGTCCCTGCTTGTTCATCTATATCCACCTGTATCTTGGCTCTTTTAGTAAATACATCCTCAATATGAGGAACTTCCGAACTACTGGTTCTGGCGGTCCTAAGCTGTTACGGCCATGGCCACGACAATGCGCGGCGGCGGCAGTGGCAGCGGTTTTTGTAATTCATTGCGTGTGATCCCCACTAACCACAGTGTGATGCGCGTCTCGACCGCGCAATGAACAGATAAAACGCTTGCCGCGCCGCAATTCGCGCAATGTCGTGGCCGGGCCGTTAGAGTTAGAAGAATAGCTCGTTCGTTTTGATGGGTGCAATCGAAAGTAGACATTGGAGTGTAATGCCACTATAATAGTATTTTTGAAGTTGCATTATCTATTGTCTCTTACAAAACCACATATATTATGATGCAAGAAACCTTTCTAACCAGTTTATTCCAGGCACAACTCACACGTTTTTTGCGATCTTTGTCTAGAACAAAATATGTTCTTATACAAAATAATAAATGGCAATGAAGTTTCAATAGATAGGAATATTAATAGAGCCTTCTCCATCCAGAACTACATAGTTAGAAAATTTACACACGCGTCTTTAGACTACTGAAACAAGTGAGTAGTGATAATTTATTGTCTTTTGTTTATCACTGATGAACAAAAGACAAATCGCGGGTTCACTTCACGGTCAGCGGGCGGTATATTTATTAGTCAGATCTACTGCGCGGTCAGGTATCTCTTAAATGAATACTGGCCAGATTAGCTTTTAGCGACAATGTTCGTGTCTATGTGATCTACAGATGAAGGTTTCGTTGACGCACTCTTTTAAACAGTCTGATTATTCTGCAATTGAGACACAAGCTATATACGAAGAGGATTTCTTTCGTATTCGTGAAGAACGTAAAATTTTGTTTTATTTAAAAGTGCTCGTAGATAATTTATTGTATGCAATTGTGTTTAACTTGTCTAAAAACGCTCGTCACGTATTTAATTGTGATACTCGCCAAGTCTCGTATCATCCACCTACGGCTACGCCACTGTTCGCGTTTTAAGACTCTTCTTATACAACCGTTGCAAAATAACTATTCTTATGCTTTACCCAGATCAACAGCTTGAATGAAATGGAACAATGGAGTCGGTGACAAAGGCACAGGTCTTGGGTTCAAGGGCAACGGACGCCATCTTTCTCATATTGTTCGTACCTGCGCGGGAGTGGAATTACACACGGGCGATATTAAAACTATTTATAGACCCACGTAGCAATTTTACCGTGGATAAATTTTAATAACCAGAGTAAATGGGTCCTAGGACTGGGGTAGGTATTATCTTGTCATTGTAAATTGTGAGGAAAATGATTAATATCTACTTACTGAAGAAATACACGCTAAAGAAGCAGACAATTTTTCTACATTTCATTCGTTCACATGCCTTGTAAGATCCATGTCCCTGCTAGAATATTAGGTTCTCAGGTTGCGAATGTACAAAATCCTTCATCGCACGTTACGTTAAAAGAATGCAGCACATGTCTATTAAATAAATAACATATGTTTTAAACAACTTCCGAAAAGGACGAGGTTCACAATTTAGCTGTAATTATTTTTGTTGTTAATCCATAACCTAGTAATTTCAGGACCGATTTGGGATAAGTAGATTGTATGAAAAGGGTCTAAAATAAGCCATATTACCAAGAGATGGTTATTTTCCTGAGCGAAGTGAGGGGAAATTGTTCGAGTGATAATATGGCTTTTAGACCAGAACTATACACTCTACTTTTCACTTCGACTGCGAGAAAATAGTAAAAACAAAGGGTCTATCCATCCACAATCAATAATATATTCCACGGCAAAAAGATTATTCAATTTGGCGGCATTTTTTAAAAATAAAATGTATTCACACTAATGCAAAATATTGACACCACAAATAAACGCCATAATATGACACACTTTTCGACCATGAGAAGTGAAAACTCATTTGTTGTACTCGACGATTAAAATATGTGTATTAAGATTTCATAGAGAATGCTGCAACGTCACTCTATTCATCGTTGAATAGTCTGTTACTTCCGAAACAACCGAAATAACTGTTTCGATACGCTCTAGACAACCGATTTTTTTTTAAATAGAACTTAAATAAATTCGACCAATCACGTGGCTGCTTTAATGTAATGTACTGTAATGAATTGGACCAATAGAATCGCTTTGATTATTGAGTTTACTCGTTGATGTCGTACGCTCGTTGATGTATTTTAAGATATCAACGAGCGTACGAGCGATAGGCTGCACTTCGTTTCAACAGTATCAAGTTTGTTTAATTAGTTCAGTTGACTCGTAGAAAATTAATTTTAATGAACTCGTACAAAAAGTATTGTTCACAATAGTGTTATAATCAAGCTTTTTAATCTCGTACCTTACTTAGGCCACTCAGCAAGCTTCGTGGCCTAAACACGGTACTCGACTAAAAAGCTCTCTATTATAACACGATTGTGAAAAATACTATTACCTATAGTTATTTTAAACGCCGTGTTCTCAAAAACTAGATCCGTCGGTATCAAACCCAGAAGGTACCAAAGGAAACCCTGAAAAATTATTAACACGCTTAATTTAGAAGAGAGAAATTAATAATCGCTGTCTTCAGGAAAAGTTAGGAAGCGAGATATTGCATGCCAAATAATAAAATAGACTAAAAAGTATCCTGGCATTGCAAGGGTCATGCGCAAACAACCACCGCGAAGATTCAGATATATCGATGAAAACTTTGGCTATTTTTTCAAAACTGTTACAAAATGTCTTCTTCACGGTTCGCAACGTAAAAGGTACGACATATAACTAGTTAGTTCATTTTCAACAATTAACTAGGCAATGTAAAAACCTTCATTATGCTTTTCAGACGACCTTGGACATACGCCCGCCTCATGTAAATTGGTTGACGTCATTGCTTAAATAGCCAAAGGTGTGTTCTTTATTCGGCTACATATAGGAATATTCGTAGCTATATAAGGCCTTGTATTGGGGACAATGCCATGCATGTGTTGTGATTTTATTTGTAACTAGCCCTTAGTTTATATGGACAATGATGTGTCTTAGCATGAATCGGTTACAGCCACTAAGTCCAGCCAGGATAATGTTGTATTGGCAATCAAATCCAAAAAAACAAATACGACTAAATCAAAAAAAAAACAAATCAAATTCATATTAAATTCATCAATTTTTTTATGAATTCATATTTTATCCTATTATTATTTTGTACTTCCGAAATGGGCAAGCTGTACATGTTATCACAATATGCACAGTTTTGACAATAAATATATCTTAATTTTAAATAAACATTGATCCATGGTGAAAGTCTATTCTTTGCCAAACGTGAGTTATATTTCGGTCTGTTTATTTGTTATGTAGACAAGTAATTTAAGTACTCCTTTTGTCTGCACTGGCAATTTCTTTCTGGTATAGGCTGGTCATCATATTATTCATATTCATACTGGTTTATAGGACCGTTTATACAAAGTTAAATACTCGGTTATGAAAAGTAGCACAAAATCATTAATGCGATTTATCTCCAAAGACGTAGAAAAAAGTTAGAAAAAAGCTTGTAACGAAACAAAAACGGTACATTTTGATAGTCACCATTATCATAGGCTTAATAAGCGACTAAGTCTAATAAGCCTAAATTGGCACTTAATTCACTAAACAACTATGTGGTGTCTGAACTATTTCACCACTTATTCTTTCTGTAGGTAAGTAGTTTGTTCTGTAGTGTAGAGTTTCCTGGCCACTACTAATATGAAAATTTGACCAATATATATGACAAATTGTCATCTGAAAATGACAATTCGACGTACACTGCTAGGTTGATACCTAAGGATAAGTGACAATGCTGTGCGAGCAACCATCCATACATGTCGACCGATGAATGTACGTCGATTTTTTATTGTCAGGTAAATATCAAATGTTTAGATTGTCTTGTTAAGTTGCTGAAATAGAAGCCGGTAGCTCCAAACGATGCGCTGTCTTGAATAATTAAATGAACAACTTAGAAAAGTTGAAAAAGCCCCGATATTTTAATTTCCAAGTTCAATATCTCAAAAAAGACTGAACCGATTTTGTTGAAACGTATCTAAGAACCATCTCGATCACGTCATCTTTCGCATAAAAAAAACCGCATTCAAATCGGTTCATTCGTTTAGGAGCTACGATGCAACAGACAGACACACAAACACGTCAAACTAATAACACCCCTCTTTTTGCGTCAGGGGTTAAAAAACAACAATTACGAACTGTCACACAACGAATCCTCATTTCAACTATTATATAATGAGGCAGACATGTACGTGCAGTCACCGGCATCAAAAATATCTGACACGCTCTTTACGGCTCTAGGAGTAGAGTTGTCATCAGATATTTTTGCGGCCTTTGTTCCATCATATATTTATGCCGGTGACTGTCTTTTCGAGCTCCTTCCCGAACTCCTCGCAAACCTATCACGCCATTCTGCCCACCGCTCAGAAGGACTGTCCTCGGCAGTAGCTCGCCTATCCCAAGGATGTGTAAAGCAATTAACAGCTGCAGTCACATGTCTGATGTTCTCTTTGACTCGGTCGTGAAATTTAAAATAAGGTCTGGTAACTGCTTGGCTTTGCAATAATAATAAAGTTGGTGACATCCATTTTCTATAAGAGTGACGCGCAGAAAATTGTTAAAAAAGTTTTAAATTATTTAGTTACGTCGCAATAATATGTTAAGCAAAAACTGTGTATAATTTTGATAAGTTAATGTTAAGGCTTTTTTTTATATAATGCATGCGGTGTTTACCTTTAAGTGATTGTTACACTTAGCAAGTAGTTATGATAATTGGATTACTGTAAACTTCAGTGTAAAGAATTGTTGGTGAACCAAAATAAATAAATAAAAAATAGACTGTACAAGAGATACACCTGCGTCCATAAGGTATGGCGTTGACGACCATGAGGTCATCAGCTTGTTTGATATTGTGGTATAAAAAGTCGAGCTACTAGCGAAGGGTCTTTGCCTTGCACGGAGCCGACAAGTATGATCTACATACAAGTATTAAATTACAATACGCTAGACCAGTACGGTTCAGTGCCCTGTAAGGCGATGCGTTACTTTCACTGCAGATGCACTAGCGAGTTTAGAGTTTATTAAGAGACTAGTATTTGCTTCAAGCTCCGTTTACTACGTTCTAAGATACAACTTCTATAACTCTTCAACGGAAAGATATCTTTGTTATCTACCGTAAAATGGGGTAAATAGGGATTGCGGGGGCAGTAGGGACGCGAATATTTTCAGTTGCTACTTTGGGTTTCTGGCTCAGGTCACATATTTTCTTATCTAGCGGCAACACGGAGTAGCCAAATTATAACATTTAAAAAAAAGTTGAGTATAGCAGGGTTCGAAATTATCAAGATAATTACGCTTCTTGATAATTATCGAATAGTTAAACGATAATTATCGGATAATTATCACCAGTATACTACTCAACTTTGCATAATCTGAACTGAATTTTTCTTGTTATTTTATTCATTCAAAAACAATTTGCATTGTGTTTGAAATACATGTTAATTAAAGCGGTTAAGCGGTAAACAGAGTTAAAAATTACATAATAACAACCAGTACACTAGGCTATTTTACACATCAAAAATGTATAATTAATAATAATGGAGAACGTCATGTTATACATAATAAATAATATCTATGTCCATAAGGAACAATAAAAAACAAAACAAAAACAATGTCTGCAATTTAAACCAAAAGCAAAATTATCTAATGGTGGCTAATGTAATGATGTAAAATATAATAAATTATTTAAATTAAATTAGAATGTCGACATTAGGTAGAGATAATAATTAGAAGGTTGACTGATATTATTCAGATTTATTTTGATTTATTTTGTAGTCTTCGATGCAATAAAAGGATTTCTCTAAGAGTTGCCACTTGAGTCTTGCATTGAAAATTCTACTATTTATTGTTGTACTCCATAGGCAACCTGTTGAATAGACGCAGGGACTGGTAATATGTTTCACAACGCTCAATCTAGGGACAATGTAAGGGGAATGTTGTAATGTTGACACTTCGTGCGTTCGCATAGACGCAAGTGCGGAAATACACGTTCGAATACTTGGAATACAGTTCACTTTCACTAGCGCAGTTTTTTGTTATTATCAATCGATAATTATCCATTTCTTATTATAAATCGATAATTATCCATCTGTTATTATCACGGTAATTATCATTGATAATTATCGTAATAATTATAATTGATAATTACCTATCATTTCCTGGTCTCTAGATGTGAAAGGTGAAATCAATTTCACTGGGATCCCATCATCAGATTCTGACTTGATAACAATGGGACCACCTCAGGAGTATACCTAATCTTTCGATTGAATTTTTTTTTTAAATCGGTCCACAATTGACAGAAAAAAAAACAGCTGTCATTGGGATCAAGATGTCTGTACGTATTAGTAATAGTAAGTAAATTATCAGTGTATTACTTCTTGATCCTCGGTGATCGTATTGGCGCTGAAAAGGTTAAGGTTCCAATCTCCTATGACCTATAAATTCTGGCGCCAAGGAGGCTGGCGATGCACTGACTCACGCTCAGTGCCTAGAACTGGGACATGTTCTTTCCAAACTTGGCTGGCGTCGTTAAGTTATTGTTTTTAAACTGCAAAGCTATGAAATGTGGCATATTTTACAGATTTAGGTTTGTGCCAAGAATTCATTTCTCGGAATATTTAGTTAGTATGTCAATCTAAAGTTTCTACGCTATGTCTTGTGTTACAATCCCTTAAGGTATTAAATAAAAAAGTCAGAAATAAATTGCTTTTTGATCATCTTGTGTAAATTTTCTTCTTTATTATTATTATTACATTTATTTAATAAACAGAGTATATAAACATGGGTACATTAACTGGGTCTCACAAAACTGTCGGAACAGTTTGTCTGTGTGATTATAAACATAATAATACAGAGTTAATAATTAATTAATTAGGTAGTAATTTATAAATAGGTTTAGGTTAGACACATGTTTAACCTAACCTAAACCATGCATACAGTTACTTATGTGTTATGATACTTAAATAATGTCGTTTTAATTTTCTTTTAAAGTCTTCTTTGTGTTAGCCGTTTTTAGGGCTCCGTACCCAAAGGATAAAACGGGACCCTATTACTAAGACTCCGCCGTCCTCCGTCCGTCTGTCTGTCTGTCCGTCTCTCACCAAGCTGTATCTCATGAACCGTGATAGTTCCAGTAGACATTTTCACAGATGATGTATTTCTGTTGCCGCTATTAACAACAAATACTAAAAAACAGAATAAAATAAATATTTAAGGGAGCCCCGTGATTTTTTAGCCGTTTTTTTTACACAGAAATTTACTTACATATGGAATATACATATGGCTTTCATAGCTGACTTCATTCAATCGTAATTTCCATTTTATAGGTACTCTTGCGATTAAAAAACCGATAAGCGTCTCTCAAATTGTTCGAATGTTTTGCATAGAAATTCCAAGCACGACTTTTGCTTCTTAGAAATTTTTCAACAAACCACATACCGTTTTTATCTCAGCGGCATGCGGTTAGCAATACCCTAAATTCTAAACTATTCTAGAAAGAAATTCTCAGAAGCCCAAACATATTCCGTTTCGACGTCAACTCATTCGTGACCACAATGCGATCTGGAGCACTTTCTACCTTCTGTAGCATTGTAAACAAGATTAATTCAATTTAATGCATACTTAGAAATCATCTTATTATCAATAATTGGTTCAAAACATGATAATATGTGCTGTATTGTTCACTTTCTCTGAGTTTTAGATGGTGTAACCAGTCTTTAAATAGATATACGGTCATGAGATAATTGGTGATTATACCGGTAACTTGCTGGTCTAGTGGCAATTAAAGAGATGCTACTAAGTAGAAGAAATGTTTATAACTGAACTGAACAATTATATGACATATCTAGTGGAAGTAATAAACATTATTGGATCGTGACATTCGTGACACCAGTAACTACTTAATCTTCAGTGGAAACAATAGTACATTACTGCAGACGATGGGAAAGAAGGTCTTGCCGGGTGAATAGGTATAGGTGATACGAAGCCGGCAAGCCCTTTTCACGGCCAGGCATGTATAATGCTTTTCTCAAACATGCAATGAAATAAATAAATAAAAACTCCTCAAATCAATCTAATTTTCATGGCTGAATGTGCTGTGCCACAAATAGTGGAATGAAAATTAAAAAAAAAATTACTTCCCGGCCTAGGCCTTCAATTTCGTATGAAATTCCTTTACAGTTCTCTCGAGTTGATCCGCCCGAAACGTGATACTTTGAACCCACGTAATGACGACATTTCATTGCATGTTTGAGAAAAGTTTCTTCGTTTAGGGCCGTGGCTATTTCGAAGCAGTCTATAGACTGATCGTCTAATACATACATACATATAATCACGCCTCTTTCCCAGAGGGGTAGGCAGAAATCACGGATCTCCATTTGCTACGATCCTGACAAACCACTTTCGCTTCACTCACTTTCATAACATTTCTCATACATGCTCGTCGGTTTAGGGTACTTTTGACCTGGCCTTTCTGTAAGATCCAATAGTCTAATAGTAGGAAATCAATACGAAAACGGTTGTGGAACATAGCCCAGTTGCTCGACATTTTCATAATGGGAACGAGCAATGTCAACCCGGGACCCTGACCGCGCATTGGTCAGCCAAACGGTCGTTCACCCGCCTATTGAGTACTTACTCAATATTGGTGGATTACGCGCATGCGCTAACCAAATCGCGCGGGAAATCGCGTTCGGAATTCAAATTTCGAACTTGACAGTTAGTAGCGGAACTAGACAAATATGGCGCTGTTTACTGCCATAGACAATTTATTTTATGAATGGTGATAGTAAATCATAATGAGCCATTATGCGTACGATTTGGCGCCGAGTGTTTCACTCGACGAACCCGCTGTTAAATTTACTTTTTTCTATTTTTATTCTAATGCCGATGCCGTTCGCTTCGTTCCGGTTAATTTCTTGTGGATGATAAACGGTTTGTTGAAACATTTGTGGGCAACGGATCCTGGTAAGTATCGATGCATTTATCTTATCTCTCGTAGGAACGAATGCATTTATGCACTTCACGAGGAACATAAAATAGTAATAGCAAAGTTGGCTTTCCACTGGAGAGACGAGGCGAGGCGGTGCGGGAAATTTCATCAATCAGCGATAAACCAAATTAGTATCTCAACTCCGATTGTATGAAAATTACCGCTTCGCTTCCTCGCCGGTGGGAAAGCACCATTACTACTAACTAAAACTACATCCTACCAATATTTATTTACTGATTCAATCAAAAATTACTATATAATTTAGTATCTTAGTGTACCTATACACTACCGCAGAAAGAGCGAGAGAATGCCTAGACACTAGAAATTGGGTGATATCATTTGAACAAACTATTCCAAAAGTAAATTACTAAGCGATTTAGTATTACACCGATTGGATCTATTTTAAAATAATAATATAATCAAATAATACTTTATCATGACATGATAAATAGCTCCTACGATAAGTAGTGGATAGAAGACCCTGACATTTAACTATTATTAAACGACACTTATTCTAGGCTTCTAAAATCTTTATGTCTCTGACATTTCGAGTAATGGTTAAAACATTCATGCATTGACAATCTTATGAGAAATTTATTTGTAACTCAACACCCAATCAAAACGGATTGAGATTTCTTAATCTTGCATCTTATAAAAACTCATTGCTTATTCAAATTGCTACTAGTGGTTGGAATGGATTGTTAAAGTTGTGATATTATCTGGAGCTCAATCCACTAGGGTGCGGTGTTGAATATATTGCGACATACCTATAGCCACCGTAAATAGCACACAAATGCATTTCTGCAGAATAAATCCATAACTATTATATGTCCTTGTTTTTATCTCCATATTCAATAGTAAATTCTAATAATATCTGCTGTATCAATTGTGTTTTTTTTAACAATAATAGATGTGTTTGAGTACTTAGTGTCTTTTAGGACTGAAGGTGACCTAGAGTCAGGACAAAATGGCTGACACCGTTGTAGTCGTTTCAACCAAACCCGGCCGGGCCACGCCAGGTTGAATTCAGATTTTTATCTGGTGTGGGTGTTTCAATTATGCTACCTATGGACTTGGACTTATTTCTCAACGCTGTCTTAATCCGATCTGATTATACCCAAGTATTGGGCGAGGCTCATGTGACCATGTACTCGTACCACGTGAATCTAGCATTTAGAGGGTGAAGGATTTTACTATATTCGCAAACGTGCCGCGCACTTCCATAAAATTATACATCATCATCATCATCATATCAGCCGAAAGACGTCCACTGCTGGACATAGGCCTCCCCCAAAGAGTGCCACAATGGCCGGTCCTGCAATTATACATGATTAATTGATTTTCGTTGAAAAGTGCTAAGAGTTTTAGTACATTCTAGTGAGTCATCGGTATTCATTACATACGAAAATACTTATTTTAAAATGAGACTGAAACGATTACCAACGGTCGCAATTCCCAGAACTACACATTGCTCCCGGGAAAATCTTTCGAATGTACCCATCCCTATCGCACTTTTATCGAGTGATGGAGAGAAATATACGAACTGTAATTATCTGGCGTTCACGGCAGCAGCCCTGTACGCATGCACACGATGCAACTTATCCGTCTGATCGATGGAGCCTTACGTCACAGCCAACCTTGGCTAAGTGCGGAATTATCATAATACCGCACAACTCTGAAGCTGGTGAACATTTAGTACCTTATCGCATTAACGTTATGCAGTGAGAGTACTTAGAATTTGTCATATCAGTGGCAGGCGACAAGGTACTAAGTTCTCAAAACGGTTTCAACAGCAGATAAGTGTAATTTGCATCAAGTCATTGTCAGAGTAGTTTATTGTTGTTTCGTGATATTGTTTGAGGTCAAATGTAAACAAATGAGAACACTGCTAAGGCATAGTAAAGGCACTACACTAAAATATACATTGAGAGTCCAGGCCCCGTAGCATGGATGGCGTTATCACGCGATAAGTGATAGGATAAGCGCGTCGTCTCATTCTATCGAACGGTGTCAGCCAGGGACGGATTCTCTATCCTGTCACTTATCGCGTGATAAGGCCCATCCATGCTACGGGGCCAGAAGTTTCCCAGTTTATCGCGAACAGACAAATCCAGACGCGGACGGTAAATTTTCTTCAAAAAGGTATTGGTACTCGTACGGTACCGATAAAGTGGAAAGTGTATAAAAAAAGTGTATGTTTATGATGTTGACTGATGTCCATGCTCTTTGACGTTCCTTGATGGTTTTCCCCCCATATAAATTGGGGGGAAAACCAATATGTCACCGATTGATAACAGAAAGCAAAATAGTAAACAATTAATAAATCAGTCTAGTGTATAGTTACAATTTATAATCAATAAACGTTTATACCTGATAGTTAATTTATTAATTGTATTAGATTAGTATCATCTAAGAGCCGTTACACACGGCGGCGACGTTTGATGTACTTTGTTACAATAGATAGGGTATTTTCATCTATCGAAATTAAATTGTCAAAGCAAAATGTGAATCTATCCATGATTTTGAGCAGCTTTTACTATGGGACCAACTTTGTATTATGCCTAAAAAATCCAACTGCTTCATAGACGGCTCATTTTAGACTGACGTATGAACAGGTGTCCTTTTTAGGGTTCCGTAGTCAAATGGCAAAAAACGGAACCCTTATAGATTCGTCATGTCTGTCTGTCTGTCCGTCCGTATGTCACAGCCACTTTTTTCCGAAACTATAAGAGCTATACTGTTGAAACTTGGTAAGTAGATGTATTCTGTGAACCGCATTAAGATTTTCACACAAAAATCGAAAAAAAAAACATTAAGTTTTAGGGGTCCCCATACTCAGAACTGAAACTCAAAATTTTTTTTTTCATCAAACCCATACGTGTGATAGGTCTTCAAAAATGATATTGAGGTTTCTAACATCATTTTTTTCTAAACTGAATAGTTTGCGCGAGAGACACTTCCAAAGTGGTAAAATGTGTGTCCCCCCCCCTGTAACTTCTAAAATAAGAGAATGATAAAACTAAAAAAAATATATGATGTGTACATGTAAACTTCCACCGAAAATTGGTTTGAACGAGATCTAATAAGTAGTTTTTTTTTAATACGTCATAAATCGTAAACCGCAATTTATATCACGGAACCCTTCATGTGCGAGTCCGACTCGCACTTGGCCGCTTTTTTTTGCATAACACAAAGTTGGTCCCATAGTAAAAATTGCTCGGAATCATGGATCAATTCACATTTTTCTATTTTGTATCAAGTAAAAAATTGCACCCCGTATAGTTTTTACCATAAAAAATACGAAAATAACTACTATTTTGTAATAAAAACATAAGATTTGTTAATAATTTGAAAATTAAAATAGTAGTTTTGTTATCTGTGTGTTACGTGACCGAAAACGCCGACCGCCATTTTTAACCCCTGGCGCAAAAATAGGGGTGTTATCGGTTCAGCCGTTTTTGAGAGATTGAACTTAGAAATGAAAACATCGGGGGTTTTTAAATAAATAAAAAAAAAATTAACAAGATTTATTGTCGCAAAAAAACACAAAAAAAACACAAAATCACAAAACATGTAAGGATGGTTGCTACTGTTGCTAGTTACGACGTCACGATAATGGCGGCTACCTTTTTGGCGCGAATATAGGTATAACGTTCAAATTTCAACCATTATTTATTTGCATAAAGCGATATTATTTTGAGGACACAAAAATACCAGTTGACTATCGAATCTATACAGCCATTTTGAAATATATAAAAAAATGTAGAATAGCCTATTCGGTCAAATGAAATAATCTCAAGTATGCTCTTATTATTCTGGTAGTGGCTTTCGGGCTGTCAAAGCCCTTATACTCGTATCACTGCGACCATCGCTGATCTATTGTGATCTATGTATGCTCTTACATATTCTTCTACTTTAACATCTATTTTGAAAATTAAGTTTACTTTAATTGATAACGTATTGAGGCGGGAACCGTTTTCACATATGCTGACGACACTGCTGTGGTATTCTCAGGGGATACATGGGAGGAAGTGCGCCTATCCGCAGAAAGTGGCCTCACAAAAATTGCCGGATGGCTACAAACAAATCTTCTTACCCTTAACACAACTAAAACTAACTACGTTTGCTTCACAAACTATAATCGTACGCAACCAGACACAGACTTCTCAATCAGGATCCATACTTGCCACAACACGCAAACCATCTGTGCCTGCCCAGCCATCGAGAAGGTAGAATCCACTAGATACCTGGGGGTTATGGTCGACCAACGACTCACCTGGCACTTGCACACTGAGAGTATTATGGGCAGAATTCGTAAACTTATCTGGGTCTTTAAAAATCTTAGGCACGTAGTAACGAAGACCGTACTAAATCAAGTTTACATATCACTGGCCCAGTCAGTCCTTGCGTATTGTATCCCTATATGGGGTGGTGCAACTAAGACCAAATTTCTTGAGCTTGAGAGAGCTCAAAGGGCACTTCTAAAAGTGATGTTTTTCAAACCGTACAGATTTTCCACAAACAAACTTTATACACTCTGTGACTTATTATCTGTAAGAAAATTATATATATTTAGCCTTATCATAAAGACACACAAGACAACCACATATACACCGGAAACAACAAGTACACGTAGGAAAAGAACTAAAGTTATCCACACTCCCACAGTGAAATCTGCATTTGCAAGGAGACAACAAGCAGCACAATCTGCCAACCTGTATAATCTTATAAATAAGCACATAGATATGTATTCCTCCACCACGCATGAGTGTAAATCTAAGTTAACAGTATGGTTAAAAACCAAAAGCTATTTTGATATTGAAAATTTACTTCAGAGACCTGTATATTAAATGTGATACACACACACACACACACACATACACACACACACACACACACACACACACACACACACACACACACACACACACACACACACACGCGCACACACTTACCACATAGTATAATATGAAATGTTTACTTATTATATACATTATATTTTAAGTTATGCCTACACCTAAGTCACAACATGTGGAAGAGCGGTGATCTTCTTAGCACAAGTATATTATATACTTAAAAAGAGGCACCAGCACAGATACTTGTATACGTATTTATAAGTTACTGAAATAAATTATTTTGATTTTTTTGATGAACTACTATATTTACGCTGATGTCAACTCATGCGCATCATCAATCACATTCATTTTCGATCGCAGCCCGATAACATTCTGCGAATGAATGAATTGAATGATTGCTTTGCTATTCGTTTGATAGATACGCGGACAGTTACTTATTCATTGAATATGTGAGCATCAAATAGCGAGACAGGAAACTGAGTAGTATAAAAATAAAAAAAGCGGCCAAGTGCGAGTCGGGCTCGCACATGAAGGGTTCCTTTAAATAAATTGCAGTTTACGATTTATGACGTATTAAAAAAAAACTACTTACCAGATCTCGTTCAAACCAATTTTCGGTGGAAGTTTGCATGGTAATGTACATTATATATTTTTTTGAGTTTTATCATTCTCTTATTTTAGAAGTTACAGGGGGGGGGGGGGGACACACATTTTACCACTTTGGAAGTGTCTCTCGCGCAAACTATTCAGTTTAGAAAAAAATGATGTTAGAAACCTCAATATCATTTTTGAAGACCTATTCATAGATACACGTATGGGTTTGATGAAAAAAAAATTTTTGAGTTTCAGTTCTGAGTATGGGGACCCCTAAAACTTAATGTTTTTTTTCGATTTTTGTGTGAAAATCTTAATGCGGTTGACAGAATACATCTACTTACCAAATTTCAACAATATAGCTCTTATAGTTTTGGAAAAAAGTGGCTGTGACATACGGACGGACAGACAGACAGACAGACGGACGGACATGACGAATCTATAAGGGTTCCGTTTTTGGCAAAAAAATCACGTTTGTTGTATGAGAGCCCCCCTTAAAAAAAAATATTTTGTTTTTAGTATTTGTTGTTATAGCGGCAACAGAAATACATAATCAGTAAAAATTTCAACTCTCTAGCTATCACGGTTCTTGAGATACAGCCTGGTGACAGACAGACGGACGGACGGACGGACGGACAGCGAAGTCTTAGTAACAGGGTCCCGTTTTACTCTTTGATTACGGAACCCTAAAAACTATGAATGTGGGTAGCGCAGTGTAGGTGTGGCTGCTGTGAAACGTCGATTTTTATCAAAATTCGTAATAAATTCCATCTATCGACTACTGTGTTCCACTCACACTTATCAATATTTGTTCAACCTTCCTTTACTCACATCAAAAATATGAACCAGCACTTCAGTGACCACCATACTTCCGCGAACCGCCGTGGGAGGTGACCTCACAGGGCGAGGCTCACTTGACACCTGTCAAACCCATTAAGGACGCCTTGGGGAACATCATTTACATAATAATCGTTCAGTACACGCAAGATAGACGACTTCAAGCGAATAAATTATGATCAGTTTATTGGAGCTAGGCTTAATTAGCAGGAATGGAGGCCCCATACTTCCCCTTTTCCCCTTTTACCACTATGTGCGCTTCACGTCGTACCCAGAGCGCCGATATGACGTCACGCGACGTAGTGCACAGATATTGTGACCCGCGCGGTTCTTTTTAACCCCCGACGCAAAAAGAGGGGTGGTATAAGTTTGACTTGTCTGTCTGTCTGTGGCATCGTAGTTCCTAAACGAACGGACCGATTTGAATGCGGATTTTTTCATCCGAAAGCTGACGTGATCTGGATGGTTCTTAGCTACGTTTCAACAAAATCGGTTCAGCTGTTTTTGAGATATTGAACTTTGAAATGAAAATGTCGTGGGTTTTTTAACATTTCTATGTTGTAGTTATCTGAAACTTATAGTGTCAAGTGTCAACAGAGCATATTGGGTAATCAATACCAGCTAGCCTGATGGATTTATTCATTCTATGTCCCAAAACCGTCAATCAGTTACCTAAACGAATCCTAAAAGGGTTACCAGCGATGTTTATAATGCAAGCACGTTCACACCAGGTGGGCCGACTCCAGGAACACGGGTCGGGTGTCACAGAAGTATTCGTCAGCGTTTCATGTTTAGTTGAGTCAGATTTAGAAAACCGTTTTGCAGCGTTACACAGCTGGCTATAAATGCCATCGTCTCGCTTTAACACTACGCAAAATTGAGAGATGATATCTTTATTCCAGGGTCTGCATAACCGAAAAATACCGGTATTCTATTTTAACGGTATGACGTCATATCGGTTGTCAAATAGCGGTTTCGGTAGCGGAACCTTTATATTTCGCTATCGAAATATAAAGGTACCTTTATTTTTTCCGGTACCGTAACCGCTTTTTAAAAGTAATAATAAATTAATTATCTTAATATCGACTTTGGCCTGGCGTTGTTGCAAAACCGCCGGCAAAGGCACTGCCGTTTTATCTTTTTGTCTTTAAATGTTTAGTAGCAAATGCTTCCTCTGTAGAGTGCCAGCTCGCTCATTTTATTTCAATTACCTTTATAATACCGGTATTATAAAGGTTTCGGTATCATTAACATAACTTAACGGTATCGTAACCCTTATTTCAAAACGGTTACGGTACCGTTATATTCGCGCGGCACGCATAACCTTTACGACATAACGGTACCGTAATGGAATACCGGTTTCATACCGGTACAACCGTAACCGAAATCTGTCCCTGCTTTAATCCCCGTAGATTAGCCGAAGCACCACTGCTGCCTCCTTCATTTTGTCGTAAGAGTCTTTTTGTGACGAGTTCTCGTATAACAGAATGAAGCTTCTGGAAACTGGTCATAAACTAGATTTAGAAGCAGCAATGAAGGGACGGCTACAGTGTTAGACCCGTACCAAGTTGGCCATACTCGAGATAATTTACTTTCCAAAACAAAGTTTTAACTGACTATAAATCAGTAGCCAAATTGCTTCAAGTTTGCGTATAAAATTTGAAGAGTTCCCTCGAATTCTCCAGGATTCCATCATCAGAACTGGATTTTGGTGACAACTGGACTGGGCCAATCTGTAAGTATATGCTTTCAAACAAAAAAAAAATTGTTTAAATCGGTTCATAAATTACCGAGTTATCGCGTAACAAACACAAAAAAAAACAGACGAATTGAGAACCTCGTCCTCCTTTTTTGAAGTCGGTTAAAAATAATAATAAAAACTCTAGAACAATACGCAATTGACATACCAGTGACAACGGTTCTACGAGCACCTCAAGAAGAGAAACTATAAAGTACAATTGTGTCGCTTAAATTCAAAATCGGATAAATCCATTCGACCCTATCAGCAAATATCTACCTTATCACCTTTTCTTAATAGCAAAATCGCATGATTTGACAGATGGATTTACCCGGGTTTGAAATTAAGTGACGCAATTGAGTGTAAAAATGTCGCAGAGTGGCATACGCTAATTGAACCCACTACCCTATTTGCGCTGTAGCATGGTGCGGGTGACAGCTGACATCTCAGTACAATTTATAACCTTAAAACGTAAAATTGTACTGAGATGACAGCTGTCACCCGCACCATGCTACAGCGCAAATAGAGTAGATTCAATTAGGCGGCAACACTAAACTTCATATGCATACATTTTGACCAACAGTATTGCCGCGTTCTATCTTTGACTCAATTATCTCAAAATATGGTCACACTTTTCTTTATTAATTAAGGCCGTCGATACACTTATGAAACATTTAACGGACCCACTTGACTACTCAGAATTATGCGAAACCAATCAATGATAAAACCAATTGCCCGCATACATTCAACCTGCACTGGGGCAGGCGGCATTGTCACCTGCTATCGTTTGTTCTCGCTCGCTCAACCATAGACAATCGCGTGTCTTACATGCCCACGGAGTGTCGTTGCTCCTCGAATGAAAGTTAATTGTTGCCACATGCAAATAAGTTGGTCATTATGCTGACATGTCTTTAATAAGCTATTTGAACTATTTTTATCGACGCCATGTTCAATTAAGGTGTTAATCAGGTTGATCGGTGAATTATAGATCTATTTGTCGTATTTATACGGTGTTTAGCTTTTTATGTTAATAATTACTATGTTTAATCAAGTGTTTTTATGCAACAATGATTAGTGATTTTGTCTGATTGTGAACGATGTCACGCACGAGCTTGTTTTCAACTGCTATTGTACTTTCTGTTCGACTGATAAGTCCATAGAATGTTCTAGTTTAATCTTAGATTAAATCCTTTTGCATTTGTGTAAACAGGCCCTAATGTTTTAGTATCTGGGATCTCAAATAATGGTCCACTATTGTACATACTGCTTGTAAACTCCTATTTATTTATATCTTCCAGATGCGAGGTCATTTGAACAAAATTCCAGTGCATACGACCGCTTTAGCCTAGTTGGTAGTGACCCTGCCTACGAAGCAAGAGGTCCTGGGTTCGAATCCCGGTAAGGGCATTTATTTGTGTGATGAGCACGAATATTTGTTCCTGAGTCATGGATGTTTTCTATGTATTTAAGTATTTATTTCTCTATATAAGTATCTATATCGTCGTCTAGTACCCATAGTACAAGCTTTGCTTAGTTTGGGACTAGGTTGATTTTGTGTAAGATTGTCCGCAAATATATTATTAAAATATTAATATATATATACATTTTGAACAAAAGCAGACTGACGCACTACAATAATATATATTCCTCACTGCACACAACAATTACCATAAACGTTTCTTTTCAGCGGTACTGTTAGTCGCTTAGTGCATTTGTCACTCCTGGTTACTCAGTATTCATGGCACAGCGTCGATGGTCCAGGGAATATTCACAAAGCTTACTGAGAGCGTTGTACCAGCGTAAGCCTGAATCCGATTGCGCGCAATTGTTACGAATTTCGGGGTCAAGTTAAACCAGGAAAAAGTTGACAGTCGAGACAAAATGTTTTGTGAATAATTGAAGATGTAAGGTAACGGACAGTCTCACGCACATTCCAGTGACAACAGATTTAAGTGTTTTTGCTCTTTTACAAGCTCGACAAGGAAAAACGTTTGATACGTGTCTGTTTTTAAAATGAATACGTATATATCTACTTAAACATATATGTTGACGAAGCAGTTAACCTTCAGCAGTTAGTTGGTAATGCCCTGAAACAGCTTACGCTGGCGATCCTGAGTAAACGATAATATTTGTGAGATGAGTGCTATTATTTTGTTGTTCAGTCTCGGAAGTTTGTTAGAAATAAGTGTTCATAAGTGTGCCTCCGTAGCCCAGTGGGTAGTGACTCTGCCAACGAAGCTGGAGGTCCCGGGTTCGAATCCCGGTCAGGGCATTTATTTGTGTGTTTATCACGAATATTTGCTCCTGAGTTATGGATGTTATGTATGTATATAAGTATCTATATGTATTTATCTATTATATATATCGTCGCCTAGTACCCACAACACAAGCCTTATTGAGCTTACCGTGGGCCTAGGTTGATTTGTGTAAGATTGTCCCGTAATATTTATTATTTATTTATTATTATTATTATAATATAAATACTCAGGAGCTTGGTAGGCTGTTTCAGCGCATTACCTAAATGCCCTTGTCATCATATATCATATATTTAAGAGCCAGGCTCTTGTCCGTGTACCAATTACCATTCGTCTCTATTCTCAGCTTTCTTCTTGAAAATGCCCTTGTACAGTGCCCATAACTTTATAACACCAAACTTATAGAACAAAATTAAAATTATATATAAAGAAAATTTCTTTAAGCCTTAGAATTTTTTCTTTCATCTTAAAATTTGCAATTTTATTTTATAATTTAACTATAAGACTATCATATTAATAAAAGAGAAATTTTTCGATTCGCTGACTGATAATTAATAAAAATTTTGGGGTGGTGCACTACAAATTTCCATGCAAGAATATAACCAGGAAGGACCAAATGTTGAATGCGGCAGACGAGACTCAACTAAACCCTCAAGCACAATTAAACTGTTAAAAAAATACATTCACCCCTTAACTTTTTTTCCTGTCATCGCCATTACCCATGTCGTCTGGCAACCGCGCCAAACTGGGAAGGGAGTTGTTCTTGTCCTCGTGTTCCTTTTACCCGCTAGCTTTATTTATTGCACATGCGACTGTCATGTCATGTAGGACCGTTGCAGACCTAATGAATTCGTTCCTTATTTTATTCATTAGGGTTCCACACCTCTAAAGGACAGTAACACTAAATCCATACTAATATTAAAAATGCGAAAGTGTGTCTGTCTGTCTCTGTGTATGTGTGTCTGTGTACCTCATCACCGATTTAGATGAAAGGTAATAGAAATAGTTTGGGTCACGGGGAAGGACATAGGGATAGTTTTAATCCCGGAAATCAGCCCCTAAGGGGGTGAAAGTTTGTATGGAGCCACGATATAAACGAATTCCATGCGGACGGAGTCGCGGGCAGTAGCTAGTAAATTAATAAAATACCCTCGACACTAGTACGACAAACATGGGTAAGCACCATGTCGCCTGACAAAACTTTCGATAAAAAACCGCACTCTAATCGGTTCAGCTGTTTAGGAGCTACGATGCCACTGATAGACGCACAGATTCACATGTTAAACACGCAACCCCTAATCAATATGCGTCTTTCCATTGTCCCAGACAGACTCACAATTGGCCTATTGGAGCATGAAGATTACAAATGCTTTAAGCTGACCATTTTGAAAATCCCTGGTAAAGATTTGTTGAAATTCAAGTTCGAACACTGTATTCCTACCTATACCATCATACAGGCAAACTATAGCACTATAGCTTTTAACCTTTTTTTTAATGGGAGGTAAATCCTTAAAGCCTTGGTCAGACACACGGCGCGACGCAGCGCCGCGGTCGCGCGGCGCGACCGCGACGCATGCTAACAGGTTAAGCCTTGGTCAGACACACGGCGCGACGCAGCGCCGCGGTCGCGCGGCGCGACCGCGACACATGCTAACAGGTTAGCGACGTCAAACAGACTGCGTCCCGCCGGCATCGCGCCCCGCTTCTGTCGTGCCCCGCGCCGCGCGGCCCCTTGCGTTCGCGCGGCGCGGGCGCAGCGCTGCGCGGCGCGGACGCGGCGGCACGCTGCGCCGCGCTGGGTCACACACATCAGTCGGACGTTAGGCAGCGCGCAGTGCTTAGTGCGAGCGTAGCATAATTATTAGTTATTTTGTGATTAGGTATGGATATAGAAAAAATAATGTTTCCGGTATCCTGTATCCGGGCGCGAATCACGCCCGCATCGCGCCGCGCATCACGCCCGCATCGCGCCGCGGTCGCGCCGCGTTCGCGCGCGCGATGAGGGCGTGTTGAGAGCGCGAGGCCGGCGCGATCCGCGCGCGCCCTGTTTGAACAGGCATCGCGTCGGCATCACGCGGCGCGACCGCGGCGCTGCGTCGCGCCGTGTGTTTGACCAAGGCTTTAGCGACGTCAAACAGACTGCGTCCCGCCGGCATCGCGCCCCGCTTCTGTCGCGCCCCGCGCCGCGCGGCCCCTTACGTTCGCGCGGCGCGGGCGCAGCGCTGCGCGGCGCGGACGCGGCGGCACGCTGCGCCGCGCTGGGTCACACACATCAGTCGGACGTTAGGCAGCGCGCAGTGCTTAGTGCGAGCGTAGCATAATTATTAGTTATTTTGTGATTAGGTATGGATATAGAAAAAAATAATGTTTCCGGTATCCTGTATCCGGGCGCGAATCACGCCCGCATCGCGCCGCGCATCACGCCCGCATCACGCCCGCATCGCGCCGCGGTCGCGCCGCGTTCGCGCGCGCGATGAGGGCGTGTTGAGAGCGCGAGGCCGGCGCGATCCGCGCGCTCCCTGTTTCAACAGGCATCGCGTCGGCATCACGCGGCGCGACCGCGGCGCTGCGTCGCGCCGTGTGTCTGACCAAGGCTTTATGGGTGCTACCGCGCCACGGGGAGGTTATGTCGGACTCGCACCGACTAAAACTCATAGATGGTCCTCCTCGCCGCATTTCGGACGGATTTAACTTAGTAAATACATTATTCATTTATTGCTTTTCTTGTTGTGATAACTCGTTACGGAACCCTTCACGCTAGAATCGATCACGCTTGGGGCCACTTTTTTTCTCACATTGCCCGCTAAGCACTGAGCATATCTGCATGAAATCAATACATGCTTGAGTGTTGCCAACAAGGAAGGATGCCAAACGCGTCCCACGGGGTCTCGACTGTATCTGCTGCTGTTTCTGTACAGTCGACGCCAAAAAGATGTATAACGTTTCTCGCCTTATTAAGTTATTACAATGGTCCTTCCCATCCATAAGGTGCGAAAGTGTAAACATTTGTCTTTAACGTCGACGTAAGTACAAAGGAACACTTTCTTTGTAATATCTGTACTGTAAGGCTACCGAACGTTGAAGTCACGCAAAGCGTCTAAATAATATTTGTCTAAAGGCCGGCCCTCACACAGTCGGAATCAGCCACTGAATTCAGTATCTGGACCACTCAAGAGCAAAAAAAGGTACACCCTTTGGTAGAAAATCTGTGCAAAGTGTACCGTTTTATTTCTTCAGTGATTCCGATTATGATTCAGTGACTGACTTCTTAGCTCAATCAAACGTACGAGCATTCATGCACACGGTTGAGGTCCAGGCCAGGCCGTATAGAGGATTCCATAGATGGAGTCCTAGCAAATCCCCAATATGGAGGCAAATTAACATGACTAAATTGAGAAGTATCAGAAGACTAATATCCTTGACATCTCATGTCCTATGTTACTTTAGTCGTGTTAAATGCGTGACGTCAGTTTCGGTTGATTTTTTGACAGCCTGGCAAACAAAAATACGCGCTGAGGGACAGTGATACGACATTGTATCTCGTTCCCACTTGTCTATGCTTACATCTTTGTCGCTCATATGCGTCTGTGTGTGTGTGAGTACCTCTTTTCTATCCTTTATCTGTGTCTCAGGCCAATTCTTTCTAAAGGTTCAGTTCATTCTCCTATACGATAGTACTAACCTGGGTAATTAGCACTTAAGGCCCCCACACACCGGTCGCGGGAGCGGGTCGGGCGCGGGTCGTGCGCGGGCCCGCGCAAGTTGTAAAACATTGAAACTACACTTCGAACACACATGGCCCGCGTTTGATGTGTGTTTGAAGTGTAGTTTCAATGTTTTACAACTTACGCGGGCCCGCGCACGACCCGCGCCCGCGACCGGTGTGTGGAGGCCTTAAATCATGTGTTCTAAATCGTATAGTATGACGTGTATTGGTTGTATATTTATAAAGTGTAATGTTTGTTGCTTATATTACTCGGAAATAAAATGCTCAAACAAAATACATGAATGTAATTTGATACTGAAATCGTAGTTTCTCATCTTATTTACCATAACAGTACGGACGGCGTAAGGCATAAACTACAGCGAAAATTGTGTAAGTACATCTATGCTAATATTATAATGACGTAATCTCCAGAACTACTCATTCGATTCAAGAAAAAATCTTCCACTCATAGTTATATAGTAAATTATATGTATATACTATACACATAATGGACCTATGGGATATACTTATAATATGCCGTGGCTCCGCCTGGCATTCTTTGTAATACGTAGGTATATAAGGTTTCTTAGATCCTGTGAATTGTCATTTAATAATAACACTACATAAATCCGCTTCATGGCTTAAGCCGGCTACTCATACACCTTCCGCAGGGGCAATTTTGGAATTGGACCCTTAATTGCCTACTTAATTGTGATGTATACATATAGGCAAGCAGGGGCAATATTTATATTGGGCCTGCGGCAGGGCGGCAGGGGCGCACCTTCCTAGCTCCCTAGGTTGTATCTACCGCCCTGCTAGGTTGCCGCACGTGTAGTACGATTGGGGGCAATTCCAGTCAGTTCATTGGCAACAATCCAGCGGAGTGCATGTGTCACAATGGACAATAAAGAGCGTGAAGTTTGGACACGGGTAATGGACGTGTACAAGTGTACAAAGACCGGCCCCACATGTGGGACAAAACCAACAAACAATATTTTAACAGAGACATGCGAAATCAAACTTTCCAATTATTGTTTGACATTTATCGCGAACACGCAAACGATGCCTATCAACATTACAAATAAAAAAAAAAGTTTGAATACATATTTTTTTTGGTAGCACCACAGAAAATGCCAAGGATATACCAATGCTTTGGGTGATTCGACAATACTGGAGCCATTCTCATGGACGTGCTTTCAGCGGGACTATTACTTACACACTGAACGGCAGGCTTGTGTGTAGAGAACATCCGAAATTGCTCCGACCGCCGTGCGACCGGTATTGCCCCTGCGGCAGGTGTGTAGGTAGCCGGTTTTAACGATACATTCAGATAGATATTAAGGCAATCTTTTTTAAATGCCTACTTACTGTTATTAACTTATTAGTCTCGCCCCTAACTAGGCTAAATATTCCAATCTTGGTATGTCTTTTGCATAAAACAAATATGGTCCCAAACTTGAACCACGCGCCATTTGCAAAAAAAACGAATCTCGCGCTCATTGCTCCGTATCCAGCACTTTCCCGTGTGCGCCCGCGCGCGACACTTGCAGATTCGCTCTTCACCCTCACAACCTCGTATCTCGTGCAATTGTACAACTAAAATGCGACTCTGCGCCGACTGAATACGTATCTAATTTCAGGATACCGAACAAACAAGTACGAGGTTGATAAAGTTATCGATCGAGTGTGATCTTCGACTGTTTAAATTCTCACGATAGTATGTTTCTTGGAAGGTTATTGAAGAATGAACATTGTTTCAATACACCATAAAGTTCACATTGCAATGGGATGATAAAACAATATAATGTTGATGAATTACGTCGATATCTGTTATAAAACTCATGTCATCTGACATTCATGATAATAATCCGATCTGAGAAAGTTGATGAAGAAGTCAAATGTTTAATTGACAGGGAAAATGCATAGCTATGTGAGAAGATCTTATAACGATTAAGAGTTTATTATTATTATTACAAACGCACTGTTATAATGTCACAAAAGGAGACAATATCTGTATCTTAGGGTGAATAGTTGAGTATCCACCAGATTTACTCGTATATGAAAGAAAACACATTCACGCTCATAATTGATACACATTGATATAACTTAGAATTGAGATTACAAAGAACCTAAGCCACAACTCTTGCTTGACATTCGGCAAATAACACTATCTAAAACGATATATATGTCAAAAGAATGTAAGCACGAGACACGTCAAATGAAATGTAATCAAACTGTCTTTTAAACACTTATGAACAATCGTTATAGGTATAAACCAAAGTGGTTTAAGTTTCAAGTTTGGAGTTAAATTCTCACAACCATTAAATCAATTATGCAAAAAAATACCGTGCCTTATATTCACACCCGTCAATCTTCATAAGCTACTTGATTGGTTCCAATCATTCAAGACAGCCGTATAAATCAATCTCGGTTATTTTTGACCTATGCCAACACTATCACCACGTGTGGAACGCTGATAGAATGAGAGAGCCGTGATTGTTAGATGTTAATAGATGTTATTTATTATTAGCCCGTGTTATCGTTGGGTTATGTTCACATTTGATCTTTGTGGACGCGGTGAATTGTCGGGTTGCCTTGACTGAAAATAACAGCACGAGGAACAGAAATGTCCGACCGAAGGTGTGTTTCGGTTACGGCCAAAAACGGCCGAAACATACGCAACGGTACTCCGGGTCGCGTTCGGCTAACTTCGGGTGCGCTCGCGCCAACCGGCAATATGGCGTAGCTCAGTGCCACCGGCTCAGTCAAGTGACGCTTTGTGTGTTTGTTCCCGGAATTATGGTAACTTATAGTAAACCTTGTTTTATTTTATACAACCTTTACGAGTTTCAGGTGTAATATGTGTATAAAAGCGGTTTTACGTAATTTTTTCAACGATTTCAGCAAGTCTACAAAAGGTTCGGTTTCGGCCGAAACTAGAGCCAAAGCCGAACCTTCGGTTTCGGTTTCGGCAAAAAAACATGTTTCGATCGGACACTTTTGACGACCACACGGTCGTCAAAAGCCTAGCTAGTGGGTAGTGACTAGTGTGACGCTGCCTACGAAGCTGACGCTCCTGGGTTCAAATCCCGGTAAGGGCTAATATTTGTGTGATGAGCTTGAATATTGGTTTCTGAGTCTTGGATGTTCTCTATGTATTTGAGTATTTACATCTATTAAATGTATAGTCGTCTAGTTCCCGTAACATATATCACCTTTAATGCTGGCACTTAACTTCGCAGTATTTGCCCAAATATTCGAGTTGCACCTTTTTCCTTCCTACGGCAAATAAAAGTGTCAGCATCATAGTCACCTGCATGGACGGTATCGCTGCAAGAACTAACTCTCACTGTATGTGTTTTTTTACTAACCGTAACTCGTACTGACAATAGTAATTTGAACAGGAAGCATCTGTTATCAAACAAACATACTCTTTACACTACAATCCTTAAATAGCTAATTAATCAACTTCAAATAGATCGTGATGCAAAAGATCAAAGAATAGTCAGCCATGTTGCGCAGGTCAGTGCCTCGTGGGCGAGTTACTACAGTTTTTGTACAGCTTAAATACTTTAATTTATGCAGTCATTATTTGGGACAATGACCGATTAACTGTCGTGATCCGATTGCTTTGTTTGTGTGGGGGAGATGTAAGTGGATGAACACAAAAAAAAACTAAACCACCAACTAAATGTTTTCTTTCAATAATGATGAATTTTCTCGAAAAAGGATTATAAAATGTTGTCAAATGGAGAAAAGTAAACCAGAAGATTAAATAATCACAAAGTTTTAAGGGTTCAAAGTTTTAACAGGGGGTATAATTATTCTGTCCCTTTTCCGCAAAACGTACCTTCGTATGAAACGATTGTCATTAAGAGGCTGACAAGACCTAATTTGTTGAAATTGATATTATTTAAGCAGTTTTTTTAAGAAAAACTATTTGTTCTAGCACATCAAAAAAAATAAGTTAATATTCATCATATTTCCAAGACCGTAAATCGTAGTACCTACTCGCGTAGACTCGAAACATAATTGGACGAAATCGGCTCGATATAAAATCATTGCAAAGATTGATCTTATAATCATCTTAAACGGTTCTATGTCCTTATTTTTTTGACGTATGGGTCTGCAATTAAAAACATGAAGTCCACATATTCATACTTGAACCGCTAACGAGCCATATTTTACAAATAATCCACACTTTTTTTTATCAATATTTATTCATTATTTTCTTAAAACCTAGTCGCCCAAGTAACACTCGCTCTCGCTTACTCCGATACAAATAGACAGTGTGCGCGTTTTTGGTGTTGACAGCGCCTTAACTATGACGCTCGTGGATCGTGACGTCACGATCCCCTAACGTTTTCTCTCTCTAACAAGCAATATTAAAACTGTTGTAGCTTCTTAATTTTTGAGATATCTGAATGGGATTTTCGTCACTAGGCATATTTTTTTGGCTTCTTTCTTTTGGAGTAATGATACATTTTGAGTCTACACCCTATTGCTTTATTTAGGGACGATCGGGAAGGAATTCGTGTGGGGGTGTTATGCGTTAAGTAAAATTACCTGGGTCATAATGTAAATTCTATCCTCTTTAGTCCATCTATTCTAAGTAATAAGTAATATATACCCTCTAATTATTATTACGGGACAATCTTACACAAATCAACCTAGGCCCACGGTAAGCTCAGTAAGGCTTGTGTTGTGGGTACTAGGCGATGATATATATAATAGATACATACATATAGATACTTATATACATATATAACATCCATAACTCAGGAACAAATATTCGTGATAAATACACAAATAAATGCCCTGACCGGGATTCGAACCCGGGACCTCCAGCTTCGTAGGCAGAGTCACTACCCACTGGGCTACGGAGGCCGGTTTTAATTAATCTAGTGTAGGTTTTTATTTTTATTCTTATTTATAAGGTAATAAGATAGGTACACAAAATAAAAATATATTGTAAAGGAAGTGGCAATCCTCGCCAATAAACACTTTTAGGCGAACTTATAAAAAAAAAGCGGCCAAGTGCGAGTCGGACTCGCACATGAAGGGTTCCGTTAAATAAATTGCAGTTTACGATTTATGACGTATTAAAAAAAACTACCTACTTACCAGATCTCGTTCAAACCAATTTTCGGTGGAAGTTTGCACATATATTTTTTTGAGTTTTATCATTCTCTTATTTTAGAAGTTACAGGGGGGGGGGGACGGGGGACACACATTTTACCACTTTGGAAGTGTCTCTCGCAGAAACTATTCAGTTTAGAAAAAAATGATCTTAGAAACCTTAATATCATTTTTGAAGACCTATCCAATGATACCCCACACGTATGGGTTTGATGAAAAGAAAAATTTGAGTTTCAGTTTTGTGTATGGGGACCCCTAAAACTTAATGTTTTTTTTCGATTTTTGTGTAAAATTCTTAATGCGGTTCACAAAATACATCTACATACCAAGTTTCAACAGTATAGCTCTTATGGTTTCGGAAAAAAATGGCTGTGACATACGGACGGACAGACAGACAGACGGACATGACGAATCTATAAGGGTTCCGTTTTTTGCCATTTGGTTACGGAACCCTAAAAACTAGCTTCTGCCCGCAACTCTGTCCGCGTGGAACTCGCTTTTATCGTTTACTCGTCAAAGATTCTGAAATGATTCCGTTGAAGTAGCAACTAATGAAGTTTTTATTCTGACTGAGATCCTTGAATATTCCTCCTCAAATATTATCAGCTCACAATATTGCGACTTGGGTTTTTTCTGTAATAATCAACGCATTTGGGTCATTCTCAAATAGTTAACGACACTTGTCACAACCATGTGCAAAAGTTAAGAAATTCCCTGCAGTTAAATATTGTAATACATATTTGTGTAATAGCTGTCGTAGTCTTTTGGTCCTTATATAAAAAAGAGCAATAAATTAAGTATTAGTAGCGTTAACTTTTGCACATGGTTGTGACAAGTCAGTCACGTAGTAAATTGGAAAGGAAATGTGAAATTTTTCATGTATACCTATACATGAAAAATTCCACACACACATACACACACACACACACGCACGCACGCACGCACGCACGCACACACACACACACACACACACGTAACTTTCATTTTTAACTTTAGATTTTAAATTTAACCCTTCTGCTGTTAAGCTTGCTTAATTATGTTTCATGTAGTATTTTATGTGGCTGCTGATCTTGTTAATATTTCGCACCTTTTATGCAAATTCACATTCGAATTGGCTACCTACAGGACAGGCTGTGCCTAGTGTAGGGGTCAGTGTATTTCTCTTCTGAAAACTGATTATACACAATATTCATTAAGCCCTAAGCCCCATGTATGTTAAGTGTAAAATATGTATGAAGTGGAACTAATGTATATTTGTGTAATAAATATTATGAATTATGAATTATGAATTATTTTTTGTACGGTGGGAGGGTGAGTAAACTGCCTGCATTAAGCCTCTCACAGATAGTAAACTATTGACCGCCACCGCAGGCCGCGCCAGTGTGATTCGGGCCTTAAGCTTAATTTCGTTATTTACCAAATTTTCTAGTTACTTAAACACGGACGACTTAATAGCGACCATGACACCGCGGACTCAAATCCTCACTAAACCTGCTCTAAACCTTGAGTTCCTTTAAAATTATCGTTCTAAGATCAGAACCTTGGGTAAATTGTTTACGTAGTTGATAAGACCTTCGAGATAAACTAGATTAAATGGCGATTAAAGGGCCACTGGACAAATGAGTGATGTCATTGGTTACACAACTCGGGGCGTCACTGTATGCATAAGTAGACACTACTTATCCATAATTATTTATACGATATTGAATCTTATTTATGAAGACTTACGTTCTAGCATAATATATGTTTAAAGAAGAGTGTACAACGTAGTTCGCGAGGTGTCGTAAAGTTTCAGCATCTAATTATTCACGCAAAGGTGGCATAGAGGCTCAGTCGAGTTCGAATGTATGTATACATAATATGTGGCAGGCATATAGTATAAATAATAGGCAAGCAAACTTGATCCAAAACAAAAGGTTTTGAGAAATTATTTCGCATAAAGCTGGAATTCGTTTTAATACCTTCATTTGGTCCTAAATGCATGTAATCCGAGTTTGCACCAGCCCAGGAGGTGTGCATAACTTTTGGGAGCCTAATAACTGCGAAATGTTTGCTTTTTTATCAGTTTTTTTGCATGTGCACAAAAACAGTACGACTGACGGAAAATGTATTGTTTTTTTTTTGATTTATTTAATACAATTATGTTTACATAGTTACTGTGTTACACATAAAGCCACTATT
This sequence comes from Epinotia brunnichana, assembly GCA_963854355.1. Taxonomy (NCBI): domain Eukaryota; kingdom Metazoa; phylum Arthropoda; class Insecta; order Lepidoptera; family Tortricidae; genus Epinotia; species Epinotia brunnichana. Next base: position 5,345,795 of record OY977956.1, read on the forward strand.
TAAAACCTGGAAGGTTTAGGCAATAGTTGGCGAGATCGCGCGGTACATCCAGCGTTCCATAATTTACTTAAGTATAATATAATATAACAAATTGCTAATATGGACTCCAATTTACTACTTACCTTCATCTAAACTTAGGTAGTACTTTATTCTATTTCTATTCAATATTAAAGAAGGTCAATGTATATAATGTGAAATTTTATTTTCTACATTTTTTATTCTATGGATTTTTCAGCAGGTATATTTTTTTCTAAAGTTGGTCTTGAAAAGTCGCAAAATCGAAGTTTGCACCTAAACGACAATTTTTTCCCAGTTTCTAACCTTTGATTTCGACTATACCACTGAACCGAAGTTGAAGTTTTAGATGTTCATTCGACGCGGAATTTGACCCTCTTACATTTTCTGTCCGAAGTACCGTTTTTGTGCTACATGAAAAATGTGCAAAAATGTATGCACAACTCCTGGGATTGGGCAAACTCAGATTACACGTATTTATAACCAAATCAAGGTATTAAAACGATATGGGAATTAATTCTTCGAAAAATTCTAATTTGATTGGCCTATAACCCGCCGTTTTACATTACTGCTAGCTGTTCTACAAAACAGCGCTGTTTTACAATACCCGCGGGTCGACGATCAGGCGGGTTGAATGCCGATGAAATGAAAACCCGCTGGATTGTCAAAGGCCTCCGTTAGGTACGACGACGAGCGAAGGCAGAACTGCGAAGTGCGACCCTACAGGCCCTACAGGCCCTACAGCGCAGCGCGCGAGCCGAGCGAGCTTAATAAAGGTTGCTCATATTCAGAATTCGACTATAGGTAGGTACATTTGGCGGTTCCAGTTTTCGTAAGCTGTTTTTGTGTAGGTATAGTTTTATTCAACTAATCCAATCAATATTCAGGTTTGTTTAGAAAATTAGGACGAGTTTTTGCAAATGAAACTTACGTATATTTATCACATTTTAGATACTTGGTAATAAGGGATTGAGGAGATGGGTACAATTGTCCATGGATTTCAGAAAATAACGTAATTTTTGCTCGGACGACCTCAGAATGCTGACAAAAATAAGACAACCCTAATAAACAAATAAAACATGAATGGAACTGTATATATATCTGAAAGTGGGCGATTTGATTCGGCCGGGTCGTTCCTCCGAAGCATCAATGGCAATCAATGGTCAATACTGGACGCCCACGCAGCACTTTATTCGAGAGGGCCAAGACACGAGCGAACAGCTTCCAAGATCTTTTTACAAGCTTTTATTTAACTTGCACTGTTCGTATGTATGTCATATGTAAGTATAAATATGTAAGTTGTCCGTCAAAAAATGCAATCCACTTTTCAGTCACTTGACGTTATCCGATTGAGCTGAAATTTAGGTGTTTTGATGGCTAGGTTTATTACCTCTATATTTATTAATAAGTAGGGCCGCGTATGCCTTTAGTAGGTACGAATCTGATTATTTTTTTCCTTTAATTTGAAATTTACAAATTTGTTAGCAGACATTTCTGCTTAATACAAAATTAATTTAGGTATTCATAGTTTGACTCTACAACCAAAATTTAGGTTATAGGTATAGTTTGGATGACAATTCAATATTATGGTACCAGCTGGGGCCCATTTCTCAAAGCGTATTAGTCTAATAATATTAGTGTTTTATCTCGTAAATGCGACCTTATACCGGCAGCTCAATAAACAGATTTCCAAGTCCCTTACGCGCGATCTGCGCCAATTCAATACGAATCGTATTGAAGAGGCCATCCAGCGTAATAAGGGCTCTAAAGTGTTTTCGAGAGATATGTCTATTGGGCAGAGCCAGCTCGCCAAGTTAAAGACTGAAGATGGTAGAATCGTTTCTTCTAAACCTGAGATTCTGGGTGAGATAGAGCGCTTTTACGGACAGCTTTACATGTCAACTCGCAGACCCGAAGTTGGTCTGGCGGAAGACCCTAGAGCTAGACTAACCCGACACTATACCGACGACATCCCGGACATCAGCCAGTACGAGATTGTAATGGCTCTTAAACAGCTCAAGAACAACACGGCACCCGGTGAAGATGGAATAACAGCCGAACTCCTGAAGGCGGGTGGAAAACCGGTCCTTACGGCCCTTCAGAAGTTGTTCGATTCCGTCTTACTGGAAGGGAGAATGCCAAAGGCATGGAACGGAGGGGTGGTGGTGCTGTTCTTCAAAAAGGGTGACAACACCCAGCTGAAGAACTACCGACCCATCACACTTCTGAGCCATGTCTACAAGCTGTTCTCGAGAGTCATTACAAATCGTCTCGTACGCAGGCTTGATGACTTCCAGCCTCCCGAACAAGCCGGTTTCCGAAGAGGCTTTAGTACCGTAGACCACATCCACACGCTCCGCCAGGTTATACAGAAGACTGAGGAGTATAACCTGCCTCTCTGCTTAGCGTTTGTGGACTACGAGAAAGCCTTCGATTCCGTCGAAACCTGGGCTGTATTACAGTCTCTCCAGCGGTGCCAAGTTGACTACCGCTATATCGAAGTACTGAAGTGTTTGTATGAGAACGCCACCATGTCAGTCCGACTCCAGGACCAGAACTCGAAACCTATTCGGCTCCAGCGGGGAGTCAGGCAAGGAGATGTTATTTCTCCAAAACTGTTCACCGCTGCACTGGAGGATGTTTTCAAGACTCTGGACTGGAGAAGGCTAGGCATCAACATCAACGGCGAGTACATCACTCACCTTCGGTTTGCGGACGACATAGTAGTCATGGCAGAGACCATGGAGGACTTAAGTACGATGTTCGATGACCTCAGTAAAGCTTCCGAGCGAGTTGGTCTAAGAATGAACATGGATAAGACGAAAATCATGTCAAATGCCCATGTAGTACCAACTACCATTAGAATCGGACACTTTACGCTCGAAGTTGTAGACGATTATGTATATCTAGGACAGACTGTCCAGTTAGGTAGGTCCAACTTTGAGAAAGAGGTCAATCGTCGAATCCGACTCGGCTGGGCAGCGTTCGGGAAGCTACAGCACATCTTTTCGTCCCATATTCCGCAGTGTCTCAAGACGAAAGTCTTTGACCAGTGTGTGTTGCCAGTGATGACATATGGCACTGAAACGTGGTCGCTTACAATGGGCCTCATAAGAAGGCTCAAAGTCACCCAAAGGGCAATGGAGAGGGCTATGTTGGGAGTTTCTCTGCGTGATCGCATCAGAAATGAGGTTATCCGCAGCAGAACCAAGGTAACCGATATAGCCCTCCGAATCGCTAAACTTAAGTGGCAGTGGGCGGGGCACATTGCACGTAGAACCGATGGCCGCTGGGGCGGAAAAGTTCTAGAGTGGCGACCACGTACCGGAAGACGCGGCGTGGGTAGGCCCCCCACAAGGTGGACTGATGACCTGGCAAAGGTCGCGGGAGTCCGCTGGATGCGGGTGGCGCAGGACCGGTCATTTTGGCACTCTTTGGGGGAGGCCTATGTCCAGCAGTGGACGTCTTACGGCTGATATGATGATGATGATGATGATCTCGTAAATAAAACCAAAAAATGAGACAAAACACTAGTATTATTAGGCTAATACTTTTTGAGAAATGGGCCCCTGATCTGATGATGGAGACAGAAGGTGGTCATGCTTGGGTAGTAGTTCCCCGCTGGTTCGCCCTTTGCAGCTTCTGAATGGGCTCCTTGCATCAGCTCCCGAGTGCGATTTGTTTGCAAGTAGATGGAATTTAGTGCGCGATGATGATGATGATGAATGTCTGAAGTTCTGCGAGAAGATTAATGTGCGTCGCTCCACTGTTCATTATTAGAACTGTTAATGTTAACCGACGTAACCCCGTTGAGTTTGGGCTCGTTAGAATCGTCTCAATGCGTACCTATAGTTGATGACGGAATACAGAAAAGTGCAGTCGGCAATAAAAGCTTGCACCAAAAATTTTTTTTAGTTTGGCCTGCAGCGCGGTTAGTTACAATCTGCTACGGAATAACCTCATTATCATATTGACGCTGAAATGTTACAAGTTTTCGTTTTTGCACCGAAGATATGATCGAGAGTGTCATGTGAGGTGTATTCCATATTTGAAACATAATCAGAGTGCTAACAGTTACACACATCGTCTGTTATCCATATGGCAATTCCAATATGATATTAAAAAAACTTGAATTTTATCGGACTTGTGTAACCGCTCGTAGATCTTCGCTTGCGCCCTGACAACTCAATTGAATGAACTCTGCTAGCGGCGACAATCGTTACATTAACATTTGCATATGTTTTGGGCTACGCCAAACCAAGGTTTACTAGGTGTAACATATTAATTCAAGTTAATATTAGAATATCGATCGTTAAAGTTGGCCGGACTCCCTTTGTATGGAAAAATATTTCAGGACACCCCACCCTCCGCTTTGCTTAACTAATTATTTTTAACTTTACAATTATCAAATCCTTACATAACTTTAACTTTAAGGATAGGTACAGTCGCCATCACATACATAGGTACACTATAGGTGTTCAAAAATATCGGCACATGCACCCTAATGCCTTGAAAATAGAGGTGTGTTCCGATGTTTGTGACGTGCTTGTTTGCTCCGATGTATGTGATGGCGACTGTACTAGTAACTGCGACCCCCTTCAAAAGGCTAAGCGAGCCCCCAGAGGGTCACGACTGTGGTCACGACTTACAAGTTACAGGTTGAAGAACACGATTACAATACGAAAATCACATATGAAGAGATTGATATTACCTGTTATAAAAAAAAACATAAAAGTTACTCTTTATAAGAATTTTGTATTTGATGTCTTTCATTGTTAAAATATCCCACGACAGAAACAAAACGGGATGTCCTAAAGGACGGTTGTTCATTCTCCGCCATATTTGAGTGACCGCTACGCTTGTAGTGCTACGCCGTAGTCTGTAGCTTAAACTCCATATGTAGCGAAAACCGTCCGCAGCGCTCTGACGTATGTTTCGTGATCAGCGTTGAATGATGTGCTTCAATGATGGGCTTCACCCTCCTCCGTGAAGCCTCATAGAGAACAAAGGAAAATGTGGAAATTTTACCCTTGTTCTCCTATTTCACCATACATAATTATGTTACATTACCGGCATGGCCGTTTCACCATCGTGCTCGTAGTTCGAAAGATTCGATGGAGCCCTGGCGGGGCTCCTATTTCTGGGCGGTTTGCCCTTCGGGCATCTGAAGGTTCCTAACGAACCTAATCTGACTAGTGTTTCGCGAATTCACGAGGTCTGGTTATGTAGCTTGGTTATGTACGGGGTATAAGGCCAATTGCCATAGTCTATCCTCGGTGTGAAGTATAGGTAAGCTTTGTAGGTAAAGGTATGTATCCGGGATCATTAGAAAGGACAAATATAATATTATCGTGCAAAGCTCTTAAAATATTTCTAGTCGGCGCTGATAGTAACTTCAAAGAGATCGCTATCTTTATATGCGTTGTTAAATTGATGAGTATCTACGTATCAACATAACCTATAGATACAATCCACTAAAGTCGAGAAATACTCGTTTATTTACGACTTTAAAAATTTGTATTGATCATAATTAATCAGCAAAATATTTATAAGTATCTATTTGTTTGTTCCTAAATGGAGTATCGAAAACAGCTCTAACTATTTCGACAAGGGTTTACTGCCGCGAAAAATCGATCTAGTTTGGTCAAATTTCCGGGAAAACTTGTTTACTTCGAAAAAACGCCGGTTGGTCTTCCAGAAGTTATGTATACAATTTTCAACATAGTCCTCTGCCTAGCCTGAGCAAATTATAAAGATCCTATAAGGAAGGAAGTATGATTATTGATTAAGTAAAGCGTCGTTGTAGAATGTCTAGCTTAGGCCAAAGAACGGTTACGTATACAGGGTGACTGGTAATTCGACCTATTCCTTGAAAGGGGTTATACTAGAGCTAATTTGCAACAATTAATGTCCAGTCAACCAGGGGTCAAAACACGATTTTTTTTAATTTTTCGAGTATTTATTTTGTTTGAAAAAAAATTGCCTTGCAGCCTTAAAGTGCTGATTGTGACAAAAATGTTTTTTTACCATCCAAATGGAAGTACTTTTGTCACAATCACCAGCTTAAGGCTGCAAGGAGAATTTTTTTCATACAAACTAAAAACTCTAATATCTCGGAAACCTGCGAGTTTCGACCCCTGGTTGACTGGACATAAATTGTTGCAAATTAGCTCTAGTATAACCCCTTTCAAGGAATAGGTCGAATTACCAGTCACCCTGTATAGATATAGCGACATTTGCAGCGAGCGACACACGTGCGCGAATGTCGCGTGTTCATCACCTGTCAAAATATCGTGTTTCGATACTGCATCGCGTTTGTATAGCATTTTGTAGAGCTGCAAAAAGTCACTCAAAATTTTCCAATATACCTACCCAGAATTTTACCTACTTTACGGGCCCGTGTTATACTGTAGTTCCGCTAGAAAACCTACGATATGCAGTATTTACTCAACTATAAACGTAACTATTAGCTGGCATAGATAGTATGTTATCACAGCCGCTCATAGTATTAGTCTTATCTCTCACATTTACCTAGAAATTATAGTCGCGTACGCTGACTGACACACTGAATTCGCGTGACGGAAAACTAACCAACAAAACTCAAATTTTAATATCAATAATGTTATCCAAAAGTGTTTAAGTTATTTTCAAAATGTAGTTTAGGTCTGAAAGTTCGTCGAAAGTCGGACCGTTTCTAAGACTTTGCCAAAGGGAAATCTTATCAATACCCGGCTGATTAGCTGATATTCATTCATCTATTCTAGTTCTTGTCCTATAGAGAGGAAAATTCTGTTAGATTGTAGCTTCGTAAGTTTGTTTGTAGGGGGTAATCTCCGGAAAAACATACCCGATAAAAAAAAACACCTGTGTAGGAAATGGATGTCCATTGATGAAATAGGCTATCTCACCAAAAACATTACATGTAAAGTGATTGTCAAGACACCGTAGCTCATATAGCTTTCAGCATTAAAAAGATATCAGATCATAAGTGGCGCCAAGCTTCCTACTCCACACGGCGTAACTCTACCACTACCAAGCAGCCTCGCTCTATAAAATTTACATCTTGGATAAAAAGTATAGCTTTGTTGGGCACATCCCGGTCGCCGCATAGACTCGCGCCGCGAAGCGATGGATCTATACTTTTTAGCCAAGATATAGAAATTTTAGAACGTTGGTGGTAGTGGTAAACCAAAAAAACGACGAAGCGCTTCGAAAACAGGTAGGTAGTGCCCTTGCACTTCGCCCCAGATATTTTAACTCGCGGGTTTTGTCTGCGTACTTTGAAGACGCGCGGACAGCTACTCAATAAACATGTTATAAATACTCGTTATATCTCGCGGTCACAAACCAAGAAAACAACTTTTACATAGTTCATCAATTAAGTCATCCGGCCTTAAACTTCGTCATCGTAAATCATCGGTGATGTCACGTGTCAATCTGTCAATCATTGAACAAGATATTAACGCGATGATGTCGCTCCGGTCCGAAGGTAAAGACTTATCCTTCATTTTTGCTATGAGCAGTAAGTATAAATATTATTATTATAAAGTGATTTACCTGATGTTATTTTAATAGTAGTTTATGTGACTGTACATAATGAAGGGCATTAAACACGAGTGTATTAACGAGGGCATTAAACTCGCCTTCGGCTCGTTTCATAATAACATCACACGAGTGTGTTAATGCCTAATTATGTGCAGTTACATACACTACTTTATATATCCACATTATCATAAGCCTCCATGATGCATTCAGGAGCCGCATATTATGACTGGCATCGCGGCGTTGTTTTCTGGCAGCTGTCATAGTATTTTTTTAATTCAGAGACAAACTAGAGTCGGCGCCAACTGTCATATCGTTCGATATCTTACTTACGTGTGACATTTGTCAAATTTGTATGCAAATTGACAATTCATTTCGAACTAAACGTCATCTCGACTGATATTAGAATAGAGGTCAAATCAAATTGCTTTGTTTTTCAGAGGTGTTCGAAATTTGAATGTAATAATAGCATTGAAATCGATGTTATTATTTAGCAATAATAACATTTTCACAGATAAGAAATTTGTTCTAACAAAACAGTCTGTTTTTATGGTGGTCATAATGTGCGGTTCTTGAACGCATCATGGAGGGTTTATGATATTTGGATAGATAAAATAGGTTTTTATATTTATTAGAATGATAAATTAGGTACCCAAATAACTAACCCCTCTTATTCATAAAACTTAAGAAACCTCTGTTAACTAAAATGTATCCTTGCCTTTTCTCATCATAAATGTGAAAGTGGCAGATAAGATAAGGACAAACGTATTTTTAACCCCCGACGCAAAAAAGAGGGGTGTATAAGTTTGACGTGTATGTGTGTCTGTCTGTCCGTCTGTCTGTGGCATCGTAGTTTAAGACACTTCAATGTATGTTTATGCTGAACTGAAGAGAAATGAGACTGTAATTTTTGACTCCACAGTCAAACTGAAAAATTTAGTTTTGTGGAGCAATGTATCAACGTATTTATGTAACTTTTTGTTGTTAATAAATAAATGATAAATAAAAATTGTAGCTCCTAAACGAATGGACTGATTTTTAAGCGGTTTTTTTTCGTCCGAAAGCTACTTACTGATCGAGGTGGTTCTTAACTACGTTTCATCAAAATCGGTTCAGCCGGTTTTGAGATATTGAACTTTGAAATGAAAATGTCGGGGGTTTTTCAACTTGTCTAAGTTGTAGTTATAAAGATATAAATAAGTTTTGATGGACGATAATGAATAAGGGCATTCATCTGTACTTAATCTAGTAAACTAGTAACACTTACGAATACTAAATTGGCTCTAACTCACGAGCCAGTCTTTTGTACAAATCATTATTAATTACTACATAGTATAAAACAAGTTCGCTTCCCGCTGTCTGTCTGTCCCTATGTATGCTTAGATTTTTAAAACTACGCAACGGATTTTGATGCAGTTTTTTTATTAGGGTTCCGTAGCCAAATGGCAAAAAACGGAACCCTTATAGATTCGTCATGTCTGTCCGTCTGTCTGTCTGTCTGTCTGTCCGTCCGTATGTCACAGCCACTTTTTTCCGAAACTATAAGAGCTATACTGTTGAAACTTGGTAAGTAGATGTATTCTGTGAACCACATTAAGATTTTCACACAAAAATCGAAAAAAAAACAAAGTTTTAGGGGTCCCCATACTCAAAACTTAAACTCAAAATTTTTTTTTTCATCAAACCCATACGTGTGGGGTATCTATGGATAGGTCTTCAAAAATGATATTGAGGTTTTTAATATCATTTTTTTCTAAACTGAATAGTTTGCGCGAGAGACACTTCCAAAGTGGTAAAATGTGTGTGTCCCCCCCTGTAACTTCTAAAATAAGAGAATGATAAAACTAAAAAAAATGTATGATGTACATTACCATGTAAACTTCCACCGAAAATTGGTATGAACGAGATCTAGTAAGTAGTTTTTTTTTAATACGTCATAAATCGTAAACCGCAATTTATTTCACGGAACCCTTCATGTGCGAGTCCGACTCGCACTTGGCCGCTTTTTTAATAGATAGAGTGATTCAAGAGAAAAGTTTATAAACCCGTGCGAAGCCGGGGCGGGTCGCTAGTTCAAAATAAAAACCAATATATTTATAAAACCTGCTCACAAAATTTCACGAGAATATAGGAGAACAGCTGGACATCTGGACATCCGGACATACAAAAGAATGTTGGTCCAAGATGAAACGGAGAACTTCGTTCGCTACGCTCGCTCGTTCAAATACAAAGAGGAAGTCTGTGAGGATGTAGCTTTCTGTGGTTCATACAAGTCTATTCCCACCGGCTTGCCTAAAATTTCTTTTTAGACAAGCCCATAGTAATTTAGAGTACCTATTCTCTAAATAACTATGGGTTCTATAGTTTAGTTAGAGTATTCTAAACTCTTTCATGACTTTTTAGTTCCGGGTTGCCCATCGAAAACTATCACGAGCCGCCACTGTTGTAAGTTATGTACGGATTGTACGGGGATAATATTCTAGACTAGAACCACTTATCCTATTTCAAAGAATCTTTCACCTGTGTGTAGAATGGTGTTTCTGGAAGGACATAGGCTACCGCGACATTGCCTGCGTTCTTAGCAATACGCGCGGGTAGTAGTAAATAGTTGTAAACTCTTATACAGTAACTTAGAGACCATCACGGAAAGTTCCCAGAAATAAACACAAGTAGCCCACAAGTAATAAACCATCTCAAACCAGATAACCGGCTGAAAGGGGCCCACAAAAAAACGCGGTTTTACTACGTGGAAACTGTTACACTTATGATTATGAGTGGCTGTTATGGCTATGAAGAGGTACGCACAACGCACTTAAAGTAGCTAACAAGTTATATTTTAAACTACATCAGAGCGGCCAGCAACTGATGTTTACTAGGTACTTGCTATTTCAAGGAGATGATGCTCGTCTAATGTTTAACTGACTTCCAAAAAAGGATTTTTCATTTGAACATTGCTTGCCAAGATGATTCTTAGATGAGTTGACGCGTCGAGGTCGATTGGCCATTGATTGAGATTGAAACGATTTGACACATTACTGTTAGTAGCTGGTCCTGAGACCCATCTGAGACAATAGTACTACCAACTATTTCTGGTATGTTTGCCATTCGGGAATAAGATACCTAACGAACCTAACCTACCTTTAAGACTTTTATGTTATCAGTAAGGCAAGTAGTACTAACTAGGGGTATCATTTGTACTAGCAGTTGAAATTGAAAATAATTGAAATTGAACTAAGCGGTAGTACTACTGTCGCAGAAGAAACGACCAAACATATACTACTGGACTGCAAGGAGGTAGAAGTATACAGAATGAAGCACCTAGGTTCTCCAAACACACTACGGGACGCAGTCAGCAACACCAAGGCACTCAACAACTTTTTAAACGAGCTGGGGTGGTTAGAGTAGCGCCACACCGTCGTTACACGCAAAATAGGCACAATGGATGTCGACTTGCGGAAAACGCCCAGTATAACTAACTAACTACTGTCGCAGACAGAGGGGTCACTAGTACTACTGGTAGTACTAGTGACCCTAGGGTGTATCATTTGTACTACCAGTTGAACTACGTGGTAGTACTACTGTCTCAGAGGGCCCGAGGCTCATTTTGTGTAGAATTTCCTCGATTCCCGTACTTTATCAATGAAAGTTCACTGGTTTAGGCCAAGTAAAGGAACACAGATGAGTTTTAGTTATGTTGCCGCTACGGTATCATGTCAGCCCTCAGGTCAAACAACATAAAGGTAACAGGGATAATAATAGAGCGACGAACGTTGGGAGTTCTAAATGCGGAGCGGTGTTAGAAAGGGACCGAAATAGCCTGCTTCCCGGTTTGACGAACTTGACATTACGTTTGCCTGGTGCGATCCGTCTTGCTGCGTTTTTAGTTTATTTGTACGCTACATGACTTGTACATTTGTTCCTTGTTTGATTCTTATCCGGTATCATAAAATATAGTTATTTTGAGACAACGATCACTAACCGACTTCAAAAAAGGAGGAGGTTCTATGTTCCACTGTATGTTTTTTTTTGTATGTTCCCTGATCTCTCTGTCAATTGTGGACCGATATCCAAAATTCTTTTTTATTCGAAAGAGGTGGTCCCATTGTTAAGTCGGGATCTGATGATGGGATCTGGGATGTAATTTTGTAGGCACGCGTGTAGTGCTTTCGGTATTTTCTATTACCCTGTAAAATCGCAATTTTGGTGAAGTGGAACTGATGATGACTTATGTAACTCCTCAAAGATGTAAAGTACGTCAAAGATTCTGACATGATTCCGTTGAAGTAGCAACTAATAAAGTGTCAATTCTGAGACCCTTGAGGAATCGACGCAACTCCTCAAATATTATCAGCCCACATATAGCGACTTGGGTTTTTTCTGTAATAATCAACGCATTTGCAGCTACGGTAGCCTAGTGGTTCAGGCATGCGGCTGTCAAGCGGCGGTCGTGGGTTCGAATCCCGGCTCGTACCAATGAGTTTTTCGCAACTTATGTACGGAATATTTACCGTTAGCTTTTCGGTGAAGGAAAACATCGTGAGGAAACCGGTCTAATCCCAATAAGGTCTAGTTTTCCCTCTGGGTTGGAAGGTCAGATGGCAGTCGCTTTCGTAAAACTAGTGCCTATGCCAAATCTTGGGATTAGGTGTCAAAGCGGACCCCGAACTCCTTTAAGGCACAACCGGGAATAACGCTAGGATGATGATGATGAATCAACGCATTTGCACTCGGAAAGCAGTTCATGTGGTAAACTGGAAAGGAAATATGGAAATTTTCATGTATCTATGTGGTTTGGCAAAGTACTGAATTAAAAGCGGTTTAAACTTTGTTTTTAAAGTAATTTATTTATAAGTGACGATTCTATCCACGGTCCCCAATTTAGGGTACGTATCCACGCTACGGTAGCCTAGTGTTTCAGGCATGGCTGTTAAGCGGCTGTCGTGGGTTCGAATCCCGGCTCGTACCAATGAGTTTTTCGGAACTTATATACCGTAAGCTTTTCGGTGATGGAAAACGTGAGGAAACCGGTCGCGGTCTAATCCCAATAAGGTTTCATTTTCCGACTGGGTTGGAAGGTCAGATGGCAGTCGCTTTCGTAAAACCTTTGCCTAGACCCCGGGAGGGCTTGCTTGACTTACTTTGACTTAAGTTCCTAAGTCCTCTCGATGGGGCAGAGGGCATCCACAACGCGTTGCCAACCCGATCGGTCTTGAGCTTCACGCTCCATTTCGCTCCAGGTCTTCTTTGTGACTTTCGCTTCTGCAATGATTCTCCGCCGCCAGCCCCCCTATTCTATAACTTGTTTTAAGCTCACCTCAACGCTCACCCACAATTATACGTTGTCAACGCGATGCGTAGTAATTAAGCGAAGGTAGAGGTCTAATTTCGGAACGGGTGACCGGCGGGGTGAGCCGCATTAGCGAATAACAGCCTAGGTCTGCTTGGACGGCCGCGTTTGCCTTGGGGATTCCAGTCCAAGGCTTGCCTCGGTGTGTGATCATATTGATCATGGTATCTTTAGGGCACAACCGGGAATAACGCTTGGAGTATGATGATGATCCGCTAGTTGTGCGAGGCAGCGGAAGGCATCTGTTCCTATCAGTGGATTTTTGCCTCGCGCACCGCTCTGCTACCATGCACAGCCCTGGTGCAAACCCCTCTTACACTTTGAAGTTCTTAACGCCTTGGTCACGACTTTGGTCTTAAGCGACCTGCGACCAGCGTTTTATCTGTTCATTGCGCGTGATCCCAACTAACCACAGTGCGTTGCGCGTCTCGACCGCGCAATGAACAGATAAAACGCTGGTCGCAGGTCGCTTAAGACCAAAGTCGTGGCCAAGGCGTTACCTACTGCGATAACCAGACCAAAATATGTTTCCTCAGAACTACACTTCTTGCTGTCAGTCCGTGTCTGCGCTAGAGGATTCTCGATACTAGATGATATTTTTTATTTTAAATTGTCTTCATTGCAGATATGAGCTTATAACGTCATTACAGGATTTAGCATAAATACGAGTATAATATAAATAAATCGACCTACTTAAAACATGAATCAAAATGATGAATGTTTGTACGTACTTGGCGGTGACCCGACCTTCAGTGATACTGTTTATCGTTTACTTCCTGTGTAGAGTTAGTGCAATGCAAAATAACTGCACAATTGAAATCATCTTTTTTAACCAAAGACACGTTTACGTTTCCATTAACGAGACGCGAAACTGAAGCAAGTTGGTGAAATCTTAACAACCTTTTTAGCAATACGAATTATGTAAATAAACAAGTCACAACCGGAGTTAAAGTGTGCAAATTCGCCGGAAAACAAATCAATTTACCACTTACAAATGACATATCCTTACGAAGGCCGAAGGATACTGTCGTCACAGCAGTAAATCCATCATAATTATCACCGCCCGCCATCATCGTAGGAAGTGAGCATTTTTAGACCAAACCGGTTCCTGCCTTCCTAACTGACCTAACGACATCCCAATTGCTGGCATCCTCGAGATGTGCATGGGTTCTGTGATAACTAACATCTCGCGCAATCATATGAAGTGTCCTGTGAAGACGAAACGTTTTTAAGAAAGATATGGTGATTACAATTAGTACTTGGAAGAGTTCGGAGGTTTTTCGATGATGTGATTGTTCGTGTCAATGACGACCATAAGTCCGCTTTTCTGCGTGTGCCGGCGATCTCCTTTTCCAAAATGTTCTAGCGTGCGTTAATCGCCTACTACGCCTGTACAAAATCTAATAAAGTAAATGTCCGAGTGCTCGACGCTGTACGAGTATATGGCAGGGGCACTCTATGTCAAAGTGACATGGCTTAATTTGAATGAAGAAAAATCCAGTCAGTTCGAATTTAACCCATATTGCTTTGACATAAAGTGCCCATGACATATACTGGTACCGCGTCGAGCACTCGGACGTTTACCTTAATAATTTGAATTCCCAGCATAAGCCCAGCATCAATAATCGCACTCCTATAGGCAACTTGTCCCACCGCCGGCTAGTAGCGAGTACTCTCATAGTCATTCTTACTCGCTTTTACTCGCGCGAGTAAGAATTACTATGAGAGTACTCGCTACTCGCCGGCGGTGGGACAAGTGCCATAGATAGAAACCTCAGAGCATAGAATACTAGAGAGAGGACAAGCCGCCGGCGGCCGTGTCGCAGCTGTATGCTCAATGGGCATACACTGCCATACTGTGCACGCGTGCTGATCGCAGAGAATATTACGTTTATTGTCAAATAAGCGTGTAGGTATACAAGAGTGTGTGTTTTAGATGTGTGCGAGCTTTGTCTTGTCAATTACTTGGGCGTTGTGTGGGTTAATGTACTTGCGACAGGCTCACTCTATACAAATCGGCCACCATGTCCGATCTCCTTATATTCATACATCTGTGATAGAAACCTACACTCTCCCTTTCATCCCTTTAAGGCAGATTAAGGGATGGTTCCCGGGATAAAAACTATCCTATGTCCTTCCGAGGGTGTTGAATTGAATCCCTGGAGACATAGATTCAAATGCGTTTGCTGAAAAATACAACGGAAGTTGACAGCCTAGATTAGTTACTCCATTCGTTTAAATAACCGTGTTTAGGCAAGAAACCGTGACAGTTTCGGTTTCCTACTCACATACCTACATTCTGCACTGGATGTATGGCGGCTAATAGCACTACATTTACTTTAACAAAGATTTTCTCAACTGGAAAAACTCCTAAATTGACCATTTGAGTAATTGTACCTGTTTGTCAAGAATTGCTTAAAACCGCTACCATCATTACACTAACAATATGTCCCTACGACGGGATAGAGATGGACATAGGGACTTGTTAATGATGGACAGAGACACTGGTATGTGGTATGCTTTTGTTCTTTGTGCTGAGGTTCTCAAAATGTTTTTATAGGTTTCATTCATCGAACAAGCGAGCGAAGCGAACGAAGTTCTATGCTTCAGAAAATCGTTTATTGCGACTATAAATCTTTTTTAGGGTTCCGTACTCAAAGAGTAAAACGGGACACTATTACTAAGTCTCCGCTGTCCGTCCGTCCGTCTGTCCGTCCGTCCGTCCGTCCGTCTGTCTGTCACCAGGCTGTATCTCACCTATACCGTCATAGTTCCAGCTGAAATTTTCACAGATTATGTATTTCTGTTGCCGCTATAACAACAAATACTAAAAACAAAATAAATATTTTTTTTAAGGGGGGTTCCCATACAACAAACGTGATTTTTTTGCCGTTTTTATAGATAATGGTACGGAACCCTTCGTGCGCGAGTCCAACTTGCACTTGGCTGGTTTTTTATAGATAATGGTACGGAACCCTTCGTGCGCTAGTACGACTCGCACTTGGCCGGTTTTTTTTAATTCACTTATACCATAACGGTCAGAGCCTGATTTTCAGCGATCAAGCGTAAAGTTTGAGCACCAATGCATCTAAAGACTGGTTCACACGGCCGCGTTAATTGCCAAAAACCGACAATGTTTGCCAGTTAGCGTCGTACGCTTCCAATTCACTTCCTACTAAACGAACACACATTGTCTTCAAACATGCTTCCTGATATTTAGGCATATGTGTATGTATCCATTTTTAGGGTTCCGTACTCAAAGAGTAAAACGGGACCCTATTACTAAGACTTCGCTGTCCGTCCGTCCGTCCGTCCGTCCATCCGTCTGTCACCAGGCTGTATTTCAAGAACCGTGATAGCTAGAGAGTTGAAATTTTTACAGATTATGTATTTCTGTTGCCGCTATAACATCAAATACTAAAAACAAAAAAAATATTTTTTTAAGGGGGGCTCCCATACAACAAACGTGATTTTTTTGCCGTTTTTATAGATAATGGTACGGAAGCCTTCGTGCGCGAGTCCGACTCGCACTTGGCCGGTTTTTGTTTTTACTTGGACGTATTGTATGTAAGTTATCCAACAAAATTAGCAAGGGTAAAACGGGACCCTATAACTAAGATTCCGCTGTCCGTCTGTCTGTCTATTTGTCCGTCTGTCACCAGGCTGTATCTCATGAACAACTGTGATAGTTAGTCAGTTGAAATTTTCACAGATGATGTATTTATGTTGCCGCTATAACAACAAATACTAAAACTGGCCAAGTGCGAGTCGGACTCGCGCACGAAGGGTTCCGTACTATTTTCTATAAAAAAAACTATTTATTCTGTGTTTTTAGTATTTGTTGTTATAGCGGCAACAGAAATACATCATCTGTGAAAATTTCAGCTGGAACTATCACGGTATCAGTGAGATACAGCCTGGTGACAGACAGACGGACGGACGGACGGACAGCGGAGTTTTACTCTTTGAGTACGGAACCCTAAAAAACAGAATAAAATAAATATCTAAGGGGTAAGTTTTTTTTGCCGGTTTTATAGATAATGGTACCTACGGAACTCTTCGTTGCGCGAGTCCGACTCGCACTTGGTCGGTTTTTGAGCCACTTGCCGGTCGGAAGGGGACGACCTCGTCAAACCAAATAGAGTACCCTAAACCAGGGGTCGGCAACAGGCGGCCCGCGAGACCTTTGCTTGCGGCCCGCGAGCCTCCCTATCTGTTTTGTATGTAAAGGTACCTAGTTAAATTCAGTATTTTGGAATTGCCTTATAAAGTCAGAAATAATTAAGAAGTGCGGCCCGGTTGGTTGCTAAAAGGTTGCCGACCCCTCTAAACCGACGAGCATGTATGGAGAATGTCAAAGTGAATGAAGCATAAAAGGCGGTTTAGGGAAGCAGGAAAGGCGGCAACAGAAATACATCATCTGTGAAAATTTCAACTGTCTAACTATCACGGTTCATGAGATACATGAGTTACGCTCCAAGGTCAAATTACTTTGCCCACTAGTGGATAAAATACGTGTTTGCTGAGCAAACTTTGGTCACTGGTTTTGAAGGATAAAAGACGGCTTTCCGAGGCAGTGAGGGGAAAAAACTTTATTAGCGTACTTATTATGTTCGCTTCGCTCATGGTTCAATCTATACTCGTAACAATCCTTCGCTAGCTCGGCTTTCAATACAAGCTGATGACAGACGGACGGACAGCGGAGTCTTAGTAATAGGGTCCCGTGTCCTAAGTAACGTAAGTACGTTACTTAGGACACGCTTTTAATTTGCCTAAACTATTCTAGAAATGCTCACTACCGGCACGGAAATGCTCGTTTAAGGCCGAAACGCACTGACAGCGGTGGCGGAGTGGTGCGGAGGCCGTACCGGTTTGTAATGTTCGCACTAATACGAAAGGGTCCGCACAGAGCGGCGCGGCGCGGTGCGATATTCTGTGCGGACCCTTTCGTATTGGCTCGAACATTACAACCGGTACCGCTTCCGCGTCGCACCGCACCGCACCGCCACCGCTGTCTGTGCGTTTCGACTCGAAAGCGGTGCAACTTTCGACCTGTGCGTTTTCACATTTAGCACCATAGTATTAAACAAATATCAACTCATTGCGAGTGTCTTGTATCAAAATACACCACCCAAGTATCAACGGTCATGGGGCTCGTGTGTGTCGTAATAATTACACACAATGGTCGTCTCTTGTAATGATGACAAGGAATCGAGATTGCGGCATGGCTACCGAGAACGATCAACAATGTCATTATTGTCATTCAATTACGATTACACGTTTAGTTATTGTTATTAAGTTGTTAAACGGCCATCATTGACTCTTTAATTACTTGAGCATTTATACGCAAAAAAATTCGAGTATAACTTGAAATGGATCTAATAATTGACTTTCAAAACAAAGTTTTAACCGACTTCAAATCAGTAGCCAAATAGCTTCAAGTTTGCCAATAAAATTTTAAGAGTTCCCTCGATTTCTCCAGGATCCCATCATCAGAACTGGATTTTGGTGACAACGGGACCAATCTAGAAGTATATGCTATCAAACAAAGAAATATTTTTTCAAATCGGTTCATAAATTACGGAGTTATCGCGTAACATACACATATAAAAAAAAAACATACAGACGAATTGAGAACCTCCTCCTTTTTTGAAGTCGGTTAAAAATACATTAGGAAGACCGTCAATATCTTGAATGAAATAGATATAATCTTGAATTTAGATGATTCTCTCGAACCAACAGAAAAAAATCTTGGCTCAAGATAATTTCGCTCCATTCGAAATAATTGAACATGATCCTAATTAAATTCTTGGTTCAAGAATATTTACCTCGCATCAAGTAAGTATTTAATCTGTATAGAACAGTTTGTATGGGTTAAGATGTTTTTATAGTAATTTACCTAGTACAATGCTTTGAGATTCTTGAGAATTAAGATGGTTTAGGTATAACAGAACCCATATTTGCAAAAAAATGTTGTAGTGTTCATAAAAAAAATTACATAATAGTAGTTTATGTGACTGTACGAGTACATAATGAAGGCTCATATTAAGACCGGCATCGCGGCGTTGTTTTCTGGCAGCTGTCATAGTTTTTTTTTTAAATTCAGAGACAAACTAGAGTCAGCTCTAACTATCATATCGTTCGATATCTTACTTACGGGCGACATTTGTCAAATTTGTATGCAACTTGACAATTCATTTCGTACTAAACGTCATCTCGACTGATATTAGAATAGAGGTCAAATCAAATTTCTTTGTTTTTCAGAGATGCTCGAAATTATCGAAATCGATGTTATTATTTAGCAATAATAACATTTTCACAGATAAGAAATTTGTTCTAACAAAACAGTCTGTTTTTATGGTGGCCATAATGTGCGGTTCTTGAACGCATCATGGAGGGTTTATGATATTTGGATAGATAAAAAGGTAAAAAAGGAAAATTAAAAGCATGCCTTCATTGATACCAACTATGCTTATGGCGTGTCTAATCATAGCTCATTAAATGTATTAAAACTATTAAAGTAAAGTCAATCAGACTACTTAAATCGACTTGCAAAGGTCCATCTCATAGGATGATTTGTATATCGTCGGGTGACAAGCAAAAGTCACTACCAGAACAGTCACTGCTCCTCAAAACCTCGTATCTCGGTACGTAGTCGATATCGAGATACGATCTTTGATTTAAGTAGGTATTTGTTACTTAGTGAGTTTTGCTTGTCACCCGACGAATTATAAATACTCATGTTTTCCAGTCCCCATGACTAAAACAAAAGCAGACCTCAATACATCCAGTTATTGTTGCTTCGTTTAGTTAGAAGATAACCTTTGAGTTAATTTTCAACCACTCGCTTTCTAGTTGTTATATATTAGCCATAATAGCAGTAAGTGGTGTTGCATGCGGTTTATTGCGACCTTTAGGAAAGTTTAACAACGAACATTGCATTTCCGACTGCGAGTGAAATACTGAATTATAACGAGAGTTTTAACCTAGAGGGCAAGAGCAGATAGTACAGTTGATCATATGGGTAATTATGGCATTTTTTTACAATAGTATAAGTGAGCAGTTCAAACTAAATTACTAGGCTTCTTTGGGCGCATCGTGGGAAAACTATCGATATTCCGATTTTTTGTTTGAACATTCGAAGTTTCTTTTCCAGAAACCGTTACCTTTCTAAGACCAATTAAATTTGTTAAGTTTTTTTACAATCCTGAAAATAGAGTAAAAATTATTTCGGTCAAATGAAAATTTGGCACTGGCATTCGGTAAAAACAAATGTTGAGGAGTGTGTCGTGACAGATTTTTTTGAAATCTGTTTATTAGTTCCGAAGTTAACCCGCTACACATACTTAAACAAAGCTTTACCTCTTTATAATCGACCAAGCGAGTGAATCGAAAGAAGTTCTATGCTTCGAAAGTCTGGGTCGAAAATCGACCAGAGGCTATAAGTTTCATCGATACAATAGTTTTTCGAACGCGTTTGCGTTTAGTTTCAATTTGTATTAACTAAGTGAACAGCGCCTCTGGTGGTAACTATGTATATAGACACGCGGCAGCGTGTCAAGCCAAGTTCAAGCAAAGGAACTGGCTAGCCAGCGCCGAGTGTAATATTACACGAACCACTCTTGGTGCCACTTTTGACCCTTCTATAACTCAAAACACATAAAACTACGTGTGTTTAATTGTATGGCTCTCCTTTTTTACATTTATGTTTTTGGGGGGATTAGGAATGTATGTAATGTATCCATAAAACTTATACTGGAGCTACAGAATCAGTGTGACTCATATAATCTAGATCCTACCGCTTAGAATTGACATATTCATGTAGGCTACTAGATATAAAGCCGCGAGTGAGAATAGAGGTGACAGTTGATACTGTTGATATCCATGAATGTACGGTCCAGAAAAATTAAGGTTTGGCTCATGTCAACTCTATTTGAATATATAACGTTAAGGTCCAAATGTGCTAAACATTCAATTTTCTCAAATGTACATCAAAGTGTACAGTCGCCATCACATACATAGGTACACTATAGGTGTTCAAAAATATCGGCACATGCACCCTAATGCCTTCAAAATAGAGGTGTGTTCCGATGTTTGTGACGTGCTTGTTTGCTCCGATGTATGTGATGGCGACTGTACATGAATTACAATCACAACTTTCTTAACTTTTAACCTCAAGACCGAAACGTAAGTTTTACGAGCAGCTCTAGTATAGCTAGCTTTTATTGATACATACTCGTCGGAAATATCTGCGAACCTCGCTTCGCCAAATCCCAAGCTGTCAGATTTTTCTGGTGGTCATCTTGCCGGCCTCTATAAGACCCCATCAAAATCTCACCCCGACCATGTCTCCTTCCCGAAGATCAATTCTATCAGGAGAAATCAGTCGTATTGCAGCTTTATAGTATGCTCAAGCCAGGTTCGCACATATTTCCGACGAGTTGTACGTTTTCGAACGCGTTTGCATTTAGTTTCAATTTGTTTGGCAACGCGAACGTTCCTAATAGTTACCACCAGGGGCCCATTTCTCAAAGCGTATTAGTCTAATAATATTAGTGTTTTGTCTCGTTAATAAAACCAAAAAATGAGACAAAATTGTCTCATTTTTTGGTTTTATTAACGAGACAAAACACTAATATTATTAGGCTAATATTTTTTGAGAAATGGGCCCCTGAAGCGCTGTTCGCGTTGCCATACAAATTGAAACTAAACGCAAACGCGTTCGAATACGTATTGTATCAATAAAACTTATACTAGAGCTACTGTACGTTCTTTGATATTTCCTTGAAATTATGACCTACTAATACTACTAGCTTCTGCCCGCGACTCCGTCTGCGTGGAACTCGTTTATATCGTAGCTCCATACAAACTTTCACCTCATCCCTCTCACCTCATCACCCTTAGGGGATGATATCCGGGATAAAAATTATCCTATATCCTTCCCGGGACTCTAAACTATCTCTAAACCTACCAAAGTTCATCTAAATCGGTTCAGCGGTTTAAGCGTGAAGATGTAACAGACAGACAGATAGACACACTATCGCATTTATAATATTAGTATGGACAGGGGCGGTTCACTCTAGTGATCCCGTCGCGCCGCCGCCGCTACAAGTACATGCCGGCGGCCGCCAATTGGCGGCCCATTAGTAGCTGCCGCGTGTTGGTACGGGACGCTCGCACGGGTCGCAGCGCGTTGCATGCGATAGAAAGGGATGGCCACATTTAGGCACGTTTGGCGTACCTAAACAGGGAATTTGTTAACAGAGAACCTTCTGTAGGTAGTACTATTACTTATTCTGTGGTATGGATTATATTGTACTTTTAACCCTCTCAATCGCATTGGCAGAGTCGAAGGATAGAAATCAAAAACTGGAGAATTAACTTGTAGAAGTGTAGTTGATTGCCTACCGAATCATCGTTACATTTTTAAGCGTTCTATTTTTCGTTTTTAGGGTTCCACACCTCAAAAGGAAAAAGCGGAACCCTTATAGGATCACTTTGTTGTCCGTCCGTCCGTCCGTCCGTCTGTCAAGACCCTTTTTCACAGGAACGCTTGGAGGTATCAAAGTGAAATTTATATCAAATACTCAGATCTACTGTCTCTTGGAACTGTGAAAAAATCAAATTTCTAAGCCAACGCAATCAAAAGGTACAGCCGTTTATGCCGCAAATTTCCGCAAATTTTCGAAACTCGCAAGGGAATCAAAACCTACAGGGTACTAACCGTGAACTCAGAATCTTGAAATTTGGTACGAAGCAACGTCTATACTTATAGCACAATTAAAGGAAAAATTACGAAAACCGTAATTTTTTTGTTAGGTACAGTCGCCATCACATACATAGGTACACTCTAGGTGTTCAAAAATATCGGCACATGCACTCTAATGCCTTGAAAATAGAGGTGTGTTCCGATGTGCTTGTTTGCTCCGATGTATGTGATGGCGACTGTACATCATTGAAAATTTAATGTCCAGTATGTCCAGTGTACGAACACAGTTGTTAGTTCAATTTTCTTGGGTAATAAATTAATTGAGCAAGTCAAGTCATTCCGATATCTATAGGCAGCGTTGTTACGGATGATTCTAGATGTACACCTGATATTATTTCCAGGATAGCCATGGCAAAGAAAGCTTTTAATTCGAAAAGGCATTTACTCACTGCCAGAATAGCAAGTCGCACTAGGAAGAAACTAGTTAAAGTGTACATCTGGAGCATAGCACTATACGGCTGCGAAACGTGGATCATGACGCAACGGGACAGAGAGAGACTGGCGGCGTTTGAAATGTGGTGTTAGAGGAGGTTAGAAAGGGTCAGTTGGACGGAAAAGAAAACTAATGAGGAGGTTCTGGATTAAGTCAATGAAAAAATAAATCTGATATAGAAATCATTGAAAACAGGAGAGGAAAAATGATAGGACACATGTTACGCCACGACGACTGGATGAAAACAATAATAGAGGGAAAAATAGAAGGGAAAAGAAAAAGGGGAAGGCCGAGGATATCTTACATGGAGCAAATAAAAGAGAAAATAAACGCTTCATCGTACAGAGAAATAAAAAGAAAGGCAGAATGTAGAACAAGTTGGAAATTACTCCACCGACAAGAGCCTAGCTCTTAAATAAGAAGAAGAAGATGTCGAGTGTAATGTCCAGTATAACGACAACGACTTAGTAGTCGTTACACTGGTCATTGGTCAAGTATTTGTCACACGACTAAACGTTTAGTTGCCTGCTTTCACACGGCCACCGCCGTGCATTGCAGGTGGAATGCTAATGACACGTAGGTCATGGTTCAAATCGGCCATGTAGGGGGAACAATAGGGACAATAAACAATAACTCCTTATATAGAATAACTTGTTCTTCATAACACTATATTTTGCCTATGAGTAGGGGGTTGAATACAGTCTGGCATCTATTAACTTGCAATGTACTTATGTAGGTACCTTACTGACTATGTAACTGTGTATATATTATGTTTGTTCGGGTGGAATCTTGCAACTCAATTTTGAAGCATATAATTATGTATATTCAACCGATTGAGCTGTCATTTTGGGTAAAGGTATAGTTTGGATGACAATTCTATATTATGGCAGGTACAACCAAACATCGTCCTTATTGTTAGTTTTTATGAATTTAAAAATCTTAAAATAGCAAACATAAATGAAAGCGTGATACTTTCCGAGTATTTTCGTAATGTTTATCTGTTGCTAATGATAATGAAAAACTATTTATTTTCACTGTTGTCAAATACCCAATAAAATACAATACAATACCCAATAAAATACAATTAATAATTTTTTTTGTTGATTTACTTTTTTGAAATTCAAAATAAACATATTTTTTTAAGTGTCTCGCGAGTTCTACAGCCCATAGAGTCACTAGATAATCTAGTGTCTACATTGCATACAAAAAGCACATAAAACCCGCCCCTCAATTGTATACACGAGCTCCGGAAAAATGCTCCGATTCCGAATGTTTTGCTCGTCGGTCGTTGACCAAGTCATATGACATACATATCTATGACATAACAACATCCATGCGTGTGCGACTCGCCGCGTTCTCCATCTATCGGCATTCTGTGGCAACTTCACGCAGACTCTACTCTCTAAACATGCCGATGCGTGTGAATTCAACTCGAAGTGATTGTAGTGTCTAAGGTGTTTAATAGATGGCGTTATGGTCAATATGCTAATTTAGTGTTTTTTTTACAGGTAATAAATCAGCTATGGCCCATCGGTGTCTGGTGAATACGGTAAATATTTCTAGGTAATAGGTTTAAGATAACAATGGGGAAGGCAACTGTCAAACTGACAGCTCCAATAGTTGTACCTAAAAATGCAAAATTTGTATTGCGGGATGTTCTGTTTATTTATTTTTGCGAGAATGGCTTTATTTTTCGTCCCGAATTGCTCCGAAGTGGGATACCACCGATTTCCGAAAAGGCTAAAAATAAAAGGTTGTGGATTAAAGCTATGGGGAAGATTTTTGCCTAAGAACTGTATATTGTTTCCGTACATAGTAGGTACAACCGATCTTCCGTCTCTCTCTCTCATCGTATGGAATCTAGAAGAGCGCCATCTACAATTAGCTTTCACCGGCCAACCCCATTGAATACTTGCTTGATTACCTACACATACATAGGTATACCTCGATTAAGCATAATGGCGGATATCTAAAATTAGACTCTTATCAATTTAAAGTGCCGATTAAAATGCATTAAAATTCGTGTTATCAAGATGAGTAACGATACTGTTGTAATGTCACTTACCTACAGGGTGGAATTTCATAAACTGTACATAATAAAAGGAGAAAATTTTCAGCCAATTTCATCGGTGAAACGGTGTTTTTTTTTTTTTTCTAGTCATTAGTTTTTTTTTTACAGAATTTTGAAAAATTTTGTAAAAACTCGGGTAATACACCTAATTCAGACGGTATAACTTTTGATCCAATGGTCCTAAAATGAAAATAAAAAATGCAGAGTATTACCAAGGGACAGGTTAATCATTCTTAATAACAATAGAAAACCAACTAGAAGAGAAAATCCGCAAAAAAAAATATTGTTTTTGAAAAATGGCTACAAAAATTACGAATTTTAAAAGAAAAACACAATTTTCTGAAAAAAAACGCAGATTTAGTTACCATTTTTTTTGCTTAGTATTAAACCTCACTTAATGCCGATTCTAAAACCGTTTTTAAACTGTCTCAGACTTTGAAAAATACCACGCAAATGGGTACGTAAATCAAACCATAATTTTATTAATTTTAATCCTCTTAAAATCCTTAATGACCGTTTGTTCACAGGTAGTTGAAGGGTGTTATTGGGTTTTAGGTGGAAATAACAAATTACGTACTTAGTATTAATCCTCACTTAATGCCGATTCTAAAACCGTTTTTAAACTGTCTCAGACTTTGAAAAATACCACGCTAATGGGTACGTAAATCAAACCATAATTTTATTAATTTTAATCCTCTTAAAATCCTTAATGACCGCTTGTTCCCAGGTAGTTTAAGGGTGTTTTTGGGTTGAAGGTGGAGATGGGCGGTAGGCGAAGGCCGAAGGCCGAGCTCCACGTAGGGCCGAAGGCCCGAAGCGTCCTGCGAGGCCGTAGGCCGAGCTGCGAGAGTTAAAGGTTGTGCTACCACTCACTAACCCCCGAGTGTGTTAAAAGCGAACCTGAGGGCCGAAGGCCCGAAGGTGAGCTTCGTGGCAGGCGAAGGCCGAAGGCCGAGCTCCGCGTAGGGCCGAAGGCCCGAAGGGTCCCTTCAGAGCGCGCTTGCGGAAACCCTACGCCCCCCAAGTGTAAAGGTACGCGAAGGCCGAAGGCCGAGCTCCGCGTAGGGCCGAAGGCCCGAAGCGTCCCTTCAGAGCTTGCTCTCTACGCGAGCCCGAGGGCCGAAGGCCCGAAGGGCGAGCCCACGCGGACACACACCCCCCGCACCTTCCCGTCACAAGCAAGATAAGAGTGCGCGATGTCTCTGACAAAAAATACCCTCCGCTTTTACCTTCCCATAGCGGAATTTCACTTTCCTTTTCCTTGGTAATTCAAAAACCAAAAAAATACAGGCAGATTTTGAATAAACAAGTCAAAAGTACACCTCGGTACCGTCGCGAGCGCGCCGCGCCGCAGGCAAAAAACTAGTGGTATTTTTCAAAGTCTGAGACAGTTTAAAAACGGTTTTAGAATCGGCATTAAGTGAGGATTAATACTAAGTACGTAATTTGTTATTTCCACCTAAAACCCAATAACACCCTTCAACTACCTGTGAACAAACGGTCATTAAGGATTTTAAGAGGATTAAAATTAATAAAATTATGGTTTGATTTACGTACCCATTTGCGTGGTATTTTTCAAAGTCTGAGACAGTTTAAAAACGGTTTTAGAATCGGCATTAAGTGAGGTTTATTACTAAGCAAAAAAAATGGTAACTAAATCTGCGTTTTTTTCAGAAAATTGTGTTTTTCTTTTAAAATTCGTAATTTTTGTAGCCATTTTTCAAAAACAATAATTTTTTTTGCGGATTTTCTCTTCTAGTTGGTTTTCTATTGTTATTAAGAATGATTAACCTGTCCCTTGGTAATACTCTGCATTTTTTATTTTCATATTAGGACCATTGGATCAAAAGTTATACCGTCTGAATTAGGTGTATTACCCGAGTTTTTACAAAAATTTTCAAAATTCTGTAAAAAAAAAACTAATGACTAGAAAAAAAAAAAAAACACCGTTTCACCGATGAAATTGGCTGAAATTTTTCTCCTTTTATTATGTACAGTTTATGAAATTCCACCCTGTATACCTTCGTCTTCGGACTGATATGAAAGGTATGTATATCCTAAATCGGTCCCTTGATAAGTTATCGAGGAGATTAGGTTATGTTTGTTTTTTGACATTTTAGGTAGTATTATGTCACGCGTGCTGGCGGTGTCACGTAGGCACGTAAACGCCCTAAAACACTAAAAATGACAGTGTTTAAAAACATATGCTGTATAATTAAGATGATGTAGGATAGGGACTGTGAAGGTGATTCACGTATAAACCGATTAATAAAAAAAACAAAGCAAATTTAAGTTTAAAACGGAATGCTAAGTGGTTTTTCAAATGTTTGTTTTATCTATATCGTAAACCTACTAAACATTATGTAAGTACCTTGTTATGATTATGTTTTTATCCACAGGAAAAAAAACGGCTGGATGTACAACTTGTCTCTTGAACGTAAATAACATACGAAAAGTTTTTGCGATATAAATATGTATAACTTGGGTAATATAATGTTTCTTGGATACCGCCATCATATATACGTCCTGATGGGCACAAACTTCCTTCTTATGAACAAGAGGGCATAGGTGGATATTTCTTAATGTAAACTCCATGGTGCATTGATAAATTGTTGTAACAATAGCAAGTAACAGAATAACAACCACTTCTTTTTTAAATTTAGTTTATTTTAGGTGTTAGGTGTAAAGAATACGCACACAGAGTTAGTCACTTCCTTCGTTTCTTATTCTTTTCTGCAGTCTCCGCTTTCTCAATTTCCGCAACTATGTTATTTATCGCGTCAGCTTCCAACATTTGCATAGGCACGTCTCGCTTCAACACTGCCACCTACCAAACACCATTTGGTCTATAAACGTGCCCTTCCAATAAGTTCTGCAAACGATCACTTAGGTACCACCCGGTGCACATATCGATCACTTACCTTACCACCCAGTTACATATACATGATGTCCGGTAATTAATGATCAATCTTCTAACCACGAGTCCACGAATACTTAGACTGGTCCAGAAGATCGTCCAGATCATTAAAGTGAAATAAGATGCAAATAGTGCTTGTGGTAAAAAAATAATGTATGAAGACCAGAGTGGCCAACTTCCTGAAAAATTGTTTATTACTGATTATAAAATGGTATAACACATGCCATTTACATCTTTACAAATAAAGATTCTTTCACTTTTGAACACCTTGTTTTGGTACAATTCGCGCTTCGAAAAGTGAGAATATCTCGAATACCCGGGGACTTTAAGAAAAACCTTGAAGTCGATTTTCTGGACCAGTCTAAGGTGCCCTATGTGTGGTTAGAAGGTTGACCCCCCGTATATATGTCCACTAATGTGCAGCTCACCGCGTGACGTCATATCGGCTACTCCGGCAAGCCTGTCCCTCTTGCCACTTCGGCTAATACCCGCACACCTCCGAGGTTTAAATTCACCCCAACGCGGCTGACACCACTGGGACGTCCGGGACAGTGACACTATCGTTCACACATTAGCGTTGGACATTGTCAATATTGTCATTGTCAGTATCACGCAAAACGCGGCAACCTTAAGAGCAATGCCTAGCTGGGTAACTTTTGAAATCTCAAATTTTTGACGCAATGTTTCTGTCGCGCTGTTGTGGGTGGCAGGAGCTGTCTATGCGATAAGGACAACTACAGCTCGAACTAAAATTCCCACGTAACAAACTCAAAAATAGAGGTTTCGCTCTCGACTATTTCCTCCTCCAAAACGCAACCAATCATCATTAAATTTTGGAAACTGCCAGAAGAAGAAATAATATCTACGCCGCTATGTTTTTATTTTTTGGATATTTGTTGTTATATTTGTATACTGCGCCTTTTTCTGCAGCCATTTTAATTAAGCCGTTTTTGCAATTTTTGAGGCGCTCGCTGTAAGTGTCTTTAAAATAAAATAAGTTTCTGTCAAAAATTTCATTTT
Source organism: Epinotia brunnichana (assembly GCA_963854355.1). Taxonomy (NCBI): domain Eukaryota; kingdom Metazoa; phylum Arthropoda; class Insecta; order Lepidoptera; family Tortricidae; genus Epinotia; species Epinotia brunnichana. The sequence goes on from OY977956.1 coordinate 5,374,909, forward strand.
TGGTACAAGCTTTTATTGCCGACTGTACTTTTCTGCATACCATCATCAACTACTCATTGAGACGATTCTAACGAGCCCAAACTCAATGGGGTTGTGTTTTATTGCGGAGTTCCTATGGCCACCTTCCAGCTCCAGCATCAGATCAGCTCCAAGTCATCATAATATTGCATTGTCATGCGATATACATATGTATGCAAAATTTCAGCTCAATTGGATAACGAGAAGTGACTGAAAAATCGATTGCAAACATTGACGGACAACTTACATACTTACATACGAATAGTGCAAGTTAATATAAAGCTTGTAAATAAAAAATCCAAAAAGCGAAACATAGCGGCATTAGCGGCATAGATATTGATGATATTGACCTTATTTGAAAAAATCATTGCTCTACTTCTACTAGGTTCAAAACCAGGGAGGAAACAGTCGAGAGCGTTTGTATGGGAAAATCGCAGATAGGCATTCCTCTTAACGAGACGAAAGAGCTGGCGCTATGCGTTAGAGCGGAATAGATGATTTTAATTTTGTAGCTGTCAAACATTGGTTTGTTAAATAGACGACCTTCTGTACGTGCTGACGTGACTTATTTATTCTGTGCTAAGTGGACGATGTATAGTAAGGGTGTCTTTTGATCTCATCGGTCCTTTAGGCGGTTTACACATGGCTCGGGAGGTAGGCTCCGTAGAACTGACAGCTATACCAATCCGAAACTCATAGTTGGATACTCGCACATAGGCTGCTTTTTCAGTAGTCTAGTGATAAAGCAGCTTTAACATATTAACAATTTGAACCTATATACTACTCAAAATATAATCATCTTACTTCGAAGTTTCTCTGACCCACCTCCGACAACGCCTTTAGCAGAAGCCTGAGCGCTAGCTTCATGGTCCCCGTATCCATTGTCTCGGGGCGGTAGTGCTTCTCCTGGAACGAGCACTGTTCCGTTGCATCTGCCCGTTGAGCATGCCAGGAAATTAAACTAAATAAGCATCTTACTTCTAAGTTACTTTGTCCCGGCTCCGACGACGCCTGCAGCAGGGCTCTGACCGCTAGCTTGGTGGTCCCGGTCTCTATCTCCACTGTCTCGGGGCTGTTGTACTTCTCCATGAACGAGCATTGTTCCGTTTTGCATGCCAGGAAATTAAACTAAATAAGCATCTTACTTCTAAGTTACTTTGTCCCGGCTCCGACAACGCCTGCAGCAGGGCTCTGACCGCTAGCTTGGTGGTCCCGGTCTCTATCTCCACTGTCTCGGGGCTGTTGTACTTCTCCATGAACGAGCATTATTCCGTTTTGCATGCCAGGAAATTAAACTAAATAAGCATCTTACTTCTAAGTTACTCTGTCCCGGCACCGGCGACGCCTTCAGCAGGGCTCTGACCGCTAGCTTGATGGTCCCGGCCTCCGTGTCCACCGTTTTGCGGCTGTAGTGCTTTTCCAAGAACTCGAGCACTGTTCCGTTGCATCTGCCTGTGGAGCATGCCTGACAGCAAATTAGATATTATTGGTACATGACGACTGGTTTAGCCTAGTGCGTGACACTGCCTACGACTCTGGCTGACGAGGGCAAAAGTTTGTGTGTTTGTCTTGAACGTTTTCTGTATAGGTATTTAAGTAATTATATCTATTATGATATCGACGTGTAGTACCCATAAAACGTGCATTATTTAGCTTACTATGGGGCGATTTGTGCAAGATTATTTCCTAATATTTATTTATTAATGACATTCATTCACCATTAGCTAAGGCCCTGTACCAATGAAATTTCATCTGTATCTATTACATTGATCATTCCCTTTCATAAGGTAACGCACAGCTTCAGACTTTCTAGCTGAAGTGTTCTGAACTAGTTTAGGGTAAGCGGCCTGCTGTAAAACTCCCATAAGCTCAATGCTACTCTCAACCGTCATTAGTTACACCAGTTCCACCATTCTCACTGCAGCACACATCTATACAGTAATTCATAATCATAATAATAATCATAGTAAATAAATAAATAACGTAAGGCAGCTTGTGGCGGGCTGTTAGGGAGTAGCGACCCTACGTACCTGAGTGCTCCTGGGGGTGTCCTGTGGTCAGGCTGAGCCGATCGGGTGGTTGGTTGGACAGGCCCCCCACCTCTGGTTTGCCTTAACCGGCTGTCCAGAGTGGAGTCGCAAGAGCTGTTGCTCGAGGGTAGATGTGGACACCTAAGTGGCGAGTTGGCTATATGTTTAAAGTCCAGTGCCACCTCTCTACCCCCCCAGCCTCTCTGACTGGTGTTGCCCTTAGGCCATTTTTTAATGTCGCTATTAATAGGGGCCCATCTAGCAGTTGGCGAGTCACCGTCTGCCAGAGATAAAAAATGACACAGTTTATTAGGCAGGCGTCCGATGTTTCACCCAATAGCCCAGCCACTAGTCCATCATTTTCATCCAATAACCCGTTTTCTTTAGATTCCATCAACCAGCAATAGTCCCTATACACCCCAGCGGGTGCTGTCTCTGTGTGCGTCCCATGACACGGGCAGGGACAGCATCCGCGCGGTGTACTCCTTGCATTTCATTAAATTGTCAAAAGGGCCTCTACGTGTTGGCTCATTTGGTACTTTGTAGGTACCTAGCCCCACGCGCGCCTCCCAAAGGTCCGGGACATCATTGTCCCGTGAGCGGGAAAGACATCATAGTCATATTTATTCATAAATATTCAATATTACATGTCAAAATTTCTAATAATTAGATAGTTCATATTTTATGACAATAAAATAATTGGGTACAGGAAAACAAGCAGAGAAAAATAATAAGTTTCTGTCAAAAATTTCATTTTTGGTACAAGCTTTTATTGCCGACTGTACTTTTCTGCATAACACTATTCATTGAGACGATTTTAACGAGCCCAAACTCAATGGGGTTGTGTCGTTTTATTGCGGAGTTCCTATGACCTCCAGCATCAGATCAGCTCAAAGTCATTATAATTCTGCATTGTCATGCGATATACATAAGCATGCAAAATTTCAGCTGGATAACGGGAAGTGACTGAAAAATCGATTGCAAATTTTGACGGACAACTTACATACTTACATAATTACATACATACGAACAGTGCAAGTTAATATAAAGCTTGTAAAAATAAAAATACTAAAGTCATACTTGAACTCTGCAAATTCAGTGAAACTGTAAAAGGTATGCTCGATAAGCCATCGTTTAAGTCTCGATTTAAAACCGACCAGTGACTGTGCTTTTGTGACATGGGCCGGCAGTCGGTTATACACCATCGGCCCCATGACATGGGCCGGCAGTCGGTTATACACCATCGGCCCCATGACGTGGGCCGGCAGTCGGTTATACACCATCGGCCCCATGACGTGGGCCGGCAGTCGGTTATACACCATCGGCCCCATGACGTGGGCCGGCAGTCGGTTATACACCATCGGCCCCATGACGTGGGCCGGCAGTCGGTTATACACCATCGGCCCCATGACGTGGGTCGGCAGTCGGTTATACACCATCGGCCCCATGACATGGGCCGGCGGTTGGTTATACACCATCGGCCCCATGACGTGGGCCGGCAGTCGGTTATACACCATCGGCCCCATGACGTGGGCCGGCAGTCGGTTATACACCATCGGCCCCATGACGTGGGCCGGCAGTCGGTTATACACCATCGGCCCCATGACGTGGGTCGGCAGTCGGTTATACACCATCGGCCCCATGACGTGGGTCGGCAGTCGGTTATACACCATCGGCCCCATGACATGGGCCGGCGGTTGGTTATACACCATCGGCCCCATGACGTGGGTAAGTTTGGCAGATTTCGTCAGACGATGCCTGATGCCCACTAGCTTATGAGAGTTTCGCAGGTTTCGACCATGGATATCTGCTCCACTTGAGTATTCTTCCAGGTGACTGTGTACATACGAGTATGTGGCCACCTGGGATATAACCACGCACGGCAGGGTAATTAAGTATCCCAAGGGACGCAAAGTAGGGCCGTGCGGAAGTTCTCTGGTCCACCTGTACAATTCAGTGTAGTAAACACTTGCGTGTTCGTCGAAATTTCGCCTAGATCCCAGACTACTCAGAAGCGTAGTCAACGTCAACGTAGTCAAATGACCGGATTATATGTACCGTGTCCTATGCCAATCAAAGAAAAGTTAGCCTATCAGCGAATTTTTAAGTGATGTTAAACCCATACTTTCCACGAGTGATACAGCCCCGTAGGCTCGGTCTGGTACAGCTGCGGTGAGCCATCGTAATCGAATCCCCCCACGATGCAGGACAGACCAAAGGGCCGGAGCCCGTTTATCTGTGTGTACATCTGCTTGAAGCCGGCGATGTAGCCCGTGATGTACTCTATGGTCACCGAGTCCTCGACTGTTAGTCGGTAGCATTTGCACTCGATTTGGGACCTGAGAAATTGAAAGAGTAGTGGGTAACATGATAGTCTCTAAGCACAAGATCCAGCCGAAAAGAAACTGTGGCTAAGTATTATTCTTTTCATACAAAGATCAGCCGTAAAACCACTATTACTTGCTCTGTGAGCTATAGACCTCACGAGTTCTATCAATTTTACAGAGTAACATAGAAGGGGAATTTTTGTCCTAGCTGAAACGGAGAACTTCGGTCGCTTTGCTCGCTCGTTCAACTACTAAAAGTATAAAGGTCGAAACGCACAGACAGCGGTGGCGGCGCGGTGTGGTGCGACGCGGAGGCGGTACGGGTTGTAATGTTGGAGCTAATATGAAAGGGTCCGCACAGAGTACCGCGCCGCGTCCCGCCGCTGTACTCTGTGCGGACCCTTTCGCATTAGCAACCGGTACCGCCTCCGCGCCGCACCGCTGTCTGTGCGTTTCGGCCTTTAGGTACAGTCAAGGGCACCAATATGTATACAGCACAAATAAAATGCTAATCAAGGCAATTCTAACAATAAATAAAATCCATAATATAAATCAATAAATATTAGGGGACAATCTTACACAAACCGAACTAGCCCTATAGGAAGCTCAATAAGGCTTGTATGGGTACATTGGGTATGGGTACAGTCGCCATCACATACATCGGAACAAACAAGCACCTCACTAACATCGGAACACACCTCTATTTTCAAGGCATTAGGGTGCATGTGCCGATATTTTTGAACACCTATAGTGTAGGCCTATGTATGTTATGGCGACTGTACTAGACCATGATATATTTAATACCTAGATATAAATACTTATATACATAGAAAACATCCAAGACTCAGAAATAAATATTCATGCTCACCACACAAATATCTGCGCTTACCGGGATTCGAACCTACTACCTTCACTACCCACTGGGCTAACCGGTTGACAAATGACTTAAGACGGAACGTTTTTCGTACGTCATATCGTCGGGTAACAAGCAAAACTCACTAAGTAACAAATACCTACTTAAATCAAAGGTCGTATCTCGATATCGACTATGTACCGAGATACGAGGTTTTGAAGAGCAGTGACAGTTTTGGTAGTGACTTTTGCTTGTCACCCGACGATATGAAGTAATCATTAGATTATGCACAGGAATGTTCATATGTTACACAACTTATTCTTACAAAAACCGTCGAGAAATGCTCCAGTCAGATTACAACACCAAATCACTTACAAGGTCATATAATTTTAGTGTTTGCAAAAACATAAGTTAGTTAGTTTTAACGGCCTCCGTAGCCCAGTGGGTAGTGACTCTGCCTACGAAGCTGGAGGTCCCGGGTTCGAATCCCGGTCAGGGCATTTATTTGTGTGTTTATCACGAATATTTGTTCCTGAGTTATGGATGTTATATATGTATATAAGTATCTATATGTATTTATCTATTATATATATCATCGCCTAGTACCCACAACACAAGCCTTACTGAGCTTACCGTGGGCCTAGGTTGATTTGTGTAAGATTGTCCCATAATATTTATTTATTTATTTATATTTATTTATAAGTGCTTTAAATTAAAATATCTCGTCGCTCCATATTGCCGGCGCTTTAAAGTGTATATTTTACGATCGTCAAGTTTGGCATTTAATGCTTCGGAAAAAAATGTCCCGTCGAGACCAGAATGACGTCAGAAAGCACGGACAGATGCTACCTTTGATACATTTATGGATGGAATTAACATTCCTTGCATTTAAATTGTGTCATCATCATCATCATATCAGCCGAAAGACGTCCACTGCTGGACATAGGCCTCCCCCAAAAAGCGCCACCAGCATCCAACGGACTCCCGCAACCTTTACCAGGCCATCAGTCCACCTTGTGGGGGGCCTAACCACGCCGCGCCTTCCGGTGCGTGGTCACTACTCGAGAACCATTCCGCCCCAACGGCTATTGGTTCTACGTGCAATGTGCCCCGCCCACTGCCACTTAAGTTTAGGGATTCGGAGGGCTATATCGGTTACCTTGGTTCTGCTGCGGATATCCTCATTTCTGATGCGATCACGCAGGGAAACTCCCAACATATTAGCCCTCTCCATTGCCCTTTGAGTGACTTTGAGCCTTCTTATGAGGCCCATTGTAAGCGACCACGTTTCAGTGTGTGATAGATAATATATACTTATCCAAATGTAACTCTGTTAGTCACCTTTTTATGCTTAACCCATCTAGATGAAACTCGGTATGGAGACAGTTGGAGTCAGCGGAAGGACGTAGGACAATTGTGTACAGGAGTTAATTCCTTTAAAGTTTAAGGGGTGAAAATAAGGGAATTGACATATAATCACATGATGCTTACTGAGATATAAAAATGTGATACGTAGGTAAGCTAACAACTTTAATGTGTAACAATAACAATGCATACCTCTTCTACCTATTTACCTTTATACACTAGTATTTTTTTAATAAAAAAAAAAGTCGACAAAAAAAAACTAAAATTAACGGACCTGCGGCGCTACCACGAACTTCGAATCTCTAAATAAGTGCGATAGAGATGGAGATATACGAAGTTCGAGATTCGAAGTTCGTGTTAGCGCCGCAGAGGCTCTAGTATAAGTTTTATCAATGCATATCGTCGGGTGACAAGCAAAACTCACTAAGTAACAAATACCTACTTCAATCTAAAGTCGTAGGTATCTCGATGAGTAGGGCTTATTCCACCTAAATTTCATAATACCTTATTCACTATTACCCCTAATTTTCAAATTACCATGGGCTCATAATACCTAAATGTCAAATTGTCTCATTCTTAAAACGAACGAAATTCATTATGACTTTGACCCAAAACGTCATATTCTCTAAATACCTAAAGATTGGAATGCACAAATTCCTTCAAATACCGAATGTCTTCTGTCATTTCTATGACAAAATATTTAAATAACTAAATTGTTTTGAAGTTTAGGCATTATGAGACTAAGCTATTTTGAAATTTGGCCATATATGGTGTTATGAGAAAAAAAGTTAGGTATTCTGTGATTTAGGTATTTTGAGATCGAGGAGTATTGGTAAAAGGGTAAAATGGAAAATAGGTGGCATAAGCCCTACTCATCTCGATACAGACTACGTACCGAGATACGAGGTTTTGAATAACAGTGACAGTTTTGGTAGTGACTTTTGCTTGACACCCGACGATATACGTTTTCGAACGCGTTTGCGTTTAGTTTCAATTTGTATGGCAACGCGTAGTTCCTAATTACCACCAGGGGCGCTGTTCGCGTTGCCATACAAATAGAAACTAAACGCAAACGTGTTCCAAAACGTATTGTATCAATGAAACTTATACTAGAGCCCCTGTAGAGGAAAACAACCGAACAGACGGACAGCTGGACAGACACCGGATAACATATTTTAGGCCCAAGCTGAAGCATAGAACTTCGTTCGCTTCGCTCGGTCGTTTGATAATAAAGAGGAAAGGTCTGTGAGGTTGTAGCTTTTTAACGTAAGTTTGTATGTAGGGGTAATCTCCGGAACTGCTCAGCGGATCTCAAAACTCAATCACTAGTACGAGTATAATAATAGAATAAATAAATCTTCGAGATAAACATAGGCTATAATTTTATCCCGTGACTTTACCTAAGTTCTTTGAAATACGCGGTCGAAGCATTCAACTCATTCAAGGCATTTTGGGCAGCTACCAGCTAGTCAATAACAGAACCGGCCAAGTGCAAGTCGGACTCGCGCACGAAGGGTTCCGTACCACCAATACAATTACATAGTATAAAACAAAGTCGCTTCCCGCTGTCGGTCTGTCTGTCCCTATGTATGATTATATCTTTAAAACTACTTAACGGATTTTGATGCGGGTTTCTTTAATAGATAGAGTGATTCGAGAGGAAGGTTTATATGTAGGTATAATACATGCATGTATTATACATATAAACCCGTGCGAAGCCGGAGCGGGTCGCTAGTTATCCATAAAATCGGCAAAAAAATCACGTTTCTTGTATGGGAGCCCCCTTAAATATTTATTTTATTCTATTTTTCAGTATTTGTTGTTATAGCGGCAACAAAAATACATCATCTGTGAAAATTTCAACTGTCTAACTATCACGGTTCATGAGATACAGCCTGGTGACAGATGGACAGACAGATAGACAGACGGACAGCGGAGTCTTAGTAATAGGGTCCCGTTTTATTTTTATGTTCTGTTGCGTTCCGTGGGTCACGTACGGTGCTGTCTGAAAATCAGCGCTGTAGGTGTCTGTCTGACACCTCGGCATAATGCTGAGACAGCGACCTATTCACTGCCGCGAAGTCACACACAATATGTGTTAAATTGTAATGTATGCCTACTCCCTTTGTCTCTGTGTGTCTTTTGTGTAGTAAATAAATGTCTTCTTTCTTTCTTTCTTTCTTTTACCCTTTGGGTAAGGAACCCTAATAAACTAAGCCAAACCTAGAAATCAGCATTCTCGCATCAGCCCTCAGCCCAGCGTACACCAACGCCACATGATCGTCCAGAGGAAATATCTTCTTCTCTGTTCTATCCACCTGCATCGTCGCTACCAGCTTCTTCTCCACCGCCAGCACGATGGAGTCAGACCCTCGGACCCCAACGGCTGCTGAGCTTTTCTTCACAGCTTCCTGGGCGTATTGGACTTGGGGAAGCTGTCCGTCTGATGAAAATACCGTCACCGAGCGATTGTAGCGTGACATCTCTGCTTAAACTGAAAACATTGTAGTTCGTACTAATAATAGTACATTGTTTAACAAGGGGCGTATGAGGAATATTACAAACGAGAGTCTATCAGGAGCCCGACGCCGTAAGGCGGAGGGCTTTTGATGACTCGAGTTTGCAATATTCTTACGCCCGTGTTATACACAATGTTTTTCATCACATTTGCGAGGAAATAATAACATAATAACCACAAAAGACAGAAAAACCTATGTTTTATACAAGCGCATCAATCAAATGTTGACGAAATTGACAACATCACTTCTAGATCAGTGCGAGTGGAGGGCGGAGCTTCAATATTTCAACCAATCACAGAGCATGGAGCATGTGGTTCTTGCAGGGCTCTTGCTGCTCTATTTTATTTTCCAACCAATCACAGAGCAGAATTCTTGCCGTCCAGATTTGCTTAACCAATCAAATCACACACAAGCTCATTACTTCCCTTGGGACCATTATTTCCTGCGGGAACAATTTAGGCCATTGTCCTTCTGTATACAGGCAAGGAATAACACCATTTATGAGCAAATGTGATGATGATGAAAATATTATTTTCATCACTCTTGCTCGTAAAGGGTGTATTATAGGCAAGTTTATAGAGCAGCTATACCCGATTAACCTCCCGCGGGAGTTATGGATTTATAACTTCCTAGAGAGTTATGTTGGTTGGCAAATCTAGTTGGCCGCGCGTCACAAGAGTTCTTCTCTGTGATTGGTTGAAAACGGTTGGCGCCACGCTCCTTCGCCCTCCTCAAATCTGTAAGTGGAGTTGTCAATTTCGTGAATTTTTGAGTGGTGCGGTTGTATGAAACTTAGATTTTTCTGTCTTTTGTATGTAGTTATTTATTTCCTCGCAAATGTGATTAAAAACATTGTGTGTATCACGGGCAGTAAGTGGATTACTAACTCGACTTATTAAAAGCCCTCCGCCTTTGGCGTCGGGCTTCTAATAGACTCTCGTTAGTAATCCCCTTCTTACGGCCCTTAATGCACAATGTACTATTATTGCACCACGACACGAGAGAAACATCTTACAAATAATTAGCTTAGTAAATAATGGTAACAGCAGGCGATCTTATCGCTTTAAAGCGATCTCTTTCAGACCACCTTTGGGTAGCAGGAAACACTTAAACTAGAATTGTAAACAGGTAATACATCACAAAGAGCGTACTAATCTTTGAAATGTAACTAAACAGCATACTTTAAAATCATATCCAATAAATGAATAAATTTGCAAACATAAATACAAACATACATACATCCTATACTATTAGACGAGCAATATTTGTATATATATATATGTATGTATATATATATATATATATATATATATATATATATATATTTGCAATCACGTTCTCGGAAACGGCTCTAACGATTTCGATGAAATTTGGAATGCAGGGGTTTACGGGGGCGAGAAATCGATCTAGATAGGTCACATGTCCGGGAAAATTCGTTTTCTCCGTATTTTCACCATTTTCATCCGAGCGGAGCTCGGTCGCCCAGGGACTAAATACTATATACAGCGTACATACCAGTGGCGGCGCGTGAAAAAAATAATTATGGTCGACGACGTAATTGGATTAAAATGTGGTGTAAACGATACAAAAAATTAGCAGTTCTCTAGAGATATAGAAAAATACAAGGTTATGACATATACATGATGTATTATCAAAAAACAACGACAAAGGAAAAACAAGCAATAAATTGTTTATGGTCGATTTATTTTTTCAGAGAATTTTACTATTAAGCCGTGTACACACTGAACCAACGTATGCCACACATCTATCTGTTAGAATGAGATAGTCTCACACTTTTCTCGTTCTGAGAACACAAAAAGCACATTGTTCTAACAGCATTATTATCTGTAGCGACCTCTTAAGCGAGCTTTTACAAACGCTTGGACGTCATTTACACGCTTGCAGAGACTTGGCAAGCGTCTACTAAGCTCCAAGCTTTTACAAACGCTTGGAGGTCATTTACACGCTTGCAGAGGCTTGGCAAGCGTCTACTAAGCTTCAAGCTTTTACAAACGCTTGGAGGTCATTTACACGCTTGCAGAGGCTTGGCAAGCGTCTACTAAGCTCCAAGCTTTTACAAACGCTTGGAGGTCATTAACACGCTTGCAAGTGCGTTATTCTGTTCCGGATCCGGACAGGCAAGCATGGCAGGCAAGGACCGGCCATTGTGGCACTCTTTGGGGGAGGCATATGTCCAGTAGTGCATGTCTTTCGGCTGATATGATGTTGATGATGATGATGAAGCATGGCAGACGTAGATATCGAAGTTGTGTCGGCTATTGCCTTTTGTTTTGACAACGTGTAAATACGCCGCAAGCTTCCTTTAGGCCTACATCACACTGGCGCGGCCTGCGGTGGCGGACCATAGTAAATTTGACAGCTAATGACAAGTTTTCTATTGTCCGCCGCGGCCAGGCCGCGCCAGTCTGTGAGACGCCTTAGGCCTCTCACAGACTGGCGCGGCCTGTCCGCGGCGGACAATAGAAAACTTCTCATTAGCTGTCAAATTCTGATTTTTTATTTATTTTTGAAATAAATCACGATAATGTCAGTTGACCTCCACATTTCGGTAAAAATATAAAAAAAAATATATGAGGTAAGTTTTACATGATATCTTTATTTTTTGATATGATGGAAATTTCCATCATTATGCAAACTCTGACCTTAAGCATATCACAAATACGTTCCATTTCAAGCTATACCTACTGTTCTTGAAACATAAAAGTCTTAAAATAAATATGAATCTCCCGCAAAACTACCTTTAATTAACAGGACATCAGGACAATGTTATTATGGAAATTTCCATCACTATGCAAAGGAGGGTTAATCTGTCTCCAAAAACCGACACTAGCCCGGATTACGACAAGCTCTTGCAAGCTCACACAAGCCAAGCCAAACACTTTTTCCGTCGGGGGTTAAAAACAAACTCGCTTCCCACTGTCTGTCTGTCCCTATGTATGCTTAGATCGTTAAAACTACGCAACGGATTTTGATGCGGTTTTTTTTAAATAGATAGAGTGATTCAAGAGGAAGGTTTATGCATGTATTATACATATAAATCCGTGCGAAGCCGGGGCGGGTCGCTAGTATAATTTGTACTATTACTAAATTTGCATCATATGAAATACCCAGTCACTATTCACACAAACTGAGGGCACAATGCATCTCTGTATCGACATCCATCTTTGTCTAATCTGCCGAGATAAGATTGTCAATGGAAGCATTGTGATTGTAGATGCAGCGAAGCGTGTTATCTTTGTTATTATATGGTCGCTTACAGCATAAGTATCACTTGTTAAAAGAGATCATTGTAGACTGTGTGTTGTTTGATGCAACGTATAGGTACAGTATACCTATGTACGTATTTAATCAGATTATGAAACAATAAGGGATATATGCAGGTACCAGCTCGTTTATGCTATGTAGTTCATAGTTATTATTATTATTATTTGTTTATTAACCAAATATATAAAAAGTTAACCAAAGTTCCCCGCGGTCGAATGTTGAACGCGATCCCGATCCCGCGGCGTTCGTCTACAAGGAGGATAAATATTGTATAGTGTAATAGGGTTTCGAAAGTTAAAACAAAACCCTAACTTATTCAAATTTTATTTAGTTATAATTTCCTTGGTATTTTCAAAGTGTAGGATAGTCTGTAATACCTACAGCTCAAATGGAGCTAATTCAAAATTTTGTATTGTCACATTAACTACTGATGTAGTTACTGGTGTCACGCCAATTTATAGTATAACCGTTGTCATTACTTAATTTGCTTTGATTCGCAATCCAGATAGGGTTTTTTTTGCGTAATTAATTGAGCGCACATACACATACATTTTTAACCACAACCCATCATTTATCGACACGCAAAAACAACTTAATTGAGTTATTAATAAAGTTTGAAATCAAATGACATTAAGTTGGGTCGAGATACCAACGTGATTCCGGCCACTGAATTGCACCAGCGGAATTTGAACAAAGATCCTCAACGACCAATTTAGCTCAAGACAACGAGCGTTATTCATTTATTTTGGTACGGATGTGAGATTAACTTGATGAGACTAAATAACGAAGTACAGTGAGCTGCAGAAAACACCCCTTCATACAAACTTATACACTGTCGCTTTCTTCTTCAGCTGACTGTACTAACATACGTATGTATGTATCATGTTAAGCGGCCCATAGACTATCAGTTAGCTGGCCGATATTAACCTGTCAGCCGATATTATCCTGCTTTAGTTCTAGTTCTGTGGTTATCCGTGGGTAAAGCCGGGGTTATATTAAGCCGGGTCCGCTGCACCAATGTTTTCCATGTTTTTAATTATCTAACATGTTTTCCGTCAGGTTCGGCAAACAAATAGGGTATTGCTTCGATTGGCAAACCATGTTTGACGTTTAAAAACCACGAAAACATGGCGCAGTGGACGCGGCTTTACATACATTTCCCGCGTGTCGCCACGTTCAATACAAAGTACGCGTGTCGACACGCAGCGTGGCTCTAATATAACCCCGGGTTTAGGCCTGCATCACACTGGCGCGGCCTGCGGTGGCGGACCATAGTAAATTCGACTGTCAATTAATTATTGTTATTTGTGTTGTTATTGTTGCGTTTTATCTCACGTTAAATAAAAGAAAGAAATATACATTTATTCACTAACACACAGGCCACACATATTAAACAAAAAAAAACAGTAAAAACGAAAAAAACATTTTTTCGATAAAATTACAAAACCCTTGGACAGAGTATTGAATTAGAAATGATATTCTGTATGACAAGTATCGACTTAAACGACAATTTTGTGGAGATAATTGCAAATTAATGACTTAGGTACTCCACCGTTCATAGTAAACGCGCCGAGAATATATTAGGTCCTTACCTATGAAATTGGCGGTGTGTATGGAGAATTTTATGAACTTGTGATTTTCATACATTTAATTTTGCGGATTATTCAGCAATGTCAAATTCAAAGCAAACTAAATTTTGGTAGGAATATAGAAAACTTTTAAGCTACTTTACACATATATACCTATCTTCATTCCTTAAAAATAGTTCGCATCATAAAACTATACGTAATTGAAACACTTTAACCGGCAGCACATGAAAAGGGCGGTTTTCAAGCTTTAATTTGAAACACTAAATAAAAAAAACAAACCTTTTTTTTGTATTTAAAACCTTTGTTACATAGTCTTATAATGAAATTAAAAAATAATTTGGAAGTTGCAATAGAAATTAATAAATTACGTACAAAATAATATCTGTGAAAAAACCGCCAATTTCATAGGTAAGGACCTAATATATGAGTTGTGAAATCATAGACTCATAGTATAAGCCCGTTTAATATAATGTATTCGGTTGCTGACGCGGCGTGCAGAATAAATCATAAGAAAGTTTTAATGCTACAGTTGATATTCCTCTGGATTATGCTTTTGATTTTCGTAATAAAATAAAAAGATGCATGTTCCCTTTTACTTAATTGTTTAGTTAGGGCATGATTCAGTTAACACTATTGGTCACTTCTGCCAACCTGCATGTATGTTGACCAAAGAGAATATAAACACTACGGAATAACTAAGACCACAGAATAACTAAACTATCTGATAACGATTATCTGTGATTTTGACAGACCATGACAGACGTAGTTGACAGCCGATAATAAGAAATATATCGGCTTATTTTCAGTTTTATTCGTTATTTTTTAGCTAATTTTACTGATTCTGGCAAAGACAATCGAGACTGCCATATCTTTGTCCCCGATTTATGAAACAGTCTATTATTTATCGATCAACAGAGAATTTCCTGATCCACGGGAATCTAATCGGTCTCGTTCGAGAAATTCCTAGACTTGAGAAGCAAGCACAGTAAAGAACGACCCTGCGATGATCAAATACAGGTACCTATTTTATCGCAAACTCAAACACTCGCTCTAATACTTTCATGTTCTCTGAATGAATTCACAAAGGCAGCATTGCTCGTAATATGTTATAAGAGTACTACGTAGAAAAAAAAAGTTATATTATAAAATAGTTACACTGTTGTCTTAGGTTCGATGCCTGTAAAAATAGTTGTAAGTGTGGATAATAAATAAATAAAAATGAATAAACAATAAAAATGTTAGCCCTTGAAAGGTCTTTATGTTTATTAAGTTGGTTTAATTTTTTACAATGAAACGGCTTAGGAGTTACGATGCTGCTACAGACAGACACAAAAATACAAATGTTAAACTTATTAAAAAAAGGAAGCTAAATTACATAGAAAACACAGAAAAAATACAATATTCGAGGTAAATATTTTGGACCAAGATATTAGGAAATCAAAATCCAAATCAATTATTTATTCTGCAAATAGGCCACAAGGGCACTTTTACATATCAAATGGTATTTAACAATATTCTATTAATTATCTTACACAATAATCATTTAAAATTTGCAGATTTTAACCAATAAGTACCTAAACGGTTAACAAACTAAATGTCACTCAACGAAAACAAAAAAATCCAAAATTATTAAATATTATCCATTACATTCGAAGGTCTGTATCAGAATTAACAATAAGTTAATGATATTAATTTAGTACCCCAGAAATGTATACGGTCCCTGAGCGTCTAAATACAATTAATAATTATTCTAATGTTATTATTTTAATGTCTCTAAGCGTTAAAACATAAAAAATAATCATTAATGTAATATTGTCAGAGATGTACAGGGTCAATAACAATAAAACGTATCAAGAACAGAATGATGTCTCTCGTCAAAACAATGATAATAACACTAGTATTTAGGTAGCTACTATGCCCTTGCAAGCATGAACAGACCGGACTCCACAAACAGCACCCGATCACGAGTATGACGCGTATCTCAGCCATCGCCTCCCTCAACCATATGTTAGGGAAGGTGACGATATAAGATTTTAAATGACCTCGAATGAAGCTAAATTATCTCGAGCCAAGATTTTTCCCTCTTGGTTCGAGAGAATCTTCATGATTGAAGATGATAATCTGTTTCATCGAGACATTGGCGCTCTTCGTAATTTATGTATTGATTCACGTTTTTTTTCGTGCATGTTTGACGGCACTGCTGGTTGCTGCTGCTTATACAGCCTAGACTGCTGGTTATACCTAAGTTTTAAGCTGGTAGCTCATTACTATCGTATTTCCTGATATCCTTGACTCGAGTGATTACGCCTTGGCCACGACTTTGGTCTTAAGCGACCTGCGACCAGTGTTTTATCTGTTCATTGCGCGTGATCCCAACTAACCACAGTGCGTTGCGCGTCTCGACCGCGCAATGAACAGATAAAACGCTGGTTGCAGGTCGCTTAAGACCAAAGTCGTGGCCAAGGCGTTGGTGCGTACACAACATACTTGTCGCTAATTCCTGGCGGCGCGCCTATATTCGGCAGCCGCTAAAACCGTCCGTCTGCGTTACACTCGTATTGAGATAACGCGCAAGTAAATAAACATGCGTCTGTCCCGTTCAGGTTCGGCATTGTTCATCAACTTGGTTATTTTTAATCATCATAAAGGACGTCCTTGCTTCGTCAAGTACAGCTTGGCATGGCATCCTCCGCTCCGCGTGATCAATTTTATCTGTTTCGTGTACCAGAAGTTTCTTACAAGACCCACAATATACCATATCCTCATCATCATCATCATATCAGCCGAAAGACGTCCACTGCTGGACATAGACCTCCCCCAAAGAGTGCCACAATGGCCGGTCCTGCGCCACCCGCATCCAGCGGACTCCCGCTACCTTTACCAGGTCATCAGTCCACCTTGTGGGGGGCCTACCCACGCCTTGCCTTCCGGGACCATATCCTATTAAAGTGTATTAAAGATCACACCGGAAGGCGCGGCGTGGGTAGGCCCCCCACAAGGTGGACTGATGACCTGGTTACGGTCGCGGGAGTCCTCTGGATGCGGGTGCTGCAGAACCGGTCATTTTGAGCACTCTTTGGGGGAGGCCTATGTCATCTTTCGGCTGATGATGATGATGATGAAAGTTCACACGGAGTGTACAAACTTCATCACTTTCATTATCTAGCGTATTGCTATATTACAATGTAGTCCAAGTATTCAGGTCCTAAACTTAGTTATCGCTGTGCTGGCTAATTTGGTACTTACGATGCTTGGGTTAAGTTTGTCTTTTTCTACTTTAAGATTGAAATTCTCATCCCCGTTTTGCTTATAAAAGTCCCCCGTGTTGCCATATGCTGCTAGGGTTGCTATATGGAAAAATATAATGTCGTGATAAAAATCCTGACATCACCCTAAAAATCCTGACATGTCTTGTAACAGAGTTGTATTATTTCATTTCATTCATACATTTTTTATTTATTTAATGGGATAATTTCTAAAAGTCCTGACACTTGCCAAGTCCGGGCGCAATCCTGCCTGGAAAAGAGTCAATCCTACCATGTCAGGACAAATCCTTTTTTTTTTTTTTTTTTGATGGTGTGAAAATGCCTTACGCATACCCCCGGCCCAAGGGGAAGGCTATTTGGGGGTTATGTGGGACTCTCTCCTCCCGCCGCCATCCGACTGATGGTGACCGGAGGAGCATACCCACTAAAAACACACCGCCGTCACCCGCATTCCCGTTAAGGGGGAGCCATGGGATCCCGAACATTTCACCACCACGCCTATCCTGACTTATGGCAACCCTACCCGTGTCAGAGAAAGTTAACGATGACGTATCGCACAATAAATTGCGCTAGGCCTGGTAAGAGGACAATAAAAGCATCAATGACACAACAATACACAAAATTGAGATATCTTTATTCGATTTTATTATAAAATATTCCACAAGGAGTGCCTATGCATGGCTGTGTATAGGCTACGGCCCTACAGTCCCATTAATATAATGATTCACAGAGTGGGCCGGATCGCCATGTATGTCTCGGCAAACATTACACAATTATTGACCGCCTTGTGATGTGATTGTGCAAATAAGCTACCGTCCACTTAAGTAATAGTATAAAAATAACTGTTAACGCAGGTTCGTTGAAAAATATGACAACCTTGCAATTTGTGCCCAGAAAGTATGATATATCCGGATTTTGTGTTCTTAAAATGGCGTCGCTAATGGTTGAGCGCGCGACACATCGTTATAAAATGCTCCTCTTTCTATTAGACTGATAAAAGATCATCCTAATTAGGATAGTGCGAGAGAGGTGGATTTTGGTCAGTTGCGTGACTTGCGATTTGCATTTTTCTTTGTACAGTCGCCATCACATACATCGGTACACTATAGGTGTTCAAAAATATCGGCACATGCACCCTAATGCCTTGAAAATAGAGTTGTGTTCCGATGTTTGTGAGCTACTTGTTTGCTCCGATGTGATGGCGACTGTACATACGTTTGTTTTGTTTCCTAAAAATATTTTTTTTTTTTACAATTCTTAAGCTTGATGGGGGGGTGCATTGTTAGTTTGCAGTTCCTATTCCTACCTTTGGGGTCTATCATCATACCAGGCACGATTGAATGTAACATTTTTGCCCAATCGAATGCGAGGCGGACGTGTAGGTACATTTGATTAATGACATGAAATAAACACCTGCAATACAATAACATCGCACGTAGAACCGATAGCCGTTGGGGCGAGAAGGTTCTCGAGTGGCGACCACGTACCGGCGCGGCGCGGCGTGGGTGGGCCCCCCACAAGGTGGACTGATGACCTGGTAAAGGTCGCGGGAGTCCGCTGGATGCGTTGGCGCAGGACCGGCCATTGTGGCACTCTTTGGGGGAGGCCTATGTCCAGCAGTGGACGTCTTTTGGCTGATATGATGATGAATACAACAACTGTTGTTTAATAGACGATTTCATACAATGTGCTCTTATCTTAAATAATTCAACAAGGAAGCGATATATTGAAAGCTATTTGATATGAAGTTCCGTATAGTCAGGATGTGAGAATACTTTCGATACAAACTGTGCTTTCGTTTTTGACAGAATCTAACGTCAAAGCGGTTGCTATGTCGAGGCATGTTTAGCCGTAGATAGCATCGGCCTTGTTTAGATCTTTTACACTTTAGACGCGGCATACATAAGATTCTTAATGGACCATAAGACCGCAGGTTCGTGTGATTTATATATCCCTTTAGTATAGCATTTCTTCATTATGTGAAGAATTCTGGGTGATGATTGTTTAGCTGGATGTGATGAGAGTTACCAGAAATAAAATTACTTACAGTGCCTTGCTTAAAATCCGTTACCCATTAGTCCAACAAATACCGAGTTCAAGCCATTTGCGTCTTGTAGAGCAAAAAAAAATCTTATACTTAACAAAGCGAATTAAAGGCTACATAATGGTCATGAATAAGGCGATTTTAGGTAGGACCATACGGAGAGAGCTGCTACACGCTTCATCAACGGTATGGCAAGAGATTAACTCTTAAATGTATGACAATAACCCTTTACTAAGTCCATAATAGAAGCTGGTTGGGAGGAAGTATGCTGTCAAGTGTCAACAAGAACAACCTGACTGTTCGAAATTTTCTTAATCCATTGATGATTGTTCTGCATAAAAGTTAGTAAAATACCTAGATACCTACTCCACATCCACAACTGTTGTTTTTACTATGTTTGATGTTTTCTCTGAGCAAGAAATCAAGACATATTTTTGAGTTCTAGAAGTGACTTGAAATCCGGATCACTGCGACCGCATCTACCATCGATTTCATCTAAAGTTTGTTTCCCATGGCCGTTGTCTCGCGACTTTCGCCCGGTTTCCCCGCGGTGGGAATATTATAATAAGTTAGCGCGAAATTAAGTAACGTTTAGCAGAAAATTGCATGCTATCCCCTTCTCTAGGACAAGTAACTTATTCAATCCCTCCAGCTCAATGAGGAGTGGCAATCTGGCTTTAGTCGACAGAGGAGCACATAAACATTGGGAGTCAGTCGTGGTAGAATGTTCGCGATCCCATGGCGTCCCCCTTCACGGCAAAGCAGGAAAACGCCGGTGTGGTTTTAGTGGGTATGCTCCTCCACTCCGTCTCCGAGATGGTGCTGGAGGAGAATCCCACAATTTCCACTTAACCCCTTATTCCGAACTGCCAGTATGCGTAACGGATTTCCACATCGAAAAAAAAAGGAGTAGGTAACATTACATGACGGGAGCGATCGGGCTGGCTGGAGGGTCTCTCGCTGCGCAGTGTCAAGATGATGGGAAGCAATGGTCTCTATCTGCAAGACTTCTCATCGCAGGAGGCCTCGGAGGGGGTGCGCGAGGTCAGCACCGCTCCGATGAAGAGTGAGAGCGAACCATGAACCTGCTCCTTAACTTGGCGATTGACAAGCGTCTATCAATCCCAAAGTTTTCATTAGTATTGTCTTATCGCTGGTGACTGTCGCTGTCGGATATTTTGCAATGATCCAATTCACAATACAACACACTTGGAACTTCTCCCGTCACTTAAACTCGAGGTTCAGACTATACATCCGGAATTCTTGCCTCATCCGTCCCGCTAGCCTGGATTTCCGGGTCTTGATGAATCAACAGATTAACTTCTGGTTTACTAATGAGTAATACATCCCAAGATGTAGAGTTTCTTGGATGTAGCATCATCGTGGTTCTCATTCATTTTACTCAACAAAAGGTAATAAGCAGAAATATCTCAATTCCCCATATCAAAACGTATTTCCCGCAGCCTTTTACAGTCTCGTTAAGTATTCGTTTCAAAAATATGCAAATTCTCCAGGTCGCTGACCTAGGCAGACAAAAACGGGCGACGAACACGCTTTTGGGCTGAATAGGTAGAACTAGTTATATACTTAATGCCTATTTAACATGCAAAGCAGATTGTAGAAGGTATTGGCAATGATGGCAAATGTATTGAAATGAATAAACGAATAGCGTCTAAACCTCGTAAAAGCTTTGCGTACTGAGGCTTGAGGTCGTAAAAGTTAGCTTTCTGTTGTGGATCAGGTTTTAACTGTAATAATGTCTTAAAGGTACAGTCAGCGGCAAAAGTAGTAACGCCGTTGAAGTACTGAAACTAATCTGCTAATGACTCTATTGTCACGAGGGAAACGTAGGTGCAGGTATTTTCTGCGTCGTTGTACAACATAACGTTTAATATTTATTAACCGACTTAAGAAAAGGAGGAGGTTATATATTCCACTGTAGGTGTATGTATTTTTTTTTATTTGAAAGAGTATACTCCCGAGGTGGTCCCAGTGTCACTAATTCAGGATCTGATGATGGGATCCCAGGGAAATTGAGGGCAACCCTTAAATTTTATAGGCAGTGTGATGATTTCGGTGTTTTCTATTATAACTCGTGTATTGAAGAACTGATGATGAAGACCACAGATGACTTATGGAACTCCTCAAAGATGTAAAGTACGTCAAAGATTCTGACATGATTACGTTGAAGTATCATCTAATGAAGTGTTAATTCCGAGATCCTTGACAAATCGACGGTACTCCTCAAATATTATCAGCCCACACATAGCGACTTGGGTTTTTTCTGTAATAATCAAAGCATTTGCTCTCGGAGAGCAGTTCATGTGCTAAATTGGAAAGGAAATTCTCAAGTACCTATGTGTAAAGTAAAATCCACAATTGACGGAGAAATCGCCTAACATACATAAAACAAATACCTCCCCCTTTTTTGAAGTCGGTTAAAAATGTAATTTTTGACAGAAACTTATAATCGCGTGACTCCGTCTGTGCTCCCTGCTGTAAAGGGCTGCCAAGTGGCATATACAGTGGTCTTGCTCACCTATAACTTTAATAATAGTGAAATCCAAAGTACCGAAACCAGTAGCAAGTTCAAGTTCGCCAGTTCAAGGCTCTCCGGCGCCTCGAATGGCATACAAATGGGCTTCGATTAGGCCGGTCTAGACGCGCGTTCGTCAACCAACAAGTTGGTCCAAGTATATCGACAATGGTGACAATTTTATTGAGCTCTAATTAACATTTTAGAGCCACTGTTGCTGAGCGATAACGAACGCGAAATTCAATCTGGAGGTCGTGGGTTTCGAACCACGGCTCTGGCTTTTTCAAAAAACGTACCTTTATCATCATCATCATATCAGCCGAAAGGCTATCTAAATGACACCATTTGACCACCACTCGGAACTTCTTAACTTATGTACGTACGAAATTATTTCATGCTAGCATTGCCCGCGCCTTTGTCCTGAGATATGGATGTTATATATATATATATATATATATATATATATATATATATATATATATATATGTATGTATATGAATTTATCTATTATATATATCATCGCCTAGTACTCACAACACAAGCCTTATTGAGCTTACCGTGGGCCTAGGTTGATTTGTGTAAGATTGTCCCGTAATATTTATTTATTTGTTCACGTGAACTCTTGTATCGATCCACTACCAAACCATCCCCAATAGGGAACTTGCATCTTAATATTTTATTATGAAAAACAAATGTATAATCCAGCATTAAAACAACTGTAGCATTAAAACTTTGTTATGATTTATTTTTCTGATGTTATATGCATTTGAAATCTGCGCGCACCGGCAACCCCGAAAACGCTCTATACTAAACGGGCTTATGCTATGACGTCACAGCTCAGAGCATAGAATACTAGAGAGAGGACAAGCCGCCGGCGGCCGTGTCGCAGCTGTATGCTCAATGGGCATACACTGCCATACTGTGCACGCGTGCTGATCGCAGAGAATATTACGTTTTTTCCCAAAATGCCTGATTTGATGCGCGTTTATTGTCAAATAAGCGTGTAGGTATACAAGAGTGTGTGTTTTAGATGTGTGCGTGCTTTGTCTTGTCAATTACTTGGGCGTTGTGTGGGTTAATGTACTTGCGACAGGCTCATTCTATACAAATCGGCCGCCATGTCCGATCTCCTTATATTCATACATCTGTGCGTCACAGCATAGCCTTTACTATGGAGTAAGTCATTAATTTGCGATTATCTCCACAAAATTTACGTTGAGTCTATACTTGTCATACAAAATATCATTTCTAATTTGATATTCTATGTAACTGTTACGTTATTTTATCAAAAAAAAAATTTTTTTGTCATTTTAACGTTAGGTAAAACTAATAAAATCGTTTTTTTTTTCTTTTGTATGATATCTCTACGTATATCCGCATCGATTGAGTGCAATTTATTCGAAATTGAAGTCCCATGCAAGTTCCCCATTGTATCCCTTTAGAGGATGATTACTAATACTCGGGTGGCGACCACGTACCGAAAGGCGCGGCGTTGGTAGGCCTCCCACAAGGTGGACTGATGATCTGGTAAAGGTCGCGGGAGTCCGCTGGATGCGGGTGGCGCAGGACCGGTCACTTTGGAACTCTTTGGGGGAGGCCTATGTCCAGCAGTGGATGTCTTTCGGCTGATATGATGATTATGATGGATTTGGCAGCAGAAGGCCCGACTCTAGCTGACGCGGGTGCACGCCGAGCACGGAGGGCGCATGCCTGCGGGTAACTTTTCTATGCATCCGCCGGCGCCGGTTAGTTATCTCTGCTCATATATCTTTCAATAGGCGTCCACACGCTCCGTCCAACCAAACCGTGTCAGCTAACGTCAGGCCACTCGAAACACAAAGGGAATTAGAATGCTGTAGAATGCATTCTTCTTATTTAACAGCCAGGCTCTTGTCGGTGGAGTAATTTCAAACTTATTCTATTACATTCCGCCTTTCGTTTCATTTCTCTACACTATGAAGAGTTTATTGTTTCTTTTATTTGCTTCATGTAAGATATTGGTCGTGCTAAAGAGTAATCAACTTCTGGCTGCTGCACTGCTTATTCTAATAGCCTCGCAGCAACATAGAGTTCTAACCCACGATGGTCTTAATATAAGATTGTAAAGAACTGTACCCATGCCATACGAATAAATAAATAAATGTAAGATATCCTCGGCCTCCCCCTTCTATTTTCCTCCCATTATTGTTTTCATCCAGTCATCGTGGCGTAACATGTGTCCTATCATATTATCAAGTTATGCGAAAAATGTTATGTATTTATATCGAGTCAACAAACAATTGCTTGTTTAAATTTTTATTCAATTTTAAGTATAAATAAGCACTGTAGAAGTAGTAACAATTATTTGTAAAAGCGGACTAATGTATGTTTTATTCGAGGTTATTTGTTGCCATTCAATTGTTATTCGCGCCGATTCGACATTTAGCAAACATTAATATTATTTTGGGACCTAATTAATCAGATTGAGCTGTCACTTTATATCCAATAAAATGATAATCAGCTGCAAAACCAGTTGAATCGAGACTATGTTTATTCTTGTAAGTGGTTTAGACAGGTTACCGGTATAATGTGTTAGGTGAAGCAAGGACATGCACTGAGAACTGAAAAATAGATAAGATGTATATGTGAATAGAATATCAATGTATATTCAACCCCGAGATTCCGTAAAAGCCAGCGTATTCAATTCAATTTGTTTCCCATAAATCATAATCGAAACGCTAAACATAAGTGGAAGTGGGCGGGGCACATTGCACGTAGAACCGATGGCCGTTGGGGCGGAAAGGTTCTCGAGTGGCGACCACACGTACCGGAAGGCGCGGCGTGGGTAAGGCCCCCCACAAGGTGGACTGATGACCTGGTAAAGGTCGCGGGAGTCCGCTGGATACGGGTGGCGCAGGACCGGCCATTGTGGCACTCTTTGGGGGAGACCTATGTCCAGCAGTGGACGTCTTTCGGCTGATGTGATGATGATGAAATCATAATTCCATATTGAATTACATACGTTCTTATGTCGAAATTTCTGGATATACCAAACTGAGTTGTCTTAAATGGAACAGTGTCATAACTGGTGCTGGGTAAGTTGACAGCCTCCTAAATCACGCGTATAAATATCGTGTATTGTCTCCCTTGTGTCACACTACAATGTTTCAAACAGTACGGCAGTCCAAGGCTTCTTTGCTATATTGAAATAACCAGCTTTCGAGTCGGGCTGCTATTGGTCTCTCGATTTCAATAGTCTCCATTGCTAGATTACATTAAGGGGCTCCAGCCTCCAAGCGCTAATTGACTAGTTTTGATGAGTTTTGAGTTGATATTCCTCCGTCGTTACAATAGATATATTTATGGCATAAACGTTAATCGGTTCTTCAAACCTTTATCTACTTTTGCACGAGAGTTTTTTAGAAAAAAATGTATACATATTTTTTTATGATTTATTCAATCAAACATGGTCCAAAAAAGCTCTGTTTTTAGGGTTCCGTACTCAAATGGTAAAACGGGGATTACTAAGACTTCGCTGTCCGTCCGTCCGTCCGTCCGTCCGTCTGTCTGTCACCAGGCTGTATCTCAAGAACCGTGATAGATAGAGAGTTGAAATTTTCACAGATTATGTATTTCTGTTGCCGCTATAACAACAAATACTAAAAACAAAATAATATTTTTTTAAGGGGGGCTTCCATACAACAAACGTGATTATTTGCCGTTTTTATAGATAATACGGAACCCTTCGTGCGCGAGTCCAACTCGCACTTGGCCGGTTTTTTTATATTAGTATGTTGTTTATGCACTTTTATATATGAAATTTACATGTAACTGTTCCTTATTGACGTTTCTAACAACCCACGAGAGATTTTTATTTAAAACTCATTTTCACAAAAGTTATGACCAAAATTAGAAATAATAATTTGTATAACAAGTATATACTTAAACGCAAATTTTGTGGAGATAATTGCAAATATTAATTTGCTATTATTAATTACTTACTCCATAGTAAACGCGCCGGTAATATATGCTGTGACGTCATACCATAAGCCCGTTTATTAATATAGAGCGTTTTCGGGGTGTGCTGGCGCGTGCAGATTTCAAATGTATATAACATAAGAAAAATAAATCATAAGTAAGTTTTAATGCTACAGTTGTTTTAATGCTGGATTATACTTTTGATTTTCGTAATAAAATAAAAAGATGCAAGTTCCCTATTAATCTAGTTTCGTTTCGGATGGCCTATGTGCACAGCTTTATACCTCTGGTGGATGACAGTCTTACTACCCGACTGTTCAGAGGCTGTATGCTGTGCCGTATATCACGTAGGCGCAGTGGAGGCGGCTATTACCAAATCGGCGCCGCTTCGATCCCGGTGATCTCATCGGCTCCACAAACAAGATTATGCTGATTAACGAATAATGCTGGCACACGCACATGCTGTCAATGAAACGGTGGTCCGATATGGACATTAATGTGTGACTTAAATTGTGATATTCGTTTTGATTTTTTTGGGTGTAGAGGATGATTCAATTTAGAAGATTGACTGAATGGAGCGATATTTTTTACAAGCTTTATATTAACTTGCACTGTTCGTATATTGTTAGCGGCATTTCCGAACGTGCCTGAGTTGACAGAGAGTTGGCAATACTGAGAGATTTATAATGGCGGCCCGTGCGTCGAAGATAATGTCTAAAGGCCGATGGCTTGTAATTTAATGTGGAATATAGTCTTAATCCATGGAACCAGTGCTTTTATTGTTAAAAGTATGTAAGTATGTAAATATGTAAGTTGTCCGTCAAAATTTGCAATCGATTTTTCAGTCACTTCCCGTTATCCAATTGAGCTGAAATTTTGCATGCATATGTATATCGCATGACAGTGCAATATTATGATGACTTGGAGCTGATCTGATGCTGGAGCTGGAAGGTGGCCATAGGAACTCCGCAATAAAACGACACAACCCCATTGAGTTTGGGCTCGTTAGAATCGTCTGAATGAGTAGTTGATGATGGTATGCAGAAAAGTACAGTCGGCAATAAAAGCTTGTACCAAAAATGAAATTTCTGACAGAAACTTTTATTTGTAGTTCTAAATTAATTGTCGTTTGTTCTATCTCAGCTAACGTCGATTAAAATGGACAAGGACCTGGATAAAACCCAACAATTAACCAACGGTTAGGCACTACATTTTAACCCCCGACGCAAAAATGGACGGGGTGTTATAAGTTGGATTGGACGTGTCTGTGTATGTGTCTGTCTGTGGCATCGTAGCTCCTAAACGAATGGACCGATTTGAATGCGGTTTTTTTATCCGAAAGCTGGTGATCGAGATGGTTCTTAGCTAAGTTTCAACAAAATCAGTACAGCCTTTTTTGAGATATTGAACTGTAAAATGAAAACGTCAGGGGTTTTTCAACTACAAGTTTTTAGTTTTCCAGTTGTAGTTATATCAGGAATTGTATCCAGATCCAGATACGCAAGATAATAGATGGGTTGTAAGAGAAGAGAAAGGCCAAGGAATAGGAAGGTTGTGTATTAATGAAGAACATTTCAAACTTTAATTACTTACTTAGAAACGGCTAAACCGATTTTGATGAAACGTAGTTAAGAACCATCTCGATCACGTCAGCTTACGGACAAAAAATCGCATTAAAATCGGTCCATTCGTTCTGGAGCTACGATGCCACAGACAGATACACAACAACGTCCAACTTACAACACCCTTCTTTTTGCGAGGGGGGTTAAAAAGACATGCTGCGCCGACCCGATGTACAGTTCAAGCGAATTCATGCAAATTGATGTAAATTGTCTTTTATAATGACGATATTCTTAAGAAATTATTTGTACCTATAGGTAGGGTTGATACCCCGCGCTATAGTATTATTAAAGGCCTCCACACACCGATCGCGGGCGCGGGTCGTGCGCGGGTGGGGCACGGGCCCGCGCCCGACCCGCGCCCGCGGCCGGTGTGTGGAGGCCTTTAGTGTTCTGTGGGTACGACTTATTCCACCGTGTGAAATTTATACGTTATACAGGAGCAACTCCCATATACATCGAGTTACGCCGTTACGCTCTAACGCCTTGGGTGGTTGGTCTTAACTTTGGTCTTAAGCGACCTGCGACCATCGTTTTATCTGTTCATTGCGCGGTCGAGACGCGCAACGCACTGTGTATAGTTGGGATCACGCGCAATGAACAGATAAAACGCTGGTCGCAGGTCGTTTAAGACCAAAGTCGTGGCCAAGGCGTTACGCTCTTGGTAATCAACATGTTATATTTGTTCCCCGAGGGTGCACATTACGGTACTAAAATGTCTTGAAATAGGCTAGCTGACGGGACCAAGCCTCTAAAATGCATCGTCATCGCCAGTGAAATTCGCCGGTGGGCTAATCGTGGAACTAACCGATCGGGAACAATATTTACCGTTTATCCAGTTCGGTATGCTTTCAATTTAACAACTGTCAATACACTAACCTACCGTCCGGAGGGTCACCGTTAGCTTTTTTTGTCCAATTCTCCCGCGCCTTATACGGCCGGCTACTTGGCTACTAGTAAGTAAGTATACGTGCCTCGCCTCCGCTTGCCAGTCTTGCCTCGTCAGTTTGGTGTATTTGTGCCACATATGGACATACATATGTAGCGACGATGATTTTTAACGTTTTGGCAGCACATGCGTGAACGGTTTCTTTCCAAATAAAATCCTCTGCAATTTGGTCGAAATGACATTCGACACTTCGGCGATGATAGTACGAGTATTATGAACTTTCGAACTTTTTGGGTCAGTTTCTTGTATTGTCCAGCACTTGATGCCTTTCGCTGCCATTGCGATTTTGACATTGAATATGAATCCTGTTAGACTACAAAAGTAGATATCTAATTGGGTACCTATTTATAATATAAATGTTATAAAACTATAAAACAATCATCTACCGAGAAAACTTATCTACTCAGAACTTGCCAAGCATTGTGCATGCCATTCGCGCTGTATTTATACGTACCTAATCTTAGGTTTAGTTAGAGCAACTAGATTATTGAAACTTATAGGTAAAACACACTGCCACATGACAATGACGCAACGTAACCGCTAAAATGATACACCTTCATTATAAAACAAACGAACACCGTATAAGTGCATTCAATTTATAGTTAATCGGTACCAGCCTCAATAACGTAACGGATCGTTTCATCCCACACCTTCCAGTTTTTGCTCGCAACAAAGGAATTACATAATACTGGAGTTCGCCGTGAACAGCTGATTCAATCAGCCTAGACCTCGATACTAACTAGTATTCATTTCGAATGAAGTCTGCGGGATATATCTGAATGTTTGTTTTATACACTCAAGAGCAAAAGTTTCGGGTCACCCTAAATTAAATAACCGCAATAGGTTTTTTAATATATTTTACACTAGTCTTATTTACATAATATACCTACTATTCTTTGTAATACCCAAATGTATTAGCAATTTCCGGGATCCTATCATAAAAATATCAACGTCCAAAAATGACGATTTTTGCGATATCTCGCTCCGTTAACGTTGTTTTTTTCATGGGTTTTTACGAGTCCGATTTAAACCTGGTAACGAGTTTATTTTTTTCTTTTATTTCTGCAGTTTAGATGTAAAATTTAATAAAGGTCATGACAGGATTAAAAAACTGTACAACCTTGCACTATTTTTGGAAATATTTCACCGACCCGAAACTTTTGCTCTTGAGTGTATAAGCTAGAGCTTTTACAAAAGATGGTTTGCCAAATTGCCATCCACGATCCACGATGAATTGGAGCAAAAACTTATAACGTTGAGAATTTATCAGGAAAGCATCTTCATCAACGA
Source organism: Epinotia brunnichana (assembly GCA_963854355.1). NCBI lineage: Eukaryota > Metazoa > Arthropoda > Insecta > Lepidoptera > Tortricidae > Epinotia > Epinotia brunnichana. The sequence continues at coordinate 5,404,556 of OY977956.1, forward strand.
GAAAAATAAGCAATCAAAGCTTTCGAAGTAGGTTCCTTCGAAAGCTTTGATTCCTCATTCATATCATATCTATTAGAGTTTCCCCTATGGTACTCAATAAAGGTGTAATTCCGTGCATCGCGGCCGATCGCAGCCGCGCGCGATCGATCGCGTGCGACTGACGCGCGCGGTTTGCGACTTGCGACACTAGTCAGTGTATAAAACGCCGCCATTCATTTTCATACACTGAATATTGTCGCATCACATCAGCCATGAGCGTCAGTCGCACGCGATCGATTAAGAGATGAGCAATTTTTTTGTGAAACTAGAATCAAGCCTCTGACATATACACGTGTAAAGTTTACTTAATCATTTACTTTAAAAACAAAGTTTAAACCAACTTCAATTCAGTACTTCGTCAAGTCACGTGGTACATGAAAATTTTCACATTTCCTCTCCACTTTACCCCATGAACTGCTTTTTTTTGCTTATTAAGTACAGAAAAAACCCAAGTCGCTATCTGTGGGCCGATAATATTTGAGGAGTTCCATCGATTCCTCAAGGATCACAGAATTAACACTTCATTAGTTGCTACTTCAACGGAATCATGTCAGAATCTTTGACGTACCTACTTTACATCTTTGAGGAGTTCCATAAGTCATCTGTGGTCTTCATCATCAGTTACACTTCACCAAAATTACGATTTCCGAGGGTAAATACACGAGTTATAATAGAAAATACCGAAATCACTACACGCGTGCCTATAAAATTTGAGGGTTGCCTTCAATTTCCCTGGGATCCCATCAACAGATCCTAAATTGGTGACAATGGGACCACCTCGGTCTACAATTGACGGAGAAATCAGCGAACATACATTAAAATAAATACATACAGTGGAACATATAACCTCCTCCTTTTTTTGAATCCGTTTAAAAATGATTTACACTATAAATAGGTACCTAATAGCTCAGCCAATGATACTTAACAAAGTTTAGATCCAGACATTAGCATACGCCAACGAGATACGAGTATACAGTTGGTTTCGGTAAGGCGAGCCAGTTGGGCCACTGACGAGGATTGCAATAACGCCCGGTAGTCGCGAAAGTGCGCCGTCTGATGCCGCCCTGATACCGTTTGTAGATTCAATGCACGTTAGAACAGTCTAGCTAGAGTAAAGCCTCGTTGATATCATACGGACGTAAATCTGTTTCCATAGGAATTTTGCCTTTTGAATGTAATTTGAATCGATTAACCAGCACCAAGAGTGTTATTTATACTTGTTGATTATTAGTTCTTTACATTTGTTAAAAATACGCAGAGGACCGTTTTTCTTTGCGGAGACGGCTGTTGGTCGTAATCAGCACGGTGAAGTTTGTCATGGCTAAAATCGCATTTAGGGCATTTTGTGACGAGGATAACGCTTAAAATACATATGTCACCGTTAGATTGTTAACACCGTCGGTTTATAATCTTACTCGTGATATTATAAACTGTCGAAAAATTATGCGTTAAATTGTGAACGGTTTTGACAGTTCACAATTTTACGACAGTTTATAATATCGCGAGTATGATTATAAACTGACGGTGTTCATAATCTGACGGTAACATACTCAGTTTCGATCAAAGAGGAAAATTGAAAAATTATTCGCCACGGGCGGGATTTGAACCCACGACCTCTGTCTTTCAAATCCCTTATATATAAATAATTTTTCAATTTTCCTCTTTGATCGAAACTTAGAATTTCGTTAGCGGACGTTTCTGCTTAGTATAAATTTACTGGTAACATACTCATATACAAATAACTTACGAATTAAACACCCCAATCTGTTTTGAAATTCGATTTCAAATAAATACTAATAATTTTAAAAATATACTCTCACTAGTCTCGTTTTATTAAAACTCGCTGTAATGCCACATTTTTGCAGCATACAGATGACGAGTCTAGGACATAATGCATCTATGATATCTAGTATGCAAATTTGAGCGATTTATAGCTGCCTCAGTGATTTGTTAGTCCTTGACAACCGTGGGCGAAATTATTCTGCTACAATTAACTTTCCTTTCTGCAGGTTATCCTTATGATATATTGCACTGCAGCTACAAAACTAAACTTATGTACCTATATATATTTAATAATATATAATCTTTATTTAAAACCCCAAATAAGTACCGAGGATTTTTTGGCTTAGATCTTTCTAACCGTCTTCAGAAAAAGTGATGTTCTCAATTCCACTTTTTTATATGCTGGTCACCAGGTTTGTTTCTGAGGCCAATTTGAAGATATTCATATTTTTCATTAAGTTTGATACCGTACTTTCGATCTTCGCAAGATCGTTATAAATATTTTACCTTGTTGGAGGGAGTAGCATTGCCTTTAACAAAAGCTAGTTACACTGATAAGTAATTAAACACTCCAACGATCTTCACGAAGCTCTCCCGAAAGCTCTGTAAAATTTATAAGACCACTTTAATTGGTTTCAAGCTTTCAATTACTATTTCTTAGAACCGACCACAAAGTCCATAAAGGCGGCAAGTAGGTGGCCCAGTTAGACCAAAGATCTATTATCTTATCAAAGAGTTTCTAATCAACGATCAGCACAAAAGGTGAATGGACGCGTACTACAAGGCTGTTTAGTGACGGTTCGTTTAAAGAGGTGTTCATTTGGTGTTTTGTATTATGATAACGTTAGGAAATTGTGTTTCAACGAACATTTGAGCTGCATACTCGTTGTAGGTATCTTCATTGTGTATTTTCTAATTATATATATTTTCTTCATAAGGATGTATTTGTGCTTCTCAAACTGAACCTTTTCGTATTTTTTAATAACTTTTTTAAATATGTATGTATGTAAATTTTTTATTGTACATGGAACAGAACACAACAACAGAACAATTATTACAAAAACAGATAACACTTGTACAAAGGCGAGCTAATATTGCTAAAAACAGCGACACAAAGCGAGCGAGCGAAATATATTTGGGCTAGCAATTTAGAATTGTAAAATCAGCGGCAATGCAGTATGACAGTCGGAGTCAATTATATGACATATGCAATTGATGCAATGGAAATAATATGTATTGAATTTATACGTAACAAAAGTTTTGAACCGAGAGTACAGTTTGAGAGAAGATACTAACATTTAAAGTCCAATAGTGACAAACGCACGGTATTCGAACGTGTCATAATACTCATAATTTACAACTTAGAAAGATTTAAAAACACCCGACATTTTCATTTCCAAGGTCAATATCTCAAAAACGGCTGAACCGATTTTGTTGAACTGCAGCTAAGAACCATCTCGATCACGTCAGCTTTCGTACAAAAAAATAGCATACGTACGTACAAAAAAATAGCAATAAGTACGCATTAAAATCGGTCAACTCGTTTAGGAGCTACGAAGCCACAGACACGTCAAACTTATAACACCCCTCTTTTTGCGTCGGGGGTTAAAAATGGTTGTTCTTTGAGGCGGTAGTGGTAGGCTCAGAAAGAGATTAGCTGAATGAACTAGGTGTGTATGGGATAAATTTGACGTGAATGAACGAAAACTATCTGGCCGGCCGATGTAGCTGAGAAGATAAACTTACTTAAAGCTTTCTTGCACTCCCACAGAAAGGGTTTAGCTGATATAGGTATATTAGGTACATTGTCATTGCGTTTGTCCAGATTATATATACCTTATTCCTGAATGTTTTGTAAAGGCTTGTTTACATCGGCGAACCCATTCGCTTATGCGCGGGTAGGTCCAGCAATCTATCAATATTAGGGTTCATGCACCCCGCTATTTGCGGACGCGCCCATGCCCAAGTTACTGGTGATTTTTGCCAGGGCTGCTGCTTTTTGCAAAACACTCCCACCAAGAAAGATTTTTTTCGCAGACTTTTAATCCGGGCGATTTGGTGAGACTTATAGCCAGTTATTGAGAAATTCTTCTGCATTAGTAGTTTTTTAACTCCTCGGCCTGATCGCACCGATCTTAGTTTCTTAATAGAGCTGAACATATTAGCAGAAAGATGACGCAATCCGAAGGCAGCGATAGGAACTCTGTTTATTATTACAGTTTTTTTTTACAGTTTACGTCAAAGACTATGCTTTTCATCTTATTGCAATGAAATAGGGTGCAATAACTGTACAATCGGTATTAAAGCAGTAACTAGCTTGTCTTGTAAACGAAACTTTTATCAGAACAACAAACTTATTCTCTGTTCTTGTTGCCCGTGCCCGACTACGGCAGGGACGAAAGGGAGAGATAGATAATGGTACGGAACCCTTCGTGCGCGAGTCTGACTCGCACTTGGCCGGATTTTTTTAGTTACTTTGCCGTAGTTTAGTTACAGTTTTGAACTGTTTATACTTGTTACAAGCTTTTATTTAAGTAGGTAACTTGCACTGTTCGTATTTAAGTAAGTTGTCCGTCAAAATTTGCAAACCATTTTTCAGTCACTTGCCGTTATTAGATTGAGCTGAAATTTTGGGTAAAGGTATAGTTTGGATGACAATTTAATATTATGGTACCATCGAGCTGATCTGATGATGGAGACAGAAGGTGGCCATGGGAATTCAGTAACTTAACCGACGTAATCTCGTTGAGTTTGGGCTCGTTAGAATCGTCTCAATGAGTAGTTGATGATGGTATACAGAAAAGTACAGTCGGCAATAAAAGCTTGTACCAAAAATGAAATTTTTGTCAGAAACTTATTTTTAAATAAGGATGGATGAGTTTTATATGTATAGATGAAAATAACAAAATAGTCGTTTGTACGTGTGTTGGCGTTGGCAACCCTAGTTGGCACAAACCCATATAACACGTTTGACAGAACACTTGGACTAAGGCAACTAATTATGTACTTTCTGCTTCCAACTTTAAAGCATTTTCAAACTTAACAACTGCCTTGAACTATAACTACAGGCATTTGGCAATAAACCGAACCTTGATAGGCCAAGTTGGGTCGTGTTTCTAGAGCCGTAAGAGCCATATTTTGTAGCATACATTGTACTGCATAATGATTTACTTGGAATAGTTGGAATGGCTAGCGCGTGTAAACCAATAATAACGAATTATGAGACTCCGTTCGCATCCTTTTCTTAATTTCAGAAAAGGGAAGTGAGATAGGTAGGTATAACTATGTTACTTAACTTCTTAGAACTTGTACAGTCGACGCCAAAAATATGATTTCACCTCACTAGCTGGCCTTTTTGTATGTTTGTTAACTATTGAGAAAATCGCTTTTTATCCACATGTGAAGAAAGTAGACGTAGAACGTTAAAAGTACTATGACGTAGAACGTTAAATGTTAATTTTGGTTTTTTGTAGGTATATTTTATGACATATTTTTGTTTAATCTTTATTTTTAACTGTTTTCCTTTTTTTTTTACTTTTTTTTTACATTTTTTTTTAACTTTTTTAAACTATTTTTTGTTAACTTTTTTAACTTTTTTAAAACTTTTTTCAAACTTTATTTTACTTTTTTTTGTTTTTTTTTTACTTTTTTTTTACCCTTTTTCTTATTTTCCTTGCTGTAGTGAGGTGAAAAGATTTGTGTTATACACGGGTGAAAAGTTATTTTACGTCTCGTGTGTTGAAACAGGCTCAGGATTCTATTTTTGAACGCTTCGCTCGTGGTCAATCATATTAGAATCCTTTCGCTTAGCTCGCGTTTCAAATGAACACTCGCAGGTAAAATACAACTTTCCCCCCTTGTATAACAAATAACTATTACACTTTTGCACCTTATTCCATTGTAATAAAGCGAAAACTGTAAACATATTTTTGGTGTTGACTGTAGGTACCTGCTGGTGTGTTCCAGCGATCTTAGTGTTTGACTGATGGATTTTTTGAGAATATCTGGCAAGATCCTCCATGCTCATATTCAAAATCGTTTAGTTTCTACTGAAGGATTAACCACTGTTTTACAGAAATAACACACTTCGGCAAAAAGTTTACTTAGGTCGTTTTCTTCATCGGGTCCGGTTAATGTACGGCTCGATAATCCACGTCCACTATACCTCTGTCTCTTTTTAACCCATGCATCAAAAAGAGAGAAAGATACGTGGACGCGGATTATTGAACGTACCATTCACTGCACCATCTTCATCTGCTTGATTATTTGCCACGCGGTCGATTTTATTTAGAATGTTGTAATTGCTTCAACAATAATTCACTTTCAAAACAAAGTTTTAACCGACTTCAATTCAGTACTCCGCCAAGCCACATGAACATCCACATTTTTTTTCCAATTTACCACATGAACTGATTTCCGAGAACAAATGCGTTGATTTTTAGACCAATAAACCAAATCGCTGTATGTTGGCCGATAATATTTGAGGACTTCCGTCGATTCCTCAAGGATCTCAGAATTACCTTTGGCACTTCATTGTTTGTTATTTTAAAGGAATCATATCAGAATCTGTGACGTACTTATATAGTTTGAAGTACATCATTGTGAAGTTCCACAAGCCATCTGTGGTCTTTATCATCACTTCCACTTCACCAAATTTATGATTTCCGGGTGTAAATACACGAGTTATAATAGAAAATACCGAAATTACTACACGCGTGCCTAATATATTTGAGGAGTTCCCTCAATTCCTCATGGTTCCCATCATCCAACTGGGGCTTTGGAAACAATGGGACCAATCTGGAAGCATATACTTTCAATTAAAAAATGAATTGTACGAATCGGTTCATAAATGACGGAGTTCTGAGGTAACAAACATTAAAAAAAAAAAAAAATACACCCGAATCGAGAACCTCCTCCTTTTTTTGAAGTCGGTTAAAAAAGCTACGGTAGCCTAGTGGTTCAGGTATGCGGCTGTCAAGCGGCGGTCGCGGGTTCGAATCCTGACTCGTACCAATGAGATTTTCGGAATGTATGTACGGAATATTTACCGTTAGATTTTCGGTTAAGGAAAACATCGTGAGGAAACCGGTCTAATCCCAATAAGGTCTAGTTTTCCCTCTGGATTGGAAGGTCAGATGGCAGTCGCTTTCGTTAAACTAGTGCCCATGCCCAATTTTGGGATTAGGTGTCAAAGCAGACCCCGGGCTCCTTTAGGGCACAACCGGGAACAACGCTAGGAGAACTTTAACAATTGGTACATGTGCAGCGATTACAAAAGTATATTGTCGATACCAGTATTATGTCATGTCATGACGGTGTCAATTTAGGCTTTCGCCGAAAATACCATACCTACCCATTTCTGATCGGCAAGTAACAGCTTAACATAACAATGTTGACAGCTACTCACCGCTAGATAGCGTGGGCATCCCGTAGGTGGCACGCTGATCTAATAGGGATCTGTTCATTACAACCTTGTAAGACGGTGGACAAATTCGGAACTAACCTTTCTACAAACATTTTGAAAGTATTAAAAGCGATGACAGCGCCACTCTTCCGGTTGGTATAAGTTGGTGATGATGTAATTGCTGCCTCAAAATGGTCATATTCCCCCGAAATTGAAGACTTATCAGAAGTAGACCGATTCGGTGGATTTTATAGGATACCGTTATGGTGTTGTTGATTTGGTTGGAAGAAGATTTATGCTTGCTAGATTTTTAGGGTTCCGTAGCCAAATGGCAAAAAACGGAACCCTTATAGATTCGTCATGTCCGTCCGTCTGTCTGTCTGTCTGTCCGTCCGTATGTCACAGCCATTTTTTTCCGAAACCATAAGAGCTTTACTGTTGAAACTTGGTATGTAGATGTATTTTGTGAACCGCTTTAAGATTTTTACACAAAAATCTAAAAAAAAACATTAAGTTTTAGGGGTCCCCATACACAAAACTGAAACTCAAATTTTAAAAAACCCATACGTGTGGGGTATCATTGGATAGGTCTTCAAAAATGATATTAAGGTTTCTAAGATCATTTTTTTCTAAACTGAATAGTTTGCGCGAGAGACACTTCCAAAGTGGTAAAATGTGTCCCCCCCTGTAACTTCTAAAATAAGAGAATGATAAAACTCAAAAAAATATATGATGTACATTACCATGCAAACTTCCACCGAAAATTGGTTTGAACGAGATCTCTTACCAGATCTCGTTCGTAGTTTTTTTTTAATACGTCATAAATCGTAAACTGCAATTTATTTAACGGAACCCTTCATGTGCGAGTCCGACTCGCACTTGGCCGCTTTTTTATTTGCTACAGCGGAAACGCACATGTACTTATTCATCTACTAAGTATACCATCAATTTTAACAATGTATTAAGTCTTCTATTGCCTACTAGAATTTAATCAATTTAATGTAATACAAATTTCGTCAATGATGGACTTCAGAAAAGAGTTAGATGTGCATAGCTGTTTTAAGTAAATCTACCATTTTATGTTGTGCGAAATTCAAGATGACTTTTCTATTGACCTCCTGTAAAGTTTCGGGACTTAATTTCTAATGAAATTATTTAGCAATGTTTCTAAGAACGGTTACACTGGGTGAACTGTTGCAGCGATTTAAACGCTATCCATGTCTAGTGTTGCAACGCGTTCGTGAAACACACCCTTGGTATCCCTGCAAAAAGTGGCAGCCCATGCCGTCCCATCATTTTTAACTGCAATACTACATGTCAGTCTTACTTAACCTCTGTAGCCTGTTGTCTCGACGACCTCTGTAGCCTAGTTGGTAGTGAGGTAGTGACCCTTGTGTGATGAACAGGAATATTTGTTCCTGTGTCATGGATGTTTTCTATGTATTTAAGTATTTATTTATCTATATAACTATGTTTTTTTATGAACAACGGTGGCAAACAAGCTTACGGCCTGCCTGATGTCAAGCAGGTACCGTAGCCTATGGACACTTGTGACTCCAGAAGAATCACAAGCGCGTTGCCGACCGTTTCTTCAATTGAGGATTCGTTGTGTTGGCAGATAGAGACATGCAGGTCCCTCACTCACAACACAGCGCATCCTATCTAGGGAGCTTCATTGCTATAGGATGTGTTATGATATATATGGCTATATACTTTGGCTGCTACTTACTGTCTGATGCTGACTGTACAAGCTTTGCTTAGTTGGCGACTAGGTCGATTTGTGTAAGATTGTCTCCGAATATTTATTTATTTAATAATTAAAAGCAACACGGCATTCCCAGTAGCTCGTATTCAGAATTTATCTAAACTTAATGAAGGTGGCTTAGTGCCAATGTTGTGTTTTCCATTGCTAATGCTTGCCGCCCGAGCGCTGTTATGACACCTTTACTGCGCGTTTATACTGGATAAGTAAATGTGCGATTTGTCTAGTCTAGACTACCTACTGGCATAGCTAGCAACTAGTTCATTGCGTTCATCATTCCATATATCGATTGAATTGATGTATTCCTTTTAGGTGTTGAGGCCTTTTTTCCGGACATGCAGCATCTCGACCTTTGCCGATGGAAATCGAGTTCAGCTACAAGGGAAAATCAGCTTCAGCATGATCCGAGCCATACCGCACCCACTAATATTGTTAGAAACATTTGGCCTGGAGTCAATACAATACTAATATTCTTTATAGATCACCAAAAAAGCGGCCAAGTGCGAGTCGGACTCGCACATGAAGGGTTCCGTTAATTAAATTGCTTTTTACGATTTATGACGTATTAAAAAAAACTACTTACTAGATCTCGTTCAAACCAATTTTCGTTGGAAGATTGCATGGTAATGTACATCATATATTTTTTTTTGTTTTATCATTCTCTTATTTTAGAAGTTACAGAGGGGGGGGGGGGGGACATTTTACGACTTTAGAAGTGTCTCTCGTGCAAACTATTCAGTTTAGAAAAATATGATGTTAGAAACCTCAATATCATTTTTGAAGACCTATCCATAGATACCCCACACGTATGGGTTTGATGAAAAAAAATAATTTGAGTTTCAGTTCTTAGTATGGGGATCCCCAAAATTTATTGTTTTTTTCTATTTTTGTGTGAAAATCTTAATGCGGTTTACAGAATACATCTACTTACTAAGTTTCAACAGTATAGCTCTTATAGTTTCGGAAAAAAGTGGGCGTGACATACGGACGGACGGACAGACAGACAGACAGACATGACGAATCTATAAGGGTTTCATTTTTTTCCATTCGGCTACGGAACCCTAAAAACTGCACCATGAGAAAAACAACACCTGAATTAAACATAAACACTGGTGACAACAGGCGCTCTTATCGCAAAAAAATCGTGTGTGGAGCAGGGCCAACGCGAATTAAAAACAACGGCCAAGTGCGAGTCGGACTCGCGCATGAATGTTTCCGTACCATTATCTATAAAAACTTCTAAAAAATCACGTTTTTTGTAGGGGAGCCCCCTTAAATATTTATTTTAATCTGTTTTTTAGTATTTGTTGTTATATAGCGGCAACAGAAATACATCATCTGTGAAAATTTCAACTGTCTAATAACTATCACGGTTCTTGAGATACAGCCTGGTGACAGGCGGATAGACAGACAGACAGACGGACAGCGAAGTCTTAGTAACCTATTACTAAGGCTTCGCCTAGTCCCGTTTTACTCTTTGAGTACGGAACCCTCAATCAAAATCAAGATATTTATTTTGTAAATAGGCTTAAGCTAGCTCTTTTACACGTCATGTTTAACTTAACTATTTTACATAAAATGCTTCTTTATCATCTATAAATTCCTTTATAGTATAATAAGATTTCTCTATAAGATGGCGTTTAACGCTCGACTTAAATCTATTCACAGACAATTTCAGCATATCAGAACTTATTGTAAAATCGTACACAAAATATACCAACCTTGCCGTCTCAACGTCTGCAAGTTGACGAATCCTTTTAATTGCGTAAGCAGCTGAACTGAGCCTAACTGCCAGAGTAGATATATGTAGACTCCATTGTAATTTCGAATCTAATGTTATGCCAAGAAAATCAGTTTTATACTCCAATTCAAGCACTTCGTCTTTTAGGATAATCTGCGCGTTATTTTTATGCTGTACATTAGGCAAGGAGAATCGAATGCACTTTGTTTTTTTGGCATTACGGAGCAAACTATTTATGGTAAACCAGTGAACAATACACGACACTACATTATTTATTTCACTAAAATTGTCTTGGTTTCTTTTGACTTTAAATATAATCGATGTATCGTCTGCAAAAAGAACTAATTTATGTTGTCCATTCAGTACATAAGGCAAATCGTTTATGTAGTCAAGAGATAAAAATGGTCCCTGAATAGACCCCTGAGGGACCCCCATTGAAATAATAGATCCAGCTGATTTGGTTTTATTTATGTCTACTTTTTGAGTTCTGTCATTCAAATAAGACCGGAGGAGATCAAGTGCCTTATCCTGCATGCCATAATGGTTAAGCTTTCGAATTAGTGTGTCGTGATCCACGCAATCGAAGGCTTTAGACAGATCACAGAACACGCCTATTGCATCAAGTGATTGATCCCATGCCTCAAAAATATGTTTAATTAAGGTCGTGCCTGCATCAATCGTAGACCTGCCCCTCGTGAACCCGAATTGATGAAGACTCCATGAAGTAAATTATTCAAATTAAAATGGAATAGTAAGTAATTGATCGAGGATATTTTTTTCAAATACTTTGCTTATAGCAGGTAAAATTGATACAGGTCGAAAATTAGTCGGGTCTGATTTTGACCCGGACTTAAACAAAGGAATGACGCGACTGTGCTTCATTAAATCAGGGAAGACTCCTGCATCGACACATCTGTTGAAAAATGAAGCTAAATGCGGTGCAATCGGATCCATAATTGACTGCAGAACCTTTACCGATAATCCCCAAAGATCTTCAGTCTTCTTTAAATGTAATGACCTGAACGCCTTAGTAACCATTTCAGGGGTGACGTATTTAAAACAAAAAATATTTAAACATTCAGGCTCATTTGTTTTTAATAGTGACTCAGCCATGCGAGGAGACGAATTCAACGACCTGGTTGTCTCGAGGGGGATATTTGTAAAAAAGCGTTCAAATTCATTTGCAACTTCTAAGTCAGCTTCTATAACTTTATCACATACTAGCAGACTAAATTTAGGATCTCGTGACTTTACCTTACCAGTTTCACTACTGATGATTTTCCAAACGTCCTTAATTTTATCTTTTGAGTCTCTAATTTTACGTGCAAAGTGCTTGGATTTGACTACGATACATATTTGCTTAAATAGCTTACTAAGTATAGGATTTAACATACTCGCTCAGATGAAAATCCCTGTGTGATTCTCTTAATGCGTATAACTCATAATACAAGTTATTCCTCGATTTGAGAATCCCAGGCGTGGCCCAGTCACTGAACCTTGCCCTGTCCTTTCTTTCGACTTTTTTGACTTTAAAACATGCGTTAAACTCTTTTTCTATACAGAAAAATAATTTAGTATAGAAATCATTGGGATTCTAAATTGGTACTCTTAACAAATCGAGTTTACATTTAACATTATTGTTAAAAAAATTTAACCTCCTTTCAGTGACTGGTCGAAATACGATTTCTGCAGGTAATTTATCCGCCTCAGCTCTGAAAGATGCGATTTGACCGCAGTGATCAGAGCCTAACTTGTTAAAAACATTTTTTCCTACCGGATTTTTAGTACAAATAATATTATCTATACAGGTTGCCGAAGTTTCTGTAATTCTCGTTGTTCATTGAAAAGATTTACCTAAAAACGTACCTATTGCGGCCCAATGGATACGATCAGAATGTGTGGCGACTTTTTGTACATATACCTCATTATGTATTTAACTGAAAAATATAATCACTCGTAATTATTTTGACGTCAGCATTACAAACAAGATAGCTCATTTAATAAAGCGATTATCATTCAGTATGTATGTTGGTCCCCTTGCCTATCTAGATATGGCTGCGACCCAGAATCCGAGCCTTGGTGTATATGGAAATATAGCCAGGCTTAACATTGTCGGCTGTCAGCGACGACGATTCCATCAATGGCTTGATAAATAGACAGGTTGAATTATCTGTATTAGATTAAGTTGGTTAAGTTTAAGCAGATAATATATTGGCGAGGTCAGAATACGGGTCCCGTTACTTGGTCTGTAGTAGCTTTGAGCATTAGAGCTCAAAGTCGTATCAAATGTGAAATCTAAAGGACTACCTATACCCTGTTCCATTTATGGATAGTTTAAACCAGCCAAGTACGAGTCGGACTCGCGCACGAAGGGTTCCGTACCATTATCAATAAAAATATAAATTTTATTTTGTTTTTAGTATTTGTTGTTATAGCGGCAACATAAATACATCTTCTGTGAAAATTTCAGCGGGAACTATCACGGTATCAGTGAGATACAGCCTGGTGACAGACAGACGGACGGACGGACGGACGGACGCACGGACAGCGGAGTCTTAGTAATAGGGTCCCGTTTTACTCTTTGAGTACGGAACCCTAATAATCGTGCTTTAATCTGGGCGCAGCGTGGGTGACAAGGTAGACCGATGACTTGGTAATGGTCGCGGGAGTCCGCTGGATGCCGGTCATTGTGGCACTCTTTGGGGGAGGCCTATGTCCAGCAGTGGATGCCTTTCGGCTGATATTATTATTAGTTATTTCAATATCAGACATTATTACAATTGGTCCATAATCTTTAGTAAAACTTAACCTAGGGGTTAGTAACTTAAACTAAAGATATATTGTTCTACTTACCGCCTAGCGGTCATAATAATAGTATAATGCGGCATGAAAAGAGAGTTATGATATCATATGACGATGATCTTAGCGATATCTTCGATTGGGGTTTCACATTCGGGTGGATTTGACTGTTCATAGGTTTGTGTTGTAAATGAGTGTTACGCCACCGGGTGACTAAACGAACTAATTAACATCCGTAGGAGGCTTAGTCACCAGATTGGATGCTAATCATACTCCGAGTAGGCTTGAATAGTCTTGCTTAAGCCGACAGCTGCTGGAATGTTCCTGGTTTAATGCTATACAAATAATTGTAAGCCTTTGAAAAGCCGTGGCTCATATCGGTCATAATTCCCAAAGGGTTCACTAATGTTTCCCAACTTACGTTTGGCAACCTGATCCATTTCGCATCTTTTCATTTCCCAACCTCTTAATATTTCTGAAACTGTTAAATATTTCAGGATTTTTATATACTAACCTAACCTAACCTATAGGGTTCTACACGATGGCCATGAAATCAATCCTGAAATATTTACAGTTTCAGAGTATGGGAAATGAAAAGTTGCGAAATGAATCAGTTTGCCAAACGTTAGTTGCGAAAAGCAAACGCAACGCAAAAAAAAGGTGTTATAAGTTTGACGTGTCTGTGTGCCTGTCAGTGGCATCGTAGCTCCTAAACGAATGAACCGATTTGAATGCGGTTTTTTTATTTAAAAGCTTACGTCATCGAGATGGTTCTTAGCTACGTTTCAACAAAATCGGTGCAGCCGTTTTTGAGATATTGAACTTCAAAAACGAAATTATCGGGGGCTTTTCAACTTTTCTAAGTTGTTGATTATCTTCCACTCGGCCCTATTGCTCGGCCATACCTACGATCCTCGATATTATATTGTCTTTGAAGCGCTCAATACGTTCAAACAAATTAGATCATTGCATTCGCTGATTACTTTATACTCCTACAAAGGCCACGCTTTCAGCAGTCTATAAAAGTCTTTGCAAGTTGATTCATTCTCAGTATTCCGTCCACACCATACCGATTTCATTAATGACACAGATGATTCAGTGACAACATCTGCTTACTTACATAGAAATACATGACATCATTCACTGTTAAAAATGGCTTAAGAGGAAAATAATAAAATTGCATTTAAATATAAATAAATATTCAGGTCATGTTCAGCAAAGTAAATAGGGAATTAGGTTGAAGCTGTTGTTTCCCTGTATTCTTCAGGAAATCACGTATATAAGCTAGTAAATTGAATCCTAAGAATAATGTCTGAGACTTGAGAAATGCTTCAAATCAATAAGTAAGAGTTGCTTAACCCTTTGAACGCCTAGAACCTATAAGGTGGTCGTGGATCGTCGTGCCCACCACGCCAAGAACCCCTATAGCGGTTATGATGACATAGTATAAAGAGGGCAAAGTATGTTATCTTCCTACAAACGCACCGCGCGCGGCTTGTATGTGTGCGCTATACTATCTATACGTGGCCGCACGCACACTCACCCCCCGGCGAACTCCCGCAATGATTGCAAAGACGCTCCAGAAATGCTTAAACAAGAAAAAAAAAAAAAAAAAAAAAACGCACGCACACTCAAACAAAATCGACACCCGTTTCGCACTGAGAAACGGTTATGATCTGTCGTCCGCTGTCAAAGCAACCTTCAGTTTTTCATATCACTCTCTTATGGAAAAAGGTTGGCGTGTCAGTGACACTTTAGTACGTGAATCATGGCGTTCAAAGGGTTAAAAATAGTGAGTATAAAGCGACAAGCATAACAATAGTGAGAAAACCACGGGTGGTGAAAGCATAAGGTAGTGAAAAACTAAATTACCTAAGGTGATGATGACAGTGAGAAACGGAGATGGAGAGTTTAGTAACAGTTTAAACACCATCATAAAAGATCGGCTTAACAGACTGACTGGTAAAGTTGGTAAGTTCAATTAGATAGTTTTTAATTGTTAACGTTACATAAAAGAAAACCGGCCAAGTGCGAGTAGGACTCGCGCACGAAGGGTTCTGTACCATTATCTATAATAACGGCAAAAAAATCATGTCTTTTGTATGGGGGCCCCCCTTCAATATTTGTTTTATTTTAATTTAATTATTTGTATTTAAACTGAATATATGTATAACTTAATATTCTGTGAATATTTCAAGCGTCTACCTGATGCTGTTATCAATATCGAGCAAAAACGAGCAAAAAATCACTTGTAGTATGGGAGCCCCCTTCAATATGTATTTTATTCTGTTTTTTAGTATTTGTTGTTATAGCGGTTACAGAAATACATCATCTGTGAAAATTTCAAGCGTCTACCTGTTGCCGTCATCAATATCGTGCTAAAACGAGCAAAAAAATCACGTTTGTTGTATGGGACTAGGGAATGCAATTACCGGGCAAATTTAATTACCGGTAAATTACCGACTTGAGTGAGGCAAAACCGGTTAACCGGTAAATTACCGGTAAATTCAATTTGGCTAATAAGTATCGTTATTTGACGTTTATTTATCGTAAAAATAAGCTATGATATAATATAAAAAGTTTTCATGTGCCGTAAATGCCGTAATTATCAGATTCTTTCATATTTAAAACTTGCTCAGTAGTATGAGGGCAAAAAACACAACTGAAAACGTTCCTTGGGGATTAGCAGGTAGGTTGGAATTGTCCCCAGTTCTACAGAAACTAACTACAAGCCCACTTAGTATTCTAAAATAATAATTCACTAAATATATGTTTCTACGGGCTTCAAGAGATGTGTAGATAGAGAAAAGGTTAGTAATAGTAACAGTAGTAACAAATAGTAACCTACGAGCGTTCGTAAAAACGGTTTTATAACTTTTTCTAGGAGTGGAGCTCATGGGGGTTCCAAATTGTGGTATTGGTTTAGCGATTCATAAGGCTTTATCTGTTACCTTAGTTTTGCTGCGGATAGCCTCATTTCTAATGCGATCACGCAGATAAACTCCCAGCATAGCCATTTTCATTGCTCTTTGGATGACTTCTAGCCTTCTATTGAGGCCCATAGTGAGCGACTACATTTCAGATGCCATATATTATGTCATCACTGGCAACACACACTGGTCAAACCGAGCCGACAGAACTGGAACTGGACAGTCTCGTCGTTTACAACTCTGAGCGTAAAGCGTCCGATTGTAATGGGAGTTGGCACTACATCGGCATTTGACATGATCTTCGTCTTATCCATGTTCATCTTTAGACCGACTCGCTCGGAGATTTTACTGAGGTCATCGAGCATCGTACTAAAGTCCTCCATGGTCTCAGCCAAGACTACTAAATCTTCAGAAATCCGAAGGTGAGTGATGTACTCGTCGTTGATGTCTGTCTTCTCCAGTCCAGAGTCTTGAAAAAATCCTCCAGTGCAGCGGTAAACAGGTTGGGGAAATAACATCTCCTTGACTCCTTGAGTCCCCGCTGCAGCAGAATAGGTTTTGCGTTCAAATCCTGGAGTCAGTCAGACTGACAAAGTGCGTTTTCGTATAAACACTTCGATACTTCGATATAGCGGTAGTCAACCGCGCCGGCGGGTGGGTTGGCGCCGCTGGAGCGACTAGTACAGCCCAGGTTTCGATCAAATCGAAGGCTTTCTCGTGGTTCGTGAACGCTAAGCAGAGGGGCAGGTGATACTCCTCAGTCTTCAGTCTTCTGTATAACCTGACGGAGCTCCATACGCTCTACGTGGTCTACGGTGCTAAAGCCTCTCCGGGAACCGGCTTGTCCGGGAGGCTTGAAGTCATCTAGCTTGCGTACGAGACGATTTGTAATGACTCTCGAAAACGGTTTTTAGACATGGCTCAGATGTCAGATGGGTTGGTAGTTCTTCAGCAGGGTGTTGTCACCCTTTTTGAAGAAAAGCACCACCACACCTCTGTTCCTTGCCCTTTTCTCCCTCCCAGTAAGATGAAGAGAGGTATTTCTTTGGATTGTTATGATAAGTATACCTCTAAAGTATGTTAAATAAGGCGTCTCTATTGTACTTATTCAAACTGATCATTATTCATATTTTATAGAATGGCACCGGGAAATTGTTTATATTTTAAGAAGCTTCTACAAACGATTGCATTAATTTGATCCTACTTGAGCTAAGCTAAATAACACTAACAATTTTATTCAATTTACATTTTTACATGATAAAAGGAGGGTTATTGAGGTATAATCATGACGATGAAGCATTATCAATCGTTAAAATGTTGTATTTTACTTATAATTTGTGTTCCGGTAAATTACCGGTTTTGATTTTAATTTACCGGTAATTTACCGGCCTCATATTTAGTCAATTTACCGGTTAACCGGCTAACCGGTTAACCGGTTTGCATTCCCTAATGGGAGCCCCCTTAAATAATTAAATTGTTCTGTTAGTATTTGTTGTTATAGCGGCAACAGAAATTATACATCATCTGTGAAAATTTTAAATGTCTAACTATCACGGTTCACGGTGACAGACGGACGGACAGCGGAGCCTTAGTAATAGTGTCCCGTTATAACCTTTGCGTACGGAACCCTAAAAAAGAACTAAAATTACACTTATATTGACCGTGCAAGGAATGAGCTTGTTCCTGGAATCTCGCTGAGCTAATGACTAAACTTTTACGTGACTAATCCTATTAAGTGGATCATGTTTATTTCCTTAACTATCTAATTTAGGTCAAATATCTAGTCTATCCCCCACAAGGTGGACTGATGACCTGGTAAAGGTCGCGGGAGTCCGCTGGATGCGGGTGGCGCAGGACCGGCCATTGTGGCACTCGTTGGGGGAAGCCTATGTCCAGCAGTGGACGTCTTTCGGCTGATATGATGATCTAGTCTATAGTTACTTACATTGTATGACACAATTAATGTTAACATGTTGTTATATTATTAGTAAATAGTAATAATTGATGTTATTCTTGTTTCAGGTAATACCCGTGAAATTGCGGTTTTCGTACCGAAGGAATCTAATAACAGTGCATTTAAAGCCCACCCTGGTAACCTTTCTTTAAATATAATCTGCCTTCCTGAAGTTGAGGAAACTACTGTCGTTGCATTAATTAGTAATGTGTTATAACAAGGTACCTACTGAAGATTTATACTTACTTCTACGAAATCTACTTATTTCAACGACAAACGTTTTATCGAATATACCGTTTCGTAGAATTTTAATTTTAAAGAAAACTTTTTTTAGAAATCGTAAACGTTTCAGGTCCAACCCATTCTACATTCATTACGTTAGGTTAGGTTTGTTTAAAAACAATCATCAAAAGTTTACTGTTTCTGAAAAAAAATAGTATTTTTCACAATCGTGTTATAATAGAGAGCTTTTTAGTCGAGTATCGTGTTTAGGCCACGAAGCAAGTAAGGTACGAAATTAAAAAGCTTGATTATAACACTATTGTGAACAATACTTTTTGTACGAGTTCATTAAAATTAATTTTCTACGAGTCAGCTGAACTAATTAAACAAACTTGATACTGTTGAAACGAAGTGCAGCTCATCGCTCGTACGCTTGTTGATATCTTAAAAGACATCAACGAGCGTACGACATCAAAGCGATTCTATTGGTCCAATTCATTACAGTTCAGTAAAGCAGCCACGTGATTGGTCGAATTTATTTTAGTTGTCTGGAGCGTATCGAAAAGTAGTTATTTCGATTGTTTCGACAGTAACATGGACTACAACTATGAAAAGAGTGACGTTGCAGTATTCTCTATGAAATCTTAATACACATATTTTAATCGTCGAGTACAAAAAGGTTATTTATGAAATGAAAATTCTGCGAAAAATAGATTCGTTGAAACACGTGTCGGTAAAACAAGGTAGCTACAACCTATTTCTACAACCCCACAGACTTTTTCTCGTTATATTATTCACAGCAGACTATACCACGATGTCTAGGAACAGTGACGTCATATTAAATAGTCTCAGCCGATCCGTGACGTCATCAACTTATTCATCGATTCGAAAGTTTCTCAAGGAAGTTTGCCAATAAAACTTATCCAAGTGGACTGCCCACAGTTTTATTATTTCAATCTCTTTCCGGTTTTATTGGCGGAAATAGGACATACGTAATTGAAGTACTTACTTACTAGTTAAAATCGATTGTGTATATTCGGCCGCGGGCAGCCTGATATTTAGGGTTGCCCAAGCCCAAGGCATATATATATATATATTTGAATGTAAGTATGGGTGATATGAAAATGAAAAAAAAAATTAAAATGAAAAATGATTTATTCGAAATCTTAAAAAACTTTACAGATATGCAGGCTGGTGCCTCTTTATAGGCAATCAAGATGCCTGTGACAAGAGAGACCGCTCTTCCTTAGAGTTTAACATGATACAATATTGTATCATGTTATTTAACAAACATAGGTAATTATGTTAAGTGAACAGAGGAGTGGATAGAGCATAGGGTCATTTTAAAAGTTTCAAAAGTTTGAATTTCTGGACCAATAAATACCTACCTAAACTCTCTCCTTCTCCATAAAATTAATATTAAAATTAAAAAAGAACAAAGATTGCGTAAGAAATAAAATTCGTTAGGTACCATCAAATAACTAGAAACTGTGTATGTGTATGTGTGTGGTCTTGAACCACTTTTGTACTTTCATTTTGCATTCTTTATAGGTGGAGGGATATATATCTATATTTTTATTTATGAGGTTATATAATTTTGCAGATTGAGCCAAATACTGTCTTCTAGCAAATGTTGACTTTGCTTCTGGCATGAGGATTACGTTTGGTTTCCTCCTCCTGACAGATGCAGTAATTTTAGGATAAAGCTTTGTGCACTTATGTCTCCTCAGTTATTACATTCAAGACATACAGTTGCCTTATCGTCATGAGATCACATAGCTGATATAAGTCACTGGTTGGGTACCTGTATGGCTTGAAGTACATGCATTTCAGGAGAGCTCGTTGAGCTCTCTCTAATTGAAGGAATCTGGTTTTAGTGGCACCTCCCCATATCGGTATGCTGTAAACGAGAACGGATTGTGCTAAAGTAATATAAATTTGATTCAGAAGTTGTTTAGTTACGACGTGTCTTAGAGATTTAAAGGTCCATATCAGTTTTCGAATGCGAGACATTATTAACTCAGTGTGAGTGTGCCATGACAGACGCTGATCGATCATTACGCCTAGATATTTAATAGCCTCAACTTTATTGATGGTTGAGCAGGAGCAGTTTGGTTGGATTGGTTCTAGACAGTAATGGATTTTAATTTTGAAGGAGGGGTCTGGTTGAGTCCTGTTATAATTTGTGAAACAAATGTAATTACTTTTTTCTAGGTTTAAGGTGAGTAGATTAGTCTGAAGCCAGCGGGCAATTTTTGCCAGTCCAAGTTCCGCAGACATACGCACTTCCTCCCAGCTATCCCCATAAAACACTACAGCCGTATCGTCAGCGTAAGCAAAGATGGATCCATTTTCGATGGGCAACTTACAGAGCTGGTTAATATAAATTAGAAAAACTGTGGGACCTAAAACGCTTCCTTGAGGGACCCCGAAGGTCATTTCACATTCGTTACTTATATGTTTCCCTATCTTTATTTTTTGGCTGCGATTTTGAAGATAATCAGTTAATAGTAGCAGCGGGGTTCCTCTAATTCCGGTGCCTTCTAATGTCTTTCTAAGAGTGGGTACAGAAACCGTGTCGAATGCTTTTTTTAGGTCTAAGAAAGCAGTTAAACATTTTTTGTTCTTATCTTATCTATATATATTGGGATATATGCTCATGCTCGTATGAGTGATTAGGTTGATCTCTGACCTATTAAATTCAAATCTTAATGTAAAGTATTCTAATATGGTCAAAATTAAAAACAAATCGTGGGATCAAACCTCGGTCGTGGCGTAGATAGGTCAAACCATTTTTAAAATAAGTGCAAAAAATGTGCAAGACGGGTTCTTTAGTAGGGCATGCAATACAAAGGTATGCAGTGTAGTGTTGCAATGAAATACGGCAGGGACTATTCAGAAATTCACTAGGGAAGGGGAAATGCACAAAAAAAACAGGAAGCAAGTAATTCATTAGGAAGACCGCTATTTCCTACCCAGAATGAAACAGAAATCATTACAACATTACAAGCTTTCTATATTAACTTTCAATGTATGTAGGTATGTTTGTTCGGGTGGAATCTTGCAACTCAATTTTGAAGATCTTCAACCGATTGAGCTGAAATTTTTGGAAAAGCCGAAAAGGTATAGATTGGATGACAATTCAATATTATGGTACCGCATCGAGCTGATCTGATGATGGAGACAGAAGGAATTCTGTACTTAACCGACGTAACCCCGTTGAGTTTGGGCTCATTAGAATCGTCTCAATGAGTATATAGTTGATGAAGGTAGACAGAAAAGTACAGTCGGCAATAAAAGCTTGTACCAAATTTTTGACAGAAACTTTTTTTGAAGTAAGATGGTTCCCTCGAACCTAGAGACAAAAATCTAGATTCTTGGCTCAAGATAATGTTTCCGTAATCGGCATAATTTAACATATTCCTATAGAATTTCTTAGTCAGGACACCTAAAGACACGTTATTTTTGTGGGGTTTTATGAACAGAATTAGGCAACAGATTTTAATTCTGCTAAGTGAAATTCATTGAGAATTTGAAGATTAACAGGTGTAATGGGAATGGATGAAAATTTTAGAAGTGCTTGATTATTATTTTGGTGATAGTAATAACCTTCCTTAACACCAGAAAAAAATTGCAGATTTTTCAGGTGCGTCAATTATTTTTGAAAAATATAAACAGTTTCCTCACTTACGTTTTGGGTTTAGGACGGCCAATGAGAAGCTTTCCTTGATTCGTCTCATATTACAAAAAATATTTTGAATATCTGACCCTGGCAATGACAAATATAGCTGCTGCAGCTGTCAATATCATCGCCAGTGTCGGTTTACCACGGATTTTTATGATATTTTTTGTAATATGAGACAAATCAAGGAAAATGTCTCATTCGCCGTCCTAAACCCAAAACGTAAGTGAGGAAACTGTTTATATTTTTCAAAAATAATTGAAGCACCTGACAAGTCTGCAATTTTTTTCTGGTGGTAAGGAAGGTTATTCCTAACACCAAAAAAAAATTCAGGCACTTCTAAAATTTTCATCCATTCCCCATTGTTCAAAATTGGCACGGCAACAACCCTAGCGCGTTGACTGGCGCCGACTGCTGGGCCAATCAGTCGGCCAATCAATCGGCCAGTCGGTTTATTAGCGATTTCCGAACCAAGATTCCAATCAATTTAACATCCTTTAGCCGATTCGACGCGAGATATTAGATCTTAACTAACTTCATTCAAGCGAGCTGGGTATACTGCCGGTACTGGGTAGCCGCCGCGTTTCCCCCACCAAAGAATCCTCTGTACATGTTCCTGTAGAACTATTTGATAGCTATAGCTATCAATCAATACAGAGGATTCTTTGGCGGGGGAAAAGGCATAGTTTCTCATGTAGTGATAAGAAGACCCTACGGTTTTATTTAAACAGTAAATAATTAACAACTTAGAAAAGTCGAAATACCCCCGATATTATCATTTCAAAGTTCAATATCTCAAAAACGCCTAAACCGATTTTGTTGAAACGTAGCTAAGAACCATCACGATCACGTCAGCTTTCTGATAAAAAACCGCATTCAAATAGGTCTATTCGTTTAGGAGCTACGATGCGACAGCCACAGACAGACACACAGACACGTCAAACTTATAACACCCCTTTTTTTGCGTCGGGGGTTAAAAATGACAGAAAATAAATAAATAAAGAAAACATTCATTTGTGACGACAAAGCAATAACAAATTCAGACACATACACATATATATACTTACACAAAAAAAAGAAAGAAAGGGAAAGGGTTCTTCTGTTCCTGAAAGTGAGCCCCTTATAAGTTATATATAACCCAAATTTAGCTACAGACCAATAACTCCGTATATCGGGAACGTTTTTGAGGATATTCTCAAGTTCAAAAAGCGGCCAAGTGCGAGTCGGACTCGCACATGAAGGGTTCCGTTAAATAAATTGCGGTTTACGATTTATGGCGTATTAAAAAAAACTGCTTACTATATCTCGTTCAAAACAATTTTCGGTGGAAGTTTGCATGTTAATGTACATCATGTATATTTTTTAGTTTTATCATTCTCTTATTTTAGAAGTTACAGGGGGGGACACATACATTTTACCACTTTGGAAGTGTCTCTCGCGCAAACTATTCAGTTTAGAAAAAAATGATGTTAGAAACCTCAATGTCATTTTTGAAAACCTACCTATCCATAAATAAATACGCCACACAGGTTTGATGAAAAAAAAATTTTTGAGTTTCAGTTCTATGTATGGGGAACCCCAAAAATTTATTGTTTTTTTTCTATTTGTATGTGAAAATCTTAATGCGGTTTACAAAATACATCTACTTACCAAGTTTCAACAGTATAGCTCTTATAGTTTAGGAAAAAAGTGGCTGTGACATACGGACGGACAGACAGACAGACATGACGAATCTATAAGGGTTCCGTTTTTTGCCATTTGGCTACGGAACCCTAAAAATTAGACAGTATTCATTAGACTATAGCAAAAAAATATTGTAAAAAAAAGGCCTACATAATCGAATCTCCATTTAGACATGAGCCGTTACGGCGAGGATCAAACACCTGACTGTCATTCACTATACGCAACTACATTTAATGTTTGTTAATTTGTTTGACTTTACTTCATTGGTCTAATATAACCAAGAGTTAGTCGCATTGCCTCTTGACTACCATTTAACTTACAGACTGGTTGGGTTTTATTGTCGTCTCTGTAAATACATAGATGCTTTGGCAGATCTAATTTATTGATCTACGCCTCTTGAATGAGATAGAAATAAACATTGTCATGGATAGACGAAGCTTGCGACGCAATATACGTATTTTATTTACTTTGAACGTTGAAACAAAAGAACGACCTTGACTTAAGATAGAAATTCGTTGCGTCGTTACTTTTTAATAAACTGAGAAAATAAATAATTTAATAGGTTGAGTCATCAAATATTAGTAAGTATGCGCGGTGGGTTGCTTGCCTTATCCATTCAAGCCTTCACCACACCGACACAACACGCACACAGCTGGGCGCGAGCCAGTTTGACAGTTCTCGACACACTCAGTTGGCCGGTGTACGGCGTCGCGGAACGATCGCCCGCCATTTTGTATTTTACAAAATTCGGAGTTTAAAAAATAAACCGTACGTGTTACCAGCCAGTGTTGTGTGTGTTTACGCTCTCTCGGAGGTTCAGATACACATTCCAAATTGGAATTTTGGTCCCAGACACCACTTTGTGATTTCGGTATTTTCAAACGGTTGTTTTTAGGGTTATAAACGTATTCGCGCTCTCGGTCGGTGTTTTTTTTTCTAACGCACTGATGGCGTGAGTCTGAATGTAATAATTGTTAATATTTGCATTTGTCGTGAGTATTTTACATCTTAATGCAGGTGCGTTTCAGTTTTCGTGTTTAAAAAAAACCTGAACGCAGAATAATAACTCGCACAAAAATTTTATGGCATGTTGTTATCCTTTTGAAGTCAATTTTGAGTCTTTCTAAGTTCAAAATTAAAAATAATTTCGCTACACATAAACTTGATTGATTGTTCATAAAACTCCATGGTGGGTAACAAGTTATCTGTGCTCGTATATTTTTAAATAGTCGGGAAATAGGTTACGGTTAACGTTCAGGAATTGGGTTAGTTTGTCGGCCAAAAGATTTCAACGCACGCCGTTCTGTTCCGAACAGAAACAAATGTTTTTTTTTTATTATGCACCTGTGATTTTTGGGCCCGACATTTTATTACATTGTATATTATGATGATGATGTTCAGTAACTATCGTATTAGCTTTGGCTAATGACTAATGACGTCTTATTAGAAAGTTATTAATAACTCATTAGTTAAATTCCGAAGCAAGTTTAAGGTCATTGTTGATGTCATTATTAACTTTAATGCTACTGATGAGGAAACTACGAGTAGGTATTGTGTTATTTATTCTCCGTACGTATTATTACACTTCCGTTTTGATTAATTAAAATTAAAGCTACTAAACATTAGTGAACTACGCCTACAATTTTGATCAGTTGCAGAATATATTGTGAATTTGCCGGTATTTTAAGGCA
Organism: Epinotia brunnichana; assembly: GCA_963854355.1. Taxonomy (NCBI): domain Eukaryota; kingdom Metazoa; phylum Arthropoda; class Insecta; order Lepidoptera; family Tortricidae; genus Epinotia; species Epinotia brunnichana. The sequence goes on from OY977956.1 coordinate 5,430,245, forward strand.
TAGACTAAAGACTTCAGGATAACACCATTTAAAAACAAAGCGGGGAATCCCCTGAAAATGTGATACTTTATCTGACTAAAGTCGTCCAGCAGTAGGTACTATATTACAAAAACTATATAAGAACTCAAAAACTCATATCACTTTACGTTTGACTCATTGATAACGTCATTCGTCATAATTATTGATTTTAAATAATAAACTTTAACACCTTAACTGAAGGTTTGAATTGCAAAGTTTGGGTTAAGATAAGTGACTGGCCGCTAAACCCTTGAACAAACATTTTCATCACGGTTTTAGCCTCTAGTTAAATATTGTTTTTTTGTCGTTGGAATTTACTAGTTCCTTCAGCTCAAGCTGTGTCTATTATCTGTCTCTTAATAAGAACTACTTGGAAGATATAAAGGTGAAAACACTACTTTAAATAGAGTTGTATGATTCCTAAACATTGTGGTTTATAATTCTGATCTTATGATCAATTAGTAGTCCACTCCTTACAAGAAAATATGCAACCGCTTTAATCTTTTTGCATTGCAACTGAAAACTCAAAAACTGCATGTGCAAGTCTTTGTACTATTAGCACTTTGCTTAAGATCTTATCTTATCTAGGTGAGGGCCCTTTCGGATGCACTTCGATCCAGTGGGATCTTTTGTGCATTTGCCCTCTCCTTTATACCTGCTCCCAGGCTTGCTCCATCATTTCCACAAAGCGGATGATGCAATTCACCGGGAGCACCTTGAATTCCTTTGGTTGCGGGTAACCGTTACCAAAGTAGTTCATTCTTTGTCTGGCAAGGGCATGACATTCACACAATAAGTGTTCCTTGCTTAAGATCGCCAACAAATTGGTGATACCGAATTACCCGAATTAATTGATTCCAATTGGCTAGACACAGCCAATTGCATAGACAAAATTTGCACCTAAGTCATTAAAGAAATCTGAAATAACACGACATTCTGGCGAGATTTGTTTACAAACTTGAGACAGTTGAACACCAAAGTCCCACAAGTTCGTTAAGAGATAATCGCAATACAGTTATCTGTAAATTTACACTGATAACAGCCATAATATACATGGACGGAAACGATAATCCACAACGTAATCGAATTATATCAGGGTACGCGCGTGATAGTTCGTCGACTGGATTATTTTAGGAACTTCGTAAGTTTTACACAGAAAGCGACATGAATATTTATGTCTCTGGAAATATTATAAGTCTATGGAGCACATCTTAGAAAGCCCGTGTATTTGAGAATACTATTTAAGAAAACTGTCTCTACCAGACATTTGTTATCTACGAAATGATATCATCGATATACGAATGAAACATTCCATTCATTGCTCAGACAATGTGTATTATATGATTTATTATTTAAATAATGATATGCTTGCAAATGAAAGGCAAACCTATGACTAAAAGTCAGTCAATTTCTAGTGTAACACATAATTTGACAATATAAGTATCGAGACGTACATATAATTTGTTTTATCTATCCAATTATCATAAACCCTCCATGATGCGTTCAAGAACCGCACATTATGACCATCATAAAAACAGACTGTTTTGGTAGAACAAATTTCTTATCTGTGAAAATGTTATTATTGCTAAATAATAACATCGATTTCGATAATATTATTTAATTTAAATTTCGAACATCTCTGAAAAACAAAGGAATTTGATTTGACCTCTATTCTAATATCAGTCGAGATGACGTTTAGTTCGAAATTAATTTTCAAGTTGCATACAAATTTGACAAATGTCACACGTAAGTAAGATATCGAACGATATGATAGTTAGAGCTGACTCTAGTTTCTCTGAATTAAAAAAAAATATATAACAGCTACCAGAAAACAACGCCGCGATGCCGGTCTTAATATGCGGCTCCTGAATGCATCATGGAGGCTTATGATATGTGGATAGATAAAGCAGTGTATGTAACTGTACATAATTAGGCATTATGTACAGTCACATAAACTACTATTACCTTTAAATTTCGACCTCACCAGCTCACCACCGACCTTCAGACGGATTTCATAACGAAAGGAAACCCAGTGCATTTCGCATGCACTATTGTGTCTGAAAAGTGACGCAATTGTTTTATTATCGTTTTTATTGTTGTTATTATGTTGTTTATCAGATGAGATAAAAACTTCAAACTAGTGCTTGGCCTTCTTGGTTAGGTTAATGTCGGACCTACTTGTGGTTTATATGCTAATGCAAAAAATTGTTTCGACCTCCTTAGCTCAGTTACCGAAGGAAAAGTGTTCCTTAGACGATGTTGTTGTGTTGCCCTTATTTTTGTGGAGAAAACCTGCGAACCTGGTACCCAATTATCGGGGGATTACTGGGTTTTGTGGTATTTCTATCCACTAAAAACTCCACAGTCTGCGCTTTCATGCGGAGGACTCCAGTAGGATCTCATTCTGAACGCACTGGAGCCCCTCACGCGCCTCGCCACATTTGACTCGTCCTAGAATGTTAGTCGCCTACCCTGGGGTGTTGTGTTGCCCTATTGTGACTCGGATGTGTTTATATCGTCATCAATTTAAGAAGTCTCTTGTTGGTTTGTTGCAGCTTGATGCAGCTGTTTCCATCTTTGCCGCTCCGAGGCCAGCTTGTTAATTGTCCTGGTATGACACGACCATGCTTCCTTACATGGTTGATATAATCTTCGTCGGTCTGGCTCACTAGGTTTTTCTGAAATTTCAAAAATCACTACATGAATGAATATAGTAGGAATATGGGCTACATTCCAGAATTTGTCATCAAAAGCTCATTCAACTATCGATTGCTCTTAACGATCTACGTCACTCTTGAACATTTGCCAAAACAAAAAACTCGCGTCCGCCTGCAAAGTTTATGCTATTTGATACAAAATTGATAGCCCATGTCATGTTCGTGGTGCGCATCGGTGCCGGATAAACGAGTGTATATTTCGTGATAAATGCCAATAGAAAATTCGCAAAGTTTGAAAATGATAGCCGTGGAGCCCGCTTTTAATGTTTGTAACATTCAACATTTTAATTGTCTCCTTTTTTATCGTTTGATGATATTTAAAGTTATCATCAGCTTCGAACACATCAGCTACTTCACTAATAGCAACATTATTATTACGCTTCATCATCTGGTTTTTCGTATAATCGATATGGCATTACGTTAAACATTAATATGCGTTGTGGTCCGATCGATTCAATGGCGAATTGGATAAGAAATTTGTCTTTAGAGTTATAAACCATATTAATATTCATGAATAATCGACCTTCTAAATATTTTTATCATTTCCTCCTCGATGTCGGATTCCGATCTTTGATTAATTTATCGATTATATCAATCCTTTTTATATTCATAAGTACCGTGCTTTGCGTTGATGGCGAAGTTTTAGCCATTTTCATAAAAAAAAACTTTATTAAAAATAAAACTTTGTTTTTCTAGGAATATTGAAGGAACTTTATGCTGCACAATTGCCCTTTGCACAATTCGATTTATTTAGCTATACATAGCGACCCGCTTCTTTCGTTTTTCATATAATATAATTACTGGTTACCTATTTACCTACTCTGTATATTTTTGAACTAAAAACAATTTATGTAATTTCAGCAGCTGATGCAGGTATATTCATTAGATATTCATTCATATAGATTAATTCATTTCGACGTCAGTAGGTAGAGCAGCTAACAATAGTGTACACGAACAAAACTACTAGCGATGCCTAAAGTAATAAAGATTATGGCAAAATGTAGTTTTCGACGTGCAAGGTCGTATTCGCAGACTACCGAGAATCGAAAACAAAAGAATGCTCCTTTTCGGAAATTGTTTGCGTTTTGTTAATTGTTAGTAGCGTTGTTATTGTTGAAATGAGATGTTGCATACTGGTGATTCTCTTGTAAGTCGTCGAGACAGTCCAAACGGTATTATAGAGAATGTATTCATTGATGAACATATCGTGATCCTGGCTTCCGAATCTTTTAATAAATATCCCTGAAACGTATTTCTTCGTTATTGTTTAACTTTGACCGTGTTCTCAATTCTCATCTCAATCTGATATTGATTTGCAATCAATACGACAGTCAGTAATGACTATCAACAAAAAACAGACTCGTAAAAAGTTAATTAGAAGGTTAACTAGGGCGCCATCGGTGTATCGATCAGGTATCGAGATGCAAAAAACTTGCTCAGATATGTCGCGTGTTGATCCTTTCATCATGATCATCCAAAATTTCGCATTTATAATATTGTAGTAGGGTCGTAGAACTAGCTGGGCAACTATTACAAAGAAGTCAAGAACCCAGCTAAATCCGGGTTTTAAATAGCATATATATATCCAGAAACTCCATTCAATACACATCTCATCCATTTAATTTTCAATGTTTACTTGTACAGAACAGAATGATTACTTATCACTTATTTTCTATATTCCTTATATTTGATGGTAATTTGTTGTAAATATTGATCGATTGAGTAATAAAGGTATTCATTTAAAAAAAAATGTAATACACCGGTAAATGAATATTTGAAATCAGATTATAGGTCCTGGAAATTTGTCCCTAAATACAAACTTAAAAAGCTACAATCTCACTTTTTTTTTTCTTTTTTGAACGAGGGAGCGAAGCGCACAAAGTCCTCTGCTTCGGCTTGGGCGAAAATTCTTTCATATGTCTCTTGTACAATGTACAGGCCCCGTAGCATGGATGGCGTTATCACGCGACAAGTGATAGGATAAGCGCGTCGTTTCGTTCTATCGAACGGTGTCAGCCAGGGACGGAAGCTCTATCCTGTCACTTATCGCGTGATAACGCCATCCATGCTACGGGGCCTGGTCGCATTCCTCAGCCGATTCTCGTGAAATTTTGTGAGCAGGTTCGATAATGGGGAATGGATGAAAAATTTAGAAGAGCCTGATTATATTTTTGGTGATAGGAATAACCTTCCTCTTAGCACCAGAAAAAAGATGCAGACTTTTTAACTACATCAATAATTTTTGAAAATATATACAGTTTCCTCACTTACGTTTTGGGTTTAAGACGGCAAATAAGACACTATGCTTGATCCGTCTCATATTACAAAAAAATATCTTTAAAATCCGTGGTAAACTGACACTGGCTGATATTGACAGCTGCAGCAGTTATATTTGTCATTGCCAGGGTCAGATATTTGAAATATATTAAACCGCATCAAAATTCGTTGCGTAGTTTTAAAGATCTAAGCATACATAGGGACAGACAGACAGACAGCGGGAAGTGACTTTGTTTTATACTATGTATTGATTATACGGATCAAGGAAAGTGTCTCATTCGCCGTCCTAAACCCAAAACGTAAGTGAGGAAACCGTTTATATTTTTCAAAAATAATTGACGCTGCTGAAAAGTCCGCTACTTTTTTCTGGTGCTAATGCTAAGCCAACAAAATAATCAGGCCCTTCTAAAAATTTTATCCATTCCCCATTATATACCTAGTTTACTTTTTGTCGAATCAGTTTTTTTTTTACAAAAACAGACTAGCGAGTTCTACAGCTCACATACCCACTAGTTATATTAGTCTAAATAATATAAGCATAAATTAATTAGTCGTTACAGTAGACTCGGGAGCAATAAGTGGAAACCTATAACTACACCGCGTTGATCAAGCCGAGTCGAATCTCGGATACTAGTTTCGTACGTGAAATGTACTTAGCGGTACCGTTAGAACCGGTCGGATGGCTCGCGTTCCGATCATTGTTCCCATGTTTTGCCCCCTCAATGGACCAGTGTTGTGATTTTTATCTCCACTTTGCTTATCGGATAGTTTCTTATTGTGCGACATGTCTGTACTGCAAATATGTAATTTGATGCTCCTTACGCGCCATCCTCGTTATAAGCTTAACCTTTTGCAAGTTTTTGTTGATTATTTGCCGTCGTATTGATTGCAAATCAATATGGTGGTCACTGGTCTCTGTAGGTTTTTGCAACAATAGGCATTACGTTTTGTAGATTTTATATTCTAATATTTCCTTGAATTATATTTATATTCCCTATAAATGTGCCAAAGTAAGGACTATCTCAGAAACAAGAGCTACATTTTGTTAATGGTACCCAGTGTGTATCACATCACCAATGTTTCTGCGTACTATATTTTATTGGTAGAATCTATGACTAATCTTATTTTAATTAAAACAGTTTCTGCTGCAGTTATTAACTTATAAAATTGCATTTATAAATAAATTAATACAATGCCGTTAAAACTATTCGCAAACATGAGATCATCCATATTATTTTCCAGTACTTGTAGATTGTAGACATACATATTTAGTGAGAATCAACAAGAGTGTCTTCGTAACAAATGGTTTGTTTCTTTGTAGCGTGTTATTGAGAAACGGTATTATTATGGTAATTATATTATTGTCTAAAAGATGTTTTCGAGAATGTTTGCCTGCGGGTGATTCAGCTGGATTGGAGTCAATATGGTCTTGACATAAATGACACAGTGAATTAAATGAAGTCTTAATACTTTGTGTAAGATTGTTACAAAATGGAACTTTGGATTTATTTTGAAGTAACGTTGCTTCTGTTGTCTGCCTTCCTATTTTTATTTCACGTATTTATATTGTTTTAAAGTTCACTTTTCCAACAATTTTCCTACGTATCTCATAGAAACGCGTCCTAACATGTATATACGTGTATAGTACCAGCTCAATAAATACCATCTATAAAATATCTTGCGTCCAAAGAACGTAAAACTATTCAAGAAAATGGCGCACTGCATATTAGAGATTTCACGGTAATAACAGGTAACGGTGATCCCGGTCAATGGTCAAATGAATTGGATTATATTTTAACCGCTTTTTTAAACTGTATTCTTGACAATGGCTGATCCGGCCCGAGATATTAAATTCCCACGCCAATGGGTTTAAGTATCTTCAAATTTGGTCTCAGGCTCTACTGTCTGAATCTGAAATCTTTAGTCTGAGTGAAATGTTGGAATTGTTGAGTTTAAATGTTGTTTCAGAAATGTTTGATACAAACACAAATGATCCCAAGAAGAGCTTCCACCCGAATAGGTTTCTTTGTATGAGTACTGATGAATTATCAAGTTGATTATAGTAGTTTTCTATACTAATATTATAAAGAGAATTAGAAGAGGGTTTAACTTTGTATGTATGAGGTATGGCCTTGCCAGACAAAGAATTAATTAATTTGGTAATGGCTATCCGCAACCAAAGGAATTCAAGGTGCTCCCGCTGAACTGCATCATCCGTTTTGTGGACATGATGGAGCGAGCTTGGGAGCAGGCATAAAGGAGAGGGCAAATGCACAAAAGATCCCACTGGATCGAAGTGCATCCGAAAAGCCCTCATCCAGATAAGATAAGATGTAGGAGGTAATTTACTCATACGATATCAACATTTCTCCCACCAGTATTGTAATTGATATAAACCATCCTAGAAACGCTCAGTTACCGTTTTGCTAATCATAACATTTTGTAATAATTACTACTTATATTTTAACAGTAAGTATAACGTTCAACTGTTAGCCACTGTCCAAACATGCAAATAGTGTTTGTGTACCCTGAATAGACTTCTGTGGACACTGTTTGCGGCCGCTCAGTTTTACCCACAAGCCCACAAGACATGTTTTAAGTAACTACATCGGTGTGTTTACTTGCATTCCGTTATTTTGCAATGCTATGCCTGTTGACTAAGTTATGAGTGTTATGTTTATGACTGATGATGATAGTTTCTCATTCCGTTAATCTGTATCATATTTCATGTGCAATTTGCTTTACGATAACTGATGAATGAATAGCCAAGGAGTCGAGACGAATACTATAAAACAAACGTCACTAATAAAACGGAGTCTTTAAGTAAGGCGAAATATACCCTGGCCAATTTGTGGTATATCATTTGAGAAACCATTATCTAGCGAATTTTTATGTGATCGTGTATCTAGTTGGTAGTTTTGCTAGTTGAGGATATAAACTAGTAAAATTACTAAACGGGGAAAGTTGTAAAAGGTTAAAATGGAATCGCAAAAACCACAAATCGGCCTGGGTATATATCCCCTTAAAGTGTGTATATGGATAATAGGACTACCTTCTTAGCGAGCATGGGAAATACTGATGTTTAGACAGCGCCTTTTGTTTCATCGAACACAATTTTTCAATTAGGAACAATTCGTGTGACATGATACGGCCTAATTGTGTGCAATGATAACATTAACTCCAAACAAACCATTCATTCTCGAACACTACTGTATCCCGAACGCGATAAGGCTTAGAATGGGCGGAAGTTAATTTCGAAATGGAACTGATAATATTGTTACGAGGTGTGTTTTAACCGTCTTCAGTTAAAAGTCGACGATCACCACGTAGGTTGAAAACAATTGAATGAAACTAATCGAATTAGGCAAGAATTTTGCGCGGTTGAAGAAGGATGTTTAAAAAAATGGCGAGGAGACGATACGCCTATTTGCGTGATTGTCTCATTCCGTTAGATTGGCTAAACAATAGTTAAACTGTAGAGACTGGTGGGCCCATATTATTTAATTTATTCATATGCCAATTGAATGGGACCGACAAGTTCAATGTAATCACTGAATATGCTAGGCACAGCAACGGTCACTAGATCTGACATAATTGAATTTGTTTTTGTTGTAAACTTTCTCTAAATCGATTCTAATTTTTAATCGTTTTTGAAAATTTTTGCAACAGCATAATGATCCTAATACCTCTGTCCGTCGAGGCATTTTGCGAATATAAATAAAATAAATAAATAAAAATCATTTATTTCAGACCATACAGATCCATATTTTTGTTAGTAAATCTTACGTAATATGTTAGTATTGGGAACAATATGCAGTTTCTATAACGGATATGTCGATACACTTTACAGCCAAACATTATAGGTATCTCTTTGGCCCTTGAATTTTACGTGTTTTACGGTATCGACACGTACGATAGTTGCTCAGTTATTTTTTTCAAAACCTCGACGTCATCAACATCCTATACTTCCTTATTTTTTGCTCAGCTTCACAAAATTAAATTCCTCCTTAGAAACTTTTTGCCGTCAAGTCCATCAATCACGGCGGTCTCATCTGTAGCCATTTGCCCGCCAGATTACCCCGTAATGACAGCACTAGGTGCAATATTTAATCATTGCTACAATTTGGAGTTACGAAACCGTGTCACATGTTCTTGGGTCAGTTTCAAAACTGGACAATGAAGTGAAAATACCTTGTGTGACCTTAACGAGGTAGCGGTGCGAGCGGTTACAGGCGACGAGCGAAATCGAGTTAATCATACTGAGGCGGAAACTATTGTATTTAAGCCGTATAATAGTTATAATCCAACTATTACAGAGGACCCAGGAAAAGGCGGAGGATAAAATTTAGCCTACATATATCCATCCTCTAGCTATGTTCATTCTAAATATTTTTTTTTTAATCAGATGAGACGTTGTGGAGATTACTCCCTACATACAAACTTACAAGCTTACATACAATCTCACAGACTTCCTCAGTATTATATTATTAGGAATATTATGATCATTCCTTGAACTACCATTTCAATTAACAAGTAATATGGAACCTGTGCAGGATTTTGGTCGGTTTTCAAAGATATCTTCTTAAGTACAATTCAAACACGACTGATGACTTCAATCTTTTCCAATAATTGCCGAGTTATTAATTTCGATTTCAATGCCGTGATTAAATGATAAATTTGATAATACAACATCTAGATACAATTACTCTATTTATAAATGAAACAGAATCTCAAGCTGCTGTTTCGTAGTCTCACAATTTACACAATTGGGTTTAACCCAAAAAAAATGTAACCATTGTCCGCTGTTACAGGGGCGCCCGGCGCTCATCGGGTTCCCACGTTGGAAGTTTACACCAAGGTCACCACCTTGGATGAGTTATTTGTCTGTGTGTTTTGTGACTGTCACACGATCGGTTTTGGCGATTCCGGACCAGAAAATCGAGTTTGACTCGTTCGTTACTGCTTTGAGATTAATACGTATAGAATTGCTTAATAGTAATAAAATACGGGCTTGGATCTTCCACGTCTATGTTTATCAGAAGTGTATTTAAGTTTTATACTTTTTTTTTATTTTAAACATGTAGAAGTGTTGAATTGCAACCGGAAATTATACATTATTCTCGAACTAAAAGCTACTTAACTTTGTCACATTTTAGCATTTTTAGCAGTGTTTTATGTTAGTAGGTATTGTAAGTAAAACTCAATCATCTTGAACCACAGATAATCAAACTTTATAATTGGTAAGAGCTGATGACAAACGATTGCAATTAAAACGATGACTACCATTTTGGGATATCGGTGCCAAGGCTGCGCTCGGAAATATAAAAAAAAAACATATTCTTTCCTTTAGCTCCTCCGTATTAACTTATTTTGACGTTATAATGTTCGTTTTTGGAAATCGGCCGTGTATCGAGGTATTATCTACCAAAAAAAGGGACATTTTCGGCCAGTATTGCGTTTAATTTCGATAAATGCACCGATTTTCGACAAATAAACATTCGTGATACAGTAATTGGCATTGACTGATCAAGGAATTGTCATTCACTGTGTTTTTATTTTCCTTTCTGTTTCAATTTATTGTAAGACTTATTGGATTATTGTGAAATTATAAGCGTAGAATAAAGCAGAAAGTATGCGACTTTTTGTGAACTTGACCTAAAACTTATTTTACCTACAATACAAATAATACAATGCACGGAGATATCACAAATGTTGTAGCATTATAAGTGCAGCACGGTTTTTATATTGACATTGCTATATTCCTTTTCTTGTTTGTTTTTAATGTATAATTTGTACTAACCTCTAGTTTGTAAGTATGTGTATTGTAATTACCTACCTAAGCACTAACATTTATATAGACCCTGAGTCTGAAATAAATAAATAAATTAAATTAAATTAAATTAACGGAGTTAGTATAGACAATATCAATAAAAAAATTCAACTTAAGTTAATATCCTTCACTTCATACTTAACATACATAAATGAAGGAAAGATAGAGGGGAAGCGAGGAAGAGGAAGATCTAGAATAAACTACATAGAGCAACTCAAAAAGAGAGTTGATGTTAGGTCGTATCGAGATGGCAAAGGCCTACTTTGAGCTACACTAACAGACAATAAGAGAAGAAGACGAAGAAGAAATTTAATATTATCGTTGTAACGCTAACTATTTATCGTATGGCTAATTATGTTTCACTACTTTAAAGTTTAACAGTTTTCAAGTACGGTCAACCAAATTGATTCCTAGGCCACCGTAGAACCCTGTCATTTTAACTGCTACATACACTACCGGTCAAAAGTTTAAGTTCACTCTTTGTTTTAGGTACAAATGAGTACTTTTGGGCAATAATTTTTTGCAGTTCGGAAGCCGAACTTTGTTTCCAACTGATCCGTTATTGTTTCCAGAGATTTGTTTAATTAGTCAGACACAATTCACGTACATTTCTAAACAACCCTAAAATCTTATAGGAATGACGGCAAAGGCTGGGCCATATTATGGCCTTGCCACTTAAAACGTACAATGCTCAGATACAATGTTGGTTTTTAGGGAAGTTGTTTAGAAAACTACGTAAATTGTGTCTGACTAATCAAACACATCTCTGTAAACAATAACGAATCAGTTGGAAACAATTTTCGACATCTGAACTGCAAAACATTATCGCACAAAAGTACAAATTTGTACCAAAAACAAAGGGTGAACTTAAACTTTTGACCGGTACTGTACATAGCGACGCAATAATCCTAGTAACCCGTATTGACATAGCATTTACAACGGCAAGGTTCTATGGTGGCCTAGTAATCAAATTGGTTGACCGTACGCTACCGCGTCTTCTGCTTATGTCTGGTCATCAATCATTGATTTGACCCAAACTATCACATTATTTTTAGTTACTTCAAAATAATAGTTCTTAATACAGTGTTAGGTATACATTTAGATGCACTTTATGGCGTCGATTCGCGAATTCGACTCGGTTAGTCGGATCTAATCGAAAGGTGCGTCTGCGCAGGTATACGGTTATTTTTAGCACGTCTGTAACATTCTTGTAATATACTAATTTATCTGGATTCCGCACAAGTTTAGAATAGGTTGTAACAAAGTTGTATTTTCAAACAAAACATGGGAATTCGATATTAGAACAGTCAAGTTTAACTTGCGGTATTGAAGGTGAATGATCTAATGTAGATTGAATAAGTTGAATATATTTTCTCACCTGTCTTCAAATATTAACTATTCGTTAACATCAATCTCTGACTGAGCGTATAATCAAACGCTAATTATTTCCCACTTTTAACCGATTTCGTCATAATCATGTTTTGATCGAGCAGCATAACAAAATGCCAATCAGAACCGCGAATACCTTCGTAACAAGGTCTCCGAATACCGAAATCCTCGTCGGGTTTTTATAATCACCGTCATTAACCAACCTCCGAAAGAGCGTAAATAAAATGATTAGTGTATGAAGCAATCTGGACCTCGAAACTTGATATGGAAATTATCTCATTCCATTGTTTCCATTCCACAGGTGTTCCACTGGTTCTCTATTTAACCAGATGCAAGGAGCCATGTGAAACCCAACGTGAATCATAGACCAACGAAAACGAATCGACATTCGATTTTAAAGTAACCAAGCATTCCAAATTTGAAACTAACCATAAAGTTGCCATATTAACAAACTTTAATCGATAAGTACAGTGACATAAATTAAGTGAAAAAAAAATAGTGTCAAGATCGAAAAGTGTGTGTCAAGGGATCTGTGCAACTTTCCTTTTGTGGAGTCGATGCGGTGATACTCCGGTGAATCGTTTATCAAGGTTGGCTTGGCGAATCCTGTCGCACCAAGTGTTCCAAATTCAAGTGTTAAAAGTGTCCGGAATGCGAGTGTGTTGACGACAATGTCGACGCAAGCTTACTACAAGGAGCGCCTCGGGTTCGACCCGCAGGAGGTCGATGGGGCCGCCAACAGTAACGGGTACTACGAGGGGCACACGCCGAAGCGACACCGGGGCGACAGGCGACACGCCTCCGACTCGCACGACCAGGTGTACGAGGAGAACTTGACCAAGTTCAAAGGTACCACATGTTGGGGGTTCTTTATACAGCAGGCAGGTTCGTGGTGGTGGTTATAGAGAATGCGCGTGTTGTGTCGTGTACAACTACAACGCATGCGTTCTGCACGGCTAGCATAACGCCTTGGCCACAACTTTGGTCTTTAGCGACCTGCGACCAGGGTTTTATCTGTTCATTGCGCGGTCGAGACGCGCAACGCACTCGTTAGTTGGGATCACGCGTAATGAACAGATAAAACGCTGGTTGCAGGTCGCTTAAGACCAAAGTCGTGGCCGAGCGGTAATACCGCGCGCGACATAGTTTATCCGCTGGTAGTCTTTCTCGCGCGCGGTCTTCTGCTAGCCATGCTGTAGGGTTGCTTTGCGGCGGTTTTACTATTGGCAATGCTATGATGTCGTTTGTAGCGCGGCACTTGTTGCGAGAGTAGTCTCGCTGTGTCAAACAGAAAGAGATTTTATTTTATTTAAAGTAGTTACACAGCATAATAGTAATTACTAAACAACTGTGAAACTGGATGGGAAATATTTGTCGTGTGACAACGACAGTGTTGAAATTTGTGTCCTGGCAAAGGTTCAGGTACTTCCCAGAGAAAAGACTTAAAAACCTAGTTTGATATTAAAAACAAAGTGTTAATAGGTAGCCTAGTATGATATAGTCGAAATTCCGTACGGCAATAACACATTTCATTAAAGATTAATTGAAAACCGTTACAAAGTAAACCGCATTAACAGTGAGAGCAGCGAGTGCGTGTGACAAGTTTCTCTAACTTTTGAACACCTATCGTTCTAATACTCACATTAGCATAATTCAATAAAAAAGTATACATGCTTGTTAGCTGATTCAGGTCTTTAACTGCGATCCTAAGTGACAGTTAAAAGCCGCGAAAGAAACTAATTAGAGTGAAGTTTAACATACCTCCATATTTTCAAACCAAGTCTCGCATTTACATATTTAACATTAATTGGTCGTTGCTTTTATGTGCGGTTATATATCAGTGTCAGCAACGATCAACTTAAAACACCGTAAACATATCGCCATTCCAAATACAGGTTTTAACTTCTAAACTCTGGTTTGGGATTTCAAAAGCCAACTATTTAGAACTAAGGCAGATAAATTTTTTAACAGATAAACTAAAGCAGATTAATATTTAAGTGGCTGTTCTTAATGCCGGTCGTTTTTTCGTAGATATGGCAATAATTAAAAAGGATTTAGTCGGTCATTCAAATTCTTTTGAAATTCGCAACTCATGACCAGGAAAAAATGGAGTGTTGGTTGCAGAAGTATAGTACTACTACGATTTCAAAGTATGTACAGTCAGCTGAAGGCAGAAGCTACTTATTCCTCCCCTAGGCCTCCCCCAAAGAGTGCCACAATGGCCGGTCCTGCGCCACTCGCATCCAGTAGACTCCCGCGACCTTTACCAGGTCATCAGTCCACCTTGCGGGGGGCCTGTCCACGCCGCGCCTTCCGGTACGTGGTCGCCACTCGAGAACCTTTCCGCCCCAACGGCCATCGGTTCTACGTGCAATGTGCCCCGCCCACTGCCACTTAAGTTTAGCTACTTATTAGCTTTGTGTAATATGTTGTGACGTATTTTTAACTTGTTTTGAGCGTGTAGTGTGTTGCTACTTGTTTAACATTGAGCCTGTCTGTTTTATTTACTAACTTTAACATATATTTTAAACGAAGATACACTTTAGTAACCATTTGAACGCTTACTTAATCGTATAGTTATTGGCAGCTCAAGTAGCCAAATATATCGTAACACATTTGTACTCTTACAGCAATAAAAACGTGTACCGAAATATTTGGATACTTTGGCGGCTACTAACTATATGACGCTGACTGTACTGTAATTGTAAGGAATCAACAAGGAACGGTATGGGACGGAAGAACCATGAAACTTTGTTAATATTTTTCGACATTCTATAGCCCGTTCCGTCTATAGGGGCCCTTAGACAGCTAGTGGCCAAGTGTGAGGAGTATGCGGCTGCACACGGGCTCGTGTACAACGCCACTAAGAGCTAAATAATGGTGTTTAAAGCGGGTAAAATTGGGCCGTATTTTATACCTCCAGTGGTTCTTGGTGGGGCTGTACTCAAGGTAGTGGACCGCTTTAAGTACTTAGGCCACATCATAACGGAGGACCTGTGTGATGATAGTGATATCGAGAGAGAGCGTAGGGCGTTGTCGGTGAGGAGTAATATGCTGGCTCGCAGATTCGCTAGATGCTCAGTTAATGTTAAAATAACGCTGTTCAAAGCGTATAGCCAATCTTTTTACTCTAGCGGTCTGTGGGTTCGGTATACCAAACGAGCCTACAACGCCCTACGCATACAATACAACAATGCCTTCAGAATGCTGTTGAGACTCCCAAAGTGGTGCAGTGCGTCGGAAATGTTTGCTGAGACGCGCACGGACGATTTTCACGCCATAATGCGAAAGAAAACCACGTCGCTGATGGGTCGCGTCAGGGAAAGTCAAAATGGCATTCTGAAGGTACTGGCTGGTAGATTTAATTGCAACATATTGTGGCACTGGATCGAGCGGGTCAGAACTACTTTGACGTATGTCAAGTAGTACTGCAGTTCTTTTTTTTATGTATTATAATAATTGCTAACATAGTTTTAAGTTTATTTTGTTACTAACAGTATATGGATCACATGGTCTGAAATAAAACGATTGAATTGAATTGAATATAGCGCCATTGCTTTCATTATGAATTCGACTGACGACGAGTAAATAAGCGAATTGAAATGCGCGAGTGAAGCAGGAGTTGCTTAGTTACAGAATTTCATGCTAGACGTACCGCAGGTCGATCACGTAACGCATTGTACGAACGTCGGGTAGGTCTAAATGTCACTTTTTATATGGAAAATTGACAGTTAAATTGTACCGACGCGCGTTAGGAACGTTACGTGATTACCCCTCAGATATTATAAATCTCAATTTGTAATAACTAGCGCACTACAATGCATATCTGGAACAGTGTCTCGACTTCTGATCGAAGCCAATTAAATTTCTCATAAAACAGTAATTAAAGCCAATAACTATGAATGCCGGCACCTGTGGCAGTATCCATTGAGACGGTCTGAAGGTCAAAGGGTGAGAACAGAACAGATGACATTGGAACGAATCGCATAATTGGTCCAATTTGGTTGGGCTGCGACTGCAGGGATCTTAAGTGGTGACTTGCAAATGTACTGTATCGAGAGCAAATTCCTTATTTATTACTGACTAGGTTTTGCCCGCGACTTCGTCTGCGTATACTCGTTAATCGCCTTAAGGGATTACTGCGCCGCCTGTTCAAAATATAATAACAAATATGAAGAAAGAAGAAGAAGAAGACATTTATTTACTGCATAAAAGACACACACACAGAGATATGCTATTGACTTCCCACAGGCGCAGCAATAGGGGTAGACTCAAAATTCGTGATTACTCCAAAAGAAAGAAGGTAAAAAAATATGCCTAGTGACAAAAATCTTATTCAGATATCAAAAAATTACGAAGCTGTTCAGTGGTTTAGGCGTGAAAAGAAATATACAGTTATTCTCGCATTTATAATATTAGTATGGATTTAAATATCAAAAGACGAATACTGAATAAGGGATTTTGAAATCAACGAATCAACTTAATCGTTCCTTCCACATCCACAACTATTCCACACCTACATCAAAATAAGGTCGATGATCTCCTAAACTTCGTCACCTATTTTAAAGATCATAAAATATCTCCCAAAGTCGCAACGTGAGTCGGCCCATAACAACAAATCAGCGATAATCTGCCTAGATCTGCCCAGACGTACGACTGCAACTGTTATAGCGACTGGTTGCGGAACTAACTTCACACCATATACGGAACCGCAGGAATCCGATAAGCTTGCTGATTGAGTGAAGTTGGCACTGGGTCAATGCGGACTGGTTGCCAAGGTAATTAGGTAAACGATAATACCTATATGTGTAGTTTCATTGGAAGTATTCATTGTTTTGAGGTTGTAGCTTAGGCAACTTTTTCAATGAAAATATGCATAAGTAATCTATCCTTCCATACTAATATTATAATTACGAAAAGCGAAGCGTTCATAGCCCAGCGGCGCCTGCGAGTCGGAAACGATAACCCAGGCTAAGCAAAGATGGCAGCGGTCAGTCTTTGGATGGGTGACCGCCTGTTTGAGTGGTTACTATGAATGAGCGCATCCGTGCTTTGGAAGGCACGCTAAGTAGTTGATCCCGGCTGCTGTCTATGACAGTAGTCGTTAAGCCGAGTTTATAGGCCTTCGGGCTTAAGAACTTTTAACAGTCGAGTTGCTCACTAGCTACCTTCTTGTTTTTTTTTTTCGTGGGGAAATGCATTTACACATCCCGCCTGGCTGGGGAACCAGGACGGGTATGATGGACTCCCGGGAACCGCCCGGACTACCGTCTAAAACCCCACGGTGCTCTGCGCGCTGCTCTATGGCGGAGCCACGGGAACGCTCACGCACACTTCCGCGACTCCGCCAGCAGCGCTGTCCCCATGTGAGACCCGTCGCGGGAGGGGAGGAGATGGATACTCGTCCCCCAGAATAACATTTTCAGGGGCGTGCCCGAACACCCGACACGCCCTCCAGCTCGAGGACCTCTTCCCTATGGGTGGCAGTCGCCCCCGTGATTGCCACCCGGAGGTCTTCGTTAAGGCGGCAATCGCCGGTTGTGCGCGGCGCGCCTGCGTCCAGTCCTGCGGCGGCGCATCTGGTCAGCCTCAGCTCATAACGTGCTCGCTAAAGTCCAGCATCGCCTTCGCCAGGCTGCTTTGCTGGACACCATAGCCCGCACTACGGCTGGCAGCGACAGACCGCAGGAGCTACCTACCACAACCCTGCACGTGTCCCCTGGGTGGTACTAAAGAGTGACAAACTCAAAAGGCCAAACGACTACGAACACGATTAAATAAAAAATTTGGAAAAGTCAACCTCATGGTTGTGGATCATTATTGAGCGATTTACAGAGTTTTTTATCGTCATTATTATCTCAGCAAATATTGACAAAATAAATGATGATCAGGATTCACTTTTGTTAAAATGTACAACAATACCAGCATTGAGTAAGTATTATCTGATCAAAATTGTGGCGTTTTGTCACAATTTTACGGCGATAATCGTGAAGTGATAATGAATTTAGAACCGAGCGTTGCAAAACATGCAAACCACTGGAGATTCACCCTGTAATATTGTTAGTATTTATGTAGGGGGATAATCTTCGGAACTACCTATCCCTCAGAGCATAGAATACTAGAGAGAGGACAAGCCGCCGGCGGCCGTGTCGCAGGTGTATGCTCAATGGGCATACACTGCCATACTGTGCACGCGTGCTGATCGCAGAGAATATTACGTTTTTTCCAGAAATGCCTGATATGATGCGCGTTTATTGTCAAATAAGCGTGTAGGTATACAAGTGTGTGTGTTTTAATGTGTGCGTGCTTTGTCTTGTCAATTACTTGGGCGTTGTGTGGGTTAATGTACTTGCGACAGGCTCACTCTATACAAATCGGCCGCCATGTCCGATCTCCTTATATTCATACATCTGTGACCTATCCGATCAAAACTTATATAGAATGGGCCTTCATGGTGGACATAGACTATAGTTTGTACCGTTGCGTTGCTCCGTCTGGGTTCTTTCTACGGCGGTGAATGAGGTGATCTATAAGACATATTCGTCCAATACGATCACCTGGGTGATCGGGTCAGGTGATCTTAAAGGCCGAAACGCACTGAAAGCGGTGGCAGTGCGGCGCGGTGCGGTGCGGTGCGGGGCGGTACCGGTTATAATGTTCTTCGAGCTAATATGAAAGGGTCCGCACAGAATACCGCGGCGGGACGCGGCGCGGCGCGGTATTCTGACCCTTTCATATTAGCTCGAACATTACAACCGGTACCGCCTCCGCACAGCACCGCACCGCGCCGCCACCGCTGTCTGTGCGTTTCGACCTTAAAGGATAAGTAGGTACTAGTTTGTATTATGTCCGTAATATATATCCCATAAAAACATTCCATGTAAAAATAGGCCAAGTCTCGAAACCCTTTCACATTAAAAAGTGGTGAGATATTTCGTAGAGCCAAGTCAGGCATTCTTATTAATCTTTATTTGCTTGCTAAATAAAATTCTGCAACTTGGGAATCACACAATTTACTGCATTTACTATTTTTTGCATAGGTACCTAAAACTATGTAAGTGTGATTGCCAAGTCACAAAATTTTATTTAGTAAGCAAATAAAGATTAATAAGAATGCCTGACTTGGCTCTACGAAATATCTCACCACTTCTTACTGTGAAAGGGTTTCGAGACTTGGCCTATTTTTTACATGGAATGTTTTGTATGGAATCTCATTTATTTTTGTAGACTTTGTATGGAAATGTTATTTTACCAACCGCCAATAACGTTTGTATAGTTTTGCAGGAATTAACTGCAAAAGAAACGTGACTGAAATTACAATATTTTTAGGTTATTTATGAATTATTAGGCTACAAACTAATTACTACCTAGAAGTACCTTAGAATTAGCGTGATCATTATCAGTGAGTATGTCAGTGACAAAACTAACGAACTTTGACGGACAATAGTTCTTAAACTAAAAGTTCAAATTGAACGTTATTGATATTATATGTTAGCCATATTATGCCCTACATGTTCCTGAAAATTCAGCGTTCTAGCTTTAGCCAGCACAAAATTACAGGATGCTGAAAATGGCCTGAATGGCTTCGAGAAAAGGATGGTACGGCCGTGCCTCTTTGATTTGCTTGACTTGGCGGGGGCACTGCCGTGCCCCCAGATACGCGGATGAAGTCTTGGGCTAAAGCTAGTATTAAATAAGTTGAATTGCAACATCAAACAGGCGTCATAATCGTAAATCCTAGTTGCATCATCGACTGAAGCTAATGCAGCAAATTAGCGAGGAGCTGCTAATATAGTGCGCCTGCGCTCGTTAGATGAGCACCAGGTTTGGTGCGTTGTATTTAATACGGAAACTTAACTATTGCAGTTATATTTACCAACTTAGAAAAGTTGAGAAACCCCCGACATTTTCATTTCCAAGTTCAATATCTCAAAACCGGCTGAACCGATTAGCGAAGAACCATCGTTGACGCAAGCTTTCGGACGAAAAAAAACCGCATTAAAATCGGTTTAACCGTTTAGGAGCTTTGATGCCACATATATACAGACACACAGACACGTCAAACTTATAACACCCCTCTTTTTGCGTCGGGGGTTAAAAATAGCCATAGATATTTAACCTGTCAAAATCATCTGTATTGAAATTAAAACAGTGTCGTGTTTGTATCGCGTTTCTAGTCACCGTGTGTGTGTTGACGATCTTAATGATATGTTAGTTCATCATCAATTCAATTCAATTCAATATTTATTGATAACATGATTACAGGTCAATATTTACATAATATTAATTTTAACATTTCTTATAGCTACACAACATTAAACATTATACATTATTATTATATTAAGTATTAACATTAGGTACATTTATCATTATTATATTAGGTATTATCATTACACATCATTGGATGATTGGCAAAGGAATTCGTCTAGAGAATAGTTAGGCTTTGTTAGTCAAATATTCTTTAAGCCTACATATAAACAAGCATTCTGATATTTCCGGTCGCTTAAGGTCACTAGGCAAACGATTATAAATTTTGGGACCTATGTACCACACACACTGTTCCGATTTGTTGAGTTTGTGTCTTATTGGTAAGATATTATTTTTATTGCGACTATTAGGCCTGAATTTTCGGAACTCACGGAATGTTTTTACGGGGACCATCTTTGAAATTTCTAAAATGTAAAGGCTTGTAAACGTTAAGATTTTTTGATTACGAAATAAGTTGCGGGCAGGCGTATCCCAGGGCACCCTAGCCATTATCCTTATAACTTTTTTCTGGAGCATAAATATGCGCTGTCTCTCAGCTGCCTGCCCCCAGATATCAATCCCATAGGTGATTATGGATTGGAAATAAGCAAAGTATGCGTTTCTGACGCATTGATCATTGAGCATTTTTGTCAAGCGTGAAATGGCAAAGCAAGCTTTTACCAGTCTTTTACATAGATCATCTATATGGACATCCCACTTAAATCCAGAGTCAATGTTGAATCCAAGATATTTGGCATTATTTCCTCTTACCGTTATTATCGGTTGTGCCTTAAAGGAGCCCGGGGTCTGCTTTGACACCTTATCCCAAGATTTGGCATAGGCACTAGTTTTACGAAAGCGACTGCCATCTGACCTTTCAACGCAGAGGAAAAACGAGACCTTATTGGGATTAGACCAACCGGTAGACCGGTTTTCTCACGATGTTTTCCTTCACAGAAAAGCTAACGGTAAATATTCCCTACATAAGTTCCGAAACACTCATTGGTACGAGCCGGGATTCGAACCCACGACCGCCGCTTGACAGCCGCATGCCTGAACCACTAGGCTACCGTAGCTTCTTAATGATATGTTAGTATGTAAAACAATAAAACGTCAGACATTAACCGAGAACTGACAGCGATCGTTTTGATTACCTACCTTAGTTGTTGCTTTTGTGTCAATAAGTAAAACTGGTGGAAATGTCAATGTAAAGGCTGTTTGTTTGTGGACAACCTTATTCCAAATTCTTGCTTAACTACCTCCCATAACAACTGAACCTTGGTAAATAATTGTGTGCTCATGTTAAAATCCATCAAGCCGTTTAAGCTGTAGGTAGTGCGTGCCAACGCAATATACTCGTACATAAACAAATATACACTCGAAAATATAACCCCCCTTCTGCCGCAATCGGGTAAAAAGCGAGAAATCCTCCTCTATCTAAATATAAATATATAACTAGCTGACCCCCGCGAACTTTGTTCCGCCGTACAAAATGCCTGAAAAAAAAAATTAAGTTTACCATTTTTTTAAGTTATTCTGCTATTCGGGGCGAAGAGAAATCCAAAAAATCAACAATCATCAAAATCGGTTCAGCCGTTCTCGAGTTATAAGCAAAGGAACTAACACAACTTTCTTTTATTAATATAGATAATAAGTAGGATATAATAATGTGTCAGCGGCATAATGAAGGAGACTTTGTCACAATACAAATCTTCCGATATTTTCTTTATCATCAGACATCACACGATAAACGAGAGCATCATATACCCGGGTTCGAATCCCGGTAAGGGCATTTATTTGTGTGATGAGCACGAATATTTGTTCCTGAGTCATGGATGTTTTCTATGTATTTAAGTATTTATTTATCTATATAATTATGATATTATATAGATAAATAAATATATATTTTATATTTGCTTAGTTTGGGACTAGGTCGATTTGTGTAAGATCGTCTCCAAAATATATAAATAAATTTATTTATTTATATCCGCTGCCCGCTGTTGTACTGCCCTTTTAGGTCGTAGTTTTGTCCACGTTACAGATGTTATATCACAGAAATTATCACTTATTTAAGCAACCTTCACCCGGTACGTCGATAGCACCTGAGCCTCTAACCATCCATTCACACATATGACTGTCGCGTTTGATTCAAGTTCAACTTTGTACCTACATGTACTATAACTACTAAACTTGTTCAGTTAAAGTAAAAACAATTGTGATATTCGCGCAGAACCAAAATCAGTGTCGGCTTGAATGACGAATGGGTCATACACATTTATAAATATGTGTTAATCTATCTCATGTAAAAGGGCTTTGGAGTATTATAGTATTATTACGTCTAACGTAAAATTACGTCGAATGTAATGTGAGGGGGATGCGGATGGGATGTACTTCCAAGACCAAAGGCAGTGTTGAACTTTCAGGCACAGCAGGGTAATTGTGTTACCTTAACGAGCATTAGGACATATCAACTGTTATTACCACCATAAAATATATTTTATCCTTCAAAAAACAGTTCATATTGTTCTCACGCTCGTTCTAAAAGATAGGTACTCCATTATCCTGTAGTGAGGGTCATTTTATCAACCCCCGACGCAAAAAGACGTTTCATCAAAATCGGTTCAGCCGTTTTTGAGATATTGAACTTTGAAAATCGGGGGTTTTTCAACTTTTGTAAGTTGTTATATGCTCTTCAATCGATGTGTCATCTGGTTCCAAAACGTTTTACTGTTTTCTGATGATTGAAAGATTATTTTAAATTACTCGAAGTCTTGATGGTACACTTGCTCCAAAATAAACAGTTAAACAAACTAATAATCATTATAGCGATTCGTCAAATCATTAGGAAAGAAAGTCAATAGATTTGTTCACTATTCAAATAATCATCTTTAATTTTCGCGCCACTAAACTCATACACGATGCGTTCTGATTGGTTAACGTAAGCGTCTTAACTTGCGCCTGCAGTCACGCGAAAGAGAGGCAAGATGGCCGCTCCCGTAACGCGCAAGCGAGACGGTGAATGCCCAAGAAATAGCGTGACTTACGACTCCACTTTGAATCGCCAACGTGGTAACATCAAAACTTTATCGTTCATATATTTTCTCAATTGTGGTGTCCAATATTAACCCTCACAGTGCAAACTTTAAGTGCAAAGCCGGCCGGCAGTTACTGTACATCAAACACTTAGTGGAACGAGGAAGCAGCCGTCGCGTACCCTGGTATCGTGGAGACACCCAGAG
Organism: Epinotia brunnichana; assembly: GCA_963854355.1. Lineage (NCBI taxonomy): Eukaryota > Metazoa > Arthropoda > Insecta > Lepidoptera > Tortricidae > Epinotia > Epinotia brunnichana. The sequence goes on from OY977956.1 coordinate 5,453,962, forward strand.
GATCCAGCTCCAGCCCGTTCAGCCATCAAGGTCAGTGACTGCAGCATATAGCCTAGCTCAGTTTGCATCGTTTCGCGTATAAGTCCATATTTTAAAAAATACCCATTTGTGGCAATAGAATTTGCTACATATTTTTTGGTGCCGAAACCAGGGAAACTTTAGATTCAGTTACATTTAGTACATGAATTAAATGTAATCCATTTATGTGCAGGACAACCATCTACGTAAATACTGATAAAATAGATTGCCTGTAACCTAGCTTATAACCCTCTTACAACGTAAGCATTGTATTACAGTCGCCTTATATAATTTGTAGCCGAAATAAATAATAATAGGTCTCACACTTCATTCCTACCTAGTTAAGAGGTAATATACTGTTGGTTTCATAAGTAAAGAGTGGCTAAACACTAGGTTTCCACTAGAAAATAGATAGATTAAGAGGAAGCCTTTAGATCCTATCCGCGCGCTGGCCAAGCATAGACTGATGGGCGAGCGAGGGGGGAAGCTCGGTATTTATACCCCAGGTGGGGGCCGAGGTACGTAAATAGACAGCGCCAGAAAAACCCGCGTTTTAGATGCGATTGGCCGGCAAACGGAGAGGATCTCGAGTGATAATGCATTACGAATGTCATAGAAATAAGTATAAAACACTGTAAATAACGTATTAGCCTAAGATTATTGTCATAAATAAATGAGATGTCGTTTCGCGCCAAAACTTTCCCGCCAATACTTTCCCGCCCATATTTCCCGCCAAATTCACGGGGCGGGCGGGCTGCGGGGCAAGGAATTTCATGGTATAAATATGGCGTCCGGGCCTCATGAAATTCAGTTCTACAAATACCTACGAAACGGCATCAACTCGGAAAAGAAAACAAGTCTTTCACTCAGCTGCTCCCTCATCGGAATCCCGTCAAATTCAGTTGCACAACCAGTGCATAGGTGCATCAGGCACATAATGGTCCTTCAGTAAGCCGGATATTCAAGAAAGAAACTGCAGTTTAAGCGAAAACTACAGCCTCAAGAAAAAAGAAGATTCCAGTGAAAGTGAGAGAACGCCACCTCCGAGGAAATTATCGTCGAAAATGGGTCCAGTCACAAGGTCATCGGCGCCGGGGCAGTCGTTAGCCCAGCTCATCTTCGGGACAGAGCAACCGCCGAGGACCTCAAGAGAAGAAACAAGTAGAGACTCAACATACACGCCACCGACGGCGTCGGACAACGCGACGACGACGGACAACGCGACGAGCACGGACACGATCACTGAGACGCCGCCGTTATCTCAGGAATCGTCACAGACGGGGACGACGCCACGTCCCCCCGCGCCGCCACCGTCGTCGAAGTCACGCGCAACGACCACGAGCCGCCGTGCGCAACGCTTAGCCAAAGCAAAAGAAGAGATGTTACGCATCAAGCTTGAACTCGCCCAAGCACACATCGCCACACTAGAAGCCGAACAAAGCGACGAAGACGAAGGAACTGTGGTTTCCGCCACGCAAGTGAACGAGCAAATCGACGCCTGGTTCGAGAAAAACCACGAGATGCCCGCTATCACTCAAGAACCACACCTTCCTGAAGAAAAGGGGAACAATCCTGACGAAGAAAAAGCAACGGTCCAGCAGCCACTGCCGCGCGCCGAGACCCAGCTCCCCCCGCCGCCCAGCGCACCCGTCGCCGCCGCCGTCGCGACGCCAGTGCCAGCGGGGAACGCCCCCCTCAGGGACCCCCCCCCAGTCTTCACGCCCGCGCCGCCCTGCGCGAATCGCTATGAACAAAGCGGCACCACCAACGCAGTGCCGCAAACAACACAGCAAGTTAACCTATCCGAGCTCGCATCCGCGATCGCTCTAGCCGCCCGCGCTGGCAGCGCCGCCCCCCGATTCGCAACCAAATTACCTGCCTACGCCGGGTCGCATCAAGAATGGCTCACCTTCAAAGCCTCGTACGAAGAATCTCAAATGAAGTTCACCGAAACAGAAAATATAGCGAGACTACGAAGATCACTGAAAGGGAGAGCAAAAGAATCAGTTGAGAATCTTCTCATCTACCAAGCTCCGGCCGCCGAGATAATCAGAACGCTAGAAACACGCTTCGGGAGGCCCGATACCATAGCACTAATTGAATTAGAAAGGCTCCGCGCGCTGCCCCGCCTCACAGACGGCGCGCGGGACCTCTGCTCCTTCTCGTGCCGTGTTGCGAATGCCATCGCCACCCTCCGAGCGTTAGATCGCGCACAGTATCTCTACAGCCCTGAGACTACTAAAGCGATCCTAGACAAGCTGACACCGAACCAAAGATACAGGTGGTTCGACTTCGCCGCCACCACCGTGTCCGCGGAACCAGAGCTAATAAAGATCTCCGCCTTCCTACAACGAGAAGCACAGTACTGCGCAGCCTACGCGCAACCGGAAACAAGCGAACCTCCGCCAAGACGAGTGCACAAAGCCTACGCCACCTCCGAGAGACCAGCCAGCAAATGTTCGTGCTGTCAGAGCGAGACGCACAGCATCGACAAGTGTCCGAAATTTACGGCTGAAGAAATCGACGAGCGCTGGAAGATAGCTAAAGAAAAAAGACTATGCTTCAGGTGCCTAAAATACAAGGGCAGAACGCACCACTGCAAACGGGTGAAGTGCGAGCGAGACGGCTGCGAGTACTTTCATCACAAATTATTGCACAATAAGAAGCCCGCGCCCGCCGACAACGAAGCCGTTACCTCAACGTGGACGACCCGCCGGTCCCGCGCCTTTCTCAAGATATTACCTGTGACAATAAAAGGGCCCACAGGGGAGGTCAAGACTTCGGCTCTGATGGACGACGGAAGCACTATCACGCTCCTGTCGGAAGAAATCGCCAACAAAGTCGGCCTAGACGGGCCTACAACGCCGCTGCGCATAGAGGCAATCACCAGTGAAAAAATAAACGCAACGAAATCCCGCCGAGTCCCGCTCCTCATACGCGGACAAGGCGGGGAGGTGCGCATACACGCCCGCACAATTCCCGACCTACGCTTATCACCCCAAACGATAAGCGAAGACGATGTCAGTACGTGCCCACACCTGCGAGACATAGAGCACCTACTGAGATACGACACGGCCGAACCGGGAATACTGCTCGGGCAAGACAACTGGCATCTGTTAATACCAGAAGAAATCCGACGCGGCGACAGAAATCAACCCGTCGCCAGCCGACTACCGCTCGGATGGGTGTTACACGGCGCGCACACCCGCGCCCCCCTACAAGGCGAGGGCATCCACCATATCGTCAGCCATATCTCCAATCAGCCAGCCGAAGAAAGGGAATCGCTAACAAGCGAGGAAGACGTCGACCGGCAGTTAAAAGAATACTTCGCCATCGAAAATATGATGATAGAGCCGAAACGACCCAAATCCGACCCGGAAGAACGCGCCCTCGCTCAGCTCGCGCGATCAACCACGCTCACGGCCGACGGCCACTATCAAGTGCCTCTACTATGGAAAAACGAAGACGACAAACTGCCGGACAACTACGAGAACGCGCTCAAACGCCTACACAGCATCGAGAAAAAGCTAGATCGAGATGAAGAGTTCAAGAAGCGCTACAACGCCGAAATGGACCACCTAATCGAGCGAGGCTACGCCGAGCCAGCCCCGCCAAAGAATAACAACGAAAAAAACTGGTATCTACCGCACTTCGCCGTATTGAATCCTATGAAGAGAGATCGCGTCAGAGTGGTCCATGATGCTGCGGCCCGTACTCGAGGCGTATCACTCAACGACAAACTCCTCACAGGCCCCCCCCTCCTCCAATCACTTCCGGGGGTGCTCATGAGGTTCCGTCAGCACAAAATCGCCGTGTCCGCCGACATAGAAGCAATGTTTATGCACGTAAAAATAAAGCCCGAAGACCGCAACGCGCTACGCTATCTGTGGCGTGGGAACCGCCGGGACGACACGCCCCCGGAAGAATGGCGTATGAGCTCCCTTGTCTTCGGTGCAACCTGCAGCCCTACGATCGCTATATATGTAAAGAACGCGAACGCCGAAAAATATAGGGAAACGAACCCTGAAGCCGCCGAGGCCATTGTACGTAATCACTACGTAGACGATTACCTACAGAGTTTCAAGTCAGAAGAGGAAGCGATCAAGATAGCCGCCGAAGTACGAGATATACAGAAAAACGCCCACTACAATCTCCGTAAGTGGTCGTCCAACTCGGCGGGAGTGCTACTAGCGGTGGCCAATGAGAACACAGACCCCTCAGAAGAAAACACCGCAAGCAAGAAAAATCGCACCCCCACCACCGAGCCTTCAAACCTCCACGAACACGCCCGGGAGGTGGCAAACGAGCGCACGAGCCCCGCACACGTAGAGCTCGACGCGAAAGAAATGAAAAATGAACGCGTACTCGGACAAGTTTGGAAGCCCGCCACAGATGAAATCGCTTTCAACTTGGACCTGACCCGATTGCCGCCCGACGCACTCAATGAAAAAAAACCGACTAAGCGCTTGGTACTGAGAGTGATGATGTCCGTCTTCGACCCCCTTGGGCTGGCCTCACCCGTCACCGTCCAAGCAAAGAAAATACTACAAGAAATATGGAGAAGAGGCACGACATGGGACGCAGCAATAGACGACGACCTCGCGCAGAAATGGACCTTATGGACCACACAGCTGACAGCGCTCCGCGACGTCGCCATACCCCGGTGCTACCCATATTATAGCACCGCGGTAACCCGGGAGCTGCACACATTCGTCGACGCCTCCCTCACCGCATACACGTGCGCTCTATACTGGCGTACGGTAACCGCGGACGGACAAATACACGTGTCCCTCATCACCGCGAAGGCCAAGGTCGCCCCCCTCAAAGTGACCTCGGTCCCACGCCTGGAGTTACAGGCAGCGGCGATGGGCGCACGAATGGCCGTCACCGTGGTAGAAGAACACGACCTGAAACCAACCAGTAAGACATACTGGTCGGACAGTCGCACCGTGCTCACCTGGATTCGCACCGGCGCCCGCTCATACAAACCCTTCGTCGCGCATCGATTAGCCGCCATCGAAGAAACAACGACAGTACGCGAATGGAAATGGGTACCTACGCGCCACAACGTCGCAGATATACCTACCAGAGAGCTCCCGCCAGACTTCAACAGCAGCCACCGCTGGTTCCATGGGCCCGACTTCCTGTACAATGACTACACAACATGGCCCGCCGAACCACAACAACAAAATAATGCACCGACCGGCGAAGAAAATAAAATAGCAACCGAAATTTGTAACAAAATCACGCACACACCGTGGTTACCGCCGGCGGAAAGGTTCTCGCGCTGGGAGCGCCTACTACGCACACTAGCGCGAGTACTACAGTTCATAGAACTATGTCGTCCTAACAAAGGCCGAACTCACTACAAAAGAACACTCAAGAACAAAGAAAAGGACCCCGAGTGGAACAGAAAACACAAGCGACCCGCACCCGCCGCACCGCGACAGGCCCGGCCCGCATCAAAAAACTACTTATCAATTGACGCGCGGTACCTAATAGAAGCGGAACGCCTAATAGTACGAGAGAGTCAACGAGACAGCTTCAGCGACGAAATTCAGAGACTAATGCAGGGCAAGCCGCCGGCCATGAATAGTCGCTTACGCCCCTTAGCGATCGAACTCATCGACGGCGTGATAACGCTAAAAACGCGCATCAACGAAGCAAACGACATAACCACAACGCAAAAACGGCCGTCCGTATTAGACGGAAATCACGCGGCTATCCGACTGTACATCGACTGCGTGCACCGACAAATGAACCATCACGGAGTAGAAGCAACAGTGAACGAATGCAAACAACACTACGCCATACTACGACTACGTACAGTCGCCCGAATGATTGTCCATCGATGTCTGCCATGCCGGCGACGAAAATCGAAGCCGACTGTACCTCCGACGGGAAATCTGCCGCACTGCCGCCTCGCACATCACGAGAGAGCCTTCACATACACGGGCGTCGATCTGTGGGGCCCCGCGACTATTACAGTAGGCCGAGGGACACAGAAGAGATATGTAGCGCTATTTACATGCCTTACAACGCGCGCTATACATATGGAAATAGTGCCCAGTCTAAGCGGCGAATCCGCCATAATGGCTCTACGAAGAATGATCGCGCGTCGAGGCACACCTACGGAGATTTGGTCGGACAACGGGACGAACTTCCACTCTGCGGATAAGATGCTGCGGGCGGCCGCCGAAGATGCGATGCGAGAGGAGGCGGGGCGACGACAAATAATATGGCGCTTCATCCCCCCTTCGGCGCCATTTATGGGCGGGGCGTGGGAGCGAATGGTGCGAGCGGTAAAAGACACTCTTTACACTGTCCTGAAAGAGCGTCACCCCTCGGAGGAGGTCTTCGCCACGACCCTGGCTGAAGCAGAATACATCGTGAACAGCCGCCCCCTCACACACGTGTCCGTGGAGCCCGATGACCCCGAAGCCCTATCACCGAATCACTTCCTACTCGGCGGATCCGGCAGAGTGCAGTCGCCCGGTACCTTCAACGACAAGGACCTAGTCGGCCGAGCAACGTGGAGGACGAGCCAACGACTCGCGGACCACTTCTGGAGTCGATGGGTCCGCGAGTACCTACCTACACTTCAAGACCGGCGGGAGCCGTATAGGCGCGGCCGGCCCATAGAAATCGACGACATCGTACTCATCGGCGACGGGACCCTCCCACGCAATACTTGGCCCATGGGTAGAGTGATCGCCAAGTACCCGGGACCCGACGGCGAGACAAGAGTGGTGGACGTCAGAACAAAGGGCGGAGTGCTACGGCGACCGACCAAGAAGCTCGCGATTTTACCTACCAAGGATGACGACCTGCACGCCAGCGAGCTGGAACACCGGCCGGGTGTTCCACGGCGGGAGAAATGTGCAGGACAACCATCTACGTAAATACTGATAAAATAGATTGCCTGTAACCTAGCTTATAACCCTCTTACAACGTAAGCATTGTATTACAGTCGCCTTATATAATTTGTAGCCGAAATAAATAATAATAGGTCTCACACTTCATTCCTACCTAGTTAAGAGGTAATATACTGTTGGTTTCATAAGTAAAGAGTGGCTAAACACTAGGTTTCCACTAGAAAATAGATAGATTAAGAGGAAGCCTTTAGATCCTATCCGCGCGCTGGCCAAGCATAGACTGATGGGCGAGCGAGGGGGGAAGCTCGGTATTTATACCCCAGGTGGGGGCCGAGGTACGTAAATAGACAGCGCCAGAAAAACCCGCGTTTTAGATGCGATTGGCCGGCAAACGGAGAGGATCTCGAGTGATAATGCATTACGAATGTCATAGAAATAAGTATCATTGGCCTTGTACATCTATGATAAGATGATTTAAACAGCGTCTATGTCAAGGTGGTGCGGCACTTACGCACATGACTCGTAAGGCCGATACGGGAGTGACAGGCAGAAATAAGTATAAAACACTGTAAATAACGTATTAGCCTAAGATTATTGTCATAAATAAATGAGATGTCGTTTCGCGCCAAAACTTTCCCGCCAATACTTTCCCGCCCATATTTCCCGCCAAATTCACGGGGCGGGCGGGCTGCGGGGCAAGGAATTTCATGGTATAAATATGGCGTCCGGGCCTCATGAAATTCAGTTCTACAAATACCTACGAAACGGCATCAACTCGGAAAAGAAAACAAGTCTTTCACTCAGCTGCTCCCTCATCGGAATCCCGTCAAATTCAGTTGCACAACCAGTGCATAGGTGCATCAGGCACAATTTATTTGAATAACATTGACCACCTAGTTACAATATTTTCGAGAAAGTTCGTAACATAACCTTCAATAAAAACCTACCGGCTATTATTAGTAAGGGTGTAACTTTCATTTAAGTAGTAAATATACCTATAATTATCACACCGAAGTGTTATTGAAAGTGTTTGTGTGTACGAACAATACAACTCTAATAAGATTATCAACAAATAACAGTAATTTTAGTAAAAGGAACGCAATAATTATTGCAAAATCATCTAAAATATAACCCGACCCACTTGAAAAGTCGCTTTATTTGTAGTCTTGTACTAGTATCACGAGAAGTTCGTATTGCACGGTTACCATCTTAATTTAGTCGCGCTGTTTATCGTAATAATTTGTGCAAAATTTGTGTAGTTATTTGCACATCTCAATACGTTTAACAGATATCCAAATATCCATACTTAACAAAGTTCACCGTTTTAGTTGTGCGTATTATTCGCGTCGTGCATTTATTCTTAAATAGAAACTACGAAATTACAGGCGTCCGATATTTCGCGTAGGTAACAAGTGCAGGACACGGTAACAGCTGATCGTAGGTACATTGTAGGTAATCATTAGGTATTATAGGCGGTTCGATATTTGCTTTGTAACTTGTATGCCTAACTATTCGCTGTTTACTATCCGTAGATAATTGTTAGTTTTGAAACTATTCGTTATAAATATAATATAATAGGTAGGTAGGTAATTATTTCACCCACGACAATTTGATTGTTACTTATCTATCAAGTTGGAGTATTTCATTCCACCTGTTTATATTACTATCGAAACGTTCGAATATCTGTTACTTCATTTCGTATTCGTGTGTAAGTAATGTGTATGGTGTATGTGTCTGCCTGTTTATAAGCGTAGTTTTCCTAACCACATACTTAGGTCGATTGATCGAAGAACGGTGTTGCGGTTAGGAACGTACTTAGCGATTCCTACCGATACATACATATTACGCTTATAAGTACGTAGGTATCGTGTGAACAATGTATAAAAAGAAACCTATTAAAGGAACAAAATCTAAATCTATTGAAATGGACTGTTTATCTGTGAACGATCTGCCCGCTTTACGTCGCGTACGTACACTCGCGTTTAACCGTTTGAATAAAACTTTGGAGATCGCGCTACAGGCGAAGAATGACGTAACTAAAATTGACGCGTTTCGGATTTATTATTCGGAAGTTCAAAAATACGCAACGAAGTTCGAGGAGGCTCACGCCGACATACTGAGCATAATCGATAGTGACACGGAGGACAGGGAAGATGAAATTCGATCTCGATTTGACGAATGTTATTTTGAAATTCTTTCAATACACCACAAGCTCGTAGTAACCTCTGATGAATTGAATCAACCGTCTTGTCCTTTGACAAATGACATCGTTCAAGTACGACTTCCAAAAATAGTGTTGCCCAACTTCAGCGGAGATATTAAGTTATGGCCTGAGTTCTACGATGTATTTACTTCGCTCATTCACGAAAATAAATCGTTATCGGACACAGAACGAATGCACTACCTCGTGTCGTGTTTATCCGGTGATGCTTTAGCACTCATCCGTACATTCCCTGTAACAGGGGCCTACTACTCCGCTGCGTACGAGTCTTTGGTTGGACGGTATCGTGGTAAACGTGACTTAGCTTTCACATGTTGGAAGGAGATGTTAGACGTAAACTTTAAGTCAAACTCACCTCATGAATTTCGGAGAACGCTTGATACATTTAACGAAAATTTAACCATGCTAACGCGCCTCGATCTGCCGACTGATAAATGGGATTTTGTCTTGTCGTACCTTCTTCTTTCCAAACTGGATTCAAAAACCCGATGCATGTTTGAACAACAGCCATCAACGAGCGAACTACCTACGTACGAGTCACTTAAGACCTTTCTTTACACGCAATGCGATGCACTTGTACGCGATACTCACTTTTCGGCTAATGAGAAAAATCGCGTCTTGGAAAGGCCTCGGATACCTGATAGGAACCGTAACCCTAACATTTCTAGTAAGCTGTTTGACAAATCAAACTTCGGAAAGAAACCGGCGTCAACGGTTTTATTGTCAGGCACTGGTACCGAAATCGAGACGGCTATGCAATCGGCGTCTTTGATGACGCCCATTCCCACTATTAAGTGCTCATTCTGTGGCGAAGATCATTCAATTATCCACTGCAAGGCGTTCTCTAGTAAAACCCCTCAAGAGAGATTCGATTACGCAAAACAGCAGCATTGGTGTTTTAACTGCTTAAAATCGTCTCATGGGTTAAGAGATTGCAAATCTATCTTTAAATGCCAGAAGTGTCATAAACGTCATCATACGTTATTACATCTCGAAGGTTCTGACGTTAACGTAGCGGAAAACACTTGTGATACTGAAGAGTCTTCTAACACCTGTACCCAAGTAAGTATGGTTACAAACAGTCGCGAAAGTTCTCTCGTATTGTTATCGACCGCCATGATTGACATCCGTGACTCATCCGGTAACTTTCAAACCTTTCGTGCTTTGATCGACTCGGGCAGTCAAGCTCATTTTATAACTGATCGTGCAGCCAATCGTCTGGGCTTAGACAGATCGTCAACGTCTCGTACCATACGTGGTCTAGGTCAATCACCGGCTGCCGTATCAGGCACAATTAACCTTGAAGTGGGAGTAAATGGGAGTGCTGTCTTCAATGTTGAAGCCCTTACTCTAGCTAATATATGCGGCCTTATGCCCACAATCAAGCTTAACAAAACCACTTGGACTCATCTTCATAATTTGAAGCTAGCAGACCCTGACTGCAACTTGCCTGGGGATATCGACGTTCTTCTAGGCGCAGAAGTTTTCTCTTCTCTTCTTTTGCCAGGCAGCGTTTGCGGAGGACAATCACAACCTTCTGCTCTGAACACAATATTCGGTTGGGTTCTATTAGGCAATGTTAAGGTTACGCAAATATCTGAAGTTAGTTCGTTTTTTATCAATGAATGTGAACAGCTAAATGAGCAAGTAAAAAGATTTTGGGAGCTCGACTCTGTGCCTCAGGCTATACCAAAGCTCAGTAATGAAGAAATCCAGTGTGAACAACATTATTCCGAAACTTTATCTCGTGACCCTACTGGGAGATATATCGTCACCTTGCCGTTCAAAGAGAACGCCAAGGATCTTTTCTTCCCTGGCTCACGGGAAATGGCGCTAAAGCGATTTCATTCGCTGGAGCGAAAACTGGTAAGCAAGCCAGAACTCCATGCTCAATATTCCGATTTCATGGCGGATTATCTACAAAGCGGTCACATGAGTCTGGTTCCCATCGACCAATTGTCTCAAGGTAAATTCTTTATACCACATCATTGTGTCTTACGTCCCGATAGCGTCTCCACGAAACTTCGGGTGGTGTTCGATGCCTCTGCAAGCGACGCGCGCGGCGTGTCACTTAACGAAAAGCTATTGATAGGCCCAAAACTACAAACGAACGTCCTTGATATATTATGCCGGTTTCGTGTCAATCCCATCGTGTTTACCGCTGATATGAGACAAATGTACCGTCAAATTTTGATGACCGAAAGTGATCGCGACTATCAAAGGATATTTTGGCGTTTTAACCAATCTGAGCCTATACAGGAGTACCGGTTGAACACCGTCACGTATGGCGTAAGCTCGGCTCCATTTCTTGCATGTCGAACGGTAAAGCAATTGGCTCAAGACGAAGGCGATCAATATCCCTTAGCCAAGTCAGTTTTGCAATCCGACGTATACGTCGATGACATCGTCAGTGGTTCCCCTACCTTGGAGGAAGCAGAACAAGCCATAGCTGAAGTCAAAGCTTTGTTGCACAGGGGTCAATTCGAACTTCGCAAATGGGCGAGTAATCGTCCCGAGTTACTGTCTCATATGCCAGCCGAACATTGTCTAACAGACTCCGTTTCAATGGATTACGATCAAACTCATAACCTCAAGGTGCTAGGCCTGAAATGGAACCCACGCGGGGACGTATTTACGTTCGAAGTAAAACCTTTGAATCGTAACTGTACCAAGCGCACTATTCTTAGTGAATTGGCTCGTATCTTTGACCCAATGGGATTTTTATCCCCTCTAACATTCCTCGCTAAGTGCTTCATCCAACAGCTATGGATTTTATGTCTTGGTTGGGATGAAACTCCGCCTAGAGACATCGTGGAAAAATGGGAGCGTTACTCTGATCAACTGTCATCATTACAGTCTGTAGAAATACCTCGATGCTTATCCCGTTCTAAAATCAAGACTTGTCAGATCCACGGGTTCTCGGACAGTTCGGAGGCGGGATATGGTGCCGTGGTGTACCTGGTCGCCACCGATGATCACAACGACGTACATGTTTACCTGCTTATCGCTAAGTCCCGCGTTGCTCCCACCAAACGAGTTTCTCTCCCACGATTGGAATTATGCTCAGCCGTGCTACTCTCTGATCTGCTTAAATACGTAAAACAGATCTACTCATCATTGTTACCCGTCTTCAAAATGTTTGCCTGGTCCGATTCCACCGTCACACTCTCATGGATAAAAGCGCCATCACACCGTTGGAAAACGTTTGTCGCCAATAGAGTGAGTCATATCCAAGAAGCGATTCCGGAGGCTATTTGGAACCACGTACCTTCCGGAGATAACCCTGCAGACATAGCATCTCGGGGCCAGTTTCCAGCTGACCTGGTGCATAATTCCTTATGGTGGGCGGGGCCAGGGTGGCTTACGCAACCTTCTGAAGTATGGCCATCGTTAGACATGTCGGTTATTAAAGATGATGTCGACATCGTTGCGGAAGAGCGTATTCAAGCGTTTATCGTTAACGACGACACTCACTTAATTGACGAGTTACTGGATAAAGTCTCATCGCTACGTAAAATTCAGAGGATCATATCCTATTGCTATCGGTTTATTACTAACGTACGTAACAAGCTATCGCGTCGTCAGTCCGCTTACCTTAGTCTGAGCGAACTTCACAACGCCCTAACCGTTATCGTGAAACACGTACAATCGAGATACTTTCATAATGAAATTGCAAGACTTCAATCAGAACAACCTCTTTCTAAGTCCATGCGTAAGTTAAATCCTTTTATAGATGAAAATGGTATTCTCAGGGTGGGCGGACGTTTGGCGAGAGCCGGGCTCGAATTTGAACATAAACATCCCGCTGTACTTCCGCGGAACGCTACACTGACTTATCGTATTATCGAAGCTGTCCATCGGGAAAACTGTCACCCCGGAACGAATACCATGCATTATCTCATAACACAGCAGTTTTGGATACTTTGTCCTTTACGCGCGATCAGACACTGCTTAGCAAAATGTGTTCGATGTTATCGTTTAAATCCCGTTCCCCTCGAACCGTTCATGAGCGATTTACCGGCCGTTCGCGTGAATCAGGTAAAGCCGTTTTCGATAGTAGGTGTTGATTTCGGAGGACCGTTTCGCATCCGACTGGGTTCGTACAGAGGTGCTAAGATTGGAAAGGCTTACTTATGCTTGTTCGTGTGCTTTACAACAAAGGCTGTGCATCTAGAAACAGTATCTGACTTGTCCTCCGAAGCCTTCATTGCGGCTCTTCGTAGGTTTGTAGGTCGTAGAGGTCGCGTTAAGATCATTCATTCAGATTGTGGGACAAACTTCGTAGGGGCCAATAACCTGCTTAACGGCTGTCTAAAGTCGGCAGCTGACTCACAGCTCATAGAGTTTCGATTCAATCCGCCGTCCAGCCCTCATTTTGGAGGTGTTTGGGAAATTCAAATTAAAGCTGCAAAAGCGCACTTATACCGTGTCATTGGAGATCAGACTCTCACATTCGAGGAGTTGACCACTCTATTCATTCAAATCGAGTCTGTATTAAACTCGCGCCCGCTGTGCCCAGTCAGCTCTGACCCCAACGATATGAGCGCTTTGAGTCCTGGTCATTTTCTTACACTAGAGCCGTTAACTTCAGTTCCTGATGAAGATCTAACTTCTAGTAAGTTGAATCGTTTGGGTCGCTGGCAATTAATCCAACGGTTTCAACAAGATTTTTGGAGACGTTGGAAGTTTGAATATTTACAGTCGCTAACAAAACGTGCAAAATGGACTTCGCACTGCCAACCGTTAGAAGTTAATTCAATCGTAATTATAAAAACTGAAAACACTATACCGCTGCACTGGCCACTCGCCCGCGTGGTAGAGTTGCATCCTGGACCGGACGGTATTGTTCGCTTAGCAACCATCCGGACCGCTAACGGAACGCTCCTCAAGCGACCATTAGCCAAACTATGCCCCCTTCCTAATCAGTGTGACTCAGCGTAGAATATAAACCTAAATTAAGTTTAGTTTTAGTTTTAAATAATAAGTACCAGGTAGCGTTAATTAGTAGTATTGTTCATACACACACTCATTCTTCGTCTACTTTATATCAAAAACGTAACGTAAAAATTGGTATATTAAAATACAAAATGTTGTATTTTGGTGGGCGGAATGTTCACTATTCAAATAATCATCTTTAATTTTCGCGCCACTAAACTCATACACGATGCGTTCTGATTGGTTAACGTAAGCGTCTTAACTTGCGCCTGCAGTCACGCGAAAGAGAGGCAAGATGGCCGCTCCCGTAACGCGCAAGCGAGACGGTGAATGCCCAAGAAATAGCGTGACTTACGACTCCACTTTGAATCGCCAACGTGGTAACATCAAAACTTTATCGTTCATATATTTTCTCAATTGTGGTGTCCAATATTAACCCTCACAGTGCAAACTTTAAGTGCAAAGCCGGCCGGCAGTTACTGTACATCAAACACTTAGTGGAACGAGGAAGCAGCCGTCGCGTACCCTGGTATCGTGGAGACACCCAGAGGATCCAGCTCCAGCCCGTTCAGCCATCAAGGTCAGTGACTGCAGCATATAGCCTAGCTCAGTTTGCATCGTTTCGCGTATAAGTCCATATTTTAAAAAATACCCATTTGTGGCAATAGAATTTGCTACAAGATTAAAGAGAGTGTGCTATGTTATAAATGTTATAATGAGGTTGCAATGATAATCGATCGGTGATCATAGGTAGCTTATCTGCCGTAGGAGAAAAGGTCTTAGTGCTTTGTCTTAAGGTTCAGGTCAATCGCGAAATGATCAGAATAGGAGCGTCTGATTAAGTGCACGCGTGGAGTATTTCCGTTATATAGATCGAACTGTTTATATCACACATTCACATTACTAGTTAAGTTATGGAAGAAGACATTTTTTTACTTATTAATGTCAATTTTTCTGAGAATCAAGAGCATAACACAAATAGGCGCGATATGTGACTTTGTCTTTTGAAAGCTCGTGACATCATCTTTAATTTGGTGTCGTAGATATGATACAGTCGAGTTCAAAAATATATGTACGTTCCCATTGGTTCAAAAATATATGTACGTTCCCATTGGTTCAAAAATATATGTACGTTCCCATTGGTTCAAAAATATATGTACGTTCGCATTGGTTCAAAAATATATGTACGTTGCCATTGGTTCAAATATATATGTACGTTCCCATTGGTTCAAAAATATATGTACGTTCCCATTGGTTCAAAAATATATGTACGTTCCCATTGGTTCAAAAATATATGTACATTCCCATTGGTTCAAAAATATATGTACGTTCCCATTGGTTCAAAAATATATGTACGTTCCCATCGGTTCAAAAATATATGTACGTTCCCATTGGTTCAAAAATATATATGCAATCTTATGACTTTAAGAATAAATTCGTGTTCAGATATATTTGATCACTTCGTGTGACTGTACCCTGAAAGCCATGTACACTTCAACCTTTAAGTGATATTTTTGAAATTTGAATACCAAAATTGGACAGTGCGCCCGTATTTAAAGTCTGTCTTGCAAATCCTAGCACGTTTAAAAATAAATACACGTACTTTTACAATGGTATTGTATATAGGGGTGGCCATCTAGTTGCATGACAACTATTGTCATAATATCGATTGTCACAACACTTTACGCATAAAGTTGATGCTCATATATATTTTTTGCCATAAATTGTTTTCCGGCATAATTGTTCCCTGTCATAATTGGTTTAACCATAATGTAGAATGGCATACGTTTATTTAGTCATAATATTGATATTTATAATTATTTTTAGTAATAATTGTTAATGTGATACATTTATCAAGCAATAATATTTTTGATTATAATTTTAATCATATATCAATTTTAATATAAATAGATATGTCAAATCACTCATTTACATTTATGTTTGAGTCAAACAGAATGCACTCTTAAAGCAAACGGTGACAAAATCACTCTCGCAAACACTTGAAATCATTTCACGTCCTGTCAATCTTAATGATTCATCAGCACACATGTAATTGAGTTGTCAATCACGGCTGCGAACCGCTAACTGATGATTCCATCTTGACTCGCCATTACACTTGATATCGGGTCAGTCTGCAATTTGAATTAAGAGAGAAAGTACAGTCTGCAGCATTTTTTTTGTATATTCGCGTTCACAATATATTCCTTCTCCTCCCTAAACAGTTACCCGTGTAAAATTCAATACTAGCCTTTACGCGTAAGGCCGTGACTTTGAGTAGAATTCGTAAAATTCACACTCATTTTATTTTATTTTTAACTAGTGACCCGCCCCGGCTTCGCACGGGTTTATATGTGTAATACAATTAAAACATGCATTTTTATACATATAAACCTTTCTCTTGAATTACTCTATCTATTAAAAAAAACCGCATCAAAATCCGTTGCGTAGTTTTAAAGATCTAAGCATACATAGGGATAGACAGACAGACAGCGGGAAGCGACTTTGTTTTATACTATGTATTGATAATGATTGCCAACGGGGTTCACGTTGTAACCTTATGAAAAAAAAGCGGCCAAGTGCGAGTCGGACTGGCACATGAAGGGTTCCGTTAAATAAATTGCTGTTTACGATTTATGACGTATTAAAAAAAACTACTTGCTAGATCTCGTTCAAACATTAGTACATCATATATATTTTTTTATAAAATATGTTAGTAACCTCAATGTCATTTTTGAAGACCTATCCATAGATACCCCACACGTATGGGTTTGAAGAAAAAAAAAATTGAGTTTCAGTTCTGAGTATGGGGAACCCCAAAAATTTATTGTTTTTTTTTTCTATTTTTGTGTGAAAATCTTAATGCGGTTTACAGAATACATCTATACATATATATTATAGTTTCGGAAAAAAGTGGCTGTGACATACGGACGGACAGACAGACAGACATGACGAATCTATAAGGGTTCCGTTTTTTGCCATTTGACTATGGAACCCTAACAAGCACTTATGTAACGTCTAATTGTAACCTTAATAATAGGCATCATAAAATTTATATCCCTCACTTCACACTCCTATGATTTTTAACCCCAGACGCAAAAGGAGGGGTGTTATACGACGTAGTTTGACGTCTGTGAATCTGTGTGTCTGTATGCAGCGTCGTGGCTCCTTAACTTATAGACCGATTTGAATGCGGTTGTTTTAATCTAAAAGCTGACGTGATTGTGATGGTTCTTAGCTACGTTTCAACAAAATCGGTTCAGCCGTTTTTGAGATATTGAACTTTGAAATGAAAATCGGAACTCAACTATCTCACAAACCTATCAACATTCATCAAATTCGTTTCAACGGATTAAACGTGCAAAAGTGACGGACAAAGAGAACACACTGTAACGATGTGAAGAAAGAACCCCCAAACACACAAACCAACAAGCACATCCCAATTCATAAGTCGGCACTTAAAATAAACACTGTGAATTGTATCGTCTCTGGTTTACAAATGCCACTCGAGAACTAACGCCGGGCGCTACCAGGGCAGCATAAGAAAACACAACATATAGTAACAAGAATCCCAATGTCTTATACTACTTTCTGCAAGTTGTCTTTCAGACGTTGATAAGTGCAGTGCACTCACAATTGCAATTGCGGCGATAACAACAGATGCTCTTTAATAATGCATTTCAGCGGCCATCGCTTCAATTGTTAAGGCGTTTGTGGCGAAGTTTGTCCTAATTTGCTTAAGGTTTAAGGACAATGCTTCATTCATAAACATAACTGTGTGAATGAGTTTGAAGTTTTGACACCTGCTTTGAATTAAATTGACAAGTGGTCTCCATACTCGTAATTGTGAAGGATGGGACATGAAACTGCAAACTATAGTGAAAATCCATACTTCTATAGTCATATACTCAATATTAATATAAATGCGAAAGTGTGTCTGTCTGATGTCTGTTAAACCGCTGAATCGATTTAGATCAAATGTGGTGTACTTATAGATAGTTTGAGTCTTGGGGAAGGACATAGGATAGTTTTAATAAGGTTTTGTGAGATGCAAATTTTATAGTTTACTTTAAAAACAACGTTTTAACCGACTTAAATCAGTACCCAAATCGCTTCAAGCGTTATAAAATTTAAAGAGTTTCCTCGATTTCTCCAGGATCCCATCATCAGATCCTGACCTGATGCCCATGATACAACGATTAAAAACAAAAAAAAACAAATCGGTCCAGGCGTCAGACCAGTAATCGGGGAACTACAGTCAATCAATTTGAATCCTAGACCATCATAAAACCTTGCCGTTGTAAATGCTATGTCAACACAGGTTACTAGGATTATTGCGTCGCTATGTAGCAGTTAAAATGACAGGGTTCTACGCTGGCCTAGGAATCTAATCGGTTGACCGTACATAAAAAATAAAAGATTCCGACGAATTGAGAACCTCCTCCTTTTTTTAAAGTCAGTTAAAAACTGAAAGGAAATGTAAATAGGTAAATTAAACACCGAGATGTGTCGAAGTACTTAACTTACCGTCTACTTGCACGCGTACCTGCGGCGTTTCCGCCGCATACGCTATAATTTCCGTCGGCATTTCTCGAGATGATTGGTATGGAATTGCGTTTTCCTTTGAATAGCGGGCTTAGAGTTGTAATTTATTAAACGCAGCGTCGCTTCAAACTATTGAATTGTATAAATATCAGATTCATCATCATCATATCAGCCGAAAGACGTCCACTGCTGGACATAGGCCTCCCCCAAAGAGTTCCAAAGTGACCGGTCCTGCGCCACCCGCATCCAGCGGACTCCCGCGACCTTTACCAGATATATCAGATTAATTGTAGATCAAATAATGTGTCAGATCGCAGATATACGATAATATTCGCGTTCTGAGGCTTTCTTTACTAACGCCCGTAATGAGTACAATATTTATTAGACGTCTACCCCTGGTTAGTGTAGCGGGCGGTAATTGGGACTTAATGGCCAGAGGGGTAATCACGTAACGTTCCGAACGCGCGTCGGTACAATTTAACTGTCAATTTTCCATATACAAAGTGACATTTAGACCTATAGTTGTTATTTTCTAAGCCGTCCGTTCTGCAGTGCGGCGTTCTTTAGTGCGGAACGGACGGCTTAGAAAATAACAACTATACCCGACGTTCGTACAATGCGTTGCGTGATCGACCTGCAGGGCGCGGCGTAAAAATCTAGTGTTTTACTTAGCTGGACCGCAGAGTAGCTACACGAGGGAACTCCTTGCCATTGTAACAAGAAACAAAGTGGTATTTACTTCAATATCTGAGTGTAGCCGAGTTACAAAATCATACAAAAGTTTTGAAGAAGCAATCGTTAAGGCGAGGCCGGTTCACGATCTGACGAAAATATTGATTTTTAGGCTTCCAGTGTGAAGAAATAATGAAGAATTCTACTACAGAAAAATTACTGTAGACTGAAAAAGGATCAAAGAAACACAATGACCGAACATACTCGTAATATTTAAAAAAAAGCGGCCAAGTGCGAGTCGGACTCGCACATGAAGGGTTCCGTTAAATAAATAGCTTTTTACGATTTATTATGACGTATTAAAAAAAAACTACTTACTAGATCTCGTTCAAACCAATTTTCGTTGGAAGTTTGCATGGTAATGTACATCATTTTTTTTTTAGTTTTATCATTCTCTTATTTTAGAAGTTACAGGGGGGGGGACACACATTTTACCACTTTGGAAGTGTCTCTCGCGCAAACTATTCAGTTTAGAAAGAAATGATGTTAGAAACCTCAATATCATTTTTGTAGACTATCTATAGATATACCCCACACGTATGGGTTTGATGAAAAATGTTTTTTTGAGTTTCATTTCTTAGTATGGGGAACCCCAAAATTTATTGTTTTTTTTTCTATTTTTGTGTGAAAATCTTAATGCGGTTTCGGAAACTCTGTAAAAAAATCTTAAATATCACCATTATTTATTTATCGTATGGCTTGTTTTTTATATCTCTACTTCAAAGATTTACGGTTTTCAAGTACGCTACCGCGTCTTTAGTTAAAGTTTTAAAATCCTCCACTTGCCCGTGGTATTTGGTTAGAGGGCAGTCAAATACCATAAAAATCAACTTTAATGTTCGAGATTTCGTAATTTTCAACGGCAATCTGTTTTTTTTTTATAAAAAGGATAGCTTTTTTTTTAGTTCTAGCACAATAACCGGATAGATTTTTAATAAATTATCCAGTATTCCAAAAAACATTTAATATGTAATATGTACTAAAAAGTGATGTTACACCCTTCCGAACACGCACTTCCATCTCGCTCACGCTTATGCTCAGTGAGAGGGAGAGAAGATCGTGAACCGGGCTCGCCTTAATGCCCCATTTGCATCTATAATGTTAATTAGTAGAATAGGTATGCACAATCAATCTGGACTTGGTAACAAGGTTCGATACCATACAAGTCAAGAGATGGCACTCCACTCCGTACGTAACACGAGAAGGCGAACATCTGCGAATGTTAATCAACTGGCTGATATGCTTAAGTGTTTATATTGGTACCTAAATGTGAACGTACCTAAAAGTGTGTCAGAGTTATGTACGAAGTCCATAGAAACAGAAGTACATGTATAGTGTTTATGTCGAACATGTTTTATGCGAAGGCAGATGTTATAAAAGCGTAACAATTGTTTCTTAAGTCAGATTTTTACGGACGTAACTTTAATTAACGGTTTATAACATTTGTCCTTTAGGCCGGGTTACATCGACCACATTTTACAGGATGGTAAACGTTAAATATGGGGCAAGTAGCTGTCATTCCATTCCATATGGAACTATCAAACTTACTATACAATTAGATTTTAACGGACGTAAACATCTGTCCCTTAGGCTACACGTATTAAGCCTCAATGTTTTCCATACAGGAAAAGTTTATCTAAAATGTTCAGGATTAATCTTATGTCGCCAGTTCGCCATCACATACATAGGTACACTATAGATGTACAAAAATATCGGCACATGCACCCTAATGCCTTGAAAATAGAGGTGTGTTCCGATGTTTGTGACGTGCTTGTTTGCTCCGATGTATGTGATGGCGACTGTACGTAAACATCTGTCCCTTAGGCTACACGTATTAAGCCTCAATGTTTTCCATACAGGAAAAGTTTATCTAAAATGTTTGGCATTAATCTTATGTCGCCATTCCTTCTGGAGTAATGTACCACTTGGCAAGCAAACTGCACTATGCAGCACATATAAATCAACAAATATATATTAAGGCAACACTTCACACCTTTGCATAATCAGTAAAATGTATACATCACTAAGTAATACGGAATTCCTATCCTAACCAGTTTAGTTAGAACTATTAAATCGAGATTAAGATCTGTAAAGGGCATCATGTGGGCGGGTCTTGCAGCGTTGGCCATACCTTACTTGGTCATCTAGCGCTGATGGTAGCCTGGTGTTAGATATTTTAATTAGCTGCTACAGTACTTGATGTTGATTAAGACGTGTCTAACAGTGCATCATCCGATAGATGGGCGGAATGCTCGAATGGGCCCGCATTCTTGGCATAGTAATTATATAAATATAGGAGACGCTATATTAATTCCGGTGAGTGGTTTCATCACCCGAGATGTGGTTGTTACAACGATCAAAGTGTACGATATCTTATGAATTATTTTGTTTTTGGACAGCCAAAGAAGAGATTTAGGAAATTACTTTGAAAACAAAGTTTTAACCGACTTCAAATCAGTAGCCAAATTGCTTCAAGTTTGCCTATAAAATTTGAAGGGTTCCCTCGATTTCGCCAGGATCCCATCATCAGAACTGGATTTTGGTGACAAATCTGGAAGTATATGCTTTGAAACAAAGAAAAAAAAATTCAAATCTGTTCATAAATTACCGAGTTATCGCGTAACATACACACAAAAAAAATACAAGACGAATTGAGAACCTCCTCCTTTTTTGAAGTCGGTTAAAAAGGAAGTAATGAAATCGTAATTACATATTTGATTACATACATACTTGCTTTTTTAGACTCCTCATATATGTCCCGGTATCCAATTGTGCTGAAATTAAACGAAGTTGAATTGGCCTGGTGTTGAAGCTGCAGGATCCTCGAAAAATGTGTAAACGAAAATCAGCTACTTCGAGTTGCTTGCCAAATTCTTCTCAGTACCTATTCAGTTGATGGCTACAGACAAAGTATGGTAGTTCTATTCTTTCACATAAAGACATATGAAACACACATGTTAGGCTGGCACATTAGCAACAATGTTGAAAATTCTACTAATCAATGTTTGGCATGGCAAATAGTTCCTGCTTCCGATCTAGCAATACGCTGTTCTCTGAAATAGCCTCGTAATTTTAGCTTCTAGCGCGTCGATTCGCGTTCGTTCACCTGTTGTTATTGGTTAACATCTAAACGTTGGCTTAGGCTCAGTAGTTTTGTCATAGTACTACAGTCAGGGCTATTAATATACCTAAGGACATAAATCTCTGCACACGATTCTATTTTCACTGTCATAAAGGCGTGTACATATATTTATGCCCTTTTTTATGTACACCATATTAATACCCCTGTCTATAGGTGCAAGAGGGAATACATTTCCGGGTTGGCAGAGAAAATAATATCGTCTATGCTAGCCTGGAGACTGGAGAAGCTAGCATAGACGGTTTATATTCTCTAAAAATAAATACATACCAGAATATAAGAATTTTACTAGGAGTATTACGAACATTGTTTAGGAAAATAAATTTGTTTTGTCTACTAGGTCCATCACGTAACGCATTGTACGCGCGTCAGGTAGGTCTAAATATCACTTTTTATATGGAAAATTGACTGTTAAATTGTGCCGACGCGCGTTCGGAACGTTACGTGATTACCCCTAGAGCTCAGTCGTTGAAGTTAGGTACTGAATATCTAAAACATTGCTAATTTTTGTATTTCTCTTCTCAGATGAACGAGATGCCATACAGAAGAAGACGTTTACAAAATGGGTCAACAAACACCTTAAAAAGGTAAACAAATATCTATATTTCATGCGTTTTTATATAATTTCAAACATCAATTCAATATCTATCAATGTCGAGGAAAATCTGTTACAAGTTGTTATCACTTATCATACTAGTGTTGAAATAGGTCTCATGACAATGGTCTGATCTGTCAACATGGACCGAGTGATCGTCATCGTATGCTAGTCGATTGTTTATTAGAGGTATATTGGTTAGATCATCATCAATCCATAATGAATAAATAAATATTACGGGACAATTTTTTACACAAATTGAACTAGGGGCTAGTAGTAGATAGTAAGCTCAATAAGGCTTGTGTCATGGAATCTAATCTACGATATATTTAATGGATAATTGAATACATAGAAAACATTCAAGACTCAGAAACAAATATTTATGCTCATCAGTCTCATCACAAACATTTGCCCTTACCGGGATTCGAACCCAGGACCTTCAGCTTCGTAGGCAGGGCCACTACCCACTAGGCTAACCGGTCGTCAATAATTATTCCCGAGCTTTATTACTTATGACGCTACTAAAATATTGATAAGGCGAAGTATTGAATAAACATGCAGGGAGATTGTGTAACTTTTGGAGCAGGAAGAGTCCCTTTTTCTAGGATGTAGATCGGTCTTAAGTTAAAACTTGAACCCGCCGCGTGTCAAATACGTACAGTTAAGTTTATAAATATATGTACGTTCCCATAAGTTCAGAAATATCTGAGCAACCTTATGCCCTTCACAATAAAGTCGTGTTCACATATTGGATCACTTTGTCAGCGCAAATATTTAGGAGTTTAATTGAGTAACGCGCAGTTCAGCATCAAATTAATACATTTTACACACCCGCGAAATTTTTTTTGTATTATATTGGCATTTAAATAGAGTCGAAAACCTTTGCACGACACTAAATATAGATATCATCTATGTAAGGGACATAGGAAAATTAGACCAATAAACAAAGCAATAAGATAGCCTTAAAACTTTATATTGACACGTCAATACAACTAGTTGGTAAACGAATCGTGTGCCGCAATTGACACCGGTGTCATGAAATGTCAGATGACTATTGACGTCGAGTCGTGACGCCGTGGAGTCAGCGCGGAATAGTAATGTACCATTACATATATGCGAGTATGAGGAAAATTATGATTCATGGCCTTGATTTGAATATTAAATACCTTTTAGTTATGTCATAGTGCTTATACTTCCTTATTTCCTTTGCCATAAGGCCCAAATCGAAACTATTACTACTATAATTATTAATTTATATACAATTGACTCTTTAATAAATACTGACTGGATTGGGACTAGGGACACACACTGTTCGCCTAATAGTGCCTGCAATACGGCCACAACTCAAAATTAAAACACATTGTGTGTTAAGTTTCTGTCGAAAAAATCATTTTTGGTACAAGCTTTTATTGCCGACTTACTCCAGGCCAAATACGGATTTGAAAAACATTAATTTATAATAGCGTTTTTTTTCTTTATATCATTTTAAAACATTGATCTAAGATGCTTTATTCAAGAATCCAACAAACTTTCCATCCGGAAGTATTTATATAGATTTAAAAAAAGAATGAATTGTTTTTTTATTTTTATTTATCTTGAATATTATAGAGCAAATGTAAATGAACCAAAATAAAGATAAGACCATTTATTAATATTTTTTCTGACTTTTCAGAAGCTAGTTAAGGTATCATTTTTTTGATGTCTGAAATTTTGTTGGATTTTGTCACTAAGTAACTATTTAATTGATAAATTGATAATATATCCATTACATAAAAAAAATCGGCTATTATAAATTATTTCCAAATTTGACATATTTTCCATACAAGCTGTCAGTTCATTGCCTGGACTAACTGTACTTTTCTGTATACCGTCATCAACTAGTCATTGGGACGATTCTAACGAGCCCAAACTCAACGGGGTTACGTCGGTTAAGTACTAAATTACCATGGCCATCTTCTGTTTCCATCATCAGATCAGCTCGATGGTACCATAATATTATTAGGTGTCAACTAATTTTGGTTTTCATAGTAAGCTTTGAAGTGTCCAGTATAAAGTAAGCTCTAAATGGCTCAACGATTAAAGGTCCGAGACTGTACTTACTTACCAATCACCATCAGTCGGCAATGCGCATGCGAATCCCCTGAAGTTCCGGGCGTCCATAGGCTACGGGAACCGTTTACCATCACGCAATCACGCGGGCCGTAAGCTTGTATGCCGACGCATAAAAAAAACCGGTCAAGTGCGAGTCAGACTCGCGCACCGAGGGTTCCGGACCACCCCGTACAATATAAAAAAGTCCATGCACTATATAAACAGACACTCACTAAGTATGTATGCATACATTCAGTACCCTGTAGGTTTTGATTCCCTTGCGAGTTTCGAAAAATTGCGGAAATTTGGTGCATAAAAACGGCTGTATCTTTTGATTGCGTTGGCTTAGAAGTTTGATTTTTTCACAGCTTCAAGGGACAGTAGACTTGAGTATTTGATATAAATTTCAGCTTGATACCTCCACGCGTTCCTGAGAAAAAGGATCATGACAGACGGACGGACGGACGGATAAGAAAGTGATCCTATAAGGGTTCCGCTTTTTCCTTTAATTCGAGGTGCGGAACCATATAAAATTAGAATTCCTACTGAAAAAATTTTAAAGATATTCTATCCTAGAACCCAAGGTTTCCGGCGTGTGACGTTTGTCTTTGTCTTGTAATAGTGTGTTGTATCACGAGTAAAGGTTTGATTCTGATTCTGTGAGCTTCTGAACTGAATTCGTGTTGTTCTGTATTTTGTTTTATAGTGCCAGCAACACGGTATAATGTTGTTATTGAAAGTATCGTAATTCGCGTACCTCTTCTAACAGGAAAGAGCTTCCATTTACTGCAACAGTAACAGTTATATTTACACGCACGTTTTGTTTTGTTTCCTGCTGTATGTTTGTATGTAAAATTATATTTTACAAGATTTTATTTAACTTGACCTGTTCATTTGTTTGTCAGTTTGTTAGTGAGGGACAAATCTTGGAACTGAATTTTGAACCAGTTAACCTCAACCGATTGAGCTGAAATTTTGGGTATAAGTATAGTTTTGGGTATGATGGAGACAGAAGGTGGCCATGGGAATTCAGTACTTAACCGACGTAACCCCGTTGAGTTTGAAACTTAAACTCATTAAATTATTCCTCGTAAGTCAATATATTTGGTGTAGTTTTAGTTAGAGTAACAGCATCTAGCAATACAAATAATAGACCTAATACTTAATGAAAATATTTGAAGAGCAGCCTTAAATATAGCTTACTTTGTCTGTTCATATCGTGGATCGATTGGTACTTCTTAATCCGATTACTCTTCCAGTATTCCATGAGTGATCCTACTTAAACGTGTCACTGATGATCTAACCTTTCTCTTCAAGTATGAGACCATACACTTAATCAATCTAAGCGATGAGTAACCACTTTACAACGTGATATCCTTTGTGTTCAATTTGCAGAATCAAAGGGTCCAGAGTCAATAAATTGTGCATACCAAACCAGCCTGCCTTTCCTGTTGATATGTATTATAAAACTATTCAATAATTGCCTCTGTTTATTGTAATCCATCCGTTTATTAGCACTTAATTAACTTAATCACATTATCATTTATCAATCACATATTATATATAATTCATCCGTTTCTTCTGTCTGACTTTCACACTTGACAGCCATTCTTCCCGCCATCGCGAAACCTCCTCCTTTTTTTCTTTTATACCGCATCAGTGTTGCCAACCTGATGCGCGTTTGTTCGAGCTTAATAGATAATATGAAAATATAAAGGTAATGAGCGCTGCCAACAATACAAAACATTTTCAGCAAGTAATTAGTGTAACAGTATATACTGTGCTTAAGTGAACAAAGAGGAACCTTCTAACCAACTTCCTTGATGTATGATTAATATCCATAGTCCCTGATTGTTTGATCAGCGAACATTTATAAAGGTATTCAAAATTTGATACGTTCAGGGCACATACGTCTGTGGTCTTCATTGTAGGTTTATAAATATTAAGGTAATGAAAATATAGACTCTCAACTCAAGGCAGATTGTATATTGTAAACGTAGAATTAAAATTAAGAACAGTAAGTATTTTATTGTTAACTTCATTGTAAATTGGTTGTACATTTTGTATTTGATAACTTCAAAACACAACTGCCTATTTTGTCAGAAATCAAGTCAATTCACGAACTTAGAGAATGGCTAATGTTTTTCTAGTTACTTACAAATACATAACTTGAAACTACTTCCATGTAATTGGATTCCATTTGAGTCTGCAGCTCGGGATGAAATATACACAAACAAAGGCGGACTAAGCAAATATTAGCCCAAGAGGTCATTGCATTGCAGATTAGTTTGTTCATTACTTCGGTTACAGTAATCCTTTAGGAATTTGCATTAGGTATTTCCTTGTACGTTCTCTTCGGAATTGCAGTTGTATTAATAAACGTCAGGAAAAAACTAAATTATTCTCAGCACAACTTGAGATACCTACCTGGTAAGGCTCCTATAAGTATTCAGACACAGTATCTTTATGGTCAATGTGTCAAATTTTCAGTATGATGATGGCCATAGAATATAAAGTAGACCTTAATGGACATTAGAAACCTAGCCCCGGGTGGTGATGGAAATATTAAGTAGTGTTTGTAATCTGGTAGATAAATATCTACTTGTACTTTCGTTAGATGGCAAACATATTCAAAATATAGGAAAGAAAATGTCGTTTTAACATTTGAATTTTGACGGACAAATTAATTCTTTGTTCATTAATTAATTAATTCATTAATTAATTTCTTTGTTCATCTAAGTTTTATTTATTTCGATCATTAAGTGCTTTTCAAACAACAATACAATTTTTACAAGCTTCCTATTAACTTGCAATGTAAGTAGGTAAACTAACAATGTAAGTAGGTATGTGTTATGTATGTAGCTATGTTTGTTCGGGTGGAATCTTGCAACTCAATTTTGAAGCAGATAACTAATATCTTCAACCGATTGAGCTGAAATTTTGGGTAAAGGTATAGTTTGGAGTTTGGGCTCGTTAGAATCATCTCAATAAGTAGTTGATGACGGTATATAGAAAAGTACAGTCGGCAATAAAATTTTTTTTTACAGAAACATATTTTCGCGTTTTAAATTGGTTTTCCTCGTAAGCGCATGACGATGGGACAGGCACAGGATTTTTCTAATCTTATATGGAATGGGGTATAAGCTTCACACATATCTGGTGGATTTTCATCCTCAGACCTTGCACCTTAACCTCTTGCACTTCATTGTCCAATTATTTGTTATACCTTATCGTCCTCAGGGCGCACATCAAAGTAGACAAGCATAAAAAGTTTAAAAAGCTATATCCTGACTACGGAAAAGTAACTATCAATAATATTTTTATATATTTGAACTCGAATTTTTCTCCTCTTTCATTTGATATCCAACACGCTATGATAGCAATATTTTTTTCAAAGTCAGACACATTTATTTCTACCTTCAGCCACCATGTTTTTATTTTTCATACAAAAGGTAGCCTATGCCACCCGGAGCATAATTTCGTATCGATTGACACCCCATTTATCAAAATCGTTTCAGTATTTTAAACGCTACAGTGGAACATACACAAATACAAACATAGACTGCTAAAACATAACCCTTCCTTTCGTAGTCGGGAAAAAAGAAAGACACATTGAAATTTCACGTCTTCTGTGAAAGAAGTTCAAACATTACTCCAAAGGCCCATTGAAGAACACAATGTTGCTTACAGCGATACAACAAACAGTACATACTAGTGGTCATCGGATGTATTTGCACTTTCACACAAAGGTCCGTCTGTCCGTCTGAGTCACCAATACTTTTGGCTCGTTGTTCTTTGATGTTATGATTACAATCTTGAATGGGCCCGTATATGAAGTAGTTGGGCGTTTACCATATGTAGTTTAGAGCTAACGACCCAGCATGACCTCTTAATAAATTCACATCTTACTGTCCGTTAAGTTTATTCATTCAAAATGTAACTGATATGTACTTATCTGTATAAATTATCGAATGTCCGTAAACGAACTTCCAAATAATAACACGATATTAGGGGACTATCTTACACAAATCGACCTTGCCCCGAAGTAAGCTCATAAAAGCTAGTATTATGGTACTAGACGACAATTTAATAGACAACATATAAATACTAAAATACCTGAAACTAATTATTCATGCTCATAAAGCATTCTTGAAATATTCTTGCATACTTAGGTACCTATGTCCGTTTAATTCAATACTTGATTCGCCTTGTTGGCTTTGCATATGATTTACGACAATAATTATAGAAGTTTATTTCAAAGAAATATTGGAAACAGGTTAATGATTAGGTACCAGTCGTTTTATATATCTCTTAACCGTTAAATACCTAGTCAATTCTCTGTTTAATGTTTAACATCTCAATTAAAGACATATCTTAGTCTATAAATTATGAATACATGGTTTCATAAAATCTAGCATAATATTCTGAACATTTTGCTTAAGAGGTAGTAACAATTTGATGCTGATTACAAGTAGGTAATGATTAGAGATGTAACGACTAGTTGGGAAAGCCGACTATCCGGCCATTTATAGTCGGCGAGTAGTCGGTCGCCTCAGCGCCGATTAGTCGGCTAGTTGGACAAATACAAAGTCGGTCCATCTCTAGTAACGCCTTGGCCACGACTTTGGTCTTAAGCGACCTGCGACCAGCGTTTTATCTGTTCATTGCGCGTGATCCCAACTAACCACAGTGCGTTGCGCGTCTCGACCGCGCAATGAACAGACAGATAAAACGCTGGTCGCAGGTCGCTTAAGACCAAAGTTGTGGCCAAGGCGTAATGATGAACAAGAAGTTACCTACTGCCAGGTTTGTTCCTCTTGCCCCTTCGGCTAAACTCGCTCATACACCTCCGGGGTGTAAATTACACCGACGCGGCTGTCACCGCCGGATAGTGACACATGGAAAGGCATTCAAATGACATTACCCTAACTAGACGACGACGGAGCACGTGCTCTGTGGTAGAGCTGGATAGCACGATTCGGTATTTCCTAGGTTTGTTAGATAGACGACTTTTTTATATTGCACTTACCCTATGAGCACCACGTATAATTGGTTTCTAAAAATTTAGTTTTAAAGTGGCACCTTTTGACGGTTGAGCATTTACTTTGTAGGTCGATCACGAAACGCATTGTACGAACGTCAGTTAGGTCTAAATGTCACTTTTTATATGGAAAATTGACCGTTAAATTGTACTGACGCGCGTTGGGAACGTTACGTGATTACCCCTCTGGACCAATTTTAAGTGTCTGGTAGAGCCATTGGCAATCAGTCCGCCTTTTCTAAATTATTTAGTTTTTGCTCCGGTCGAACGAATTGAAAAAGAAGTAACGTTGATAGACGCCTCCCTAAGGCGAAATAATATGGAACGGTTATCGAGCATCAGCTTAGACGGCACAGTTAGGTAAGAGCTACTGGCTTAAGTATGCTAGAAGGCCACTGGTTTGAATCCAGCTCAATGTTATACTTTACATATTTTAAGCCTGTTTTTTGAATTTGAAATGTATGGATTGGAAGGCAGAGTGCTACTCGAAAAGCAACTTACTCCCGCATTGTTATGTTAAAGCAATGACGCGTAGTTGCTGTATCCCGAAATGTTGTGGCCGCTCGCCGCAACCCAAATTGAGCCAACTTGGACTGGGGCGGAAATAGGAAAATGTATGAATGAATATTAGATAGTATATATCATTGAAAACACGTGTTTACTGTCACAAGCATTCATGTCTGCCATAGCAAAGCGGGAAAAAATATCTGATGAGTCCTAACGGCCCTACAAATAGAGACGTGTCAGATATGCTCGCTTTGGTGTGGTATAATATTAACGCTGACGGTGACTGTACGCGACTTCACCCTAGGCATAGTCCAGCAAGAAAATATTAATAATCCCAGTTTAAATATTTACTTAGTCGCGTAGGTTGAATGGTGGTTTAGGCAACATGGTCCGATAACAAAGGATGTTGTGACGCATGCCGCAGGCGCGCTGGATGTTGTCGCTATCCGAGTGACCCGGTGCTGACTCATGGGTGAAGTAATCTTGAGGACTTTCATATATCGCTGTCTCAGCCGTGGCCAAGTTTACCATACCTCGCTTGTATGCCACGGACGACATAAATAATTAACAAGTTGAAAAACCCCCACCATTTTAATTTCAAAGTTCAATATCTCAAAACCGGCTGAACCGATTTTGTTG
Organism: Epinotia brunnichana; assembly: GCA_963854355.1. Classification (NCBI taxonomy): domain Eukaryota; kingdom Metazoa; phylum Arthropoda; class Insecta; order Lepidoptera; family Tortricidae; genus Epinotia; species Epinotia brunnichana. Next base: position 5,485,297 of record OY977956.1, read on the forward strand.
AAACGTAGCTAAGAACCATCCCGACCACGTCAGATTTCGAACAAAAAAACTGCATTAAGAACGGTCCATTTGTTTAGGAGCTACGATGCCACAGAGACACATCAAAAGGTACTTAAATACAAAATACAGTGTGGCCTACCTTTTTAAATATCTATCGTTAAATTTAAATAATCACAATTATTTACCAGTGGCGCTAGTGAGCACGTGAACGGGCTCTTAAGGATGACCAATCATTTCCTAACCGGCATGCTCTGTCATCAGCAATGACCGATGACGCAAGGCTTGTAGGTGTGAAGTCAGATTTACGACTAAACCTTATGCGGAGCGGTCAATTTCGGATCGGCTCCTACACAGCTAGACACCCACGTGCAGCCAATGACACCCTGTAACGGAGGTGAATTAAATGTCGATGAATGTTAAGTTATAACTGGTATCTGGAAAATATGGCCTAGATACATAACAGCAACAGTGCCCTGCCACACAATTTAGTAGAAATAAAATCTACCGGGGAATAAAATCTTGTTGGAGTAGGCACTGGATGTACTGTTGAGGAAGTGAGCAGAATGAATAATCGATTCTTAACGTGTCAGAAAAAATCATTGCTTTTTAAAGTGAATAACCGCGGGGCAGTGATCGTTTAAACTTGAAATTCATTTGCAAATGAAACATCGTTAACTCAAAAGGATATTTATTCACGTGTTCGCGGATGAATATTGCAACCAGGAATGTTTATTTACTTTCACCATTGTTTACGAAATGCCGAGTTTCACTCCTTAAATATATTTCCCAGAATCCAATTAATCAACTCGTATCGAGTCATTATTTACGCTGAATGCCTTGCTTTGCAAAGTCGCAGTCGCAGCTGCGAAACAACTTTAAAGGCACTACTACACATTTGGAACCTCTTGTGGTTGAAATAAAAAGTCGTGACGTGCGAATTATATATTTTTGACCAAAGGAACAATTTCGCGTGGAAATGTTTGGTTATGGATGCAAAATTGTGGAAGATCATAATGACGATATTAATCACGCGCCCGAATCACGAAGTCCGTTGGAGGAATTTTAAGAAGCTTGTTCGGAGAAGTAGTTTTTGTTGACCGAGCCAATTTCAGGCCTGTAGAATATGTTGCAATCTTGTGACTCAGTTATTTGTTAATGGCTTTAAGTATACAAATATGTTTTACATATGTCGATCGTCAGAAAAACTCGCTAAGGCTTGCTTTTAACAATGTGCGCTCTGCCGGAATTATCGAAAAAACGAACATTAATTAAACACGTGGGTGTCAAAAACATAATTCGTAGGTTTTATATTTTCATCTTTTGTAAGTTTACGGCATATCAGAAGATTATCTAAACGTAACTTAAATACAATCCTTTCCGAGACGGTTTTTTGCTAGTCCGGCTGATCGTTTTTTACCACAAAACCGGTCCAAGGTTGAAGGTCGAAGCATCGTTTGAGCCAAAAATAACATTAACATTGTTGTAAATCTTTCAAATTCGAGGATTTATAATCGGACCGAACCTAAAGGGTTGTCTGACATCATCCTCGGAATGCACGACCACAAAGAAGGAGTGCATGCATATGCAAAGCTTCAAGAAGTATGCATTTGGATCCATGCTACCGTGTTCTAAATACCGGAGGGGTGATGTAGTGTGTTTACGGTATAGTTCACTAGGAAATTCACGCCCTATAGGGTTGTGTGTTAATATCTGCCCAATATGCAGAAATAGGGTAGTATTGTCTCATGCTCGAATTTAAGAGAGCATGTACAATTAATACATTCTCGTATAATATAATAGATACACAACTTGTAACAGAAGTTCTTTACTAAAATGTGCTAAATGATCATTGTTTTTTTTTACATATTTGTGTTTATGTGCATTTATTTTTAATGATGGTCACTCGAGATTGTTGTGTGTTTTCTAATACGTTAACGTATTTGAGGAATGCTAATGATTCAGCCATAATTGTATAGGGGTGTACTGAAGCATGAAAATCGGGGTATTAAGTACATCAACAACCTATGCATCATTTACTCTTTGTGTTCAATTAAATCATCTTCAGCTCCAACGTACATAGGAAGTTTAAGATCAGTTCGTATACGATTCGGAAATGATTCGCTTTTCCAGGATATTTTATGATTATCCTTTAGTTTTAGGAGTTTTCAGCGTTTAACCTAAATAGGACACGCACTTTTCGAGCACGTTTTGTTCAATAATATTTTTTTGACTTTTCATCGCTTGTCATTCGGATGGAGCAGCACTGGAAACATCTCAAGGTCTGTAATATACACTGCTTCTTTAAACTCCTTTTTTGCTTTCGATTCTTTAATATTAAGCGCGTTCTAATAACGTTACCAGTGAAGAGCAAATTGCTTTTTGCATCATTGCATTACTTTACGAGTTTGCGAAGGGTATCAGTGGATGTTATGTTCATTTTGAAGTCATTGAACTCGTTCATGTCCAATGTTCATTGACAGACTTATGAAAACTCATCGTTTGTTTGGTTTTGTTTTTATATTGTCGGCTTCTTTTGTTTTCATATTGCATGCCTCATCTATTTAGGTATTTATATTAGCCACCGAAATCATTGAACAAGTAGCCGCTCCAATATAATTAAACTGTTAATGACATTTAGGACCGATTCTCAATTTTTTTGACAAAATCACCGTAATTTATGGTCATTTTACAATGTTGCCATGCGTTCTGAAAGGTCCATTAGCGATTATTGCTGCTGTAGGTACTGGCAAATAATTCTATTTTGCGGTTTAAGTTTGTGGTTGGTGACTTTAGACAGTCTCCGTCAAGGCCGAAAGGTATTATTGTGCTACATGGAGTACCTACGCGCAAAAAATGTTATGATGTCCATAGCCATTACAAATTTTCATACAAGTGTAGCACAGGTTTTTTTACGCTCAAGACTCTGGTTATCATCATTATGTATAAGGATGCAAAATAACACTCGACATAAAACATTGCAATTCGTTAAGAGCTACTAAATATAATGAGCGTTTGATTCTGGTTCGACTATTGATCATATCGCGATCCTTGAGTACCAGACATTTGGGAAAATCTTTACAATTCTTTGGTTGATATTGTACCTGTTTTTTTGCGTTCCAAAATAACTGAGTGACATTTTCATCAGTCGATGTCCTAGGGTTTATGTATGCTGATTTGATGACTACCCCAGTATATCTTATCCAGGTGTTATCGTATCTTTCCACCATGCTGCTTGGACAGACATACACCCGTCTGCACGTGTGTGAGATCGTCAACAACCAGTCGTGTTGTCCCCCTCAACAAGTAAGTGTAGGCGTTGCTGACTCTACCACAAGGGCACTGTCACCAACACACTTAACTGACTAGGCCCTAATTCACCAAATCGACAATTCATCATCATCATCATATCCGCCGAAAGACGTCCACTGCTGGACATAGCCCAAAGAGTGCCAATTGACAATTATCATCTGACAATTTGGCGTACACGTCACGATGTTGACGATTAAACAATGTGCGTCTAATTGTCAATATCAGGTGACAGTTAAAAAAATGGTGAAATAGAGGCCAGTGGTAAACTTTTTTTGGTTCACACAATAGTCAGTTAAGTGTCTTTGGAATCGTCTCAATCGTCCTATTGGGCGATTGTGTTGTGTTGTTGAAGGAATATTAGCCATTTCTCAACCAAAACGCAAGACGGACATGTCCGAGAATGTGGAGTCAGCACAAACATTGTTGTTCGTTGTTGTTTAGTGTCGCATGCAGGCTAATAATGCAATTGATTATTTATTTTCTTTTGAAAATGTCACCTTCATTTTCACCAAGACATGACTGTCATCATTTATTTCTTTAATTTCTGCTTAGTTGTGTGGCTTCTGTTTTTTCTTCTGAAGTTAATGAATTCTTATTTGTTGTGGATAATTTATTTACACTAATTTTTATGATTATGATTTGATTGATTATTCATCTGCTGTTTTGTTTTGTTCTTATTAGTTTTCTGTTCAACAGATTGTTGTTTGTTACCTACTAGTTCTTTGAAAGATTTGCTTGTAGATTTTGCAGGTTTACTCACAGAATTTAAATGTTCTGCTTTATGATGCTTTTCAGCCTTATACGACGGATTTTTTAAATCCAAAACCTTCACCCGTGTACATCTTTCCTGTATATACAGTCAAAGTCAAGGACTAAAAGCCAAATTTTTGGTTTTAATTTAAAAAAAAAAAAAAAATTTTTAATTTTAACTGTTTATTTTCAGATCTGTGATTAAATTATATATATCAGTTACATTTAGTACAATCTTTAATATTTAAGATTATTTACTAAACTTTTTTATCTTAATAACTAGTTATATATACTTGAACCCTATAAACGACATCTCCCCCTATATAAATCTGTGAGAATGAATGATTGCTTACATGTAAAAAAGCTGTTAACTATTGACCACAGAAAATACTATTTTTGTTTATTCAACCTGTAAGTCATAACTATAAGCAACCAATGTATAAGCAACCAATGTATAAGCAACCAATGTATAAGGCGCGTCCTGATGTCCGAGTGCGGCGGGCATAAGAGCGAGACAGGAAACATTCTGTTGTCTATCTCGCTTATGCCCCGTATGCTGCATCCTACCGCGGTCGGATATCTGGAAGCATCTATGCCCTCACTTCAGCCCTTGTGAGTACAAGGGCTGAAGTGAGCCTAGAATGAGCTCCAATTTATACAACTCCTCTAACAATGTATGCGTGTGCGCAGGTGAGCCGGCACGTGAACGACCTCTTCGAGGACCTGCGCGATGGACTCAACCTCATCTCGCTGCTGGAGGTGCTTTCTGGCGAACACCTCGTGAGTATACACCCTTTCATTGTATATACCCTATTGAGTTTTACTTCAGCAAGGCTTTCAAAACAATGATTTTTCGGAATAAATATGCATTTGGACAAATTAATGTCCTGTGAAAAACCCGCTCCGCTCTCCTGCAATGCCTCTAGAGAAGACGTATGTGTTTGTTTTAATACAAATAAAATTAAGCTTAAGAGAGAAGAAAGATGACTCAATACAAACTAGGAGCATTCCACGGAAAATTGGTAAGTTTTGGAGTTTCTTTTTCTGCGACAATAGAGTCAAATTATGGTCAGAATTATAATATTCCAATTAAAATTGCAAAGATAACTCTCTATACTAGACAGAGATATACACGCGTTTGTACGGGACAGCTCTTGGAATGCTCCACTAAACAAATTTAAAATTCATAGATTTTGGGCAATCTGCGTCATAGACATCTTAGCACTTATTGCATAGCGATATTAGCGATAAAATAAAAAAGTGTGAAGATAACGCTAACGGGACTATAGATATTTCCACCATATCTTTACTAGCATATTGTGTACTAATTGAGGACGGTTTGCTTAAATAAAATCAAACAGTTACAAAGAGCAAGTTAATACTGTCTTAAAAGCATCTGATTACCATAGGAATGGTAAGAATCGATCCAGAATCGAATTAGTAGATGATAATGCAAAAATATTCGTGTCTCAAATATATTCAACGGATTTGCAAGCAATCCATTAATTTCACTGTTTTATCTATTTTAATGCGAATAAAAAACATGAACACTTTTGATTAAATTAAAAATAGGTAAGGATTCAATCAAACATATGTTCGAACTGAACACAATCTGTTTAGATGTAAAATGTAAATCACATATGAGGAAACATGGTGTTAATTAAATAGTAATTTAAATGCAAGGCTTCTAATTAAGATTGGAATTTGTGAAATACATGACCCTTAAACGTTTTTATGACCAGATTAGTCAAATTATAAGAGTTCTACTTGTCTACACATATTAAAATTAAACTAAAATCCTTGACGTGAGAGTTCATATTATATTTTTAAAATAAAATCTTAGGTGAATTAAAGATAATTATCAACATTAATAAACAGTTTAAAAAACGATATCCCGACTACGGAAAAGTAACTATGAATAATATTTTTATATATTTGAACTCGAAATTTTCTCCTCTTTCATTTGATCCCCCACACCACACGCTATGATATCAAAAGATTTTTTTCAAAGTCATTTGTAGCCATCATATTTTTCTTTCTCATACAAAATGTAGCCTATGTTTGACGACCGCTTTAGCCTAGTTGGTAGTGACCCTACCTACGAAGCAAGAGGTCCTGGGTTCGAATCCCGGTAAGGGCATTTATTTGTGTAATAAGCATGAATATTTGTTCCTGAGTCATGGATGTTTTCTATGTATTTAAGTATTTATTTCTCTATATAAGTACCTATGGGTTGTTTTCAAAGAAAGTGTACCCTAGTCAAGGTAAAATTAAGAAACATTAACTTTGTCAGGTGAGTCACGAAAATTAGCTGCATAAATGTATGGCAAATTTTCGTGACTCACCTGAAAAAGTTAACGTTTCTTAATTTTACCTTAACTAGGGTACACTTTATTTGAAAACAACCCCTATATCGTCGTCTAGTACCCATAGTACAAGCTTTGCTTAGTTTGGGACTAGGATGATTTGTGTAAGATTGTTCGCAAATATTTATTTACTTATTATTTATTCATTTATGTCACCCCGAGCATAATATCGATTGACACCCCGTTTATCAAAATCGGTTCAGTATTTAAAACGCTACAGTAGAGCATACACAAATACAAACATATACTGCTAAAAACGTATCCTAACGACTCTGCCGTAGTCGGGCAAAAACACATTCGAATTAATCAATCCGTCGTGAAGAAATGAATGAATTAATCAATCAGTCGGTCTGTCTGTACGGACCTACTGACAGAAACTCCTCGTCGGTCATCAAAATCATTTAATCCGAACTACACCCAATTCCAATTTTGAATCAATCAACAGACTAATGGCCACAGATTAAAAACTTTTGCACTCCAATGGTTAATTAAATTTTAAATTTCTGTCTGAGCCCGTTAAGGTGGTAATGTTGGTATCGCGTGCTATGGAACCGATTTACACCGTCGCTATAGATAACTAGAGTGATATATGGAATGTTTAGCCGCATGGCTTACTTTTGGCTTCCAAATGTATGGACGTCAAACTAGGTTAACAGTTATTAGTTATTGTTTCAAAAACATTACTATTCTCTAAAAACATTGGTGTTATTAATGTATCTGTCAGTTACAGTTAGCCCTTCCCGTTAATAAGAAAGAAAAAGATAGAACTAAAATAACTGCTATAGCTTTTGTACCAGTATTGATATTAGACCAATGAGAATTAAAACGCAACCTTCATTTGGTAAAATGTTGTTTTATAATAATGTTGCCTCTCGGTTCAAGAGAATGAAATAAAGACGTAATTGCGTTTCTCTGTAAAGACAAAAGATTTATTTACAATAATCCACTAACTAAAATACAATGTTTATGAACAAATTATGTAAAATTTACCTGTAAAGACAAAAGAAACAACATTTAAAGCCTTTATTACGGGTTTTGTTATTTCTATTCGGTATTTCTATTCTATAATTCACCATCAAAATTCACACATCATTCTAACCTCTTCAAATCATTTGACGTCTCTCATCTGTCACAACTGACACAAGGGTCCAAACTAACGTCACGAGCGTGCAAGTGATGTGATATTTTTACAACCATATAATTGTTTTCTGTTATAAGTAAGGAAATTAAACCAGAAGTTTGGCTTTTACACTGTTATCTACCCCCCCATCGACCGTAGTAGACAGGTGTGGTTGTACCGACCCGCCCCACCCCAAGCCAAGAGTTTCAAAAGGGATCCAAGGGGTTGGTGCTCTTAACCTAATTTGATATCGGAACACTATCGATCGTCTATCTAAAAAGTACGTTGCTAATGATAAGTAACCAGGGATTTATACTGGTATTCATAAAAAAAACCGGTCAAGTGCGAGTCTGTCTCGCGCACCGAGGGTTCCGTACAAACTTTCACCACGCTTTATTGAGAAAAAAACTATGTTGGTTTTTCAGAGATAATTCTTTATCAAGTGAACCAATTCCGATAATTCTTTTTTATTTGCTAGAAGGTACTTTCAGAATACTTCCATACAAATTTTAAGAAAAAATAACTCAACACAAGTATTAAATTACGAACTTAAATATGAAATGATTTTTGAAGAATAAAAAAAATACGCTAGTTAGAGGTATCGTTATACTTTTGCGGTGATATTTACGTAAATATTAATTATATACTTATATTATTTACAAAATTTTCGTTCGGTAAATTTCGGAGATAAGGGGGGAGGGGGGGGGGAATGGTATTTTTTCTACATTTTTACCACTACAGGAAAAAAAAAGAAAAACTGTTTTAGAATGTGCAATTCAAGCCCTTTCATATGATACTCCACTTGGCCTATTAACTAGACTTTTAATTTTTGCCCCCCTCTTATCCGTTCTTTTTTATAAAAATTAAAAATATATCTTTAATATTTTTTATTTTCCATACACGTGGATTAGCTTTGTTTACAACAATTTTAAATTGATAGCATCAGTAGTTCTCGAGATATTTAACTTTGTGACAGACAGACAGTCGGACGGAGTCGGCATAAGGGTTCCGTAAAAGCGGAACCCTAAAAGGTATCTTCCTCAATTATTGATAATTGTAGTATTTAAAAATTTTAGTTACATATGTATAGGTTTAGTAGGTATACATAGGTAATGAAGTTAAAATGGATAAGTCAATTAATAGATTACAAAAATATGAAATTATGAGCGAGATACACCGGGATTGAATATCTGCTGAAAATTTATGTATGACCCTTTTTTTAAAGGCAAGCTTTCCTTTTCCGTATTATTTTTTATAACTTGCTAGAAGTAACTCACCCATATCATGCCATGCCCCATTTATCAGTCACTTTTAGAATCCTAATTACCGTGAGGGCGTTTACATGCCACTTATTTACGATGACTTTCATGGTTATATCACGTGAGTAGGCATTTTTATGTTTTGGTTTTCATGATAATATTTTCAACGAATTTATTATCTTTCCATTTCTATGAAAAATTTGCTCCACTTTTTTATGGGCGGGTTCAGTATTCAGTATTCAAGTATTCAGTATTCAGTTTCTTTATTGCCATTAAGGAGTAAATCCATGCAGTAATACATATATGAAGGTACAATAATAAAAAAAAAAACATTTAAAAATAATAATCAAGAACAATATTAAGATCAGATGTGTCAAAATAATAGTAATAAGAAGAATAATCATAGTAAGTAGGTCATCACTCATCAGTTAACAAAGTAAATAGCATTTTTGTATGTAATAAAAAAATAATTAAAATAAACAAAGTAATCAAACACTCTCAAATCTTTAAAATAAACAAAGTAATCAAACAAAATCAAACACACAATCATTCAGGTACGAAAAATAAACAAAATCATTAAGTAAACAGAAACCAAATAAATTAAACAAGAACCATTAAAATAACAAATTAAAATAGATTAAATCAGAATCATTAAAATAACAAATTAGGATAAATTAAACAAGAATCATTACAATAACAATGTCAGTATGCCTATATTATTAAATTAATTATATCATTAATTTCATTACAATCTCATTCAGTCAAATATTTTACCAAAAAATTCATCAAGATTATAGAATGGCCTACATTTTAAGTACATTTTCAAATTAGCACTAAATTCTTTTATATTGGTAGAGTTCTTAATGTCCGGTTCCAGATTATAGACCAATCAAATTAGCTAAACCCGGACATAATTCGATAACTGTAATTTTCTTTTTCTATGATGTAAAGTATTGTTAGTTATAGTTAAAATAAAAATAATTAAACATTTTAGGGTTCCGCGTCATTGTAAAAAAACCAAAAATCTAATTTTTTAACAAATTCTGATTTCATAAGTGCAGCATAATATGTAACTTTGTAAAATTGCCTCTATTATGATATGACGCTTGCATTCCAGTTAAAGAAATCAAAACTAAACTAATTAATCAACCGGGACTATCATTAATAAAGAAAGTTCAGTAAGTTACACATTTTCTAGCTTATCTTACCAGAAATTATAGATAACTGCAATTTAACAATTTATTCTGAATAGTATATTATGTGTGTTGATAAATTATTAAAAATTAAACAGATTTTCTTTGCGGATTTCTAAAGTCACAAATATTGGTAGTTTTTGGAAAACCAAAATACATAACTACTTGGAAAGTGTTTGATTTATGCTGTCAACATATTATTAGTACTATAAGAAACAAGTTAAACAAAAAATATCCACGATTATTAATTAATTCATATTTTTTCGTACTAAAGTTTTAATATGAACCTTATCTCTTGCAGAATAAGGCCGTCATTGCTTTGCGCCTCAACTACCGACCGTGCTGTCGCGAGTCGCAGGCATTCAAGGCCGAAACGCACTGGCAGCGGTGGCGAAGCGGCGCGGGGTGGCGCGGAGGCGGTACTTGTAATGTTTGAGCTAATATGAAAGGATCCGAACGCTTTTTTCCCGGTCGGTATTCTGTGCTGACCCTTTCGTATTAGATCGAACATTACAGCCGGTACCACCTCCACACTGCGCCGCGCCGCCACTTCGCCACCGCTGTCAATGCGTTTCGGTCTTCATTTAGTATGGATAGGTCAGTGATTGTCAAACATTTATAAACACGAACGTGGCATTTACCACGGTTCGGCTAGGGTGGAGATTTACTGAAATATTGTATTCATTAGATCGATAATAACTAAATTGTTCAGCATGAGACATAATTATCGTGAAATGTCGATTACCTATTTATAAGCGCTCAGTCTTCTGTATAGAATTATTTAAATAAAATATGTTACTTATGTGGGTGCAGAAAGGGGCATTATTGGAATGATTTTTATTCGAATAATTATTCGAATTAACATTTATTCGCGAATAATTTATTAGTCTACACTTTCGAATGACGAATGATTAATTCTCATTTCATTCGAATAAATCATCGAATAATCCACGAATAATATTTAAGGATGCGGTTGCTCGTTATATACACACGTACACGAATTTAACACTATCACTACAAGTGTACCTATTTTCAAGTATTAATACCCTTTTCTACTAATTAACAATATTTTTGTGAGTTAAGTGAGTCACTTCATGGGGCATTTAACAGGTTTGTTTCAATATGTCATGTGTGTGGGCTTGTCCCAGGTTTTTCACAGGTGATGTATTTCTGTTGCCGCTATAACAACAAATCCTAAAAAACAGATTTTTTCTTTTCTTTTACAATCTTACACAAATCGATCTAGTCCCAAACTAAGCAAACTACTATGGGTACTAGACGACGATAAACATACTTATATAGATATAAATAAATACTTAAATACATAGAAAACATCCATGACTCAGGAGCACATATTTGTGCTCATCACACAAATAAACTTCGCACTTGGCCGGTTTTTTGTTTTTCTATGTGGCCAGTGTGTTATTTTATTATGATGAAACTTCAGACATTATAAAAAGGTATAATATGTGTCAAAAATAAGTTCGTAAGTATACCACCCCCCCCCCCCCCCCCCGATACTTTCAGTGCAGCCCCTGTACCAACCAACTAGGCTACAGTAGGGGGCTCCCATGCAACGAACCAAACTTGGCCAGTTGTTTTTTTGTCAATTCTTGACCCCCCCTCCTATCGTCATCCTGTTAATTCCTAAATGGTGACTCCTCGCCTCATAAAATGACTACCGTCATCCAATAGACCCCCCCCCCCTCTGTTTTGAAATGACGTAATATATTTTCGGGTTCCGTGCCTCGAAACGGAACCCTTATAGGATCACTTTGTTGTCCGTCCGTCCGTCTGTCAATACCCTTTTTCTCAGGAACGCGTGGAGGTATCAATCATTTAAAGTTTGAATTCCTATGCATAGTGTGTTTGTTGCATGCATTATTTTAGAATTCATATTTTTTATATTAATGCTGCTTTGCCTTAACATGGTTATGCTGGAACTGTATTTATATGTAACATCTTGTAAAACCCATACTGTAACAAAAAAATGAATTAAGCTGACATTTATATCAAATACTCAGGTTTACTGTCTCTTGGAGCTGTGAAAAAATCTAACGCCAACGCAATCAAAAGATACAGCCGTTTATGCCGCAAATTTCCGCAAGTTTTCGAAACCTGCAAGGGAATCAAAACCTACTTCCCGTGAACTCAGAAACTTGAAATTTGGTGCGAAGCAACGGCACAGATAAAAAAATTGTGAAAACCGTAAATTTTTAGTTACATAACTGAAAATTTACTTTCCAGTATATACTGACACGTACTAAGTATGTGAATACGTACTTAGTGAGTGTCAGTTTATAGTGGACTTGGTTCTATTGTACGGGGTGGTCCGGAACTCTCTGTGCGCGAGTCTGACACGCACTTGACCGGTTTTTTTTTCACCCGTGGTAAAGCCGAAATAGTAAAAAAAAAGCGGCCAAGTGCGAGTCGGACTCGCACATGAAGGGTTCCGTGAAATAAATTGCTGTTTACGATTTATGACGTATTAAAAAAAACTACTTATTAGATCTCGTTCAAACCAATTTTCGGTGGAAGTTTACATGGTAATGTGCATCATATATTTTTTTTAGTTTTATCATTCTCTTATTTTAGAAGTTACAGGGGGGGGGACACACATTTTACCACTTTGGAAGTCTCTCTCGCGCAAACTATTCAGTTTAGAAAAAAATGATGTAAGAAACCTCAATATCATTTTTGAAGACCTATCCATAGATACACCACACGTATGCGTTTGATGAAAAAAAAAATTTTGAGTTTCATTTCTGAGTATGGGGACCCCTAAAACCTAATGTTTTTTTTTCGATTTTTGTGTGAAAATCTTAATGCGGTTCACAGAATACATCTACTTACCAAGTTTCAACAGTATAGCTCTTATAGTTTCGGAAAAAAGTGGCTGTGACATACGGACGGACAGACAGACAGACAGACGGACGGACATGACGAATCTATAAGGGTTCCGTTTTTTGCCATTTGGCTACGGAACCCTAATAAAACAGGTGAAATAATTACAATTAATATCCGTTTCACCATGCACGGCGATGTTAATTGGTACCCTTGATGAAGCGGTAACCTTTTACTAACAAATTTTAAAACTAGGTATCAGTGTTCTGTCTAGGAAAATACTACGTTTTTGAGATATATTCCATTAAAAAGCATTCCTACAATATTCGTTCAAAATATTATTCCCGAAAAGCATTACGAATGATTATGCGTATGAAGAAGTTATTCGCGAATAAATATTGGCGAATAATTATTCGAAATATTTATTCGTCATTCGCGAATAATCCTATTTAATCTTAAACATTACATTATTCGTATTGGAATACTGCTGGCCAACTGTTAAGGCTCAATTTTGCCAATAAGGATATCGACTACCGTAGGCTCAAAGGACGTAAGGGACGAAATGCCCATGCCCATATCCCGTGAACTCTGAATCTTGAAATTTGGTACGAAGTATTTATACCTAGCACAAACAAAGGAAAAATTGCGAAAACCGTAAATTTTTAGTTACATCACTGAAAAATTGATGTCCAGTATAAACTGACACGCACTAAGTATGTAAATACATACTTAGTGAGTGTCAGTTTATAGTGGACTTGTTTCTATTGTACGGGGTGGTCCGGAACCCTCGGTGTGCGAGTCTGACTCGCACTTAACCGGTTTTTTTTTAATGCTAACCACGATCATGGCATCATCTCTTTCATTTACTTAACAGTTAAGAGTTTACTTATGTTTTCGATGATAAAAGCAAATCAATCGTTACTTACGCCATTTGGACCAGAGTTTCAAAGGGCGTAAGGGACAAACTGTGATTTTTTCATTAGAACTAAAAATCCTACAATTAGGATATAAATAAAAAAATACCATTATATTTGTTTTATTTGTACATGGCGCGGTCGGTGCAAAACACGTAATTGAAATAAACTCGTTAAGACGAGTTCGCCGCGCGCTCGCCCGCTGGCGCCCCACTCTCTCCCCGCCTCGCACCCACCGCATGCATCTGGCTCCACGACAAGGTCGCAAATATTTTCAATTAAGTATTCAATTTCTTAAGCGTGACATTAGCATGCTTACTTTTGATGAAAACATGATTATCGTACACAAATGGCTATTAGTAAACAAAAAAATCATAGTTACTATTTATAATTACTGAGAAATACATTATTATTAAAACGTTAAAAATAAATGTTTAATTATTGTCTTAAATGTCTAAAAAGACGCAATATACCTTAAACAGATAAAAATATCATAGTTACCATTTTGGCTTGTCTAGATAATGAGATCAGAGGAAAACTGTGAAAAAAAACGTATATGCGAATTTGATTTCAGTTTAATTTTGCTATTAAGTGATCGCATTTGAATGCACCTCAAAGTTATACTAACAAGGTACTTGGTTACCTTTTTTACTTTTAGGAAAAAGTTAGGTAGTGTACTTTAACTCGTGTTTTTTTTAACTACGGTTACGATCGCGGATTTTTTACTTAATATATTTCATTAATATTTGATACTGAATAGTAAAATCCGATAAAACAATAAAAACAACGAGTTTACGAATTATGTCCAGGGTAAGCTAATTTGATTGGTCTATTATTGTAGATTTTTATACTAATATAATTAAAGCACTTTCTATAGTTAGCAAAATGAGATTCAGGCAATGCAAGACCTAAGATGCGACGTAATGGGTATCTTTCACATGCTGGTTTAGTTTTATACGAGCTTAAATTTTTATACATGTACATACATATTTGATAGATATACAGTGCGGTGACTGTATATATATTATTTTTTGTAAATAGATGCCGATGAGTTTCGGGGAAATAACCTTCAATAAATCTAATACATTTTTTTTGCATGAGTAAGATTTTGCTAGCGATGGAACTATTGCCCCACACTTCAATACCATAGCGAATAATACTCTCAACATAAGAAAAGTAAATGGTTTTTAAAGTTTGCTTGTCACTTAATTTCGCCATTGATTTAAGTGAGTAACATGCACTCCCCAATCTTTTTACTACGTAGTGTATGTGATCATGCCACTTCATGTGAGGATCCAGTTCTATACCAAGAAAACGGACGGAGTCAGATTTCTTAAATGGTAGATTCAGAGTACAATCTTCAGAGTTAAATGCACTAGGTTCTATGTTCAAATGTACACTTAGGAAAAATGAGTATACTAAGCATAGAAAGCTTATTACAAGCTTTACCCGTTTCCATTGCCTATTGATTTTGTAAAGTTATTAGAAGAAGTACCTATGACAATAGAGTTATCTATCATTATCACTTTATCACGTAGTCTCTGATATCAACGGTCATCATTCTCCTATACAATATACATCCTGTTCCAATCGAGAGTTGTCTCCAATCTTTTTACCTTTATATGTCTTTCCAACCCGATAGGAAACTTAGGCTCTAGTCGGGGTAGCTTTTTGTCAAGTGAAGGAAACCATCGCTGTTAGAAATTCCTAAGAAAATGAGGAGTGGCAACATTGGGAATGCACAAAAAATCCGAAGGATCATTTGTCCGAAAACATCATTAAGCCGAAATTTCAAAATATCGAATGTCATTTTATGTAACAATATTTTTGACGCACATGATTTAATAGAACATATAAGCAAGTTAGGCTAATATGTACTAGCATGATCTTTCGGAATGAAATTCGGGGACAAGGCGACTAATCGGATTTATGCAGTGTATCCGTACGGTACTACTCGTAAAGTCTGTTATCAATAATAACCACGTTATCCCGACGTTCCAGCCGCGCGAGCGAGGCCGAATGCGCTTCCACATGCTGCAGAACGTGCAGATGGCTCTCGACTTCCTCCGGTACAAGAAGATCAAGCTGGTCAACATCCGGGCCGAGGACATCGTCGACGGGAACCCGAAGCTCACCCTCGGGCTCATCTGGACCATCATCCTGCACTTCCAGGTCAGTGCCAAAGTGTTTATAGCCCTCATCGATTTCGATGACGGCGACCCAAGCCAGGAATTTGTTCGTCTGTTAACTCTAACTATGTCTTAAAGACCCTATAGTGTTCCTGATAGTAAAGTTGCCCTGTTGAGTTATATGTAGGGGGGCTTAGCAGTGGCGCGTGAAAATATTCGATGGGCCACCCGGAACAAAAAATTTTATGAAAGAGTTTTGAGTATATGACTATAGGCTTGCCTAAAAAGAAAAGCCGGCGGGAATCGGCTTGTATGGACTGGGGCTTAGGTATCTTTTTGTCTACGTATAATTGTATAAGTACACGTGAACGTGGCGTACAAATGAACATAAACTACATTTAACGGACCGACCTGAACGTGTAGCTGTCGTTGCGACGTAAATATTTCTACTACTTATGGGTTTTAACTTGCGTTACAAGTAACTTCATGTGGCTTGTGCACAGTGATGTACCATGACGTACTTGCAGTCTTGGTATCTTAGTTAGACCATTATCTGGGATATACCAACCGCTTCGTGCGTTAACATATATTCTGCCTCGATGACTTTATGGCAACTTGTCAGAGGAAACAAGACTCGCGTCATCTCTGCAGGCCGTCCGCAAGGCGCTAAGTACAATAGTACATTTCGATACTAGTGCGGAAAGTATGTCAACGCCACGAGCCGTAGGCGAGTGTCAAGACTCGGGACGAGTGAAGAATGACATTTCCGCACGTGTATCGAACGACGTTTTTTAATACAGTTGCGAAAAAATAAGAAAAACAACAAGTAAGGAAGAACTGTATTAGAAAAAAATATGTTTGATCAACTTCATTATTTTTCAACAATCAACTATATTACAATGATGTTACAGAATTAAAGTTTCAAATTCCTTACTTGTTGTTCCTCTTATTTTTTCGCAACTGTATTAAAAAAAACCGGCCAAGTGCGAGTTGGACTCGCGCACGAAGGGTTCCGTACCATTATCTATAAAAACGGCAAAAAAATCACGTTTGTTGTATGGGAGCCCCCCTTAAAAACATTTTATTTTGTTTTTAGTATTTGTTGTTATAGCGGCAACAGAAATACATAATCTGTGAAAATTTCAACTCTCTAGCTATCACTGTTCTTGAGATACAGCCTGGTGACAGACAGACGGACGGACGGACTGACGGACTGACGGACGGACGGACGGACGGACGGACGGACGGACAGCGAAGTCTTAGTCCCGTTTTACTCTTTGAGTACGGAACCCTAAAAACGTCGTTCGATATACGTGGAAAAGTAAAAAGCACTAGTTCGCGAAAACCAACTTTCCGCACGCTTAACAGCTACGTAAAGTAGTACTTTTTGAGCAACTGTATTAAAAATTTGTTTTTAAAAACATCAGTGCATGACAGCGTAATCATGTGTAATGAATGAGGTTCTCTGGTTGCATTCCCCGTCATAATATGGGGGTCACAAGGGACGGGAAATAAACATGATTTTTTAAAAGTAAACGAGAGTACGCAACTGCGTAACGACGTAACCAGAGGGCCTACCGCGAAAGGCATTCGAAGTTTCCCCTCACTGTCATACTTACGAGTTCGTACTTAAGTGCGACAGAGAGGGAAGACTTCGAATGCCGTTCGCGGTAGGCCCTCTGCAACTCATACGATGACTAAATTATGTTTACTTGACGCAGTATCCACTCAGCTTAAGAAAATTACTTTATTCCTACTAGAGCTTCCTCACGCACGATTAAACGTATCAACTTAATCGAATACACTTTATAAACTAGGAAAACCATTCCTATTACCTCGTAGCAAGACTCGATATCCTTTGCCATGTTCGTTGTAGTGGTATTCTTGTACGTAACTTTGACACGTACTAATCTAATGATATTATGTAGATGTAATAGGATTATGTCTAAAAACACGCTATTGAGGCCAAGGTTTATGTCGTACAGCCAGAAAATACCAAAGAACGTTGCGGTTTGGTAAAAAGTGTAAAAACCATATTTTACGGGAAGATTTATGGTTATTTACTTATATTGCAAGTTATGTTGGTTAAATGAGTAATAAGAAATTTAATATACACATCAATATGCGACACGTGAACCTCAATAAAGTCTGCTGCCATTTAATTAATAAATGTATTAACATTAACCTATTTCTGCTATCAGAGCAGGTACTAACTATGAACTATGAATTTATTTCGACTGCGCTCTTTTCTGTGTTTGGTGGAAATAGAAAAGCGGCCAAGTGTCTTGCATAAATTGCAGTTTACGATTTATGACGTATTAAAAAAAAACTACTTACCAGATCTCGTTCAAACCAATTTTCGGTGGAAGTTTGCATGGTTAATGTACATCATATATTTTTTTGAGTTTTATCATTCTCTTATTTTAGAAGTTATAGGGGGGAGGGACACACATTTTACCACTTTGGAAGTGTCTCTCGCGCAAACTATTCAGTTGAGAAAAAAATGATCTTATTAGAAACCTTAATATCATTTTTGAAGACCTATCCAATGATACCCCACACGTATGGGTTTGATGATAAAAAAAATTTTGAGTTTCAGTTTTGTGTATGGGGACCCCTAAAACTTAATGTTTTTTTGCGATTTTTGTATAAAAATCTTAATGCGGTTCACAAAATACATCTACATACCAAGTTTCAACAGTATAGCTCTTATGGTTTCGGAAAAAAATGGCTGCGACATACGGACGGACAGACAGACGGACATGACGAATCTATAAGGGTTCCGTTTTTTGCCATTTGGCTACGGAACCCTAAAAAGTAGTGTCTAAACTATCTAGCTCTCAAAGTGTTTCGTTATCGAACGAAGCTTGGGCCGAACGAAAATCGTTCGTAATTTCTGTCACGGTGTCCGGTTGTTCTTTTCTACAGGTCGCATTTCTCAACCAATTCTCGTGAAGTTTTGTAAGCAGGTTTGTTAATTAATTTTTTTCAGTTAAATAACTTTTTCGTTTTTTAGGGTTCCGTACTCAAAGAGTAAAACGGGACCCTATTACTAAGACTTCGCTGTCCGTCCGTCCGTATGTCTATCACCAGGCTGTATCTCAAGAACCGTGCCAGCTAGAGAGTTGAAATTTTCACAGATTATGTATTTCTGTTGCCGCTATAACAGCAAATACTAAAAACAAAATAAAATATTTTTTTCCAACTCGCACTTGGCCGGTTTTTTATTTTTATTTATGCGACAGACATGTTGTACAGTTCACAGAGCCACTAGTATTATATGTCGCAACCGTAGCATTCAGCAGGTTATCTCTTGATCTCTCTTGGTTCGTAGGATAAGACCTAGTCCCACTTACACTTTGCCAGCAATTGCGCCAGCCCAAATTGGCAACCAGTAAGCGCCAGGATTTGGCAACTTGACCAGTCGGCTTCTTTTAAATTCAAATCCAACAGCCGCGCCGCAACAAAGCCGCGCGAAATATCCTTATTTGTGCGCCGATCAGCATTCAGATCACACTGGGTGACTCTATGGACTAGCGTGTTAGTAAATCCATAGCCATAGTGAAAAGTAGCAGCAGCGCCTGTCACTCTCTGAAAGTGATACAATACTTTAGTAGCTTGTTTAACTCCGATGTTTAACTTATTAATCTTATTATGTATATGAACATCTATATAAATCCCAAAAAAGTGTACCCAAGAGATTATCCGGTAAATATAGTTTTTGAGTGGAGGGAAATTTGACATTACTTTATGTAGTTTTATTTGCAATGAAGCGTTTTACTGATTAACAACGAGCTTTTTGTGTAAAACAGTTTTATAAAAGCAACAATTTGTATGAAACAGTTCGCCGCTCATTTAGGAGGAAGCCCGGATCTCACTCCCGCCGATTTTTTCGTGCGGGGATATTAATAAAGTCGAGTTCTGAGTTAAAAAACCGAAGACCATATCCAAACTCAAGCAAAACATCCGCGATGAGATAGCCGAGATCCCTCGCAGCATGTGTCAGCGAGTTTCTCAAAATCTGCGTAGTCGTTTGCAGGAGTGCCAGCGACGAGATGGGGGTCATCTCAAAGATGTTATTTGCAAAAAATAAATTGCATTAGATGTTAGTCACAAAAAAATTATGATCAGGAAATTAACTTTCATGATTTTATTTTCATCAAATTGTCTAAAGTACAAATTTTTTTGGCATTTTTAATTCATGTACCTAGTAGCTACTAGCTTCTGCCCGCCGTGCCCACGACTCCGTCCGCGTGGACCTCTTTTATATGATTTTCGGAATAAAAACCATCCTATGTCCTTCCCCGGGACTCAAACTATCTCTATAGCAAATTTCATCTAAATTGGATCAACGGTTTAAGCGTGAAGAGGTAACAGATAAACAGACAGACAGACAAACTTTCGCATTTATAATATAAGTACGGATATGGATTACAATTGTAATATTAAAGCTCCCATACATATAGTATTTATTGTTTACTAGCGACCCGCTCCGGCTTCGCACGGGTTTATACATATAAACCTTCCTCTTGAATCACTCTATCTATTAAAAAAAACCGCATCAAAATCCGTTGCGTAGTTTTAAAGATCTAAGCATACATATGGACAGACAGACAGACAGACAGCGGGAAGCAACTTTGTTTTATACTATGTAGTGATATCTAAAATAAAGTCGTGTTAGTTACACCATGCATTTTATAACTCAAGAACGGCCCAACCGATTTTTGTGATGTTTGATTTGTTGTATTTGTCTTCACTCCGAATAGCAGAATATCTAATAATAAATGCAAGATGTAAAGTTTTTTTTTTATACATTTTGTATGGTGTTACGAAATACGCGGGGTCAGCTAGTTAAATATAAAATTAGCACCAACAGATAATCCTTACGACGTAGTATGACGTTCGTAGAGAGGTTCTGTGTAATCTTTTGTAATTATAGAGACACCATGATGAAAACAAGTTTAATTGAAATGCGAATCGTAGCAATACCGCTCTTGGAACGGACATTATGATCTGAATACCTATTACCCATGGACGAATACCTATACAATCGTGTCATATAAATCTATAAACCGCAGGAATTCTTTCGAAGCAACTTGCGGCTTTATTACAGGTGACATTGTATCGAAACAATAAGGTCCTACTCCACTGGTAACCTGACCTGAATACTTTGTAAAATCAACTCCAGCGCTTTGTTTACCAACTTCACTACAGTGTTGTGGTTCGTTGAGTTAACTAATAGTAATAACAGTCGTAATTTTTCCGGCGCAAAGCAACATCTCTATTAGTCTCTTAGAGGTTGGTCGGTTACTGGATTTTGTATTTTTTTTATCAGATAATATCATACTTTCTTTTGACAATAATATTATTAGATATTTGGCAGTGGATTTTCGGTGAAGGAAAAACATCGTGAGGAAGGCGGTCTAATCCCAATAAGATCCAGTTTTTCCCTCTGGGTTAAAAGGTCAGATGGCAGTCGCTTTCGTAAAAACTAGTGCCTAGCCTATGCAAAATCTTGGGATTAGGTGCCAAAGCGGTCCGTTTGAGCACTACCAGGAAAAAACGCTAGGAGGGTGAATATTATCCGCTCAGGGACCCGAAGTGGATCTAGGCTTCCGATACGGGTTTGTACCAGCGCGCCTTATTCTGTGCGATCTGCTCCCAGTTTTATTGCGTGCAGGGCGCCTGTAGGTCTTTCTCTACTTCGTCATCCCAGCTGTATCTAGGCCGACCAACCGTTCTTCGACCGCTCGGTAGTCC
This sequence comes from Epinotia brunnichana, assembly GCA_963854355.1. Lineage (NCBI taxonomy): Eukaryota > Metazoa > Arthropoda > Insecta > Lepidoptera > Tortricidae > Epinotia > Epinotia brunnichana. Next base: position 5,506,941 of record OY977956.1, read on the forward strand.
TGCGTTCTTGGCCGTCCTGTCTGCTGGCGTTCTCTCAGGGTGTCCAGGCCATAGGAGTCTTGTGGATTCAATTTCTCCCGCGACGTTGGGCTTGAATGTATCTTAGTATCAAGGGCTTTTTAGTCAAATTTAATAATCATGAGATTAAATTTGGGGGAGGCCTATGTCCAGCAGTGGACGTCTTTCGGCTGATATGATGGTGATGAGATAAAAGGTCTAAAACTTCAAGATCTTCGGCGACCGCTTTAGCCTAGTTGGTAGTGATACTGCCTACGAAGCAAGAGGTCCTGGGTTCTAATCCTGGTAAGGGCATTTATGTGTGTGATGAGCACGAATATTTGTTCCTGAGTCATGGATGTTTTCTATGTATTTAAGTATTTATTTATCTATATAAGTATGTTTATCTTCGTCTAGTACCCATAGAACAAGCTTTGCTTAGTTTGGGACTAGGTCGATTTGTGTAAGATTGTCCTTGTAAAAAGTATACGTGTTTCGGTTTCTTTTACCGTACGCTGTCTTATTCCACATATGTTATTTGAAGTGTTGACAGAGTGTGTTGAATTACCCGACACGAATGGATGTCTGTGTGTTGGCACGTAACCGCGATATCATGGGTGCAAGATCACGACGTGGCGTTCAACTGTTACCGCACTTTGCATAGTTTATGTCTTAAGCGACTGTAACCCTCAAGATTTTGTCTCGCTCGCTCGATGTCAGCTCGATATGCTGTACTCTTCGCCCGCGCACCGAAACTTGCGAATATATCAAAATATCACTTATTTTGGAAGTAGATGCAAGTCGAGGAAATGCATTTAATGAACCATTTACCTATGTAATCGTAAATTGTTTTATCGCCGATCGTTTGATATTTTCGGCTTGTCTCGCTTCGCCTTGTCAGTGGAACAGCATCTGTTCTCGTTTTGATTAGAATTTTACATCCTGAATTTTCTTAGTCTTTTAACTTTAGTTTAAAAATATCTTGACCACACCACATCATTTTCCGCATGTATCGGATGGCAGTGATTTTTACGTTATATTATTATAACTAAAATGCGCCAATAGGGGTGTAGATTCAAAATGTATTATTACTTCAGAAGAAAGAAGGCAAAAAAATATGCCTAATGACGAAAATCCCAATCAAATATCTCAAAAAAATACGAGTCTACAACCATTTTAATGTTGCTTGTTAGAGAGAGAAAACGCTCGAGATCGTGACGTCACGATCCTCTAGCGTCATAGTAAATGTCAATCGTTCCATATGAAGGTGCGTTTTGCGCAAAAGAGACAGAACATATCCCCTCTTCAAATTTAGACACTTTCTTGCGTTGCTTTTTTCTCCATTTGACTACATTTTTAATCCTTTTTCGAGAAAATACAACATTATCGATTATTTTATTTAGTGTCTACACACCTCTATTGGTTTCTCTATATAATATATCTAATATTTAATGTCTATAATATATAACATTATAAATAGCCTACTTATTTTGAAACGTTAAATTACTAGTATAATAACTGATGCGATCTTTTAAATAAATCATTCATAAAAACTCCACCATTATCCCAGCCCACCCACATGCTCATAAAATGTCAATTGCATTGCGCAATTGCTCTTCAAAGAGATCGTACGAAACCCGAAACTTTCTCTGTCACATTACATCATTTAAATCCTGCATGACTTTAATACTTAATCCGTTCCAAATTGAACCTTACTGGCTCTGGATTGAAATGAAATCGAAGGCGGATCAATCTGAACGTACTTCCTTTCGCTTTTAAAGGGACGCTGACTAGTAATTTACGCGAATACGTTTAAAAAGTTATCAGTTCTTTTAAATGTGACCTTAAAAGCATGCAGTTAGACTACATTTTTCGCTGCTCGAGCGAATGAAATCGGAGCTTATGATAGTTACAATATGATGCCATTCAAGGATTTTAAATTTCAGAACGGTATTTAATTTTCGCAAACTCTTATTGCACTTTAATAATTATTGAAATTTGAACTTTGAGCTGACTACATAAAGGTGCTATTTTGAACTGTTAAATATGAGATGAGTGCTTTTTCCAATCGTAACAAGGAGCGGTCCAAACGAAAGTGAATCAGTATCTTTTATACGCATTTTTTTAAGTGCCTGTTATTACTGATTCCATGTAGTTTCAGTTCCAGTATGTAAGAAAGTTTGTTTTTAACTTGCGAGGTAAAGTTTCACAAAAAAAAAATATTTTAATGTGCCATCCAGGGCTGTATTTGTTGTTGCTAATTAAAATACTTCATACTTAACAAATATTTTTTTCTTTAAATTGGTTAAGGTCGGTATATTATGACTTGTTTTTTCGGCGGTCTCGTCATAAGAAAGTTCAGTTATGCGGTTTTGAAATTATAACAACGGAACCATATCATGTATTGATAATTTCACAGTAGGAATATTGACACCAAAAATAAATGAACAAAAATTTAAAATATGAATATTTTGAAATTTAAATTGTTCTCAAAAATTACCAATAAAAGTGCAATAAAATAATAATAATATTAGGTAGGTACTATCGAACCAACTGAATCATGATCATGACCCACCATAGAACCTTGTTACAGTTGACGAACATATGCACGATAAGTTAATAGGCCAGTTAGTTGTGACAAGGTTCCATGGTGGGTCATGATTCAGTTGGTTCGATAGGTAGTACATAGGAGAAAAAAGTAACACGAGATAATAAATAATTACACACATACTAAACGTATAGTAACGTAATAGTTAGTCTCTCTCTAACTCTGTATAATATTAGTATAGATTACGCTAGATGTAGCTCTTTCTTGTTCTAACTTGCAACGTGAAAACGGTTTTAGATTCGTATGGTATTTGAATTGGATTTTAATCATAAGGCAACTAGTCATCACTTTTTGGAATAGTAATTGAAGTTGCGTCAACAATCCTTAGCAACTTTATAGGAATCCCCCATGAATACGTCATTTGTATGTTAAATAAAACATTCGTATGTGATTGATGTCCAATCCCTACAAGACCAGTGTTGTGACGTCATTACATGACTCACCTGAGATCGTACGCGGTACGTGGGCAAAATTTGACAACCAGATAATCACTCATTTCACTTTCGCTCCATAAAGTATTGTATTTTATTACTTACTAGCGACCCGCCCGGCTTCGCACGGGTGCAATGCTTATAATAAATATAAACCTTCCTCTTGAATCACTCTATCTATACTGGGCTGGAAAAGAAGGTATCACACTCATATGCGTGACGATAACTAAAACTGTTATACCTTCTTTTGCAGCCCAGTGTAAAAAAAGCGGCCAAGTGCGAGTCGGACTCGCACATAAAGGGTTCCGTAAAATGAATTGCGGTTTACGATTTATGACGTATTAAAAAAAACCACTTACTAGATCTCGTTCAAACCAATTTTTGGTGGAAGTTTTTATGGTAATATACATCATATATTTTTTTTAGTTTTATCACTCTCTTATTTTAAAAGTTACAGGGGGGGGGGCGACACATTTTACAAATTTGGAAGTGTCTCTCGCGCAAACTATTTAGTTTAGAAAAAAATTATATAAGAAACCTCAATATCATTTTTAAAGACCTATCCATAGATACCCCCCCCCCACACGTATAAATTTAATGAAAAAAAATTATTTGAGTGTCATTTCTGAGTATGGGGAATCTTGGTTAGCCGTCATGCATCCTTTGCCACATTGAATCATTGTGTTATAAAATGTATATCTTGGTTAGCCGTCATGCATCCTTTGCCACATTGAATCATTGTGTTATAAAATGTATATCTTGGTTAGCCGTCATGCATCCTTTGCCACATTGAATCATCCTTGAAGACTAGGATAAATAAACAAGACTGCTTTATGATGAAAGGAGTTACGCAGTCAGCAACTGTTCCTTTCTTGGTACAGTAATCTCAAATACGATCCGATAGGCATACTAAAGCACACATACGCACATAATACAATAATAGTATAACAACAACATAGAAAAGTCTGAACCGATTTTGTTAAAACGTAGCTACGAACTATCTCGATCACGTCAGCTTTCGGTCAAAAAAAACCGCATTAAAATCGGTCTGTTCGTTTAGGAGCTACGATCCCACAGACAGACACACAGACACGTCAAGCTTATAACACCCCTCTTTTTGCGTTGGGGGTTAAAAATAGCAGTTGGTAATCAAAAATGGGCCAAATTACTACAATAATCTAGCATCATTTGACGTCATTTCCGATTACTTTGGCCTAGCTGGTAGATGCCCTACGAAGCCGGCGGACCCGGGTTCGAATCCCGGTAATAGCATTTAATTGAGTGATGAAAACGAACATTCGTGCCTGAGTTGAGACGTTTTTGGTGTATTTAAATATTTATTATAGTCTAGTGCCCATAGTAGTAGCTTTACCTAGTTTGGGACTATTAGGTCGATCTGTGTACTTAGGATTGTCCCCACCCCCAATATTTATTTTGTTAATGCTAATAACGTGAGATACATAGGTCATTTAATCTGGTACCGTGCCCCCGCAGTTTCATCATCTATTCAGCCAGAATCACTTTTACTTTTGCAACAAAAACAGTACCGACGTAGTTGCAAGTGGGGTACTAATGTAAACGGCTGAGACGCGTGGGTCGGACCTGTCGCAGCCTTTTAAGGAGAGCTACAGCGTGTCCTGTCCTGACGAATGATTAAAAAAACTTACGACCGTTAAGTATGAAAAAAAAAACGTAATACAGGTAGCGATAACGTTTTTGTAGACTAGGTATTACGCAATAGTGTCGTAGCTTCTTCATACGCATGTCGAATCAATTCCATCCCATCACCTCCATCATGTCTAGCAAAACATCGCGCTCGAGCTGTCTTTTGCACTGCTTTTTACAAGCTTTTAAACTATTCGTCTCTATCTAGGTATTTTAATTAGAAAGAGATGGATAGTCTATCTCGCACGCGGTCTTGTGCTGGCCGTGCAGGAAATAGAGAGAATTATAAATGAAACATTTGAGTACTTGTTGCCCTAATCTGGCTTCTTATATAAACTATATTAGCCAATCCCTTAGACCTAGGCTTAAAGATCCTGAAACATGAACATGAAATCTGTGATCTGAGTACTAAAAGGTGGATTTAAAGCGAAGATAGCATCGTGCAATGTATCGAAAACGACCGAGTTTCTTCAACTCCTTCTCAGTTATTTTAAACTTTTTCAACTTCAACCTTGGCTCTCTAACTGAACTATGATAGTCGTAATTGCTATATAAACCATGCCAGAAACTGAATGAGTATTTTTTTCTGATAAATGCATTAAAGCTTTCACACTTGACTACGAAAGTTTCGAAAGAAAGGGCCCAAGAATCTCTCTACTAAGTTCATACTCGTATTCTCGAGATTATAATTCAATTTGGTAGCGTAAAAGCTCGTTATAATACTTGTAAGATATATATCGTAACTTATTAAGCCATTAAACATCAGCCTCTAAGTACTCCCTTTACGGCGGGTCGTTAGAAATAATAACCGATATGATTATTCATACTGGCAGCCGGGTAGTGGCAAGGCGGCTTACCGTGTTTCGTAATCCTATTAGACTAAGTATTAGAGTTTAGTCAGAGGATTCATTCCAAATACTTACTTAAATAAATAAATAAATAATATTACGGGGCAATCTTACACAAATCAACCTAGGCCCACGGTAAGCTCAGTAAGGCTTGTGTTGTGGGTACTAGGCGATGATATATATAATAGATACATATAGATACTTATATACATATATAACATCCATAACTCAGGAACAAATATTCGTGATAAATACACAAATAAATGCCCTGACCGAGATTCGAACCCGGGACCTCCAGCTTCGTAGGCAGAGTCACTACCCACTGGGCTACGGAGGCTAAAATAGAGTCGGCTCTAACTATCATATCGTTCGATATCTTACTTACGTGCGACATTTGTCAAATTTGTATGCAACTTGACAATTAATTTCGAACAAAACGTCATCTCGACTGATATTAGAATAGAGGTCAAATCAAATTTCTTTGTTTTTCAGAGATGTTCGAAATTTAAATGAAATAATATTATCGAAATCGATGTTATTATTTAGCAATAATAACATTTGCACAGATAATAAATTTGTTCTAACAAAACAGTCTGTTTTTATGGTGGTCATAATGTGCGATTCTTGAACGCATCATGGAGGGTTTATGAGATTTGGATATATAAAATGTTTTAAAATTATTATTTTATAGAAGCCAGTTTTTATAAATAGTGTTTAAATTGAAAAAAACGCCTTTTAAGTTCGAATGAAATTTTATCTCTAAAGTAGATACGACTTATAAGGGAGAACCCGTCGTCAGCTTATTCTGTCAATTTTCTGTTACGTTACTTTGTTTCTGCTGTTCGAAAATTATATGTTGTGCTTTGGCCGTCTTCAATTGTTATGAATTGAAAAATGTACACTTTAAGGCTTGTTACGAGTATTGTTCAAAATTCCTTAACGTTAGTAGGTAATAAAGATTATAAATTGGAAATTATTATCTTGATGTTGTGTCAATATAGCTCAATCAAATAGTAATGAGGAAGTCTTGGTGCAGTCGCAGGCTGCACATAATATAATAGCATACATTATATTAGGTACTCTAGCTGTCCGCGCGGCTCCGCCCGCGTATTGCAAAGAACCTAGACGGAGCCACAGGATAACATGTCACATCATAATTATCATATCATTTATTTACATTAATCATACATCGTCATAAAATAGACATTTCAAATATAATATATACTGGCTATATGTATAAATTAACAATAACATTAATGTATATCAATATTCAGGATTTAAATAATTAATTATTTTGTATTATACAACTCGTCGGAAATATGTGCGAACCTGGCTTGAGCATACTATAAAGCTGCAATACGACAGATTTCTCCTGATATAATTGATCTCCGGCAAGGAGACATGGTGGGGGTGAGATTTTGATGGGGTCTTATAGAAGTCGGCAAGGTGACCACCAGAAGATCTGACAGCTTGGGATTTGTGCGAAGCGAGGTTCGCAGATATTTCCGACGAGTTATATGTATCTATGCTCCAATATGGCCTCTGTGTTCATCCCGAAGTTCCATACTTTAAACTAGTGAAATAAATTTCGATATCAGATTAGTAGTTTCGGTGTTAACTTCCTACATATTTACAAACGTACGTTTCACAGACATTAGCTCTTCAGTATTAATAGGTATTAGCTCTGCCCGCGTATTGCAAAGAATGTATTCAACCCCGTGGGATACAATATAGCCTTTGCCCATCCTGAAATTAATTCTATACACAGGTGAACGAATTTTTGAAATCGAATGACATGTTCCGGAGATTAACACACTACAATGTCTACAATACATGAAGTGGTTAATGAGCGTTTCACAAAAAAAATGCCACTATTATTAATTGTAATTTTTTCCAGGAGTTTTATGTTATTGCCACTCAGAATTAGGAGCTCTTTCGATCCTGGTATTCCTGGTAGAACAAAAAATGTCCCAAAGATATTTTTCCTATTGTGTTACCATTTACCATATACTTTGTATGGCGGTAGCACAATAGGAAAGTTCAAAAATGTATGGTTATTTTGGGACACTTTTTTACTCCTATTAGGATGGAAAGAGATCGTGGTTCTGAGTAGAAAAAATATGAAAGTTGCAGAAAATCTCGGAAAAAATGTAATGGCATTTTTTTTTCAGAAACGCTTTTTCAGCGGATGATAAAGCAATCATTTCTTAAGTCTAATCAAAGATGTTAGTTACCAAAAAGTGTCACGTATATACATGTAAAGCTCATGAATACAGCCAGTACCGACCCGTATGGTTCCTCCGGGCATGCACCCAGGAAGCCGGGGCTAGAGGCTGCACTGCACGGTCGCGGGTCAACGACCTGCATTGTGCGTCTTGTGACCGGACATTCGAATGCTTACCTATTCCGTGTCACTTTAACTTGTGTAGGCACCAGACTACTCATCATCATCATCATCATCATCATCATCATCATCATATCAGCCGAAAGACGTCCACTGCTGGACATAGGCCTCCCCCAAACAGTGCCACAATGGCCGGTCCAGCGCCACCCGCATCCAGCGGACTCCCGCGACCTTTATCAGGTCATCAGTACACCTTGTGGGAAGCCTACCCACGCCGCGCCTTCCGGTACGTGGTCGCCACTCGAGAACCTTTCCGCGCCAACGGCCACCAGACTACTAAACCACTAAAAATTGTTGGTTAACATTGAACTTGGTTATTTAGAGTCTAGACCATTGGCTCGTAAACTTTTGTTACGCATGGACCACTTTTAGAATTTCAAAATAACGCGGACCCCTGTTGAAGAAAATGAGGAAAAATAATCGTGTGTCATGTACCTACCTACGTTAAGAGTGAACGGAGACGCCGTGGACCCCTAGCAATCATGTCACGGACCTCCTCACTTTAAGAAACCCTGGTGTAGCTAGAGTCTAGCTGCTAGACTATTGCGAAGCTGGTGTAATTTTTTTTTATGATGAAGTTCTATTCTAACTGTCCTGGTCGTACCGGAACAAGGGCATACGATGGATTAGTCATGTACCTTTACCTTTGAACAGCTTTTTTTTTTAAATTCCATCATGATAAATTTAGCGGTTAAAAGGTATGTTTTACTGAATCTTAGATTACCATTGAAAAATATCAATGAATATTTTCGACTGTAAATTGCAACCCTTATAAATTGGCGCGTTTAGAATGTTCGCTTATGGAGAAGATCATTTATTGCATCTGTTCATGCAAACATCTCTAGTGAATTGCGTGAGACAATGAATGCTGCACTTCCAGAAATGTTCCGTTTTGTCAATGGATGACATCGCGCCGCAGAAGCTAGCTCATTCATGATTAATGATAAATCAATAAACGATATAGGTAATAACAAATCATTATGGCAGAAGCGCATGAATAATGCAGTTCTTTTGCCGTCCTTGCAATGCGTGTTCGTATGCAAATATCTAACTAATAATCGGTGAGTTTTTATGATTACACATTACACCATAAAAACTCGTATTTTAATAATTTCGCTCGTATACCTACTAAGACGGCTTCCTTATTTTTTTATCAAAACGGAAACGCTTCATTGTAATGAGATTTTTTGCACTGGCTTATTAACTTGTTCACGTTAGTTACTCGAAATACTAGTTCAAGAAATTCTAATAGCAATTATGCATCGTCTATCGTTAAACTAAGGATATAATTTATTATTTATGTACTTTAACCTTCTAATTTAAAGTAGTAAAAATTCTTCCAATCGAATAAAAATAATAAGTGGAATTCTTATCGACTGACTAAACGAAGTTGTAAACATTGCGGTGGGTGGCGCCATCTGTGTTCAATCAGTTGAACTATAAATGTAACATTCTGCTTCTTACTTCACTAGATGTCGCGTTTGTTGCTTTGTTGTGTTTTGAGCAACTCTTTGGAACACGTTTTTGCTGGTTATCCTGCCCGAAAATGTTATTCAAATGAAGACGTAGGTACTTCGGGGATGATGAATTCTATAATTTTAAAAATCCCCATAAGAAACCCATTTCATTATTAATAGTTTCTTGGTAAATTTCATGTATCCTATTGAGTTGCACCTTACACATTTAAATTAATAAATATAATTCTTACATAGTATTAGCAATTCCAAATATGTAAAGTGCTTTTGCACACCTCAACAGCTGATCCAGACATCGGCAACTATGTATATCTTAGTCGGGATCGACTTGTGACTCGTGTGAGCATAGTCATTATGTATTTTTTTAAGTGAGGCTTAAAGTGACCGTGACTTTTCTGGCACATGTTTCGTAAGATATTTTTTCGTGATGTCATCAATGCGAACGAGTGCCGACCTACAGGGCGCACGTAGGTCGAAAGGCCGCACCAGATGGTTAGCCCACGCCCCGCGCCGCCCCCGGCTTTCTAGTCCTTTGTACATTCCGATACAACTTCATTCGTAGTATTTATGTAATAGGCGTATTCGTGACATTAATAAACTATGGACAGAGATGAGCGTATAAAATCGCTATATAAGTGCCATGACACGGTTCCACCTCAGCATGGTGCTGGCGTAATTGCCAACGCTGATCCTCCGATGGGACAGTCAGGCGATTCCACGGTGTTAACACACACTTAAAAACACACCAAGAAATCGAGTGAGAAAAAAATACAATATAATTAAAAGATCTTGACAATAACTACATTTAGAAATTCTCGGCATTTTCTTGCGGTTTTTTTTATTTAAAATCATGTTTTAAAACCTAACAAAAACCATAAAAAAATAGCACTAGTACACCCCCAAACTCTACGCTTCTCATTCCGCACAGATTCATAACTTTATATTTCAGTTTCCGGTGTGATTGCATAACGCTTTTCCCAGGTAATTGAGGAACAGAGATCTCCAAGAGGCTCTTTAGTATCCAAGACACAACACAACATATTGTTTATAATCATATTCAATCGTAAACAAGACAAGTAATAAACAAGTCTAATTGTGATTGAAATGTATGCAGCTGATTAAAGCATAATAGCGATCCTTATACGCGATAACAAGTCTAGATCTTATATATAGGTCAACTAGTTGTATCTATGCCATTGTTACCATACGAGTATGTCATCAATCATCATATATCCATATCAGTCAGTAATAAGGTTGGGCCTGTACTGTGGGGGTCCCTGAAATATACTTACCAGATTCATGAACTACTTGATCTTATAGTGTAACATAGGTTACTTTCATGATATTATCTAGTAGGGAATCATTGAGACTTAGTAGGTTAGACCTATGTATTCCGGTTGTATTGTTACAAGGAATAACACGAACTGTTGCAAATGTATATAAGTCGACTGAATCCATATGTAATCATATCTTGTAACTATACATTCTCACATGTTTTATCTGTCCATGCAAACAATGCAGACTGCAATGGTAAGTCGTCAGGAAAGGCTTTCGCTTGGCGCTTACCGTTGTGGGCGAGAGATGGCTCTGTGCGCGGTGCGCGTGATTGTTGGCAAGGTGCGCTTGGCAACGCTTTCCGACGCTCGGCGATAGGTGGCGCTTAACATTAAATAAATGTATACGTCGCCTTATTTGAGAATTATAGGTACTTTAATAACATAATTTTCATAGATAGTGCTTTTCATAATCCTAGAAAGTTTTGAGCCTTATAGTTTGTTTTTGCAATATAATTTTAATATTGTACTTATTAATAGTTATATCTTGTCTTCTTCTTTAAATACTTCTTCTATAAACCCGAAGATTAGTTACCTACTTATATGAAAGCGATTCATAAATATATTTCCAGGGATATATGTTACAATTACCTATGTATAGTTGTTCTAGTAAATTAGTTAATTAGTTCTACATTAGCAACTTTTTTTTTGTCATCACATGTTAAACTTGATTTTAACAAAGACAAACTAGATAATTAAACCAAGCTAAGGTTTCATACCAATCGACCAAGCCGGCAAGACTCTTAGTATCTAGAATAATTGTCTGTGTTAGTCGAATGTCACATAGGAACTTTAGGAAGTATATTATCAGGAAGAAATAGCTCAATTCTCGACAGGTGTCCATACACCAGTTACACCACCCACACACATCTTGTTGACTTCATGTTTGAGCGAGTGGGCATATGGGCGTCATTAAATGTAGCACATATTGTTTATATGGTATTGTACTGTACATATAATTATTTAATTATGTACTGACGAGTTCATAAAATTGATTAAAAATAAGTGGGTATTGTTGATTTGTGAAGTTCTATTTCGATTGAAGTGAGGCAAGACTTTAAGTACGCCAACCACCCAATAAATGAAGAGTTCTAAGGCATAAGGTTTTTTTTTGTACATTTTTGAGTATAAAAACGAATGAGGTAAACATCCCAGTGCTTTGACACCGGTCCAATACTTGACATTTGTTTACCTTTGCTGCGTTAATCGTAATGTTGTGAAGATAGCTCGCCAAATGTCACCAGATGGTGCCATTTAGAAAGTGAACTAGCATTGACACTGCTGACATATTAAGCGTGGAATTTCAATTGTGTATCATAATCCTACCTATTTTGAATTATGTTCTGACTCACGAGGTCAAAGATAATGGAGTATATTACCTATTGCAAAAGTCTAAAGTTGTAAACCATACTTGCTGAGTATTAATCAGTTATTTCGGTTAGTTTTACTGTGGAATATTTTTACACGGCTTCTTCGCATAGGTATCCATTGTTGGCTTTAGAAATTACTCGAGCGAACTACAACACATCTACACCAACACCAAATTTTGACATTGTTGTGTGAAAAAGTTCACACTTAATACCTACAAGTGGCGGTGCGTGAAAATTTTCGATGGGCAACCCGGAACATAAAAGTTATGAAAGTGTTCAGAGTATATAACTATTGGCTTGCCTAAAAATACATTTTAGGCAAGCCAGTGGGAATCGGCTTGTATGGGCGCTCCGCCACTGATGCTTAGCCTTCTAGCATTCCCATAAATTCAAATGTGTTGAAGAAAAATCATTAAAACTTTTTGATCATATGTTCATAATAGTCATAATAGCAATCCGATAAACGGGGTTTGCGAATGAATCGATAAATATGAGAAGTACACTTGATTAATTTAGAAATCTTTCATGCAATTATGCAGCTCCCTTACTCTATTACTAGTGAATCTAATAATTGCAAGTATAAAACATACAAGTGAAGATTAAAACTTCGAAAATATATCTTGCCCTATTTGCCATCAAAGCAGCAGCCTTTGTATAATATGTATCAAAGTAATAATTCCCCATAAAATAACTACAATTGTTTAACAACAAACCTGCATACGCCACCGTCCGTCACGGCGGCTTGCGCCCGCGCCACTCGGCTCGCCAGTCACCTGTCAACCCGCGCCAGAGTCGTACGCGTCGCGTCCCGCTCCGAACAACACAAATACGAAACGAAACGAACGTTAACTAACACGAATAATACTAACCAGTGATTTGAAAAAATAATTGTGGTGTGTTTTGTTTTTTTAGTGACGTGAGTGGATTCGATGCGCGATTTTTATACCGGTGACAACTTAACGGTTTAGGAGTTGTTAGGTTTAATTGTGGAATCAGTTTTGCAAATGTTAAAGCAGATGAATAGAACTTAGGGTCTACCTAGCATCTGATTACGGTATTCATGATTTTTTTCTCACATAATTGTGAAAACAATCACTTGATAGCCGATCGCTCGTACAGATATATTGTGACATCTATGCAAGACATAATGTAGTCTTGTACATAAAGACACACGCAAAGGCATTTTTGTAGAAATTTATGTTAGCATTACATTCCAATTAAATAACCTATATTAGTAGCGTAGTTTAACTTAATTAAAGTTAGATAGAGCTATTTCCCCCAGGTTTAATTTAACAGGCAAATGCTAAAACGCGTTAATTGTTATCTAAAGTCTACGTAAACTCGTTTTTTATTAGGCAAGTAATTTTTATTGCCTACATACAAGGACTGCATTGTCTGAGCGTTTGACGTAACATATCAGCTAGAGCATGCAAAGAGCAAATTTGACGCAAGTTAACAAATGGCGTATGCGTGGTTCTAGTTTTCAATCACTTAGGACTTTTTTTAAAGTTAAATAATATTAATTAATTCTGTCTTATAACTATTGTTACACGTTATCTTTTCAAACAAAAATGAATACAACAATAAATGACGAATTTTCTAAGGAAAACCCTGACAAAACAACAAGAAAAGATTTTTCCGATTGAAAATTCATGAACTGTTAATTATCTCATAGAGTCTATAATTCCGATTTTGCATTAATTATGTATTATAAATGCGCTCATTAGTACCAAATAAATATATTTCTTTATTTCTTTCTTAGTGACCAATTACCTTCGCCGGCTCCGCCGTAACGAACAGAAAAATAATCACAGTTAACACTTTGTACGGTGCGTCACATTAAGAGAAGTTGATACTTTCTGTTAGCCAACGTATTTTAGGAATCTACAGATATTTGATGACGCAAAATGCAATTAGATGATAAATCTAGCCCGACGATTAAAATAAATTATAAAAATTGCAGAGTATTAGCAGACCTTATGCAGCAGGCAATCAAATCTACATACAAGCACCTTTGGAACAGTTTTTTACTCCGACATGACATCACTTTTTCCATAAACATATCAATTCAACATCAAGTAGCGATATAAATGTATTAAACCATTGTTAATATCATGTATTATATGTAATAAACTACCCGAGCATTGATCATATGGTCATAATAGCAATCCTCAACATAAACGAGTAAATTTTACAGAGTTAATCTAAAAATATGTGAAATATACTTGATCCACTTGGGAAGCTTCCCTTCCTTCGAAAAGATGTCTTCATTTCATTATTTTTTCCAATCTTAAATTTACTTGTATCTCAGGATTTATGGCTGACGTTTTTGGATTTAATGTCTCAGTGGTTATTTGGCTTCCTCATAAAATGCGTCACAGGATGTACTTATGTGACACTCGGTTCGCGCCCTCCTTATTAGTTACCGTAACATTTTACATGTCATGACACATTATCTCTTCAGACTGGCATCAAAGGACCAGATTTATGATAATATCTGAGTGTCTAACCCCATAACTTCGGTTTTTTTAACATTATTTTTTAAGCCAAACCGTCGACAGGACTCGTCCAGCCCCTCTATTCTGTAACTTGTTTTAAGCTCACTTCAACGCTCACCCACCATTATACCTTGACACCGCGATGCGTAGTAATTAAGCGTAGGTAGAGTTCTAGTTTCGTCACGGGTGACCGGCGGGGTGAGTCGCATTAACGCGTAGCGAATAACAGCCCTGTAGGGAATGTGGTCGCACATTCTCTGCAAAGATAGGCTACGTCAGTCACCTGAGAGCTCACGAACGACGCTCCAATTAGTTATAGTTCCAGTCGCCGTGGTCGAAATCGGTCAGGATGATGATGAATATCGGAGTAATACTATTAGTTTGGATCGTTTTCATATTAAAACTTCGGAGAAATTTCTAACATTAGTTTTGTTACAATGAAGAAGAAACAAATTAAAGACACATACGATGTGTCGATTAAATAATCCCAATTCAATGAATCGGTGTTTATGAATGGAAGACAATTTTTTTGAAAATGTTTTAAGTAAAACTTGTCTCAGTGATCGGATGATGGCTATCAAATTAATATCAGCTTCATTTGTAGCTTAAGCAATATGTCATTGTAACATTTGCAACTCAAGGTGCCTTTGCCAAGGGACAGTTGTATGTAGGTATGAATCTAGTTTAGCTGCGCATTCCTAATGTAAAAATTACGACAATTACAAGTCACCGTAAAAGGATCCGCAAGGCCTTTCGTAGGCGTCACCATTGACTGGTCTCCCCCGCAAATATAGCCCACACGCCAATAGCTAAATCATTTGCATTATTTCGATAATGTTCTAATGCGAAAAAAGGCGTCAAGAATTTAAGGCGTTCGAAAAGCTTTATGCTACTAATGGAGGGAGACGATTGTAGCTTAATTATATGCGGAAGGTAATTGATTTGGTATATGAAGATGAATAGTCAATGACGTGATGAACCCCAGAGTACCTTGTCAAATGTACTTCCGATAATTGAACGAGCTAGCGAAGGGAACGAAGTTCTCCGTTTCAGGGTTAGCAAAAAGGCTTTCGTATGTGTGTATGCTGGCTGGCTGCTCTCCTCTACAGGTCGCATTTCCCAACCGATTCTCGTGAAATTTTCTGAGCAGGTTCGATAATTATATACCTAGAGCTTTTTTGTTTATTCAATTTTTGGAAACTTAAAAAAAACTTTTTTAAGCCAGATTTGCCATGTCTGTTCTACGGCTCACAGAGCCACTACTGTTATATTATTTGTGATAATATAGCTAGGGAAAAAAATTGCAGCTTTGCAGCTTTTCTAAAAAATACAAATTCAATTCATACGGTAGATAAATAAACAAAAGTAGGTACTTACGACTTATAAGGGAAACCCCGTCGTCAGCGTATTTTGTCAATTTTCTGTTACGTTACTTTGTTTCTGATTTTCGAAAATTCTATGTTGTGCTTTGACCGTCTTCAATTGTTATGAATTGAAAAATGTAAATAAAATAAATAAATAAATATTTGCGGACATTCTTACACAAATCGACCTAGTCCCAAACTAAGCAAAGCTTGTACTATGGGTACTAGACGAAGATAAACATACTTATATAGATAAATAAATACATAGAAAACATCCATGACTCAGGAACAAATATTCGTGCTCATCACACAAATAAATGCCCTTACCGGGATTCGAACCCAGGACCTCTTGCTTCGTAGGCAGGGTCACTACCAACTAGGCTAAAGCGGTCGTCGTAAAGATGTTGCACATTGGTTCATCTCCAGGTACTCCTTTTTTCAAAATAGAAATAAAGCATCTGGATAGCACTGATACATACTAGTCGTAGTTATCGCCAAGTAGCTTGCTTCTTACGCGATGTAGTGCAGGCGCAATTAGCAAGTCCACCTCTTGCATAACTGTGTGCTTAACCAATATATACCTACCTTGTAGAACCTACAACGCTCTGTACCTCGACATAGTTCTAAAAGTGTTTCGCAGTTGTATTACCTTGTCTCAATATCATCCTACTGTTTTATATCAATATCGGAAGCATATGGTTTGTAATGTATTCAAACGGTATTGGCGCCGCATACTTGATCTCCCATTATGTCAACATGTTTATTCATGTTTGCTCTTGTATTTCGGTCAAGGTTTACCTCATTTGCCTTAATGTGCGTTTATCATTTCTAATCGTTCCCTTTGATCTGTCATTGCAGTTTTGCACGTGTAAAATCCAAGTAAATGTAGCCTTTTCTCAGCATGCATACTTAAATTTCTAGTGAAATATTCACAATTATTTACTTATTATCTTTCGTAAAGCAGTTTCTTCTACGTTGGTTCATACTTACTTTAAACCGAAGCAAGATGTTCTTAAACATTTGCCTAAGACTTAACTCGCCAGGCCTTTACATGCCAAATAGGTACGATGTCACCGGTTGCTGTTATGTTGTGGGCATGTGACGTCCGCCGGAAGGGTCGCACCATATTAGGCGCCCGCGCACCGAATATGGCCGCCGCCTAATCCGACAACCAAAGTCACACCTTTCAATTTCAACTTTTTCAAATTCACTTTCAAGATCCATTGTCTAAAATTCCCACTTATTGTCGAGAAATGAGGTTATCTAAAGTTGTCACCGGTATTATGATAGAAACGCGAATCGAATTGTTAATACAACATTTGTCGTAGTCTGCGAGCGATGTTAAAATTACGCCTGTGAAGGCGAGAACGAATCGAAAATGTCGATGTACAGATTCGTGAAAGAGGGCGGCAGCAGCAAGCGTCTCTTCGTGCAAGGGACGCTGGAGAACGACGACTCGAAACCTTTGAAGTCCAGCCTGAAGAAATCGACACCGTCTCCCGTCGGCTCCCCTATTACGACAAGCCTCAACTTGGCTTCGGTCCCGAGGAGTCTAAGGGACGGATTAACGAAACACGAGACGGTGTTCGATGGGAACTACCCGGGCATGGAAAGGACGTCGAGCTACCGATCTGGGTCGTACCGCGAGGAAAACTACAATGGACGGATAGTCCATGACGGGAACCAGACCCACTTCGAGTACGACGCGGCTGACGGCGCGCTGGCCGTGCCCTCCTCGGCCGGCGGCTACGGGGTGTCGGAGCTGCAGGCGATTCACACGAACAAAAGATTGTCGACCGAGATACTGGGCTCTTCGCTAGAGTCCACGAAGATCTCGAAGAAGGACGAAGCCGGCCAGAGGCGGATCACGACCAGGATCGTGAGGAAGGTTACCACCCTGACGCGAGGGGAGGAGAAGGCCTCGGCCGAAGACTTGACGCGCCGCGGCGAAGCGCGCGAGGTGCACAGGTCCGCCGAACACTACAGGCATGTGGAGATGGAGGCGACCCACCCGCGAAGAGTGAAGGTAATTAGTTCCGAGAAATTTTAATTGCGGAAGCCATCTTTTAAACCAACGGAAACAGATTGAGTTGTCATGATAATGTCCATTACGACTGGTAATGTGTTTAAGTAGTTTGCTTTTGATTTTTTACGTGCTTTATCAAGATTCTTGGTCTGACCAATGCCTTCGATCGTTCCTGTTTCTGTTCAAACTAATTTGAACAATTACTCGTTCAAAGTTCATCTAATCTGTGGTCTATAAACGACAGATTGGAGATAATTTGAAGTACCCGAAAGATTTAAAGAGGCCGATAGCTTAAAAGGTCTCATCAATCTTGAATTAAGTCATTTACGGTTATTTACGGTTAACGCGCCGCGCCGGTTAAAATCAGTGGTTAAATGATCGCGCTTTGGTATGACCAAATTGCCTAGTATTAGAGAAATGAGTGATCGCTCTGCACAAACTACTATTACTGGGTTGCAGGCTATTATTAAGTATCCGAATGTTTACTGAGAAAACGCTAAGATTCAGTGTTAATGTTTATCTTCATAGAAAATAACGACTTGACTGTCGGTGGGGAGTCAGGATCAATTTGATCAACATAAGAGTTTGCATGTCTTTAGAAATACTTAGACGCTCCATTTAGACATTTTATTTCATAAAATATTGGCCTACTTGTGTAGAAATGAATATGCTAATTAACAAAATAAAAAAGTCAGAGGTACACCTAACGAAGCAGTTAATAAATCTCTCCGAGTGAAGGATGATTCATTAAGTGCTTCAATGCATCACACTAACCGTTTCAGATACACTTCCTAAAATAGCCTGCTCCTTATATGCTTTATAAGGTTCAGAGTTCCGATCAATTATCACTTTCATATCGAACAGATATTAGCTCAACGGATTGGTAATTTCCAACGGTTCTGAGTTTAAACATTTATTTCTCCTTTATAGACCTCATGGCAAAACACATTTTAGGGTTTCCTGGCTACATTAGATTCTACCATTCTAGTTCCTTGAAGTTTTGCCCAGTTTTGAAATCACAAACCTACTCTAGTGCCCTAGTCACACGACTAAAATCGTTCATTCACCAAACACAGATCGACCAGCGATATGGGGATGTGACATTGTAATCTTCATTGTTTCATTGGCTCACTACAAAGATATTTTCCGTGGTTTCGGCACCAAATAATGTACCTACCATTTAATCCAAATATAAACCAAGTAATCTTCGAACCTGTTCCTTAATTCATGGCTTTTTAAGATCCACAACCACAACAACAACACTTAAGTACCATTGACCCCTTCCATTTACAGAGATGAAGATTCGGCTATAATATCTGTCTGTTTGCTCTCTCTTTAGATAAATTAGCTTGATCCGTATTGGGCTCTTACTGGGTTGTACAGTTCGCTCACATATGGTCGAGATGTAACGGCCCGCTCTAAATGTATCCGAACGTGTGAAGGATGCGCGGGAGTGGTTTTAATGCACTAAGTAGAACATTTTTCAACGTCTGTCTTCATTCGCCATTATTGTAGGACTAGACATAAATGGTTTTCTTTTTTGCGGACAATCTTACGCTATGTTTGACATTTTTGAAAATCAATCTTGTTCGTGTGATGTTTTGTAAATGTTGCTTGAATTGTTTTTGTTTTTGAAAAAGCATGTAAACGACTAGGCGACCGCACTGTAAATGTATTATGTGACTGAATAAATGAAATGAAATATCGTTTTACACCCAAACTAACCAAAGCTATGGATGGAAAAATAAATAATACTTTATATTTATACATTGAAAACATTCATGAGTCAGGAATAAATATTCGTCTTTACACAAATAAATGCCCTTACCGGGATTCGAACCTAGGACCTCAACCTTCGTAAACAGGCATCATACCTAGGCTAAAGTGGTCATGAAATTAAGTGAAGTTACCGGCATCCCTATAAGTAGTCACAACTAGACGTACTCTGTTTATCTGTGTGTCTGTCTGTGGCACCGTAGGTCCTAAACGAATGGACTGATTTTAATGCAGTTTTTTTTGTCCGAAAGATGACGTGATCGAGATGGCTCTTAGGTACTTACGTTTCAACAAAATAGTAACTTTGAAATTAAAATGTCCGGCTTTTTTCCACTTATCTAAGTTGTTAATTATCAGAACGTCTTAAAATGTCAATATTTTCACAATAAAATTGTTAATTAGACTGTTATTAAAAAAAATCTAATCCCAATAAGGTCTAGGTTTCCCTCTGGGTTGGAAGGTCAGATGGCAATCGCTTTCGTAAAACTAGTGCCTATGCCAAATCTTGGGATTAGGTGTCAAAGCGGACCCCTGGGCTCCTTTAGGGGCACAACCGGGAATAACGCTAGGAGCATGATGACTGTTATTAAAAAATATATATATATATTGTCAGTTCCTAAATTCAACCTTTAGGGACATCTTACTTAGGTAATTGAATTCAATGAACTATGTATAATTTTTGTACTACATATTTAATATTCAAACGAGTAACTATTTGAATGCTAAATAATAATATTTTAGTTACATTTAAATAGCCCTCACTACGTCATCAGTCGTAAAAAATAAACTATATCCGCGCTGAATAAATTCTAGATAGCGATCGCAAGTAGGTATACCAACACAAAACCGTTCTACAATTAAAATTTTGAGGTGCGCACGAGTGGAAAAGCCGCCCGTGACGTCATCGATGAGGTCACAGCGTGGGTGACGCCGGCGACGGTTAAGGTCCTAATAAGGCTAAGAGCATAAGCTGGATTTATAATGGATCTGTCATAAATGTAATGATATATACGACTGCCCACTTGGCAATCGATTATTAAGAGGTGGTCGATACCACACAGTTAGGCTGGTTTTCCACCAAAGCTAAGCTGCGAAGCTACGTAATCAGTATTCATGTTTTTTTTTTATCGTATTGCTTACAAATTTCTCTACTAAATACGATGTCAGATTAAAGGTAAGAATCCGTTGAAAGCATTCATATTAGATCAGGTGGGAAAGCAGACAAGAATAATAAATCGGGAATTTGGACCTTTACTTAGAATTCACGGCATAATTGTAGCTCTGGCCCCGTAGCATGGATGACCTTATCACGCGATAAGTGACATGATAGAGCATCCGTCCCTGGCTGCCAACGTTGGATAGAACGAGACGACGCGCTTATCTTGTCACTTATCGCGTGATAAGGCCATCCATGCTACGGGGCCTGCTCACTCGTTTGTCATAGTTTTAATGATTTTATCTATCCAAATATCATAAACCCTCCATGATGCGTTCAAGAACCGCACATTATGACCACCATAAAAATAGACTGTTTTGTTAGAACAAATTTCTTATCTGTGAAAATGTTATTATTGCTAAATAATAACATCGATTTCGATAATATTATTTCAATCAAATTTCGAACGTCTCTGAAAAACAAAGAAATTTGATTTAACCTCTATGCTAATATCAGTCGAGATGACGTTTAGTTCGAAATGAAATGTCAATTTGCATACAAATTTGACAAATGTCGCACGTAAGTAAGATATCGATCGATATGATAGTTGGATTCGACTCTAGTTTGTCTCTGAATTAAAAAAAAACTATGACAGCTGCCAGAAAACAACGCCGCAATGCCGGTCATAATATGCGGCTCCTGAATGCATCATGGAGGCTTATGATATGTGGATAGATAAATTAGTGTGTGTAACTGTAAATAGTTAGGCATTAAAACACTCGTGTGATGTTATTACCCACGCTCGTGTTTAATGCCCTTCATTATGTACAGTCACATAAACTACTATTATTGGTTACCTATCACTTTATTTAGTTGGGCTGCCCAAAGTCTTGGGACCCGTGATACGAAAATGTCAAAAACAAAAGCTGTTATTTGGTAAAATATCTCGCAATCTTTTAGCTGTTTGGATCCACAAACGCTTAATTATAAACAAACATAATATTTCGTTGTATACGTTAGAAACAAATATGGCGTGGCTATGAATAAAAATCACTGTTATTAAAGCAATAGCAAACCATCAACCGTTTAGCTTCAGGCTACACTTAAATAAATAATTGCAGAGATTTTACAATTGCTTCTTAGATCTGCGCGCAAAATTATGACCCTAAGCAAAATATTAGTTTTTGTATTTATAAACACATCCACGGAGTTATTTGTTATGATTAAGCTGTTGATTCTACAACGTGTCCCAAAACTCAACGATAAGCCGGCACCAGAGGATGGAGCTACTTATGATTAGTCGAGAAAAAATAAGGAAAAAAATATATCTAAATTATTTTAGAAATTACAGAAAAAAAATGAAATTCATCGAAAATCGACATCCCTAATGGTATTTTTAACGACCATGTCTACAAATATTCAAATATTACTGTTTTTTTTTGTTTTTGGAAACTTAAGTAGCCCTGCTATCTAACAAAGTTCTTAAAAATACCATAATACATGTAGTTTTTACACAAAAAATAATCAAAATCGATTTTGTCCCTACAATTTTGAAAGATTTTTTCTTACAGTCCACTTTCAATCATCATGGTGTAAAAAAATTGTATTGACACCACAATGGCAATTATTTTCAAAAGTTGACGCAACTAACCAAGATTCCAAAATGGTATAATACTTTAGGAAACCTATACACAAAAAAAAACAACGAATTTTTTAACAAGAAAGAAAACGGATAAAACGATCATTTCTAAGGCGATGTCATGTCTGTATTAATTCCGGTGGCAGGCAATTTGAACATTTACTGTAGTATTAATAATGTAGTAAATGAATTTAAAAAAATTAAAAAAAATTTTACCATTTCTTTGCATTTATTCAACATTTTTCAACAACAAAAATCCTTTTTTGGGTACAGTAAAAGTGATTACCGCCAACATTAAATAATGTCGATTCTTGTTTAAAAATTCGTTGTTTTTTTTTGTGACTAGGTTTCCTAAAGTATTATACCATTTTGGAATCTTGGTTAGTTGCGTCAACTTTTGAAAATAATTGCCATTGTGGTGTCAATACAATTTTTTTACACCATGATGATTGAAAGTGGACTGTAAGAAAAAATCTTTCAAAATTGTAGGGACAAAATCGATTTTGATTATTTTTTGTGTAAAAACTACATGTATTATGGTATTTTTAAGAACTGTGTTAGATAGCAGGGCTACTTAAGTTTCCAAAAACAAAAAAAAAACAGTAATATTTGAATATTTGTAGACATGGTCGTTAAAAATACCATTAGGGATGTCGATTTTCGATGAATTTCATTTTTTTTTCTGTAATTTCTAAAATAATTGAGATATATTTTTTTCCTTATTTTTTCTCGACTACTCATAAGTAGCTCCATCCTCTGGTGCCGGCTTATCGTTGAGTTTTGGGACACGTTGTATAGATCTCGAAAAATGGTGGCAAGATAGCAAAATGAGGGTGATTTATGTCAATAAACCTAATATAACACAAAAAGAAAGCAAAGCAAAAATACATCGTGTGTCAAAACGTGTAACTCGTTAAAATAAAGCGGCAGATTTGGATCGAAATTTAAAATAGCAGATCGAAAGCCAGAGATAAGACCACAATAATAGCATAGACATGACGACGACGCCTAAAGTTCAGCTCTTGAAATAACTGGAATAATGTCAGGAGTTCAACCGTCTCAAGACGAAAACATTGCACAAGTTTACTTGATAAGAAACCTTATAATTTATATCATTAGAATCATAATAGAATCAACGTTTGCGCTCGCGTTTTACTTACATTCGAAATTCAAAATGAAGATGTTCAATTCTTTTTTAATTAACGCGCTGTAGGAATCCATTCAGCCAGTGAAAGTACGTTATCATTTTAATTCCATACAATGAATAGATTTTCTCTTAATTAGTAATAGGAAGGCTCGGCGTGGGCGATTTGTTCGGTTAACTAACCATGAGATATGCGCTTACATTGTCGTGAACATGTTTAGTTCATTTACATGCCCTAATTTGTTGTTAGAAAACCACGTGTATCAGACAATGAAGGTATAATGAAGGTAGGTTTGTTCCTGAGTCATGGATGTTTTCTATGTATTTTAGTATTCATTTCTCTATATAAGTATCTATGTCGTCGTCTAGTACGCATAGTACAGGCTTTGCTTAGTTTGGGACTAGGTTGATTTGTGTAAGATTGCCCGCAAATATTTATTTTAAATAATTAATTTAATCTAGATGACAGTACGGTCAGAAATAAAGCTCAAACATTTTATAGTTCAAATAAAATTTGCACGAAATCAGAAATCATATTTTAACGAGTTATACCTATTTTTAGGTCTGCAAAAGTACTATATTGTGTTTAGCTTGTATAAATCGTCTCACGGCCCGCTGCTTCGATTAAAGCATAATTGCATTCGGACTGTAACGATTTTGCATAAATTGCAATGCCAATGTCAGTGTGTAGTTGAAATTGCGACAATTATTTAGCGTTTGACATACAACGACGATTTATAAAGCTAGTATAAATGGAGTAAGACAATAGATTGATAATTTCGCTGATTTAAAAATAAGATGACGTTGATTTTCCCGTTACAAGTAAATTTCTAGTGTGTGATATTCGCTCATAAAAACGGTATGCCGCAAGGGGCCCCCTTGAGTCCACTGTTGCATATAGTTGGTAGTTGCATATAATTACTCTCCACACTTAATGCTTAACGCTTTTTGCTCATTTCTATGCTCTTTTGCATAATCATGTGCTTTCTTTTGTTTAGTAATTAATGACCCATAGTATCAATTCAATACATGCCTAGACATTTATTAAGCCCGTTAGCTATAGGCGCTTGTAGTAATAAAGGTGTACTTACTATTTCATTTATTTATACTATGACCAGTATTTTGTCAGTTAAGATCTTTATTTCTGTGTTGAACTTATATCCAGCACCAGCAATCTTTTTTTCTCTGTTGACTGGTAGATAATGCCTTATAACATTAAGTTCACTTTTTTACTTTGTGTGCCTATCTGTAACTATATAATTAGTTGGGAACGGAGATATATCTTCTAGGAAGTCCTATCTAAAGATATTTTCAAGAAAATTCGTTTATTAAGTTGAGGTTCTTTTTGTATATCGCTGGGTACGTTTTGTCATCATGTGACAATAACTAACCTGGGGTAGAATAAGAAAATAAAGGCTTTACCTACGCAACAGATAAGTAGGTACTACGGATATTACCAAGTGTAATGTTTGCAGTTACAAATGGGAGGTGAGAAGGGTGCAGGAGTTAATATACGTGACGCAACCTGTAAATGGCTCATAATCATACTTAAACTCCATCCAGTCAATGTTCTGACGTCACTTTAATTGGATAATTAGACAGTTAATCCAAAGAAATAACTGACTTGACTAAGTATTTTAAAGCTTAATGGATTATGAAGAAAAACATCTGTCGAGGTAGTTGAACTTTGAGGCAGTGCAATTTACTGAATCGTGTGACGGGTCGTCTTGTAGCCGATTGGATTTCGCGGATTAGACACACTAGAGTTGTTCCGTGCCCGTGACGGCGGTAGTTGGCATCTGAGCGTTAGAAGACGTCATATAATCCAAATAACTACGACTTAGAAAAGTTGAAAAACTCCCGACATTTTCATTTCAAAGTTCAATATCTCAAAAACGGCTGAACTGATTTTGTTGAAACGTAGCTAAGAACCATCTCGATCACGTCAGCTTTCGGATAAAAAAAACCGCATTCAAATCGGTCCATTCGTTTAGGAGCTACGGTGCCACTTACAGACACACACACACACACACACACACACACACACACACAGAGACAGACAGACAGACACGTCAAACTTATAACACCCCTCTTTTTCCGTCGGGGGTTAAAAATATAATCCAAGACATGATGAGCTAGGCAGATAAGTTTGTAGTATATACTCTAAGTATGCAATTCTATCTTATAATAAACCGATGGCCGCCCCAACGGCGGAAAGGTTCTCGAGTGGCGACCAAGAACCGGAAGACGCGGCGTGGGTAGACCCCCGACAAGGTGGACTCATATCCTGGTAAAGGTCGCGGGAGTCCACTGGATGCGGGTGGCGCAGGACCGGTCACTTTGGCAGTTTGGCACTATTTAGGGGAGGCCTATGTCCAGCACAGGACGTCTTTCGGCTGATATGATGATGATGATTATAATAAAGAGATAGTTTGTGAGGCCGTATGTTGGTATCTAGTTCGATCGTCTGTTGGTAGTAGGTAATCTCCGGCACTATTCATTCGATTTCCAATTCTTTAAGCAGTGGAATGGACGTTCGGGATAGACATTGGCTATATTTTAATTTACTCTATTTAAAACTAGGTTCTGCCCGCGACTCCGTCCGCGTGGAACTCATTTATAGTAGCTCCATACAAACTAACCCCCCCAAGGTGACTCCTTAGGGGATGATTTCCGGGACAAAAACTAACTGTCCTTCCCCAGTATTCCAAATAATATATCTTCATGCCAAATTTCATCTCAATCGCTTCAGCGGTTTAAGCGTGAAAAGGTAAGGAGGTAAAACATACAGACAAACACACTTTCGCATTTATAATTAGTATGGATTATAAGTATTATAACGCTACGCACGTATAATTTCTCCGCTTTGTAGCGGAAATAGCTCGTAGAGGCATGACTCACATGTGAGTCATTGATCTTGAATATTCTTACAATATACGTGGCAAATAACATCTTCACCAATTTTCACGTCTCTATAGCCCGGTAGCAGTCATAAATCACCTGAGACGCGGAGATGCGCGCTGCTGCGCACGGTTGTCGAAATCATGTGCGCCTGCGCAGACGTTTGCGCAGCAGGTCCCATTGTCTTCCATTGTTTAATTTTTTTTTAATTATGTAACGGTTTTTAGGTCAATGTCGATTTTAATTGATTTTCAGCTGTTTGCCATATTCGAACTGTTATCGGTGTGAGATTTGTTATGGCTGTCAAAAGTGAAACTAATCATGAAATGGAGTTATAACGCGACAAATGTGATAAATTCATTAAAAATATATACTTAAAAATAAAAAGTTAGTTCTTTAATGATTTGTATCTGCCCGCGGATTGCAGAGAACGTAGAAAATAGAGAAAGTCAATTATATACGTAGCTGAAAGATTTTTATAAATCGGATTAGTGGTTCTGGAGATTACCCATTACATACAAACTTACACAGCTACAATGCCACTAGCGTAGAAAATTTCGGAAAAAAAGGATTTTTTCAGTTTTTTAACGAAAAAAACCAATAAGCGTAATGACACAACTGTGACAACTGAACTGAACTGACACCGATGTCAATGGCTAAGTAAGTCTATATTCAATAATCATTCACCTATCCACCAGTATTAAGAAAAATAACCGATTGACACATATTTCAATCGTTTTTTTCGGAAAAATTGAAGCGGAAAAATTTATGGTTTTTTCCGTAAAAATCCGAAAAAAACGAGCCGTTTGGAAAGGAACGGGATTTTTTCCGGTAATTTTCAACGCTAAATGCCACAGACTTTTCCTTAATTCTCACAGCAGTGTACTTATCTCATTGAGATTTCCATATTTGAACTTGCATCCACTGTTAGTAAACGAAACCGACTCAGTTGCCATGGAGGATCAGTGGTCAGTGTCTTTAGAGTCGAAACAATAGTTTATCAGTAACCGACAAGCATACAAGATGGCGGACAGGAAGGCGAGACAGGTGCGGCGCGTGCGCATCGACGCGTGAACCGGTGCTCTATGCTCCGTGCTCTATGGGCGCAGAATAAAATAAATGTTCTTGGGTCCCTATTGAACATAATTCAAATTAACCACAGTCAGACACCATACTGTAACATTAATTTTAAATTTATATTTTAATTCTAATCATAAGGTTCACTATACATGTATCCCTAATTATAATTTCGTGTAATGTGATGTTGAATAAAGCTTTTCTATTTTATTCTATTCAATTAGTTTTTCGCTGTATCTGTACTGTATCAATAATTGTAATTTAATTTTGGTGAATTCCACATTAATGTAGAATAAAAAAAAATATAAAGATGATGATTCAAAAAGGTTAATTCAACTCAGTTATTCGTTTACGCAAGTACAAAACAAAATTAGAGATTAATGGTCACGGTCTTAACTCATATACCGCGCTACACTACGGTTGCTACGCTGTAGCCCGTGGCACGTATCTCCAGTTTTAGAGGGAACTTTTGACCCCCGACGTAAAAAGAGGGGTGTTATAAGTTTGACGTGTCTGTGTGTCTGTATGTCTGTGCGTCTGTCTTTGGCGTCGTGGCTCCGAAACGAATGGACCGTTCTAAATGCGTTGTCCGTAAGCTGACGTGATCGAAATGGTTCTTAGCTAAGTTTCAACAAAATCGGTTCAGCCGTTTTTGAGATATTGAACTTTGAAATGAAAATGGCGGGGGTTTTTTAGTCGTAGTTATTATATTGTTCGAAAAGCTAACGTCCTAGGATGATATTCACGATAGATCTAATTTTATGTCAATAACTTATGATGGGTTTAGTTACTCTTAGCACCATTATCGTATAGGTAATACTTCACTGCATCGCTTTTGCTGTTCGTTATATTTATTCAAACATAACCTGCGAAGTCTTTCCGATTACCATATTTGGCAGGATGCAAGAACCGCCTTGTAAGGCTCTCTTTAAATTTTATTGCCCTGTTATATTTTATTTACATCAGAGTCAATTTGCAGTTAAAAGCTTCAAAACAAGATGAGTCAAGCCCTCGCGAAGTCAGCTTTTATTTTTTACTGTTGAATCATTGTAGTGTTAAACAAAGGTGAGTCAGATTGAGTTGTAGATTCTTGCTAAGTATTTGAGTTAAGGTAAATATTTGATCTCTGATTCCCTGACGAATGTGTGGTGTGTCCCAACAATCTTCATGATGTAAACTGGTTTTATATTCGGTGTACAATTTTGCAACTTTTTCCTTTGTAATAATGTGATTGAAAACTTATAATATTTATAAATAGCGCTCGTCTTTAAAGTTACGTTCCTAGTCACAATCACAGTCAATTGCCTTGTTGGTCAAACATTCATATTCATATTCATATACAGGGTGGAATTTCATAAACTGTACAAAATAAAAGGAGAAAAATTTCAGCCAATTTCATCGGTGAAACGGTGTTTTTTTTTTTTTCTAGTCATTAGTTTTTTTTTTACAGAATTTTGAAAATTTTTGTAAAAACTCGGGTAATACACCTAATTCAGACGGTATAAC
Source organism: Epinotia brunnichana (assembly GCA_963854355.1). Lineage (NCBI taxonomy): Eukaryota > Metazoa > Arthropoda > Insecta > Lepidoptera > Tortricidae > Epinotia > Epinotia brunnichana. Next base: position 5,536,160 of record OY977956.1, read on the forward strand.
TTTTGATCCAATGGTCCTAAAATGAAAATAAAAAATGCAGAGTATTACCAAGGGACAGGTTAATAATTCTTAATAACAATAAAAAACCAACTAGAAGAGAAAATCCGCAAAAAAAATTATTGTTTTTGAAAAATGGCTACAAAAATTACGAATTTTAAAAGAAAAACACAATTTTCTGAAAAAAACGCAGATTTAGTTACCATTTTTTTTGCTTAGTATTAAACCTCACTTAATGCCGATTCTAAAACCGTTTTTAAACTGTCTCAGACTTTGAAAAATACCACGCTAATGGGTACGTAAATCAAACCATAATTTTATTAATTTTAATCCTCTTAAAATCCTTAATGACCGCTTGTTCCCAGGTAGTTGAAGGGTGTTATCGGGTTTTAGGTAGAGAAAACAATAGGAAGAAAAGTAGTCCTAAAAATTGCGTAAATAAAATCATGTATTTTAATTAAAAGTCATAAATTCGATTGATAAACCTTTATTAAAGAAAAAACTTATTCTAGTGTTGCAAAGGGCGTTCCCTGTATGGTATTAATTGTTCAAAATGACCTCCTCTTTCTTGAAGGCACAATGTGGCCCGAGCTTGAATTTGTTGCGTAGCCCGTCGAATCATTCCCGGATTATTTTTTATTTCTTGTGCTGCATTTAAAATTCTGTCGTGCAATTCTGCTTCGGTATTGACGATTCTGTGATATACCCGTTGCTTCATATCACCCCAAAGAAAATAATCCAACGGCGTCATATCAGGCGATCTTGCAGGCCATCCAACGGGGCCGTCTCGGCCGATCCACCTATTGGGATATTGCTCATTTAAAAAATGTCGAACTCTTAATGCCCAATGAGCTGGGCATCCATCCATTTGGAGAAACAGGCGTTGTCTCACATCTAACATCACATCTTCCAAAAGCTCTGGGAGCTCGTCTCTCAGTAACAGTAAAAATCTGTCGGCGTTCAAAGTATTCGGTAAGAAGACTGGTCCAATCAATTGATCGTCGAGTACCGCTGCCCAAACGTTTATGGAGAATTGGTCTTGAAAATTAGATGGTCTTACTAGGTTTGGATTATCGTGAGCCCATGTGTGTAAATTTCTGAAGTTAGTTATTCCCGTATGAGTAAATCTTGCTTCGTCCATCCATAAAATTCTTCTAGTAAATTCCGGATCCCTTCTGATATTGCCAAGTATCCAAGTCGACATAACACACCTAACGCGGGCATCACCAATTTGCAAATTTTGTACCCGTTGATAATGAAATGGATGCAGTCCTTCCTTCTTCAAAATTTTCCAGACAGATAATTTTGAGATTCCGTGCCTCAATGCCAAGCGTCTTAGACTCGTGGTTGGGTCCGCGTACAAGTCTCTGAGAACTGCTTCTTCTATGGCAACATCAATTATGTTTCCTGGCTCTCGGCGATCTCGGCCACCGTATCCCAGGCCAATATTGCACAACCGGCGATACACTTCTTGAAAGTGGCGAGCAGCAGGTCTTGGAACGTCATTAGGATACTGCTCCAAATAGGCGATACACGCAGCTCTTGCAGATCCATGGCACAATCCATAATAATAGTGCATGTTGGCTATTTGTAACGGCGAAAACTCTCGTAAGCGGGGCATGATGATTCAAACTGAACAAGTACTGGAGTAATCAAAGAAGTGGCGAGCAAAGACAAGCAATTGCGATTTGCGAGCGACTGAATAGTTGACCTATTGCCCAATGCCTTTATACCCCTCATGTTATCTCCACCTTCAACCCAAAAACACCCTTCAACTACCTGGGAACAAGCGGTCATTAAGGATTTTAAGAGAATTAAAATTAATAAAATTATGGTTTGATTTACGTACCCATTAGCGTGGTATTTTTCAAAGTCTGAGACAGTTTAAAAACGGTTTTAGAATCGGCATTAAGTGAGGTTTAATACTAAGCAAAAAAAATGGTAACTAAATCTGCGTTTTTTTCAGAAAATTGTGTTTTTCTTTTAAAATTCGTAATTTTTGTAGCCATTTTTCAAAAACAATAATTTTTTTTGCGGATTTTCTCTTCTAGTTGGTTTTCTATTGTTATTAAGAATTATTAACCTGTCCCTTGGTAATACTCTGCATTTTTTATTTTCATTTTAGGACCATTGGATCAAAAGTTATACCGTCTGAATTAGGTGTATTACCCGAGTTTTTACAAAAATTTTCAAAATTCTGTAAAAAAAAAACTAATGACTAGAAAAAAAAAAAAAAACACCGTTTCACCGATGAAATTGGCTGAAATTTTTCTCCTTTTATTTTGTACAGTTTATGAAATTCCACCCTGTATATTTATTGCAAAACCATGGTTACATAAGGTGGTAGAAATCTTAAGTGCTAAGTACATGGGAACCCTGTAAGGGCGTAGCAATTTCTTATGGCTAAAGTTAAGCTATACATGCATCATTTCCTTTATTTACCTACTTAGTACTTTTATATGTTTTTAATTACGTACATATGTAGTTGAAATTTCGTTATTATTAGTATAATTATATATCCTCAAAGAATTCTTGTAGGCTGTAGTAGCTCTTTTTTGCTAAAAATTCTTTGAGTACCTATATGAATGAATTTTTTTTTCGGATGTTTCCTTCTTCGGATGTTACATTCTTAGGGATAACTTATACTTAGACAAAATGTAGAGCAGGCTAAAGAAACAATTAAAGTAAGGAAGTACTTAAGTACTCACGGTTGTGCATCGAAAGTGTCAGTTCCGAACTAATAAGCACAGACAGAGAAAGCAAAGGGCTTCTAATTGAGAAAGTGAGACGGCGATAAGTGGACACGCGATGCCGTCGGCTGGTATTCAATACGGGAGAATCTGATAAGTTATCTTTATAATAAGTTTTCTTGTTCATTATGCCTTATAATTTTAATTAGATTTTCTATGCAACGGTCGAACTAATAATCAATAATTTCAACGTTATTGTGTTTTTCTTGATTTTGATTGAATATTATGACATACTGTTACGCAAAACTTAACTGACATAAAAAGAACACTAACTCAACAAAAAAAATGAGGAATGAAAATTTCTGTTGTAGCGAAAAGGCAGACTAAAACAAGGACATGGTTAGGCACGGTACCTACATGTAGAAAAATCTAAATGTAGATTCCACAGTAGACAATTTGCTTATAAATTAGGCATGAGACGTATGAAAATTATATGATGAATGTAATGTATGCCAATTACGTTTTCTGCATAAATGATAACAAACCAGATTTAAATCGCTATAACCAAGTACCTAATGAAGTCACTATCTCGCTAAAGTCTTATGCAAATGATAGTATTTGCATGGCGAGTGATAACAGCTTGAATCTAGCGCCTACGTAAAACAAATATAGCGAATTGAGTTGTTCACCCCAACCTGTCTTAGATGAGTATGCAAAAGTCGATCTTTTTCAACCCACGCAGATTAAAATAAAGAGCGGGATATCAACTTAAAATTTTAATCCGGCAGCTTACCGAGCGTCGGGTCAGGACAACTGCATTAAATTCAGAGAATTTGCAGCCAAACCGTTAAGTAAACTAGCAAAATTTTAACAAATATGCGATACAAATGTAACCGTAACGGCTTTTTAAATAAATGTATGCTAAGGTGGACGTTTTACGGTACTTGAACCATAATAAGCATCTGGACATTTGAGAATTTATGGAGTTCGATTAGATGAATAACTTAATAATTTTGTCAAAGTGCTTCTTCTTTAAATCCTTTGGGCGGCTACACATTTCGACAAAACTATACATTGTGATTTATTTATGTTCATTATGGATACCTTAGCTTTACCTTTCACCCTTCCCGTTAGATTATTAATGATCTCTTGTAGTCATTAAAAGTTACTCTGAATTCTCCCCACATTTGTCTTCACAGGGACCGTTGTGCAAGGTACTCTAAGGTTCCTTTTCACTGAGAATTAAATATTTATGTAAATGTGAATTAACAAAATCAGCATACTTATCATTTGCGAATGCAAACTCCTCCCAAAAGGTACCAGCGCCCAAATCGGCTTCCCACGTCCGAACCGTTACATCCACGTATCGAACCTTTCATTAAGCTACGATTGTCCGTCGATACAGTTCTTACATTTATTCTTGAGAATAACGGGCTTCATATTCAAAGACTGCTTTTCTATTCTTGGTGTGGTTCTCATTGTATAGCTTATTGCATTTTTATGATTTTGTTATGGTTTATGGTTGGTCAGCGGCCATTATATTGACTGGGATACTGATTAATATTATAAAAGACATTACGGAATATAATTAGATTGTGTGGACGAAAACTAAATCGTCAGTTTTTTTATCGGTTACTTCCGACGCAATGTTTTTACCGCGTTATGTTAATCATGGTGATCTATCTATCGATGCCGACCTTGTCGAATGCCCATCTATAGTCATGATGTCAACGGTTCTCCGATGACCTCACCGGGTGTTATTTAACCTGTGTCCATATTTTTAGGTTATCTAAATTAAGTTCAAACTTTATATTTGCTTTCGAAATAGCGCGGGCCTGTACCATTTTTTGCACGTAGGTATGTTCGTGCAACATAACAAGTTACGAGTTTTTAAGTAACGACAGACATGTCGTTTAGATAGTCTCTAATCTAACGAGTGGTAAAGTTATGTGTTTCCATGTACTCCTACAAAATTCCTAGCTACCATCATCGTTGACTCATTCGTATGTGTGGTCCAATGTAACACAATTCTTTTAAATAAATGAGCTTTTATCTTTAATGTTGTACATTAGAACTTTCCACAACATGTCGCTGGGACCAAGGTTTGGCCTACGTTCAACTTTCCCAAGTACTCACACATCCATGTGATTAAAATGAACCACAATGCAACCCCACGTAGCAAGGTGCGAAACAATTTGCCAATTATTCTAACCATGCGATCCAGAGCCGCAGACTAAATAAAGATGGGCGATAACGTGGGAGCAAGGATTGTCGGACGTGAAATGTTGCCGGATTGTTTCCTTATCTGAGGCATCTCCGGCGCTAACGGCGCTGCAGTGATCAATGTTGCGTTGATGCCCCCTTTTTCTTTGGAAAGTTGGTTGTTTTTTAGATTGTGGGAGCTTTACCCAGATTCTGATTTCAGGCGGACTCTTAACTTTCCGCCTTTAGCTTTTTATTGCTTGGTTGTCACGTTCTTCCTGGTCCTACCTACCTATGAGAGCTGGCGTTGGCTGGCTGACGTTTCATCCCATCACATGTCGAGTCAGTTGTTAAAATTATCGTGGTCCAATTTTCCTTTAGTACCATGGTACTTGGTGGCCATGGCTAGGCCCAGTTCCGCTATGTTTGCTGACGGCAGCTCATTAGGTCGTGGCAGACGGTTATCGTGGCATCACGCTCGCAGCCCCACGATTCTTATGTTTCACTCCGAACCTGCGATGCCAGGTGGCTGATACTGTTTGGACTTTTATAATGGGATGAAATATTGCGCAGAAGCATTGCTTATTAGGTTTCTCTCGTGACGAGTACTTTTGGTTCCAGAGTAGTAATATCATGGTTATTTATAATGGGTGACGTAAAGTCAAAACAGACATTAAATTTAGTGTTAAACTTTTTGATCTAAATTGTTTTGTTCCTGACCTAACCTTTTGACCGTAATTAATATTAATTTTTAGAATTAGTTCAGTGTCTAAAATATAATTTATATAAAGCAACCGTGAATGTGATATCATCGTTTTAACTAGCTGTTTAAGGATTTTAAATTGGTTCACATTTAAACTATAATTTTGCGTAGAAATACATAGGTACGATGGTGAATGAAGACGATACGAAATAAGCAAGATAATATTATGATAATTCGACATTGATTCATAATTTGTGTTTTGTTTCATCAAAGATGATAGATTACTTCTGGCAATGAACATGGTCCAGCAATGAACTTGAAATGCCAATGAACTCCGCTATTTCAGTCAAGTGGCTGATCCAAAAGCAGAACACTTATTGGCATTTGATATTGATTAAGGAATTTCAATATCTTTCTTAATCACATTCTTAATTGAGATTAAATATAAAGTGATAGTGCACAGATAACACACGTTTCATAAATGATCGATGTTACTTTAGGTATAATGAAATTATACCAAAATATTCCCAAAAAGATAAAAATCCCAAAGAAGACACAATACAAGCCGACACAATCTTTAAAAAAAAGTCAACACTTGCGCACGATTCGATTGACAAATAATAAGATCGATTCACGATTCTAACAAATTGGTGGCTACAATTTGATTCCAAGTGGTTGCACGCATTCTTGACGATTCGATTGGAAGTTAATGCCACAACTATTAGTTCCGCCGAGTAACTCAGCTCTCGGTTACTCAGTCACAGTGTTATGTTATTTTATGGTTGTATTGTTTTAGCTGTCATAAATATAACGTATGAAGTCAGATACATAAATACGAGTAACTTATGATGTTGGATACCTTTTTGATTGTCGATAATGAAAAGTAAAACAATAGTTTTCTACATTTTGATTTGATGGACGGTTACTGGATTATTGTTATTATCTCACTGGTGTAAGTACTATTGACTGTAACTCAGTATCCTTCTTCAATAATAATTTTACAGTTTTAATAAAGGTCTCCAAGTGGTCCTTCAATCAGATTTTCTCAGATCACCTCCAAGCATAGTTAAGCAGCTTCAAATAGTTTTTGATTATTTCAAACATATTTCCCGCCAAATTTGCGGTTTCTAAAACACCATTATGAGAGCTCCATTGTGTTCCTAGCTGCTGAAATCGTGACTCAAATTCTCGCTTACATTCCGCACCACACCATAGATCAACTGCATTAGGGTCAAAGATTTGTAATAACATAAAAAACGGTGAATCCAATCCGGACAAAACCTAGCTCGCTCCATATTTCACAGCGTCAGGCCATTGTCCATTCTGTTCGAAACCGCAGACCTTGCTTAAGCGAATCTGAGCTCAAAAACGATAGCGATAAAGTTCTTAATGATATAAAAGGCGAAGGTGATTATCTGAAGCATGACCAACGTTTCATTTAAGTTGATGGACAATCAGCGGCCGCTTTGCGATCATTGTTTGGAGTCAATGATACTTGAGGTGATGGCGCTAATAAGATGCTAATGTTGGCAACAGTGAGGACAGTTGAGTAATATTGAAGAGGCAGGTCCACACAGTTGACATCCTGACAGTTGAATAGAAAACGTTACACTACAGAACCGTATGGTCGATAGAAACTCTTTTTAAAACTTTAGAAACTGATGTCATCTGCGAGCTGTTAAGTTTTCGCCAGAAAATTTAAACGGAAATTAGAAGTTTTGGTGACACAATCATGCTTTCTTCATTTAGACTATTAAGGTAAATGTCGTAGCTAAACTCTATCACTTTAAGTCTTAAAAGTAATGTCAAACTTTAGGACACCGGCTATATTTTAATACAAACCACCAATTTCAAAGTGGGCGTATAATAAACGACTTAAATTGTTTTTCTACGTCCTGCTAAAGACACAAGCCTATAAAGCAACCAGATATGTAATAAAAAGCCAAGTGTCGACTAAGTGAAGGCCCTGACACACTACCCGATGACATCATGAATTCTTTAGCCTCCGAGTATACACCCACGTATCATCGCATCCACAGCAGCCCGCGAATTAACACCGCTACCTTATTGTTAATGATTTTAAAGTCAAAATTCAATAAACAGTTTTTATTCAGGTGCATATCAAAACAGCCTCAAGCTGTTATTGCTTATCAAAATAGATTCGTAGAGAGTATTAGTTTCCAAAAATGGTAGGTCTTAATTCATATAAAGGGCAGCTGTTTTGTAAGGTCTTACGTAACGCGAGGACCAATTAGCATTTTTGTAAGCGTGGACGGATGACCTTAACTTAAAGATGGTACTTTGACTTCTTTTGTGTAGGTATTATTTTTCCTTTTCACTAATTTTGCCTTAAGCTTGTCCTAAATCTTTACGCAACAACCGCAACTGTCGTTAGTCTTCTTTTCTCAATCATAAAAATAATAAATAATAAATAAAATAAATATTACGGGACAATCTTACACAAATCAACCTAGGCCCACGGTAAGCTCAATAAGGCTTGTGTTGTGGGTACTAGGCGATGATATATATAATAGATACATCATGAACTCGATGATCACTTTTCTCAGTCTCAATTTGACGAAATTGTAATAAGGATTTTATCTGCGACTAAGCGAAAAAATTGTGTCGACTAATCTTGCAACAGAGAATTTTCGCTAGACACATCGAAAAGAATCCTAAAACTATCCACAGATTTTACCAATTACCAATTGGAGGGTCCTTAATTCAAGGACTATTCTGAGTATTTAACAAGAACATTCAAATCAGATGATTCAAGTATCCGACTCTTTCCAAATACATATAGCATACCTGCAAACCACGGAGATGTTAATGACAAAATACTACACTGCCCATTAGCAAACATTTGTATAGACAGTGAAAGTATGTCCATGTGTAATGCTCACACTGGCTTCATGGACTGATTCCCGTGCCCATGGCATTTACTATGATAATGATACTTTCATTTGATCCGATCATTCGAAAACTAGTTTCCATCGTGATTCAAGACCAGTGCAGACACATGGTACTGGAATGGCTGGAAATTGATTAAACCTGTACGAAGCAGTCCTGTCGTGTGTTGAAAAAGAAATCTTTGGCGGTATAACCTATTAGAAGTAAATCGTAAATTCTATACCGACCTTGCAGATACAAGTTTGACTGCTGAACTAGAGATTGTTACATACAATTATTTGGTCGTGATTGTGTCTCAAGGAAGCAGAATGATATATTTACGGCGAGGGCGGTATAATGAATCCTGAGTGAAGCGAAAGATTCTAAAGTGGAATCTCGAGCGTAACCAGGGATTTAACTGTTTACGCCAAAGACGGAAATAATAACGCTACCTAGTGGCACGTACTGTTTTCATCTTCTATGAGGAAAATTTAAATTAGACAGGGAATCGAACCCGGTGACAACGGTAAGCAGAGCTGTTGTCACGTAAACGTGCGCCTCGGTGTCGTCGAGCATATAAAAACGGTTTAGAGATCTGTATTTCGAAGGAAAATTCCCAAATAACAGCGATGACTCGAGGATTGCAAAAAAAAAATATTGATTTTGCACTGATTGTTTTTATAATATACGAGGTAAAGTCCGCACCAAAATTCGAATCAGCTGATATTTCAAGTGTGATTATTTCTAATGCGGACTCTGTCTGTAGTAACGTTTTTAGGGTTCCGTACTCAAAGAGTAAAACGGGACTTTATTACTAAGACTTCGCTGTCCGTCCGTCCGTCCGTCCGTCTGTCTGTCACCAGGCTGTATCTTAAGAACCTTGATAGCTAGAGAGTTGAAATTTTCACAGTTTCTGTTGCAACAAATACTGAAAACAAAATAACATATTTTTTTAAAGAGGGGCTCCCATACAACAAACGTGATTTTTTTTGCGGTTTTTATAGTTCTTTTTTTTCTTTCACGGTTTTTCTTCTTTTGATTTACACTATTCTATTTATTCGATAAGTCCAAATACAAAGGCATTCCTTAAATGACAACAGTTAATTATTACGGTTACCATTCTTGTTTTTAATTTTACTTCTCCAACGACGGTATTATTACTCTCATTTAGCAAAAACTACGGGACCCTTTGTAACAACAGACTGTATCATTAGTCTTTTTTGTTTAAATAGCCGTTGAAACTATCAACGCTGTTAACATGCGAGAAGAGTTCGGTATGCAAATTGTAGCGCCTATTGTCAGCTTGTACTTTGAGTATTTCTTTTGATGTAACGATGACCAACGGTAGAACAGGTGTGCCTTCGCGGCATTCTGCTAGATTGGCTTTGTGTCGAAGGCAAATAAGCGACGGTTACGATTTACTGTCATATAACAATTTTAAACCAATCTGATTGCTATAATTGAAACAAAGATCAACACAAATGAATAAATTTCGCTACCTAGCGGGACTCGGACCCACATAAGTCTTATTGCCTTACCGGGGCAGATTGCTGATTGCAAAAGGTGGGAAATCTTAACTCTCACACTACCAGACTCTAACACTGCCCTTTCGTCACCACTTGTTTTGCCGGCTTGAGATTTTCCTACTGAAAAGAAGAAGAATTTCCTATGTTTATCAGCACTGAGGCATCGATAGAACTAATCCCCAAGAACCCTCTAAACCTGGTATTTGGCAAGTGGTCGAGCGGTTTGTTGAACTCTAATCAGCTGATCGATTCGATTTAGCATTGACACAGAGTTCGTTGGCTGAGATTCGTTAACAATAGAAGAATTACGTGATTCGTAACATTTTATGAAGGTTGCGCCGATAAGAATAGGCTACAAATAAATATGTACGTAAATATTTAACTTATTAGGGTCGGCAACGCGCATGCCCCTTGAGTAGCCCGCGTCCATAGGTTAGCCCACCTTAAAATATATATATATTTTGTTTTTAGTATTTGTTGTTATAGCGGCAACAGAAATACATAATCTGTGAACATTTCAACTCTCTAGCTATCACGGTTCTTGAGATACAGCCTGGTGACAGACAGACGGACGGACGGACAGCGAAGTCTTAGTAATAGGGTCCCTAATACTCACGTGCTGCAAATATTGCCAGTACAACCACTACGAATATAAATAAATGCTAACCGGACGAAATAAAATTTAATGTTCTTCTATATATCGCTAAGTTAATTAATTGGGCTGTTCAGTCTAGCGGCCATTGCTTTTTGCGCTATTTTATAGTCATTAACAGTAAAAGATAGTAAAATGATAGAGATGATCGAAGTATAATTTCTTTAAATTATAGACATCTTTTTTGATGCCAGCTACTGTATGATTAGGGCAATTAGAATGATTTATTGGCGTTGCTGTAATTATATTTTATGACAGAAGAATTCTAGTTAATCTTCATTTGTAGCGAAGCCGCTTTTTATACATTAAATGTTTAATATGAACCAGTTATACTAATCGATTTTTCTTAGATATGCAGAATTGCACACTATAACTTTAATCAAAACTGCAGTTTTTTTACGTTAGATTATCTGAACTGGTAACATATGAACATATTGCGTTACCTAACAGCTCCTGTGAAAAGTATAATAATGTCGGACCCTTTTTCTTGGGTTCGGTTTACCCACAGGGGCGGTTTACATCCAGTCAGCGAAGGATAGGTAGGAACCTTTCTTCGTTACATGTCTTAAGGGGACGTAGGTTCCTGGTCTTCTCTCCCTCTCACTGAGCGTAAGCGTGAGGGAGATGGAAGTGCGTGTTTGGAAGCGCGGATATCATGTTTTTTAATTTTATTTCTTTGTGCGTTTTAATAAATAAAAAAGTAATAGCTGATTTCCCTCAAACATGACATTGCCAATTTTAAAAACCAATTGTCATATGTTTAGCTGCTGTGCATAATTTGTTAGAATTTTTTTAAGTGTATTTTAGACCTATGTTCGTGATTTTTTTCTATCGAGCGAAAGTCAAAAACTCAGGATTCGAATAGCTGATTTCCTTCGAAAAAGGCCTCAAGATTGCTAATTAAATTTAGGGCAGCCGTGTTATAATCCAAACAAGAGCTACGATTTTTTATAAATCCGTTTTCGGAGCTCACGTCGCCTTAATCGAAATTCGAAGTTTGGATATTTATGTCTCTCTAGCACTCATATTAGTGATATTAGTATTACTCAAGCGACTGAGATATATGAACTTCGATTTTCGTACTTCGATATTCGATTTTCGTGGTAGCGACGCTGGTTCTTTATAGTCAGAATCGATACCGTATACGTTAATCGAATTATTATGTTCAATTTCCTTCATCGAAATGTAACTCTTTACGAATAACTGTCCCTACTCCATCTACTTCTAAGCTCACCTCGCGGGCATTTTTTATTAGGGTTCCGTAGCCAAATGGCAAAAAACGGAACCCTTATAGATTCGTCATGTCCGTCCGTCTGTCTGTCCGTCCGTATGTCACAGCCACTTTTTTCCGAAACTATAAGAGCTATACTGTTGAAACTTGGTAAGTAGATGTATTCTGTGAACCGCATTAAGATTTTCACACAAAAATCGAAAAAAAACATTAAGTTTTAGGGGTCCCCATACTCAGAACTGAAACTCAAAAATTTTTTTTTCATCAAACCCATACGTGGGGGGTATCTATGGATAGGTCTTCAAAAATGATATTGAGGTTTCTAACATCATTTTTTTCTAAACTGAATATTAGTTTGCGCGAGAGACACTTCCAAAGTGGTAAAATGTGTGTCCCCCCCCCCCTGTAACTTCTAAAATAAGAGAATGATAAAACTAAAAAATATATATGATGTACATTACCATGTAAACTTCCACCGAAAATTGGTTTGAACGAGATCTAATAAGTAGTTTTTTTTTAATACGTCATAAATCGTAAACCGCAATTTATTTCACGGAACCCTTCATGTGCGAGTCCGACTCGCACTTGGCCACTTTTTTCCACTAAGGTGCCAGTAGTTTTCCATATAAGCTACCGATAGCTCCGACATTCCTGGGCACCGATAATCCCTAGGTTATCTAGCCAGGCTTAATTTAGAACTTAATTCGACCATTAGGAATCCAGTGCGTGCCCGCTTCCTCATACTTTCATGCTATTATTGGTTTCAGTTAGACGCTTGAGATTGATTGAGTCTTATTTCTTAGGAGTTAAAGGTGATCTTGGTCTGTTGTGACTTGTATCGCTGTATATGGCACGGCAGCGACTTGTGGTTAGTTTTAATCTCGCACTCTTGTATAGTAATGTTCGCTCATGTGTGTGCGAGGAGCAACCTCGTCATTACTTAACGTCACATTAGTTGCATTTTTGCCTCTTTTTAACCCGCGACGCAAAAAAAGGGGTGTTATATGTTTGACGTGTCTGTGTGTCTGTCTCTGACATCGTAGCTCCTAAACAAATGGACCGATTTTAATGCGGTTTTTTTTGTCCGAAAGGCGACGTGATCGGGATGTTTCTTAACTATGTTTCATCAAAATCGGTTTAGCCGTTTTTGAGATATTGAAATGAAAAGTTCGGGGGTCTTTCAACCTTTCTAAGCTGCAGCTATTCTTCTTAACCATGTGTGATACTGATAAGACATATGTTTTATAAGGGTTGTTTGGCATGATCGTATGTTAACTCTCCTAAAGATGATGATTGTCGTATACCAAATATTTAGGTACTATTTTTTTTTTTTTTTTTTTAATGTTCAAATTACATCTTACAAAACATTTATATTCTCGCCAAACTGTTACGTTTGATGGCGAGACGCGCTCAGTTTTTATACAACTTAACCTATTAAACTCATCTTATATAAAATATTGTGTAGACACGACCTAGCGTTGCTCTATGGTTCTATATATATGGCAACCGACAAGTAGAATTAAATAAGGATGTGTCATAGCACGCACACTTTTTTTGCCATACTTATAATGCACGCACATTATGCCAAGCAGTCACAACCGCGGTAAAAGCTTACACTTACTTAATCATAAATAGCATAGCTTCACGCTAAACAATGATAGCATTAAACTGGCAATGGATTACATCGAATACGAGCATTGGAGGCATTTCTTTGGCTCCTGCTTTTTGCCATTAGAATGTAAACCTAGTCGCAAACAAAACAAAGTTTACATCTGCTAATACATGCTTGGCAACAGATCTTAGGAGAGGATTGAAAGAAGCGCTAAGTTTTTTGGCGCATTCTTGATTCGTGAGAAGATGGCGTCATTGTTTATATGAAATGTATCGGCGTTCCTAATGCGATATGAGGTAATCGGGAAAAAACTAAAGTAATCGTGGGTTAGTAGAGCCTCTTCTTTGACTCAGTCTTTAACCCCTCGGGGGTTCGACGGGTGTACGGGAGGCAATATGGGACTAACTTCAAAAATGCAAACTTACATATGTGGCGCGTACTCCTTTGGCATTCTTCTTTAGTATATACTAGCGACCCGCCCCGGCTTCGCACGGGTTTACATATAAACCCATAATACATGCATGATTCGCACTCTATCTATTTAAAAAAACCCCATCAAAATCCGTTGCGTAGTTATAAAGATCTATGCATACATAGGGACAGACAGACAGCGGGAAGCGACTTTGTTTTATACTAGTATGTAGTGAAGTTCTCCTATGTCATATTTAACATCCAATTAACGGGAATTGAACCAGACCTGCGTCGCTACCGCGAAAATCGGAACTCGAAGTTCGTATATCTGTCCCTGTCACTCGAGTATTGTAAGTGTGATAGAGATGGAGATACCCGAACTTCGAATCGAAGTTCGTGGTTATAGCTCAGTTCCTCTTGCCGATTCGGCTAACTTCGGCTCTCGCGCTCCTCCGAGGTGTCAAATGAATGCATCCAAATGGATAGACGTTTAAGTTGATTTTCCATCGTTGAGTTTTGACCTCTGAGCATAGAATATTAGAGAGAGGACAAGCCGCCGGCGGCCGTGTCGCAGCTGTTAGCTCAATGGGCATACTCTGCCATACTGTGCACGCGTGCTGATCGCAGAGAATATTACGCTTTTTCCCAAAATGCCTGATATGATGCGCGTGTATTGTCCAATAAGCGCGTAGGTATACAATTGTGTGTGTTTTAGATGTGTGCGTGCGACAGGCGTACTCTATACAAATCGGCCGGCATGTCCGATCTCCTTATATTCATACATCTGTGGTTTTGGCATTACGAACGGTCGTATTCAAATGGCGCGCTTGCGCGTTGTAGCTGGCTTTTCATCCGTTTGGACGGCTTGGGCGCATAACGTCCCACTCGCAAAACGTCCCTCCACCAAAATCACGTACCATTCGCAAAACGTCTTTTCTGCAAATGGTCCCTTAAGTAAAATACCCCATTCGCAAAACGCCCCTTTCTCAAAAGGTCCCACCCCTTTCGCAAAACGTCCCTTCTGAGAAAGCTTCTTTCGCTGAAAGTCCCTACTGCGTAACGCCCCTTTCGCAAAATGCCCCGTCTGGAAAAAACTTGTTTAAGTAGAGATTAGCGGCCGTATTCATAAACGTTCAACAAGCCTATTCTAACTAAAATGCCGTTAAAATTCGTTTGTTGTCTTTATCTGTCACTTTGACATTTGTGTTCGTAAGAAAGGGATAAAGCACATTCTATTTAGCAGATGCATTTTAAGTTTTATGAATAAGGGGTTAGAGTCTTCTCATGGGATAAGAGATGGCCAATAACGGGTAATTTTGCGAAAGGGACGTGTTGCGAACGGGTAATTTTGCGAAAGGGACGTGTTGCGAAAGGGACGTTTTGCGAACGGGACTTTATTTATGTTAAGGGACGTTTTACGAACGGGACCTTTTGCAGGAGGGTCGTTTTGCGTAAGGGACATTTTGCGAAGGGGACAAAGGGACATTCTGCGAGTGGGACATCCAACTGGCCGCGCCAACTATCTATAAACGCTACAGTTTTGGACCGATTTTGGCGCGACGATACTCTATTCGGCTGGTTGGAATTGGAACGTTCGTGAATGGCTAGCTAAAGGACTTTGTCTTGATTATGTTGTCTTGCTCGGAAAGCAACGTACATAACCAATAATCATAGTGAAAGTTACATTATTAAAAAAACGATAACGAATAAAGCTTATGTTTAATCGTCTTGTTATGAATAGTTCCCGTTTGCATCTTTAATGTACTACTGATTAAGGTATATGCAAATTATTGTATACTCTATTTTCTCCGCAGTATGGTTCATTTCCATATAATTTTTCTAGTGCGGTATTGGTCCATTGTTATTTAGTATCGTCATAATTGTCTTTTTCCCAAAGCATGCGAATCCAGATTAAATCTTTAATAAGCTGCAGATGGTTCATTTGTATGTTAATGTAGAAATTACCGAAGCTTGTTAAGATCTCTAATTAACTATGATATGCTCTCTCCTCAACAAGACGGTCAATGTGAAATATCATACGGAAGAGCCTTGACAAACATACAAGTTCGTTAGTTTTATGAGACGACAGCAGCTGCCAATGCATTTAGCATCAATTGGTTTGTTGATAAATTTTAACTATGATATGCTCTCTCCTCAACAAGAGCGTTAATTCGAAATATCATACGGAAGAGCCTTGACAAACCTAAAAGTTCGTTAGTTTCATGAGACGACAGCTGCCAATGCATTTAGTATGAATTGGTTTGTTGATACATTTTTACTATGATATGCTCTCTCCTCAACAAGAGCGTCAGTGCGAAATATCATACGGAAGAGCCTTGACAAACAAAAAAGTTCGTTAGTTTCATGAGACGACAGCTGCCAATGCATTTAGTATGAATTGGTTTGTTGATACATTTTTACTATGATATGCTCTCTCTTCAACAAGAGCGTCAATGCGAAATATCATACGGAAGAGCCTTGACAAACATAAAAGTTCGTTAGTTTCATGAGACGATAGCTGCCAATGCATTTAGTATGAATTGGTTTGTTGATACATTTTTACTATGATATGCTCTCTCCTCAACAAGAGCGTCAATGCGAAATATCATACGGAAGAGCCTTGACAAACATAAAAGTTCGTTAGTTTCATGAGACGACAGCTGCCAATGCATTTAGCATCAATTGGTTTGTTGATACATTTTGGATGCATCCAGAATGAAATAAGACTTTGACGTCATATAGGCATGTACCTAGATACTCGTTTGGTATTAATCTAGCTCTTGACAAATTCTCCCTTAGTTAATAAGTTCTCCTATGTCATAACATCCAACTTACCAAGTATTTTTCTTCTCCAGATCTCTGACATCGTTGTGGGCCAGGAGCCGAACGTGACGGCCCGAGAGGCGCTGCTGAGCTGGGCTCGGCGCTCCACGGCCAAGTATCCTGGCGTAAGGGTAACGGACTTCACTTCATCATGGAGAGACGGGCTGGCCTTCAACGCGCTCATACACAGGAACAGGCCTGATCTGATAGACTGGCGTAATATCAGGTGAGACGGAAAACTTCGTGCGCAAATGAGCTTGCCTGCGCAAAGGCGAATTGTACGTGCGAGCTGCCCCCCCCACTTCGTCCCGCATATTCAAGTTGTTTGCCGGGAACTGTAGCCTTCATCATCTCGGGTGTTCCTTTCCTATGGCGGGGACACTAGGTAGCTGTATCAGTGGCGGCGCGTGAAAATTGTCTATAGCAGACGGAAACAAAGTTATGAAAGAGTTTAGAGTATATAATTTACTTTGAAAACAAAGTTTTAACCGACTTCAAACCAGTATCCAAATTCCTTCAAATTTGCCCATACAATTTGAAGAGTTCCCTCGATTTCTCCAGGATCCCATCATCAGAACTGGATTTTGGTGACAACGGGACCAATCTGGAAGTATACGCTTTCAAACAAAGAAATAATTTTTCAAATCGGTTCATAAATTACCGAGATATCGCGTAACAAACACACAATAAAACACAGTCGAATTGAGAACCTTCTCCTTTTTTTTTGAAGTCGGTTAATAACTATAGGCTTGCCCAAAAATAAGTTTTAGGCAAGCCGGTGGGAATCGGTTTGTATGGACGCTCCGCCACTGGGCTGTATCGGGGTGAGGCCTCCTTTAGCGGTAGTCAGCTCAATCCTCGACAGAGGACGGTCTTTATTTGTGGTTCTGATTACCCTTCGAGTGACCATAGTTCCCTAGTATAGATAGATTAATTAAATCAGCGTTGCGCGCGTAAGTATGTATGTGTGCGTGCGCTTGTAAATATACAGGATTGTGTGGCACTGACACGGTGACAGGATTTTACCACTTTGTGTATACTCGTGCCGAATTACAGTTTTCTAGTAATAAGGGTTAGGTACCTACTGAGCTAATCCGTGGATGGAAAGCTGGACTTGACGAAACTATAACGGTTGTTGATTGATTACGGAATCTATAGAGATATGAAATTTAAAATATACTGAATAAGTCGAGTCGGTACAGTCGAGTTCATAAATATATGTGCGTTCCTAAAGTTTTAAAAATATCTTATCAAACTTATGCCCTTAACAATAAAGTAGTGTTCACATATTTTTTGATAATTTGTCCGTGCACATATTGGAGAACTCGACTGTACAAGGATGACCAGAACTGACTGACTTCGTCGTGTATAATATAATATTGCTCCACATACTGACTTATAGCTTGCTGTACACATGCACGCCATTAAGCGATACCGTTACGTTATCGCGAACTTTCTTCACAAGGGTAATAAAAGCTAATTTACTCCGTGTGAAAATTATCATTTACAGCACATTATGACGTCAGCGTTGATATTTTATTGAAGGAGCTAGTTACCGTTAACTTTATTGGTTTAATCATGTATTTTTATGTGTTGTGTCATAAAATATGATGATTGCTTATGAATACTTAATACCCCTACAAAATTGAGTAGGTAGCTAGTTCTGATTTATATTTGTACGTATAAGTATCCTAATATTAATGTTATTCTTCAGGTCAAGGCAGGTCCGCGAGCGTTTGGAGACAGCGTTCCACGTGGTCGAGAAAGAATATGGAGTCACCAGGCTACTGGATCCCGAAGGTAATTTGTCTTTTTACAAGCTTTTATTTACTTTCACCCGTCCCGTTGCAAGTAAAATTTGAACCACTTCCCGGTTTCCGATTGAGCTGAAATTTTGCATGCATATGTATATCGCATGACAATGCAATTATTATGATGACATGGAGCTGATCTGATGCTGGAGCTGGAAGGTGGCAAAAAAACGACACAATCCCATCGAGTTTGGACTCGTTAGAATCGTCTCAATGAGTAGTTGATGATGGTATGCAGAAAAGTACAGTCGGCAATAAAAGCTTGTACTAAAAATGATTTTTTTGACAGATTTTTGTACACATTTACTGCCGGTCACTAAATCACTTGCTGCCAAAAAATCAGCTCGTGGTCTCGCGACTGATCGCCGATTAACCAAGAACAAAATGTACTACCGGTTGTGCAGAATGTATGTGATCAATTGTTCATTCTGCATTGCCGGCAGTGATAGAGTTCTGTTGAAAGCCCATTCAGTTCGATGCTGGTCTGATTTTGAGATGAGAAAGACATTAACAAATTACAATATTATATGGTTTGATAAACCTCATGGATTCAGCATGGACCTACGGTTAACTAAATTTAGGGATACTTACGGTTTGTCTACCACCTATTTATAGCCAAGTTAAACCCAATTTCTTAATGATTTCGTAAATCTAATATAAACATGTATCGTAAAACTACGAGTACACAACTATAGTCCACTACCCCAACTATGGTCCAAAAGTAACTTCATTCGTTTCTATCAATATCGATTTCGTATCAGTGATTTTATATGTTTTTATTTAAATTTGTGTTAATATATTGCCTGTCTTTTGAAGCTACGGTAGCCTAGTGATTCAGGCATGCGGCTGTCAAGCGGCGGTCGTGGGTTCGAATCCCGGCTCGTACCAATGAGTTTTTCGGAACTTATGTACGGAATTACCGTTAGCTTTTCGGTGAAGGAAAACATCGTGAGGAAACCGGTTTAATCCCGATAAGGTCTAGTTTTCCCTCTGGGTTGGAAGGTCAGATGGCAGTCGCTTTCGTAAAACTAGTGCCTATGCCAAATCTTGGGATTAGGTGTCAAAGCGGACCCCGGGCTCCTTTAGGGGCACAACCGGGAATAATAACGCTAGGAGGATGATGATATTGCCTGTCTTTAAGTTCATCCATGAAAATAGCTGAGCAAGTAATATGAGAATTGATTTGGACCACAGTTGGGTGACCTGGACTATAGTTGTGTAGTTTTACGGTGCCCAAATGATGTCCAACAACACATCAATTTCCACCTCGCTCTAGCGGTACAATTAAAAGTAAAAAAATCGGTCCGTCGCCGCCGACTATCGTCATGCGTTCCACACGCTCTCCCACGCATGAGGTCAGCTATTGACATGTCAGTCGCGGGCAACGTCCCGGTCTCACGACCGACACGTCAACAATTATCTTGTCCGGCATGACCGGCCGTATTAGGAGATGACAAGAGCGTCGGAGTTACCGTGTGGCGCCGTGGTATTGAAAAGTTCCACGACGGACACACTAAAGGGCCATTAACATGGTGCAATCAACTCGCATGCGACTTTCTTTACATTGCAATCGTTTGATTGAATTCGTCGTATTTCGGTAGCCCGCAGCCCTGCAATCTAATGATAACTACAACATGGAAAAGTTGAAAAACGCCCGACTTTTTCATTTCAAAGTTCAATATCTCAAGAACGGCTTAAGGTGGTTCGATTGCCATACAAAGCGTTAATTGACATTAGCAGGCTAACGGCGTGATATTTTAAGAAACTTATGTGACAAACTTTCATCAATTGGCTTCCCATTTGCGCCAAATTCCCCCTTTCCCAGAGTAAACTTGTATAAACTAGATTAATTTGAGAAAAATAGTGTTCCCAAAATATCACGTCACAAACCAATTTCTCAAATTAATATAGTTTATACAAGTTTATTCTAGGAAAGGGGGAATTTGGCGCAAATGGGAAGCCACTTTATGAAAGTTTGTTACATAAATTTCTTAAAATTCCACGGCGTTAGCCAGCGAATGTCAAATAACGTTTTGTATGGCAATCGAACCACCTTAATCGATTTTGTTGAAACGTAGCTAAGAATTATCTCAATCACGTCAGCTTTCGGATAAAACAACCGCATTCAAATCGGTCCATTCGTTTAGGAGCTACGATGCCACAGACAGACACACAGACACGTCAAACACCCCTCTTTTTGCGTCGGGGATTAAAAATCGCATACGAGTTGTTGCACCATGTAAATGCGGCTTAAGGATGGATCAAATTGGAAGGAAACGCCTCACACTACATTGTGTATTCGTTTGGGCTTCGTTTTTTAAAATATCACGCCGTTAGCCTGCGAATGTCAAATAACGTTTTGTATGGCAATCGAACCACCTTAAGTATATTGATTTAAACTTTCACGATTGTCTAATTTTTAGGGTTCCGTACCAAAAATCAATTATTTTTTCTGCAAATAGGCCACAAGGGCACTTTTACATGACAAATGGTATTCTACAATATAATATTAATAATCTTACACAATAATCATTTAAAATTTGCAGATTTTAACCAATTAGTACCTAAACGGTTAACAAACTAAATGAACCTAAATGAAAACAAAAAAAAACCAAAATTGTAAAATATTATCAATTACATTCGATATAAGGTCTGTATCAGAATTAACAATAAGTTTATGATATTAATTTAGTACCCCATAGATGTATAAGGTCTCTGAGCGTCCAAATACAATTAATAATTATTCTAATTTTCATATAGAGATGTATACTGTCAGGCCAGACAGTATCTCTAAGCGTTGAAACAGAAAAAAAGGATCAATAATGTTATATTGTCAGAGATGTACAGGGTCAATAACAATAAAACGTGTCAAGAACAGAATGATGTAAAAAAGGAAGCCATATATGGTGCGACTCTGCCCGTCTGACCGTCTGTCACAACGTTAATATATCTCAGGAACTACTCAAGCAATCAATTCGAAATTTGGAACAACTGTTAAGAAGGTTAAGACACGGTACGTGTATGGAAAATGAAAAAAATATATATACATTTTTATTTTCAGTGAAAATAAATGACAAATATGAGAAGGGTTAAAAAATCAAAGTAAAAATAAAAGGGCTGGAGTTGCACTTTCTAAAACCGTTTAAATAAAGAAATATAGTAGTTTATGTGACTGTACATAATGCCTAATTATGTACAGTTACATACACTAATTTATCTATCCACGTATCATAAGCCTCCATGATGCATTCAGGAGCCGCTAATTATGACCGGCATCGCGGCTTTGTTTTCTGGCAGCTGTCATAGTTTTTTTTTAATTCAGAGACAAACTAGAGTCGGATCCAACTAATCCAACCATCATAACGTTCGATATCTTACTTACGTGCGACATTTGTCAAATTTGTATGCAAATTTACAATTCATTTCGAACTAAACGTCATCTCGACTGATATTAGAATAGAGCTTAAATCAAATTTCTTTGTTTTTAGAGACGTTCGAAATTTGAATGAAATAATATTATCGAAATCGATGTCATTATTTAGCAATAATAACATTTTCACAGATAAGAAATTTGTTCTAACAAAACTGTCTATTTTTATGGTGGTCATAATGTGCGGTTCTTGAACGCATCATGGAGGGTTTATGATATTTGGATAGGTAAAGAATATTTGTGTAGTTGATGGGAGCGTTGGTATAGGAATTGCAACTGACACACATAACAGCGAGTCTCGTCGCAACACCAAAATCGGCTAGTTGTAGTAGGTATGTAATGTATTAGATGTTTAATGTTTCCAGCCTTGATGGTTGATCGCATACGTCGACTTTACTCAAGCGTGAATCGTGAATGAAATGCTCCGATGAATAATAATTTGTTGCATTCGTATTATGCTCTGTGTTTGTTTTTAATTATTATTGAACATCAGACATAGTGCATGACTATGCATACAAGAAGTGCTAGAAAAAATGGATTCTACTTAAGTAAGCTAAGTGCAATCCATTTGAATGGTAGTCGTCAGATGTATAATTAATTACTGATAAAGTTAGATCGATTATTATAATCTCGTAGATTCCTAATCGTAAAACAGATCATGCTTAATGAATTAATGAACGTTTGGTTTTTTATAATAGGTACTGAAAAATATTGTGTTGTAGAATTTGTAGAGAAATATCTCTATGTGGTCTTACATGGTTCTATTTTTAGGGTTCCGTAGCCAAATGGCAAAAAACGGAACCCTTATAGATTCGTCATGTCTGTCTGTCTGTCTGTCTGTCCGTCCGTATGTCACAGCCACTTTTTTCCGAAACTATAAGAGCTATACTGTTGAAACTTGGTAAGTAGATGTATTCTGTAAACCGCATTAAGGTTTTTACACAAAAATATAAAAAAAACAATAAATTTTTGGGTTCCACATACTAAGAACTAAAACTCAAATTTTTTTTCATCAAACCCATACGTGTGGGGTATCTATGGATAGGTCTTCAAAAATGATATTGAGGTTTTTAATATCATTTTTTTCTAAACTGAATAGTTTGCGCGAGAGACACTTCCACAGTGGTAAAATGTGTGCCCCCCCCCCTGTAACTTCTAAAATAAGAGAATGATAAATCTAAAAAAAATATATGATGTACATTACAATGCAATTTTTCAACGAAAATTGGTTTGAACGAGATCTAGTAAGTAGTTTTTTTTTAATACGTCATAAATCGTAAAAAGCAATTTATTTAACGGAACCCTTCATGTGCGAGTCCGACTCGCACTTGGCCGCTTTTTTTTTTATTCGACGACAAGCAAGCATACGACCTGCCTACCATCAAACATTATTATTGTCAAATTTATCATCATCATCATCATTATATCAGCCGAAATACGTCCACTTCTGAACGTAGGCCTCCCCCAAAGAGTTCCAAAGTGACCCCCAACGCAAAAAGAGGGGTGTGTGGTTATAAGTTTGACGTGTCTGTGTGTCTGTCTGTCTGTGGCAACGTAGCTTCTAATCGTATGGGCCGATTTGAATGCGGTTTTTTTATCCGAAAGCTGACGTGATCGAGATATCATCTCGTTCGTATGTGGAGCAGCCCAACTGGGGAAGTACCTCCACCTTACAGAAGACCGCAGCCATAATAGCACCACTGCTTTGTAGTGTTGCTATATTAGTGTTGTTGTTGGTGAGTAAGGTCGCCAGAGCTCCCCAGGATGCGTTGTGTTGGGAGTGAGGGACCTGCATGTCTCTATCTGCCAACACAGCGAATCCTCAAGTGAATAAAGGGTCGGCAACGCTCTTGTGATTCTTCTGGAGTCGAAAGTGTCCATAGGTTACGGTACCAGCTTAACATCAGGCAGGCCGTAAGCTTGTATAAAAAAAAATGGCTACGGTCTTTTTTGAGGTGCTTCCCCCTTTGGGCCGTTCCAAATAGCTGTACAGTGCCTCTAAAAAATATGTGTGGGGGGGGGTACAGTAAACCACATCATTGAATTAGTGACTGTTCCCGGGTCCAATTCCACCTGTTCGCGGCCTACCTACGTATCGTAACGGTTCCGCGTCGGTCGCCGGCGCCGGCGCATCGATTCATCGATCGATTATGCGATGCACCGCCGCGTCCGTTTCGGAAGTGAAGGGTTGATCTATATAGGCGGACAAAAACGGTACTCGCGTATCTTTATTTTTGCCCGACTGCGTAATCCAGACTCTCTATCTCTGAAACTATTAGGTCTACAGAGACAATTCTAGTCTCATATCCCGTACATTCAGGCGACAAAGTTACTGGATTAACGGCACAGCCAGAAGGAAGGGATATGTTTTCAGCAATATACATACATACATACATTTAATCACGCCTCTTTCCCAGAGGGGTAGGCAGAGATCACGGATCTCCATTTGCTACGATCCTGACAAACCACTTTCGCTTCACTCACTTTCATAACATTTCTCATACATGCTCGTCGGTTTAGGGTACTTTTGACCTGGCCTTTTTGTAAGATTTCTCTAATTTGATCGGAGAAAGTTCGCCTAGGTCTTCCCCTTCCAACTTGCCCTTCCACTCTTTTTATATACACTCTCTTTGTTAATCTTCTTTCATCAATCCTCTCTACATGCCCAAACCACCTTAACATACCCTTCTCAATTTTCGTGACTATATCTCCATCCATTCCACACTTATTCATTCATTCATATTCATTTATTTGCTGCAACCATGGTATTTACAGGATGTTCTTAAAATTAATCAGTACAGACATGGACCCTACTAGGGTGTAGCAACATGTTTAAATACTAAACTAACCTAAACATACATATATTTAAAAAAAATCAACATATTGTTATATTTATATAAAATCTGCACATTAGATAACAACATACCTACTTGATTTGCACCATCTATTAAATTGTAAAAAAATATTGGCCCATGAACTCCTGTAGCGAGTATGGGCATGCAGTTACTGCTTGGTTTAAACATCGACGAACATATAAGCTGGAAAGTCCACATTGATAAAATATCCATAAAATTATCTAGATTTGCTTATGCCCTGAGACAAATATTGATAAATACCAACTTGAAAACTGCTATATGTGCCTACCATGCTTTTGCCCAATCATGGTTGCAATATGGAATAATGTTGTGGGGCAGTAGTGCAAATGCCAAACATCTATTTTTATTGCAGAAAAGATGCGTAAGAGTTCTCAGCAACATAAGAAATGAAGAGAGTTGCAGACCACACTTCTGTAGATTAAAAATTCTTACCCTCACATCTCTGTACATATTGGAAACGTGCAAATTTGTCCATAAATATCCTAGTCTATATCCCAAACCGGAAAACTTCAACTCTCATGCACACAACTTACGCAAGTATATTAACCCACACAACGCCCAAGTAATTGACAAGACAAAGCACGCACACATCTAAAACACACACTCTTGTATACCTACACGCTTATTTGACAATAAACGCGCATCATATCAGGCATTTTGGGAAAAAACGTAATATTCTCTGCGATCAGCACGCGTGCACAGTATGGCAGTGTATGCCCATTGAGCATACAGCTGCGACACGGCCGCCGGCGGCTTGTCCTCTCTCTAGTATTCTATGCTCTGAGGTGCAAAACCTACCTACCTGAAAAATATTTTGTGTTCCATTGAAACAAACAGTTCAATTTTTTTTAACGATTGCTTACTGATGTCGCACATATTTCCTTACTTGTCAGTATTAGGCAGTCAGGTAGGTAGTTACTTTTAAGAAATACGAATAACTACATAAATACATATAACCAAGTCAATAAGTTAGCTAAACAAATAACGTGTTGGCTTATGTTCTATTCATGGCGTTTATGGCAAATATAAGTTTGAAAAACATACAAAGTGCAATAAACATTTTATTATTCTAGCTCAAAAACAATAAGCGGACGATTTCAAACAATTTCAAGCCATTCAGCCATTTGTTTAGTACTAGGGCTGTCAAAAAATAAAAATAAAAGGTCATTTGTATTATAGTTTTCAAATTGTAATAAAGTTTGCATATAGGGGGTTGCGGGCGCAGGACAGGTCATTGTGGCACTCTTTGGGGGAGGCCTATGTCCAGCAATGGACGTACTTCGGCTGATATGATGATGATGATAGGGGGTTATCTCCAAACTTCTCCGATTGATCTGAATGAATCTGATCCGATTTCAAACATTCTGTCACCTGTGTTTAGAATTAAATGGACCTTTTGGATGGACGTAGGTTATATTATCCTGTGGCTCCGCCTGTGTTCTCATTAAGAGTCCGCAGTAAGCTCGATTCTCCATACAAACGTAGTTACGCTCGACTTGCTAGTTTGCTCTGAAACTTTGTATTTAGAATAAGTTAAGTACCATCCAGGTCTTTCATTACATTATGTAGCTTGAGATACCATCTGGTTTTTGCCGTATTTCGTTTGTTTTATAAACTGGTGCCATTTAAACTAATTACAGACCTAGATATACCTCATGCCATTGTACATGTATATGCAAAGTTTCGTTACAGTCCAACACGTAGTTTTAAAATGAGAACGAAACTTCGTTTGTATGGGAAGGTGAATTTCGACCGAGCTTACTGCGGACTCTTAATACGTGGAGTGGGCAGCTAGTAAAAACTTAAGTTAATAGAAGTTCTATGCGTCGTAATTGGCATTGGGTGTCTCTGACAAGCCTGAAAAGTAGCAACATCTGAACTTTTGACCCCTGTCACAACTTAATTTGTTATTTCTTTAGTATAAACATTATTAAGGCAACCCCACGCGCCGAGAGTGCATGGAGGCGGAAGAAACGTCTAGGTAAATTCTGCTGGATTGTAAATAGGTGCAGGAAAAGTCACTTAGGGTCTCCAAACACATTACAGGAGGCACTTAACAATATCAAGTCACTGACAATTTTTTTTTAGAGGAGCCTGGTATGGTTATAGTTTCGCTTTCACGAAAAATAGGCACGCTGGATATCGATTTGCGGAAAATGGATAATTGAATACTACTATAAACATTTACCTTCCGTAAAAACTCCTATCGCTTCCCCTTTTTTTCGTGGCTGGCAACCCTGCACCCGTGAGATCGGCGCAGGAGTTTACGAGGCATTGTTCACGGCCGGCTCGCGTGACGTCACTCGCAAAAAATACATATATATGTATACCTACATACCTAGCTACAGTGCAAAGTGTATTTGTATGTATAAATTGAAACAAGTTACATGTCCGCTTGTTGGAATTGATTTATGTGGGAAGGTGACATTACTTAACGTTGGAGGTAAATGCAAAAAGTGTACATAGGAGAGAAAATAAATATACACTAATATGGTAAATAAAGGTAATGTTTCAAATGATTGTTAACTGAAATACTGATGCTTGAATTTTATTCAAATGATTAGCATTTTAAGCATCAAGATGTTGATAAAGGTATAATAACAAATTAAATAATTTACTTTAAAAACAAAGGTTTAACCAATTTCAAATCCGTACCCAAATTGCTTCAAGTGTCAGGATCCCATTATCAGATCCTGTCCTGTGGCGAGAGGTCTAGGTATCAAAATCTACCAATCATGTTTATCTGCACAACTTAATTCCACCTTAACCGTTCCATCACCAAACGACCAGGCATGGGGAGCGAATGCATCCGTATGTTGTCAACGTACCATATATTCGCACGAAGCTATTTTCCTCGTCTTTCCTAATGCGAACTGCTAAGGAATAGAATTCGCTCCCTTCATCTTTATTACTGAACCAGTGAGAACTTAGGCCCAAGATGAACTTAAGCTCTGTCGTCGCTTACCGTCAGATGAGATTAGGGTCAATCACTGGACAGTCGTTTATAAAAAAAAACATCATCAATTTCAATGATTGGTAAATTTAAAGAGTTGCTTTGATAAAGACCCCTCGCCAGGGCTGCCAGCTGACGACATAATGCGTTCTGAAAAACTCGCATTATTGCAGGTGACTGACTGTACTCGGTTATTTTTAGTAAATAACTAAAACAGTACGTTGCACCTCACGTATGTCGCGTGGCGTGAATAATTGCGCAGCCTTCCTTTGTCGGCGATCCCGCAGATAACAAATCGTTTCGAATTAAGCACCGCGGTTACGCGCATCGACCGTGACCGATTTTATGAACTTTGAAGATGTTCTTCTAAATAGAATGTTAGATGTAGGTATGTGTGTGGATGTGGTAGAGACAGAGTCGGTAGCAAGTTTTAAAGCTGCGTACGGACTGCGCGTACATTGGCACGCGTAGTCGGTTACGCGTGTCCTGGAACACCATGTCCGTACTTGCAGCTACGCGTACACTCTAGGGGAACGCGTGCCTCGCGAACTGGCTCGTGCACGAGCCGCCGGCAGTGGCCCAGTGGGTCGTGGCGGTCCGTCCAGATCCGATGTACGCGTAAACACACGCGTAACCGACTACGCGTAGCAGAGGGTACGGGCAGTCCGTACGCAGCTTTACACTTCTTAATTTGATATGCCACACTGGTTTTCATTATGGTCTCAGTTGTCGAATCACATGCTCAGCGTCACCTTTTTCTGATCGTGTTCATTGAAATAAATAATCCGACTATAAAATTACCCAGTGTAATATAATTAGGTAATACCCTGCAAAGTGCAAATAGCATATAAAATACTCGTCTTTCTCTGCACGTTCAACCACAGAATAAGTAATAGTACTACGTACAGAAGGTTCTCTGTTAACAAATTCCCTGTTTAGGTACGCCAAGCGTGCCTAAATGTGGCCATCCCTTTCTATCGCATGCAACGCGCTGCGACCCGTACCAACGCGCGGCAACTACTAATGGGCCGCCAAATTGGCGGCCGGCCGGCATGTACGCGGTAGCGGCGCGACGGAATCACAGAGTGAACCGCCCCTGGTTCAACACAAATTGCTGCAGACTCCTGTATCACTTGCCTTGTCAAGAGAAGAGCGTAGATTCTCTCGCCCCGCATCGTGGCGCAAGTTCAGTTGTTATAGCCCTGCTGGTCATGTAGGTACCTAATATTTAGCTGTAACTGACCATGCACCTCTTATGACCAGATGTGGACACCCACGAGCCCGACGAGAAGTCCCTCATCACCTACATCTCGTCGCTGTACGAGACGTTCCCCGAGCCGGCGGCCGTGCACCCGCTGTTCGACGCGGAGTCGCAGCGCCGCGCCGCCGGGTACACCGAGCAGGCCGCCGCGCACCGCGCGTGGCTGCACGAGAACATCGCGCTGTTGCAGGTATGATGCGATGAGTCGCTGTCTGTGAGGTGTACATTGTTGTTCTTGTCTTATCTAGATGAGGGCCCTTTGGGATACACTTCGACCCAGCGGGACCGTTAGTGCATTTGCCTCCTCCTTTAGGCCTACTCCCAAGCTCGCTCCATCATTTTCACTAACTGGATGATGCAGCTCGGCGGAAGCACCTAGAATTCCTTTGGTTGTGGATAGCCGTTCCCAAAGTAATTCATTCTGTCGCTGGCAAGGGCATGACATTCCCACTGTAAGTGTCCCATACTCTCATCCTCCTCGTCACACGTCACAGGCCTACGATCTGCTGTGAAAGGACTACGGCCGATGATTGTTTGATGATCTTGACATGTTGTTTTTTCCCCAGGACCGTGCTTTCCCGTCAACTTTGATCGAAATGAAGAAGCTGCTCAGCGAGAGCACGAGGTTCCGCAGCGAGGAGGTGCCCATTAGGCAGCGCGAGAAGCAGAAGTTGTTCCACCAGTATCGGGAGTTAGAGGTACGCTCTATTTACGACAGCTTTAACATAAACACGGCTGTCACAAGACCGCGAGGTTCCGCAGCGAGGAGGTGCCCATCAGGCAGCGCGGGAAGCAGAAGCTGTTCCACCAGTACCGGGAGTTAGAGGTACGCTCTATTCACGACAGCTTTACACATAAACACGGCTGTCACAAGACCGCGAGGTTCCGCAGCGAGGAGGTGCCCATCAGGCAGCGCGGGAAGCAGAAGCTGTTCCACCAGCGTACCTCTAACTCCCGGTGGAGTTAGAGGTACACTCTATTCACGACAGCTTTACACATAAACACGGCTGTCACAATACCGCGAGGTTCCGCAGCGAGGAGGTGCCCATCAGGCAGCGCGGGAAGCAGAAGCTGTTCCACCAGCGTACCTCTAACTCCCGGTGGAGTTAGAGGTACACTCTATTTACGACAGCTTTACACATCAGCACGGCTGTCACAAGACCGCGCGTGAGATAAACTCTCCGTCTCTTTTTAATTAGAACACTTTGAAAGAGTCGGTCAGATTATATCGGTCTTGCGGGTAACAATCCGTGCTGATGCCCTGTTTACGTAGAATTAAGAATTAGACTTGTTAGGCTGTGTGTCATAAAATAACGAACTCGTGGCTTGGCACGAGGGGTACAACGGAATGTCATCTCGTTTTAGAGCAACCAACTTGGGAAGTACTTCCACCTAATAACGACTGTAGGTATGTGGTGTTGTGTTCGCCGTTCGGTGAGGTCGCCAGATCTCCCGAGGGTGCGGTGTGTTGGGATTAGGGACTTGCCTGACAAATTACTCTCGCTTTCGACAGAGTATCCTCAAATCAGTAAAGGGTCGTCAATAAGCATTTGACTGACGACCATAGATTACAGTTACCATTTACAATCAGGCGGGTAATGTCGCGGTAAAAACCAGATAACCACCCTGGCCACTGTAAATAAAATTGTTCCTCACTGAATACTCTTGAAACATTTTTGTAAACTTGAAAACTTTGTAATTCCAGAAATATTTTGAATCGGTGGGCGAGTGCGACATCGAGCCGACCCTCCGACCCGAGGCGCTCGAGCAGGCGTGGGCGAGACTCCTGATGGCGCAGCAGGAGCGCGAGCGCGACCTCGCCGACGAGATCCGCCGCCTCGAGCGGCTGCAGCGCCGCGCCGAGAAACTGCACAGGTGAGACAGAAGTCTAGATAGATCAGTGCGACATCGAGCCGACCCTCCGACCCGAGGCGCTCGAGCAGGCGTGGGCGAGACTGCTGATGGCGCAGCAGGAGCGCGAGCGCGACCTCGCCGACGAGATCCGCCGCCTCGAGCGGCTGCAGCGCCGCGCCGAGAAACTGCACAGGTGAGACAGAAGTCTAGATAGATCAGTGCGACATCGAGCCGACCCTCCGACCCGAGGCGCTCGAGCAGGCGTGGGCGAGACTGCTGATGGCGCAGCAGGAGCGCGAGCGCGACCTCGCCGACGAGATCCGCCGCCTCGAGCGGCTGCAGCGCCGCGCCGAGAAACTGCACAGGTGAGACAGAAGTCTAGATAGATCAGTGCGACATCGAGCCGACCCTCCGACCCGAGGCGCTCGAGCAGGCGTGGGCGAGACTGCTGATGGCGCAGCAGGAGCGCGAGCGCGACCTCGCCGACGAGATCCGCCGCCTCGAGTGGCTGCAGCGCCGCGCCGAGAAACTGCACAGGTGAGACAGAAGTCTAGATAGATCAGTGCGACATCGAGCCGACCCTCCGACCCGAGGCGCTCGAGCAGGCGTGGGCGAGACTGCTGATGGCGCAGCAGGAGCGCGAGCGCGACCTCGCCGACGAGATCCGCCGCCTCGAGCGGCTGCAGCGCCGCGCCGAGAAACTGCACAGGTGAGACAGAAGTCTAGATAGATCAGTGCGACATCGAGCCGACCCTCCGACCCGAGGCGCTCGAGCAGGCGTGGGCGAGACTGCTGATGGCGCAGCAGGAGCGCGAGAAACTGCACAGGTGAGAAGATGGACTCGTATCTTAGAGGTCCTCATCTACAGCTCACTCGTTGAACTATTTTCTACCGTCACAATCACAATATACTATTGTTTCTTGGCTTGGCTTTTGAGTACCTCCACCTTATCGATTCACCTTGTAACAACCAGTATTCCTTGTCATCTGATTCATTGATCTGAGCTTTTTTTTAAACAAGACCATCCAGTGTTTGACCCTAGTCTGACCTGATGGTAAGCGACTACAGAGCATAAGACGAAGCTTCCTGATTCAGTAATATTACTCTTGTTTCTACTTGATGGAGTGAAGGATTGTCAGACATCTCTGGACTCTGTGTAAGTGTGGGAGATTTGACAATGGCTAACAAACTTTTTATATTTCCAGAGACATAAAGCAGACGGAGTCCGGCCTGGACACCGTCGAGCGGCACATAGAGAGCGAGATCCGGCGCGTGGAGCGCGGCGTGCACCCCGCAGAAGCCAAGATGGCCGCCGAGCAGATAGAGCAGGAGCTCCGCACCATGGAGGGCACCATACACGAGATGTTCCAGGACGCGCAGGCGCTGAAGGAGGGCCGGTACCCGCAGGCCACAGAGCTGCAGAGACGGTGAGTTGGTCGAGGCCAGAGTTTCGTGTAGCTATAAAGTTAAGTTTCACAAGTCTAACCTGGCAGCGCTGAGCTTGACCAGTTGAGCTTGACTCGACCAGTGATGCCACTATAGACCAAAAAAGGTGCGGTGGTTAAAGCACTCGTGTGATCCTATTATGAAACTCGCTGACACTCGTTTCATAAACCAACACTCGTGTTTGCTCTTCATTATGTACAGTCACATAAATGACTATTATGTTGTATTTCAGTGTCCAACAAATCCACGACCGCTGGCTGAACGCGCGTCAAGCGTTCACCGGGCGTTTACTACCGCGTCTGTCGTCCGTCCGGCTGCCCGTGCAGCAGACCACCGTGCGCCGCGAGACGCGGACCGTGCTGGAGACGCGCGTGCACGACGCCGACCCGCAGTTCCAGCACTTGCAGGACGCGGCCCGCTGGTGCCGGGACAGGCTGGTGAGTGGTGCAGTACCTGTCGTCCGTCCGTCCGGCTGCCCGTGCAGCAGACCACCGTGCGCCGCGAGACGCGGACCGTGCTGGAGACGCGCGTGCACGACGCCGACCCGCAGTTCCAGCACTTGCAGGACGCGGCCCGCTGGTGCCGGGACAGGCTGGTGAGTGGTGCAGTACCTGTCGTCCGTCCGTCCGGCTGCCCGTGCAGCAGACCACCGTGCGCCGCGAGACGCGGACCGTGCTGGAGACGCGCGTGCACGACGCCGACCCGCAGTTCCAGCACTTGCAGGACGCGGCCCGCTGGTGCCGGGACAGGCTGGTGAGTGGTGCAGTACCTGTCGTCCGTCCGTCCGGCTGCCCGTGCAGCAGACCACCGTGCGCCGCGAGACGCGGACCGTGCTGGAGACGCGCGTGCACGACGCCGACCCGCAGTTCCAGCACTTGCAGGACGCGGCCCGCTGGTGCCGGGACAGGCTGGTGAGTGGTGCAGTACCTGTCGTCCGTCCGTCCGGCTGCCCGTGCAGCAGACCACCGTGCGCCGCGAGACGCGGACCGTGCTGGAGACGCGCGTGCACGACGCCGACCCGCAGTTCCAGCACTTGCAGGACGCGGCCCGCTGGTGCCGGGACAGGCTGGTGAGTGGTGCAGTACCTGTCGTCCGTCCGTCCGGCTGCCCGTGCAGCAGACCACCGTGCGCCGCGAGACGCGGACCGTGCTGGAGACGCGCGTGCACGACGCCGACCCGCAGTTCCAGCACTTGCAGGACGCGGCCCGCTGGTGCCGGGACAGGCTGGTGAGTGGTGCAGTACCTGTCGTCCGTCCGTCCGGCTGCCCGTGCAGCAGACCACCGTGCGCCGCGAGACGCGGACCGTGCTGGAGACGCGCGTGCACGACGCCGACCCGCAGTTCCAGCACTTGCAGGACGCGGCCCGCTGGTGCCGGGACAGGCTGGTGAGTGGTGCAGTACCTGTCGTCCGTCCGTCCGGCTGCCCGTGCAGCAGACCACCGTGCGCCGCGAGACGCGGACCGTGCTGGAGACGCGCGTGCACGACGCCGACCCGCAGTTCCAGCACTTGCAGGACGCGGCCCGCTGGTGCCGGGACAGGCTGGTGAGTGGTGCAGTACCTTTTTTTTAAGAGGGGAAATTGCTTTACACACACACCCTACACTACACCCTGGTGATTATGTGGGACTCCCATGTTGGCTGATGAGGCCTATGGTTTACCCACTAAAAACCCCTCTATCTGCCGTTTCTGCGCTAGAAAGTGAGGCCACGGGCACACTTCCGCAACTTCGCCAGCGGCCAGCCAACTATTGCAAGGAAAGCAGACGGAGCCGGGGGAAAATATAGCCTATGGCCATCGTGAAAGAATTTTTCAAACTGGATTACTCGTAGTTCATAAAATTATCCATAATATACAAACTTACCACACGATTGAAAAACCTCTCTCATTTTAATGCGCGTTATGCAGAATGCATTCTTTGGCGGCACTGTTGCGGAATTTCTAGAAATCCACCAATCATATTTAACTATCATTGCAGAGAGTCTCGCAATTTAGATACCTGGGGCACATTGTCGATGAGGAGTTGAAAGATGATGCCGACAAAGAAAGAGAGCGAAGGGCATTGGCTGTAAGAGAGAACATGCTCGTTCGTAGATTTGCTGGTTGCACACTTGACGTCAAAGTCACACTTTTCAAGGCGTTTTGCCAAACATTTTACACCAGCAGTCTATGGACCAGCTACACCCAAAAAGCGTATCATGCCCTTCGTATATTATACAACAACCTGTTCCGGGCGCTGGTGGGGCTTCCTCGACACTGCAGAACGTCAGGCATGTTTGCAGATACGCACACAGACGATTTTTTTGCGTTGATGCGTAACAAAGTCGCCTCGTTATTACGCCGAGTGAGGGGAAGCCCCAACAGTCTCCTGCAGGTCGCGGCGTTGCTCGGCAGGTGAACATGGGCTGCACGCTCCTAGTCCGTGTGCACCTCGTTGAGGCTGCCAAGTCTGGCTTTTAAATTGTAAACTAAATAATGTTTTGCTCTACTAACATAGGTCATTAAGTATTTTTTTTTCCTTTTGCTTACTATGACAACAATCTATGGACCATGTTGTTTTAAAATAAAGATATTTTATTTTTATTTTATTTATCACCTCTTACAACAGTGCTCTCAGTTAATGACAATGTATCCTTAAATCTCTCATTATTACTATGCGCGCCAGTCATGCAACGGCTAACATTATTATCATGCGAGACTTGACGTATTCTCCTGTATATGCACAAGCTACCGAACTCGGAAAAGTGTTCCGAGCATATACATTACAGTGGTACCTAAACTTAGCCTGTTAGTTGGTCCCATCCTCGGCCTCATCATTATCATATCCGCCGAAAGACGTCCACTGCTGGGCACAAGCCTCTCCCAAAGAGTGCCAAAATGACCGATCCGGCGCCACCCGCATCCAGCGGACTCCCGCGACCTTCAGTCAGGGGTCAGGGGTGTCAGTACCTCATCATCATCATCATATCAGCCGAAAGACGTCCACTGCTGGGCACAAGCCTCCCCCAAAGAGTGCCACAATAACCAGTCCTGCGCCACCCGTATCCAGCGGACTCCCGCATCCTTTACCAGGTCATCAGTCCACCTTGTGGGAGTGTGTCAGTACTCAGTACCTAATATATGTAAATGTTGGTATTGCAGAAAAAGATCCACGAGGCGGAGTACGGGTCGGACCTGCCCGGCGTGCAGCACGAGCTGGACAAGCACCAGCGGGAGCACAAGACCATCGACCAGTTCCACTCCAAGGCGAGTATTAGTCCATATATATATATTTTTTTTTTTTAGGGAAAATCTTACACAATCTACCTAGTCCCAAACTAAGCAAAGCTTGTACTATGCGTACTAGACGACGATATATATACTTATATAGATAAATAAATACTTAAATACATAGAAAGCATCCATGACTCAGGAACAAATATTCGTGCTCATCACACAAATAAATGCCCTCACCGGGATTCCAACCCGGGACCTTTGGCTTCATAGGCAGGGTCACTACGAACTAAGCTACAGAGGTCGTCAATAGTAGTTATTGTCCTATAGATTTGAGTGGGGAGACACGAGTGAAACAACCAAGGGTTATAGACACACTGATTTATCGTACGTAGGAGCGGTGAGCTAACACACACATAAATAACAAAAAAAATGATTCAGAAACCTAATAATGATTTTTTCAACACACCTGCTCGTAAAGTAGGTCTTATTACAGCGTATTTACACTGATAATGCAGAATATTACCCATGCCGTGCCTTTTACATTACATTATCGCACTAGTGCCTTTTCATTACATATCTTTTTAAATATTAGCAAAATAATGCAGAATATTACCCATGCCGTGACTTTTACATTACATTATCGCACTAGTGCCTTTTCATTACATATCTTTTAACATTTTAATTTTTTTTTTTTCCTCGCAAATGTGTTGAAAAACGTCGTATGAAACACGTGAGCATTGGTCATTACACTTCTCGTCTCCATTAAGCCTTCGCCTTCGGCTCAGGCTTAAAAACCGACTCGTGTGTAATGACCAACTTAGCACACTTGTATCATAATGTACTATTAATTTCACCCATATCATAAATCCTCTGTAATGTGTTTGGAAACCATATATAATGAACACTATTATTGCAACCAGTAACTTACAGCGTCAGCATCAGCGTTTTTCAGTTGCAGTGTTATTATAATGTATGAATAATCATAATACCATCGATATCGATGTTATTATGGAAATCTAGTAGGCCATGGCGGTTATTCTAACGGTTCCCGAACACATCATTGAGGATTTAGAATATGTGGGTAGATAAAGTAGTGTATGTAACTGTACATAGTTAGGTCTTAAAACACTCGTGTGATCCTATTATGAAACTCGCTGACGCTCGTTTCATAAACCCACACTCGTGTTTAATGCCCTTCATTATGTACAGTCACATAAACTACTATTAAAATACCTTTTTTTATTATTCAACGATACGATTTTTTTTTTACTCTACAAAAATTACGATGAACTTAGTGTAAGTGTTCGCCAAAGTTAATGTTGTTGTGAATGTTGTTCGGCAGGTGGAGCAGTGCGTGCACAACCGCGCCAACTTCTCCGGCGAGGAGCTGACGCTGTACAACCAGCACCTCAGCCAGCTTCAGAAGCTGTACGCCGAGCTGCTCTCCACGAGCACCAAGCGGTGAGTCCAACTGTACTATAACCCACTCGAACACCATTGGCTCATTTCACGCAGCCACACGTTAGAATTTCGCCAGTTCAGCCAGTTCGCCAGAGCAGCTCAACTGGGGATCCACCTTACAGAAGACCGCAGCCATAATAGCACCACTGCGTTGTAGTGTTGCTATATTATTGCATGCTATGAAGTATTAGGTGTTGTGTTCCTGGTGGTGAGTAAGGGCGCCAGAGCTTGAGATCAAGCGTGCTCATGATTATGAACAGGAAATACAAAAAAAAACGAAATGCTGAGAAAAAAGTAAAAGTCACACATTTGAGCGAAAACGCGCATACATTGACTATATGGGATTGTCATCAATACGACCTTATAAAGCAGTCTTTGTATTTGGCATTTCACTACGAGGAATATGCTCCGCTCTGACTTGAGGACCCAGATGTGAGTGATTTAATATAAATATTTGGTGACAATATTACACAAATCGACCTAGTCCCAAACTAAGCAAAGCTTGTACTATGGGTACTAGTCGACGATAAACATACTTATATAGATAAATAAATATTTTTTTCTACTCCTGAACCGTTATCTGTCATTTATATAGGCTGTAGCTCAAATACAATGACACCACTAATAAGTCGTCGAAAAACTCTATGCTCTATGGCCCAAAAACGCACTGTTTAGCGTACTTTTTTGGTTCATACATTTTTCATAAAAGCACTGTTTAACTTTTTTTTAAATCGGCCGCTAATGCCGCTGTTTTGCAGTGGTGCCAACTTCATAAACAAATATTTCGAAATAAATGTATTTATTTACGATTAAACATTTGTATATTATAAATTATTTACTACAATAATAATAAATCATCATCTATTGTGTATTAAGTTACATATTTTATAAATTCTTGGTATTATTTATGAAAAAAAACAGTTCGAATTCGGTCCGGGTCCGGATTCTGTTTGGTTCGGATGGCAAGTGCAAAAAATTAAAAACAAAACAAACCATAAGCAAGAGGTGTCACATTTCCGATTTCCCACCAAAATACAGTTCAAAATGAAAGGACGAAAGATGATAAACTATTAAGATTTTATTCGTGTTTGTGAAGACAAAAGTGTACGTTCCTTTTAAAATGGTCGAAGAAATTAATAACTCCACCTACTGAAGTAATTGCGCGAGTAGGTAGCAAAAGTACGAATAGAAAACTTGCCGCCTGAAAAGTTTAACTATTCTGTAGTCTGCTATTTATTTTAAATTTGTCGTAGAAAAAGTATTGTATGCAACTGTGTATAACTGGTCTAAAAACGCTCTTGGCGTCTTTAATTGCGATGCTCGCCAAGGCTCGCATCGCAACCCACGCCACTCGCGTTTTAAGACCCTTCTTATAGAACAGTTGCATAAAATACTATACCTACACCCATATCATAAATCCTCTAGAATGTGTTCGGAAACCATATATAACGACCACCATATTTACAACCAGTAACGTAACATCGGCGTTTTATCTGTGCCAGTGTTATTATAATGTATGTGTTATCATAATAGCATCGACAATCGATGTTATTATGGAAATCAGGTCCGGTGTTGGGGTCGTGCAGCATGATGTAGTTGGTCATCATTTGAAATCTAGTCGGCCATGGCGGTGCAATACAGGTTATTCTAATGGTTCCCAAACACATCATTGAGGATTTATAACATGTGGGTAGATACATATAGTTTATGTAACTGTACATAATTAGGCATTAAAACACTCGTGTTTAACGCCCCTCATTATGTACAGTCACATAAACTACTATAGATACATAGAAAACATCCATGAGTCATGATATAATGTTGTTTCAGCATGTCTGACCTGGACGCGCTGCAAGAGTTCCTGCAGAGCGCGACCGCCGAGCTGAACTGGCTCAACGAGAAGGAACAAGTCGAGCTGTCGCGAGACTGGGCCGACCCGCACATCAACCTGCCCGCGGTTCAGCATTACTATGAGGTACACACTTTCTCATAACGGTTCATCATCATCATCATATCAGCCGAAAGACGTCCACTGCTGGACATAGGCCTCCCCCAAAGAGTGCCACAATGGCCGGTCCTGCGCCACCCGCATCCAGCGGACTCCCGCGACCTTTACCAGGTCATCAGTACACCTTGTGGGGGGCCTACCCACGCCGCGCCTTCCGATACGTGGTCGCCACTCGAGAACCTTTCCGCCCCAACGGCCATCGGTTCTACGTGCAATACATAACGGTTATACAAATCGAATTCAAACTTCAGTTAGTCATGTTTAAAATTATACCAATAGTTATACTCTCATATTCATTATTATCACATTGCACGTAGAACTGATGGCCGTTGGGGCGGAAAGGTTCTCGCGTGGCGACCACGTACCGGAAGGCGCGGCGTGGGTAGGCCCCCCACAAGGTGGACTGATGACCTGGTAAAGGTCGCGGGAGTCCGCTGGATGCGGGTGGCGCAGGACCGGCCATTGTGGCACTCTTTGGGGGAGGCCTATGTCCAGCAGTGGACGTCTTCCGGCTGATATGATGATGATGTGGATGATGATTCATTATCATTACGAGCTAAATGTTGCGAATCCTTCAGGAGTTTTTCCCCAGAATGGAAGTTCTCGCGGTCATGTCTAACCGTATAATTATTGGTGTACAAATCAGTCAAGGAGACTAAAAACAAAACTTAAGGACCATGTCAAATATCCTTGATCATGATTTTGGATGATGACATCTTCCATGCATGAGGCGTAATACGATTGAGCATGTGTACAGTCGCCGTCACATACATAGGTACACTATAGGTGTTCAAAAATATCGGCACATGCACCCTAATGCCTTGAAAATTGAGGTGTGTTTTGATGTTTGTGAGGTGCTTGTTTGCTCCGATGTATGTGATGGCGACTGTACTTAGATAGTCTCTTAACCAGAAAATATATAACCGAACAAGTAATTGGTAAAAAATAATATACGGAATGAAAACCCCATAGTCATTTCCCTAAAGTCTAGAATTACTTCTCTAGTGTGGTTAGCATACCTTAGAAATTATAGCAGATTCCTACGCCTTTCAATCCTTGATAAAACTCTACATAAGCTATGTCCATCTAGATAATAGCTATATGAATGAGATAGCTGTCCAAAAGATGTTGTTGTACCGTTTATTTCAAGAATTGTTTACCAAATTCCGTTTTCAATCCTTGCAAGCATTCCTTTGGAGAAGATAGCGAGGTTTGTTCATTTCATATTTTCATATTTCATTTCAATTTGTTTTTATTTCTCTTTAGTTGCGTTTTTATTTTACGCTTGTCAACGCTTAAACAAACTTGAGTGTTGCGGTTTTGTGAATAAGGTATGTTTTGCAGCAACTGATGTCGTCGTTGGAGAAAAGAGAGCTGCAGTTCAGCAATGTGATCGACCGGGGGGAGGCGTTGATCGCTCAACACCACCCGGCTACGAAAACGATCGAATCGCACCTACAGGTCAGTACGATTTCAACTCTAATGGCAAGAGTATAAGGCATGATTTAGGTTGGCATTTAGAATTTTGTGTTGTTTGTGTAGAACTTTATGAATATTTTACTTTAAAAACCAAGTTTTAACCAACTTCAATCCAGTACTCCAGCAAGCTACATGAACATTTCCACGTTTCTTTTCCAATTTACCACATGAATTGATTTTCGAGAGCAAATACGTTGAATATTTAAGAAAAAAAAACAAATCTTTGAAATGGCGAACAATGAATTGCCAAAGGTGATTCTGAGATCCTTGAGGAGTCGACGGAACTCCTCAAATATTATCAGCCCACATATAGTGACTTGGGTTTTTTTCTGTAATAATCAACGCATTTGCTCTCGGAAAGCAGTTCATGTGGTAAATTGGAAAGGAAATGTGGAAATTTTCATGTACCGTATGGCTTGGCGAAGTACTGAATTGAAGTCGGTTTAAACTTTGTTTTTGAAGTAAATTATATAGTTTCAAGTACATCATTGAGAAGTTCCACAAGCCACCTGTGGTCTTCGTCATCACTTCCACTTCACAAAATTTATGATTCCCGGGTGTAAATACACGCGTGCTTAATATATTTGAGGAGTTTCCTTAATTCCTAATGGTTCCCATCATCAAACTGAAGTATTGAAAACAATGGGACCAATCTGGAAGCATAAGCTTTCAATAAAAACAATGGTATCGGTTCATAAATGACGGAGTTCTGAGGTAAAATATAACCGCATTAAGAACCTCCTCCTTTTTTTAAGTCGGTTAAAACAGAGAGCAGATCTTTTAGAATCGGAATCTTCTAAAATTGACAGAGTACCTATCTAAAAGTGCACAAGGTTTTTATTTACCATTTTGCATTTTTTTTCTAAAACTACTTTTGCTTTCTACTGGCCGAACGAGAGTTAAACGCACGATGTTGTTTTACTGTGCAAAGTTTAGGGTTAATAATCACATCGATTATCGCTCAGTATGGTACTTACTTGTGTCTTCGATTAACTACAAAAGCAGCGTCGTGATACGTCTTTCATTAAAACAAAAGCAGCGTCGTGATACGTCTTTCATTAAAACAAAAGCAGCGTCGTGATACGTCTTTCATTAAAACAAAAGCAGCGTCGTGATACGTCTTTCATTAAAACAAAAGCAGCGTCGTGATACGTCTTTCATTAAAACAAAAGCAGCGTCGTGATACGTCTTTCATTAAAACAAAAGCAGCGTCGTGATACGTTTTTCATTAAAACAAAAGCAGCGTCGTGATACGTCTTTCATTAAAACAAAAGCAGCGTCGTGATACGTCTTTCATTAAAACAAAAGCAACGTCGTAATACGTCTTTCATTAAAACAAAAGCAACGTCGTAATACGTCTTTCATTAAAACAAAAGCAACGTCGTAATACGTCTTTCATTGAAACAAAAGCAACGTCGTAATAGTTCTGTTACAACAGGTGATGCAGTCGCAATGGGCGTGGGTGCTGCAACTGACCCTGTGCCTGGAGACACACCTGAAGCACACCACGCAGTACCACCACTTCTTCGAGGAGGTCAAGGAGGCCGAGAAGTGGATACAGAAGTAAGATTTCGTTCACATGGAAGTAAAAAATAATCCTACTCCCCTTATTCATAAAACTTAAGAGTTCGCCGTAAGCTCGATTCTCCATACAAACGTAGTTACGCTCTCATTTTAAAACTTTGTACTTAGAATAATTTAAGTACCATCCAGGCCTGTTATTAGTTTATCTAGCTTCAGATACCATAGTAAAAAATACAGCAAATATAAGGTTTTCATACAAAACTTCTTTTTGGTGTTTTTCGTTTGTTTTATCTGGAGATATATCCAGTGTATTTATATCGCATTTAAATAAATACATATTTGGGGACAATCTTACACAAATCGACCTAGTCCCAAACTAAGCAAAGCTTGTACTATGGGTACTAGACGATGATATACATACTTATATAGATAAAAAAATTAATACATAGAAAACATTCCGGGATTCGAACCCGGGACCCCGGCTTCGTAGTCAGGGTCACTACCAACTAGGCTACAGAGATCGACAGAGGTCGTTTTGATTTTAAATCTCTTCCACAGACGAGAAGAAGCCCTGAACTCTACGTTCTCCCAGTCGGAGTTCACCCTGGACCAGGGCGAGCGTCTACTGAAGGGCATGCAGGAGTTACGCGAGGAACTCAACTCGCACGGAGGCCTAGTCTCACGGCTGGTGGAGGAAGCGCAGTCTGTGAGGCCGGTGAAGCAACGCCGCGCGCCCATCACGAGGCCTCTGAGGGCTGAGACGGTCTGCGCTTATAAACATGCCAATGTAAGTATAGGAGCTGATTTAACGCATTCAGTCGGTCACCAGAGCGTCTACTGACGGGCATGGAGAAGCTTAGTAGGGAACTGCGGGCCTAATTAATTAATTCTGTTAAATGAATGCTGTTTGTGTTGAACCTTACCCTATTGAGCAGCGATGCGGCTTTTTACGTATTATGGCAGAGAAGCTAATATCATTATCATCATATCAGCCGAAATACGTCCACTGCTGGACAAAGAGTGCCGCAATGACCGGTCCTGCGCCACCATGATGATGATGATGCAAGCTTTTTTTCAGTTTCACCAGTCCCGCAGTCTGTCTGTCTGTAATCAAATCTTGCAAATAAAATTTGCCCCCCCCCCCTATCGGGTTTGGGTTCGTTAGAATGAGTAGTTGATGATGGTATATAGGAAAGTACAGTCGGCAATAAAAGCTTGTACCAAATAATTTAATTTTTGTCAGATACTTTTTTTTCAGTTAGTGTTCTGTACTCGGATTAGAGTTTTTTGGACTTTATGCTTGTTAACTGGTGCGGTTCTTACCTATGTGTTATTAAGGCCAAGCCAAGTCTCCCAGAGGAGTATCAAGAGCTCAACACAGTTGCAGAGAAAAGAACAGAATGGTGATTACTCCACCGACAAGAGCCCGGCTCTTAAGTTTATGATAATGATGGTGATGATGATGATGATGATGTATACATA
The DNA here is from genome assembly GCA_963854355.1 of Epinotia brunnichana. Taxonomy (NCBI): domain Eukaryota; kingdom Metazoa; phylum Arthropoda; class Insecta; order Lepidoptera; family Tortricidae; genus Epinotia; species Epinotia brunnichana. Next base: position 5,579,695 of record OY977956.1, read on the forward strand.
TGGTGGTGATATTTTGGTGTCAGATGGCGATCGAGAAAGGGTCCTTGGTGACAGTGGTGGACAACTCGGGCCGCTCCCGCTGGCAGGTGCGGCTCGGCGGCGCGGGCACGGAGGCCTCGCTGCCGGGCGCGGTGCTGGCGCTGCCGCCGCCCTGCGCGGACGCCATGGACGCTGCGCAGCGGTTGCGCAACGCTTATGATAGGGTAAGTAGCCTCCCTAAGGCGTTGTAAGAAGGAACTGATTGAACGATTTAAGGGCTGAGACAGATTGTTCCGATAGCTCAGTTGGTTTGTAGCGACGGGCCATGTATGCCTGTGGTCGCCGGTTCGAATCCGGCTCGTAGCCTAATATTTTAATTTTTCCTTTAATTTGAAATTTATAAATATCGTTAGCAGCGTAACTGCTTTATACAAAATTAAGTAGCGACTGTCCTGTCATCTGAGCGGTGACAGTTATAGTCTGACGCGATGGTTGTAACGCGACAGTTGATTGCCATCATATACCGCCTCTCATCCTTGGATGCAGGATACACCGTGTAAGTGTGTCCTACACGACCCTTTTACTAAGACTGAGACAAAAAGATAGGGTTAGAAGTCTTAAACATCCCGGAACGTAAAAGAGGCAGGGCCGCCTCCCTTCTACATGGTGGACCAGCATGACCCGGCTTTTGAAAAAGAAACAATTACCAGACCCGACAACCCAAGACCGAGCGACTTGGCGCCGATTAATTAGGAGAGCCGACCCCACCTAACGTGGGAACAGGCACAGAAGAAGAAGAATAACGAATAAGAATAAATAGGATGACGAATAAATATTTCGAATAATTATTCCAATATTTATTCGCGAATAACTTCTTTATTCGCGAATAACTTCTTTATTCGCATAATCATTCGTAATGCTTTTCGGGAATAATATCTTGAACGAATATTGTAGGAATGCTTTTTAGCAATGTGCGCAGATTATGAGCAAATTTTGGAATAGGTATATATCAAAAACGTAATATTTTTCTACAGACAGAACAGTGACACCTATATTAAATTTTCTTAGAAAGAGATAACCGCTTCATCAAGGGTCAAAAAACGATGACGCAATATATGGACAACCCCACACACAAGACATAATAAAAATAATGAAACCTGTTAAATGCCCCATGAGGCATAACAAAAACATAGTTAATTATTAGAAAAATGTGAGGTGAAGTTATACTTGAAAATAGGTACACTTGTAGTGATCGTGTTAAATTCGTGTCATACGTGTTGTAACGAGCAACCGCATTTTTAAATATTATTCGAGGATTTATTTGTTGATTTATTCGAATAAAATGAGAATAAGTCATTCGTCATTCGAAAGTGTAGACGAATTAATTATTAGCGAATAAATTAGTGACGAATAAATGTTTATTCGAATAAAGAATCATTCGAGTAATGCCTATCTCTGGTTAGAACCGATGAATAACGCAGTCGAAATGATATAAGTTTCCGATTTCCACTTGCCGTCCCCTCGATGTAAAAGGCAGCTCAACATGGACATTACCCGGCTACTATTTGAAAGACCCAAATAGCAATATCGTTCAGTCTTTGAAAATGCACTTTCTCCAAACATATCCTTTGTTTACAACTTAGCGCCGAATAATTACCGCTAATCACGTAATTATCTAGACACTTACTTTGTAATGGGCGTTGTAAAACGGACTCTATGTGATTTCAAATAAGGTAATAAACCGTACAACTTTGCCATGCATGCCTTTTGACTAATTGAATGTTAAACAACAAACATATTATATTAACACACAATAAAGGCAGTTGATTGGCGCTATTGAAGAGATGCACTCTCTAATTCCGTTCCACAGTTTTTTTCTGTATTCATATTTCTCTATTGACGCGATGTACCCGTTATGGGTCCTATATAGGATAAACTATGGTGTTATTGTGTTAATATGGTGGTTATTTGTACAGGTAATCCAACTGTGGCAGCGAAAACAACTGCGTATGCGACAGAATATGATCTTCGCCACCATCAAGGTTGTGAAAGGATGGGACTTCCCACAGGTAAACCTTTGGTTTTTTACTAACTACTTAGCTATGCCATTGTGTCTACTGTTTTAACATTCCCAGAAACGAGCGTTACGTTGTTGAACTCGGTATTTTACAAATACAAATTATTTATTTCGGACCATAAAATCCATAGTGTTAGTGGTTACAAACTTAGAGCTATGGTTAGTGTTTTATAATTATGCTAAACTAAAATTAAAGACGCCTGGGCACCGGTATTACAGGCGCGTGCAGTTGCACATAACGCTGGAGCAGTGGCGAGTCCCAGCGGTGGGCTAGCATGCTCAGGATACTATTTGGGCTGATTTGACAAAAGTCAAATCAGCTTCTTTTTATGAAACGTCAAAAACGCTCCGTTAGTTTGGAATTTGTAGGGATTATTACCACAGTCTAACTACATACAGTCTGCAAGCTCAGGGCCACGCGGGTTTACGATAGGGGGGGGGGGGGAGACCGCGGGGAAGCGGGAGACGAGGAAGTTTAGCGCAAACTCATTGAGTTAGCGCTAACTATTCTGAAGGGGTGTCAAGTTTGACTTTATAAAACCGACTTTAAATATCCGTAAGGTTTAGGTGATTTTTTTTATAATGTCACTTATTAGTCACAGTTCTTTTAATATAAATCCAATTTTCAATCCAAGTTCAGATTTATATTAAGAGCCCTCTCGTATCCTCAGATATCTATTTTGAACTAAATCGGACCGTATTTAAAGAATTTCAAGATGGCGACCTTTTTTTGAAAATCCAACCTCGGATTCGTATTATAAGCCCCACGAACCTTCAACAATCAAATTTGAAAGAAAAAAAATGGCCCCCATTTATAAATTTATTTTTAAGCCCGTAGGGCGTAGGTAAATTCGGCCGAGCGCTTTTGGCTCGGACATGCCGCGCACGTGTCAGCCGGGCGGCTCGAGCCTTCCACATTCTCGCCCGAGCGGCTCGGGCGAGCCGCACGGCTGAGCATACGTCCAGTGTGGACGCACCTATTGCGCGGTCGCGACGCGCAACGCACTGTGGTTAGTTGGGATCACGCGCAATGAATTAGAAAAACCGCTGCCTCGCAATTTCGTAGCCGGGCCGTTACGGCATTTTAACTAAAATAGGTTCAAAGGACGTTTATGAAGAAGGATTATACATTTTAGAGATTATAATTTCATTAGTCAATTTATCTATCCAAATATCATAAACCCTCCATGATGCGTTCAAGAACCGCACATTATGGCCACCATAAAAACAGACAGTTTTGTTAGAACAAATGTCTTATCTGTAAAAATGTTATTATTACTAAATAATAACATCGATTTCGATAATATTATTTCATTCAAATTTCGAACATCTCTGAAATCAAAGAAATTTGGTTTGACCTCTATACTAATATCAGTCGAGATGACGTTTAGTTCGAAATGAATTGTCAATTTGCATACAAATTTGAAAAATGTCGCACGTAAGTAAGATATCGAACGATATGACAGTTGGATCCGACTCTAGTTTGTCTCTTAATTAAGAAAAAACTATGACAGCTGCCAGAAAACAACGCCGCGATGCCGGTCATAATATGCGGCTTCTGAATGCATCATGGAGGCTTATGATATGTGGATAGATAAAGTAGTGTATGTAACTGTACATAATTAGGCATTAAGACACTCGTGTGATGTTATTATGAAACTCGCCTTCGGCTCGTTTCATAAACCCACGCTCGTGTTTGGTGCCCTTCATTGTGTACAGTCACATAAACTACTATTTGACTTTCGTAGGTAATGAAGTGAGTGTTGTTGGTTAGTTCGTAGCCATGGGCGCGGAGCAGCGGCAGGCGATCCGCCGCGCGCTCAACGAGGACGCGGAGAAGCTGCTCGGCGAGGGTGACCCCGCCGACCCGCAGCTGCGGCGCCTGCGCCGAGAGATCGACGAGGTCAACCGACTGTTCGACGAGTTCGAGCGCCGAGCCAGAGCCGAAGGTAACCACACCACTTCTAGATTGGTCCCTAGGTGGACTTCCGACCAGAGCGGCTCTATCGCAACGGCCGCAGCGTCTAAGCCGCTGCGTTACTGTCGCAGCGGCTGAGACGCCGATTGGCTTCCGAGCAGCGCGACTCCCGCGTCAGTCACACACAGTCCACACGTGACGGTTGTGCGGTACAGTTGATATATAGGAACTTTGTTGACCACGCTCGTGTCCACTCGTTGATGACGCTCATGTCCACTCGTTGATGACGCTCGTGCCCACTCGTTGATGACGCTCGTGTCCACTCGTTGATGACGCTCGTGTCCACTCGTTGATGACGCTCGTGTCCACTCGTTGATGACGCTCGTGTCCAGTCGTTGATGACGCTCGTGCCCACTCGTTGATGACGCTCGTGTTCACTCGTTGATGACGCTCGTGCCCACTCGTTGATGACGCTCGTGCCCACTCGTTGATGACGCTCGTGTCCACTCGTTGATGACGCTCGTGCCCACTCGTTGATGACGCTCGTGTCCAGTCGTTGATGACGCTCGTGCCCACTCGTTGATGACGCTCGTGTCCACTCGTTGATGACGCTCGTGTCCACTCGTTGACCACGCGAGGTTCACTGGTGACAACGGCTGTAATGAGTTGTGACCTTTAATGCTGACGATCGTGACTTTTTTTAGGGTCCCATAGTCCAGCGTCCCGCAAGTTGTATCGTCCTGTGAACCTAGGAGGTGGTGTGACGGTGTTTCAGTTGTAGATACCTTAATTTATCTGTGAAATTCATTACTTAGGGTAAATCAGGTAAATCATCATCTATTATGTACAACAAAGTACTGAGAAATGTTTGGAACCGACTTTGTTGCCAAGATTATATAGATCTTATTCAAGCATTTTAGAGGACTTGCTTATTACGAAGGTAGTATGAGGGATGAATTTATGTGTGGGACGAATTTCCCAAATGAACACAGTAAAAACTAAAACCAACAGTTGTGCCCTAAATATGGTAAGAAAACAAACCAATTGCCCTACTATTATTCACTTAACTTGCGTGTTGTGTAACAGAATAAAATTGATTAATTGTACGTAGGTTTTAATTCAATTATTGTACAACGCAACTGGTTATTTATTTTTAATACAGTTGCTCAAAAAGTGGTACTTTTTGTGGCTGCGTAGCGTGCGAGAAGCTCAATTTCTCGAACTAGTGCTTTTTACTTTTTAGTTCCAAACTATACTTTCGAAACGCAGTAATTTTATATTAGATTTTTTACTTGGAAATTATGAAATTAAAAACGCTTACGTATACTAGGAGTATTTATTTAAAGTATTCATTAATATATAAATGACGAAAAAATATTAAGAATTTGCATTTTATTATATAGCCTACTCTGTCTTAGGTATCTATGTATGAAATATTTACTTTCCTAAAAATCGTCGTCGTCAACTGCCATGTGTCAATTTAGTTTCTCAACTCGAGGCCGATGGCGCTGATTCCAATAGTATGTTGTCACTGTCAGTGTCATTTGTAAAGTATGGGTTCGTTCAAAAATAACTTCGAAGCAAGCATATTTTATCGCAATGATATATTAATTTATTATTTTTTCGCAATTGTATTAAAAAACGTCGTTTACAACACGTGTGAAATGTCTTTTACCACTCGTACCGAGTCTTGCCACTCGCTTTCAGCTCGTGGCAAGATACCTCGGTACTAGTGGTAAAAAGACATTCTTTTCACACTAGTTGTAAAATGTACTATTTTATTACCAATCAATATTTCATCTTCAACGACTTTTATAATAGCTGTATTCATTGATCGACATCTGTTTGTCTGTCTCATTGGTAAATAAGACGAATTCTTTGAGACACTATTTGATAGGTCAAATTAACTATACGATAGTCACAGTAATCAGATCTTGGTCACTTGAGTTTCTTAATTTTTATGACCACTTTTATGAGTGACGAAGTCTAGCCAATTAAGAGGCACTATATTCAAGAGCATGATTTTGTAATATTGATTTTGTTAGTGAACGTATTTTAATGCCAATGTAACTTTTATTTGCGGTTACTTTCCGAAAGGTCCACAAATTAGCGTTTTTTTTTCGAACGAGCGTGCGAACCGAAAATCGTTCGTATGTCACGCTGTCCGTCTGTCCGTCTGTTCTCTTCTATAGGTCGCATTTCTCAACCGAATCTCTTGATATTTAGTGAGCAGATTCGATAATTTTATAGTATTTTTTTTTGTCGAGACACGTTTTCGACTTCTACGGTTCACAGAGCTACTAGTAAGATTAGTATAGATGTCACTTTTCTTACTTTGTCTGCTAAAACTATATAATCATACCTGTGCTAACTCGGGGCACCTATACTAAAGTGATGTAGCACAATAATTTATCGACAAAAAAATATATCGATGTTACTGTCAACATCTAAATGTTATTCAACATAAATACATAATATTATTTATTTTCTCTTCATTTTGAAATAAAAACAATAAAATAATTAAAACGTGCTTTTATTTATTTATTTTAAATTAGTTTTCATAATATACAGTTTATATTTTTTCCCTATTCGTCGGTGATAAAGATTGCCGGCTAGATGAAAATATCCACTTTAAATTAATATACGTTCTCTTAACGTCCACAGTGGTCAACGGGACATTTTATCTTATCTTAAAATATGTCTATTGTCTTTTGAGTCAAAATAAAACAGATGATATGTGTTCAGATATGATATTGAAGCTTTTTATAGTAATCGAGAAATTTCAACGAGCACATGTGTTAATATATATCGACATCTTTTTATCGATTTCGAATCCCTAAAAAGTGCCCCGAGTTAGCACAGGTATGGATATAATCTATCGTTTCTTAGGACTTTTTCATTGATCTGTCAAATACTTATAGAGTCGTAGCTATTTACGGCGACCGACCGTACAGTAATCGTTAGTTCTATGACGGGAACTGTCGCGCGATAACGTGCGACGCACTGATAGCGTAATTACCGAGTGGGTGGATGCACCTTACTGTTGACCATTGAGTTGATCTTGATACTAGTTTTAAAATAGTTTATTTTTACAGCTGTTTGAAAAATAAATATATTACTGTACATTCTGTAGAGTAATCGCGAAAATCTTTTGTTTAGCTCTAGCTCTACCGAACTTGCTCTATTTAATTGATAGATACTCGTATAGAAATACTGTTATTTTCGGCCGTTCCCGGTAATAGTTCTGATTTTGATTTTGCATGTGTTATTCTCTTACTCTAAAATACTCTCCGATATGAAATTGTATAATAGCTAATAGTCACTTATTAAATTAGAAGTACAGTCGCCATCACATACATCGGTACACTATAGTTGTTCAAAAATATCGGCACATGCACCGTGATGCCTTGAAAATAGAGGTGTGTTCCGATGTTTGTGAGCTGCTTGTTTGCTCCGATGTATGTGATGGCGACTGTACAATAAATAAAATAAAATTCGTAAAATGCACTAACTATCGTGACATACACTACATACTATAAGTTTGGGACCATTTTATAATTTCAGTTGCTAAAATTCGAATACTTTCTTACAAGTACCAAAACCACTTAAACCTGTCGATGTTGAGGTTACAAACTGTCAAATGACAGTGGCGTATCAGTCCTACGGGAGGCAGACGCAATTAGTCCGTACTACGAAGACGGGTTACATTGAAACTGGACGCGTCCATTCGATAAGTGCTTGATCGTTTCAAATTACGCTCTTTTTATTTATTGAATGTTGTACCTTGAGTTAGGCTACTGTAATGTACTATTTGTGTTGTGCAACAAACATATCTATATACGTTAAATTTTATACATTTACAAATATATCATCGCTTTGTAGTACGACAGTTCAAATAAAGATTTAAAACTTTAGTGCTCGCTTTCAATAAATAAATTGGATAGTTTTTAAGTATCAACCACTGGAATGACAATAGAACTCGAAATTAGTCCAACTGTTGAAAAACGAAGTGATAAAAACGACATTTTGTGCCTTATTGTGTGCGCAATAACGGACAGCGAAGATGAAGAAAATTAAGCGAATATTTTCGAGGGGAAAAGACGGTAAATATTCATGAAATGTATCCCAAATCTAATCGACCACTAGCTGACCGCGCGGCTCCGCCCACGGTTTGTAAAGAACGCAGGAAAACCCGCGGGATTAAATATAGCCTATTGCAGGTGAAAGTGTTTTAAAATCGGGTATTTGACTCCGAAGATTACCATCTGCATGGGAGCGGTTCAATCGTCATAAAAACTTTTTGTATAATTTCATGTAACATACGCCCGAAACACATAATAAACGATTACCATAAAGGCTATTAACATAATTTTACTAAGCATAATGCTCAAACTACGGGATAGGCCCTGTAATAGGAGCAAATATTCAAATGGACGCTTCCTTAGAGCATTTGCAGTAACCCCTTGTGTATCAGCCACTTTAAAAAAAATTGGTTTCGGAGAAATTTTAATCTAAAGTTATGACCTCCAAGTAATGTATCTTGGCACCACAAGATCACGGCAGTCAATGCAGATTTTGAAGTAACATCATGTAATGAGTCATAATAGTTTTAGCATTTTTGTGTTCAAAAGATCTTTTTTTTGTGTTTTTTTTTTTTTTTTGTGTTTTTAAAATAAAATGTTACTCATAGCACTGCAGCAGAGTGAAAAAATACAAGTAAACATATTTTAAAGATTTTTTTTGTTCAAAAAGTTTGTTTTTTGGCTTATAACCACTTGGAAATAATTGTTCACAAGCTTAATAATCTAGCGTTTAATTTTTTGCTCCTGTTACAGTGCCCAACCTGTATATAAAACTCATATGACATAACAACTCTTTCTATAACGTTCATACGGCATAATAACGAATATCATAATTTTTGTTTTTATGCATCTGAATATTATGACAACTGATCATTATGTTTTATGAAATTATGCGAAGTGTTATTACCTATACAATTTTTTTATGCAACTTAATCGGGCTACCTTTGTTTCATCAAAAAAAAAATTACAAAATATCACTTCACGAACAATTTTACGCATAATTTCATTTGCCAAATTATTATGTGGCAAATAAACTCTTCACAAATAATTATAACACAAACCCAATCTTTGGCAAGTGAACGTTTAAAATATGACTAGCTTACCAACTGGTACTTTGACCAAATTTCATGTAGTCAAATGTTTCAGTTGGTAAACATATTTTACGCCAAATATATTAAGGCAAATAATTTGTATCGTCAGTTTTCAAGCAAGCAGGCCAGGGTCTATATTGGCTCTCATAAAATTATTTGTCCTATTTTTGTTCATAATTTCATTTGTAAGAACGGGCTTGAACTGATACTATTGTTACTCAGTAACAGTTTCCTTCATAACGGACATACTCGTATCATAATTTTGTTATTAAGTACTAATATCATAAGATGATAACTAAGAACATACCTAAAATGTAATCTAAGAAAATAAGTAACTTCCCGCATATTATGTAAATACATTACTTAAGTATATAAGTTATATCTATATTGATGTTGGCTGACGAATCTTACTTCACAGTGATACTGTTTATAACTAGTACTGAATCTTGTATTAAGATAGAGAAAATGTGACATTGCAATATCACATTTTCTCTGTCTTAATACAAGATTCAACAATTGCTAGAAGTGTCACTGAAAACTAAATTGAAATCTAAATTATTGTATTTATAACTCTATCCTTTTGGCTTAACAGTAATGGTTTAAAATAGAACGGATGAAGAGTTATTCATAAATACTCCCTATATCACAATTTTATTACTTCTTCATTTTGATTCGATTCTTTATTTTGGCATCAATTTTAAAACGGCGGAGTCTGATCTTAGAGTAATTTTTAGGGTTCCGTACTCAAAGAGTAAAACGGGACCCTATTACTAAGACTCAGCTGTCCGTCCGTCCGTCCGTCCGTCCGTCCGTCTGTCTGTCACCAGGCTGTATCTCAAGAACCGTGATAGCTAATAGAGAGTTGAAATTTTCACAGATTATGTATTTCTGTTGCCGCTATAACAACAAATACTAAAAACAAAATAAAATAATTTTATAAGGGGGGCTCCCATACAACAAACGTGATTTTTTTGCCGTTTTTATAGATAATAGTACGGAACCCTTCGTGCGCGAGTCCAACTCGCACTTGGCCGGTTTTTTCCATCTGCCGGAATGTATAAACACTGCCTACACATCAACGCTGTGTGGCTAGCACAACTGAAGCCGCGACGCGATACGAGAACATCTATCTACCTCTCTCTAATATGTATAGTGTGACAGGGACAAGAGTCGTCGAGTCGCGCGCGACGCGGTTTAACAGCAAATTGTGCTAGTCCCGTTGTGTAAGCCGTTACATGAACCTACAAGTAACTGGGTATGTACAGTCGCCGTCACATACATAGGTACACTATAGGTGTTCAAAAATATCGGCACATGCACCGTAATGCCTCGAAAATAGAGGTGTGTTCCGATGTTTGTGACGTGCTTGTTTGCTCCGATGTATGTGATGGCGACTGTACTAGGTATGTAACTATGTATGTTCGGGTGGAATCTTGCAACTCAATTTTGAAGCAAATATCTTCAACCGATTGAGCTGAAATCCCTGACCCCGAAGTGACCTGTGAACACCTCAGATATAATTCTGAGTTGCTTCCAACTGGATTTCCAGAGTTTTCTGGTCCAGCCCGAGTCCACTTGTAACTTTTAGCTGGGCATTTTCAAAAATATGTGTACCCAATTAGCGTGAATTGTTAAACAAAAATTAACTCAGTGTCAGTTTTGTGACGAAAATTAAGCATACAAATTATGTGAAAATTAAGTTTCATATTTAAATAACGTGTTTATGCATATCATTTATAAATTGAAAAGAAAAAGCTAACTTTTATTCAAACTGAATACTTAAGGTTCAAAAAAACCGGCCAAGTGCGAGTTGGACTCGCGCACGAAGGGTTCCGTACCATTATCTATTAAAAACTATTTTATTCTGTTCTTTTTAGGGTTCCGTAGCCAAATGGCAAAAAACGGAACCCTTATAGATTTGTCATGTCCGTCTGTCTGTCTGTCCGTCCGTATGTCACAGCCACTTTTTTCCGAAACTTAAGAGCTATACTGTTGAAACTTGGTAAGTAGATGTATTCTGTGAACCGCATTAAGATTTTCACACAAAAATCTAAAAAAAACATTAAGTTTTAGGGGTCCCCATACTCAGATCTGAAACTCAAAAAAATTTTTCTCATCAAACCCATACGTGTGGGGTATATATGGATAGGTCTTCAAAAATGATATTGAGGTTTCTTACATCATTTTTTTCTAAACTGAATAGTTTGCGCGAGAGACACTTCCAAAGTGGTAAAATGTGTGTGTCCCCCCTGTAACTTCTAAAATAAGAGAATGATAAAACTAAAAAAAATATATGATGTACATTACCATGTAAACTTCCACCGAAAATTGGTTTGAACGAGATCTAATAAGTAGTTTTTTTTTAATACGTCATAAATCGTAAACCGCAATTTATTTCACGGAACCCTTCATGTGCGAGTCCGACTCGCACTTGGCCGCTTTTTTAATATTTGTTGTTATAAAGGCAACAGAAATATATCATCTGTGAAAATTTCAACTGTCTAACTATCACGGTTTATGAGATACAGCCTGGTGACAGACGGACATACAGACAGACAGACAGACGGACAGCGGAGTCTTAGTAATAGGGTCCCGTTTTACCCTTTGGGTACGTTACCCTAAAAACGACGAAAGCGCTTCGAGAAAAGGTTGTTAGTGCCCTTGCGCTTCGCTTGGCTCGTCTTGGCGGGGGCACTACCTTCCCCCAGATTGCCGTTACAAAACTGACACGCAGTTAATTTTCAACCGACGAAAAAAACGGAGGAGGTTCTCAATTCGACGCGTATATATATTTTTTTTATGTATGACCACGCATAACTTTTTACAGAGTAATTCGATTTTGATAATTATTTTTTTATTGGAAAGGGAAAAATACCCCGAAGTTGGTCCCATGTAAATTTGGAATAAAAAAACCAACCCTAAGGGTAGGAAAATAGGGGATGATTGATTTTTCGTCGGTTAAAACGTTGTTTTCAATGTAAATTATTGTTTAACAACTCACGCTAATTGTGTACACACACAAACACAAATAAACACACAAATTCCCCAGCTTCTCGGAACCGGTCACTGGTATGTACATCAGCGACAATTAAAATTTAGTCACAATTCAAATAATGCAATTGTCCTGAGGCCTGTTATTGACCTTGATCTTGCATTTTAAAATGTGTAAGGTCAAGTTATGACCCGCTTCATATGAGAAGCGCGATCACCGTTATATATAGTCCCTGAATGATACAATCGTAGTTGTACAGAATCTCAGAATGCAATCGTCAATTATGACAAATGACTATCGTTGATTATGAACGGTCATGTAGTACTATGTTGACCTGTACAGTCGCCATCACATACACCGGAGCAAACAAGCACGTCACAAACATCGGAACACACCTCTATTTTCAAGGCATTACGGTGCATGTGCCGATATTTTTGAACACCTATAGTGTACCTATGTATGTGATGGCGACTGTACGTCTAGCACAACTTGCTGCTAAGTCGTGTCGCGCGCGACTCAGCGCCTCCTGTCTCACTCGTATTGTGCAAATTAGAAAGAGGCGGGTTAGATTCTCTCGACTCGCGTCGCGCTTGTTGTGTCAGTTGTGCTAGTTCTGCTGGGCTTAAGTTAAAAAAAACATTACAAATAGTAATTTATTTTTTTATACAACGACGGTGGCAAACAATCTTACGGCCTGCCTGATGTTAAGCTGGTACCGTCGCCTATGGACACTCCAGAATAATCACAAGCGCGTTACCGACCCTTTATTCACTTGAGGATTCGCTGTGTTGGCAGATAGAGACATGCAGGTCCGTCACTCAACAACACACACACACTCACAACACGTCGGTCAACAACACAGCGCACCCTAGGGAGCTCTGGCGACCTTACTCACCACCAGGAACACAACACCACATACTTCATAGCATGCAATAATATAGCAACACTACAAAGCAGTGGTGCTATTATGGCTGCGGTCTTCTGTAAGGTGGAGGTACTTCCCCAGTTGGGCTGCTCCACATACGAGCGAGATGACATTCCGCTGTGCCCTACCTCTCTGGTAACCTTATGTTAATGACAAAAATTTGGCTGAACTAGGGTCTCCTGAAGCTCTCTAGCGATATATTCATATTCATATTCATATTCATTTATTCATAATATCGTTAGTATATTATATGTCAATTTATTACAATTTAAATAAAACGTTAAATATAAAGTAAAACCAATTGGTTAGTAAGTAATAAATTCGTAATAAATTCAGTACATCATGAAATTTCAATTAAAAGTAATTTTAACTATAATTTAATGTTTAAAAATTCGTCAAAACTATACAGTGTGTGCTCGAGAAGCCAAGCCTTTAGTTTTTTTTTGAAACATTGCAGTGAGGGGGCTGAGGTGACTTCTACCGGTAACTTATTATATATAGTCGGTCCCATTATGTGAGTCACCTTTTCGGACTTTGCCAGCCGTCGCTCCACCGGGAGGAGTCTATTCGGGTGTCGCAGCGAGCGGTTCGAGTCTGCGCGTTTATTGTAGTCGCATAAATGTGTGTGTGTGTAAACTGCAATCTGTGCAATGACTATTGCTGGCAGAGTTAATATGCCTAATTCTTTGAAATAAGGTCGCACGGAGGTATCTTGGGCTACCTGTACCACAGACCGCACGGCTCTTTTTTGTAACCGGAAGGCACGTTGCCAGTCTGCGGCCCGTCCCCACATCTCAGCACCGTACTGTAAGAGTGAGTGTACGGTCGCAAAGTAGCTAGTTCTGACAACATGCCGCGGCACGACTCGAGCCAGACGGCGGAGCGCAAAGCATGCACTACCGACTTTGCCACATAGCTGGTCTATATGGGTTGCCCATGTCAGTTTGCGGTCTATTTTTAAGCCTAAGAAAGTAGTGGCTTCCACTTGTTCCAAACCAGCTCCTCCAGCTTTAACCTTCAGCGACCTCGGCGCACGGCCGCCGACGTAGAAGTGGAGGAAGTGTGTTTTGGACAGATTTAGAGCCAAGCCGTTTAAACTGAACCACCGAGCCAGCTGGTTAGCAGCGTCATTGAGACGGGTCTCTAAGCTGTCAACATTTGGGGCGGATACAATGCCAGCAACATCATCCGCATACATTAAAATGTCAGCTGCTGGTATCGCTTCGGGGAGGTCGTTCAGTAGCAGGGAAAACAGGATGTTGGAAACTGACGATCCTTGTGCTACACCCATTCTGTCGATTCGTCGGTCGATTTTACTTGGCCTCCATCTCCCACCACCACTTGCGATCGGCCGTGCAACATGTTTGTGAAGAGGCTGTGCGTACGGCCACATATACCGTATTGCAATAATTTGGCAGCTATCACGTTGTGGTCGGCGACGTCGAAGGCTTTGGAGAGGTCACAGCAGAGCATCGCAACCTGTTGCCTGCTTTCCAAAGCGTTTGTGACTTTACGCACAGCCTCACGCACTAGATCGGTAGTACAGCGTCCCGCTCTGTACGCGTACTGGCGTTCAGACAACGCATTTGTCGAGCTTAGGAACGCAGTGAGTCGGTGGTTCTCCAACACTTTAGCGACGCAGGGTATTATGGACACTGGCCTATAGTTGTCGATATTATAGGGTATTATGGACACTGGCCTATAGTTGTCGATATTATCTCTCTTCCCCTTTCCTTTGAAAAGAGGTGATACCTTACTTGTTTTAAATGGCCCAGGATATGACGCGTCCCTAATGCACATGTTGAACAGATGGGCAAGCACAGGTGATATGGTGAAAGCCACTGTGTTTAGCAAGTCCATAGATAAACCATAAATATCTTTTGTAGACTTATGTGGAATACGGGCTACGATTATGGTGTGGACTTCGTCGGCAGTGAAGGGGGTGAGCCTCATGGATCGATCAGCGGGCGCGCGCGCGTCGCACGCTAGCGCAGCACCTACGAACCTGGCATTCATGGCATCGGTTGCATCCTTCTTTGAGCTATATTTCACACCCTCTCTGCTCTCAACCAGCTCCGTGAAGTCAACAGGGAGTTGGCCAGTTTTCCCTCTTTCTCTGTTGACAACATTCCACATAGCCTTGCACGAATTCTGTGTCTTGGTCATCTGTTCAACGTAATAACGCATTTTACATTGTTGCATTTCATATTTATATTTACTATTTAACATGTCGATGCGTTGTTTTAACTCGTTATTGGATGGAAACTTGCGTTCTAAACACATATAACAGGTGAAATACAGTTTTAATGGTTAATTGCAGCCAAGTTATGTTTCCATCTCATCATCAATGAGGTCGGTGGTGCCATAATATTCCATTGTTACTTATGTAAATACGTAAATATGCCAATTAGGTACTTACGCTCAGTAATTGGTGACACCAAAAAAAAACAATAATGTTGAATTTTCTCGAAAATGGATTAAAAATGTAGTTACATGGAGAAAGAAGTAACGCAAGACAATAAATAATTACAATGTTAGAAGTGTCCAAAGTTTTAAGTGGGGGCAGACTCTGTCCTTTTTTCGCAAAACGCACCTTCACATGAAACGTGTCATTTATATTTACTAAGGGTCTCGTCAAATTTCTGTCCAAGATCTTTGATCAAATTTATTTGCGTCTCACATTTTGCTTGAAGTGTGAGTGAGACGCAATGCACATTGGACAAAAAATTTGGACGAGTGGAATATCACGCTAATGCTTGAGATCCGTGATGTCACTGGAGGTTTTCTCTATCAAGATTAGGCATATTTTTTGCCTTCTTTCTTTTTAACCGACTTGAAAAAAGGAGGAGGTTCTCAGTTCGTTTGTATTTTTTTTTTGTGTTTGGTACACGATAACTCGGTAATTTATGAACCGATTTGAAAAACATCTTTGTTTGAAAGCATATACTACCAGATTGGTCCCGTAGTCACCAAAATCCAGCTCTGATGATGGGATCCTGCAGAAATCGAAGGAACGCTTCAAATTGTATAGGCAAACTTGAAGCAATTTGGGTACTGATTTGAAGTCGGTCAAAACTTTGTTTTTAAAGTAAATTATGGAGAAACTATAAAATTAGACGTATTTAGAGTAATTGAGTTTGCGTAGCCTATTGTATCCCGGCAACTGGCTGAAAGATGGAATGCAATTTTAGAACCTTGTTAAAATACACCGAATAGAATCCAATACAAGTCGTAATAAAAAAAACACTAATGTACACAATAGTTGATTGATGATAAACTCCTTGAGGGCGCCTACACTCGGATGATGTCACGCTTGTCATTGCTCAATTGCAAGGGCAATTTTAGGTGTCGGGCTGCCGTACGCTGACGTCGGTACAAACAGTAACACACTTAACTGACCATCTGTCAACCTTATTCTCATAGCTATAAGGTTGACAGATGGTCAGTTAAGTGTGTCTTCGATGGTCCGTAGGTGAACTGTCGAAAACATTCCTTGTGTAGGAAATGACGTACACAGGGGCGACTGATTTGCTTAGGAATCTTAAGAAACATATTTGGCGCATTTGAAGGATTGTTTGCATTTGGTGTATCATTATCTAAACTTTTACGATGACTCTTCCTGCGAAAAAGAATGTTGCAATAGGACGCGACTAAGTCCCGTTTATTAGAATAGTTTAAGATGCATGTTTACGAAAACTTGCATGATAGGTTTAGGGTATAAATATGGATCATAAAAGTTGTATCGAAATTGAATTACCATGATACTGGGTGTTTGACTTTTCTTTATGATTCTCAAGTCACTTTATAGCTATGAGTACGAAGCAATCAAAGTCGATAGTAACTTTCTCTTTACAAACTTTAGGTACATCTGTCTACCTACAACAAAGGCATAAAAAAAATATTTGACCCAAATCCTCTACTGTGTTACTGAAACGTGAATGAAATGCAATTATATGATGAAATCTGGATGGAAAACAAATTGGTAAAAAATCCGAATGGCATGCGAGTTTGACCTCCACTCCTTAAGAGTCCCCGGCAAGCTCGGTTCTCCATACAAACGTAGTTATAATAATAATAAGCCCTTTTGTCCTGAACTACTAAGGTATGTCTAGACATTTGATTTTGTGTAGTTATATAATGTCCCGTAGTTCAGTGTGCCTCTTGGCATAGGCCTCCTCCAACATCTTCCATTGAGTTCTGTCTTGTGCTACTCTTCTCCAGAGGTTACCAGCTGTGAGTTTAAGGTGTCCTCTGCTTCGCTTTCCATTTTTGGGGTACCAATCAGAGACTATTTTGCTCCATTTATCACGAGGGTCTCTGATCATGTGGCCTGTCCATCTCCACTTTTGTTGTTCTATTCTAGTAGTTATGTCCGCAACTTTGGTTATTTCTCTTATTATGCAACTTCTCACTTTTTCTTGTTTCCTTATTCCTGTAATGCTCCTCGCTATGGCTCTTTGACAGCGTTCCAATTTTTCTCTGTGGTGAGGGCCCAGGTTTCACAACCATATGTAATGACTGGAATTACACATGTGTCGAATGTACAAACGTAGTTACGCTCTCATTTTAAAACGACTAGCTAGTTTGCTCTTGAAACTTTAATGTACTTAGAATAAGTTAAGGTATATCCAGGTCTGTAATTAGTTTATGTACCTACCTTCAGATACCATAGTAAAATAAATACAGCGCATTTAAGTTTTTCATACGAAATTAGTTTTTTCTGTATTTATTTTGTTTTATAAACTGGAGCCATATAGATTTATTATAATTACAGACCTAGATATACCACATTTCACTGTATATGCAAAGTTTCGTTACAATACGAGCTTGCCGGGGACTCTTAAGTTTAACAGTAAAATGGTCCAATGTGTTGGGCGGTAATCTTCAGTTCCTATTCCAGGGTTGGACCGACAAGTCACAGTCTCGATCGCTTAAACACGGTTTAAATGTTTCAGAGAATTGTGAGAGTGTTTAGGAAGAGAAGTTTTGAACGCACGTGGTGTGACTATTGCCTGTCAGGTATATTTAGAACGAATAACCATATTGTTTTATTATTTTAGTGTTGACAAGTTAACTGTTTGATTAAAGTATTACTCTATTTACGTATTCCAAGTGTTTTTAGGGTAAATAAGTAATTAACGGATATACTTTTATGGGATACTTATTAGGAAATTAAGAAATAAATTAAATTGTTGTGTTGTTATTGTTACATATCTATGAGGATACATACTTGTTAATGAAAATGGACCAAATTATTAATTGAAATATTACTGTCAATGTTCAGGTCATTGCAATTCATCAGTCCTTAATAGATTTATGATTACTAGTAGTTGTCCTTGAAAGAAGAACAAACGAAGAGGTTCTAAATTTGATAGGAGAACAAAGATGTCTACTAAAAACTATTGAAAACAGAAGGGGAAATATGTTGGGGCACCTGATACGACATGACAATTACATAAAAACTATAATTGAAGGAAAAATTGAAGGAAGGAGAGGCAGAGGAAGGCCAAGACGTGCTTTTATAGACCAAGCTAAAGAGAAAGTTAATGTAATGTCGTATCAGGAGCTCAAAACAGTGGCAGAAAGAAGAACAGAATGGCGATTACTCCACCGACAAGAGCCTGGCTCTTAAATTTATGATGATGATGATGAATAGTTGTCCTGACCGCATAATCTTTCACTTTCGTGTCGATGTATTAGATGAATGTCGTCACATGCGCATAGTGTTTCTAGCGGGATGTGAGTTAAGAATTGTTAAAAATATTGATCTTTATTTAAATTCGCCACGCGATACTGAATCAAGTTTATGAGAATATACGCCAGAGATGTGCAAGCATATTTGATACTTTGCGTGCTTGACTTGGTGTCTAATATATGAAAAAACCATCCATAATCGGTTTTCTGAATGTAATGCAATCTGTCCATTGCTATCAATACCATCTCCAATTACACTGATGAACTTAACAAAAACTAAACATACTTTCCCCATTCCAGAGGAGAGCAAGAATGCCGCCCGCATCTTCACGGAACAGTCGTCCTCCCTGCTGGAACGTCTGGAAGTCCTGGAACGGCAGCTGCACGAGCGCATCGCGAGCCACATCCCGCGCGACCTGGACTCGCTCGAGCACCTGGTTCTGCAGCACAAGGACTGGGAGGGCGCCGTGCTCTCGCTCACCACACACGTGGAGGAGGTGCAGACCACCTTCAGAGGTGAGTGGTGAGGAGCTGGAAGCGCTGGAACAGCTGGAAGGGCTGGAGCTGCTGGTAAACAAAGGTGCAAAGGTGGTGCGGTGGAGGTGCTGGTGAATAAAGGGTCGGCAACGCGCTTGTGATTCTTCTGGAGTCACAAGTGTCCATAGGCGACGGTACCAGCTTAACATCAGGCAGGCCGTAAGCTTGTTTGCCACCGTCGTTGTATAAAAAAAACACCATTAACTGAGACAGCAGCCAGTATGTTTACAGAACGATGCCCTTACCATGAACTTTGTAAATAATGTCAAGATCCATGCACTTTGGTTTACGGCCGACAAGTCCCGTTGAACTGCTGGCTTGATTAGTAGTCGTATTACGCGATGCCCTATGGAGTTCTAAGCAGCTCTGTTTACTGAAAAAAATACTTTAGAAATATAGAAACTACTCCACACTCTGCTGAAGCGATGTGCTTGGTCATGTCTGTGTTTCTGTGGCAATCAGAAGTGGTCACATGATTGGCGGCCGGAAAGCATCAATTTTATACGTTTTGTAATATATCTTCTAAACGCTTGTACCACACACGTTATATCTAAAAGTTTGTGACAGACCAAACGTGATCTGCAATTTAGGCACGAAACCATCATTGCATCTTTGGTATTTTTATTCAACATGGTAATTTAATTTTCACCTCACTAGCTCGGAAAGGCCTTTTTGTATGTTTGTTAACTATTGAGTAAATCGCTTTTTTGTCCACATGTGAAGAAAGTAGACGTAGAACGTTAAAAGTACTATGACGTAAAAATAAACATTTAACGTTCTACTTAAATGTTTATTTTTGTTTTTGTAGGTATATTTTATGACATATTTTTGTTTAACTTTTATTTTTAACTGTTTTTACTTTTTTTTAACTTTTTTTACGTTTTTTTTTATTTTTTTAACTTTTTTTTTTAACTTTTTCCTTTTTTTTAAATTTGTTTTAAACTTTATTTTACTTCTTTTGTTTTTTTTTCGTTTTTTTTTTTACTTTTTTTTTTACCCTTTTTTCTTATTTTCCTTGCTGTAGTGAGGTGAAAAGATTTGTGTTATACACGGGTGAAAAGTTATTTTACGTCTCGTGTGTTGAAACACTCGCTACGCTCAGGATTATATTTTTGAACCACTGGCTTCGCTCGTGGTCAATCATAGAATTCTTTCGCTAGCTCGTGTTTCAAATGAACACTCGCAGGTAAAATACAACTTTCCCCCCTTGCTAAATAACTATTTCACACCTTTCATTCGGAAAAGTAAGTTTTGCTCCACGACGAGAGGAATCAAAATGCTACTTTTCTGTTCAAGCTACTTTTTTAATTTATTCATTGGCATGTAGCTTTTACTATGTGCCAATCGAACACAGATCTTAATAAAATAATCGATTGTTATTTCATCGTAATCAATTAAAAATGCATATATTATTATTTAATTTCTTTATAATTGATGTGAATAGTTGCATGTGTCACTCTGGAGCAAAATTATCTTCGTCTTGGGCGGTGCATTGAATCCCTCACTACGCTCAGGATTCAATGCACCACCCTCGCCGTAAATATACTATTTTGCTCCCTTGTGGCACAAATAACTATTTCTCACTTGTTTGTTTCCAGGCATCGCGTTGAAGACGCCAGCCATGAAGAAGAACCTAGACAAGGTGATGGGCAAGTGGAACGACATGCACTCCAAGAGCCAGCTTTTCGTAGAAAGGTCAGTTCCTCCTGTAATCTACATTATCTTTCTTAATGGGCCACCGTATTAGGAACAAAACTAATTATCATTACGTTGCTTTGTCATAAACAACTATTTCTCTAAAATTAGTTGCTTATCCTTATTACCAATACGTCGTGCTAAAAAAAGAATGTTCATGGGCATTTTCGTATTGCTACAAATGTATTTGAATTGACTTTGGCCACACGGGTTGAAACAATTTTTATGAACGACCTTCAGGGGACCGATCTTTGACTTTCGAGCGCTCGACGCTTTAACAAGAAAACTGTCAAAAATGATGAAACTCTATTTTGAAATAGCGATAGAAAATTGTTTAACGAGTGGTATTGATCACTCGTATGCAATTTAATTATATCGGTAGAAAGTAAGTGCCTGCAATTGTTGCACTACAATCGTATTGACTTGTGTTTTATTTTCGTACGCTCGAATGTCAAAAATCGGCCCCCAGAATGTTCGCCGTAACGGCAGCTTTTTTATTACAAGCTTTCTAGGGTTGAAACAATTTTTATGAACGACCTTCAGAATGCTCGCCGTAGCCGCAGCTTTTTTACAAGCTTTCTATTAACTTGCAATGTATGTAAGTAACGAACGATGTTTGTTCGGGTGGCATCTTGCAACTCAATTTTGAAGCAGATATCTTTAACCGACAATTCAATATTATGGTACCATCGAGCTGATCTGATGATGGGGACAGAAGGTGGCCATGGGAATTCAGTACTTAACCGACGTAACCCCGTTGAGTTTGGGCTCGTTAGAATTGTCTCAATGAGTAGTTGATGACGGTATACAGAAAAGTACAGTCGACAATAAAAGCTTGTACCAAAATTGAAATTTTTGGCATACTTATTTATCCTTTGAGGTGAAAAACTTAAGAAGAGTCTTGTAGAAGTGACCGGTATGAATAAAAATTACTTATAAAAAATTTGGCACACGAACAAAACAAGTGCCTATTAGAATAGCCCACAACTACAAGTAAAGGCCTGGTAAAGGTCGCGGGAGTCCGCTGGATGCGGGTGGCGCAGGACCGGTCATTTTGGCACTCTTTGGGGGAGACCTATGTCCAGCAGTGGACGTCTTTCGGCTGATATGATGATGATGATGATGACAAGCAAGAGGGGCCTGCCTTATGTTTTTCACCCACATGTTTCTTATTTCTCCCATAATACTGCGATATCTGTAAGAAATAAAGTCTCACTTCGTCATATATATTTACATGTACGTATACTTCGCAGGTTGAAGTACGTAGAGATCGTGGTGAACAGCATGGAGGAGAACCACCAGAGCATCACCGAGTTCGAGATCAAACTCGCGCAGTTCAACGACCTGCCCAACGACATAGAACTGCTCAAGGATGTAAGTGACTAACGACCTTGTGTTTTACGTGGTCAGGCTAACATTCAAATGACAACGCAATCTTATGAAACACATTCTGCGACCTCACTTTTTACTGTCACGGGCTATAATTGTTGAGCTATTTAGAGCTCACTTAATACTGGACAATTCAAAGCTTACTATATAAACCAAAATTAGTTGACACCAAAATGGCTCAAAAATTAAAGTCCTTGACTGTAGAGTCGACGTCAAATACATGTGTACACTTATGGACTTTGTTATATTGTAATAAGGCGAAAAAAAAATTACATATCTTTGACACGACTTTAAGATTGGACTTTTTAGATTTCAAGAATCTACGAATTCTGCAATTGACTTTGTTCAGCGTGCAGCGGTTGCAAACAGTGTAATTTGAACTTTAATATGTGTGAAATAGATTGTGTTTCGCACTATTCTATGCTCTACGTTTGTTGAATACTTAACCTTAAAGAGCCAAGAATTTTGCTTATCGCTCTTTTTAGACCAACATTAAAAGTAACCTCAAACCTTTTCCAGATGCACGAAGACCTGCTACGCATGCAAGTGGCCGTCAGCAAGCAACAAGTCCAGGTGGAACAGATGAACGACGACGCGGAGAACTGCCGCCGGCTGGTGGAGAGCTCCCGGGCTGCGCTGCCGCACTCCTCGCTGCCGCGCCAGGGCAAGCACATCGACCTGGAGCGCCTGGACAAGGAGGTGTCGCAGCTGAACAACCGCTGGAACAGCGTGTGCCAGCAGTTGGCTGAACGGTGAGTACTGTTGGCCAGAAGCCTGCAAGCTGCAGGTCCAGGTGTAGATAACCAGAACCCACACGGAGGTATGGGGTATCGAGCTGATAAAGCCATAACATTATGCTGTACTGAAAAGACTCGCGTTCGCCTTTACGGCTACTCAGAACTTTAAGCCATGAGGAATCGACTGAGTCCCTTACGTCATGGACACACCTAGATGATCTGGAAATATACAATCAAAACGTGGAATGATAAACCGCTAATAGAAACATATTTTTATAAACTTCATTATACGCAATAAATTTCATTAATTCATTTAACTGTGAGTTGAACTGGACATCATCCACGTAATTGTACGGTCAACCAATTTGATTCCTAGGCTGTCATAGAACCTTGCCGTTGTAAATGCTATGTCAATACGGGTTACTAGGATTATTGCGTCGCTATGTAGATATTAAAATGGCAGGGTTCTACGGTGGCCTAGGAACTGGTTAGGTAGGTTGACTGTACATCGAGAGTAACGGAATTTCCTTCCAGCCTCCGAAGCTGCGAGGCAGCCTACCAGCTCATGCGCAACTACAGCGCCGGCCTCGAGAAGGAGGCCGAGTGGATCGACGACTCGTTCGGCAAACTGCAGGCGCAGCCGCCAGTCGAGGTGCGGCCCAAGGAACACTTCGAGCCAACCAGGGTGAGTCGACACCAACAGGCCAAGGAGGGCTTTCAGAATGCCTGTGCCAATGGGCAATGATGGCCACTTGTGTGCCTTTAGGTCACCGGCTATCAGCACTGCGGCGAGAGGTATAGGCGACAAAATCCAAAAATCAATCTCAAACGTGCAATGAAATGTCGTTATTACGTCGGTTATATCAGGCTTCAAAGTCACCAAAGATCAACTCGAGAGAACTGTAAAGGAATTTCATACGAAATTGAAGGCGCAGGCCGGCAAGTAAATTTTTAATCATTTTCATTTCACTATTTGTGGCGCAGCATCACGGCGTTCAGCCATGAAAATAAGTTTGATTTGAGGAGTTTTTATTTATTTATTTCATTGCATAGTTGAGAAAAACTCTATACATGCCTGGCCGTGAAAAAGGCTTGCCGGCTTCGTATCACTATCCTACTCACCCGGCAAGCCCTTCTTTCCCGGCGTCTGCAGTAATGTACTATTAATCATTATCAATTTGATTGATTAGTGGATTTTAAAAGCTGCAATCAAAAAGACCTTCCTCCACAGTGGTGCCATACTGTTGACATAATGGATTCTGGAACCCTTCATTATGAAACTTTTGACGGCCGTCTGTCCTCTTGTATGAGGTTTGATTAGTCAGTTTCATGATTACGTCGTGGTATTTGCAATGTCTATGAAACAGTCATTTAAAAGACCAACTTTATCTGTATTAGTAAGTCTTCGGTTAAGCAATAATCAATTCTCTGGTAGCCAACTTTACTCACATATATCATAATGTGCTGTATATGTAATTACTGTAATTAGTACTGTTATATTTCATTGCGAATTATATGTTTTTGGTTTAATGACTAAAAAGGGTTTAGTTTTTGCAATTTAGGGTATTTTGAGTTCCAATTGTAGGCTTCGAGTCCTCTTCCCGACTTTTGAGTTGGTCATAAATATCAAACCCGTAGATCTTACAAAACGGCATGTGGTTTAATACTTACAATAAGTAAAAGACACGGGCTGAATGTGGATTACCACTCTACATGTCCTAATTTTAAACCAGAGCATGCACTATTAACTTCAAAGGCGTTTTACTAATTTAACTTTATCACGAAGTTTGGTTATACATTAAGATTAAGAAACTCAACAAATTGCATGTCAACCTAAAATGACATTTATCCCGCACGATACAAGGTCGATATTCGCACGTATTACCACTAATAATATTCATTTTTGGGTGTCTTGTGGTTCAAATTACAGAATCTACTGACCAGCGTTGTGGAGCGAACGCCAAAGATAGAGAAAGTTAACGTTGACGGTGGCAGATTCATAAGAGAGGCGAAGGTAAATGACAGAACACTAAATCTTATTATGGAAATTATTTACTCTATGGTCTGAGAGACGGCTGCGAAATGTGATACTTCAAATACAAAAACAACAGAACTGAAGGACTAAGCTCATTATTCATAAAACTTAATATACCTTTGTTAGGTTAAATGTGCTATGTCTATCTTTCACAAAGACAAACAAATTTGAGCTAAGATATGTTTGAAGGATTTCTGAAAAGTTCTTGTCTCAGTTCTTTTGTTTTTGTATATATATTCGATTGATTTAATTTCGTTAGGTCTTGTTATGTGTCGACATTGTATATTTACTGGAGGTTTATGATTGTTGTTGGATGGAAGAGATGGAATGGTTCAGCATTTCATCACCACCTTTCCTCACTCCTCGTTTTCGCTTAGTCGTTTCGACTTCTTTCTTTTTGGGTTCCGTCTAGGTTCTTTCGTCCGAATTGTTGCACATTTACTTTACGCACGTCTGCTTTGGCCGTAGATAATGCTTTTGCGCTTTAAAAGTTAACTTCACGCCTATTGTGACTACACGTGTGTGCAACTATTAACATTAACTTGTGTATGTGTGATGTGTGGATGAAAAACGATGAAACCAGCAATATATTACTGCTCATCTGAATTATTACATTGTGACTAATGCGATGAATTAGCAAACAATTATATTACGCACCATCTCGAGCGTTCTGCATTTGAAATTCAGATTTGTTCTTTCTACATACCCATTTTGTTGAGGCCTCCTTTTCCATTGAAAGTGTACTAGTCAACGCTCATTTTACACTGGATTAAATTAGTAATTGAGTTCATTGATCTTAAATGACTACCTTTGCATGTGTTGGGTCTATCAGTGTTGCTATAAAATCAGTAAAATAATAGAAAAAAAAATCGGCTTGGGTGATATTTTGGGTGCACGAAAATTGGTATCGAGAACTTCCACTGTTTGGTGTTGCACGCTTTAAAAAATGTTAAAAAGCCTTGACTGTCTCCCGGCATGACTCTGTCCTGGGATACCTTGAAGCTGAACAGATTAGCCATTAAAAAGGTTAAACATTGTATGTAAGTGCGATCTTTGAATGAAACACGATATTTTGCGTGAAGTTTGAAAGATACTTACATAAAAATCATATGTGTAAAGAGTAATCAGTAATTACATTCCTTCAGAAAAATAAGTATGAAAGACTAATTGTATGATTTCGAAATGATTTTCTAATGAAATGCTTAACTATAACAATGCAGCTGATTGTTCTATTTCCAAAATCCATAAGAGGCTTTCTAAAGAAAATTACAATCAATATCAATATGCCTTGGCGATACGAAAAAGAGCAATCAACTAACTAACCTAAAATAACCCGCTTCGATCCTAACTCGACTTAGATCCACTCCTCGAGGTGCCAGCGTTATGCCGAATGGCTGTGCGACGAAATCCATCCGTCCCTCGACATGAAACAGCTGAAGAGGCAGGCAGAACTCGACCAGGCTGACAGACATAGGAGCAGAAACAAGCCCGTGCCGGAGCAGAGCGGGGCCGAGAGTGTCGCCCGGGAACTGGACGACCTGAACGCGAAGCATCAGAGATTGTTGGACATGCTTTATGAGAGATTGAGGAGGATCGCTGCCGCCAACCCTGGAGACATTGTTACATTGGTAAGTGTTTTTTTTTTGTATCACAGTTGGGGAAGGCATTGACGAGTTTGCGCCTTCTTGATTTCAGATTTAGTTCCAAACGTACCCCTATATACCGGTTATTCGCGGACGGTCTAGAACGCAAAATGACTAGTGTAATATTTTGCCTATATCGCATTTAGTCTACATCGCGAACGGTCAATAACGCAAAATGTCTACATAATTTTCGTCGTTTTATCTTTACGTTAGAGATGTCGACGGAGCCCCGCATCCCCGGTGGTTTCCTATTTCTGTGCTGTTTGAAGCGTTAGAAGAGACCTAACGAACCTAACCTACCTATGCCTATGTGGTCATTTTGCGTTATTGACCGTTCGCGATGTAGACTAAAAGCGATATAGGCAAAACATTACACTAGCTAGTCATTTTGCGTTCTAGACCGTCCGCGAATAACGCGACTTTGTCTTTATTTTTTTGCAGTATTCTTGTTTTCCGTAGGGTCCATTCAGATTTTATCGATTCGCATAAACTATGTTTGGATTTCGTCTCTTATAAACCAAGAAGGCTCGCTGGACACTCGTCAATGCGTTAACCAATTGTGTAGGCACTGTTATCACGAATATGATGATCCATTTTGAATATTACAGAACATACAGAATTGACGAATACGATATGTAAATTGATAAAAATATTAACTAAGTTATAAATTAGGTACGAGTCAATTAATATTAAAATGGTACAAACTAGATTTTAGAGTAGGTAGCGCTCTTCAATATTTCACACAACGTCTGCATTCAATGACATTGCAATGTCATATTTTTTTAAACTGGCAAAAGCGCCAATTAAAATTTAAAACGAATAATATTTTATTCGTTTCTTGCTTTATAAATTTGACCCTTCTAGCGCTGCTGTTAAGTACCAGGTTTAACGACATAACGTCCACTTACAAGGTCGTTTGAATCAATGTGAAACGGAAACTCCGTGAGCACGCGATCTAAACTGCGATAAATATCGAAAACGTTATATTTGAATTAGGGCCAACAAGTTTATTACTGTTACTTCTGACTAGTTATCCTACACATTCAACTGTTTTGAAAATTTAAAGAAGTTAGGGTATAAGTCATAAGATACAAGGAAGCCGGCTGCGATGGTCATGTGAAGAGGAGGCCACCAAACTATGTTGGTAACTTGGCACTACAACTTTCCGTCTCTGGTCGAAGATCCAGGGTCAGACCCAGAACAAGATGGAAGGATGTAGTGCTAAGAGCTATAAGAGAGAGCAAGTTATCCGAAACCGATGTCGAGGACAGAGAAAAGTGGAGAAGTAAGACGAGGGAAGCTGACCCCACCACCATGTGGGATATATAGCTGGGAAGAGAGAGAGAGGGTATACGTCATGGTCTATACCCTAATTGGTAGCCTTTTAGCATATTTGTTTTAATAAAAGTGACAGGCAGGAAACACATATCATCTCGGAGTCTAGAATTTTTATTTGCATAACGCTTTATAGGGTGACGACTTTGAAGAATTTACCATTTTATAGGCTTAAGTAGGATTTAACTCGACTCGCAGAGTAAGAGTTAAGCCAAATCTTGACTAACTCTTGACAAAAATAAATAAATCGGCTGTTTCGGACGCTCCATAAACAGAAATGTACTCGGAAATTCTGCATGACACAATTATTATTATATGAACCGATTCCACGTGAGAATGCTCGCGTGTTTACGTACAATTGGCGACAGTGATGTCACCGCGTTATGTCATTAGCTGCCTCGAGGGCCGCCGGTGCCAAGAGAGGCATTAAGAGGTGTCATAACGACATTTATTTATACGTGCTTTAGCCTTTTAGATACTTAAAGAGCTTTGACATTCATTAACTAAAACATTTATGTGAAACTATATGACATTTTATGGGAACAAAAATGTCTAACGCCCTTGTTCAAATAACTTAACGAACCTCTGTTAACTTAAATGTGTTAATCTAAGTCCATTTCACACAAACACTACTGTCAAAGTTTAGCATATACAAACGAATTTTAACTAAAATACATTTTATGAAAGTTTATGAATAGGTAGATTAGTCTCTTTAGGTCCATGCCCTTACTTTAAACTAGTGAATGATGAACTTAATTTAGCCCGCGAAGTTATTTCGTACACTGAAAGTAAAAACATTAGGCTCTCGCGAGCCTGTCTTTAAAAAAAAAACCGGCCAAGTGCGAGTTGGACTCGCGCACGAAGGGTTCCGTACCATTATCTATAAAAACGGCAAAAAAATCACCTTTGTTGTATGTGAGCCCCCCTTAAAAAATATTTTATTTTGTTTTTAGTATTTGTTGTTATAGCGGCAACAGACATACATAATCTGTGAAAATTTCAACTCTCTAGCTATCACGGTTCTTGAAATACAGCCTGGTGACAGACAGACGGACGGACAGCGAAGTCTTAGTAATAGGGTCCCGTTTTACTCTTTGAGTACGGAACCCTAAAAAACTAAGCTAAGCTGAAGCATAGAACTTCATTCGCTTCGCTCGCTCGTTCGAATACGGTATAGCACTTAAGAAATCAGCAACACAATAATACGAAGTATGTAGGGAAATGTTGCTATGTTGGGAGTTTCTCTGCGTGATCGAATCAGAAATGAGGCTATCCGCAGCAGAACCAAGGTAACCGATATAGCCCTCCGTACCGCTAAACTTAAGTGGCAGTGAGCGGGGCACGTTGCACGTAGAACTGATGGCCGTTGGAGCGGAAAGGTTCTCGAGTGGCGACCACGTACCGGAAGGCGCGGCGTGGGTAGGCCCCCACAAGGTGGACTGATGACCTGGTAAAGGTCGCGGGAGTCCGCTGGATGCGGGTGGCGCAAGACCCGTCATTTTGGCTCTCTTTGGGGAGGCCTATGCCCAGCAGTGGACGTCTTTCGCCTGATATGATGATGATGATGTAGGGAAATACAATATGTATGTAAATAAAACCAAAAAAATGTATAAGTACCGTATTGTGAAACATATCATAAACCAAGTGTTAATAACGGCACCTTCGACCTTAACTCGTTCGAAGATCGTATTATACAATAAAACGGAGTTGTTTATGTCCTAGTATATAGTTAAACCGGCGCAATTCCGAGCACATTGTTATGAAATATGGCGGTGTGAAGGTCGCAATGCAGATAATGCATTCGTTGCACAGAATTACTCATTCGCTGTTGAATTTTCAGCCATAATATTGCCTCTGTATTATACCTTTTTATTACAAGCTTTATATTAACTTGCACTGTTCGTATGTATGTAAGTTGTCCGTCAAAATTTGCAATCCATTTTTCAGTCACTTCCCGTTATCCAATTGAGCTGAAATTTTGCATGTATATCGCATGACAATGCAATATTATGAAGACTTGGAGCTGATCTGATGCTGGAGCTGGAAGGTGGCCATAGGAACTCCGCAATAAAACGACACAACCCCATCGAGTTTGGGCTCGTTAGAATCGTCTCAATGAGTAGTTGCATGATGGTATGCAGAAAAGTACAGTCGGCAATAAAAGCTTGTACCAAAAATTCTTTTTTTGACAGAAACTTATTAGAGTGTACATTTTACGCAAAAAAAACCATGGGCCAAAGAAATGTAAAAAAATTACCGTCACGGAAATTGGTTTGATTCTTAAAACCTTCAATATGTGAAAGTCTGAGTTCAGATTTGCAGCTACATGGTTTTATGGTCGTGGTTTTAAATGGCAGTCAGGTACTAACTGTTTTACTTTGATGTAAATTAGTGTCCATCAACCGAGTGTCCCACGATACTGTCTGGGCATGTTAGAGATCTAATTACAACTTCTAGACAAACATTTTTTGCAGCGCAGATCACAATACTTACAATTTGAATACCAGTAGGCTTAGATTCCTAATATGCTACTACATCCCACGCGCTCAGGTAATCGTAAAAACCTAGCCTCCTATTTATTTACGCCATGCAATTAAACTTGGAATAAAACCATTTATCGTCCGCCTACAGAGCTGACCTCATGCCGTGGGCATCGCCTCTATATGGTAGTTACCAACAGCTTGATTGGCGCTTTTAATCCGAAAACATATCCGCCTTAAACATATGTAAACAAATAGTCTAAATATGTGATCATTTTGAGTTTGTGAATAGATTCGGTAGAGGCCGGGAAGTGAGGAATTGCCAAATAAACACGTTTCAGATACGACAAAATAAAAATAAAACTAAATATGTGAAAGTATTGGTGTCCTGTTCAGGCGTTCGTATTTAAATGAACAAGTTTCTGTATTTTTTTTTGGTACAAGCTCTTATTGCCTACTGTACTTTTCTGTATACCGTCATCAACTACTCGTTGAAACGATTCTAACGAGCCGAAATTCAACGGGGTTACGTCTGTTAAGTCCTGAATTCCCATGGCCTTGCTGGCCTGAAGCCCCATGAATCTGATCATGGGGCTTCAGGCCTCTCAGCTCGATGGTATCATAATATTGAATTGTCAGCCAAACTATACTTAAACCCAAAACTTCAGCTCAATCGGTTGAAGATATCTGCTTCAAAATTGAGTTGCAAGATTCCACCCGAACAAAAATAGTTAAATAAATACATTGCAAGTTAAATAAAAGCTTGTAAAAATCAATCTTAATAATGATTGCCTTCAAAAATATACATAAAGTACTTCCCACTAATACATTTTGTAAGATAATTTGTACTTGACCGCCCGGTCTCAATTATTCTAATGCATCAAAGAAAGGAGAGTGTAATTAATAAGTAAATTTCACATCTGGATTACGTTTGCACGGTATAAACAGTTGGTAAACTTCGATTTGTAATAATGAAGGGTAATGGTAATGCTTTGAAGAGGCCTCTTAAGATAAATATAAGTCATGGCTACTTTAACGTATCGCAAATTTATTATAGCTATGTATACTTTACGAGTATACAGTTATGCATTATATTTATATCATGCTAGTGATCACGTTTATGCCGGATATAAAGTAGTCTTCCCTGACTAGCATATAAATAAGTTTGTCTACTCGTCGACTTTAATGTTTGAATTAAGATTTCGTACACGAAACTAAGATCACATACTTTTTAATCCTGGAGCTCTACCAGCTGGTGACGGAGCTCGTGGTTCCATAAGATAACCGCCAGCAGTCATCTTATGAATCCAGGAGCTGTATAAGATAACTGTGAAGACATAAGAGATTATTCTAAAAAATTAATTAAGATAAATAAAATATTTTTAATTTTGATTTTAAATCATTTTAATTTTAAATCAACGCGCAAATATACTACTAAGCTGCTGCGCTTCATTTCAGCAGGTCGATTTTCAATAGATACCAAGTTTGTTTAATAAATTATTATTTCCGTTGACTCGTAGAAAAGGTATTGTAAACAATAGTTATATAATTAGCTTTTTAAGTCTCGTACCTTAATTAGGCCACTCAGCAAGCTTCGTCGACTTAAAAAGCATACATTATATAACGATTGCATAAACTACTATAGTTCAATTCGGTCTGAGAATGTTTTTAATTGAAAACTTCGTACAGATTCTAGGTGTCAACGACTTGCATGCTTAAATTGAACCCGACAAATACTACTTTTTAGAATCGGAACAAAGAGGCTTTTCAGACTGTATCAATGTCAGCTGCCAGAATACGGTAGTTAATAACAGTAAACAATAAATTATTATTAAATTACCAATAAACCAAACTCACGAGAATACTCGGAAAATAAGAAGTTTCCACTTATTAAGCTTTAAAAAAAACATAATAATCCATAGACAACTTGTCCGTACCTATTTCCATACAAGCTACAAAATTGAAAGTTTTCTGAAGCTTTTATAAAAAGTTGCAGTTGAATTGAACAGTCAACATATTATTGAGGCGAGAAGTCTTAGATGTCAGAATACAATCATTTGAATCATCACAAATTTAGACCTCTCCACAGTGCTGCCAGCGACAATGAATTCTGAAAATCTGTAATTGGATGTCATACGGGTTTTTTAGTGACTCAAGAAGTATATATAGTTACAGTCAGGGGTAGTACATTAATACACGCCTTTATGACATTGAGAATAGAGTCCTGTACAGATATTTAAGTACGTATATTATTATTATTACCTCTGACTGTACATTTAGAAATAGCTATACAGTGTTACAGTAGACGGCAAACTTCGTACGCAAATGAGGGGAAGTGGGGGAGCAGCTTGCACGTACAATTCGCCTTTGCGCAGGCAAGGTCATTTGCGCACGAAGTTTGCCGTCTACTGTAACAATTTGTTAATCGTAATATCTACGCGTTCTTACCGCGATACAGACGGAAGTTAATATGATTATATCATAATTAGATAGGAAATAATTTCCTACTGGCAGTTGTTACAAATTTACATAGTACCTACTAAGTTTCAGTCGTTTCAAACCGTCCCTTAGTGTGTGGGAAGTAATATGTGTGTATGGGAAGCTTGGTAGTTCTCTGCCAGCGCCATTTTTAGGGTTCCGTACTCAAAGAGTAAAACGGGACCCTATTACTAAGACTTCGCTGTCCGTCCGTCCGTCCGTCCGTCTGTCTGTCTGTCACCAGGCTGTATCTCAAGAACCGTGATAGCTAGAGAGTTGAAATTTTCACAGATTATGTATTTCTGTTGCCGCTATCTATAACAAAAAATACAAAGAAAAAATGTTTAAGGGGCTCCCATACAACAAACGTGATTTTTTGCCATTTTTATAGATAATGGTACGGAACCCTTCGTGCGCGAGTCCAACTCGCACTTGGCCGATTTTTTTACCGTTTACTAGTCAGTAAAACGATGCAACCCGCCCTACATAAATGAATTGCAAATTTCCGGAGTTTACAGGATAGCATAGCTGGAACTGTCACTCTTTCCCTATGCGCCTTTAAAGTTATTTAAATTGAGTATTGTTCCATCCAACACACATGACACATATATGTGTTAGGTCATACTCTGACCCACCACATAGGTATCTCAACTGTTATAAGGTAAACTATATTTAGACGCGAACTTCATTCGTATTGTGCTAATTTAATACTGTAATATGGAACCGGTTTTTGAAGCAACCATATTGAACGTAACGTTTTTAGATCACTTTTTTATGCTGAAATTGGAGTAGATAGACTCTTTAAATTTAAACGGGAAGGCATTAAGTGACACAAAGTTATGACATCATTTCAAATGTTATCAAAATCATGTTTATAGACCCACACAAGTTGCAATGACAAATCTGAACATTTAAACTTTTTGTATCTTAATGTGTTTATGTTATATCTCAGACGTCTGGTTTTCATAAAAAATAAATAAAATAGAATAAAATGCATTTATTTCGGACAACTTAAAATAAGGTCCATAGGTTGTTAGTAACTACATACTTACATTTAACGGCCTCCGTAGCCCAGTGGGTAGTGACTCTGCCTACGAAGCTGGAGGTCCCGGGTTCGAATCCCGGTCAGGGCATATATTTGTGTGTTTATCACGAATATTTGTTCCTGAGTTTTGGATGTTATATATGTATATAAGTATCTATATGTGTGTATCTATTATAAATATCATCGCCTAGTACCCACAACACAAGCCTTACTGAGCTTACCGTGGGCCTAGGTTGATTTGTGTAAGATTGTCCCATAATATTTATTTATTATTTATTTATTTACATGACTTATATATACATATATTTATAACTATGTTAGGCCTTAAACTCAAATGAAGGGAGGACCAATGCCTCAGTAGGCTGCCGTCCCATCTGTCGGCCACCACGTTCAGGAGACTGTGGCGGCTGGCGCGCACCCTGCGTGGCATAAATATAACTAAAATTTATTTAAAAACAAAGTATTTCTCGAAGTTATTAAATTAGAATCTCAAGTTTCGACCACGGTCCATAAATAACTGCGAACATTCTTACCCAATTCGTTATTTTAATTACTCACCATGACGTAATTTTACTTGGAAGCATTATCCTCAACCAAGCATCAAGTTAAAAATGTTTTTCTGACGCCCACTAACTGGTACCCAGTATAATATTCTAGCTAGATAAGTTCTAGCGAATTATTTCAGCTAGGTATCCGAATTCGGCGATACAAGGATGACAAAACTTTAAGTCGGATTCATATTTATATATAGAGGCTTAAGAAATCTGCAGACAGAAGCAGTTTAGATAAAGTTTTGCTGCATTTTTATCTACCGAATGTAATAAACGATTTGCGTGACTGCTATCCGTGAACGGGCTTTGAACCTGCCTAAATTACCGCATCTATGGACGGCGGTCACGAAAGTCAATGAATGGGCGAAGGGGTTTTTCTGACCATGTTTTTGCTCTATTTTTTGTTTTCATTATTGACTGTGATGACAGACAGATAAAAAACGTGTATAGTTAGCGCCAATGCTTAAAAAAAACATAAAAACAAACAATGTAAACATTATGGTATTGACTTTATGAATTTGAATTTAGAATGATTGATGAGTTTTCATTGGTTCGTTTAAAATTGTAACGGTGATGTAGTGTCGTTCGTTCCCTAATGCATCCGTCAGCCGAGGCCGATAAAACTAGAGTTTGAATAGTTAACTTAGCCATTTCGAGGTTTTCGGTTTAATCTGAATCATGAGTTAAAACTCAAGGTTTTTCCTTGCTATTCCACCCGCATACAAACAAAGAGTCGTTTCACCTCTTACCGAAAACGGCCATGTATCAAGTACGTGTGGACTTCACAAGAGTTAGTGTTGTTATTACTTGGGTGACGTAAGGCGACATCAATCGGCATGGCATGGTCATAGTGTCAAGGTTTGCAAAATACTCTTGAATCGAATACTAAGCAACGAGATTAACCTGTTATGGCTTGAAAATAATTTATGGCAACTTGCTGCGTAAGATTAGACCGAATGTCAAGGTCTAGCTATCGTTTGTGTAGGTAAGAGCGATAATATTTAAATGAGTCATATAAAAAATATGTTAGATATCCCTTTAAGAATTCGCTTTGAAGACTAATCAGTAATCTTAAAGTGACGTCTCAAAGGACATTGCATCGAATCATTTAGTCGAACTGATAGCAAAATTCGATACGATGACGCGTGCGAGAGTATTTAGTAGTGCGCGAACGACGGCCGGCGAACGACGCTCGGTGCAAACTAAACCGCTTCGCAAGCGACGAACGAATTTAAAATTTTCGAATTTCGAAGTGTAACGTGTGTTTGAGTGCCAGTATTTTTGGTGTTGTGTTGAAAGGTTGTCTATGGCATAGTGGTGTTTAAGGAGACGTTAGAAGTGTCTTTAAAAAGTTTACGTATTTACGCTTCGTTGACAAGGGTTTTTATCAGAAACTTTGACTTTAAGTTTACTGATTCTGTAAATTGAAGTCCAGCTGAAATATTACTTCTATTTATTGCATTAGTTAGATAATGATGATAATCTGACATTGTATACAAATAATACTGTGCTATCAGTCAGATAATGCTCAAAGATATGAGTTACATGCCGGTCGGATATTTAAGTAATATGTATTTAGTATTTAAAAGTCCACTTTTAAATCGGTGTCAGGGTATACTTAACCGAAAAGTTAACATTTCTCTGCGTCTCAGAATACGAGGAAAAACGAGTTAAGACCACTTTTTGCTAGCACGCGATTTTGTCGCTGTCGAAACTTCTTTTCCGAATGCGAAATCGATTCTTATTTTCATTGCAGCTACTGTAACGTATTACGTTTTGAATTAACATATTTACCGGTTTGTGATTGTCAGACAATGCGGGCTGAAACATGCCCTCTTGCATAAGATATCTGATAAAGTTTATGCTCGAAATAAAACATGATAACTGAAATTATTGCCATATG
Organism: Epinotia brunnichana; assembly: GCA_963854355.1. NCBI lineage: Eukaryota > Metazoa > Arthropoda > Insecta > Lepidoptera > Tortricidae > Epinotia > Epinotia brunnichana. The sequence goes on from OY977956.1 coordinate 5,616,281, forward strand.
TTCTGGAAGTGAGATAGTACAACGCATAGTGGTATAATCTTATAGATGTCGAAGAAAATATTAGAAATATAAGTGAAACAAAGTTTTCATTCGTACGACAGTTAGCCAAGAAAGTGGTAAACCACAGTCATTGTTTTGATTTAAAGGCCTTTAAGACTTCAATCATATTAATTAGATGTATGCTTAGAATAATAACGCCTAGAAACGCAGTTCACGCGCAACGGTGAGGCCACTAAAACTCGGCCATAAATGGCCCAGTACGCCGATCAGTGGAACAAAATTGGTGCGTTTGTGTGCGTATTGGCGCGTGTGAATACGAGTTGATCACAACTACATGAATCCATTTTATGCCTCACGCTTGGCGCGTCGGTCGTATGAAACTATCCTTCTATGCGTTATTATTCTAAGGATGTATGTATAATTATAAAAATAGCTACATATGTAACGAAAGTAACATCAAGATAAACAAACATAAGCCTCTAATTTCAGCCAGCCTATTATTATATTACTTGGAATTTGACATGATTACATAGATTCGATCACCAAGCGTTGATAGTTCTGGTTAAATTTTTCTTGTTACTTAAAAAACCTTATCGTAGCTCCGAATGACATCACCAGTTTCAGTAAAACGAAACCAAATACGCGGCGGAAACGTGTCTGTGGTTCATTGTTTTTTTTTTTACGTCTGGCTGTTGACAGATCCTAGGAGCGTTTACGTAGACATTATTTTTGAAAAAAAACTAGTGATATCAACATCGAAAATAAAAGCAAATCAATGTTGTATGTATTTTGTTTTTATTTTCGAGACCACAATAGATTAAACAAATTACTGGTGGCTGAGAATATATGTATACACGATCGTTAAACTAAAATCGATTATTCAATATATACCATACTGGCTTTTTCTAAATTTACTAATGCATTTAATATTCAAGCTATTTGTGTAAAATGAATTTTGTATAATGCAGTTACGCCTGCTAACGATATTTGTAAACTTCAAATTGAAGGAAAAATTGAAAAATTTAGGCTCCGAGCCGGATTCGAACCGGCGACCACAGGCATACATGGCCCGTCGCTACTAACCAACTGAGCTATCGGAACAATCTGTCTCAGCCCCTAAATTTTTCATTTTTTCCTTTAATATGAAGTTTATTTGTGTAAAAGTTCGAAAACCCCCGACATTTTCATTTCAAAGTTCAATATCTCAAAAACGTCTGAGCCGATTTTGATGAATCGTATCGGAGAACCATCTCGATCACGTCAGCTTTCGGATAAAAATAACCGCATTCAAATCGGTTCATTCGTTTAGGAGATACAATGCCACAGACAGACACACGCACAGACACGTCAACTTTTTGCGTCGGGGGTTAAAAAGAGGCGATATCAAGACATGTCATTAATAGAAAGCTTGTAAAGAGAAACATAGCTGATTTGATTACTAATAAATACTGCGTGTAGAATATGATGTTGACAGGATTCGTTTGTAGCGCGGAAAGATGCATAGATAAAGTGGGAGAGTATTGTTGCAAAACGCCGCGGGAAATCCGCGTCTATGCATGATTAGAGCCATGTTGGAAAACTTCACGCTTTCGTTCAGATATTAAAATATGAGGAATTTAAAAAGTATCGGCCGGATAAACGATTGACGCTGTCTCGTGCACCATTAATCTATAATTGTGTGGCCTGGCTCCAAGCAACATTTTCGGATATTTCTGATTTAAGTCTTAATTCTAACCCATTAGGGTTCTTATTGTATTAAGACCTTGAATGCGTTTGAAACTTTTCACGCCCCAGGTAATGATTTGGCAACGATCGCATTATAGAATGCGTTCACGGTACTATTTTTACTCACTACCATATGACATTGTTGTAATATGCCGCCCTTAAAACTCTTTTCGGACTTATGATCGATCTTGTGCTCTTGAAAATACGAGCTGTCTTGGTTTTCACGGAGCGCACCATATATTAGGGCGTGCTTCATTTTCATTAGGTCTTTCACTAGTTTTGATATTTTGTAATGGACCTCTTTACATGTCTTTGGCGTTCCGTGAGTTTTAAATTGATTTGTCTATATCATTACCAACATCATCAAACAAACGTAACGTATAATACATCCTTAATTCCACATACAGGTTTATTTTTCAAGTCCCAGTATTTAGACTTTACATAAGTCGACGGATTTCCGTTTTCCCTAACCTTAAGTTTGTTGTGGTTTTGCTAAAGAGTTTTTTGTTTATAAATCGCAGACGATTACTTTGAAGGTCAAACATCAAATAACAAATGGTGCACTAACTTTTATTACCTAAATTAAGGTATCAAGGTTGCAGTTAGTCATTTCTATGATGTGATGCGGGTTTTTTAATTTGTTCAGATTTTATCCAAGGCCCTGGTCGCGCGAAGTTAATTTGGTATTATAATGTATACCGGTTCTATCTTGGCATTTAAAAATTACTTACACTAGACTTAAAAATATTTCTGGATTTTTAAATAATACGTAGCTACTCTAGCACTCTGTCTTCGTTGCTTTGAAATAAAAAAAATAAGTTAAATACTTACATATATATACTTTTGTCTCGGTCGGTTTTTGAAATAAAATAAATTCAACTCTATTTCCGACACTATGTAGTGCCATTTTTAAGCTGTATATAGTTTAGCGGGTTATAAGATAGTTTACCTTTCAATGTAAGTATGTTTTTATTTGTATCTTTAAAACTTATTTTTTTATTTCAAAGCATTGAAGACACAACCCACCTCAATTATTATTTCGTCGTCAATTGTAGATCTAACTATTGTTGCGTTCGACCCCTAGTAGTTACGCAAAGTGCTTCTAAAAAGCTGACAGCGTTTAAAAAGACTATCTTTTCTAAAATCTGCGTGCGACATTCGATTCTAAGTATATTACAATACGATTGAAAATAGAAAAAAGCCTATTTGAGAATTGATCAAACCCTGCGCTCGCGCAACTGGTTCCCTTAGATTAATGTCCTCCGCGGAACACATCTGGGTCGCTGACCCGATTTAGGGCTTTTTGGATAGATGCCAAAGACAATTTGCTATAACCAGTCCAGTTTGTTATTCAAATATTATTGCGGATTTTTGTTGACCTCATTGTTTGTTTAGTCTCGAAGTTCTTCACTTTAGATAATATAATTTATCCGACGTGTTTTGTTAACTTACCTGCGCTCATATTATTTATCCTCAGTAACTGGGGACCTAACTTTGAATTACGTTTTTCGTGTTTTATTCGGAGAAAACGAGTTTTTCTGGAAATGAGACCTGATTGTTTTGTTCGACCCCATAAACCCCTGAATTGCAAATTTTATCGTATCGTTAGAGCGGTTTTCGATAACCCATTTACAAATAAACGAATGAATATACGAATGTTTCTCGTTTAATACAGGACCCATTCATTAGCAATGACAGTTTCCTGCATTTTAAATACAAGTAATTATGCAGTTGGCTTTATATCCTAAAACCAACCAATTTGCATTCATTTGAATAGGTACCTTTTTCGTTGTTAAAATGTAGACAACAGGTATAATGAGAAGATTTTGTACGGCCTTCTAATTTAATAAACCTTTACAAGAATATATGTTTAACTAATAAGCAGGTATTGTAAATAGTTATTAGTTAAGTAAACAATTCTCGCCTCACTGTTTACAAATGGTCTGCAATTTGTTAGAATATGTTTACACGGAGTATCGGTAGCTTATTGACTATATTGTATTTGTGTTTGTCTTTATTTACCATTGACTAACGAGTCTAGATTTGGAACTTCCCTGTTAGTCTTTATGACATTGGTATAAGATTGGATACTTAGTTCCTAAGTTCAACGCGCTATAGTCTAATCCGTGTGTCCACGGAACGATGCAAGTGTCTAAAAAGTCATCACGTATTCTATAAACTACTCAATACACGATTTACAGTATTTGTACTAGGTACTTACGACAACCAAATTGAATCATTCCTAAACCTAATAAATAGAACGGTTGAAATTGTGGTGCTAACGAGTTGTAATATTCACACACATGTACTAATCATCCACTCCACCATATCCGCCATTTGGAAGAATGCCGTTGGATCATTGGTCTAAATATAGAGATTACTATATCTATGTCATACTCATAACCATAACTCATAACATAACCATCTTGATTTACGCATAGTCTCTGTTTAAACTATACTATCACACGCCTTTGAAGAGATGGTAAAATAACCGCAAATTTCATTATAATTACGCATCGTAAATATTTAGTAAGTTATAAAATTTTGACGATTATATGCGAACTAAAATATTTACCGAAAGCGAGCTTAGAAAAATACTGTTATTTACTTTGACGTTATAGTATATGAACATTTTTTTACATCTATAACATAACAATAAATAAAATAGGTAAATGTTATAGTACAGCCCTAATAGGGAAACCTGCGAAATACAAGAGAATTAACTTCATGATGTATGTACTGAAGCTATGAGGGTCTTCCGGCTCTCAAAAAATCGTAACCATCATTTAAGTACCTATCAGACCGAGCCAAGTGTCAGAAGTCTCACTCGTGAAAACACGATTGCCGGGCTGCCAACATCAGAACTACATCAGCTCCCACTTCTCGTCGACTTCAATGTCAATCTGTCAACACGAACTAAATAACTAAATAAAGTAAATACTGCGGCATAAACAGTCATTACATAACCCCACCTTTACATAATGCGATTTTGTTTCCAAACGGTGTCATAGTGTCAAGATTAAGCGGTCACTGCACCGGCGCGGCGCGGCGCGATGCGCGCGCACGCTTTCCACGCATTTTCCGATTCGAATCAGCCAGTCACCATCATAACCTCAAAAGGTATCAAACAGCTGTTTTACCGAACCTTAGGTACCACTAGTATAGCTTTACACGATACAATTAAAATGATGGTAATTAACGCGCGGGCTAGACGAGCCGGTCGCCATCTCGGAATGATTTAAATTTAGAATCGGTAGTTTTTTCGATTTACGGTTTTCTGGCTTCCATTCAGTTTTGAGACAGTACGTTTGTCAGCTGTATTCTTAACTCGTTCGTTTCCTTTCATAATTCAGTAATTTAATTACTGTATTTTATTTCACTTGTAATAATTTCCAATTGACTGTTATTTATTTAGGTATAGGTTACATTTTAATTAAGTGATGATTAGCAGACGTTGTGTGGAATGTGCCAGTGTTGTGTGACACGATTATAGTGTTTGTGTTGTGACAATGGAAGAGTACGAGTATGATTTCGCGTACGAGTGTCGGGTTGGTATTCTCGCGTTTTTAAACCTTTATTTTATATAAAAAGTAGGTTATTACGCAGACCGGTTTCCCTAAAATTATGGGCGCGGTGGTGTGACATAGCCGTAAAAAATTGAGCCATAAATCTAGACTTGGTCAGTCTTTTGTAACGATTATGGCACACGCGAGCTGCCTGCCTTACCATCACGCAAGCATTATAATAAACACTGTAAGTGTGATATATATAATTATTAAAACCCAACTAATTACTGCAGTAACTGGGTATCAACATTTAAATTAATATTAAAGAAAATCATTCTCCTACACGTTAATCGGAGTTTAATAGATATACTGCGTTGTTGCGGTTGTGTCACAACCAACTCAAAAAAATAGTAGATTGTACAACAAGTGCATAAAACGCACCATTTTACTCGAGACGTTTATCCATCCGAGCGAGCTTGCGAGCGAGGATAGATATAAAGTCGAGTGTAAAATGGGTTTTATGGACGAGTTGTACACTCTACTTTTCACTTCGATTGCGAGGAAATGAAACAGCAACACGTAAAATAATAAATGAGACGAAATACAAATTATAAGTTTATTTCATGAAGTTTTATTGTGTACTTTGGCTGTTGGTATCTTTGCCTTGGTCTTAGAATACGAACGAAACGAAATAAAATAAAGAGGTTGTTGTATGAAGTTAAAGATGTTCGTGTGGCTGTTGCAGCGATTGCCTTGGTCTTCGACGAAGATTTTACTTTATGCTCTAGAGCATAAAAAGCGACTTTATGTCGCCTACGCACGACATAAAGACGAACTTTTAGAGCATGAGAAGTGAAAAGTATATTTTAACCCTTTTCCAGGCAGAGGCGTTATGTCGACCACATACAGACTGTCAAACATGTATCTTAATGTCAATAAAAATACTGAAAATTTTTCAATTGCCTGCCTGGAAAAGGGTTAACGAATTGAGCTTCCCAACGTCCCAGTTTCCTCGGGTAGCAGTTGGAGTTTTCGATTAATGCCCAATAATGTGCGTCCACTTATCTTTCTCCTTTAAGCATGTGTTCAAAAAAGATTCCTGGACCGTAGATTAACTGGACCCTGCATAGCGTAGTTCCGACAGCTCGCGACAAACGTGTTTTTTTTAAATTACAGCGTCTCGTGGAGGCGATGGCGCCGCGCTCAGCGCGCTCCTTCCGCCAGGAGTTCAATATGCAGGACCTGGCGAGCTCCACGGAGCAAACCTACACGACCATGTATACATCAGAACAGTAAGTGTACTCTGCTTTGGGGCATGATATTGCGACATCTAAAACTGGAGTAAGTGTAAAGATGTCATAAAAGTGGAGTAGAATTTAATTATAATAATGATAAAGAACCATGGTTCAAATGTTTGGATATCGCATTATTGCAGAATTGAGCAATGCAAAACGAATTTCTTAATCAAATCTTTAGCATTAATTATAAATTATTAATATGTCTTTATCACCATATGGTTCAGTATTAGTTTGTAATGAAGATTTGATTAAAAAATCGTTTTTTTTTCGTGTGCAGCTTTTTATGCGCCATTCCTCTTGTAACAGATACGTCCGGACGTCGCATTCGACAGAGCTAGACGGGCATGCGCCCATATCTAATGGCAAACTAGTATCGCCCAACTATACCAAAACTATAATCGAAGACGACAGACCTGACATAAGGAATCTCAAACGCGTACACAAAATGTACGAAGGACCCAACATAATAGAATCCAGAGGCATCGTCCACCCGGAGACAAAAGAGATCCTCACAGTCGGACAAGCAATAAGTATGAGAATACTTGACGTCCGGACAGGGAGGTTACTGTCATCCCCCGAAACGAGACAAACCATGACTATTGAACAAGCAGCGAAACAAGGGCTCATTGACCCGAAACTCGCAGCAAGGTTAACAGGACCTTGTGGAATGACTGAAGATGGAAATGAAGTTACCTTACTAGAAGCTATCCAGAGCGAACTGTATGACGCCGAACAGGGACTGGCGGACCCGGCGGAGAAGAGAATCAAGGTAACTGTTCAAGGAGATAGACCGAGCACACAAGGAATGAGTATCTCCGACGCCCTGAACAGGGGACAAGTCGATTTAAAGAACGGTCTCTACAGACTACCCAACGGCAGCTACATTACCATCGCCGAAGCGTACCAGAGGGGTTACCTCATCTACAATGAGATTATCAAAATAAAATCCAGCGTTCTGTCTTTATCTGACGCGATCAACCAAGATTTAGTTGACAACAGCGGTTGGATTCTGGACAGGAATTCGGGCGATAAATTCCAATTAGATGTTGCGATCAAAAATGAATTAATCAACCCCAATGTTAGGGAAATCGTTGATGCTAAGAACGATGTTAAAATAACGCTTGCTGAAGCAATAGAAAAGAATATTATAAATACTAAACATTCGAAATACGTACATAATGTGACTAAAGAAAAACTTTCATACAAAGATGCGGCAAACAAGCGTTTCATTTGCAAACCCATGACACTTAAAGACGTTTGTGATAATAATTTAATGACAAACGACGGTAAAATACTTTCACCCGCCAAGAGAACACCTTTAAATATTCTAGAATCTATTTCGGTAGGCGTTCTAGATAGTGATAGCGTAAAATGCGTAACAGATACTAAATCAGCTCAGTTGCTGACTCTGTCAGAAGCACTTGGTGCGCTCATTATTCAACCCGATAGCAAGTTCCGAGACAACCTGACCGGTGAGATTTGTTCCATCCCCGAAGCAGTCGACCGCGGTCTGATTACGTCGGTGTCCCAAAGATCTATTTTCGATATCGACGGTTTCAGAGACCCGAAAACAGGCGAATTCGTGTCATTCAACGTAGCTATGAGCCGAGGCAACCTTAAGTATGTCAACGGTGAAACATTCCTTAAATCTGAAAGCGGAGATTTCGTTTACTTAGAGGACTGCACGAAAGTGTCCATTGTTAGACCTGAAGTATTAGAAATGTTTAATCGCAAAATAGGCATTTACGAAAACGGAAAAGAGCTCAGTGTGCTAGATGCTGTTTTCAAAAACATTCTAGACCCCAAAACTGGTTACTTACTTGACGCCACAACCAAAAGGCCCATTCCTTTCAATAAAGCTGTCGAAATTAACATGATCACACCTGAAGGAGCGGCGTTATTAAATTCTCTCCTTAATATCACTCTAACATTACAAACTGTGACGAAAACAGTCAAGCGTTATGTCACGGTAACCAACACAAACACTTCTCAAAGATCGGAGACATTAATTACATTTGCTGAAGCGGTTAGGCGAGGTCTCATAGATGAGATCACGCAGACTTTCACCGACCCGCTTACCGGGACCGTTTTCCCCATTCAACAAGCTTTAGACGAAGGTCTATTAGGCGTCGAAAAGAACGAGCCACGTGTCATTCAATTACAAGATGGCGTCAATAAGAAGGACCTGTTGCCCGGGCAAGTAGTAGAACTAAAAATTACTAAAAAGTCTTATATCCAAGACGTACCGGTTAGTCCTGAGAGCAAGGTCCAAGGCGACTCTCGACCTGAGACCGTTAAAAGCCCCGATTATGTAGTCCGTGAGACAATCCGTCCTTCAGACAGCTCGATGCAGGAAATTAGAACTGTTACATCAAAATCATTTGTCACGGAGCCCACGGTAACTTCAATGACTATCAAGAAAAACACTATAGAGCTACCTCGTGGTGGCTGGGCTCTCAAAGATGCGATAGAACAGCGTCTGTTTGACCCTGAATCTGGAAAGTTTACGATTCCAGGCACTGATAGAATCCTCGAGTTTGAAGAGGCGTTAAAATTACACATAATCAACCCCGACTCTGCCATGGTTGTCGACACTAAAACTAGGAAACAAATCCCTCTCGACAAAGCCCTCGAAATCCGTGTCCTCGATAAAGCCGGACGATACAAGCAAAACACTTCAATCCTTAGTATGAAAGTTGCAATTGAAAGAAAACTAATTATATTCTTACAATCGTCCATCTCTATGTCCTCACAGAAAGTAATTACGATCACGTCTGTAGCCGGTATGCCAGACAAAATGGAGATTTCTGAAGCACGCGACTCCGCGTCACCTTATGATGTAACTATGGAAGACCAGTCTGCTTTTGAACCTGTCCAAGTAACTCCCGGTGTTATATTTGATCCAGCTACTGCTTTAGTTATATCGACTACTTCTGGCGTTTCGGAAAATGTTTTGGAAGCGGTTGATAGGGGCGTAGTACCGGCAAATACAGTTAAAGTCATTGATTCTCAAGCAGGTACTCCTATAACACTTAACCAAGCGATAGAAAGGGGTATTATTGATAAGAAAACGGGCGAATACAAAGATAAGTCAGGTAAGAAATTGAGTCTTACTGAAGCCGCTCAAATAGGGCTTATTGCTGTGATCGGAGCACCACTGGTAGGCGCGTCTAAAATTATTCAAGTTGTTAAAAGCACTATGGTCGTAGATCCGCGTACTGGACAGAAAGTGCCAATGGAAGTAGCTTACGAAAGGGGCCTCGTCGATGCAGTTACATTTAGGAAATACGAGGAGTCCTTAAGGGACAAGACCCCTGACAATGACTCTGCCGATTTGGCTAATAAAGCTCCAGGTTCTAGCACTACTAAAATTTCTCAGGCCACCGGCAAACAAATTTCTGTAGGAGCTGCCGTATCGGAAGGCTTTATTACAGTAGAATCCATCCAAAATAGTCTCTCCGCTGATAATAGGCGAGTTATAGAATTACCGGCGGAAAAATCTAAAGTACTCCAACCCGCAGATGTAATTCAAGTAGTTAATATCACCTCTCAGAAACCTAAGTACAGCGTCAATGTAGCCCAAGAAAGAGTAGTAGAACAGTTTGAGACAAAACCAATCGTTTTACAAAAGCTAAGAAAACAAGTAGTAACACCTTTAGAGGCTGTGGAAAAAGGTCTTATTGACAAAGAAACCGCGAATATTTTGGAAGCTGTGAAGGTGTACAAGGACGAAAGCGGTTCTCCTATTACACTGGAAAAAGCCATACAAAAGGGCTTAGTAAATGAAAATACAGGAAAAATCGTGGATCCCCTGCATGGCCATGTTGTTACAATCAAAGAAGCCCTCAAAAGAGGTATACTGGATGGGGAAGGTCAAGACGAGGTACTGATCCCCCTGGCCAAGAGCCTATCAATACCCGAAGTTTTAGAACAAGGCTTATTAAATCCGGCCACTGGCAAAATAATCCACCCCGAGACCGGCAGCCAATTGACACTACGTGAAGCAATCATTTGCGAAATTGTAGATCCTTTGTCAACAGTGACAATTGCTCCCGGTAGAAAAATAACACTGGCTGAGGCTATCGAAAGAAATATTATTGACAACGACAAAAATGTCCTTAAAACCAACGAAGGTACGCTTGATTTAGTCACAGCCGTAAATGCGGGCGTTTTTCCTGAACGTCAGCTGACTTCACAGTCAGCCGAATATATTCCCCCTGCGGCCATGACGCTCTCTGTAGCCATTAAACAAAACGTTATTAATCCTAAAACAGGCGAAATCAAGCACCCTCTTACAGGAAAAGTAATACCTATTGATGAAGCAGTTAAAACAGATCTAATAATGGCTATACCTTACCCACAATCTGAGGAAACTATAACACTGGAGGAAGCTTTGAACAAAGGCGCAGTTAATTTGAAGGATGCTACCTTCGCACATCCGAAAACGAAAGAAATTATTCCGTTAGATAAGGCAATGGAACAGGGACTTCTGGCTGTCAAGCCAAATACTGAAATAATGGGAGGCGTAGTTACAACAATTACTGAAACCTTCACGTCTCAACATACAATAACAACGAAGATGATTGAACTTTTAGCGGATTACGTTCTGGTAAATGCAAACGAAGTACAGAATACGAAAACTGGTGAAGTAATCACAATAGATGAGGCACGCGAAAAGGGCATAGTTAGAGACGAACAGGTAAGCAAAGAACAATTTACGACCAGCGACACGAATATAAGCTTCGAAGACGCGCTCACTCATGGGTACATTAATATTGAGCAGGGTACGTTTACTCATCCAAACACTGGAGAAACTATACCTATTGCCGAAGCTGTAAGCACCGGGCTATTAAACACGGAGGTAGCTAAAGAAGTAACTGAACCAAAGCCAAAGAGTGAAATGGAAATGCTCGACTTAAACGAAGCATTTGATCTTCTGTACGACGAAAGGTCACAGAAGTTTAGAGACCCCAAATCTCCTAACAAAACTATTACGTTCAAAGAAGCTTTGGAAAAGAACATCATTAATCCAGACTCCGTAATTTACAACATCGAAGCTGGTCAGCCAGTTACATTAAAGGAGGCATTAGACTCGGGCCTCATTGACAAGAAGACAGGTAAATTAAAAGAACCGAAAACCGGAAAATCAATCGATGTCAAAAACGCCGCCAAAATGGGGTTGGTAGCAGTTGTAGCTGCTCCAGTTCTAGCCGGCATGGCCGTCTTCCAAGGAGCCAAGATGGTAACAAGTAGGATTATGAAAACTAAACAGGAGACCGCCCAAGCGACGGAAACGTCAAGCCGGATTATTACGGACAAGTCACTCAAATCCGTTACTGCTGATATCCGCAAAATGGAGGAACCTAAGAAAGGAAGCGTTGAGCGTCACGAAGTGGCACCTAAGTCCGCAGCACCTGCCAAAATTGAACCCAAGATTACCAAAACTCCTTCAAGAACAAATGACGAGCCTGCACAAATTGAATCTAAAATTTTGACACTTAAAAAAGAATCCAGTATAGAAGATAAAGCGCCTGAAAATAAACCCTCTGCAATTAAGAGAGCTGATGCTGCGCCATTACAGAAAAAGACGCCAGATGTAAAACCAAAGGAAAATACTCCTGTAGAAAGCTCGAAAGAGCCGCAGAAGCTTCATCAGGCAATATTAGAAGAAATAAAACAGCAGAAATTGCCTAAAAATCGTGATACACAGAATGTAACAGAAAGGAGTGTCATTACAACATCAGCGCAAACTCTAAGCCAAGATCATTCATTTGTAGATTATGTTACCCACGAAAGTAAAGTGACAGATATAAGACCGAAAGAAGCACTCAAACAGTCAGATCAAATCGAAGAAGTAGTGCCAGTTATACAAGAATTCAGAAAAACGACACCCGAAGGTGATGAAATTACGACTATTGTTAAAACAGTGGTGACTACATCTGATCCCACTGAATGCATCACGGAACACACAACCAGTACTGTCGTAACAAAGTCGTCTAAAGTAACAACAGTTGAAATAACTCAGAATGAATCATCATCTTACCAAGTGATTAGTGAAGAAGTTTCAGTACCTCATGAATATGGAACTACTGTTGTGAGCTATGAAACAGAATACTTTGAAGCTCCCGATGAGACCGATAAGACGGTAGTAGACAGCATACCTATAAATATGTTAGCTCCAACGAAGTCTAAACCTGATGAGGAACGTAAAGTACCTGCCCCTAAGCCGCAATCGCCGTCCAAGGATGATATTGCTCCCAAAACTAAGGGCACTGTTAAAGAACCTAAAATACCTGCCCACAAGGAGCAATCGCCGTCCAAGGACGAGATTGTTCCCAAAACTAAGGGCCCTATTAAAGAACCTAAAGTACCTACTCACATGGAGCAATCACCGTCCAGGGATGATATTGCTCCCAAAACTAAGGGCCCTGTTAAAGAACCTAAAGTACCTGCCCACAAAGAGCAATCGCCTTCCAAGGACGATATTGCTCCCAAAACTAAGGGTCCTGTTAAAGAACCTAAAGTACCTGCCCACATGGAGCAATCACCGTCCAGGGACGATATTGCTTCCAAAACTAAGGGCCCTGTTGAAGAACCTAAAGTCCCAGCCAACAAGGAGCGAGCACCGTCCAGTGTCGATATTGCTCCCAAAACTAAGGACCCTGTTAAAGAACCTAAAGTTCTTGCCCACAAAGAGCAATCACCGTCTAAGGACGATATGGCTCCCAAAACTAAAGGTCCCGTCGAAGAACCTAAAGGACACAAGGAGCAATCACTGACTAGAGACGATATTGCTTCCAAAACGAAAGGTTCCAAACGCGACCCAAGAGACCAAACCACTGTTAATGTAAGTCCCGAAGAGATCGCAAAAGTGCAACAAATTCAGTCGAGTACGGCAGTAGAGGTGGCTCCGGGAGTAGTATATGACCCGAAAACGGCAGCAGTAATTTCTACAGAAACTGGATTACCAGACGATTTACTGAACGCCGTCGATAAAGGAATGGTACCTAAAGATGCTGTTAAAGTAGTCGACCCGAAAACAGGTAAAGAAATTACATTGAAGGAAGCTTTTGCAAAAGGCGTAGTTGACAAGAAAACTGGGGAAATCAAAGATAAAACGGGAAAGAAAATGAGTTTTGCGGATGCTGCAAAGCTTGGCCTAGTGGCTGTGGTTGGAGCTCCAATATATGCAGTTTCAAAATTAGTAGAGGTGGTGAAAAGCACCACTATTTTAGATCCTAAAACAGGTAACAAAGTTACAGTAGAAGAAGCCCAGCGGCGAGGTTTAATCGACCCAGATACTTACAAGCGAACTATTGAAGTTGGAAAAGTACATACGTCCTCTGCACATGGGGTTGAAATTAGTGAAATAACTCTCGCTGAGGCATTGGCTATTGAAAACGCCTCTAAGGGCCCTAAATCAACAGACGAAGAAGTAGAACAAGTGTCTACGAAAACAACAAAACTTCCAGGCGAAGTGACCATTACGACAACTACTCAATATAAACCTGTAGAATCAGTGACAACAACATCGTCGTCAGTCGAACATAAAACCATGGAAATCGTAGTGACCAAACACTCGTCCATTGAACATGATGTCAAGACGATATCAGCAATGCTCATAGACGCTGAGAGACAACCTTTGAGAGTTATCGATGAAATAACCGAACAAAACGTTACAAAAGTCAAATCAGAACCGGTACAGATACTTTACGAAAATATTACATTAATCGATGCAATCATGCAAGGTAAGATTGAGCCTAAAGTTTGTAGAATTATAATTAACGGCGTAGAATCACCCTTAACAGTACAGGACTCTTTAGAGCAGGAACAGATCAGTAGATTCACACCCGTGGATGTAGTCTCGAAAAATATCGTAATAGTCAGAGAATCTAAACCGAAATTTAATGTAGCCTTCTCACAGAAGCTTACTCCAGAAGAACTCTCTGAAATGGGTGTCTACGATATTGAAAAACAAGTATTTATGAATCCCAAGACAGGTGCCAAAATATCGTTCGAAGAATTAGTTTATGGCCTGCAAATTTTCGACCCCGAAACTATTTTGGTCAAAGATTTAACTTCTAAATCAGATAATTACATCCCATTCGATGAAGCAATCGCAAGACCGATTATCGACAAAACATCGGGCCATATGGTTAATCCTAAAACGGGTAAACGTGTCCCTTTCTTAGAATGTGTGCAAGTAGGCTGGATAGTAGAAAAACCTGAAGATGTGTCGGTACCCGAACAACTTACTATTGAATCTGCTTTAGATCAAGGATTGTACAATCCTAAGACCGGTGAAATTAAAGACATAAATACCGGTGAATTAGTGCCCATAGGCTCAGCGGTTGAAAGCGGTCTTGTTGATCATGAATCACTTCTCATCAGAGTCCCTCATTCAAATCAAAATATAACATTGTCTGATGCCATTGAACGCGGCATCGTTGAAGTAAGACATGGTGTTATAACTATTATTGAAACTCAAGAAATTATAGAAATATCTGTGGCTATACAACGTGGTTTGATTATCATCTCAAGGAGACCGATTTCAATCGAAGCCGTTATTGCAAATGATATGTATGAACCCAAATCTGGCAAAATTAAAGACGCCGTAACGGAACAACTCGTTACTGTTCGAGACGCTGTGGATAGGAACATAGTTCACCCTACGATCTCTGAAATTAAAGATACGCAATTAGAAAAGTTTGTGCCCCTATCAGAAGCACTCGACACTAAACTTGTCAATCCCGAAACAGGCAAAATTGTAGATAAGAAGACTGGAAAACACATTCCATTAGACGATGCATTGAAAAAGGGTTTAATCGCCACCAAAGCAGTTACTTACTCCTTATTTGATGTCATCGAGTTAGGTTATTATTCTCCCGATTCGTGCAAAATTTTGGACCCGAAAACTGGTCATACAATTCCTCTTAGTAAAGCTATTAAAGACGGCCTAGTTGATCCTTCTGATGTTAAAATTAAGGAAGACAAATCCGAGGCAGTGGTGCCATTTGACCAGGCAGTTAAGTCTGGTCTGATCGATTTAGAGAAAGGCATAATTACAGCGCCAGTTCTAAACCTTAAAGACGCTAGCGAAAAGGGCTACTTGCTAAGTGACAAAAAGCCGTGGACATTGCAGGAAGGCCTGGTTCAGGGCTGCTACGATCCAGACACAGGCTTGTTAACCATCAATAATGTAACAATGACGCTCGAAGATGCCATCAAAATTGGAAATATTAACCCAGAGGCCATGACCGTCAGGAACTCTATAACTGGCGACATGATTTCTCTTTCAGATGCTATTAAGGCGGGTATCATTGATTCTAAAGAGGGTAAGGTTAGGGATCCAATTCAGGGTGATAAGATTTCTTTGACAGACGCATCTGAACGTGGCCTCATTGTCCCAGCTAAACGCAAGTTAAGCTTGCCTGAGGCAGTTTTCAAGGGTTACTACGATCCTAAAACTGGCAAGTTTTCACATCCTCAGAGCAAAGAAAAGATTCCAACCGATAGAGCTATTAAGAAGCGCATGTTAGATCCCCAGTCAACATTAGTTCACGCTGCTGGAAAAGTAATTCCATTCGAATTCGCGGTTGATAAAGGTATCGTAGATAGTAGGACCGGCACAGTCATACTGGGAGACGAAAGGATAGATTTCCGCGAAGCGTTCGAAAGAGGCATCTTAGTCGAAGTCAGAAAACCACTTTCTCTTATCGAAGCAATCGAAAAAGGCGTTTATAATGAAATAACCGGTCTTTTCATGGACCCTCAGAGCGGTAAAAAATACACTCTTACCGAGGCTATTCAGTTGAACCTAATCAACCCACATTCAGTTCACATTCAAGACAACAGATTAGGCAAATGGGATAAGATCACTATTCCCGAGTCACTAGAAACCGGCGTGATCGACGATAAAACAGGCAAAATAATAAACATCAACGCAGACAACGAGGAGATTAGCCTCCGCCAAGCCTTTGAAATAGGATTGCTGGTCGACAGCAAAGCTTCTATTAGTCTACAGAGAGCATTGCACCAAGGCCTTTACGATGATAGCACTGGCAAAATCATTGACCCCGCCACTAGTCGTAAAATCACTTTACATGAGGCCCTTAGAAGGTCAATTATCAGTCCCAAATATCTTTGTTATTTCGATAGGAAATCCGAGAAACCACTAACTTTGGCGGAATGTTGCCGTAGTGAAATCATTGATAGGAGGACCGGTAAGTTCCACGAGCCGTGTTCCGAGGTTCAAATCCCTCTCTCTGATGCCATGAGCCTGGGTCTCATCGTCGATATCGAAAGTGCGGGCTTCACTTTATACGACACGCTCGCCATGAACTTATACGACATCAACGAACTCGCGTTCGTCCAGCCCGTTACCGAAAGAAAAATATCCCTCAAAAACGCGATAGTTGAAGAGTTAATACACCCAGAAACATCATTAATCAAAAACATTCCTACCAGCAAATACATTAAATTAGATGAAGCCATAAAATTGGGTATTGTTGATGACAATAATAGCGTTTATGTTTTACCAAACGGAAACCAAATCAATCTGCTCGATGCTAAACACCGCGGACTTGTAGTCACGGCTAAGAGAAACCTGGGCTTAGAGGAAATCATCAGGAACGGTTTGTTTAGGGCGGATAACGGTAGGATGGTTGATCCCAGCACTAACGAATTCATGGATATTACCAAGGCTATTGAAACTGGTCTACTGAACCCAGAACTAACTGTGGTCAAGGACAGCAACACAAACAAATTCAAACCTCTGCCCCAAGCGATTCAACAGGGCGACGTAGACGTGACGAAAGGTAGAGTTCTTGACACTAAAGCTAAGAAGACCTATAGCTTAGACATCGCGTTCGATAAGGGCCTACTTGTCACTATCGTCCAACCTATTACGTCACAAACGGTCATGAAACGCCACGTCGCAGACTCGTCGGCTCCAAAAGAAGCCATGCTTAGGGAATTCACCTTAGACGAAGCTATTAAATACGAATTTATTGACCCCGAATCGGCTCTCATTAAGGATCCTCATATAAACAAATACATTCCATTAAAATTAGGTATTACTGAAGGTGTAATTGATAAGAATGCTAAGGGATCGTTCGATCCACAAACCGGTAGGTCGCGTACACTTTGCTTCGTTTTCGAGAACGGTCTGATTGTGTACGTTCGCGAGCCTTTAACGTTTGAGCAAGCGATAGAAGATGGGCACCTGAACATCACTACAGCCCGCTTTACTGATCCACATTCCAAAGAAGTACTCACTATCAAAGACGCAGCCACGTTGGGCTACATTGATCCGGACACAGCGCTAATAAAAGATAATCTCAAAAAGAGGTTAGTAAAACTCCCTGAGGCATTCCGTAAGGGCCTCATGGACGCAGAAAAGGGCAACATTCTAGACACGGAGACCTCTAAGCTGAACACGCTCCCATCGGCCATCGAAAGTGGTTTGCTTATGACGCCGAAGAAAAGTTTCAGCTTGATCGAAACGCTCAACTTTGGCATTTACAACCCGACCACCGGGGCATTGAACGATCCGTTTATAACGACGAGCGTGAAAGATAGGAAGAGACTAAACCTGGGAGAAGCGATCCGTCGAGGAATTGTCGATCCTTCTAGCACTGTCGTCAAAGAACCCGACTCGGGCAAGATATGTCCGTTAGTACAAGCAATAGAACAGAAGTTGATCGACCCGGTTGAAGGCAGACTAGTTATAGATCCAACTAAAGCTATCACATTGGACTTGGTCAAGGCTCTAAAGAAGGGATACCTACTGCCCGCAGAAACTAGGGTAAGTTTCACTATATTTTCTTCTTATTTGTGCTTCTATCAAGCGAAGGTGTTGCTTTATTTCCTATTCTACTCTTAAGGTGATCTCTAAAGCGTTTGGCTTGAACATTGGCATGGCACGACACCCACTAGACTTGCAGTGTCGATACGTTAAGAGTTACATGCAATGGGGAAGTCACTGTTGTGGCACTATAATTTACTGTTTTTATCAAATCATGGATTAGAATTTTGATTACATTATGAAGGTGGTTTTTTCTATCGACTTCTAAATGAGCTTTATACATGATTATTAGTAGAAAAATATTTTAGAAATCGATTGAAAACATTCGTTAGTTTTCACTGTAAGAAGTAGTTAAACGCTTAATCACAAGTTCTTTGTACATTTCAAATGCCGCATAGTTGGCTTTACACTTAGGACGTACTTAGAGCAAAATTTTATAAAGAAATCTAGTAGTTGTTCAAGTATCAATAGCGAGATTTTTACTCTTATGTTCTCTAGAAGCTTAAGTTTAGGTTGTACCGCTTACAATTGTGAGTTTTCTACTAAACAGTGTTCTGTTTGAGCGAACTACCAATTGCGTAAGCGATGCTTATTCACAGTATACTAAGGCTCGATGTATGTTGTTTTTATTTCCAGCCGTTGCCTGCGATGCTAAGAACCCTTTTGAGCTAAATCGTGAATGCTTGCCTGTGAGGGATCATATTAACGACGATAAAAGAATCATCACCGTCACGCCAAAACCTAACATCCCATGATCACTATGTGCTAAGAATTTGCGAAGGAGATCGAATGGGTGTCCGTTCCATACGATCCTTTCGGAGCTTTATTTTGTTTGCTTTTTCATTCGAAAACCAGTGATTTATGACTGACTGGTTTTTTTCGGTTTTTACCCTGAAGTCGATATACTCATTCCTTGGACGCTCACGTTTCGGAATGCATGAACAGCGCTATGCTATTGTGATGTTTCCGTATGCGGGCTCTCGCGACAAACAATCACAATATCATCAAATGGTAAAACATTTTCGACAAACACGAACATGAAAGGTAGTATTTATATTTTCGTCTTAGTTTAAAATGCTCGTTTGTTTTGAGAATTTATTTCATTATGACATCGCAACCTTTTGGTTGTTGTTTAGATTTTTTCGCAACCTTAATACACACATATTTAAACCGCCATGACTGCTCCTAAGCCGTGATTTTTGAGTTTCTCACTTTATAATGAAATGGAGTCTCATGTAAATTAAATGTTTCTCGTTCATTTAAATTTGCGTGTAAATTCTTTGTTTTTTACGAAATTTTCTTGTACCTTACATTTACCTTTACACCAAAACATTTCAAAGTTTCAGATTTCAACAGGTACTTTTAATTTTAAAATTTAAACCCAATTAACTCTAATCAAAACATAATTTTAAATTAAGCATAAGGAAGATGTTAATACCATAATCCGCAAATGTCAAAAGCGGCCATTTTGAACTTTTTAAACTTTTGACATTTGCGACATTGATTCACTGCTTGCATGCCACGCTTTGCATGTTATGTTATGGTTACTGTACGCAACGTTTGGACTGGTTGTGTTGTCATTTCCACGCTACCGTGTTGGCTGTCTGTGGTTTCGCCTTTGTCTATTTGTTTTTCTGAGGACTCGTATCTTTGCTTTTGTCTCTGCGTAGTGTTGTCTGTAATTATAAGCTTCCTTTTCAGGTTCTCGACGTATTTTTAACATATCCAATTTAAATTTCGCATGACTTTAGAACTTTGTAAATATTTGAATGAATTTACCGTCTTGATTATTGCAACTTTACATGGAAGCACTGTATAATTTTCCAAAGTCGAGTCGTCGTGTTAAAAGTGACTGACTGCACCCATCGGTAGATAGATGCATTGTACAATTTGCTCAGTAGTTAGAGGCACTCTGAAGCCAGCGGGCTTTGTACATTCGCGTTTCTGCGTACTCTACAATATACTAATGCGTGTATTGTTGATATAGCAAGCAGTAGAGGAGAAGTATAGACTTTGCGACGAGACTCTGTCGAAGCTGTTGGAATGGATCGCAGTGGTGGAGGAGCGGCTGGCCAACCAGGAAGCCGTGAAGGAAGATCTAGACGAACTGCGAAACCAGATCAACATTCTAAAGGTAATTTTAGAAATATTAATTACAAGGAAAAATTCGAGCTGGACTCGAACCAGTGATCTCTCGAGAGTCCGGGCCGATCGATTTTTACCAGTTAAGCTGTCAAAGCCGTTGCTCGGTTCAACGCATTTTGCAACTAGTTAATTACAAGCGCTCCAAAATTGAAGCCCAGCAAGTGACGTTTCGTTTCAGTCGCTTTCGGGAAAAAAACTTCAAAACATTCATCGCAAGTGACAAACTCTACTTATCTCTATTTCGTTGTAATTATACCCTCTCTTGAGCGTAATTGATAATGCAATATTAGAAGCATTTTATTGCGGTTGTCAGGTTCTGGAGCGCTATGCTGAATTACCTAAAAACCCCTGATAAACTTACTACTAAATTCTGACCCAACGTGAACGTATAAACATCACTGTCCCATATTATTAGTATTGACTGGATGTTTGTTTGCAGCTGATCAAGGATGACCTGGAAAGCCACCAGCGGCAGGTGTCCGCGTGCGCCGACCAGGCCAAGCAGCTGCTCGTGTCTGGAGGGGATGTGCTGGCGCCGCATGAGGTGAGACAATCTTTTATTGAACCCACTATCACATATATTATCATCATCATCATATCAGCCGAAAGACGTACACTGCTGGACATAGGCCTCCCCCAAAGAGTGCCAAAATGGCCGGTCCTGCGCCGCCCGCATCCAGCGGACTCCCGCGGCCTTTACCAGGTCATCAGTCCACCTTGGGGGGGGCTACCCACGCTGCGCCGCGCCGGTACGTGGTCGCCACTCGAGATACTTATATTTTATGCTACAGCTTTATTGTAGCACATCTTAAAATTAGCTCATCATCATTTCCCATTGAAAACCATATTTCGTATGATATTGATAAGTACTGTCCTGTCTTGGGCTAAAAGACGATCACGGTTTATTTTTTAAAATTTAATCGTGGTATCTTCCACATTAAATTTACAAGAAACAAAGTATTTACATTTACAGCTATCATTCCATTGCACAGTGTTCAAAATGACTCAAAAAATTTCTCTATGCTGTTTATCGCATAAATCGATCAGGGAATGCATTTTAAACGCAAGACTAAAACACCCGCAAGTCTATTTCAAATACTTTTTTTATAAAAAATATTTAAGATTTCGTGACCATGACTTAAAAAAATTATAAAATAAATTATGTAAGCGTATCTGATCAAGATTTTTATTTGTGATTAATACAGTTGGATAAAGGACTTTTTGGCGCATATTTAATAATTCTTATTTTTGGAATTTCACCTCTGGTTACCAAACAATTAATGTTTTTTCAGATTTTGGTTTTTATTTTTTTTACTCCAAAAAAACTCAAAAATGCGAACGCGCCGCAATAGTGGAACTTGAATTTTTTATCAGTGATAGACCTAGTTAATAGCAATCTTTCGGTGCTGGTCACAAGTCGAACTTTTGAGTTTTTTTGGAGTAAAAAAGTAAAAACCAAAATCTGAAAAAACATTAATTGTTTGGTAACCAGAGGTGAAATTCCAAAAATAAGAATTACAAAATATGCGCCAAAAAGTTTATCCTTTATCCAACTGTATTAATCACAAATAAAAATCTTGATCAGATACGCTTACATAATTTATTTTATCATTTTTTAAGTCATGGTCACGAAATCTTAAATAGACTTGGGGGTGTTTTAGTCTTGCGTTTAAAATGCATTCCCTGATCGATTTATGCGATAAACAGCATAGGGAAATTTTTTGAGTCATTTTGAACACTGTGCATTGAAACTTGACAAACTTTCCATATATTTAAATTGTAAAGCGCATCACCACTTACGATTACGTACAGTTTCACGCAACCCACCCTAAACATTTCATTATATAAACATGCGTGGTATCTGTCTTAACATAAGCTATTTTACAAGCTTTTATTTACTTTCACCTGTCCCGTTGTCTGTCTGTCTGTAATCAAATCTTGCAAGATAAATTTGACCCACTTCCCGGTTTCCGATTGAGCTAAAATTTTGCATGCATATGTATATCACATGACAATGCAATATTATGATGACATGGAGCTGATCTGATGCTGGGGCTGGAAGGTGGCCATAGGAACTCCGCAATAAAACGACACAACCCCATCGAGTTTGGGCTCGTTAGAATCGTCTCAATGAGTAGTTGATGATGGTATGCAGAAAAGTGCAGTCGGTAATAAAAGCTTGTACCAAAAATGAAATTTTTGACAGAAACTTGTTTTAATTAACATTGATAAACTCGTCCGACAGGTGGCGGCGCTGGAGCGCGGCGTGCGACAGCTGAAGCTGCGCTGCGACAAGTGCTCCGACAAGTGCGACAAGATGCTGCGGCGCCTCGCCGCCGCGCGCGACGAGCTCGGGAAATTCAAGTGAGTGTCGCACGAACTGGGGCCAAGGCTCACTAGTTTCATACATCAGTAGTGCTTTGGAAGGCATGCTAAGCAGTTGATCCCGGCTGCGGTCTATGACAGTGGTCGTTAAGCCGACTTCGGGCGGCTTAAGAACCTCTAACAGTCGAGTTGCCCACTCACTTGACAAAGGGGGGACAACTGTCACTGGCCTCCGCACCACAACCCAGCACGTGTCCCCTGGGTGGTACTAAAGAGTGACAAACTCAAAGGCCAAAATAATGTATGCCATACGATTAAATAAATACATCAGTAGGTGACAGACGTACGAGGTATAACAACGCGAATTTAAGATTCGCGAACTTGGTTCGATCGCTCAATGTAACGTGAAATTGCCATTAGCGATCCGCACCTACATACTGCACAAACAAAATGGCGGCTCGCGATTCGCGGCAGGCGGGCTACGAGCAAAAATCAAACATGTTGGATCGTCGACAAACTTCCACATACAAAAGAAAATACAAAAACTTACTTACTCGTACGTCTGTTACCCACTTTATACAAACTGAATACTTAATTGGCGTCACAAAACTGACCCTGAGTTAATTTTTGTTTAAGGCGCTGTAGGTTCAGCGAAGTTAAGCGAACATAGTTTTTGAAACAATGTAATGCGTCTATTTTCAACCGACGAAAAAAACGGAGGAGGTTCTCAAGTCGACGCGTATATTTTTTTTTTTTATGTATGACCACGCATAACTTTTTATAGAGTGGTTCGATTTTGATAATTCTTTTTTATTTTTTAGCGTATACCCCGAAGTTGGTCCCACATAAATTTGAAAAAAAAATACCAACTTTAAGGGTAGGAAAATAGGGGATGATTGATTTTTCGTCGGTAATTTACTTTAAAAACAAAGTTTTAATCGAAAAAATCAATCATCCCCTATTTTCCTACCCTTACGTTTGGTTTTTTTATTCCAAATTTATATGGGACCAACTTTGGGGTATACCCTTTCCAATAGAAAAATAATTATCAAAATCGAACTACTCTGTAAAAAGTTATGCGTGGTCATACATTAAAATATATATATATATATATATATATATATATACGCGTCGACTTGAGAACCTCCTCCGTTTTTTTCGTCGGTTGAAAAAATACGAATAATAATCTTGAGGCTTTTCTGCAGCGAGATCAGTGATTCGAAATATGATTAAGCAATTTTCGCTCGATAGGAAGAAAACCACGAACATAGGTCTAAAATATACTTAAAACATTCATGACAAGTTATGCACAACGCTAAACATATTAAAATTGATTCTAAATATCGGAAATATCATGTTTGAGGGAACTTAGTGATAATAATTTTGTTTATTTAACAGCTTAAAAAATTAAAATTTAATAACATGAATGGCGCGCTTTTGAACACGCACCTCCATCTCGCTCACGGCTATGTACAGTGAGAGGGAGAGAAGACCATGAACCTACGGTGCCTTAACAACTCACGCTAATTGCGTAGACAATTTTACAACATACTAACAAAGAAATGTTTGCAGTAATGAGCTGAACACCTTCAACACTTGGATGGAGCTGGCGTACCGCACGCTGGAACAGAAGGAGTCCGCGCTGTCCAAGCTGAAGAACCTGCCCGGCCAGAGCGAAGACGTGCGGGAGTTCGTGTCTGACGTCATCGCTCACCAGGCGGACCTGAGGTTCATCACGATGGCCGCGCAGAAGTTCGTGGACGAGAGCAAGGTACGTGCCATCAACTAATAGGGAACTTCATCATCATTATCAATATCAGCCGAAAGACGTCCACTGCTGGACATAGGCCTCCCCCAAAGAGTGCCACAATGGCCGGTCCTGCGCCACCCGCATGCAGCGGACTCCCGCGACCTTTACCAGGTCATCAGTCCACCTTGTGGGGGGCCTACCCACTATTTGTTTATACATGTTTAATAGCTCCGTGCACACTAGACTCACTCGGGCGACCTCGAGGCACGTCAGCATTGAGCGCGCATGCTCGGCGGAGCATGTGTCGCTCGAGGCGTGCCTCAACTTTGTATCGACTAACGTGTGACATTTGAACCTCGTTCCGGCTGGTACAGCGGCTGGTCATTGCGATTTCACTATATATCACTAATGGCCTATGCATTTGGAATTGTCCTAAAACATAATGAAGGGCTGTTTACAAAAACAACATAACTGACATATTTAACGAAATCGAGTTTTTGCTATGAATATGTCCGTCTGTGAAGACGCTACAATTGTGCAATATACATTGTTTAATTAGGACCCCTTTTGCCCAAAATTACCCGTCTATCTTTAAACTGAAATTACTCAGCTCTACGAAACTTATAGTACAATAATAATTACATTCTCATATACATTTATGTATTTAATTTAAATGCAATACATTTGGTAATTGAAGGGTTTTCGTAAATTCAATAATTATTTTTACTATAGGAATATCAATGATTTTTGCACAAAAATAACATAACTGCCAATAATTTTACAAAAATAGCATAAGTGACGAAGTTATTTTACATATTTTCGAAGAGGTAACCGATTATTAATGGGATCCAAGATGCAAGTGTAACTCTATGATCATACGCCTGCATAGTAAATGGAAGGTATTGTTTAAAGAAATAATATTTTAGGAAAAATTAAGTTTTTTTCGCTTCCTGTAAAATCAACTCCAATGTAGTTATGTTGTTTTTGTAAACATCCCTTCATATGTATATGCACATATATTTTCTAGTTAATCCACATGAATTGAGGGGAAATTGCCTGGAAGATCAACTCTGCCTACCAGCGGTCATATCTTTGTCTGTATTTTAACTTTAATTTTGATTCCTTTATCACAGATTAAATACAAAACGTAAATAGCATATAATAAAATCTGGAAGCTTTTCTACTTGAGTATTATAAGTACATCTTACCAGCCAACCCAAGAATTAACCACGCAATAATTTGCAGGAATTCCTCACGATCCTCAACGAGTACCGCACGTCCCTCCCCTCCCGCCTGTCCCACGTGCACCCCTCCCCCGAGTCGGCGCTGCGCGAGGGGGCGGCCCTGGCGCGCCGGAGACACGCGGAGCTAGCGGCGCGTGCGCAGAGGTTACAGGAGAGGCTGCGGGGGGCGGCTGACGTCACCAAGCTGTACCAGGACGCGCTCGAGCGCGCCATGAGGTGGATGAAGGAAGTAGGTTTATCTTCATTTTTATCGGTAATCGATAGAGTAAACATTTCATACCCTGACATTTTTTACAAGCTTTTGTCTCTTGTGTGACATGTAAACATTTGTCGCCTTAACGCAAAGAAATAAGGTCCCAAAGTATAAACATATCTTTGAGATCGACTGTACCAGTGTATTTTTAAACTACTGCCTAACGAAAATAAGTGTAATGTTTTATTTAGTTCGTTTATGTCAAATCTTGCAAGTAAATTTTGACCAATTTCCCGAAGACCAATTGAGTCGAAATTTCGTACACTTGTGTAAGTCATGACTGACATTGTTGCCATAAACATGATCTGAAGATGGTGACAAAAGGTGGCCGTAGGAACTCGATTACACAAGAAAAACGTATGTAGACTCCAACGAGAACCTACCACAAAAGTAACTATTGACAGACACCTAATTAACCTTGTGTTCTCCTTCCTAGGTGGAGCCCCAGGCCCGCTCGGTGCTCTCGGAGCCCGTGGGAGGCGAGCCTCGCGCCGTGGAGACACAGCTCGCGCGCGCCAAGTCTCTCCACTCGGAGATCTTGGCGCAGGGTCGACTCGTCGACAACGCTAAGGATGTAAGTTATTCTAGAACTATGGTATTATATTCCGCTAATAAACGTTCAGGTCTATCGACGACCGCTTTAGTCTAGTTGGTAGTGACCCTGCCTACGAAGCAAGATGTCCTGGGTTCGAATTTGTGGTAAATACTTTGATAATTTAATTTTGTTAAATTAAAATACCTATTGTATCCCCCAGGCATGCGACCAACTAGTCAAATCCCTCGAAGGCAACCTGACTCCCTCCGAGATCCGCCAACTCGAGGTCCCAGTGCTGGACCTGTCGGCGCGCTACGCGGAGCTGAGCGGAGCCGTGGGCAGCCGCTGCCAGGAGTTGGAAGCCGCGCTGCTGCAGTGCCAAGGTCTGCAGGACGCCGCGGAGACGCAGGCGCAGTGGCTGCAGCAGGCTGAGACCCTGTTCAAGTGAGTTCAAGACGTGCTTTGTCCACATGAAAATCCACCTGAATTTGCTTTCATTTCGACACAACCACTACTCACATCTTTAAAGGGGATCTTCTGTAACAAGCTTCCGTAGGCTAAGCGTCCGTTTACCAACAGGCAAGTTGTATGCCTGTTCGCCGCCTTCATAGTATTAAAAATGCTACTTGCCGCTTCGGACACTTCAAACTTTACAAAGAAAAAATGTACTTAACCACTCAAGTCTACTTAATTAAATGTATCCATACATTCATATACGGATATGTATTCATATAGTTTTCATTTTAACGTGATAACGTAATATAGCGCTGTAGAAACCCAGACCTTTGCAATAGATTCAGTAACATGTCCCATGATACTTTCCTAATTAACTTCCATCCCTACTAAACATACCCTCTTCACAGGACGCAATCAAAACCGGCGTCGCTCATGCGCGAGCGGCTCGACGAGCAAGTCCGCGAGCAGCGCATCGCGCACGCGTCGCTGGAGGCGCGCCGCGCCACGCTCGCCAAGCTGCTCGCCAGCGTGCGCGAAGCTGCCACCAACCCGAGCAACGCTCGCATCGCCAAGAAACTAGAACAGAGAGCTGAGGATATATACAACAGGTACTTTCATCAAATGAGACCGCTTTCAATACTATACAAACTGCTAGAGTTTCTTCCCATATGTACTGTCAGTCAAGTAGTCTCACTAATAGACATCTCTCTCTCTCTCTTTCTCTATGGTATAATATTGACACTATGTGAAATTTTATGGCAAGAATATGTTTTCAATGATGACTTGTACCCGCAGATACGAAAAGCTCCTAGAACGCTCCACCAAACGTAACGAGTTCCTCGAGAGCGTATGGAGCGAGCTGTCCCACTTCACGCAGCTCGCGAGCAAGCTCGACGCCGCGCACGCGCAGCTGCTGGAGCAGGCGGACTCCAGGGAGCTCTCCCGGATGAGCGCCGATGAGCTGCGCTCTAGGCTGAGCGACTTGGCGCACTTCAGGTCAGTGCTATATCTTGGCCGCCATCTTGAAGTTCTTTAAATACGGTCGGCTTTTGTTCAAAATCGATATCTGTGGGTCCGAGGGGTCTCTTAATACAAATCCGAGGTTGAAAATCCAACCTCGGATTCGTATAAAAAGCTCCTCGGAACCTTAGATAACGACTATGACAATTAAAAAAAACTGGCTGCCTTTTCTAAACTTACATATATATTTAAAGATCTGAGTGAGTGAGAGAGTGGTTATAAAATAACTACATATGAAATGCTTGAAAATGAATGAAGTAATTATAAATAAATTAATATCTCTCCAAACATATTGTTGACAACCCTGACTCTTGAGCGGTTACGCTAAGCGCGTGCGTAAATTCGTAAGATGAATGAAGCTTGCCTACTGGTTGTAGTTCTTTGTACTGTGGTATCACGTTTCGGGCGGAACAACGTGAGAGGACTGTAAAGGAATTTCATACAAAATTTAAGGCCTAAGCCGGAAAGTACTTTTTTTTACATTTTCACTCCACAATTTGTGGCACAGCATCACGGCGTGCAGCCATGAAAATTAGTTTGTTTTCTTGGAGTTTTATTTATTTATGTTTGAGAAAAGCACTAGACATGGCTGGCTGTGAAAAGGCCTTGCCGGCTTCGTATCACTATCCGTCTATACCTACCTACTCACCCGGCAAGCCATTATATCCCGGCGTCTGAAGTAATGTACTATTGTTTGGTAATGCGCCATGCCTCCAGGTGAAGCTATTTACTGCCGTATATTTATTTAGATTTTATATTATAACTAATGATACAACCATTGGAAGTTTCGCTATTCATTTCTTGTCTCGAAACCGCACTTTTAGTGGAATTCCTATGTCATACTAAGATGTTAACTAATGTTAACGGTGGTTGCTATTTACAGGGATGTTCAAATGCCCCTGCTGGACGAATGCCTGCAGCAAGGCAAACAGCTGATCACCAAGAAAGACGTCACCGACACTCACGTTGTCCGTGATAGGATGAAGGTAAGCTATAGTGTATACTTCTTGTACATAACAAGAATAAGAATATTTTATTTGTAGAAAATGGGTGTACATACATAAAAGGTCTTAAATCTTGTTTTGGCGTCTCCATTTTCAGCCTGAGGCACAGACATACAAATCTATAGTGTCTTACAGCTAAATACCTACTTATGATTAAACTTTAAACATTTACACCCGGTTTGAAACGATTGTGAGCTTATTTTACAATGAACTGATTTCAGTGTGATTAAAGTTCATTTTTGGTTTGGCAAACCAAGACTTCTCGGTTGCAAAAGGTTCTCAGTTACATTGCACATATATGAATTACAAATGGTTCATATAAGCGAACTATTATTCGCATATTTTTCGTTTCCCATTCAATTTGTTAAAGTCATCGAATAAAACCCATTGGTTGAGTTAGGTTTGATTTATAACAATCAGTTTGGTATGGGAAATCTTTTCACCTAAGTTTTTAGGTGAAAAAAGTGCTATAAGTTTTTAAACCAATCGATGTCTCGGTCAACATGCGCCGTATAAACCGCCACCGCGGCACAAGTTTCTAGCACATATCGGTACTTCGACAGCGGGACTGACGCGGGTTTCTAGTTTATTAGCTCTAGCTAGTTTATTAATTTAATAAAATTGCATTCTCTACCAGTCAATCATAGGTCCAAACGGAAACTAATTAACTGTAATGTATATTTGTCTGTCTCAGCAACTGGAGAACGCGTGGCGCGACTTCAACACCTCGCTGGAGGAGAAGCAGAAGCTGTCCAAGCAGCGAGCCGACCAGCTCAGCCAATACGAGACCCTCCGCGCTCAGGTGAGGCCAGGTGGCGAAATACTGTCATAAACCTCAGTCTTGGTTCACAGGATCTTCTTAGGACATGACGGCTAGCCGAGCCCCGCATAGCGGGACTCGGGATGATGCCATAAGTGTGATGAAACCCCGCAGTGCGGGACTCAGCATAATTCGCGATGGAGCCCCGCTAGTCGGGACTCTTATATCAGGGCGATATTTCATTTGAGCAGTTGGAAATACTAAGGTGCTTATTGAATGCATTCTTAGAAAGAAATTAAGTGCCCATGTGTAGACTAATTGCGTTAAGGTCTACATATGGAAACTGCCAAAAACAGGTACTTTTTGTTTGTAAGTTCAATACAAAGTGTACCCGGATTTTTTGCTCTTAAATATAGCTTGTTCTGTATACTTTTTTTTTTACAAAATATTGACGGTAAGTGTACATTTCCTGTTTCGCCAATCTGAGACCAGTTTGTCGGTGAATGTGCGCTCCTGTCCAACAATTGAACAAGGTTGTGTTATACCTACCCACTTACTAAATGACTTAATTTAATAACACTAAACTTAGTGTTCAGTCGACTACAAAGAGATGTATCGATACGATGTTACAAAATTATGTATACATAGAATTTACTACCATAGTAATAAGATATTTCTCAAACTTGCAATGAAATGTTGACATGACTTACTTCAAATTAGGTCCGGAAATACTACGTATCCGGTGCGACTAGTGAAGATGATATGTAAAGGAATTTCATACAACCTTACACACCTAGGCCTGCAAAGCAACCGTCTTTTGTTTATAAACGTCAAATTGTGACAGAACTTCTTGGAATTCAATCACCAAAAAAAAAAAAAGATTAGGACTTATGTTAATGTCACCGGGTAAAACGTTGCTTTAAACAGGTTAAAAAAAAGTTTGGCGCGTAAATTGAAAAAAGTTTTCTTTTCTTGTTGGCCGGATTTGTCAATAGTTTATAATTATTTTGAAACTTTCTAATAAAAGCCATCGATTTCGAAATGAGTTCGGAAGAAAATTATATGGAATTGAACTGTACGCTTCCGGAATTGCGAGCAGAAGTAGCCATGAATAAATTACTGCCCCCGAAATCAAAATTTAGGTACATGACGGCGTCTGAAAATTTCTTTGTTGTAGTGCCTCGTCTATATATACATGCATGCTCGTCTATAGTTGTATTGAGAAAGTGTCCATAGATAACGTAACCCTTGTTCTGCAGGTGTTGGAGTGGCTCCAGTCGTTCGAGACCCGCGTCGGGCGCCTGCAGCCCGTCGCTCTAGACCTGGAACTGCTGAAACAGCAGGCCGATGAGCTCCGACCGCTGGCTAAGGAGTACCGCGACTACTCCATCACTATTGATAAGGTAACGAATCTTGCCTGTATTTTAGTACTTTGTAGTTCATTAATTGACTGAGAGAGTCACAAATGAGGACGTGTTAAGAAGGGTGAAAGAGAAGAGATCTTGAAGACTATCAGCGCTAGAAGGGGGGAAATGATTGGTTATTTGATACGGCACGACGACTTCTTTTAAACCATAGTGGAAGGAAATATAGAAAGAAGGAGAGGCAGGGGGGGGGGCACGGCGCAGTTATATGGACCTAATAAAGGAAAAAGCTGGTGTCGTGACGTATCAGCGAATAAAGGGGCTGGCGTACGAACACTCTAACTAACTCTTAAACTTAAAGAGAAAGGAGAAGAGTAGTTAATTAGTCTTAGGGTGGTATTCCATTTATCCAATATCTTTGTTCAATGTGCATTTGATCAAATAAATTTGATGATTTCATCAAATATGCTACGAACACCGACTTTTGATCAGAAATTATGAATGACATTTAAATCAAAATGGCTACCCAAATAAACCTAAACATGGATAAAGATATTGTATAAGTGGAATGGGCCTCCATTAAAGAAATTGTACAAGTGGGGCTTACACCAAAATCCTTCGTTTTATCATCTAACTCCTTTAAGATCAATTTTTTTTAAGCAGTAACGCTGCTAACTAAATTTATAAATTCTCCCCACGGAATTGTTATGTGTGTTTGTGTGTCCCAGGTGAACGAGGCAGGCGCAGTGTACGAGGCACTGACGCGCGGCGAGCGTGCGGACAGTCCGCACCGCAAGCGACAACTGTACAGTCCGACTAAACGGCAGACACCAGGTTAGTACGCCTCTCTTTACCTTTTTTTTTTTTTTTTTTGCCTTCAGCGCGGCCTGTAACGGACGCGTTACGGTATATCCTCTCTGAGGGCCTTAAGGGCCTCTCCGAGGGAGAAGAAGGAAGGAAAGGGAACACAAGTACAAGAAAAAAAGTAAAGAGTCAGAAAAGAGAAGAGAAGTCTCTTTACCTTTCGTTCACATCATCCTCCTAGCGTTATTCCCGGTTGTGCCCTAATGGAGCCCGGGGTTCGCTTTCACACCTAATCCCAAGATTTGGCATAGGCACTAGTTTTACGAAAGCGACTTCAATCTGACCTTCCAATCCAGCGGGAAAACTAGACCTTATTTGGATGATTGAATATAATAAACCTATGAATAGGTTAGACTACTTTCTTTTTCCTATAATTAACATTTTGGTCCATTTTGGCCTGGCAATATGTCCTGCCCAACTCCATTTGAGTTTGGTTATGAGTTGATTGACTTGTCATCCAAAGTATATTCCGGTTAAATGTCGTACAAGTTGGTTGTATTAACTGTATGTATCCCACAGTCCGCACCCTGGACGGGCGCTCCCCGTCCCCCAGCAAGGGCCATGGCCTCGTCAGTCCTGGCTCCGCGCACTCCACCTCCAGCGGGTTCTCGTCTAGGAGGTCGTCCAGCGATCAGTTACATCTCGAAGGTAAATGTTCATCTACATTTCGAAGAGTCTTATCATTATTATGTATCTCCGATTTAAATTCACGGGACAAAGCCCGGTCATTTGGAAGGCTTGCGTGGGGATATAAATCCAACACGTAGAGGACCTTTGAAGACGAAGTTTAATGTGATGTAGTACACCTGCTAGAACCCATTCACGGGTACATCGGTAGACATTACCATTCACGGGTAGTGAATGGGTTCCAACAGGCGTTGGGGCTATTGTGGGTGAAATGGATAGAGAAGGTGATGATATTTGGGTGGGCAATAAAATTGGCTTATTGCGAAGAGGTCCGGACACCTGCCGTAACATTGTAATTTACAAGGTTATCGAGGCAGGCGGTGACTAGCCACTCGCTAAATTATTATTATTTTATATTATTTATTATTCAGAAAACCAACAGTTACAATAATTAACAACACTCTCTCTTCTCTCTTAGTCTTTCTCACATAATGCGAGGAAATCCAAAAACATGTCACTATATCACAGATATTTCGCGGAGAAAACGTTTTCCGCGCAACGACTGCTATCAGTTGTTGTCATAGTAAGAATGAAGTTTCTACTGTCTGTAAATATTTAACCAACAAAAGGTTTCGATGCACGTGTACAGGTAGCTGAATTTATTTCTCCATTTTACTAGCTAGAGTCTGACCAGCGAGTCGTGACAGTGAAAAATGGCGGCAAATTAAAAAAAAACGCATGCTGGTAACACGAAATGTATGGAGCCGTCATAAGTACTTATAACTGACAGTTTATTTCATAGGTAAAATTGTTGCCATATAAATAATTTGATAAAAATGCTACTGTCACGACTCGCTGGTCAGACTCTAGGTTCTTATTAAAAAAAAAACAAATTTAATATAAAAATTATGTTGGTACCTTGTGACATATTGTAATAATTTAAGTTTTAAGTATATTTTATAAAACCTGAATGTTTCTATTGTTGTAGCTGATGACGATGCAGAAGTGGTTCAATTAACCTTACGCTAAATTACGCTAAATCGTCTTGTACTAATTTTTGTTTTAAGTTTTTTTAATAAATACTTCTTAGCTTAAAAAAAAAAAAAAAAACCCTACTTGCATAAATGAATTCTTTCAATGAAGTGATAATCATATAATGCAAGAGAGTTTCATTCGTTTGGTTTTGTTTGAATGAAACATGAAAACTATTCTAAACCGAAGGACTTTGTTTAAATTCGATTGTTTTTACTTTGATTTGTGGTCTCATATAGCTATCTGGATGTTAACCTGAAAGTCGCTAAAAGT
The DNA here is from genome assembly GCA_963854355.1 of Epinotia brunnichana. Classification (NCBI taxonomy): domain Eukaryota; kingdom Metazoa; phylum Arthropoda; class Insecta; order Lepidoptera; family Tortricidae; genus Epinotia; species Epinotia brunnichana. The sequence continues at coordinate 5,650,268 of OY977956.1, forward strand.
TATAGGCTTCAGGCGGCCACACCTGTAAGTTCTTACGTAAGTTCAGTACAAATACTGCTCACGTAAGTCGGTAAGCAATATTTGTACTGAACTTACGTAAGTAACTTACATGTGTAAAAGCCGCCTAAGGGTGTTTAAAGTTCCACCATAAACGTGATTAACCGAGATCCGTGGTTACAGAGCTATCGCCAGTCCAGCAGCAGCTGTCCGAGATGAACAACCGCTACAGCCTGCTGGGCACGAAGCTGGCCGACCGGCAGGCCGAGCTGGACGCCGTGCGGGACGAACTGAGACGGCACGAGGACACCATCCGGAACACGCACCACTTCCTAGACAAGGTTCGTCATCTCATCAGCTGAAAGTCGTTCACTGCTGAACATAGGCCTCCCCGAAAGAGCGCCACTGTGACCCATTCTGCGCCCATCCACATCCAGCGGACTTCCGCGATCTTCACCTTTAGTTATGTTTAGGTAGTATTCCAGAGCCTTTTACAAAAGTCGAAAAGTGCCTATTTTGCGTGTAAAAAGGTAGCGCTAGTCTCCTCCATGAAGTCTATCAATGCCTGGACAAGGTATGTGTGTGTTCTTTATGCCGCGTTTCAACAGACGACTATAAGAATATCTCTTTCTCTCATCATCATCATCATATCAGCTGAAAGACGTCCACTGCTGGACATAGGCCTCCCCCAAAGAGTGCCAAAGTGACCGGTCCTGCGCCACCCGCGACTTTTACCAGGTCATCAGTCCACCTTGTGGGGGGCCTACCCACGCCGCGCAAGCCGGTACGTGAACCATTCCGCCCAATGGCCATCGGTTCTACGTGCAATGTGCCCCGCCCACTGCCACTTAAGTTGAGCAATCGTTGGGATATATCGGTTACCTTGATTCTGCTTTGTTCTCTTTCTCTATCAAGTCATTATTTACTAAGTTCATGCCCATGTGCAGAGCGTGCATGGAGGCAGAAGAAACGACTAAACATATACTACTGGACTGCAAGCAGGTAGAAGTATACAGAATGAAGCACCTAGGTTCTCCAGACACACTACGGGACGCAGTCAGCAACACAACGCACTCACCAACTTTCTAGACGAGCTGGGGTGGTTAGAGTAGCGATACACCGCCGTTTCACGTAAAATAGGCACAATGGATGTCGACTCGCGGAAAACGCCCAGTATAACTAACTACTAAGTTGATTGCTAATTTAGTAAATGTGTCTCCAGGTGCAGAGGCAGCTGCCGAAGGACAGCGTGCCCAACACGAAGGAGGACGCAGACAAGACCATCAAGCAAGTCCGCGCCGTGCTCGAGGAGATGTATGAGAAGCAGAGCGCGCTAGACTCCACCAAGACACAGGTCAGCTGGTTTATTATTCGAGCGTTTTTCAAAAAAAGTGTACAAAACAATTTTTTTTTCAAAATATATTTATTTTTTTGTTTTTCTTTTTTAGAATCTTTGATACTATCAATCCTCATACAAGAAAAAAAGTGTCCTAAATATTGCATTCCAGATCGTCACATTTTTGTATGCAGTCTTTTTTTATTTATATGGTCATGACGCATTGGAAGAAAAAATTTACATAGTAAAATCTGGGACACTTTTTTTCTTGTATGAGGGTCGATAGTATCAACGATTCTGAGTAAGAAAAACCAAAAAATGTACACATGTAAATGTTTTGTACACTTTTTTTGAAAAACGCCCATTCATCATCATCATCATCATATCAGCCGAAAGACGTCCACTGCTGGACATAGGCCTCCCCCAAAGAGTGCCACAATGGCCGGTCCTGCGCCACCCGCATCCAGCGGACTCCCGCGACCTTTACCAGGTCATCAGTCCACCTTTGCCTTTGTTGCCACTCGAGAACCTTTCCGCCCCAACGGTTTATTGTTACAAGCTTTTATTTAGCTTAACCCCGTTTGTTTTATTTTTCTTTCTTGAGTCAAATTTAGTAATTGAAATTTGACCCACTTCCCGGTTTCCGATTGAGTTGAAATTTTGCATGCATATGTGATTGAGTTTGGGCTCGTTAGAATCGTCTCAATGAGTAGTTGATGATGGTATGCAGAAAAGTACAGTCGGCAATAAAAGCTTGTACCAAAAATGAAAGTTTTAACATAAACTTGTGTCATATGACGACCGCTTTAGCCTAGTTGGTAGTGACCCTGCCTACGAAGCAAGAGGTCCTGGGTTCGAATCCCGGTAAGGGCATTTATTTGTGTGATGAGCACGAATATTTGTTCCTGAGTCATGGATGTTTTCTGTGTATAATTATATAGAGAAATACATACTTAAATGTATGTATTTCTCTATATAATTATCTATATCGTCGTCTAGTACCCATAGTACAAGCTTTGCTTAGTTTGGGACTAGGTTGATTTGTGTAAGATTGTCCGCAAATATTTATTATTTATTTATATTTTGAAGGGTGATTAAGATCTATTTTCCATACTCTTATATCATTCTATTCACCTATAATATAATTCATTTTAGTATAAGGTTTACTGGTAATTACTGGCCACCCTTCAGTAAATGACCACGTTATACTAAGTTGGATTCTATTAAAGGTGAATAGCGTTAATTTTAGTACAAGGTGGCCACCCTAGTTGTATTTTTTTTGTTTATAATATTTTGATTCGACGACGAGGTTAAAGTCAGTTTGATGTCTTGAAAGTGACTAAAAATTGCAAAGGACGAATTGAACTGGCGGGTGGAAGGCGTTGTTTCGTAAGTGACCATCTAACGTGGAGCCAATCAAATTGTATCCTTAATGAGAATATTAGTTAAAAGTGTGTGTAATCGTGTAGGTATGATAACAACGCCATCATTACCCTCAGGTCCGCGAGCTGTTGAAGCGCAAGCAAGGCGTGGCGGGCGCGGACCGGCTGCAGGACGCCATGGAGGACGTCGCGTCGCGCTGGAAGACCTTGCACGACGCGTGCAAAGACAAGTCAGTCATGTTTATAATTATTAAAAAAAAAAAAAAAAAATAGGCAGAAACCCATATTTTTACATTCACAACTGACAAATCGACATCCCCATCCCCCAATGACGAGAACCTCGTGAAGGCCGAGAAAGACAAAGCCAGCAAGTATAATACCTAGACCTGGCTCACGAGGTAACCGCCATGTGGGATGTTGATTCGACGATCATCGTCCCGATAGTTGTTTCGGCGAACGGTTTAATAGCGAAGAGTCTCGACCGTCACCTCAAGAGACTCTCGCTAGATGGCTGGGTCAAGGGTCAGATACAGAAGGCGGTACTCCTGGACACGGCGCGGATAGTCAGGAGGTTCCTGTCTCTGTAGCCCTGACCATTCAATTGGACATTAGAGTGACTAAATAGAACTTGGTTTTTGGGCGCATCGTTTGAGATTAGAAAAATAGTTTTAAACTTAACCATGTTTTTGCGACTAGGATCCGCCTAATGGAGGAAGTGAAGGACTTCCAAGACACGCACAGCAACCTGTCCTCGTGGCTCGTGTCCAAGGACCGCATGATGACGGCGCTGGGACCCATCTCCTCCGACTCGCGTATGGTGCAGACGCAAGTGCAGCAGGTAAGCATGTTCATTGTCAACCTTGTATTCATAGCTATAAGGGTTGTTATGGTTTGACATGTCACTCTTTCGCTGTCATATAAAAACCGCTGAGTACTACACTCGTCATCAGCTTCAAGAATGATCTACATCTAAAATCTTCTCAAAATCAGTGTGAATTGTAGCGAAACTAAAAGTGGGATTTATAACACAAAGTTATGTACTTATGCTTGAAACAGTTATTAGCAAGACGAATAAATAAATGGCACCGCTAATATATATACAATGCTAGAACAGACTTATTATTTCGACACTGGGGCAGTCCTCTAGATTCATACGTTGATGATTTTATCCAAAAGACACAGGGCATTCATCATCATCATCTCAGCCGAAAGACGTCCACTGCCGGACATAGGCCTCCCCCAAAGAGTGCCAAAATGACCGGTACTGCGCCACCCGCATCCAGCGGACTCCCGCGCGTTGGGGCGGAAAGGTTCTCGAGTGGCGACCACGTACCGGAAGAGAGGGCATTATTGTTTATCATTACCACTCCCTACTTATTTCTAGGTGCAAGTCCTCCGCGAGGAGTTCCGCACGCAGCAGCCACAGCTGTCCCACCTGGAGCAGGTGGCGGCTGGAGTGCTGGAGCGGCTGGAGCCGCGCTCGCCCGACGCGGACAAGCTGTCGAGCAAGCTGGCGGACCTGCAGGACCGCTGGAACGAGCTGCTCAACAAGTTAGTCTACTCTCTAAAGCCATCTTAGTGAAACCGCTGTCTAGGATGCCGCGGTCATTAAGTCCAGTTCAATTAGAAATGCGAGTCACCCCATGATGAGACTGACTCTAGCTTGACATGAATAGCTTACTCAAAGAGGCGATCATAAACTGTTAACTGCAGCAAAACTGTTAGGAAAAGGGGTGTTATCGTTTCACGCGCCATGAGGAATCACTGGAGGTGGATTGGCCATCCAACGAACGAAATTGTATTAAAATTAAATCGCATCGATAGTATACTTTTACAAATTCCTTAGTAACGAAAACGAATACAGTAGTCTAACTAATCCGGCGCTGGTAAAAATAGGAGGAAGCCGGAATATTGAAATTTTCGAGTTACTGAATAGAAAAAAATAAGGTTACACTGATGCCACGTAGCAAGCGCGGAGAGGAATTAAGAAGGACGCGCGGTTTATTGATCGCACCGGACTATGACAGTTCCGTATTAGTGACACTGGTGAGATCACGTCCATTTCTAAAGTACATTCATCCTTACTTGTCTTATATCCATGCATCTTTTTGGGATAAAATAGCAATCTTGTTAGTATAAGATCATGCCGAGACGACTTTTCGGACATCACTTCACTTTTTTTTGTGTGGGAACGTTTCATTTACGATAAAATTGCTAGTATAGCCTACAAAGATAAATTTTGAGGTTAGAATGTTGTTTACCAAATAAAACAAGTAAGGATGAATGCACTTTACGTCGTCTACGCTAGTTTTCGATTGTAACCCATCCAATGTTTCCAGACTGGAGCAGCGAGCGTCCAGCCTGGGTGCCGCAGCGGACACGTCGCGCGAGTTCGACGCGGGGCTCGCGCGCTTGCGCGACGCGCTGCAGACCATCGGGGACAAGCTCGACGACCTCGCCTTGGAGAAGGAACCGGACGAACAACTCAGGAAGATCGAGGTGCGTTACATTTGGTGCCGTGACCAGGATTACTTATCAATAGATGTGTTGGTGGGCGAATATTCAGCGTTTTTAAGGCGTTTTTTGTTCATCATTCTTGTCGACAGCAAATAGTACTAAAAGAGACGAATATTAGAGTCCACTTTTGATGAAGACGTAAGCCAATACCGGTACTGAATCTATTTGATTAAAGTTTCCGCGGTATGTTTTACCGCTGCTGAGATAATCTTGTGCCGACAATTACGTTAGAACCGAGCTGTTCAAACGCTAGGAGATTTACCCTGGTCCAGTTGTAAGGTCCAATTATTTGCCACTATCTCTTTCTCAGTTTAACCTACGCATAAAGGGGGTGAGAGACAGAGAGACAAAGAGGGAAAGTCATATTGCTTTTTTCGATTTGATCTTACGACCTTTGGAGCTAGGGAGGCCAGCTATCGCTGGTCTATCCTTACTTGAATATTAAGCCATGGGCATAATGCTATAATCTAATTTCAGATTAACACTGCATATTTTTTTTGGTAATAAAACAGCATAAACTGACCGCCTAAACTCGTCCTCTCAATTAAATTGTAACCTTCCATTGTATTCCCCAGAACCTGGAACGCCAACTGGAAGGGCAACGCCCGCTCCTCGCCGACCTGGAGGCAGCTGGGGCCGCGCTGGCCAGCGTGCTGGCCGACCCCGCGTCCCGCCAGGACATCCAGAGCAAGCTCGCCGCTGTTGTACGCCAGTACGACAACCTGCAGAGGAAGCTCGATCATATGAAGGCGGAGATCGAGGCGGCGCTCAAGTGAGTAGTGCAGGGATGGTGCCCAGAGACAAGACATAGTAGACTTTTAACACGTTTATTCAAGTTTAACCCACATTCCGGGAGGGAAATTTGATCCCATATTCCAATGGTTTTGAATAGGCCAACTAGTTTTGTTAGAAGTTTAACAAGCCATCTAAAAACCTCGTGTTTAGCACGAATTTTGAAGTAATCGGTAGTCATTTTGAATTTATTTTTTCTAGGGACGGTAAGAAGCTTATTCAAGCCATCTAAAAACATCGCTTTTAGCATGAAATTAATCTTAATCTAGACTAATTTTGTTTTCTTGTCCAGGGACGGACGCAATCTGGAAGAGAACGTGGCCCGCACGCTAGGCTGGCTGCAGGCCGAGCTGGGCGCGCTGCCTGGCAAGCTGCAGGTGTCCGCCGACAAGCACAAGCTGCAACAGCAGCTCGAGCGACACGAGCCGCTCTACCGCGAGCTCACGCAGCGCGAGCACGAGCTCATCATGCTGCTCGACAGAGGTATGTCACACCTGAACGTGGCCCGCACGCTAGGCTGGCTGCAGGCCGAGCTGGGCGCGCTGCCTGGCAAGCTGCAGGTGTCCGCCGACAAGCACAAGCTGCAACAGCAGCTCGAGCGACACGAGCCGCTCTACCGCGAGCTCACGCAGCGCGAGCACGAGCTCATCATGCTGCTCGACAGAGGTATGTCACACCTGAACGTGGCCCGCACGCTAGGCTGGCTGCAGGCCGAGCTGGGCGCGCTGCCTGGCAAGCTGCAGGTGTCCGCCGACAAGCACAAGCTGCAACAGCAGCTCGAGCGACACGAGCCGCTCTACCGCGAGCTCACGCAGCGCGAGCACGAGCTCATCATGCTGCTCGACAGAGGTATGTCACACCTGAACGTGGCCCGCACGCTAGGCTGGCTGCAGGCCGAGCTGGGCGCGCTGCCTGGCAAGCTGCAGGTGTCCGCCGACAAGCACAAGCTGCAACAGCAGCTCGAGCGACACGAGCCGCTCTACCGCGAGCTCACGCAGCGCGAGCACGAGCTCATCATGCTGCTCGACAGAGGTATGTCACACCTGAACGTGGCCCGCACGCTAGGCTGGCTGCAGGCCGAGCTGGGCGCGCTGCCTGGCAAGCTGCAGGTGTCCGCCGACAAGCACAAGCTGCAACAGCAGCTCGAGCGACACGAGCCGCTCTACCGCGAGCTCACGCAGCGCGAGCACGAGCTCATCATGCTGCTCGACAGAGGTATGTCACACCTGAACGTGGCCCGCACGCTAGGCTGGCTGCAGGCCGAGCTGGGCGCGCTGCCTGGCAAGCTGCAGGTGTCCGCCGACAAGCACAAGCTGCAACAGCAGCTCGAGCGACACGAGCCGCTCTACCGCGAGCTCACGCAGCGCGAGCACGAGCTCATCATGCTGCTCGACAGAGGTATGTCACACCTGAACGTGGCCCGCACGCTAGGCTGGCTGCAGGCCGAGCTGGGCAGAGGTATGTAAGCAAAGGGGCTCAAGTCTCGACCCCCTCCCAAACAAACATCTGCGACAAACCTGAATGTAATGCTCGAGTCGTCCGTTGCCGGTGGGGTTGGTGGAGCCAAGTGTCGCCCGCGGGTCGCCGCGCCGCTTGCGCGTCTCCCCGAGCGCATGTTGATCCAGTTCTCAACAATCTCACTAGAGATCTCGAAGGCACATGTCTCTATCATGACTAGATAATTGAGTGTGTGTTGTTTCTCCAGGCCGTGAGATGGAGAAGAAGCCAGCCCACCAGGGTCTACGCAAGGACTTGGACCGTGTGCAGGCGCAGTGGGAAAAACTGAAGAGGGAGACCTACGACCGCCACACCCGTCTGCAGGCCGCTATGGTGAGGAACTGCTTACGTCATACATCTTTTGGGGTGCTGACCTGTAGGGAGACCGCACATTCTCTGCGAAGATACTCGTAGGCTATGTCAGTCACCTGAGAGCTTACCAACAACGCTCTCGTTAGCCAGTGTTTCTTTTCTCTAGTCCAGGGGTCGGCAACAAGCAGCTGTCGCCCGCGAGCCTTCTTGGCTGTTTTGTATGTAAAGGTCGTTGAATTCAGAATTTTGGAATTGCCTGATATAGTCACAAATAATTTAGAAGTGCGGCCCTAGTAATTTTTGTTAGCTTCTATATGGCCATTGGTTGCTAAAAGATTGCCGACCCCTGCTCTACGAGGATGATGATGTCTTAAATTAAATTTAATAAAATATTCAAAAAAATCATTTTGAAACTGATGTATATAGATAGATGATGACAAAGGTGATGGCGGCCATTTCTTTTCGTAATCATCAAGAGCATTACGAGTGTAATTTTCTGCTTATTCAGTGGGATAATCTGATTTTGGTAGGGTAACCTTCTTATTCAATTATATGGGTTTAAATATCTTAGTCTCACCAGTCATCCTTGACAATAATGATTGTCATATCGTTTGTGATCGCGCTGAATTATGATTATGATTCCTGGCGCTCAACACAAATAAATTATTAGTATGAAGGTGCACTGCTATTATATATCGATCATAAATCGGTGTATCTTCCTCTATACCACAGGTCTTCAAACTTTTTGACTCAACGGCCGCACTGCACTTAATATAAATTCGTGCAGGCCAAGACTGATGACAAATGATTATTGGTTTGTTTTATTTCCAACTCGTGGGCTTTCCCGCTTTCTTTCCGCGGGCTGAATTAGAAGGGTACGCGGACCCCAGGGGACCGATTTTTGACTTTGGAGCGCTCGAAAATTTAATAAAAGTAAATACGATTCTAGTGTCAAAATTGCAGGCACTTACTTTCTACCGATCGAATTAATTACGAGTGATGGATAACACTCGTTTTTAAATTTTCTATGTCTATTTTAAAATAGAATTCCATCTTTTAAGACCGTTTTCGAGTGAAAGAGTCGAGCGCTCGAAAGTCAAAAATCGGTCCCCTGCTAGACACTGTCTCGCACCAAACATATGATCAAGAATGCGCGGCCACCAATGGGGAATGGGGATAGGAATAACCTTCCTTAGCACCAGAAAAAAGTTGCAGACTTGTCAGCTGCGTCAATTATTTTTGAAAAGTATAAACAGTTTCCTCACTTACGTTTTGGGTTTAGGACGGCGAATGAGACACTTTCCTTGATCCGTCTCATATTACAAAAAATATTTTAAATATCTGACCCTGGCAATGACCAATAAAGCTGCTGCAGCTGTCAGTATAATTGCCAGTGTCAGTTTACCTCGGATTTTTATGATATTTTTATGTAATATGAGATGGATCAAGGAAATTGTCTCAATCGCCGTCCTCACCACAAAACGGAAGTGAGGAAACTGTTTATATTTTTCAAAAATAATTGACGCAGCTGAAAAGTCTGCAACTTTTTTCTGGTGCTAAGGAAGGTTATTCCTATCAACAAAAAAAAAACAGGCGTTTCTAAAATGTTCATCCATTCCCCATTGTAAATGCTCATAAAATATCATCCACCCACAGGAGCACTGCCGCAAATACTCCAAAGCCCAAGAGAACTTCCTCCCGTGGATCTCGGAGGCCGAGGAGCGCATGAGCAAGCTGCCGCCCGCCGTCTTCTCCAAGAGGGACGTCGAGAAACAGCTGAGGGAGCTGCAGACCATCAGGAACGATATATGGAAGAGGTATATGCTAAAAAAAATCACTGTTTATTTCAATCATCATCATATCAGCCGAAAGACGTCCACTGCTGGACATATGCCTCCCCCAAAGAGTGCCGCAATGGCCGGTCCTGCGCCACCCGCATCCAGCGGACTGATGACCTTTACCAGGTCATCAGTCCACCTCGTGGGGGCCTACCCACGCCGCGCCGCGCCGGTACGTTTTTTTCAATAGTTTGACACAAATATATGTTTTAATTGTGAAGTTTATAAGCTAAGTTTCGTTTAAGCAGACTGTATTCCTGTTTGCCACCATTGTAATATTAAAAAAACAATCACGTTTAAGACTAGTTTTTTTTTTTTTTTTCGAAAAAGTGAATCTCACAAAATGTCGCGAGAATCAGTTGAGAAATGCGACCTGTAGAGGAGAACAGTTGAATAGCGGGACATCGAATTTTGGCACAAGCTGAAGCATAGAACATCCCTCGCTTTGCTCGCTCTTTCTACTTCTAATGCTAACGTTTTGTCCGGACAGGTCTGGTGAATACGAGAACAACAAGACACTAGGCGAAACATTCATCTCCGCCTGTGACGTGGACCAGGACATCGTCCGCTCTCAGCTCGACAGCATGAAGCAGCGCTGGGACCGACTCAACAATGGTGAGTCAACTGGCGGTAGTTGAGTGTATTTCAAAAAAAGTTTACAATACTTTTTTTTCTTAATCTTTGATCACAGTATGCGGCACAAAAGTTTGCGTGTCTGAAGTTAGCCTCGAGTCGCCCCCCGCATACCCGCCCGACCCCTCTGACACCTTTGCGGCGCTACTAGTAGCTAACATCAGAATCGTTAACTGATTGTAATCGTATGGTACCATCGATCTTCATACAAGAAAAAAAGTGTCCTAAATATTCCATTCCAGATCGTCACATTTTTGTATGCAGTCTTTTTTTTAGGGCTCCGTACTCAAAGAGTAATAGTAGTTTTTGTGACTGTACATAATGAAGGGCATTAAACACGAGTTAGGGTGACTGTACATCACACGAGTGTCTTAATGTTTAATTATGTACAGTTAGTTACATACACTACTTTATCTATCCACATATCATAAGCCTCCATGATGCATTCAGGAGCCGCATATTATGACCGGCATCGCGGCGTTGTTTTCTGGCAGCTGTCATAGTTTTTTCTTAATTCAGAGACAAACTAGAGTCGGATTCAACTATCATATCATTCGATATCTTACTTACGTGCGACATTTGTCAAATTTGTATGCAAATTGACAATTCATTTCGAACTAAACGTCATCTCGACTGATATTAGAATAGAGGTCATATCAAATTTCTTTGATTTCAGAGATGTTCGAAATTTGAATGAAATAATATTATCGAAATCGATGTTATTATTTAGCAATAATAACATTTTCACAGATAAGAAATTTGTTATAACAAAACTGTCTATTTTTATGGTGGTCATAATGTGCGGTTCTTGAACGCATCATAGAGGGTTTATGATATTTGGATAGATACACATAGTCTATTTAACTGTACATAATTAGGCATGCCCCTCATTATGTACAGTCACATAAACTACTATTTTTACCCAGGAAAGTATTGAATTCCAGAAGCTCCGGTCAGAAACTCTGACCTTAAGGGCCTCTTCCACAAAAATAACCGCCATCTTTCTTGCAGACGTCCTCCAACAGGTGGAGTTCCTGGAGTCCACCGCCCGCAAGCTGGGCGAGTTCCAGGAGCGCGTGCGCGCAGTAGAGACTCCGCTGCAGCGCTGCGAGGAGAGATTGCAGGACGCGCTGGGCGCGCCGCCCGCGCAGGCCGCCGAGGCCGTCGCCAGGGTCGCCGACACAGCGCAGGCCCTTAGGGCTCCACTGCAGGTAACTCACTCAGTTCCAGGAGCGCGTGCGCGCAGTAGAGACTCCGCTGCAGCGCTGCGAGGAGAGATTGCAGGACGCGCTGGGCGCGCCGCCCGCGCAGGCCGCCGAGGCCGTCGCCAGGGTCGCCGACACAGCGCAGGCCCTTAGGGCTCCACTGCAGGTAACTCACTCAGTTCCAGGAGCGCGTGCGCGCAGTAGAGACTCCGCTGCAGCGCTGCGAGGAGAGATTGCAGGACGCGCTGGGCGCGCCGCCCGCGCAGGCCGCCGAGGCCGTCGCCAGGGTCGCCGACACAGCGCAGGCCCTTAGGGCTCCACTGCAGGTAACTCACTCAGTTCCAGGAGCGCGTGCGCGCAGTAGAGACTCCGCTGCAGCGCTGCGAGGAGAGATTGCAGGACGCGCTGGGCGCGCCGCCCGCGCAGGCCGCCGAGGCCGTCGCCAGGGTCGCCGACACAGCGCAGGCCCTTAGGGCTCCACTGCAGGTAACTCACTCAGTTCCAGGAGCGCGTGCGCGCAGTAGAGACTCCGCTGCAGCGCTGCGAGGAGAGATTGCAGGACGCGCTGGGCGCGCCGCCCGCGCAGGCCGCCGAGGCCGTCGCCAGGGTCGCCGACACAGCGCAGGCCCTTAGGGCTCCACTGCAGGTAACTCACTCAGTTCCAGGAGCGCGTGCGCGCAGTAGAGACTCCGCTGCAGCGCTGCGAGGAGAGATTGCAGGACGCGCTGGGCGCGCCGCCCGCGCAGGCCGCCGAGGCCGTCGCCAGGGTCGCCGACACAGCGCAGGCCCTTAGGGCTCCACTGCAGGTAACTCACTCAGTTCCAGGAGCGCGTGCGCGCAGTAGAGACTCCGCTGCAGCGCTGCGAGGAGAGATTGCAGGACGCGCTGGGCGCGCCGCCCGCGCAGGCCGCCGAGGCCGTCGCCAGGGTCGCCGACACAGCGCAGGCCCTTAGGGCTCCACTGCAGGTAACTCACTCAGTTCCAGGAGCGCGTGCGCGCAGTAGAGACTCCGCTGCAGCGCTGCGAGGAGAGATTGCAGGACGCGCTGGGCGCGCCGCCCGCGCAGGCCGCCGAGGCCGTCGCCAGGGTCGCCGACACAGCGCAGGCCCTTAGGGCTCCACTGCAGGTAACTCACTCAGTTCCAGGAGCGCGTGCGCGCAGTAGAGACTCCGCTGCAGCGCTGCGAGGAGAGATTGCAGGACGCGCTGGGCGCGCCGCCCGCGCAGGCCGCCGAGGCCGTCGCCAGGGTCGCCGACACAGCGCAGGCCCTTAGGGCTCCACTGCAGGTAACTCACTCAGTTCCAGGAGCGCGTGCGCGCAGTAGAGACTCCGCTGCAGCGCTGCGAGGAGAGATTGCAGGACGCGCTGGGCGCGCCGCCCGCGCAGGCCGCCGAGGCCGTCGCCAGGGTCGCCGACACAGCGCAGGCCCTTAGGGCTCCACTGCAGGTAACTCACTCAGTTCCAGGAGCGCGTGCGCGCAGTAGAGACTCCGCTGCAGCGCTGCGAGGAGAGATTGCAGGACGCGCTGGGCGCGCCGCCCGCGCAGGCCGCCGAGGCCGTCGCCAGGGTCGCCGACACAGCGCAGGCCCTTAGGGCTCCACTGCAGGTAACTCACTCAGTTCCAGGAGCGCGTGCGCGCAGTAGAGACTCCGCTGCAGCGCTGCGAGGAGAGATTGCAGGACGCGCTGGGCGCGCCGCCCGCGCAGGCCGCCGAGGCCGTCGCCAGGGTCGCCGACACAGCGCAGGCCCTTAGGGCTCCACTGCAGGTAACTCACTCAGTTCCAGGAGCGCGTGCGCGCAGTAGAGACTCCGCTGCAGCGCTGCGAGGAGAGATTGCAGGACGCGCTGGGCGCGCCGCCCGCGCAGGCCGCCGAGGCCGTCGCCAGGGTCGCCGACACAGCGCAGGCCCTTAGGGCTCCACTGCAGGTAACTCACTCAGTTCCAGGAGCGCGTGCGCGCAGTAGAGACTCCGCTGCAGCGCTGCGAGGAGAGATTGCAGGACGCGCTGGGCGCGCCGCCCGCGCAGGCCGCCGAGGCCGTCGCCAGGGTCGCCGACACAGCGCAGGCCCTTAGGGCTCCACTGCAGGTAACTCACTCAGTTCCAGGAGCGCGTGCGCGCAGTAGAGACTCCGCTGCAGCGCTGCGAGGAGAGATTGCAGGACGCGCTGGGCGCGCCGCCCGCGCAGGCCGCCGAGGCCGTCGCCAGGGTCGCCGACACAGCGCAGGCCCTTAGGGCTCCACTGCAGGTAACTCACTCAGTTCCAGGAGCGCGTGCGCGCAGTAGAGACTCCGCTGCAGCGCTGCGAGGAGAGATTGCAGGACGCGCTGGGCGCGCCGCCCGCGCAGGCCGCCGAGGCCGTCGCCAGGGTCGCCGACACAGCGCAGGCCCTTAGGGCTCCACTGCAGGTAACATGAAAATTAAATAACATTCTGTCAAAAAATATATTTTTAATAAAGTCAAAATCAAAATCAATAATTTATTCTGCAAATAGGCCACAAGGGCACTTTTACATGTCAAATGGTATTCAACAATATTATATTAATAATTTATTTTTTATGTCAATTCGGTAAAATATTAGAAAAAATAGTTACTGACCAGCTTTCATATGCTGTTCGTCGTCACATCAACCCAAATCAGCATGGTTTCTACAAAGGTCGAAGCGTAGAAAGTAATCTGTTGTCTTTTAGTGAGGTCATACGTGAAGCCATGGATAATCGGCACCAAGTCGACGCAGTTTACACAGATTTCGCAAAGGCATTTGACAAAATCTCCTACGACACGCTTTTGCTGAAACTTTGGAGCCTCGGTGTGCATGGCGACCTTTTCCGGTGGATCAAATCGTATATAGAAAAAAGATCTCAAACTGTCGTACTCGGAGGTTTCTCTTCTGGCTTCAAATATATTACCTCAGGAGTCCCACAAGGGTCCCATTTGGGCCCTTTATTATTTATCCTATACATTAATGACATAACGGAGTGTCTTACTGAATCGAAAGCTCTTCTATACGCTGACGACACTAAAATATTCAGAGTTATTAAAACCCAAGCAGACTGTACTCTATTACAAAATGATTTATTTAGTTTTGAAAGTTATTGTACTAGAAACAATTTATTTTTAAATAGCGATAAATGCGCAGTAATAACATTTACGCGAAAGAAAGATCCCATACTATTTAATTACTGCTTGTGTGGTGGTAATCTGGCACGCCAGAATAGTATACGTGATCTAGGTGTGATACTTGATGCTAAATTGACATTTAACTCTCATATTGATGATATTCTAAATAAGTCGTATAGACTGCTGGGTTTCATTCTTCGTGTTGCGAAACCCTTTAAAAGACCTCTTACTTACAGACTCCTTTATAATAGCTATGTCCGAAGTCGATTGGAATTTGCTTCTGTAGTGTGGAATCCCTGCTTTACTGTACACGAGGTTAGAATTGAAAGACTCCAGAAAAAGTTTGTTAAGACAATGGAATTCCGAACAGGTGGTAACTATGAAGATTACGCCTTATCATCCACAAGACTCCATATCCAACCCCTTTCACTCAGACGCACTTGTACCGATTTACTTTATCTGTTCAAAATTATGAATAATCTAGTTGATGCCCCTGAACTATTACATAATATATTTTTTCATGTTCCCCGTAGATTAGAACGAAGTTGTCGCAAGAAGGCCTTATTTAGTATTGCAAGCAGCAGAACTAAATACGCACAGCATTCATATATTAAGCGCGCATGTAAACTGTATAATGAAAAATGTATGGACGCAGATTTGTTTGGCAACTCATATAGTATATTTAAAAGATTAGTTTTTTCTTTAATCTAAGAATGTTAAAACGCAGTTACCTTAACCTTTTCATTAACTTTTTCTTTCTTTTTTTGCATTGTATAATGGTGTAACTAAGTTGTAAAATATACTTAACTGTCATAAGTGTATTTACAACACATATATGTATATATATATTTATATATTTATGACATTTGGTATTATATTAAACATATTTTCCAATTTTTAATATAACTTGTAACTTTGTAAACATTTATGAAACTATAGGTCTATTATAGCATTACTCACATAGCCATAGCTAAGTTACTTATGTGTTTTTTAAGACTGTTTGTTTCTCAATTAAAAAAAAAAAAAAAAAAAAAAAAAAAAAAATAATCTTACACATTAATCATTTAAAAATTGCATATTTTAACCAATTAGTACCTGAACGGTTAACAAACTAAATGTCACTGAATGAAAACAAAAAAAAAACGCCCGAGTGCTCGACGCTGTACGAGTATATGGCAGGGGCACTCTATGTCAAAGTGACATGGCGTAAATTTGAATGAAGAAAATTCTTGTTAGTTCGAATTTAACCCATATTGGTTTGACATAAAGTGCCTTAGTTTGTGACGTTTACCTTACTTAAGGTGCATTCGGGTAACTCCGAAAATCGGGTTATTCCGAATGATCTACAAAAGTGAGTCTTATATAGTTCTGACACAATGTACATATTCCTTCTTTATTCGGAGTTACCCTCCAAAAAAATAAATTTGGATTAATAAAAATGATCGGAATTACCCGATTTTCGGAGTTACCCGAATTACAAGATTTTATTGCCTACTGTAAAATCGAAAAAATAAACAAAAAACAAATTATTAATCTGCAAATAGGCCGCTAGGGCACTGTACTTTTCTGTATACCGTCATCAACTACTCATTGAGACGTTTCTAACGAGCCCAAACTCAACGGGGTTACGTCGGTTAAATAAATTCCCATGGCCACCTTCTGTCTCCATCATCAGATCAGCTTGAATAAAAGAAGACCCGTTTGGAAAAATACTCTCTTTATGTAAAGCTTAACATCTAAGTACTTAACAAGTCTCTTTGTTAAAGTTAAACGACGCAGTGGTGTCGAAGGTTGTACCCTTATAGAGTTGGAGAGTCTTTTACTGATTTAACTAATTAAATTGCACATTAAAATATTTATACGTTGTTTTATTTTCATTCTCGACAGACACGAGTGACAACTATACGTACATGTTTCTTTTGTAGTATCTGAGTTTAGACAAAACCTTTTTCAACATCCTCCCTTTTTGTTAAACGTTAAAGATGTAATCCAAGAATGCCACAGATGAATGCCAGTCTTGGCTTAGATACAGATTTTGTAAGGATGTCTGAGGACCGGCCATTGTGGCACTCTTTGGGGGAGGCCTATGTCCAGCAGTGGACGTCTTTCGGCTGATATGATGATGATGATATGTAAAGCTAAACATCTACTTAACAAGTCTCTTTAGTACCATAAAAAAATCAAGACATCAATAAACTCTAACTTTCTCTTTCATCCGCAGAGCGTAAACGCAGCAGTAGACGACATCGTCACCATGGCGCTCGAGATGGCGGGTCCGGACGCGGCGGGACGCGCGCGGCACGTGCTGGACGCGACCGCCGGCGCGCTGGCCGAGCGGCTGGACGAGCTGGATGCGCGTGCTGGAGACGCGAGGGACAAGCTCGCCGGCGCCGCTAGCGCTATGACGCACTTCCAGGTACAACGTATACGATATAGGAACCGCATTATGTTTGACTTGTATATGTATGACTTGTATCTGTATGCAATCATTACTCATAGAGTACATCTGAATGTCTGTCTAATTAAATTAAACCAACTAGACAGGACTGGCTTACCACGAGGCAGCTTGACCCAATTATAGGCACAAGTAAAATGGCGCATGGATTAAGCAGTTAGCCTCTCGATCAACTACTGAAGCGCTTTGACGAGCCATTTTAATAGTACCGTACTGAGGCTTTTTTGTTGCTCTATTCAATTATATTTACAAACACTCTCAAATACAAGTTAATCAAGTTATGTTAGGCCTTTAACATATTATTACAGTCCTAATCACAAAATATTTATGAGCACTACGTGACTTCTTTTGGCCTCCGTAACAGGAACAAAAACTCATGTATTTCAAATTAAAGGGAAAAATCAATAGGGAAGATTACGCAAAACTCTTCGTAGGTGGCGACACTAGCAGCGTTGACATTGTATCTCGTTTCCACTTGCGGTATTGTCTATGCAAGCATCCTTGTCACTCATTTGACAATCAATTGTGCGTGTTTGTGTGAATCCCTATATTCCTATACTGGTTTACTATTAGTGGTAGTGCTGCCTCTGGCGGCAGAACATTGCAGTAATGTTCCCTATTGCTGCGAGCTAGATTCAAAACAACGACGATCTATCGGAACCGTTGCTCGGTCTGTCAATCAGTTCTTATTACGCCTTAGGGAGTTGACATTTTGACGATAACTAATGCAATATCAATTTCCAGGACAAAGTCAAAAGCCTATCCGCCGACCTATCCGACCTGGAGAAGGAGCTGGACACGATGAAGCCGCCCGGCCGGGACATGAAGACCGTCCGCCAACAGCTGGACGACGTGTCCCGTTTCTACAAGCGCCTGGAGCGAGCTGATGACTTAGTGGCCGATGTGGAAAGGGCTGCTGAGGGACTCGTGGACAGTGGCTATGCTGGTGACGCGGCCAAGACTAGAGATCAGGTATGGAGAGGTACAACAACTGCGGGTCACCCCAAACTTGTTGTCTTTAAGCATTGTTCCAACACCTTCATAATTCATTCCATAATCGACATTGGAGCCCAATTTATTCGTTCTCTGTATGATGAAGATGTCTCATCAATCTCATCATATTCCGTCTTCACTATAGTATATGAACTACAAAAGTTGTCTGGGGCCCGTTTCACGTTGAGCCCTGGCAGACTTTGGCCCCTGGTTTAATTCTTAACTATAACTGATTGCTAATCTTAAGTGGCAGTGGGCGGGGCACATTGCACGTAGAACCGATGGCCGTTGGGGCGGAAAGGTTCTCGAGTGGCGACCACGTACCGGAAGGCGCGGCGTGGGTAGGCCCCCACAAGGTGGACTGATGACCTGGTAAAGGTCGCGGGAGTCCGCTGGATGCGGGTGGCGCAAGACCGGCCATTGTGGCACTCTTTGGGGAAGGCCTATGTCCAGCAGTGGACGTCTTTCGGCTGATATGATGATGATGATGATGATGATAACTGATGAAGTTCGATAGAGTCTATCGGGCAAGAAACATGCATTTTCAGCAATACTAATTGACATGTCTGTCTCCAGGTGGAAGGTCTCCGCAAGCAGCTCGGCAAGCTGGACGAGCGCGCGCGCGCCAGGGAACAAGACCTGGAGGACTCGCTGAGCAAGCTCGAGGCCTTCTACAAGGCCTACGACTCCGTCATGGACGATGTTCAGGAGGTAAGACCAAGTTGACAATAATTTCGATCGATATATGTGATGGATGTGAGTATAGGCTTGTTGCGTGGTGTTAAAATTGATAACGTCGTGTTGCTAAATGGATAGTAAACCATCAGATGATTGTAATAAAGTATAAATTACAAAATATAATTCACGTCATAAAAAGATATGAACCTTGAAAGTTTAGAAAACAAAGTTTTTTTTATTTATTGTCCAAGAGTAAATTTAAAGGTACACTCAGCGTCAAATACTTTGTAGCAACCAAAGTAGTCAAATAGTTCGGTACACCATATATTTAGTACGGTGTACCGAACTATTTGGCCACTTTCACTGCTACAGAGTATTTGACGCTGAGTGTACCAATAGAATCCTTACGCTTTTATAGAAACAAATTTGTATAACAACTATGGACCTAAACGCAGTATTTCGCGACCGAAACAGCAATTTACTTCATTTTCCATGCAACGGTTAGTACAAATTACACGGTGTGACGTCATACTTTACAGCCAATCAGTATGAAGCTTTTCGGCTGCTGTCAACGAGGTCCGTCTTTAACTCGATTTTTTGGGTATTAATGTCCTTTAAATGTAGTTGCTTCCATACAAACATTTGTTCATCTACAAAAACTGGTTCGAATGGCATCGTAAACAAATTTAAGGTTACAAGCCCATTGTGAGTGCCAATCATAACCGTTAGGTTTCAGAGCGCATCACATTAGAATGGTATGATTCCGATTTAGAGCCACGCCTCACCGAGAGACCATGCTGACATCGCTGGCGACGTGTCCCATACAAACAGGGTGGTAGCAAAGCGAGTTAACCTTCATACATTTCTGTATGATTTGTTTGGATACGGTAGCCGGCGAAGTCAACATGGCGTCCCAGTGAGGCAAGGCAATTAGATGCGTCAATCACATTAGACTGACCGATAAACGTTAAATATGGCGCTAGCAACGGCCATCTTTTAGTTAAAAACTGCAAAGTGCTTTAGTACGTAAAAAAGTTGTTTACACGTACTTTTACATAATGTGAGGTAATAACCAAAGTCAGTTGTCATTTATTGTCAACAACATTATATTATTATTACTGACGTACGTTTATAAATTACACTTGAACGGTTTAAACATTATAGCTACTATGTGTTGCGCAACCTCAAGGTGTCAGGTAACCGATACACTGATACAGTTACCGACATAGCAGATAACCAGTCATCGAATCGATATTCAAAACAGCCGGTTGCAACCTAACCTCAAGTATTGGCAAAGACACTAGTTTTTTCGGAAGCTACTGTCATGTAACTTTAAAGGAAATTAAACCTAATTGAGTTTATGCAACTGACTGTCCTAACATATTTTGTAACTTACCAATTGTCATACATTTCCAGTGGTTTCTCCAATACATAAATATAACTACTCAATTATTCCCTTAGGCTTCCGAGCAAGTCCGCAGCCTGAAACCCGTCTCCTCCGAAGTCGAGCAAATCCGAGCCCAACAGAAGGACTTCGCAGAACTCCGCCGGCGCACCCTGGAGCCGCTGGGACAGAACGTGGGCCACTGCAACAAGATCGGGCAGGGCCTCGTGCGCTCCGCCCCGCAGCCCGTGTCCACACAACAGCTGGAGAAGGATCTGGAGAAGATGAACGACAAGTGGAACGCGCTTAAGGAGAAGGTGAGACTCCGAATGGTAAACGAGCGAATTGGGAATGGATGAAAATAGCTGCGGCAGCTGTCAATAACATTGCCGGTGTCAGTTTACCACGGATATTTAAGATATCTTCTTGTAATATGAGACGGATCAAAGAAAGTGTCTTATTCGCCGTCCTAAACCCAAAACGTAAGCTTCATCAAGCGAGTGTGATGGGCACCTTTGTACCCGGAATGACACGGGCCGGAATGGCACTTAGTCGAATAAAGTTTTATTGACATGTAAACTTATCTAATATTATGACTTTTATTGAACTAACAAATTGGAAACGTAAGTGAGGAAAATGTGTATATTATAAAAAATAATTGACGCAACTGAAAAGTCTGCAACTTTTTTGTGGTGCTAAGAAAGGTAATTCCTATCACCAAAAAAATAATCAGGCACTTCTGAAATTTTCATCCATTTCCAATTGAAACTGGACTTCTGAGTTGAGCAGGTTTTCTAGCAATACTGTCATTTTGCAACTGTGTTAAGTGAGTAACATACATGATGCTGTCATCAAATGTACCCATGTATCCATTTGTTTCGAGTAAGTACTCATCTTACCGATTTATCTAAGGCTCTGTTTTTAGAGTATTTTAAACGGCAGTCAAAAATCCACGTGCTATTTTAAGCTTCATTTTAGTTTATGAAGGAGTTAATTACGTATTCATACTCAAATGTTAATTGAAAAAGAATAAGTTATTTTTTGTACCAGTATACCCGGTTTTACCTGTATTTGGTGTACAATACTGTATTTACTTACGTAAATGGTCATATGATTTTGATATGTACGATGAAACTTGACTTAAGTTATATTTAAATTACGTCTAACCCGTCAGTTTTGTGACGAAACGTCGCCTTTACACTGACCGTCAGTTTTGTGACTACCTCGTCACTTTCAAGCATATTGAAATAAAAATGCCCAAATACATACATAATTAAAACTCTCAATTTGTTTGCTAGATGAACGAGCGCGAACGCCGCTTGGACGTGGGTTTGCTACAGTCCGGCAAGTTCGCAGAAGCACTGGCTGGTCTCGACAAGTGGCTCTCCGACACCGAGGACATGGTGCGCAACCAGAAACCACCGTCAGCTGATTACAAGGTCGTCAAGGCGCAGCTGCAGGAGCAAAAGGTAATCAGAACAGATCTATGGTCGTATTCACAACACGTTATTCAACGTAATCGTTTCATCATCATCATGATCATATCAGCCGAGAGACGTCCACTGCTGGAATTAGGCCTCCCCCATAGCAATGGTATTCGTCTTACACCTTAACTAAACCTATGCATATGGCTAGGATGGCTAAATTGATTTATTTGTCTAATTGTCAACGTAACCTGTCCTACCGACTGCGCCAAGTGCGCTATTCCATTTCGAATAGGGATGCTCTTATCCGCAATTGTAACACTACATTCTCCCCTCAGTTCCTGAAGAAGATGCTGATGGACCGACAGAACAGCATGTCGTCCCTGTTCTCCATGGGCAACGAGGTGGCCGCCGGCTGCGACAGCGGCGAGCGCAAGGCCATCGAGAAGCAGCTGAAGGGGCTCATGCAGAGGTTCGACGCGCTCACTGATGGCGCGCAGCAGCGCATGCTTGACCTGGAACAGGCTATGAAGGTATGTGACAATATTGAAGAAGATGCTGATGGACCGACAGAACAGCATGTCGTCCCTGTTCTCCATGGGCAACGAGGTGGCCGCCGGCTGCGACAGCGGCGAGCGCAAGGCCATCGAGAAGCAGCTGAAGGGGCTCATGCAGAGGTTCGACGCGCTCACTGATGGCGCGCAGCAGCGCATGCTTGACCTGGAACAGGCTA
Organism: Epinotia brunnichana; assembly: GCA_963854355.1. Lineage (NCBI taxonomy): Eukaryota > Metazoa > Arthropoda > Insecta > Lepidoptera > Tortricidae > Epinotia > Epinotia brunnichana. Next base: position 5,672,562 of record OY977956.1, read on the forward strand.
TGAAGGTATGTGACAATATTGAAGAAGATGCTGATGGACCGACAGAACAGCATGTCGTCCCTGTTCTCCATGGGCAACGAGGTGGCCGCCGGCTGCGACAGCGGCGAGCGCAAGGCCATCGAGAAGCAGCTGAAGGGGCTCATGCAGAGGTTCGACGCGCTCACTGATGGCGCGCAGCAGCGCATGCTTGACCTGGAACAGGCTATGAAGGTATGTGACAATATTGAAGAAGATGCTGATGGACCGACAGAACAGCATGTCGTCCCTGTTCTCCATGGGCAACGAGGTGGCCGCCGGCTGCGACAGCGGCGAGCGCAAGGCCATCGAGAAGCAGCTGAAGGGGCTCATGCAGAGGTTCGACGCGCTCACTGATGGCGCGCAGCAGCGCATGCTTGACCTGGAACAGGCTATGAAGGTATGTGACAATATTGAAGAAGATGCTGATGGACCGACAGAACAGCATGTCGTCCCTGTTCTCCATGGGCAACGAGGTGGCCGCCGGCTGCGACAGCGGCGAGCGCAAGGCCATCGAGAAGCAGCTGAAGGGGCTCATGCAGAGGTTCGACGCGCTCACTGATGGCGCGCAGCAGCGCATGCTTGACCTGGAACAGGCTATGAAGGTATGTGACAATATTGAAGAAGATGCTGATGGACCGACAGAACAGCATGTCGTCCCTGTTCTCCATGGGCAACGAGGTGGCCGCCGGCTGCGACAGCGGCGAGCGCAAGGCCATCGAGAAGCAGCTGAAGGGGCTCATGCAGAGGTTCGACGCGCTCACTGATGGCGCGCAGCAGCGCATGCTTGACCTGGAACAGGCTATGAATGTATGTGACAATATTGAAGAAGATGCTGATGGACCGACAGAACAGCATGTCGTCCCTGTTCTCCATGGGCAACGAGGTGGCCGCCGGCTGCGACAGCGGCGAGCGCAAGGCCATCGAGAAGCAGCTGAAGGGGCTCATGCAGAGGTTCGACGCGCTCACTGATGGCGCGCAGCAGCGCATGCTTGACCTGGAACAGGCTATGAAGGTATGTGACAATATTGAAGAAGATGCTGATGGACCGACAGAACAGCATGTCGTCCCTGTTCTCCATGGGCAACGAGGTGGCCGCCGGCTGCGACAGCGGCGAGCGCAAGGCCATCGAGAAGCAGCTGAAGGGGCTCATGCAGAGGTTCGACGCGCTCACTGATGGCGCGCAGCAGCGCATGCTTGACCTGGAACAGGCTATGAAGGTATGTGACAATATTGAAGAAGATGCCGATGGACCGACAGAACAGCATGTCGTCCCTGTTCTCCATGGGCAACGAGGTGGCCGCCGGCTGCGACAGCGGCGAGCGCAAGGCCATCGAGAAGCAGCTGAAGGGGCTCATGCAGAGGTTCGACGCGCTCACTGATGGCGCGCAGCAGCGCATGCTTGACCTGGAACAGGCTATGAAGGTATGTGACAATATTGAAGAAGATGCCGATGGACCGACAGAACAGCATGTCGTCCCTGTTCTCCATGGGCAACGAGGTGGCCGCCGGCTGCGACAGCGGCGAGCGCAAGGCCATCGAGAAGCAGCTGAAGGGGCTCATGCAGAGGTTCGACGCGCTCACTGATGGCGCGCAGCAGCGCATGCTTGACCTGGAACAGGCTATGAAGGTATGTGACAATATTGAAGAAGATGCTGATGGACCGACAGAACAGCATGAGGTGGCATGCGAGGACTTGGGGGGCCCAAGCCTTATAAAACAAAAATTGGGGAAATCCAAAATGGCAGCTGCTATGGACAAAACAATATCCAAGTACTTTTCACGAGATAGAAGGGTGAGCTTCAGGCTGCGAGGCCGCAGGCTGAGCAGGCACGGAGCCTCCATTTCGAGTGTCAAAGCGCCCTCCCCAGTATTTTTGGGCGAGGCCGAAGGCCGAGCTGCAGGAGGTCCAAACCACCCAAAATCCTATAAAATCACCAATTTAAGCGAGCCCGAAGGGCGAGCTTCAGGCTGCAAGGCTGCAGGCCGAGCCCGGCGGATGGTCGAAGGCCCGGAGGCCCACCCCGAGTGTCCAGGCGCGGCCTCCCCTCCCACTAATTTTGCGAGGCCGAAGGCCGAGCTCCGAGAGATTACGGTTGTGTAACTATTCCCTGCCCCCGAGTGTGTTACAAGCGAACCTGGGGGCCGAAGGCCCGAAGCGTCCCTTCAAAGCACGCTCTCTACGCGAGGCCTGAAGGTGAGCTTCAAGGTCTGCGAGGCCGAAGGCCCGAAACGTCCCTTAAGAGCGTGCTCTCGTAAACCCTACCCCCGAGTGTCGAACCTGAGGGCCGATGTCCCTTCAGAGTACGCTCCTTACGCGAGCCCGAGTGCCGAAGGCCCGAAGGGCGAGCCCACGCGGTCACACCCCCCGCACTGTTTCACAAGCAAGACGATGAGTGCAAATTCCCACTTACAAATCTCTCTCCCGCTTTTCGCTTCCCATAGCAAAATTTCACTTTCCTTTTCCTTGGAAATACTAATGCAAATGTACAAAACTCAGTGGAGCCAAAGTGTAGAAGCTTGGAATTTGTTTACAAAAGTAAAATTTGTAGATCATTTACGAAGACTTGTACGTGTCTCCAGTAATTTTACGAAACTTTTACAAACCTTTTTAAGTTTCCATTAACGTCATCGTCAGGATGTATTAATTACATAATTTAAGCGTTTAAATCTGTTATTAAAATGTGTGAATCGTTTCATCGGTAACTGAAGACAATACTACCTTGAACTATGTTTGTTTATTTGCAGGTCGCGAAACAATTCCAAGAGGAACTGCAGCCGCTAGTGGAATGGCTGACCACCTCCGAGCGAAGGGTCAAGGTGCTGGAACTTGTGCCCACCGATGAAGAGAAGATCCAACTCAAGATCAGAGAACACAAGGTACAGTAGAACTAGTCATAAAAATTACATTCGTTGTAGCAGTGATTCTTGGGCACTATATCACAAAATTGTGTTTTGTTTTCTGTCGAATATACACTATATCATACGATATTTTGCCTTTAATGGGGAATGGATGAAAATTTTAGAAGTGCCTGATAATTTTTTTTGGTGATAGGAATAACCTTCCTTAGCACCAGACTTCAGCTACGTCAATTTCAGGAACACAAACTTGTTAAAAAAGCATTAAAATTACTATCAACATCAAATATCATACGGACGTTATTTGTTGAAGGCCTGTGTAAGGCTTGAGAAATTAGCAGTTTTGTGTGATAGTTCAGCATTCAGCGGCGCTTTCTATAACAATTTCGGGCAGTTTCGGTGGAATTATTTAATTTGTTTCGCCAAAAATCCGAGGTATTTTTAGGCAGACGGGGCAATATTTTGGGCGAACCCCTCACTAATTATACAACTCGTTCACAGGCGTTGCACGAAGACATCCTGTCGAAGCAAGGCGCCTTCCAGCAGCTCACGGAGACCGCGTCCGCGCTGATGGCGCTCGTCGGAGACGACGAGGCCGCCGCGCTCGCTGACCGCCTGCAGGCCGCCACCGACAGGTATATACTTCCAGCAGCTCACGGAGACCGCGTCCGCGCTGATGGCGCTCGTCGGAGACGACGAGGCCGCCGCGCTCGCTGACCGCGTGCAGGCTGCCACCGACAGGTATATTCTTCCAGCAGCTCACGGAGACCGCGTCCGCGCTGATGGCGCTCGTCGGAGACGACGAGGCCGCCGCGCTCGCTGACCGCCTGCAGGCCGCCACCGATAGGTATATACTTCCAGCAGCTCACGGAGACCGCGTCCGCGCTGATGGCGCTCGTCGGAGACGACGAGGCCGCCGCGCTCGCTGACCGCCTGCAGGCCGCCACCGATAGATATATACTTCCAGCAGCTCACGGAGACCGCGTCCGCGCTGATGGCGCTCGTCGGAGACGACGAGGCCGCCGCGCTCGCTGACCGCCTGCAGGCCGCCACCGATAGGTATATACTTCCAGCAGCTCACGGAGACCGCGTCCGCGCTGATGGCGCTCGTCGGAGACGACGAGGCCGCCGCGCTCGCTGACCGCCTGCAGGCCGCCACCGATAGGTATATACTTCCAGCAGCTCACGGAGACCGCGTCCGCGCTGATGGCGCTCGTCGGAGACGACGAGGCCGCCGCGCTCGCTGACCGCGTGCAGGCCGCCACCGATAGGTATATACTTCCAGCAGCTCACGGAGACCGCGTCCGCGCTGATGGCGCTCGTCGGAGACGACGAGGCCGCCGCGCTCGCTGACCGCCTGCAGGCCGCCACCGATAGGTATATACTTCCAGCAGCTCACGGAGACCGCGTCCGCGCTGATGGCGCTCGTCGGAGACGACGAGGCCGCCGCGCTCGCTGACCGCGTGCAGGCCGCCACCGATAGGTATATACTTCCAGCAGCTCACGGAGACCGCGTCCGCGCTGATGGCGCTCGTCGGAGACGACGAGGCCGCCGCGCTCGCTGACCGCCTGCAGGCCGCCACCGATAGGTATATACTTCCAGCAGCTCACGGAGACCGCGTCCGCGCTGATGGCGCTCGTCGGAGACGACGAGGCCGCCGCGCTCGCTGACCGCGTGCAGGCCGCCACCGATAGGTATATATTTCCAGCAGCTTTTTTACTAAAAGTCCCCCGATGTTCGTCCTCACAGAATGCTCCAGTGCCGCCCTAGCGTCATGCCTCGTGCACGAGCCTTGAAGGAAAACATCGTGAGGAAACCGGTCTAATCCCAATGAAAGATCAGATGGCAGTCACTTTCGTAAAACTAGTGCGTATACCAAATCTTGGGATTAGGTGTCAAAGCAGACCCCGGGCTCGTTTAGGGTACAACCGGGAATAACGCTAGAAGGATGAGGATGGACCCGAATTGGGATGTCTACAACGTCTACTACGTTTCAATGTGTGTCTTATTATAATTTATCTACACCCATATCATAAATCCTCTAGAATGTGTTCGGAAACCATATATAACGACCACCATAATTGCAACCAGTAACGTAACATCAGCGTTTTATCTGTGCCAGTGTTATTATAATGTATGAAAAATTATAATAGCATCGACAATCGATGTTATTATGGAAATCAGGTCCGGTGTTGGGGTCGTGCAGCATGAGTTGGTCATGATTTGAAATCTAGTCGGCCATGGCGGTGCAATACAGGTTATTCTAATGGTTCCCGAACACATTATTGAGGATTTATAACATAGTCAATGTAACTGTACATAATTAGGCATGCCCCTCATTATGTACAATCACATAAACTACAATTTCCGTTCCTCCAGATACCAAGCCCTGGTGGAGCACAGCCTGAACATCGGCGAGCTGCTGGACAACTCGCGCAAGGGCCTGCGACACCTGGTGCTCACCTACCAGGACCTGTCGGCATGGATGGACGGCATGGAGCAGTACCTCGCCAAGCGGAAGGTGCTCCCAGTCCACATGGAGAAGCTGCTCCGGCAGATGGACGAGCTGGCCGTAAGTTCCTTACTATACATACGAGTAGATACTGGGCTCCGCTGATAAAGTTTCTACACTGCTGGAACAAGTTTGTTGCTCATAAGCACGTGTCCCTCCTTAAGCCGAATTCTTATCTGCGGTCTGGCGCTTTAACAGAAGCCGTTACGTCAGAGCAGATCAGATAAGTGTGAATTTGACTTTAGCTTACCATTTCAGTGGCCCAATTAAAGCCCCAACTATATGCATATAGCATGACCTGAAATACAGAATTAAGTTACTTATAAGACCATTTGTGTGCCCTAACAGGGTGTAATGGAAGCCTTTCTGTGTAATCTTAAGATCTTATGTGCATGACTTTACAAATAAACATCTATTTATCTATCTATATGGTCAAAAGTATCACTCTTTTAGTCAAGTGTTTTATTGTAGACAAATTGACTTGAACAATTATAACCAGTAGCATAATTAACTAGAGTACTAGTTGTAAATTGGCTGTAAATAATTATTATGCAATGCAGTCATATAATTTTAGCTGGATTGCCTTGTTCTACTAAGAAGAACGCTTCTAAGAATAAGTTCAATAAATAACGTTTTCAGACCACAATTCCTTTGACAGACATCATCACAACTTTGTACACTTGTCACAATGTTTGGCCGATTATCCCTCAGTATCCCACACATTCATCATTATCATCATCATATCCACTGCTGGACATAGGTCTCCCCCAAAGAATGCCAATGGCCGGTCCTGCGCCACCCGCATCCAGCGGACTCCCGCGACCTTTACCAAGGCATCAGTCTACCTTTGGGTGGCCTACCCACGCCGCGCCTTCCGGTACGTGGTTGGGCCCCACACATTCATCTGTAAACTGCTCTTACAAAATTTCTCAACGCTCTCCCCTTCCCAGGAAAAAACGGAAGAGATCGCCTCCAAACAAGAAGCCGTCGACAGCACCGTGGAGTCAGGGCTGGAGCTCATGAAGCACATCTCGGGCGACGAGGCTCTTCAGCTCAAGGACAAGTTGGACGCGCTACAGCGGCGCTACAACGACCTCACCAGCAAGGGCGCTGACCTGCTGCGCATAGCCTCGGAGACTCTACCGCTGGTGCAGCAATTCTTCAATACTCACAACAGGTAACTCTAGCGTACCCCAAATGTCACACATCATTTTGGGGTTTAAAAATGGTAGCCTAACTAGCTAAAATATAATTTTAAATTGCCTTAACTCCGCTTGGCAACTACAGTTGCCACAATCGATTTGGGCGAAGTTGGAGGCTGCTATATACATATACGTTGAACAACTTTTTCTAAAATACTTGTCCATTGGAGCTTTTGGTTTCCAAACGTTGCTGCTAATTCGCTGAAATCAAACATATTAGGTTATCAGTTACTATTACCAAAATGTACCGATGAATGGCGTTTTGTACTCATGACGTTAACTTCTGTTATACCCTGTTATTTTACATACATACATACATATAATCACGCCTCTTTCCCAGAGGGGTAGGCAGAGATCACGGATCTCCATTTGCTATGATCCTGACAAAACACTTTCGCTATTTGTTATTTTTCCAGAATGAATGGGGTCGTAACAGGCATGGTGTATGACGGTCTGTACGTAACTCTCAGTGCACGAGTCAGACTCGCAGTTGGCTTTTTGTGAAATATAGGAATTGAATGTTTGAATGTCCCCCCAGCTTGACGGAATGGATGTCCTCCGCGGAGTCCTGCCTGCAGGCCGTGGAGCCCCGCGAGGAGGACATCCTCCGCCTGGAGGGAGACCTGCACGAGTTCCGGCCGCTCCTCGAGAACATCAACCTTATTGGGCCACAGCTCTGCCAGGTATAAACATAAACATATTAAGTTAACGTTACATTTAGAGATGCGCCGAATATTCGGTAAATATTCGGTATTCGGCATGTTTTTCAATGTTCGTTATTCGGCCGAATTATTCGGTTCAAATGCCAAATATTTACCGAATAATTTTGCAGGTGTTTTGTCTGTAAGTTGTAAGAATGTAACATAGTCATTGTCCTGTGAAATTATTATTCTAAAACGGATTCTTATTGTTATTTAACTACCTTTAGTATAAATGTTTCACTTAAAAATCAACAAGATTTTTACCACTGAAAAATGAGTCTGTTTTGGAACGGCTGATTAAGGCATAAGGCATTCCTTTGAACCGAATTATTCGGCCGAATATTCGGTTCGGCAAAAACTGGACCGAAAATTCGGCCGAATATTCGTATTCGGTAAAACCCATATTCGGCGCATCTCTAGTACATTATTCCCTCGGGAACCTTACAGGTTCAATCATACCGTATGATTTTCATTATTTTTCATCACACTTGCTCGTAAAGGGTGTATTATAGGCAGGCGTATAGAGCAGCTACAGCCGATTTACATTCCGGGGGAAATATGGTTTTTTTATAACTCCCTAGGGAGTTATGAGCTTCTGTGTGATCTGATTGGTTAAAGCAAATCTAGGTGTCGCGCGCTACAAGAATTCTGCTCTGTGATTGGTTGAATAGAAATCTAGCAGGCCATGCGCTCCAAGAATACTGATCTGTGGTTGGTTGAAATGTTGAAGCTGCGCGCTCCACGCGCACTGATCTGGAATTGAAGTTGTCAATTTCGACAATTTTTGCTTGGATGAAACATAGATTTTTCTGTCTTTTGTGGTTATTAATTTCCTCGCAAATGTGATGAAAAACATTGTGTATAAGGGTCATTCTTCAGATTTGTGATTGCGTCTAATTGACGCGACTCCATATAAAATGTTAGTAAAACGTCGCGGTAATTAGACCCAACCGCAGACATAATTCTCAAGAATGACCCATAACATGGCCGTGAGAATAGCAAACAAGAGTTTATCAGAAGCCCGACGCCGAAGGTTTATGTAACTTATCCTTTTGATCTTCCCCTTTCTACCGAAGTATACACAGACAATATTACTATAGTCGGCCGCGGGAGTCCGCTGGATGCGGGTGGCGCAGGACCGGCCATTGTGGCACTCTTTGAGGGAGGCCTATGTCCAACAGTGGACGTTTTTCGACTGATATGATGATGATTACTATAATGTATCCTAAGTTTCTATCAAAGAGGAAAATTGAAAAATTATTCGCCACGGGCTGGATTTGAACCCACGACCTCTGGAATCCGTCCATTGCTCTTATCCAACTGAGCTACCGTAGGTCCCGCCAGTGGCAACGAATCTTTCAATCCCTTCACTCTTCTAATTAACCTTAAGGAGGCTCGTAGAGACATCTACCGTGAAGTTGTTACAAACTTCTGATACGGCACCAACGTCCCAAGTTACATTGAGAATCGTTAGTAACAATGCGCTACTCCATTTTAACAGTAAATTTATACTAAGCAGAAACGTCCGCTAACGAAATTCTAAGTTTCGATCAAAGAATTTTCCTCTTTGATCGAAACTTAGAATTTCGTTAGCGGACGTTTCTGCTTAGTATAAATGTATAATGTATCCTGTTTCCAGATATCCCCGGGCGAGGGCGCGACGCACGTGGAAGGCATCGTGACGCGCGACAACCGCCGCTTCGACGCCATCGCTGAGCAGGTGCAGCGCAAGGCGGAGAGGCTGCTGCTCAGCAAGAAGGTAACTAACCAAACCCTGGCCAGACAAATTATTATTGTCCGGAGCTAGTGAGTCGCGTCGTGCGACTCTATACTCCGGATATCCCAAAGATAACCCTTAGGCCACGGCGACGCGATTTGTTGGCGTCCGTGCGCGTGAAATCCGTGCTCTCTCACAACTCAATGCGCTCTTGGCATCAGCACCGGAGTGTGACTTACTTAGTGTGGCGATGGATGTCTGAGCTTCTGTGAAGAGATGGATGACAGGCAATCAACTGTACCAATGTAATTATATGTGTTTTGTTGTATAATTTAGTATCGTTTTCATGACGCATTAGTTTTAAGACTGTAATGTTGTGTTAACATGTTTTTAATATTAAAAAAAATAATAATAATAATAACGGTTACCCGCAACCTAAGGAATTCAAGGTGCTCCCGGTGAATTGCATCATCCGTTTTGTGGAAATGATGGAGCAAGCCTGGCAGCAGGCATAAAGGAGAGGGCAAATGCACAAAAGATCCCACTGGGTCGAAGTGCATCCGAAAGGGCCCTCACCTAGATAAAATAAGATAACCAAACTAGAAAATGTATTATTACTCCAAAAGAAAGAAGGCAAAAAAGTATGTTAATTACGAAAATCCCATTTAGATATCTCAAAAAATTACGAAGCTACAAACGTTTTGATATCGCTTCTTAGAGAGAGAAAACGCTAAAGGATCGTGACATCACGATCAACGAGCGTCATAGTAAATGACAATCGTTTCGTATGAAGATGCGTTTTGCGGAAAAGGGACAGAATATACCCCCTCTTAAAACTTTGAACACTTATAACTTTGTGATTATTTAATACCCTGCCTTCATCTTAGGCATTAGGGTGCATGTGCCGATATTTTTGAACACCTATAGTGTACTGTACCTATATATGTGATGGCGACTGTACAATACGCAATTTCCTCCCCAGCGTTCCCTGGAGGTAGTCGGCGACATGGAAGAGCTCCTAGAGTGGCTGCGCACGGTGTTCGCGCAGCTGCGCGACGCGGAGCCGCCATCCTCCCAGCCGTCACTCGTGCGCGCGCAGCTTAAGGCGCAGCGCCCGCTCAACGACGATGTGGCCGCGCAGCGCGTGCGGGTTAGGGACTTGCTGTCACAGGCTAAGAAGGTTAGTCTCATTTACGTCCATATAATGAATAATGACACACACTCGAACCTTTTCGCCCCAACGGCCATCGGTTCTACGTGCAAGGTTCTCGAGTGATGGTAACGGAAGGCGCGGCGTGGGTAGGCCCCCCACAAGGTGGACTGATGACCTGGTAAAGGTCACGGAAGTCCGCTGGATGCGGGTGGCGCAGGACCGGTCATTGCGGCACTCTTTGGGGGAGGCCTATGTCCAGCAGTGGACGTCTTTCGGCTGATATGGTGATGAATCACACACAATCTCTCTGCTTTGCCTAAAGTTGACTAATAGATGCCCCATGGCATTAAGTCGACCTTTTGTAAATTAAGATTGACTATTGTTCAATGAAGATTAACGGCACCAACTTGCGACCACACATCGATCAATAAAAAAAAAAAAAAAGATACGAGTATTACTGACGCTAACACTCTCACTGACTAAATTAAAGTGACACTTACACTCCCTGTCACACTAAGAATCTGTTAGATGAAATGATTTCGTTAATTTTCAACCGACGAAAAAAACGGAGGAGGTTCTCAAGTCGACGCGTATGTATATATTTATATATATTTTTGTATGTATGACCACGCATAACTTTTTACAGAGTAGTTCGATTTGGATAATTCTTTTTAGTTGGAAAGGGTATCCCCGAAGTTGATCCCATATAATTTTGGAAAAAAAAAGCCAACCCTAAGGGTAGGAAAATGGGGGATGATTGATTTTTCGTCGGTTAAAACTTTGTTTTTAAAGTAAATTATGACAAATCCGTATATATATATACCTATAGTTCACTTTGTGAAGAATTTTTTATGGCTAGTATAAATATTTATCATGTATCTTTTAATGACTCACTCAACTCCCTCTCTTGGTCATTCCTAACTCCGTATGATGTACAGGTGCTCCGCGAGTGCCAGTCATCGGAGGAGACGGCGGTCATCCGTGACCGCAGCGAGGAGCTGAAGGAGATGATGGAGGAGGTGGGACAGCTCAGCGCCGAGCGGCTGGCGGCCTTGGAGCAGGCGCTGCCGCTGGCTGAGCACTTCGCGGACACGCATCACGGGTGAGTGCCACATCGGAGGAGACGGCGGTCATCCGTGACCGCAGCGAGGAGCTGAAGGAGATGATGGAGGAGGTGGGACAGCTCAGCGCCGAGCGGCTGGCGGCCTTGGAGCAGGCGCTGCCGCTGGCTGAGCACTTCGCGGACACGCATCACGGGTGAGTGCCACATCGGAGGAGACGGCGGTCATCCGTGACCGCAGCGAGGAGCTGAAGGAGATGATGGAGGAGGTGGGACAGCTCAGCGCCGAGCGGCTGGCGGCCTTGGAGCAGGCGCTGCCGCTGGCTGAGCACTTCGCGGACACGCATCACGGGTGAGTGCCACATCGGAGGAGACGGCGGTCATCCGTGACCGCAGCGAGGAGCTGAAGGAGATGATGGAGGAGGTGGGACAGCTCAGCGCCGAGCGGCTGGCGGCCTTGGAGCAGGCGCTGCCGCTGGCTGAGCACTTCGCGGACACGCATCACGGGTGAGTGCCACATCGGAGGAGACGGCGGTCATCCGTGACCGCAGCGAGGAGCTGAAGGAGATGATGGAGGAGGTGGGACAGCTCAGCGCCGAGCGGCTGGCGGCCTTGGAGCAGGCGCTGCCGCTGGCTGAGCACTTCGCGGACACGCATCACGGGTGAGTGCCACATCGGAGGAGACGGCGGTCATCCGTGACCGCAGCGAGGAGCTGAAGGAGATGATGGAGGAGGTGGGACAGCTCAGCGCCGAGCGGCTGGCGGCCTTGGAGCAGGCGCTGCCGCTGGCTGAGCACTTCGCGGACACGCATCACGGGTGAGTGCCACATCGGAGGAGACGGCGGTCATCCGTGACCGCAGCGAGGAGCTGAAGGAGATGATGGAGGAGGTGGGACAGCTCAGCGCCGAGCGGCTGGCGGCCTTGGAGCAGGCGCTGCCGCTGGCTGAGCACTTCGCGGACACGCATCACGGGTGAGTGCCACATCGGAGGAGACGGCGGTCATCCGTGACCGCAGCGAGGAGCTGAAGGAGATGATGGAGGAGGTGGGACAGCTCAGCGCCGAGCGGCTGGCGGCCTTGGAGCAGGCGCTGCCGCTGGCTGAGCACTTCGCGGACACGCATCACGGGTGAGTGCCACATCGGAGGAGACGGCGGTCATCCGTGACCGCAGCGAGGAGCTGAAGGAGATGATGGAGGAGGTGGGACAGCTCAGCGCCGAGCGGCTGGCGGCCTTGGAGCAGGCGCTGCCGCTGGCTGAGCACTTCGCGGACACGCATCACGGGTGAGTGCCACATCGGAGGAGACGGCGGTCATCCGTGACCGCAGCGAGGAGCTGAAGGAGATGATGGAGGAGGTGGGACAGCTCAGCGCCGAGCGGCTGGCGGCCTTGGAGCAGGTGCTGCCGCTACACTACCATATAGAAGCGTGATAACTAGATCAGTGAGCGTCAACTAGAAGATTCCCATAATTGGGAATGGATGAAAATATTAGAAGTGTTTGATTATTTTTTGGTGCTACGAATAACCTTCCTTAGCAACAGAAAAAGGTTGCATACTTTTCAGCTGCGTCAATTATTTTTGAAAAATATAAACAGTTTCCTCACTTACGTTTTGGGTTTAGGACGGCGAATATGACACTTTGCTTGATCCGTCTCATATTACAAGAAAATATCTTAAAAATTCGTGGTAAACTAACACTGGCAATGATATTGACGGTTGCAGCAGCTATATTTGTTATTGTCAGGGTCAGATATTTAAAATATTTTTTGTAATATGATACAGATCAAGGAAAGTGTCTCATTCGCCGTCCTAAACCCAAAACGTAAGTGAGGAAACTGTTTATATTTTTCAAAAATAATTGACGCAGCTGAAAAGCCTGCAACTTTTTTCTGGTGCTAAGGAAGGTTATGCCTATCACCAAAAAAATAATCAGGCACTTCTAAAATTTTCACCCATTCCCCTTTTTTATCATTATCTATGTTCACGTTCTCACCTCTTTATGTTTCGGTTTCTTATCCTAATGTTTTAATATTTTTGTATGGTTTTTTTGATAGCCTATGTTGTGTCCAACAGCCGGGCAAATAATAATATTACAAAACGCGGAGAGATTGCCCGGTCATCTCCTTTTCGGGCTGCCTCTGTGGTAGCCATAGTGCGGTGTTCAAGCGGCGGTTAACTTGGTCCATCGCACCGGACGCAGTTGTTAAAGCAACTTCTGTGAAGGGAAACATCAAACTAATCCCAACAAGATCTAGTTTTCTCGGTTGGGAGGTCAGATCATCAGGCATTCGTAATACTAGTGGCTCTTTTAGGGTACAACTAGGAAAACTCTAGGATGATGATGATGATAGCTGTGGCTAATTGTTACGTTTTCCTACAGACTGTCGATGTGGCTGGACGACATGGAGAAGCAGATACAGATGCTGGCCATGCCGGCGCTGCGTCCCGAGCAGATCGCACAACAACAGGACAAGAACGAGGTCAGTACGACAATCATTTACGACTTCTATTTTCTTTCTCCCATACACACACACACAGAGAGGTACTTTTCAGAGAGGTAGGGCACAGCGGAATGTCATCTCGCTTGTATGTGGAGCAGCCCAACTGGGGAAGTACCTCCACCTTACAGAAGACCGCAGCCATAATAGCACCACTGCTTTGTAGTGTTGCTATATTATTGCATGCTATGAAGTATGTGGTGTTGTGTTCCTGGTGGTGAGTAAGGTCGCCAGAGCTCCCCAGGATGCGCTGTGTTGGGAGTGAGGGACCTGCATGTATCTATCTGCCAACACAGCGAATCCTCAAGTGAATAAAGGGTCGGCAACGCGCTTGTGATTCTTCTGGAGTCACAAGTGTCCATAGGCTACGGTACCTGCTAGACATCATCACATAGGCATATGCATGTGTACGTACTGATTACACACGTACAAATACATGGTTACTTTCGGAAGCAGTTAAAAAGTGGCGCTGCTGAATAGGTTTACATAGAACGCTTCAAGAGGACACTCTTTCATCATCATAAACTTAAGAGCCGGGCTCTTGTCGGTGGAGTAATCGCCATTCTGTTCTTTTCTCTGCAACTGTTTTGAGCTCTTGATACGACCGTACATTATCTTTCTCTTTAGCTTGGTCCATAAACGCACGTCTTGGTCTTCCCCTGCCTCTCTTTCCTTCTATATTTCCTTCAATTATAGTTGTTATGTAATTGTCATGTCGTATCAGGTGCCCTAACATTTTTCCCCTTCAGTTTTCAATAGTTTTTAGTAGACATCTCCTTTCTCCTATCAGATTTAAAACCTCTTCGTTTGTTCTTCTTTCTGTCCAACTAATACCTTCCATCCTTCTCCTGCATGCCCACATTTCGAATGCGTTTAGTCTCTCTCTATCACGCTGGGTCATAGTCCACGTCTCGCTTCCGTACAACGCTATGCTCCAGACGTAGGTCATAATAAATCGTTTCCTGATATTTCGAGATATTTTCGCCTTTAATATCTGCTTTTTGGCATTGAAAGCTTTTTTGGCCATGACTATGCGTGCGATGATGAGGACACTCTTTACCAATATCAATTACTTATAAAGGTAAAATTAAATAACAATGATATAATACTTAATTTTGTTTCAACAGATGCTACAACAATCCATCCTAGGCCACAAGCCTCTGGTAGACAAGTTGATGAAGACCGGAGAGGCGCTGGCACGATTGGTCGGCGACGAGGACGCGGCACGAGTCCAGGACGTGGTGGAGGCTGACTGCGAGCGGTACAACGCGCTGCGCAGCGAGCTCAGGACCCGGCAGCAGCAGCTCGAACAGGTCAGGACATGTTCCGAGTCCAGGACGTGGTGGAGGCTGACTGCGAGCGGTACAACGCGCTGCGCAGCGAGCTCAGGACCCGGCAGCAGCAGCTCGAACAGGTCAGGACATGTTCCGAGTCCAGGACGTGGTGGAGGCTGACTGCGAGCGGTACAACGCGCTGCGCAGCGAGCTCAGGACCCGGCAGCAGCAGCTCGAACAGGTCAGGACATGTTCCGAGTCCAGGACGTGGTGGAGGCTGACTGCGAGCGGTACAACGCGCTGCGCAGCGAGCTCAGGACCCGGCAGCAGCAGCTCGAACAGGTCAGGACATGTTCCGAGTCCAGGACGTGGTGGAGGCTGACTGCGAGCGGTACAACGCGCTGCGCAGCGAGCTCAGGACCCGGCAGCAGCAGCTCGAACAGGTCAGGACATGTTCCGAGTCCAGGACGTGGTGGAGGCTGACTGCGAGCGGTACAACGCGCTGCGCAGCGAGCTCAGGACCCGGCAGCAGCAGCTCGAACAGGTCAGGACATGTTCCGAGTCCAGGACGTGGTGGAGGCTGACTGCGAGCGGTACAACGCGCTGCGCAGCGAGCTCAGGACCCGGCAGCAGCAGCTCGAACAGGTCAGGACATGTTCCGAGTCCAGGACGTGGTGGAGGCTGACTGCGAGCGGTACAACGCGCTGCGCAGCGAGCTCAGGACCCGGCAGCAGCAGCTCGAACAGGTCAGGACATGTTCCGAGTCCAGGACGTGGTGGAGGCTGACTGCGAGCGGTACAACGCGCTGCGCAGCGAGCTCAGGACCCGGCAGCAGCAGCTCGAACAGGTCAGGACATGTTCCGAGTCCAGGACGTGGTGGAGGCTGACTGCGAGCGGTACAACGCGCTGCGCAGCGAGCTCAGGACCCGGCAGCAGCAGCTCGAACAGGTCAGGACATGTTCCGAGTCCAGGACGTGGTGGAGGCTGACTGCGAGCGGTACAACGCGCTGCGCAGCGAGCTCAGGACCCGGCAGCAGCAGCTCGAACAGGTCAGGACATGTTCCGAGTCCAGGACGTGGTGGAGGCTGACTGCGAGCGGTACAACGCGCTGCGCAGCGAGCTCAGGACCCGGCAGCAGCAGCTCGAACAGGTCAGGACATGTTCCGAGTCCAGGACGTGGTGGAGGCTGACTGCGAGCGGTACAACGCGCTGCGCAGCGAGCTCAGGACCCGGCAGCAGCAGCTCGAACAGGTCAGGACATGTTCCGAGTCCAGGACGTGGTGGAGGCTGACTGCGAGCGGTACAACGCGCTGCGCAGCGAGCTCAGGACCCGGCAGCAGCAGCTCGAACAGGTCAGGACATGTTCCGAGTCCAGGACGTGGTGGAGGCTGACTGCGAGCGGTACAACGCGCTGCGCAGCGAGCTCAGGACCCGGCAGCAGCAGCTCGAACAGGTCAGGACATGTTCCGAGTCCAGGACGTGGTGGAGGCTGACTGCGAGCGGTACAACGCGCTGCGCAGCGAGCTCAGGACCCGGCAGCAGCAGCTCGAACAGGTCAGGACATGTTCCGAGTCCAGGACGTGGTGGAGGCTGACTGCGAGCGGTACAACGCGCTGCGCAGCGAGCTCAGGACCCGGCAGCAGCAGCTCGAACAGGTCAGGACATGTTCCGAGTCCAGGACGTGGTGGAGGCTGACTGCGACGGTACAACGCGCTGCGCAGCGAGCTCAGGACCCGGCAGCAGCAGCTCGAACAGGTCAGGACATGTTCCGAGTCCAGGACGTGGTGGAGGCTGACTGCGAGCGGTACAACGCGCTGCGCAGCGAGCTCAGGACCCGGCAGCAGCAGCTCGAACAGGTCAGGACATGTTCCGAGTCCAGGACGTGGTGGAGGCTGACTGCGAGCGGTACAACGCGCTGCGCAGCGAGCTCAGGACCCGGCAGCAGCAGCTCGAACAGGTCAGGACATGTTCCGAGTCCAGGACGTGGTGGAGGCTGACTGCGAGCGGTACAACGCGCTGCGCAGCGAGCTCAGGACCCGGCAGCAGCAGCTCGAACAGGTCAGGACATGTTCCGAGTCAGTTACGTCACACCTGGCCATAACGTACGAAAACTCTCAATTCCTGGCCAGGTCTAGACGTAACGAAAAACTTTACACGGGTGGTAGTAAAAAAACCTTAGGTAGCATATTTATTGACCTGCGCTTCGCTTCGGGCGTTAAATACCTGCGCTTTGAGACATGGAATTATAGCCTTAAGTAAAAGTCACGGCACCACCTGGTACTAACTACGTTGTTCCTGAGCTGGCCTTAAAACTAGTCACCCAAACTTTGTAAATCGGGCGGTTGATATAAAGTTCATCATAATCATCATCATATCAGCCGAAAGACGTCCACTGCTGGACATAGGCCTCCCCAAAAGAGTGTCAAATTGACCGGTCCTGAGCTACCCGCATCCAGCAGGTCATCATTCCACCTTGTGGGGGGGGGGGGGCTTCCCACGCCGCGCCTGCCGATACGTAGTCGCCACTCGAGAACCTTTCCGCCTCAACGGCCATCGGTTCTACGTGCAAGGGTGACTTTGAGCCTTCTTGTGAGGCCCATTGTAAGTGACCACGTTTCAGTGCCATATGTCATCACTGGCAACACACACTGGTCAAAGACTATATACAGTTGTCAATAGCAATTAAGGCCAAAACATTAAAATTGACTCATGTATGTTTGTAGGCGCTGCAAGAGTCCTCGCAGTTCTCCGACAAGCTGGAAGGCATGCTGCGCGCGCTGGCCGGCACGCAGGACCAGCTTCAGCGCGCAGAGCCCGTCTCCGCGCACCCGCCCAAGATAGAGTCAGTACCATACCAACACAGTACACCTCACAAGCCAACCTTGGTACAGTCGCCATCACATACATCGGAGCAAACAAGCACGTCACAAACATCGGAACACATCTCTATTTTCAAGGCATTAGGGTGCATGTGCCGATATTTTTGGACACCTATAGTGTACCTATGTATGTGACGGCGACTGTACCGTGACGCTTTAACGTCACGTTTAAACTGCCAATAAGAGTTAGCTACTTTTGAGTTCGACTGTACATAATATGAATAGGGTGCCTCTAATTCTTCAGGAGTTATTGGTAGCTGCTACATGGTATCTTTAAGAGCAATGCCTAGCTGAGCAACTTTTGAAATCTCAAATTTTTGACGCAATGTTTCTGTCGCGCTGTTGTGGGCGGCAGGAGCTGTCTATGCGATAAGGACAACTGCAGGTCGAACTAAAATTCCCACGCAAAAAACTCAAAAATCGAGGTTTCGCTCTCGACTGGTTCCTCCTCCAAAACGAAACCATTCATCATAAAATTTTGGAAACTGCAAGAGGAAGAAATAATCTACGCCGCTATGTTTTGATTTTTTGGATATTTGTTGTTATATTTGTATACTGCGCCTTTTTTAGTAGCCATTTCAATTAAGCGGTTTGCGATTTTTGAGGTGCTTTAAGTTTCTTTAAAATACAAAGATTCAAAAAAGCGAAACATAGCGGCATAGATATTGATGATATTGAGCTTATTTGAAAAAAATCATTGCTCTAGGTTCAAAAACCAGGGAGGAAACAGTCGAGAGCGTTTGTATGGGAAAATCGCAGATAGGCATTCCTCTTAACGTTCGGCACAGACGCGTTCAGTACAGCGTTTGGCATTGCATCGGTAAGGACAACAACGAACAATATTGTTATTGTTTGTGTAAACACACAATATTGTTCGCATCCTGAGGGATGCCGAAGGCTACATACAGCTTTTATTTTACTGGAACTTGATTTCTGAATCAAGTTCCAGTAAAATATATATTCTGTAATGTATTTTTTTTTTTATAATTTAGTTTTAATAAACAGAGTAAAACAATTATTACAATAAAATACACAGGTACAAATAAGCCGAAAAAGTATAAAGTAGAACTACATCCCGCTCTGCGTCATGCCCGAACCAAAGGTCCCCAAAATGCTTGCGGCATTGCCTCGCTGAACAGCAATTGAGACCTGTTGGACGAGCCATGACCCAGAGCGGGGGTCAAGACCCCTCTCCCTCAAACGTCTGCCCAACTCCTTGAAAAGCCCGAGAGCCTCGCTGCCCCAGGGCCCAGCTGTCTCTACAGCGACTGGAACGAAGTCGTAGGTTGGTTCCAAGGCAGAGTACTTGGTGTGTTTCAACTTGGCGGCATTTTCAGCCGCCGAACCAGCTGATTTAATGATGTAATGTATTGTATAAATAATAAATAAATAAATAAATATTACGGGACAATCTTACACAAATCAACCTAGGCCCACGGTAAGCTCAGTAAGGCTTGTGTTGTGGGTACTAGGCGATGATATATATAATAGATACATACATATAGATACATAGTGTATATTTTAATTGAAACCTAAATAACGTCTGATTTGCCGTGTCGTAAGCACCAGCCTACGTATATTATATAGCCAGGAGACTAAATATGACAGTTTTTTTTGAAAAAAATGTTACAATTACGAGAACAATATTCCTTTGCTATTCCGCTAAAAACGTGCTGGTCGATTAGCGGAGATCAAATGCAACTATTTGCGTATAAACGTGCAAATAATTACAGCAAACCACCACCAATAATGAAATGTTTTGCCAGCATCTCCTGATGATGCCTCTTAGAGAGGCGAAACACGTGTCGAGGTTTTTTCATTATTGGTAGTGGTTTGCTGTAATTATTTGCATGTTTATACGCAAATAGTTGCATTTGATCTCCGCTGATCGACCAGCACGTTTTTAGCGGAATAGCAAAGGAATATTGTTCTCGTAATATATCATGGACTTCCGCAAAGTAACGCCTGATTCAATAAATTATTTAAAATGTTACAACATAGGTACACTTTTAACATGCTTAGAAAATGATTCTTAAAAAAATTACAAGAAAACCTTACCCTAACCTTTGGAGTATCGGTGGAAACTAGTAATAACATTTATTCATCCAGGCAAATAAAGATGAAGCCTTTATAATGTCATACTAATGTTATCCTTGGTCCCGCAGAGACCAGATCGAGGAGAACAACGCCCTAGTCGAGGACTTGGAGAAGCGCACGGAGGCCTACAACGCCGTGCAGCGCGCCGCCTCTGACGTCATCAGTAAAGCCAACAAGAGCGACCCTGCCGTCAGGGACATACGGAACAAGCTCGAGAAACTGCACAAGTGAGTACAACCATAAAGCTTGCAACACACTGCACAAGTGAGTACAACCATAAAGCTTGCAACACGCTGCACAAGTGAGTACAACCATAAAGCTTGCAACACACTGCACAAGTGAGTACAACCATAAAGCTTGCAACACACTGCACAAGTGAGTACAACCATAAAGCTTGCAACACACTGCACAAGTGAGTACAACCATAAAGCTTGCAACACACTGTACAAGTGAGTACAACCATAAAGCTTGCAACACACTGCACAAGTGAGTACAACCATAAAGCTTGCAACACACTGCACAAGTGAGTACAACCATAAAGCTTGCAACACACTGCACAAGTGAGTACAACCATAAAGCTTGCAACACACTGCACAAGTGAGTACAACCATAAAGCTTGCAACACACTGCACAAGTGAGTACAATCATAAAGCTTGCAACACACTGCACAAGTGAGTACAACCATAAAGCTTGCAACACACTGGCGCGGCCTGCGGTGGCGGACCATAGTCAATTTGACAGCTAATGACAAGTTTTCTATTGTTCGTTGCGGCCAGGCCGCGCCAGTCTGTGAGAGACCTTGTGATCAACGTGAGGATCCACTTAATATCAGTGTCAAGTCATCCTCTGTGACTCAACAGGGTGCTGAGAGGAGTATTCGCACCTATCTACTTAATCTGATCGTGTGATGGCCCCACTGCGTGATTAAATATGGATGATTTCCACCTCTAAGCATTTTACAAAATAGTTAAAATACTACTTACTTCTATTTGGTAAACTACGCTGCGATATTACAGTCCACCTGTAATCGGTGTTCGTTAAAATCGGAATGTATGGCAAGTTTGACAAGTTTTCGACGCCATATTTAACGTTGATCGATCTGTAATCCTAAGTTGTTGCAACCCGCCCTTGTCATGTCCATCTCGAATGGTTTGGATGCTATAACCAAGAAAATAAATCGTATTTCTACATTCCTATATCTCGCTCTATCGCACTTATCATACTCGAGCGACAAATATGAAGGTATATTTACCAATTTCGAGATTCGTGGTAGGGTCCCTGTTTGATAGCCGCAAGCTAATATTCAACTTTCCACTCTTCCAGACTATGGGACGACGTGCAAAAGGCCACCTCCGACCGCGGCCACTCGCTGGACAGCGCGCTGGAAGTGGCGCGCAAGTTCTGGCAGCAGCTGGACGCTCTGATGGCCACGCTGGCCGAGCTGCAGGACACGCTGTCCGCGCAGCCGCCGCCCGCCGCGCAGCCGCGCGCCATACAGGCGCAGCAGGTCGCTCTGCAGGAGATCAGGCAGGAGATCGACCACACCAAGCCTGAGGTCAGTATACACTCGCTGGACAGCGCGCTGGAAGTGGCGCGCAAGTTCTGGCAGCAGCTGGACGCTCTGATGGCCACGCTGGCCGAGCTGCAGGACACGCTGTCCGCGCAGCCGCCGCCCGCCGCGCAGCCGCGCGCCATACAGGCGCAGCAGGTCGCTCTGCAGGAGATCAGGCAGGAGATCGACCACACCAAGCCTGAGGTCAGTATACACTCGCTGGACAGCGCGCTGGAAGTGGCGCGCAAGTTCTGGCAGCAGCTGGACGCTCTGATGGCCACGCTGGCCGAGCTGCAGGACACGCTGTCCGCGCAGCCGCCGCCCGCCGCGCAGCCGCGCGCCATACAGGCGCAGCAGGTCGCTCTGCAGGAGATCAGGCAGGAGATCAACCACACCAAGCCTGAGGTCAGTATACACTCGCTGGACAGCGCGCTGGAAGTGGTGCGCAAGTTCTGGCAGCAGCTGGACGCTGGCCGAGCTGCAGGACACGCTGGCTCGTAGAGAGCGCGCTCTGAAGGGACGCCTCGGGCCTTCGGCTATACGCGGAGGTCGGCCTTCAGCCTTTGCGGACCTTGAAGCTCACCTTCGGGCCTTCAGCCCTCAGGTTCGCTTGTAAGACACTCGGTGGTAGTGAGTGTCCGCGTAGGCTCGCCTTTCGGGACTTCGGCCCTCGGGCTCGAGTAAAAATGCTTCCACAATCCACACACTATCATAAGTCGATCGGGACTAGTAGTGAGTCGCAGGGAGTCAAATCAAATGACCTGTGTATATTACGAACGTCGCTCAAACTATGCAATGCCAATAAGTTGTTAATAACATACTACAATGTAAATGTTTATATACGGCTTTATTGAATACAGTTCATTCTGTAACTGTCTTCTTTGACCATTATCACTTCAGTAAAAAATCCATTTCAAGATTGATACTAAATTGTGACATCACAAACCTATTATTCACAGTTGCACATTTGTTAGCCCATTACGCCGTACACGTAAATCTTCTTAATCGCGTTCCTCCAAAAATCTATGTTCTACTGCAACATTTTTTTCTTCCAGAACATCAAAATCATCTTGCTGAACTATTCTAATACATATTGTGTTCCAGGTGGAGAAAGTCCGCAAGTCCGGCTCCCACCTGATGTCCCTCTGCGGCGAGCCTGACAAGCCAGAAGTGAAGAAACACATGGAAGACCTGGACAGCGCCTGGGACAACGTGACCGCACTGTACGCGCGCCGCGAGGAGAACCTCATCGACGCCATGGAGAAGGCCATGGAGTTCCATGACACACTCCAGGTATATCTTCTGTACCCTAGTGACAACGGATCGCGGCAACAATTTTTGGGCTCCATGGAGAGTCTTTATCATATAGACCGCTTGATACTATACTGTTTTTGGCAACCCTCCTGGGATCCTTCCTCTTACGTCTTGGGTGGTAAGCGACCTGCGACCAGCGTTTTATCTGTTCATTGCGCGGTCGAGACGCGCAACGCACTGTGGTTAGTTGGGATCACGCGCAATGATCAGATAAAACGCTGGTCGCAGGTCGCTTCAGACCAAAGTCGTGGCCAAGGCGTTAGTGCGTTTGCCCTCCACAGATCCGAGAATGATCCAGATATCACCAGGCTTATGTCATACCGAAGCAAAACGTATCATCGTACCGTTTGTCAGTGGCTCCATGGAAAGTCTTTGTCATATACACCGCTTGGTATAAACTATTTTCGTCAACCCTGATGGTATCTCTCCTGGGATCCGTCCTCTAGTGCGTTTGTCTTCCACAGATCCAAGATTTATCCAGATATCCCCAGACTTATGTACCTAATTCCCAGGCAAAATGTGCCACCTTGTCGGTAGTCAATAGCTATGTATAGTGATAGCAATGTGTTTAATAATCAGCCTTTTACAAACCGACAAAACGATAGGACAATTTATTCGTAAGCACAGACCCCCAATGGACGAGAGAGAACTGTTTACAAGTTTAACCGCTATAGCCGAAACATGGTAGTTTAAAAAGCGTTATTCACACCTTACCCAGAGCGCCGATATGACGTCACGCAGCGAGGTACACAGATATTGTAGCCGTCAGCTGGTTTTCTACTAGTAATTGTTTTTATAGATCACGCATAACGCAGTACAATTTTGCACCGTTTTCTATTATATTCAACACCCGACTATCCCATCATCATCATCATCATCATATCAGCCGAAAGACGTCCACTGCTGGACATAGGCCTCCCCCAAAGAGTGCCAAAATGACCGGTCCTGCGCCACCCGCATCCAGCGGACTATCCCATACTCACTCGAAACATCTTCCAACAGAACCTGCAAGAATTCCTAGACAAGGGCGAAGACAAGTTCTCCCGCATGGGAGCCCTGGGCTCGGACATCGACGCCGTGAAGCGACAGATCTCGCAGCTGGCATCCTTCAAGCAGGAAGTGGACCCACACATGGTGAAGGTGGAGGCGCTCAACAGGTGAGATCCTAGCGACTGCGCCAGTTGATCAACACTACAGTTCAAGGGTTGATTGAGCTGACTTGTGTCAAAGATGATGTGACGGGTAGCATGATTTTGTACATTCTTTCTCAGAAGCGAATACTATATATTGAATGAAAAATATTCTTAAATACTATATTTCATAGTAGCTCATGCAAGGAACTTTCATAATTAATTTATTTATCGTATGGCGGTTACACACTGGTACATATATGTATTCGTATCGATGTCGCTGATAGGGTTCCAGTGTGCGCTGCGAGGTTCAGAAGGAACAGTGCAGCTGACGAGTTTGTTGTTCTTTTAGCACCATCCGGAGGTCACGTGTAAGGTTTCTAGAGTTATTCCTACGGACGTAGAACAACAACGACCTCCACTTTCATAATCATTGCAGTATTCTAAATTGTAATACAGTACGCATCGCATAATCCTAAATGCTCCTTATTTTCTAAATGAAATTCAATTGAAAATCATGCTATACATGTTACATTACTATATTACGTGTTTCAAATTGGGGCTTGTGGTGTATTCGAGAAACAATTTATCTTTTCTCAAACATGCAATGAAATGTCGTCATAACGTGGGTTATATCAGACTTCAAAGTATCACATTTCGGGCAGATCAACTCGAGAGAACTGTAAAGGAATTTCATACGAAATTGAAGGCCAAGGTCGGAAAGTAATTTTTTTTTAAATTTTAATTCCACTATTTGTGGCACAGCATCACGGCATTCAGCCATGAAAATTAATTTGATTTGAGGAGTTTTTATTTATTTATTTCATTGCATGTTTGAGAAAAGCACTATACATGCCTGGCCGTGAAAAGGGCTTGCCGGCTTCGTATCTCCCTACGGTCGGCCGTCTATACCTACTCACCCGGCAAGCCCTTCTTTCCCGGGGTCTGCAGTAATGTTAAACATTTCGGAAGAATTTCGAATTCAACGTGTCAACCTGGAGAGGATATTGGTTGTGATTTTATATTAGGTCCTTACCTATGAAATCGGCGGTGTGTATGGAGAATTTTATGAAAACTGTGATTTTCATACATTGAATTTTGCGGATTATTCAGCAATGTCAAATTCAAAGCAAACTAAATTTTGGTAGGAATATAGAAAACTTTTAAGCTACTTTACACATATATACCTATCTTCATTCCTTAAAAATAGTTCGCATCATAAAACTATACGTAATTGAAACACTTTAACCGGCAGCACATGAAAAGGGCGGTTTTCATGCTTTAATTTGAAACACTAAATAAAAAATTCAAACCTATTTTTTTTTTTTTTTTTTTTTTTTTTTTTTTTTTTAATTGAGAAACAAACAGTCTTAAAAAACACATAAGTAACTTAGCTATGGCTATGTGAGTAATGCTATAATAGACCTATAGTTTCATAAATGTTTACAAAGTTACAAGTTATATTAAAAATTGGAAAATATGTTTAATATAATACCAAATGTCATAAATATATAAATATATATATACATATATGTGTTGTAAATACACTTATGACAGTTAAGTATATTTTACAACTTAGTTACACCATTATACAATGCAAAAAAAGAAAGAAAAAGTTAATGAAAAGGTTAAGGTAACTGCGTTTTAACATTCTTAGATTAAAGAAAAAACTAATCTTTTAAATATACTATATGAGTTGCCAAACAAATCTGCGTCCATACATTTTTCATTATACAGTTTACATGCGCGCTTAATATATGAATGCTGTGCGTATTTAGTTCTGCTGCTTGCAATACTAAATAAGGCCTTCTTGCGACAACTTCGTTCTAATCTACGGGGAACATGAAAAAATATATTATGTAATAGTTCAGGGGCATCAACTAGATTATTCATAATTTTGAACAGATAAAGTATATATATTTTGTATTTAGTAACTACATAGTCTTATAATGAAATTAAAAAATAATTTGGAAGTTGCAATAGAAATGAATAAATTACGTACAAAATAATATCTGTGAATAAACCGCCAATTTCATAGGTAAGGACCTAATATTATTCTAGCTATATTCCCAGTTTCCTTGACTAGTTTCAACCAGCAGTAATAACTTGCACTGTGTTATAATATTAATATGTCTTGTTAATTGTAATTCCGATGTACCTTTTTGCTCACAAAACCAAGTCAAATAACCGACCCCTTAGTTACAGATACATATGGTTTAGTGCGCTCTGTTGAGGTTATTAAATCAATGAAAAACAGTGTAAAATAACAGAATCCTCCCTACACTTTAATAACTAATTGTGTGTTTTTCTATGCGACCCTTTCCTACGGATGTGAACCGACGAAAAAAAAGGAGTTTGATGAGGCAAGAATAAAAAACGTTTCCGTGTGCCGTTTGGTAGATAGTAGATTAAATTAACAGTAGACAACAATTATAATGCAAAACTGTTGTGTGTGTGCTTTAGAAAAACATTTTATTTAATTATTTATTGGCTGCCTTTGTTGTCTTGTAATTGAAAACTAGTGATTTGTATTTTGATACTAACATAATTCTTCTCGTCTTATGTTAATTTCTCCGCTTTTTTAGGTGATCGTCGCTTTTTTATGTGTATATTTTCTTCATCGTTGTGTGTTAGTTTGTTGTTTAGCTGAATAGTATATTTTGTAGATTTTTTAAATATGTCGATAAATTGAAATTATGTATCCATTAGTGAAGAAGTAATCGCTTTATTCTTCCGTGTGTACATACATGGGAATTAAACATTATTAATATATACAAGATACATAATCCCGCATGAAAATGTTGTTATAAACCATCCCACTATGACATTGACAGCTGTATTCAGATACATGCTAACATCGCTATTTTTAGGGTTCCGTAGCCAAATGGCAAAAAACGGAACCCTTATAGATTCGTTATGTCCGTCTGTCTGTCCGTCCGTATGTCACAGCCACTTTTTTCCGAAACTATAAGAGCTATACTGTTGAAATTTGGTAAGTTGATGTATTCTGTGAACCGCATTAAGATTTTCACACAAAAATCGAAAAAAAAACATTAAGTTTTAGGGGTCCCCATACTCAGAACTGAAACTCAAAAAAAAACGTATCTATGGATAGGTCTTCAAAAATGATTGAGGTTTCTATTATCATTTTTTTCTAAACTGAAGAGTTTGCGCGAGAGACACATCCAAAGTGGTAAAATGTGTGTCCCCCCCCCCCCCCC
Source organism: Epinotia brunnichana (assembly GCA_963854355.1). Classification (NCBI taxonomy): domain Eukaryota; kingdom Metazoa; phylum Arthropoda; class Insecta; order Lepidoptera; family Tortricidae; genus Epinotia; species Epinotia brunnichana. Next base: position 5,699,746 of record OY977956.1, read on the forward strand.
CCTCTGTAACTTCTAAAATAAGAGAATGATAAAACTAAAAAAAATATATGATGTACATTACCATGCAAACTTCCACCGAAAATTAGTTTGAACGAGATCTAGTAAGTAGTTTTTTTTTAATACGTCATAAATCGTAAACCGCAATTTATTTCACGGAACCCTTCATGTGCGAGTCCGACTCGCACTTGGCCGCTTTTTTTTTTACTTTAAACAGTCATGCAAAAAAAAGCTCAATATACTAGGTGTCAAGTATCAAATTAGCAAACTAACGTTTCAAAATATTTAAAACTTTTTAGTGAAATCGCCATTATCATAATATTTACGACAATAGTGAACATCGGACGAATGGAGTCGCTTTTCTCATTTTTATATTGTAGTAGCTGTTGCCCGCGACTTCGTCCACGTAGAACATGTTATCGTCTAAATGTTTGTATATGTAATGATTGAAAAAAAAACATTGAAATTAGTTTTGTAGTAAACAGTCTAAAACCGAAGTTACAAATCTCTTACTTTCGAAATGTCTTGCTCTTTATACAAACTTAGAACCCCCTTTAAACGCTCATAGTAAACAGTCTGAAACCGTAGTTACAAATTTCTTACTTTAAAAATGCCTTTAAACACAGATATTTCTTTAATGATTGTAAAATCAAGCTTTAGTGGTCGTTTGTAACTTTTGAAATTACTAATATGAAAACTATTGTGTGACATTTAAGTACTTACATTCGGTTTTGTTTGTGGTGTATACGTCTGTGGTGCGAAAGTGGGTCATACACACAACAAACGACTTATTTGGCTTGAATAGTTGATCACGCCTATCTCGTGCTAATATTGCGACCCATTTTGCACGTCGTAGAGGATTTCGTGGAAAGCTTTAATTTAAAAATATAAGAAATATTATTATAAACACTTTTTTGTCATAAGTCAAAATAAACCAACACGATTTATTAAAATTAAAAAGTAATAGCTACTCCATATATTTTTGTTCTGTGATAAGTCATAATTTGTATGTACAAAATAACCTCCTAAAAATCATGAAAGCATTATAATTTTAACTAGAATCTGTTTATAAATAAATAGAATTTACGTAAAATAAGACATTCCATCCTTTTTATTTGTTTTTCGGTTATTATTTTTGCAGTTTTTCACTGCACATTTCGTCATGATCATGATTGACAACTGCCACTGTCTGTGGTCGGAACAAGACTAATAGCCAAACTACTGCCCAAGTCGATTTGGCAGTAGTTTTGACTTGCCATTTTTTCCTACTGACTGTGTATCTTTATATATTAAATCAATGGAATTAAACCTAAAATTTGCATCACTCGTCCTTGCTACACTTTCAATCTTATCGACATAACCTTTACAAAACTCAAGCAGTAGCTCTAGTATAAGTTGTATCGATACATATACGTTTTCGAACGCGTTTGCGTTTAGTTTCAATATGTATGGCAACGCGTAGTTCTTAACAGTTGCCACCAGAGGCGCTGTTTGCGTTGCCATACAAATTGAAACTAAACGCAAACGCGTTCGAAAACGTTTTGTATCGATGAGACTTATACAGCCTCTGAACCTTTTTATAACCGTTTTCAACTCCCCCAGACAAGCACAAGAGTTAACCGAGCGCACGTCGTCCGAGCAAGCGGCGGCCATTAAACAACCTCTAACGGAAGTGAATGCCCGCTGGTCGGCGCTGCTGCGCGGCATGGTGGAGCGGCAGCAACAGCTGGAGCGGGCGCTGCTGCGGCTGGGACAGCTGCAGCACGCTCTGCAGGAGCTGCTGTCCTGGATCAACCACACCAGCGACACCCTCGACACCCTTAAACCGGTGAGTGCCCGCTGGTCGGCGCTGCTGCGCGGCATGGTGGAGCGGCAGCAACAGCTGGAGCGGGCGCTGCTGCGGCTGGGACAGCTGCAGCACGCTCTGCAGGAGCTGCTGTCCTGGATCAACCACACCAGCGACACCCTCGACACCCTTAAACCGGTGAGTGCCCGCTGGTCGGCGCTGCTGCGCGGCATGGTGGAGCGGCAGCAACAGCTGGAGCGGGCGCTGCTGCGGCTGGGACAGCTGCAGCACGCTCTGCAGGAGCTGCTGTCCTGGATCAACCACACCAGCGACACCCTCGACACCCTTAAACCGGTGAGTGCCCGCTGGTCGGCGCTGCTGCGCGGCATGGTGGAGCGGCAGCAACAGCTGGAGCGGGCGCTGCTGCGGCTGGGACAGCTGCAGCACGCTCTGCAGGAGCTGCTGTCCTGGATCAACCACACCAGCGACACCCTCGACACCCTTAAACCGGTGAGTGCCCGCTGGTCGGCGCTGCTGCGCGGCATGGTGGAGCGGCAGCAACAGCTGGAGCGGGCGCTGCTGCGGCTGGGACAGCTGCAGCACGCTCTGCAGGAGCTGCTGTCCTGGATCAACCACACCAGCGACACCCTCGACACCCTTAAACCGGTGAGTGCCCGCTGGTCGGCGCTGCTGCGCGGCATGGTGGAGCGGCAGCAACAGCTGGAGCGGGCGCTGCTGCGGCTGGGACAGCTGCAGCACGCTCTGCAGGAGCTGCTGTCCTGGATCAACCACACCAGCGACACCCTCGACACCCTTAAACCGGTGAGTGCCCGCTGGTCGGCGCTGCTGCGCGGCATGGTGGAGCGGCAGCAACAGCTGGAGCGGGCGCTGCTGCGGCTGGGACAGCTGCAGCACGCTCTGCAGGAGCTGCTGTCCTGGATCAACCACACCAGCGACACCCTCGACACCCTTAAACCGGTGAGTGCCCGCTGGTCGGCGCTGCTGCGCGGCATGGTGGAGCGGCAGCAACAGCTGGAGCGGGCGCTGCTGCGGCTGGGACAGCTGCAGCACGCTCTGCAGGAGCTGCTGTCCTGGATCAACCACACCAGCGACACCCTCGACACCCTTAAACCGGTGAGTGCCCGCTGGTCGGCGCTGCTGCGCGGCATGGTGGAGCGGCAGCAACAGCTGGAGCGGGCGCTGCTGCGGCTGGGACAGCTGCAGCACGCTCTGCAGGAGCTGCTGTCCTGGATCAACCACACCAGCGACACCCTCGACACCCTTAAACCGGTGAGTGCCCGCTGGTTATACCTCGTACGTCTGTCACATACTGATGTATTTATTTAATCGTATGGCATACATTATTTTGACCTTAGAGTTTGTCACTCTTTAGTACCACCCAGGGGACACGTGCAGGGTTGTGGTAGGTAAGCTCCTGCGGACGCGAGTGACAGTTGTCCCCCCTTTGTCAAGTGAGTGGGCAACTCGACTGTTAACAGCAGCGTTGAAGACATGAAGTAAAGCTAGTCCCGTTTCCAGGTGGCCGGCGACCCTCAGATCCTGGAAGTGGAGCTGGCGAAGCTGAAGGTGCTGGTGAACGACATCGCGGCGCACCAGGCCTCCGTGGACACGCTCAACGAGGCCGGCGCGCAGATCGTGCAGCAGGGTACGGGTATGTGCCATGCGCTTGCGCTACTGTAACATACATTACTAATGTGGGGACTAAATAGGGAACTTGCATGGGATTTTAATTTTGAATAAATTAAACGGGTATACGTAGAAACATCATACAAGAAAAAGTTTGTATAAAATTATTTTTTTTTCGATAAAATTACATAACTTTTAGACAGAGTATTGAATTAGAAATGATATTTTGTATGACAAGTATACACTTAAACGCAAATTTTGTGGAGATAATTGCAAATTAATGACTTGCTTCATAGTAAACGCGCCGAGAATATGAGTTGTGACGTCATAATATAAGCGCGTTTAATATAGAGCGTATTCGGGGGGTGCCGGCGCGTGCAGATTTCAAATGCATAATAACATCAGAAAAAGAAATCATAAGCAAGTTTTAATGCTACAGTTGATATTTCTCTAAACTTTTGATTTTCGTAATAAAATAAAAAGATGCATGTTCCCTATTACGATGACGTCATAAATTAAAGTGCTCTCGCTCCCATGCGAGACGTCCAGCATTTATGGCCTCATTGGTTCGATGACCCTCAAAGGGTTCTATCTATTCTCTCCCTCGAAACTTCTCATTAAATACATTATAGTTAGTCGTAACATAGAAAGTGTTTTTTGCGAGATAGAGCATATTTCCTACACTTTTTAAACTAAAAAAAATAAAGTGCTGCTCTTAGTAATAATATGGAACGCTCATTTGTTTCTTGCATAGAATAAAAATGAATAGAATTTTAATTAAAATTTTACGGTGGGCGTCACGAGTCTATAACATTCGGGTTCCTCCTGATAATTAAGGACATAAAATCAAAAATATTGTTTGCCAGGCATTGTTAATTTACTTCAGGATTGTCATAGTTTATTTTCTATCAAACACCTACAGATATAAAACCTATTTTACACCCTCTGTTGTCAAAATTAACCGAATCATGTCATTTTTCAAAACATACTCAACGTCAGACATGCTTATTGGCTCTAATGCTTCAGCTTTCGCGTTGTCCGTGTGAACTAAAATGTCGTAATGTATCAAACTTGTCTTCAGTAGCTCTAGTATAACTTTTATCGATACAATACGTTTTCGAACGCGTTTCCGTTTAGTTTCAATTTGTATGGCAACGCGAACAGCGCCTCTGGTGGTAACTATTAGGAACTACGCGTTGCCATACATATTGAAACTAAACGCAAAACTTATACTAGAGCTACTGCTCACATTTTCCTGTAACGCTTGTGTGATTGTGTTTGTATTAAATCAGTGTTTCCGTTAAATACTCGTATTCTTTTGGTGACAATTTTGTTAAACAATTCTGAATCACCTAAACATGTCTCCTACTTTGTGAAGTTGTACTCCAATTATAGGTATAAATTCAACTTAGGCGACTTTAGTCTAGTTGTTGCCTACGAAACTTGCGGACCCGGGTTCGAATCCCGGTAAGGGCAATTATTTGTGGGATGAGTTGTTCCTGTGTCATTGATGTCTTCTATGAATTTAAAAGCGCCAACAGTGACCTTTTGTATGACGAAGTACAAAATAGCAGTAGGCGCTTATTTTCACAGTACGACTGTTGGTAAAGTTTTATGGCGTCACTCCTGTCAAATCTGACGAGTTCTGCATCGCACTATCGAAGTTTCTTAAATCAGTTGCATAAATATAACATCTAAACAACTCTCATCGGACTTCGGTCCCTGAGAGATCTCTCTATTGTCGTATCTTCTACAGTTTTCCTAACGAAACGGGTCGAGATTTTGTTTGAGTGTGCGTGCGGCGACGTATAGATAGTATAGCGCACACACAAGCCGCTCGCGGTGCGTTTGTATGAAGATAACATACTTTGCCCTCTTTATTATATGGCCGTGGTGAGTATGTGTGTGTGATTGTAAGTGGTGTGCGCAGGCACCGACGAGGCGAGCGAGACTGCTGAGAAGCTGTCGACCCTGAACAAGAAGTGGCGCGAGCTGCAGCAGAAGGCGAGGGATCGACAGTCGGAGCTCGAGGACGCACTCAGGGAGGCTCAGAGGTAAGGATTTACTTCAAGTTTATTGACTCACCAGTGTCTGCCCAAGACTCCGTCCGCGTGAAACTCTACGCCAATCAAATTTAAATTCTTCGAAGTCGAAATCGTTTTGATACCTTTATTTGGCCCTAAATGCGCGTAGTCCGAGTTTGCCCAATACCTGGAGCTGTGCTAAACTATTGGGAGCCCAATAGCCGCGAAATTTTTGCTCTTTTTTCAGTTATTTGCATGTAGCACAAAAACGGTATGTCGGACGGAAAATGTATTCTATTAAATATTAACGAGGGACAAATTCTGCGTCGAATGAATATCTAAAACTTCAAATTTGGTTCAGTGGTATAGTCGAAATCAAAGGTCTAAGAAGGTAAGGAACTGGGAAAAGGGTCTAGCAGGCTAAGCTAGTGAGAGTTGCCCCCGACGAGGGATTTGGTGATCCTTTTAGGGGGTGTACTGGCAGGTCCTAAGAACACTCTATGCTTAATATCAGTCCACGATCTTCTTTTGTTTTCGTGTAATTCATGATAATATAAAAAAAAAACAGGTTGTCATAATAGGTAAACTGTTCAAGATAGAGTACCTAACCAAACAAAATCCTCATGTATAAAAATAGAATAGGCTTTAAAATGCATATATTCAATCAACACCATGCGCTTGAAAAGTGCGTTTTCCAAGCAGCCAAATCGTACGGAAAGTGCCACTTTTCCGCAATAGTTAGCATTTTTCAGCTTTTGTTAATTTTTTAATTCTGTCGTCAGCCCGATCCAAAGAGCTTTTATCACTTACATCATTTCAGTTTCCATTTTTATTATTTCAGCTTCAATGCGGAGATCGGTGACCTGCTGTCCTGGCTGTCGGAGGTGGACGGCGTCATCGCGGCCTCCAAGCCCGTCGGAGGCCTGCCCGAGACCGCGTCAGAGCAACTCGAGAGGTTCATGGTAAGTCGGGCTGATGATGGAGACAGGAGGTAGCCATGGGAACTCCTCAGTTCAACGCGGAGATCGGTGACCTGCTGTCCTGGCTGTCGGAGGTGGACGGCGTCATCGCGGCCTCCAAGCCCGTCGGAGGCCTGCCCGAGACCGCGTCAGAGCAACTCGAGAGGTTCATGGTAAGTCGGGCTGATGATGGAGACAGGAGGTAGCCATGGGAACTCCTCAGTTCAACGCGGAGATCGGTGACCTGCTGTCCTGGCTGTCGGAGGTGGACGGCGTCATCGCGGCCTCCAAGCCCGTCGGAGGCCTGCCCGAGACCGCGTCAGAGCAACTCGAGAGGTTCATGGTAAGTCGGGCTGATGATGGAGACAGGAGGTAGCCATGGGAACTCCTCAGTTCAACGCGGAGATCGGTGACCTGCTGTCCTGGCTGTCGGAGGTGGACGGCGTCATCGCGGCCTCCAAGCCCGTCGGAGGCCTGCCCGAGACCGCGTCAGAGCAACTCGAGAGGTTCATGGTAAGTCGGGCTGATGATGGAGACAGGAGGTAGCCATGGGAACTCCTCAGTTTCACAAGATACCCTCGTTTTACCGATCGGATGAATGTTTCGTCGAATTTTCATTTCATCGAAAACATTTTTTTTTTCAGAGACAGGAAACTTTTCAGGATATATTTCTTTTTACGATTTATGACGTATTAAATAATAACTACTTACTAGATCTCGTTCAAACCAATTTTCGTTGGAAGTTTGCATGGAAATGTACATCATATATTTTTTTTAGTTTTATCATTCTCTTATTTTAGAAGTTACAGGGGGGTGGACACACATTTTACCACTTTGGAAGTGTCTGTCGCGCAAACTATTTAGTTTAGAATAAAATTATGTTAGAAACCTCAATATCATTTTTGGAGACCTATCCATAGATATCCACACGTACGGGTTTGATGAAAAAAAAATTTTTAGTTTTAGTTCTAAGTATGGGGACCCCAAAATGTATCTTTTCTTTTTCTATTTTTGTGTGAAAATCTTAATGCTGTTTACAGAATACATCTACGAGTACTTACCAAGTTTCAACAGTACAGCTCTTATGGTTTCGGAAAAAAGTGGCTGTGACATACGGACGGACAGACAGACAGACATGACGAATCTATAAGGGCTCCGTTTTTTGCCATTTGGCTACGGAACCCTAAAAAGTCAACGGATTTTGAGAAAAAATATCGTTAAAACAATGCATTCGGTCAAACGTTTGTCGCTGAAATAAGGGACTCCCTTCACAATACAATTAAAGCTTTATTAAATGTATAATAACTTGTCGTGAACAGGAGGTGTACAACGAGATCGAGGCTAACCGGCCCAAGGTGGAAGCTGTGCTGCAGCAGGGCCAGGAGTACATCCGTCGGCAGGAGAAGCCCAACCCCACCAGCCAGCTGCACCACAACCTGAAGAACCTCAAGTCTCGCTGGGACAACATCACCGCCAGGTAACACGAACAAGCTAACCGGCCCAAGGTGGAAGCTGTGCTGCAGCAGGGCCAGGAGTACATCCGTCGGCAGGAGAAGCCCAACCCCACCAGCCAGCTGCACCACAACCTGAAGAACCTCAAGTCTCGCTGGGACAACATCACCGCCAGGTAACACGAACAAGCTAACCGGCCCAAGGTGGAAGCTGTGCTGCAGCAGGGCCAGGAGTACATCCGTCGGCAGGAGAAGCCCAACCCCACCAGCCAGCTGCACCACAACCTGAAGAACCTCAAGTCTCGCTGGGACAACATCACCGCCAGGTAACACGAACAAGCTAACCGGCCCAAGGTGGAAGCTGTGCTGCAGCAGGGCCAGGAGTACATCCGTCGGCAGGAGAAGCCCAACCCCACCAGCCAGCTGCACCACAACCTGAAGAACCTCAAGTCTCGCTGGGACAACATCACCGCCAGGTAACACGAACAAGCTAACCGGCCCAAGGTGGAAGCTGTGCTGCAGCAGGGCCAGGAGTACATCCGTCGGCAGGAGAAGCCCAACCCCACCAGCCAGCTGCACCACAACCTGAAGAACCTCAAGTCTCGCTGGGACAACATCACCGCCAGGTAACACGAACAAGCTAACCGGCCCAAGGTGGAAGCTGTGCTGCAGCAGGGCCAGGAGTACATCCGTCGGCAGGAGAAGCCCAACCCCACCAGCCAGCTGCACCACAACCTGAAGAACCTCAAGTCTCGCTGGGACAACATCACCGCCAGGTAACACGAACAAGCTAACCGGCCCAAGGTGGAAGCTGTGCTGCAGCAGGGCCAGGAGTACATCCGTCGGCAGGAGAAGCCCAACCCCACCAGCCAGCTGCACCACAACCTGAAGAACCTCAAGTCTCGCTGGGACAACATCACCGCCAGGTAACACGAACAAGCTAACCGGCCCAAGGTGGAAGCTGTGCTGCAGCAGGGCCAGGAGTACATCCGTCGGCAGGAGAAGCCCAACCCCACCAGCCAGCTGCACCACAACCTGAAGAACCTCAAGTCTCGCTGGGACAACATCACCGCCAGGTAACACGAACAAGCTAACCGGCCCAAGGTGGAAGCTGTGCTGCAGCAGGGCCAGGAGTACATCCGTCGGCAGGAGAAGCCCAACCCCACCAGCCAGCTGCACCACAACCTGAAGAACCTCAAGTCTCGCTGGGACAACATCACCGCCAGGTAACACGAACAAGCTAACCGGCCCAAGGTGGAAGCTGTGCTGCAGCAGGGCCAGGAGTACATCCGTCGGCAGGAGAAGCCCAACCCCACCAGCCAGCTGCACCACAACCTGAAGAACCTCAAGTCTCGCTGGGACAACATCACCGCCAGGTAACACGAACAAGCTAACCGGCCCAAGGTGGAAGCTGTGCTGCAGCAGGGCCAGGAGTACATCCGTCGGCAGGAGAAGCCCAACCCCACCAGCCAGCTGCACCACAACCTGAAGAACCTCAAGTCTCGCTGGGACAACATCACCGCCAGGTAACACGAACAAGCTAACCGGCCCAAGGTGGAAGCTGTGCTGCAGCAGGGCCAGGAGTACATCCGTCGGCAGGAGAAGCCCAACCCCACCAGCCAGCTGCACCACAACCTGAAGAACCTCAAGTCTCGCTGGGACAACATCACCGCCAGGTAACACGAACAAGCTAACCGGCCCAAGGTGGAAGCTGTGCTGCAGCAGGGCCAGGAGTACATCCGTCGGCAGGAGAAGCCCAACCCCACCAGCCAGCTGCACCACAACCTGAAGAACCTCAAGTCTCGCTGGGACAACATCACCGCCAGGTAACACGAACAAGCTAACCGGCCCAAGGTGGAAGCTGTGCTGCAGCAGGGCCAGGAGTACATCCGTCGGCAGGAGAAGCCCAACCCCACCAGCCAGCTGCACCACAACCTGAAGAACCTCAAGTCTCGCTGGGACAACATCACCGCCAGGTAACACGAACAAGCTAACCGGCCCAAGGTGGAAGCTGTGCTGCAGCAGGGCCAGGAGTACATCCGTCGGCAGGAGAAGCCCAACCCCACCAGCCAGCTGCACCACAACCTGAAGAACCTCAAGTCTCGCTGGGACAACATCACCGCCAGGTAACACGAACAAGCTAACCGGCCCAAGGTGGAAGCTGTGCTGCAGCAGGGCCAGGAGTACATCCGTCGGCAGGAGAAGCCCAACCCCACCAGCCAGCTGCACCACAACCTGAAGAACCTCAAGTCTCGCTGGGACAACATCACCGCCAGGTAACACGAACAAGCTAACCGGCCCAAGGTGGAAGCTGTGCTGCAGCAGGGCCAGGAGTACATCCGTCGGCAGGAGAAGCCCAACCCCACCAGCCAGCTGCACCACAACCTGAAGAACCTCAAGTCTCGCTGGGACAACATCACCGCCAGGTAACACGAACAAGCTAACCGGCCCAAGGTGGAAGCTGTGCTGCAGCAGGGCCAGGAGTACATCCGTCGGCAGGAGAAGCCCAACCCCACCAGCCAGCTGCACCACAACCTGAAGAACCTCAAGTCTCGCTGGGACAACATCACCGCCAGGTAACACGAACAAGCTAACCGGCCCAAGGTGGAAGCTGTGCTGCAGCAGGGCCAGGAGTACATCCGTCGGCAGGAGAAGCCCAACCCCACCAGCCAGCTGCACCACAACCTGAAGAACCTCAAGTCTCGCTGGGACAACATCACCGCCAGGTAACACGAACAAGCTAACCGGCCCAAGGTGGAAGCTGTGCTGCAGCAGGGCCAGGAGTACATCCGTCGGCAGGAGAAGCCCAACCCCACCAGCCAGCTGCACCACAACCTGAAGAACCTCAAGTCTCGCTGGGACAACATCACCGCCAGATAACACGAACAAGCTAACCGGCCCAAGGTGGAAGCTGTGCTGCAGCAGGGCCAGGAGTACATCCGTCGGCAGGAGAAGCCCAACCCCACCAGCCAGCTGCACCACAACCTGAAGAACCTCAAGTCTCGCTGGGACAACATCACCGCCAGGTAACACGAACAAGCTAACCGGCCCAAGGTGGAAGCTGTGCTGCAGCAGGGCCAGGAGTACATCCGTCGGCAGGAGAAGCCCAACCCCACCAGCCAGCTGCACCACAACCTGAAGAACCTCAAGTCTCGCTGGGACAACATCACCGCCAGGTAACACGAACAAGCTAACCGGCCCAAGGTGGAAGCTGTGCTGCAGCAGGGCCAGGAGTACATCCGTCGGCAGGAGAAGCCCAACCCCACCAGCCAGCTGCACCACAACCTGAAGAACCTCAAGTCTCGCTGGGACAACATCACCGCCAGGTAACACGAACAAGCTAACCGGCCCAAGGTGGAAGCTGTGCTGCAGCAGGGCCAGGAGTACATCCGTCGGCAGGAGAAGCCCAACCCCACCAGCCAGCTGCACCACAACCTGAAGAACCTCAAGTCTCGCTGGGACAACATCACCGCCAGGTAACACGAACAAGCTAACCGGCCCAAGGTGGAAGCTGTGCTGCAGCAGGGCCAGGAGTACATCCGTCGGCAGGAGAAGCCCAACCCCACCAGCCAGCTGCACCACAACCTGAAGAACCTCAAGTCTCGCTGGGACAACATCACCGCCAGGTAACACGAACAAGAGACGCCAATAGGGGTGTACAGTACACTCCAAATTTATTATTACTCCAAAAGAAAGAAGGCAAAAAGGAAGACTAAGTTGCTAAAATCAAGTGCGTGTTTACAATGTAAGTAGGGTTATTATCCGCGCCACCTTCGGTTACCGACCACCTGGGGCATGGTTCAATTGAAGATAACAGCTATTCTACGGAATCTACTGAAACAATTAGCCGTATGTATTATTGATTGTTGTTATAGAATAGGAATTTACTAAAAAAAACGAGAAATTGTGCATTACTGCAGACGCCGGGAAAGAAGAGCTTGCCGGGTGAGTAGGTATAGACGGCCGACCGTAGGGAGATACGAAGCCGGCAAGCCCTTTTCACGGCCAGGCATGTATAGTGCTTTTCTCAAACATGCAATGAAATAAATAAATAAAAACTCTTCAAATCAAACTAATTTTCATGGCTCAATGGCGTGATGCTGAGCCTCAAATAATGGAATGTTAAATGACTTCCCGGCCTATGCCTTCAATTTCGTATGAAATTCCTTTACAGTTCTCTCGAGTTGATCCGCCCGAAACGTGATACTTTGAAGCCTGATATAACCCACGTAATGACGACATTTCATTGCATGATTGAGAAAATATGCTTTCAGTTCACCAACTCAGCTAACCGGCACATAAAATTAGGTGGTCACTAACCGGCGACATTTCGCCGGTCATTATCGTAGGTAGTGTCGGATAATGTAGCTTTGTACTCCTAGTGGTGTGTATAGTACGCCAAGGTATAAGTGAACTAACTAGAGTTTTTGTTGCGCAGAGCCTCAGACAAGAAGATCAAACTGGAGATAGCGCTGAAGGAAGCGACGGAGTTCCACGACGCCCTGCAGGCCTTCGTGGACTGGCTCACGGGCGCGGAGAAGACCCTCACGTCGGCCAAGCCCGTCTCCAGGGTCATGGAGACACTGCTCGGTGAGTTACTAGAATTAAATTGATGCCTTATAAAGCTTAAGAAACTACAAATCAAATACAACATTTATTCATTTTACTAGCGAGCAATAAAATGTATGCAAGAAAGATAAGCGCGTCGTCTCGTTCTATCGAACGGTGTCAGCCAGGGACGGATGCTCTATCTTGTCACTTATCGCGTGATAAGACCATCCATGCTACGCGGCCTGGAAAATATAAATCGAAAATAAACAATAAACTTAACTAGAAATGTTGATATCGGAATAGTAAGTTTTTAGCATTGCTCAAAAAGTTAGAAGGAAGGGCGGGGGCAGAGTTGGACTCCCGCGTTCTGTTTTTTTTTGTTTGATTTTCCATAAGCCCTTTTGCTCAGAGCTGAGAAGTTACGTCACAAGCTACGAACGATTTGACCAAAACTACGAATCTAGTTAGCACTGGTGCAAAAACAGCCTCTAGTTTTTGACGATGTTTCTATGAACTGTCATAACACAGTTTTTCCTGTAATTCTCTTCAGTCTATGAATAAATATCAACAACGGAACTATATCAGGAAATACCCAAATTTCGGAACCTACATCAATATGCTAACAAAGACATTTCCATCCACAGTCCAAATCGAGGAGCACAAATCGTTCCAAAAGGAGGTGGCCACGCACCGGGAGACGATGCTACACCTGGACAAGAAGGGCACGCACCTGAAGTACTTCAGCCAGAAGCAGGACGTGATCCTCATCAAGAACCTGCTGGTGTCGGTGCAGCATCGCTGGGAGCGCGTCGTGGCCAAGTGCGCCGAGAGGACACGCGCGCTGGACCACGGAGTCAAGGAGGCCAAAGAGTTCAACGACATGTGGTCAGTATGCCAGACGCCAGTCTTTCGTCACTGTACACTAAACACACAAAATGCAGCATTCAGGTTCTGTGAGCAGCCGGAAGAAACAGCCGTACACATCCTCTGCTCCTGTGGACCGTTGATGCGCAAATAAAGGATCTACTTATGTAGGAGCACATCATGCACCCAGAGGTCTACAACTATAATTACGGCCCAAAGAGCCTGGAAATTTCTAGAAGCAACGAGTGCAACCCATGAAACATATATGGCTGCCACAATTTCTGGTCGAAGCGGCATATAAAAGACCCACAACAAGACATTAATAATAATCCAGACTTTCCAAGACAAACCAGACATCCTTATCAAAAAGATTTCAGGGCTCAAATTTCTTATAAAGAACATCGCTGATCTGGCGCCCCCGCTGTAACCACCCATATAAATTAGAATTATTTATAAGTAGAATTATATAAGTACGAGGACACAGTAAACAACACCAAGGCGCTCACTGACTTCTTTCACTTTCTTATTTTTCACACAAATCACACTGGATGTCGACTTGCGGAAAATGCCCAGTATAACTAAGTAGACTTATTGTTTGAATCGTTATTGACTGTATGCTTGTCCTCGCAGGAACAACCTGATGAGCTGGCTGGACGACACGGACAAACAACTGGATGAGCTCAACGAGGAAAACACAGTCAACGACCCGGAAAAAATCAAGCAGAGGTGAGATTAATCTCAAACTAACTACATTTTCTAATACCTTTCTGACAATCTTGTACGTATTTTTACCACCATGCTACCCTCTTTGCTATCAATTTTGAATGTTCAATATGAATAGATTCTGGGTGTCCCTTGTTTTGTCGACAAACTTTTCATCGAATTTCATTTCATCGAAAACGTTTCAAGTAACATTTAGTTCACGAATTATTATTTGGTGTAATTTTATTTCATGACCAGATTATTCCAATTTTTATTATTTTATAGAATAACTGTTCAGGGAATATTATTTGGAAAATTATTCTTTTTGTATGAATTTTAAATGGCAGAATAACAAACCAACGAATTTCATTTGTTCGGAATTGTATTACAGCATTACAAAATAATCAAATCTAACTGATTACAGCGGTTTAACTAGGTTAGGACAGCCAGAAAAACGGCGGAGCCCCCCGCAGTAAAAAAAACAAACAACCGTAACAATTGTATTATAAATAGGTTAGGTTAGGGTTCACTTGTGTCCCTCAGAGCGGAAATAGGCACCCCGCGAAGCGGGGTGACGTCGACACGCTGGCGGTTAGGTTAGGTTAAAATTCTGTACTTTGGAAGGCACGCTAAGCAGTTGATCCCGGCTGCTGTCTATGACAGTAGTCGTTAAGCCGAGTTAGAGGCCTTTAGGCGGCTTAAGGACCTCTGAAAGTCGAGTTGCCAACTCACTCGACACAGGGGGGACCACTGTCACTCGCGTCCGCAGGAGCTACCACAACCCTGCACGTGTCCCCTGGGTGGTACTAAAGCCATTGCATTGCGTTCTGTTCTCAACATAATGCCATAGATAACTGTGTAATGCCAACTATTTATCTTAAATTTAAATAAGTAATAAGCCTTGTAATAATTTGTATGTTAATTAAAAATATTTGGAACAATAAATCACAAAACGTTTTCCATGACATAATACAACTATTGAATGAATCATCCGACGAGTAAAAATACACGATTTACAATTCCTTGTAATGACCATTCCACGAAATGAATTTTCGACGAAATGAAAATACATGAAGCGTTGACTTTGAAGTGAAATTCGACGAAGTGAGTGTCGACAATTTGATGATAAACCATAGATTCTTCTCAAACATGCAATGAAATGCCGTCATTACATGCGTTATAACAGGCTTCAAAGTATCATGTTTCGGGCGGAACAACTCGAGAGAACTGTAAAGGAATTTCATACGAAATTGAAGGCCTAGGCCGGGAAGTAATTTTTTTTTAATTTTCACTCCACTATTTGTGGCACAGCATCACGGCGTTTAGCCATGATAATTGGTTTGATTTCTTGGAATTTTTATTTATTTATTTCATTGCATGTTTGAGAAAAGCACTATACATATGCCTCGGCGTGAAAACGGATTCCCGGCCTCGTATCTCTATACCTACTTGGCCGGAAATCCGTGTTTTCCCGGCCTCTGATGTAATGTACTATTACTAATATAACGTAAGATAGAGGAACAGTAGACCTAAGATCGTTGCCATTTAATCGCATGACATCGTTGTGGATAAGTGGTAAAATGGCATTTATGTTTCGCGCGGAAGCTACTTAAACCATTATTGTTACATTAATCAGAGTTCAATATACTCGTACCGAGGGATCCTTAGCTCGTTTGAAAGACCCTTCGAAAGGTTGACCTTAGCACAGCAGTACGCCCTTTCCAACCACATTATTTATTTATTTAAATCTTTATTTCAGATATACAATCCATATTTTGTTAATGAAGACTTAAAACTAGTGATAGTAAATAATATCATCATCATATCAGCCGAAAGACGTCCACTGCTGGACATAGGCCTCCCCTAAAGAGTGCCAAAATGACCGGTCCTGCGCCACCCGCATCCAGCAGACATAATAATACTAAATAAATCTAACTTATTTCCTATGTAATAGAAAGCTCTTTGTCATCCTTATCCAGTGAGCCAAAATTGGACTATCATATCGGCCCGCAATCACTCCCAGAATGCTGTTGGAGCTGCCCCTCAGTCGACCCATCATCGAGACGACATTTTTCCGTATAATGGCGTAAAAATCGTTCGTATGGGCCTCGGCGAACATACGCGATGTACTACACCAAGTGGGCAACCCCAACAACATTCTGAGTGCGTTATTGTGCTGCACGCGTTGGGCATTAAATGCTCTTTTCATGTACTTCACCCACAGGCTTAACCTTGCTTCTCTCTGCAGACTGTCGAAACACCGCGAGTTCCAGAAGGCGCTCGCGGCCAAGCAACCCGTGTATGACCACACGCAGAAGGTGGGCAAGACCCTCAAGGACAAGGCTCCCAAGGCCGACGAGCCTGCCCTGCGCACCATGCTGCAAGACCTCAAGGCCAAGTGGACCACCGTGTGCTCCAAGGCTGTCGACAGGTAACACTGCTTGAAGCCAACAAGGTTCTGCGGACCTTGATTCGGACGGATCGTGTAGACAGATGTTTCCAGCAAAATGTTGTTTGACCTTTGGACGCCCTTGGTCGTCGAGCGCTCGCTAGCGCCCGCGAGTCGTGTCGCGTGGTCGGCCGACCGCTTGGCCAGAACACTCTCGACGAGCCACCGACGAAAGT
The DNA here is from genome assembly GCA_963854355.1 of Epinotia brunnichana. Lineage (NCBI taxonomy): Eukaryota > Metazoa > Arthropoda > Insecta > Lepidoptera > Tortricidae > Epinotia > Epinotia brunnichana. Next base: position 5,716,352 of record OY977956.1, read on the forward strand.
CGCGCTGTCGGAGGCCTGTTGGTGACCGTCTAACAGGTGCTTAACTGAACGGGCGGTCATTATCATCATCATCATATCAGCCGAAAGACGTCCACTGCTGGACATCGGCCTCCCCCAAAGAGTGTCAACATGACCGGCCCGCGCGGTCGTTCCACAGGAATTTCCCCCACGAACACTCCGGCTGAGGAATGAAATCCCTGTCGTAGATTTTCCGAGAGTCTGTATGGGGTTCTTCAAAGAATGAGATGAATTTTATAGGACAGGGAGGGTCATATACTTAAAAAATGGGATGTTTTACTCGAAGACTTTTTTTAGGGTTCCGTAGCCAAATGGCAAAAAACGGAACCCTTATAGATTCGTCATGTCTGTCTGTATGTCCGTCCGTATGTCACAGCCACTTTTTTCCGAAACTATAAGAGCTATACTGTTGAAACTTGGAAAGTAGATGTGTTTTGTGAACCGCATTAAGATTTTCACACAAAAATCGAAAAAAAAAACATTAAGTTTTAGGGGTTCCCCATACACAGAACTTTAACAACATGTTTTTCAATCGTTGAGAAAAGCAAAACTTATGAGGAAATGAAAGGTCTCGCGTTCCTATTGTTTGCCTGCACAAAACAAATAGGAAGCTCCTATTTTTTTTGTTCCAACAACCTTTACATAATGTTATGTCCTCACACTGCCACATAAACCTGTCTAACATCGTGCATCTCCACCAGGCAACGCAAGCTGGAGGAAGCCCTGCTGTACTCGGGACAGTTCAAGGACGCCATGTCGGCGCTGCTGGAGTGGCTGAAGAAGCAGCAGTCGAAGCTGGCGGCCGACGCGCCGGTGCACGGAGACCTGGATACTGTCATGGCGCTCATTGAGCAACACAAGGTAAATACTACTTAATTGTCAGGGGTTATGGTTTCAATTAGATTGGACATCTGATAGGAGAATTAACTTAGGGTTTCAATTCGATTGGACATTTGATAGGAGAATTAACTTAGGGTTTCAATTAGATTGTACATTTGATAGGAGAATTAACTTAGGGTTTCAATTAGATTGGGCATCTGATAGGAGAATTAACTTAGGGTTTCAATTAGATTGGACATTTGATAGGAGAATTAACTTAGGGTTTCAATTAGATTGGACATTTGATAGGAGAATCAACTTAGGGTTTCAATTAGATTGGACATCTGATAGGAGAATTAACTTAGAGTTTCAATTATATTGGACATCTGATAGGAGAATTAACTTAGGGTTTCAATTCGATTGGACATTTGATAGGAGAATTAACTTAGGGTTTCAATTAGATTGGACATTTGATAGGAGAATTAACTTAGGGTTTCAATTAGATTGGACAAATAGGAGAATTAACTTAGGGTTTCAATTAGATTGGACATTTGATAGGAGAATAAACTTAGGGTTTCAATTAGATTGGACATCTGATAGGAGAATTAACTTAGGGTTTCAATTAGATTGGACATCTGACAGGAGAATTAACTTAGACATCTGATAAGAGCATTAACTTAAGGTTTCAATTAGATTGGACATCTGATAGGAGAATTAACTAGATTACTGATATTTTGATTTGATTGCTTCACATACAAATGTGACGAATTAATTATATCACGAGTAAGTTTTATTTAGACTACAACCTCTAACCGTCCAAAAGCCTTTTAAAATGCATCCTCGTATTCAATGCAATTTGATGTCATTCTATATTGGAACAGCATTGCATATGTTTTGCTTAATTTTATGTTAAACGAAATATGAAATATGTAAGTGAAGAAAATGAGACGTCGCAAATGTGTATTATAAATATATAATTATTTTCAGCAATTCGAGGAAGATTTACACTCTCGAGAACAACAAATGCAGTCTGTACTGAAGACCGGCAAAGAATTGGAAGCCACGGTATGACATTAAAACGATATTCGTATATTTAAGTAGCACGCAATTGATTTCGTAAATCTTGAAAAGATCACTTTTTCATTGCCTTTCAGTTTGATAAAAACGTATTTAAAATTGCATTCCTGCAACCTAAAATTATGATCCTAATATTACACCCGATCAATGAATGAACAGATGTAGTGCATAATGGTTTCCCATCGTTTTTTCACGGAAACATACACCGAACGTGTCTTGCTATTTCAGTCGGCCACGGTACAAAAAGTACTGAGGTTGACTGATGTAGCATGACAAATATGAACATTTCCAAAAAAATACGATGGAAAATGATCATTCACTACATCTGTACCTCAATCTCATTGCAAGTAATATTGTCGTAACGTGAAACTTGCAATGCAGAATTATTTCAGCGCATACAAAAGGAAACTTTAACGTTATACTAATAGAGTTGTTAATGTCAGGTGCCTCGTGAGGATGCCACCAGCATCCGCCAACAGTGCAGCGAGCTGAAGCAGGCTTGGGACTCCGTGCAGGGCCTCAGTGAGAAGAAGGCGCAGCGACTAGAGTCCGCTCTCAAAGAGGTAACATTAACAATACTTACTAACCGACCTTTAACGACCTCTTTAGCCTAGTTGGTAGTGACCCTGCCTACGAAGCCGGAGGTCCTGGGTTCGAATCCCGGTAAGGGCATTTATTTGTGTGATGAGCACGAATATTTGTTCCTGAGTCATGGATGTTTTCTATGTATCTAAGTATTTATTTCTCTATTTATTAAGTAGTATGTTTATCTTCGTCTAGTATCCATAGTACAAGCTTTGCTTAATTTGGGACTAGGTCGATTTGTGTAAGATTGTCCCCAAATATTTATTATTATTATTTATTTTCGTTCGAGTGGCGACCACGTACCGGCTTGCGCGGCGTGGGTAGGCCTCCCACATGGTGGACTGATGACCTGGTAAAGGTCGCGGGAGTCCGCTGGATGCGGGTGGCGCAGGACCGGTCACATTGGAACTCTTTGTGGGAGGCCTATGTCCAGCAGTGGACGTCTTTCAGCTGATATGATGATGCTGATTTATTTATTTATTTCTATTCCAGGCGGAAAAACTCCACAAATCAGTGAACATGCTACTGGAGTGGCTGTCTGACGCGGAGACCAAGCTTCGGTTCTCCGGCCAGCTGCCGGAGGGGGAGCTGGACACGCAGCAGCAGATCAGAGACCACGAGAGATTCGTGAGGGAGCTGAAGGAGAAGCAGAGGGACAAGGACGACACGATCACGCTGGCCCACTCCATCCTGGGCAAGGCGCATCCGGACGCGGTCATGGTCATCAAGCACTGGATCACTATCATACAGAGCCGGTGGGATGAGGTCAGTACATGGCTCGATTTTTTTTGACGTAATTATCATAGGCCTTTCAGTCTATTACAGACCATAAAAGCGGCCAAGTGCGAGTCGGACTCGCACATGAAGGGTTCCGTTAAATAAATTGCTTTTTACGATTTATGACGTATTAAAAAAAACTACTTACTAGATCTCGTTCAAACCAATTTTCGTTGGAAGTTTGCGTGGTAATGTTACATTTTTTTTTTTTTAGTTTTATCATTCTCTTATTTTAGAAGTTACAGGGGACACATTTTACCACTTTGGAAGTGTCTCTCGCGCAAACTATTCAGTTTAGAAAAAAATGATGTTAGAAACCTCAATATCATTTTTGAAGACCTATCCATAGATTCAATTCTTAGTATGGGGAACCCCAAAGTTTATTGTTTTTTTTTTCTATTTTTGTGTGAAAATCTTAATGCGGTTTACAGAATACATCTACTTACCAAGTTTCAACAGTATAGCTCTTATAGTTTCGGAAAAAAGTGGCTGTGACATACGGACGGACAGACATACAGACAGACAGACATGACGAATCTATAAGGGTTCCGTTTTTTGCCATTTGGCTACGGAACCCTAAAAAACAATGTTAAGGGGAGAGACAACGTCTCTTATGCTGACGACGCTTTATCCTAGTTGGTAGTGACCCTGCCTACGAAGCGAGAGGTCCTGGGTTCGAATCCCCGTAAGGGCATTTATTTGTGTGATGAGCACGAATATTTGTTCCTGAGTCATGGATGTTTTCTATGTATTTAAGTATTTATTTCTCTATAAAAGTATTTATATCGTCGTCTAGTTCCCATAGTACACGCTTTGCTTAGTTTGGGACTAGGTCGATTTGTGTAAGATTGTCCGCAAATATTTATTTATTTATGGCTAAATAAGCCGATACGGGAGCGGCACGCACGACCGCAAGTCATGCAAATGAACCTTGGTCGCGGGGAACAGGTGCTATGCTGGTGCCTCTTGGATCGCTTATTCACGAGAATTCTATACCAGTCTTCCTCATGAGTTGTACGCCCTTCCAACGTCAATTTACGCCATTTGTCCCTGTCACCAGCTAGCTCCTTCTCCTCCTGACGTGATAACGTCTTATAAATCGATAAACACCGGCAGCAAAAAGTATGATTCATTGTCCCGCTCCGCCTGAGCCGAGCGGTCGGCTTTATGACGTTATCACGTAAAATTATCGTCCTTAAACCGACTTTATTGACAACCAATTTGTATTGAGCTACTTACACAAAGACATAAAAGCAGAAAAAGCCCTATTGGTACAGTCGCCATCGGAGCAAACAAGCACGTCACAAACATCGGAACACACCTCTATTTTCAAGGCATTAGGGTGCATGTGCCGATATTTTTGAACACCTATAGTGTACCTATGTATGTGATGGCGACTGTACACCAATTATCTTTTCTCTAAAGTAGTAGAAAAAAATATTGCTTTCACCTTGATTTCCGAATACCTTGATTTATTGCATTTCGCTCACTATCTAAAAACGTCCTCTTATTAATCAAATCAGTTCTTATCACAAGATAATTGGTTTATAAGTCGCAATTTCCTCACTAATGTTATATTTATTTAATGGGCAAGTTATTGTTTGTGTTGTGAAAAATGGGTGAATATATGAAATCCCGTAAAACGATGGTGTCTATCATGCCCGTGATACGGATATTTAGCAGGGTCACTCCGGGACAGGTAAATAACTAATGTAGTTAAAGTTAACCTGATTGACAATATTCAGCTGACTCTTAACAGGTATATTGATAGTTGTCCTGTGTCGAACCAATGTCTATTTGAACTTTGGAGTGTTCGAGTTGAAAATTAAAACAAATTACTTCGTTTTACGACAGAAACTCCAGTAACTAATCGATACATTTTATTATTAGTGTTTTCATTTTATAATTGTATTATATGATTTGTATGTATGTTAGTATTTAAGGTATACATAACTATGGGCATTAGATGCTAGAAATAAATGGTTGTTATATTTATGATTACTATATTGATTGGAAAGACGGATTCGACGGTCCACCTCATCTCTATGCATTTGAACAAGCGTTTAAGCTTTCGTATGCTTAAGCACTGAACTATCTTCTTTCGGCAATGTCAGTGTCATAGCATACGAAAGTTATAGATGGAAGCAGTGTCTAACGTTGTGAAACTCCTGGGTTTCCTAAGCCTATATTCAGCCTTGATGGATGACATTATGTTGTTTGTCTCCAGGTGTGGCAGTGGGCGATGCAGCGCGGCGGCAAGCTGGAAGCGCACATGCAGAGCCTGAAGGACCTGGACTCTGTGCTGGAGGAGCTGCTGCAATGGCTGATGGGGCTCGAGAACACGCTGCTCTGTGAGTATACTGCTGGAAGTGTAGTGATATCCAGAAACAGTCTAATTAACTAATCTAATATGTCGTTAGGTCAACCAGGCTTCTGGTTGATGGTCTAACTCTGGCCAATTAACTTTGATGTTTTCTAACATCAATTGATATATCGTTTTCTCAAACATGCAATGAAATGTCGTCATTCCGTGCGTTATAACAGGCTTCAAAGTATCACGTTTCGGACGGAACAATTTGATACAACTACAAAAGGAATTTCATACGAAATTGAAGGCGTAGGCCGGGAAGTATTTTTTTTTTAATTTGCATTGAAGTTTTTTTTTTTTTATTTCATTGCATGTTTGAGAAAAGCTCTTTACATGCCTGGCCGTGAAAAGGGCTTGCCGGCTTCGTATCACTATCTGGCCTCCCTACGGTCAGCCGTCTGTACCTACTCACCCGGCAAGCCCTTCTTTCCCGGCGTCTGCAGTAATGTACTATTCCTCCCCTTCTTATATATACTTACATAGACAAATATTTTAATAATATGTATTTTGCAATAGCTTTGGAAGCGGAACCCCTGCCGGAATCCATCGAGCTGCTGGAAGGCCTCATCGAGGACCACAAGGAGCTCATGGAGCACACGCAGAAGAGACAGAACGAGGTCGACCGCGTCTGCAAGGCGTACCAGGTACGTTGGAGAATGGTAACTAGGACGTACAGGATAGGGTGTACTTTAAACCAAAGCGTAACCTTGTTTTCACAGGCTACCTGATCTTAATTTTTGTTCTGCAATTTCGCCTTAGTGAATCGCTAACATCGACTGTTTTAAGTACAACGCGATGTCTAACAAAACAATTGAAATAAACAATTGACGACCGTTTTCGCCTAGTTGGTAGTGACCCTGCCTACGAAGCAGGAGGTCCTGGGTTCGAATCCCGGTAAGGGCGTTTATTTGTGTGATGAGCACGAATATATGTTCCTGAGTCATGGATGTTTTCTATGTATTTATTTATCTATATAAGTAAGTATGTATATCGTCGTCTAGTACCCATAGTACCATCAGCCAAAAAAGCGGTCTACCACTTTTGGACCTTATTTTAGATGCAATAAAGTTTCTTGGCTGACTGTACAAGCTTTGCTTAGTTTGGGAATTTTGTTTAAGATCGTCCAAAATATTTTTTTATTTCAGGTGAAGAGCCAAAGCCAAGGAAGGGAGTCGACGCCGCGCAAGGTGTCGGCAAAAACCGCCGTCAAGGGTGCTCCGGGGTTCGTATATAAAGAGAGCTTTTACTAGAGAGGCTCTAGTATACGTTTTATCGTTACAATACGTTTACAAACGCGTTTGCGTTTAGTTCCAATTTGTATGGCAACGCGAACAGCGCCTCTGGTGGTAACTATTAGGAACTACGCTTATATTTATCGATAAAACTTGTACTAGAACTACTGACCAGACCACCAGTGGACTCTTCTTCTAAACCCAATGACTGACCTCATCGTCTCTAGCGTCCTTTTAAAAGGCATACTCTTCAATTGAACTTATATCATTCTTAATTGGAACTAAGATAGGGTAAATCGCCATTCATCTATAATAGAATTCAATTTAGTATAACGTGGCCAGTAATTGAAACCTTATACTAAAATTAATTCTATTATAGGTGAATAGAGTTCATTTTTAGTATGACGTGGCCAGTTATTCAAATTCATTCAAAATTTTATTTATTCAGATAACATGATCCATTTTGTTAGTAAAACATTACAATTACAGCTATGTGTTAGTATTGGATTAGATACATTAAAACACATTAAGATACATTCAAAACTTAAATTCTAAATTCGATTTGACAGTTTTAATCAAACCGAATTGTATTGGGCACTCAAAACAGCCGGCTATCATTTTAAGGGAGGCATTGTTGCTGCCTCTATTGAACGGTTACTGGCGATTTTCCCTACATTTGTTTTGTTTAGTTCTATTTCAAAACGAAACAACTACATTTCCTATTGCAATTGATTTAAATTTCATTGGCATTTGTTCTAGTATGAGAGGTTAAAGTTTATTTACATTTTAAACGCGCAACAATTTATAGATTAGCAATTGACGTTTGAATGTCTCTTTCTGTTAATTAAATTGTGAGAGAGACGTACTTACAGTCAACCAATTTTATTCCTAGGCCACCGTAGAACCCTGTCATTTTAACTGCTACATCATCAGATCATCACCATCATCGTCATAAGGCCTTAAGCATCTTGACAGATGATTTGAAAATATAACTCTTTTCTTACAAAGTCCACTGGTGTTTCGTCAATTTTGCGTTTCTGTACTGTCAATTTATGTTCCATAATTTCATTTGTCGTTCCGTCTCTTTCACGTTCACGCACGCCGCCATTGTGACGTCATTGCATGGTGTGGCTTCACGCGTATGTGTACACACACACACACACACACACAGACGAGGCTCTCAGCACGATCTCAACAGGGAGCGATCAGTGTCGCCTGATTATTACGGATCTAGGCGTTACAGGTGTGTTTTGATTTTTTTTTTATTTTTCTGTGACTTAAGGACCTTCTACAAGGTGCAACAACTCGTATGCGATTTTCATACTAACTGTTAGCGGCATTTCCGAACGCGCCTAATTAATATGGGCAGGTTGGCAACACTGGGAGCATCGTTGCCGCCCGTGCTGGCTTAAAGGACTTGTGTCCAGGCCATAAAAATCCAAAAAAAAATGCCGTCTTGCTTGGATGTCTAAGGATCGATGGCTTGTAATTTATTGTGAAATATAGTCATTCATAATCTAAGGAACCAGTGTTTTTTAGTTTTAACTGACTTCAAATCAGTAGCCAAATTGCTTCAAGTTTGCCTATAAAAATCAATCATTCCCTATTTTCCTACCCTTAAGGTTGGTATGTATATACTCGACTTGAGAACCTCCGTTTTTTTCGTCGGTTGAAAATATTAGCAGAATACGATGAATTCAATCAAACCCTGCAATGAAATAAAACTCGCACGCGAGTGGTTGCACCATGTGAATGGCCCTTACATTTTTTACGGTCTTATTCATGAACGTTCATCAAGCTTATCTTAACTAAAATGCTGTTAAAATTCGACCGAAGTTTGACCTTTGTGTTGGAGAGAAAGGGACAAAACGCAATTTAGTTTTTGCTAAGTTTTATGAATAAGGAGGCCGTTTTGTGATTCCTTTAATTTACTCGTTTTTTTTTAATGATTCCCCTTTAATGATTTTTTGAGTTTTTTTTAAACCTTTTCTCATATTGTGATTTTTCATGGTGTAAATAACAATCATGTGCTTGATGTCATTATTTCTTCGTCAGAGAATGACAGAACGATATCTGAGTGCCCAGAGTCAACTCATAAAAAATGTCTGATAATATGTACAAGGAGTTTCCATATCAATAGTCCTATATTTATCAGTTATTTTTTGTATGAAATAGGCTCTAGTCCAACGGTGCCGGTTAATGCACGACCCAATAATTGGCGTCCACTATATCCTTGTCTCTTTTTAACTCATGCAAAAAAAGATAGAGAGTTAGATGGACGCGTGCTATCGGGCCGTACATTAACCGCCATCAGTCCAACAGAATGTTTGTCATTAACTGACGTGGAAACCACGCAACCTAACGTCGTCTCGCTTTAACACACATAAATGTCGCTTTCTGTCTCATCTCGTCACGCTGGGGCAGGTCCCGGATTCACCCTCGAAGTAGGAGAGGAAGGTTTGATTTGTTTTTATGTTTTTTGTAGTTTTCTAGAACTGTTGTGTATATTTTGTATTTGGATGGCTTTGGTAGTTCTCATAAGTTCCACTATTTTAGTTTAATTTCTATTTGTTTTTTTTTTTTGAGATTAATTTTTTTGTTTTTATGGCTTGCATTATGCAGGTTTGGATATATTAGGTAATTATCTACATGGCATATGTTCATTTTATACACGCATACTATTTGAGTTACAGTAAATCCATATATTAATTTTTTTTTTCTAGTCAATCTATAATTATTTAAATTGCCTCTCTCATCTTCACTGGGTGATATTTTACACAATATTATGCTTTTTGGGTTTGCTTGTAAACAAAGCTTTATCTTCAGTATTTTTGGCTTTTTGCATGTTGAGAGAAAATAAGGCTGTCGATCACACAATGAAAAACTAACACTAAAATTAAAAAAATATATTACTTAAAAAATATGATGAAACTCTTGCGCCAAAACTAATTTTCAATACACTGCATACTACAATTTCTTACACGGTTGAGGAGCAAAATCACGGTAAAGAAAACTATAACTCTTCACTTTCTACATAACACTAAACTAACCCGCTGTACTGTCGCCATCACATACATCGGTACACTATAGGTGTTCAAAAATATCGGCACATGCACCCTAATGCCTTGAAAATAGAGGTGTGTTCCGATGTTTGTGACGTCCTTGTTTGCTCCGATGTATGTGATGGCGACTGGACCTACCACCCGCGCCCACTCCACTCACGACTAACGAAAATGTTGTCCTAACACGCATCCATTTTGAACTGTAAGCAGTAGGTACCTTATTTGTGTCCTTTTATCGATAAAAAAAAAATATATTACGTTCCTAGAAATCTAATATTTAAAAGCCTAAGTATGCCAGTCTTATCAAAAGACTTTTTCATCACACTTGCTCATAAATGGTGTTATTCCTTGCCTGTATACAGAAGGACAATGGCCTAAATTGTTCCCGCGGGAAATAATGGCCCATGGGAAGTAATGAGCTTGTGTGTGATCTGATTGGTTAAGCAAATCTGGACGGCAAGAATTCTGTAATTGGTTGAAATATTGAAGCTCCGCCCTCCACTCACACTGATCTAAAAGTAAAGTTGTCAATTTCGTCAACATTTGATTGATGCGCTTGTATAAAACATAGGTTTTTCTGTCTTTTGTAGTTATTTATTTCCTCGCAAATGTGATGAAAAACATTGTGTATAACACGGGCGTAAGAATATTGCAAACTCGAATCATCAAAAGCCCTCCGCCTTACGGCGTCGGGCTCCTGATAGCCTCTCGTTTGCAATATTCCTCATACGCCCCTTGTTAAACAATGTACTATTACTATGGCGGCAAACTTGAAAACAAAACGTCAGGCGCTCCAAGTATATCGGATGATCATTTAACTTGTCTATGGGACATCTGTGTCTGAGATTTCTTGTTGGTCCCGTTTTAAAAATCGTACACATATACAAATCATGTTTAGATGTGTACTGTTGTAAAATCAGTATTTGGAAGGATATTGTTCAAGGTATCAAACATTAAGATCCTTGTTTTTTGTGAACCTGCAAAAAATCTAATGATAATTTAAATAGTTGCAAGAAAATATTTAATTATTTTAGTTTTTACTCTTGGACATTATCATGTCCACAGATTTGTTAATATCAGTGTCCCGCCACAAATATACGAGTTACATTTACAAGTCTGAGCAGGAAACACAGATCAAATGGCCAGTCGCTATTGGTCAAGCGCGGCTGTTATACATATAATTTACTTTAAAAACAAACCTTTAACCGACTTCAAATCAGTAGTCAAATTGCTTCAAGTTTGCCTATACAATTTGAGATTTCCCTCGATTTCTCCAGGATCCCATCATCAGAACTGGATTTTGGTGACAACGGGGCCAATCTGAAAGTATATGCTTTCAAACAAAGAAATAATTTTTCAAATCGGTTCATAAATTACCGAGTTATCGCGTAACAAACACACAAAAAAAAAATATACAGTAGAATTGAGAACCTCCTTTTTTGAAGTCGGTTAATAAAATTGCAACTCATAGCTTCCTAAAATGAGTACACAGTAGGTATACCTACATCGGAGCAAACAAGCACGTCACAAACATCGGAACACACCTCTATTTTCAAGTCATTACGGTGCATGTGCCGATATTTTTGAACACCTATAGTGTACCTATGTATGTGATGGCGACTGTACTCAAACCACTCTGTATATAATAAACGATAGATAAGGGACACAATAAGGTACACAGGCCGTAGCGTGTGTGTTGTCGTTACAATGATGCGTGTGTTCAGTCGCGTGAGCCCGGGGCGCGACACGCCCGACCGCCTGCCGCACTACGGACCCAGGTTCCCGCCGAGGGGCAGGTACGTACACACATACATACACACACACATACACACACACACACACACACATGAGGATACCAGGCAACATGACATAAATCTTTACCTCGTAGGTACAGACGATGTCAAAGACATGTGTACATTTCTCACCTTACAACAAACTCGGCAGCTGCACTGTTCCTTCTGAACCTCGCAGCGCACACTGGAACTCTATCAGCGACATCGATACGACATGATTTTTTTCCCCATAATATATGACTTTTCAAATTTAATGATGATTTAAAATATGTTTGGCCAATTTTATTTCTGAGTATATGGAAGTATCTGTGTATAAATAAGATTTAATTTGGTTTATATAAAAGTTCTGTTAAAGTTGTGCTTAAAATAGTACGGATGGTCAAATGGACAGATTTTACGAGTTCATACTGTAATTAGGAACAATGTATGAACTTATAAAAGTGTTTGAACGGCCTCCGTAGCCCAGTGACTCTGCCTACGAAGCTGGAGGTCCCGGGTTCGAATCCCGGTCAGGGCATTTATTTGTGTATTTATCACGAATATTTGTTCCTGAGTTATGGATGTTATGTATATAAGTATCTATATGTATGTATCTATTATATATATCATCGCCTAGTACCCACAACACAAGCCTTACTGAGCTTACCGTGGGCCTAGGTTGATTTGTGTAAGATTGTCCCGTAATATTTATTTATTATTTATTAAAGTCTAAATTTTACATAAGCTCTTTTGTACTATATTAAATACTGTTTAAACACGGTTACATCCGTATAATCAGAAACAAAATTAATCAAACACATTATAAATTATCATCAGAAAAGTCATATTTGTATGCAACTGTATGGGGGAAAAATCATGTTCTTAATTATCTGGCCATGACCGGCATACGATAAATAAATAAATAACCTTACCACAAATAAGCAAGGTGCAACAGAGTAAGATATTTTATGCTCCAATAAGTCCTCATAATATATTTAATTAGGAGTACACACACACACATGAGGATACCAGGAAACATGGCAGTAAGCTTTACCTCGGTACAGACGATGTCAAAGACATGTGTACATTTCTCGCCCTACCACAAAGATGCAAGGTGCAAAAGAGTAAGAAAATGTATGCTTCAAGTCCATTAGGAGTATGCTGGTAGTTTGTGACGTTGCGATAACAATCTGCAACTATGTATAGCTAATTGAGAGTTTGGTTTTCTACATCAAAGTAATTCAATAATTTAAATGTGTAGATAACACTAAATTTACATAAGTTTTGTTGTAGCTTATGCCCTAATCCCCTTTGTTGACCGGATAAAGGAACTACCATATATCGTTTGTTTTCATATCTAACATACCTACTACTTCAAACATAAATAAAATTATACACCGTTAAACCTAAAAAATCGTAAATGGTAATCTTAAATTTATTTGCGAAACCAAGACCAACTATTTAGAGATTTTATTTCAAAGCCTTCGCCGCGGGGATTAGTGATCGAGTCATTTGATCAAAATACGCTTGGGTTCTACCTTGTGCGGCGTTTACATGTTTTTTTGTTATCTTTAATCTTTATACACAAATCGACCAAGTCTCAAACTAAGCAATGCTTCTATTATTGGTACTAGGCGACGATAGGGGTACTTAAAATGTCGATAAATAAAGACTTAAATATAGAAATCATCCAAAACTCAGGAACAAAGTGAAGGGTACACGGAAAGAACATGTCTAGTCACTTTTTTTTTCAAAATGAGATTTTAATCTCAATGTTGTTCTCGTTATGAATTACGTGACATTCAAATCTCATTTTTAAAAAAAAGTGACTTAACATATTCTTCCCGTGGACCCTTCAAGTATTCGTGCTCAATAGAGAAATAAGTGTCTTGCCGGGATCAAACTCGGGACCTCCGGCAAGCCTGCGGGACGTAGCTATACGGTAGCATGAGTACCGTGCTTCCTCTAACGCATAACAGCCCCCAGGTTTTCGAAGTTCCAACATGTAAATGCCGCATTATACATATCATGTGTACAGACTTCGCTGCTATGCATTATTTGAGTTTAGCATTTTTGCCATGTTTAATTTTTGATATATTTTGCACGTTCAACATACAAAGTTATTCGTATTCTGGAGAATTCTTGGTCAGGTAATTTTTACACTGTTTCAATATAATCCCTTTCCAGATCTTTGTGAGCCATGCAAATTAGTCGAAATGTTTTTGTAATTTTCATGTAAAAAACTTGTTTCTATATAATCACTTGCTCAACAATCCGTTGCTCAACAGTCCAAACTTTCTCATTCTCTGAGTCGTCAATAAAATCTTCCAAAAGCCCTAACTCCAGTATCCAAACTAAAAGCAACCCTATGTCCATGCAGCAAGGGCGCCGAGCCGGAGTTCCGTTCGCCGCGCGTACGCCAGCTGTGGGACAAGTGGCGTACAGTGTGGCTGCTGGCGTGGGAACGCCAGCGGCGCCTGCACGAGCGCCTGGCGCACCTCAAGGAGCTGCAGCGAGTCTCCAACTTCAGCTGGGACGACTGGAGGAAGCGGGTACGTGTGTTACAACTGGCGTACAGTGTGGCTGCTGGCGTACAGTGTGGCTGCTGGCGTGGGAACGCCAGCGGCGCCTGCACGAGCGCCTGGCGCACCTCAAGGAGCTGCAGCGAGTCTCCAACTTCAGCTGGGACGACTGGAGGAAGCGGGTACGTGTGTTACAACTGGCGTACAGTGTGGCTGCTGGCGTACAGTGTGGCTGCTGGCGTGGGAACGCCAGCGGCGCCTGCACGAGCGCCTGGCGCACCTCAAGGAGCTGCAGCGAGTCTCCAACTTCAGCTGGGACGACTGGAGGAAGCGGGTACGTGTGTTACAACTGGCGTACAGTGTGGCTGCTGGCGTACAGTGTGGCTGCTGGCGTGGGAGCGGCAGCGGCGCCTGCACGAGCGCCTGGCGCACCTCAAGGAGCTGCAGCGAGTCTCCAACTTCAGCTGGGACGACTGGAGGAAGCGGGTACGTGTGTTACAACTGGCGTACAGTGTGGCTGCTGGCGTACAGTGTGGCTGCTGGCGTGGGAGCGGCAGCGGCGCCTGCACGAGCGCCTGGCGCACCTCAAGGAGCTGCAGCGAGTCTCCAACTTCAGCTGGGACGACTGGAGGAAGCGGGTACGTGTGTTACAACTGGCGTACAGTGTGGCTGCTGGCGTACAGTGTGGCTGCTGGCGTGGGAGCGGCAGCGGCGCCTGCACGAGCGCCTGGCGCACCTCAAGGAGCTGCAGCGAGTCTCCAACTTCAGCTGGGACGACTGGAGGAAGCGGGTACGTGTGTTACAACTGGCGTACAGTGTGGCTGCTGGCGTACAGTGTGGCTGCTGGCGTGGGAGCGGCAGCGGCGCCTGCACGAGCGCCTGGCGCACCTCAAGGAGCTGCAGCGAGTCTCCAACTTCAGCTGGGACGACTGGAGGAAGCGGGTACGTGTGTTACAACTGGCGTACAACAAATACTGGCTACTTCACCATATGAAAATTTTAAAAATGAATGCCTCCCCCAAAGAGTGCCATAATGCTCGGTCCACCGCCACCCGCATTTACCGGACGCTTGAGACCTTTCCAGATAGCTCGCATTCGATTGCTTGGTGTATGAACCATAGCTGTGGCTCAACTGCCACAGCTTATTCAAAGGGGCTTACGATCCGCGATAATGTTTAAGCACGGAGATATTCGTACATATTTATATCTTTCAAAGACAATATAATGCATGCATGAGACAGATCACTAGCGGATACAGAGGGAGAGCTTTTGGGAGCAAAAGCAGCCGAGTCCTTACTAAAACCGAGCCCTCAGCTGGGTCAGGCCTCTCCCCTTGTCCAAACCAAAATCCCACCACTGAGACAGAGGCTACTGATGCTAACAGCAGCAGGTTCTTCAGCAGAAAAAACGTAAAAAGTGAAAAAAACCATGAAAGAAAACACATTACGAGATAACAATTTGCTGTAATTAAAAAGACAACTCTCAGCTTTGTTGGTTTTTGGTCCACGTTCCAAACAAAGCCCATGGTGCTTTGCATAAACGAAATTGTATCTTAAACGTGTAATATTAACGTCTATTTTCCCCCGCAGTTCCTCAAGTTCATGAACCACAAGAAGTCCCGGCTGACGGACCTGTTCCGCAAGATGGACAAGGAGAACAACGGCCTCATACAGCGGAACGAGTTCATCGACGGCATCATCAACACCAGTGAGTGCATCATCACCTATTATCATTATCACATAGTACAGTCGGCCAAAAATGTGGTCTACCACACTACGGTCGAGGTTCATTTGAACGTCATGAAACAACAAGGTCGGTTTCCATTTTCAATAATATTATGACATTAACCTTAGCGACAATCAGATCTCACAGAAACTCTTGTCAAAACTAGTAGACCACTTTCTTGGCCGACCGTACAAGAACAAATATTGCTCATCACACAAATAAATGCCCTTACCGGGATTCGAACCCGGGACCTCTTGCTTCGTAGGCAGGGTCACTGCCAACTAGGCTAAAGAGGTCGTCGAAGTTCGTTTTTTTAGTGCTGGATGTAAGGAGCAATTATTGCTGAGAAACCCTGTATTCACGATCACAGGAAAATGCGTATTTCATAGATACAATAAACTCGGCAAAATGAGCGCAAGTCAGCGGTACATCACACGCAATCAGCGTAGTAAATGCAAAATTTTTGTCATATTGTTGGAGCAGCGGTTCATACGCACTGATGTTCTTCTTGGGTATACACTGAATAATTCAATAGTATTTTTCACAATCGTGTTATAATAGAGAGCTTTTTAGTCGAGTACCGTGTTTAGGCCACGAAGCTTGCTGAGTGGCCTAAGTAAGGTACGAGATTAAAAAGCTTGATTATAACACTATTTAATTGTGAACAATACTTTTTGTACGAGTTCATTAATAGTATTTTTCACAATCGTGTTATAATAGAGAGCTTTTTAGTCGAGTACCGTGTTTAGGCCACGAAGCTTGCTGAGTGGCCTAAGTAAGGTACGAGATTAAAAAGCTTGATTATAACACTAATGTGAACAATACTTTTTGTACGAGTTCAATAAAATTAATTTTCTACGAGTCAACTGAACTAATTAAACAAACTCGATACTGTTGAAACGAAGTGCAGCTCATCGCTCGTACGCTTGTTGATATCTTAAAAGACATCAACGAGCGTACGACATCAAAGCGATTCTATTGGTCCAATTCATTACAGTTCAGTAAAGCAGCCACGTGATTGGTCGAATTTATTTTAGTTGTCTGGAGCGTATCGAAAAGTAGTTATTTCGATTGTTTCGACAGTAACATGGACTACAACTATGAAAAGTGTGACGTTGCAGTATTCTCTATGAAATCTTAATACACATATTTTAATCGTCGAGTACAAAAATGTATTTTTCACTTCTCATGCTCTAAAAGTTCGTCTTTATGTCGTGCGTAGGCGACATAAAGTCGCTTTTTATGCTCTAGAGCATAAAGTAAAATCTTCGTCGAAGACCAAGGCAATCGCTGCAACAGCCACACGAACATCTTTAACTTCATACAACAACCTCTTTATTTTATTTCGTTTCGTTCGTATTCTAAGACCAAGGCAAAGATACCAACAGCCAAAGTACACAATAAAACTTCATGAAATAAACTTATAATTTGTATTTCGTCTCATTTATTATTTTTTATATTGTTGCTGTTTCATTTCCTCGCAATCGAAGTGAAAAGTAGAGTGTACAACTCGTCCATAAAACCCATTTTACACTCGACTTTATATCTATCCTCGCTCGCAAGCTCGCTCGGATGGATAAACGTCTCGAGTAAAATGGTGCGTTTTATGCACTTGTTGTACAATCTACTATTTCACTTCTCATGCTCGCAAAGTTCGCCTTTGTGCTGGATGTATGCTGCACAAAATGCCACTTTTGCACAAATAAGTAAAATTGTTTTAAAGACTAAGATAATCTGACTCAACAGCCACACACATAATAAAACTTCGTAGAATAAACTCGTCATTTGATTTGATTTGCTTTAATAAATTTCACATCCGTGTTTTCCATTACTAAATTAATAAAACCAGTTAAAATATGAGTCAATTATTATTGTAAAACGTATTGAACCATTCAATGGCTTGGCAGTATGAAGTACCTAAGTCTAATATCACGTGTCGAAAATTAAACATAAAAACGTTAAAAAGTTAAGTGACGGGAATGAGCTATTATTTCATTTTATTTTGCTATTATTTGTTATTTTCTCGCAATCAAAGTGAAAAGCAGTGTGTATAACTCGGGCATAAATTAGCCCTTTAACCCCCCGACTTAACTATCCACCGTCACCACATAAACGTCTCAGGTGAAATGGCTCGTTTTATGCGCTTGTTACTATTTCACCTGATTAAAAGCTAGCTGCCCGGGTATTACACTGAACGCAAGTGAAGTGAAATAAGTGATTTTAAACGTTTAAAATTAATAATGTTTGTCTTGCACAGAATTCGACACGTCTCGACTAGAGATGGGCGCAGTGGCTGACCTGTTCGACAGGAACGGCGGCGGGCTCATAGACTGGGAGGAGTTCATCGCCGCGCTGCGACCCGACTGGGTGAGTCTTACACTACTTGTCTATCTTACCTACTGACTCTACCTATGCAGTTACGAGGAGCACATTTTAAAACTAGAGATAATTTATTTATTTATCGTATGGCGGTTACACACTGGTACATATATGTATTCGTATCGATGCCGCTGATAGAGTTCCAGTGTGCGCTGCGAGGCTCAGAAGGTACAGTGCAGCTGCCGAGTTTGTTGTTCTTTTAGCACCATCCGGAGGTCACGTGTAGGGTTTCTAGGGTTATTCCTACGGACGTAGAACAACAACGACCTCCAATGGATTAAAGCCCAATAGTACCTAGTATTTTAGACAAGACCAAAAATTGATAGCCTGCCAAAGAGCCATGGAAAGGAATACGCTAGGCTACACAAGAAGAGACAGAAAAAGTGCTACAGATATAAGACACGTAACAAAAGTAGAACATGTCTCGGTCAAAACTGAAACCCCTAAGTGGAGATGGGACAAAAATAAATGGACAAAAGACTTAACAAATTTGACCCCTAGATTCCAAAGAAAAAGAGGAAGACAACGAAAACGATGGTCTGAGGACATTAAAAAGATAGCGGGCCTTTCATACCATACCATAGTACCGCACAGCTATAAAGCCCGCATCACACTGGCGCGGCCTGGCCGCGGCGGACAATAGAAAACTTGTCATTAGCTGTCAAATTTACGATTGTCCGCCACCGCAGGCCGCGCCAGTGTGTTGCAGGCTTAAATAGAGAAGAGTGGAAGAAGCTGGAAGAGGCCTTTATGTCACAAAGACACGCCCGCACTGCATAAATAAATATGTTACTTGTAGGCAATAAGTCTCATAATAAAAAATAAAAAAAATTAGGGCCAAACAGCAAACTGTGTTGTGCAACTTAAACTCCATATTTAGCGAAACGCGCCTGCGCTCTGACTGAGGCATATGTAAAGCGCTGAATGGTAATTAATGAGGAATGGATGAAAATTTTAGAAGTGCCTGATTCTTTTGTTGGTGATACTGATAGAAATAACCTTCCTTAGCACCAGAAAAAAGTTGCAGACGAGTCAATTATTTTTGAAAAATATAAACAGTTTCCTCACTTACGTTTTGGGTTTAGGACGGCGAATGAGACACTTTCCTTGATCTGTATCATATTACAAAAAATATTTTAAATATCTGACCCTGACAATAACAAATATAGCTGCTGCAACCGTCAATATCATTGCCAGTGTCAGTTTACCACGAATTTTTAAGATATTTTCTTGTAATATGAGACGGATCAAGGAAAGTGTCTCATTCGCCGTCCTAAACCCAAAACGTAAGTGAGGAAACTGTTTATACTTTTCAAAAATAATTGACGCATCTGAAAAGTCTGCAACTTTTTTCTGGTGCTAAGGAAGGTTATACCTATCACCAAAAATAATCAGGCACTTCTAAAATTTTCATCCATTCCACATTGACTTTTTGAGTTTTGTACAGACAAAAATGAAGGTAGAATGTATACACTAGCAATTCTTTCTCTGTCGTCAAAAAACATATTTGAAATACTTACCTGTACCATCTAAATCGAACTTATCAGCTGTGCTACTTATCTAATCGTAGCGAGTTCCCTCGGATCGATCTGCGGTTCGATGTCAGTGCGGTTAATCTAGTCTAATGACATCGGACACTGATGGTTTACCGTGTGCATCATATATATGACTGTTAGGAATTTACTCCAACGTACAATTACATTAATAACAGCGTGTGTTTTTCATTCGTCACAATATTTGAACTAAGTATCTATTATTTTAAGTAGTGTTATCAGTGTTTATTTATTATCAAAAAAATATAACAATTAGGTAGGTACCCTTGTTGACAGCGCGTTATATTTCTAATGCCACACGTATAACATGTATTGGACACTTGTGAGAGACAATAAAATGTCAGTGATGTGAGATAGTGACGCCAACTTGACACCGAATTTGTTTACGAACAAGATTTGTTTATTACTTAAGATACCAATTTGTTTTAGGGTTTATACTTTCAGCCGGACTCTCTTTTTATGGTTCCGTACCCAAAGGGTAAATCGGGACCATATTACTAAGACTCCGCTGTCCGTCCGTCTGTCATCAGGCCGTATCTCATGAACCGTGATAGTTAGACGGTTGAAATGTAAACAGATGATGTATTTATGTTGCCGCTATAACAACAAATACAAAAAAAAACAGAATAAAATAAATATTTAAGGGGGCTCCCAAATACAACAAACGTGATTTTTTTGCCGTTGATATAGGTTTTTTTTATTTAATTGGCTCACAAAACAAGTTACAGACAATTACAGAAAAATAATATTAGCATTAAAGGTTCAGATCTAGACTTATCTTATAACTCTAAACATGTGTGAACAGAAGGAAAGAAAATTAAGGCAAAGTAAGATGTGAAATAATCTAAACTAAACAAAAACAAAACACAAACACTTTTGGTAATTGGTATGTGTGAACGAAGCCTTCTGTGTGCAGAAGATATTGTTGATGGTTTTTAGGGTTCCGTAGCCAAATGGCAAAAAACGGAACCCTTATAGATTCGTCATGTCTGTCTGTCCGTCCGTATGTCACAGCCATTATTTTCCGAAACTATAAGAGTTATACTGCTGAAACTTGGTAAGTAGGTAGATGTATTCTGTAAACCGCATTAAGATTTTTACACAAAACAAGAAAAAAAACAATAAATTTTGGGGTTCCCCATACTTAGAACTGAAACTCAATTTTTTTTTTCATCAAACCCATACGTGTGTGGTTTCTATAGATAGGTCTTCAAAAATTATATTGAGGTTTCTTACATATTTTTTTTCTAAACTTTCTAATAGTTTGCGCAAGAGACACTTCCAAAGTGGTAAAATGTGTCCCCCCCCCTGTAACTTCTAAAATAAGAGAATGATAAAACTGAAAAAAATATATGATGTACATTACCATGCAAACTACCAACGAAAATTGGTTTGAACGAGATCTAGGAAGTAGTTTTTTTTTAATACGTCATAAATCGTAAACCGCAATTTATTTCAAGAAACCCTTCATGTGCGAGTCCGACTCGCACTTGGCCGCTTTTTTTTCTCTAGATCGTGTTTGGTTTAGGATAACTTGTTATTATTATTCTGGTAGTGGCTTTCGGGCTGTCAAAGCCCTTATATCACTGCGACCATCGCTGATCTATTGTGATCGCCACTTACTACAATTCTTGGTCAAGTCCTGCAAACTCGAAGAATTGCAGGATTTTGTTGAACTCAAGAAATTTGATCTCCTCCGGGCACATGATGTGTTTGCCCAGGAAGGAGTTACGACTGCGCATGAGGCAAGGGCAATCGGTTAGGATGTGTGTAGGCGTCTCCTCTGCTTCCATTAGGATAACGTGTTACTCTGTATGCAGTTTGAACTGTCGAATTTTTTAAATACTAATTAATATGTTTTGTGTGTAAGGTGGAACGTCGCGGGCCCCCCACGGACGCGGACAAGATCCACGACGAGGTGAAGCGGCTGGTGATGCTGTGCACCTGTCGGCAGAAGTTCAGGGTGTTCCAGGTCGGCGAGGGCAAGTACCGGGTGAGTCTCCATCTCCACTAATATCTTTTAGGTATTCAATTCAACTTTAGGGGATAATCTTATACAGTACAGATCGAACGGATCTCTTTCTCCGTTCAAATTATCCGCATATCTTTCTCTCTCTTTATGCGTGGGTATAAAGAGACAAGCTATATAGTGGATGTCATTTCAAGAGAGGTGGGGCACAGCGGAATGTCATCTCGCTCGTATGTGGAGCAGCCCAACTGGGGAAGTACCTCCACCTTACAGAAGACCGCAGCCATAATAGCAACACTGCTTTGTAGTGTTGCTATATTATTGCATGTTATGAATATACTCGCCAGAGCTCCCTAGGGTGCGCTGTGTTGGAAGTGAGGGACCTGAGGCTCTAGTATAAGTTTTATCGATACAATACGTTTTCGAACGCGTTTGCGTTTAGTTTCGATTTGTATGGCAACGCGAACAGCGCCTCTGGCGGTAACTATTAGGAACTACGCGTTGCCATACAAACTGAAACTAAACGCAAACGCGTTCGAAAACGTATTTGTATAGATAAAACTTATACTAGAGCTTCTGTATGTTTCTATCTGCCAACACAGCGAATCCTCAAGTGAATAAAGGTTCGGCAACGCGCTTGTGATTCTTCTGGAGTCACAAGTGTCCATAGGCTACGGTACCAGCTTAACATTAGGCAGGCCGTGAGCTTGTTTGCCATTGTGCCCTAAAATTGCCTGTATGATGAAGGGATATTTCATACCCACATTCATGCTAAAAGTGGCACTGGAACACAAGTTTCATGTGCTCTGCTTACCCCTTTTTGGGATAAAGGCTTGATTGTATGTATGTATGTATGATGAAGGGACTCAATCGAACCGGTCCCATAGTACCTAATCCTCAATAAGGCACTGGTCCCACCGCCGGCTACAGACTATAAGCTATCGGCTATGACTCGCCCAAGAAACGAACAAAAGATAATAGCTCAAGTGTAAATAAATTTATAGTTCATCGCCGGCGGTGTGAACAGCCAGCTATAAACTATAAATATATAACTCTCTCTTTTATTTACGGGAAAGCGATTATCTTTTGTTCGTTTCTTGAGCTAGAAAATAGCCGATAGCTTACTCGCTCGCGGTGGTACCAGTGCCTTAGGCTTGTGTTATGGGTGCTAGGCCGTCGCCAAAAATCACATATTGATATAAGATATATTTACTTACTTAAATACCTATATACATTCAAAACATCCCAGGTTCAGAAACAAGTAGGTAGTCATCACACAAAAAAAAGGGATTTGAACCCAAGACGGTCAGTTTCCCAAGCAGGGTAACCACTATATACCCTCTACGCTAACCCAGTCATCGTGTAACACAATAGGCTTGTTGCGTGGTGTTAAAATTGATAACGTCGTGTTGCTAAATGGATAGTAAACCATCAAATGATTGTAATAAAGTATAAATTACAAAATATTATTCAAATCATAAAAAGATATGAACCTTGAAAGTTTAGAAAAAAAAGTTTTGTTATTTATTGTCCAAGAGTAAATTTAAAGGTACCTTACGCTTTTATAGAAACAAATTTGTACGACAACTATGGACCTAAACGCAGTATTTCGCGACCGAAACAGCAATTCACTTCATTTTCTATGCAACGGTTAGTACAAATTGCACGGCGTGACGTCATACTTTAAAGCCAATCAGTATGAAGCGTTTCGGCTGCTGTCAGCGAGGTCCGTCTTTAACTCGATTTTTTGGGTATTAATGTCCTTTAAATGTATTTGCTTCCATACAAACATTTGTTCATCTACAAAAACTGGTTCGAATGGCATCGTAAACAAATTTAAGGTCACAAGCCCATTGACAAATATTGAGTTTGGTTATCTGGGGAACAGTTCGGCGACTCGCAGAAGCTGCGGCTGGTCCGCATCCTGCGCTCCACCGTGATGGTGCGCGTGGGCGGCGGCTGGGTGGCGCTCGACGAGTTCCTCGTCAAGAACGATCCGTGCCGAGGTACGTACACACTCCGACACAACACAACAATAGGGGACCCGGGCAGGGGACAGGTGTGCCCTCAGCGAAGGCTTTCCAAAATGTGACAAACTTCTCGGAAATATCAGGAAACTTTCACAAATTATTTTTAATTTTTTCTTTATTAAATAATAAAAAGGGTTTTGATCAAAGCTGAACGGCACACCCTTATTTGTACAGTGACCGACTGAAATAGCAAGACACGTTCGTACGTTTCGGTGGAAAAACGATGGGAAACCATTGTGCACTACATATGTACAGTCGCCATCACATAGATAGGTACACTATAGGTGTTCAAAAATATCGGCACATGCACCCTAATGCCTTGAAAATAGAGGTGTGTTCCGATGTTTGTGACGTGCTTGTTTGCTCCGATGTATGTGATGGCGACTGTATATACAGTATAATGCTCGAACCCTTAATGGTGTTGCAATAATTAAAAAAATACTTGAAAATTACAAAACACAGATATTTATCATGTCGTAATACAATGAAAATAAATTAGTGAAAAATTACATTAACATTAGAAAAATTGTGGAAAAATTACACAAGAATTCAATTTTCCTTAAGATTGATATAAGTTATTGTTTTGTGAAATTAATATCAAATAAATAAATAATTTAAGAAAGTTTCCATTATAGGAAATTATACGTTAACAAGATTTTTTCCATTGAAAACTTTCACATTTTGGAAAGTTACCGTTTCCACATCAGAAGAGTAGAGTGGTTCGTGGCACTAGCGGATCTAGGGGGCGGGGATGAAAGCTTCCAAGTCCTAAATGTAACCTCCATGGGGTCAAGCCAAAACCCAAATCCAAGCCCCTGAAACTAAAACCCTGGATCCGCCATTGCTTCGTGGACTAGGTATGGCCATAGACGATACCATATTAGAAGCTGATTTGTTTATTTTTCGGTGATAATTAGGTGACAAATACCTACCTCCTACGTCTTTTGCCATTTCTATAAACTCTGATGGGATTGATCACTATAAGTATAAGTACATCACGAATATTCCATTCCAATCTGAAAGACTAAATTTGTAATAGTTGCATCTTTGTTACTACTATTTATGTCATACAAGTTCATTGTATGAATTACTTGTAGTGATCATTGTAAAGAACCGCCTCGTTATAGACGAAATAATTTCTATCCGTTACTCCGCTTCTACTTGTCCTAATTACATATAAAAATATATAAAACAGCCCGACACAAGAAGATAAAAATGTAGTAGGTACATTAGCAGTAAAACCAGTACGTTATTAGAATAAGTAGAAGCGAAGTTCGTTCTGTTAATGAGATATATTTTATGAAATGATTAATAATTTTGTTTCGAGTTTCACAGTTAACAAAGGTTTGACTAATCAAGGTATCACTCGAACAATTTCTTGAAGATCTTTCTTAACAAACTTTTAATATCTTGTTCTTAATATTTCGATCAGGATGAGTCAAGAAAATGTAATCGAGGAAAATGATTTCATTCTTAATTTCTTCTTAAATATTCTGAATATTAAGTTATTATGGCAAAAAAGTCCTTAATGTTCTATGAAATATTCAATTTATATTCTGTCAAATATGTATTTTAAGGCTAGTTAGTTATGTACTAACTATGGATTATAGAAACTAATTGGATGAATATTTACCATTGCCCTTATTCCTGAACGTCCATCAAACCAATTTTAGCTAAAATGCCGTTAGAATTCGTTTGACAATATCAGTCACTTTGAGATGTGTTTGTGAGAAAGGAACGAAACGCATTTTAGCTAACAGATGTTTGTTAAGTTTTGTGATTGAAGGGTTAACTAACCAGCCTTATATTTTTGTATTTTGTAACATATACAGACACTGACTGTCTCTAAATGTTACAACATGGTGAAATATATAATAATTATACTGTGATGATAACACTGGCTCCTCCGTTTATATTTACTGTACTGAAACGCGAAGGGCCAGTAAATATTTAATTATGGTGATATTCAAAGTGTCAATCCAAGTATGGGGAAAAATAATATCTGTGTTTAACCCATAACAAGGGAACTAATATTTGTGACGTCTAATACAGTAGGGATCGAAGGCTAATATTTTCATAGACGAAAATACAAGCCCGATTTGCAGAAATAACAAAATAACTACAATAATCAATTTTTATTTTTATAATATAACTTCTAACGGCTTACAAAATCAGAGTTACGATTACGGCTACACATAAAAATTACGTTTCATTAGACTTAAGTACACCTACTTCCTCTAAATTATCCAAACAGCGTCATTAATAATGACAGTATCTTGCTGTCTCCTCTACAGCGCTTCAATAGAAAAGAGAGACAAAATATTGGCATTATTCAAGTAAACCATCTGTTCTAAGCAATACAAAAAAGAAATGCGTATAATACTGTTACACTTAGAAATATCATTAGCAAAAAAGGTCATAAAAAAGCTATCACAGAAAAATTTAAGTAACATTATAGTTGTTGATGCAGACGAAATTGGTTAAATTTGGAAGCACAACGAACCAAGGTCGAAAAACCTGTTTAGAACAAACAAGTCGATTTTATTTAGACCGACATTCCTCATGACTAACACCAGATTCCAAGACACATGTAGCTAGATTAATGTCTTAAGATTTTTATAATACACAAGATAAATTACGGGAGAAAAGATTACAGACATGAAACTTAATGCTATTATATATTGTAACACAAACTATTCCATACAAAGATTCTATGGGCAAGATAAGCATTTCTAAATAAGGTCTACTTCCCTTTAAATATTTGAGTACAAAGTTTGTTCAGTCAATACTGTTGTTCTACAAATAAACATGACAGCTTAGTCAATGTTAGGCTTTCTAATAAAAGATGTTAGTGAGGATATCTCGCTGGTCGCCCCCTCGCTCGGTAAACGGCTGAACTCAATCTCCTCACTCAAGTTCTGAGTGTCAGAAGTATTATCTGCTACCGGCCATTTCTTGTGGCTTGGAGCATACAACACCAGCAGAGAAAATATGTAGATATTCCACATTCCGTACACCCCGGTGAAGAATGCTGAAGTATATTCCAACTGAATATTCTCATCCCACTTCCACTGACCCTCGGCAACCTGTCCAAGTACAAACCCGATGACAGTAAGCGCAGCACAAAGCAGGGTTGCTAGCATCAGAAATTTGAAACGGTAGATAATTCCCTCGTAGTGCAGACGCCTTACTGAACTCATGGTTGGCAGGGACTGACGCTTGTGCGAAATGTTTACAAACACCTGCCAAATCATGTAGCACAAGAAGAGGAAATATACTCCAGTGGATATTCCAGCCAGTATAATGAAGGTCAAAGCAAGATTTGTTCCCAAATCTGTGACCCAAATTGAGTAAAACGGATTTCTAAGCTGCACTCCTCGCTCGCACATGTCAAAGATGAATAAAGAAATGCAACCCATAGCAACCGCACTCAAATGACGCCAGTACTGCTTTAGTGAGCTCTGGGCTGATGTATCTTGAATTAACATGTGTTCGCCAGCGAAAACTAACCAAAATGAAAATAGCATTGCATAAAACACTCCTTGTCTAATGTCCCCGAGGAGCAGCATAAATGGCAGGTCAAAATGCAATGTAAAGTATTCCAGAGGCATGTTCAATAGGCACAGGGATATTCCTAAACTCAGCAGCATTTTCTCCAAAAGTACAGGCTTCCTTTGCAATATGTGCACCCTCCTCCAAAACCAGGCCATAATAGCTATGATGAAGGGAAAAAACACTGTTTTCAAAGACACCCACACTTTAGTGAAGCCTCCATTTTGATTTATAACTGTCAGCCACATGTCCTGCACATGACCAATATGCGCGTTCATTTCGGGAGTGTCCACTGGGAGCCTGATGTTAAGTAAATAAAAGTCGTGGAACAAAGAACCTAGTTCAAACAAAGGCAGGGCTGAGCAGTTGTACAAGTACTCCTCTGATTTAACAGCAATATCACAGTCCAAGTGTCGCTTCTCGACTGATTGCGTATACAGTTTCCACTCATCCTCGGGATCCCCTTTGTTCCGGTACGCCAGCCTCGCGTCGATCGTCATAAGGCTCCGCGGCTGCACTTCCATCTGTGAATGATAACGTATGTCCACCTGCAGCACGCCGATCAAGTTCTGTTGCCACCTAGAGAAGTCTAGAATCCTGTTTTCTCGTGGCATCGGCATTTGAAACGCGAACACGATGTCGTTCTCATTATAGTCTTGATGAGTCCCGGTTATCTCGATCTTCGTACAAGCGCCTTTGCCCCGATTGTAAAACCACTTCGAAGTGTCATTTTTAACCTTCAGAGTATCCTTGCACACAGTCCCGAGGATAGTTTGGGCGTTTGCAGGCAGGGGTGCGACCAAACCACCGATCAGAAAACATGTTAATTGGCACAACAATAGAAATGTAACTAGAATGGCAAGTTTACGGCCGCTCAGGTTCTCGATTATAGTGCCCGTCATGTTGTGGGCGGTTAAATAGCGAAACACA
Organism: Epinotia brunnichana; assembly: GCA_963854355.1. Classification (NCBI taxonomy): domain Eukaryota; kingdom Metazoa; phylum Arthropoda; class Insecta; order Lepidoptera; family Tortricidae; genus Epinotia; species Epinotia brunnichana. Next base: position 5,744,722 of record OY977956.1, read on the forward strand.
TTAAATTAAAACACTCGGTCACAATAGAATCGACCGGCAGCGAGTACCATTGTCTTTATGATTACAAGCGGCACCGACCGGCCGACCGAAGCTTCCCGTCTGACATGCGCAGTGGGCGGGTGATACCAGACTAAAATAACGATCGTTATAACGTTATTGTGAAAGCGATAATATTTTAGTTATCGAGAACGATGATTCTCAGTATTGTTTTAAAGAACTAGTTAACAAAGAAATGACTGAAATAAAATATTACGTTGAAATGGCATACATTAATATTCGCGAATGTTTCAATTCACATCCATCGCAAGCACATTTACACATAGCAGCGTAAGCTAGTTACCACAAACATGTACTTGCTATACAAAACGTAAATACGTCTGCAATAAACATTATTGTTGACTTGCTACTAATTTACTAATGCGTTCTCGCTTTTACCCTTCCAATTCCCTTTGTCCTTGAAAATTATACATTTGGTTTATTAATTTGTATTGCGTTGAAAATCCTTTCGAAATCCCCTTACATGAGTAGTGTCGTTAGTGCTACCGCTGCCTGACCCGAGCAAGCCGGAGCAGCATGAAGCTTGTTGCCCGCTCGGTAAGAATTGCGGCCTGCTTTTGGAGTCTACCAATGCATTCAGTTTGCACTTTCTGCTTATTACTTTCACTGAAATAAATGACGACTCCATTGCAGGTCGTTGACCGTACTTAACGCTTCTTGTCTTTTTGATTTGAATTTTGTGTCGGGTGGACGTTAGTTGTACTTTGTAAATGATCAACGTTTCCAAATTTTTGCTTTTTAGTAGTTAGAATATAATTATTTTAATTAATCGTGTAGTATGCTTCTGTAATCATGTATCAGACATCGGTAATAATTCATGGCTTAGTGGTATTCATGTATAAAATTTATGAACTGCTTAGACTCACTAATAGCATGTTATGGTCTTAATTTGCGTAAGATTTGTATTCGTAGTAAATGTCTAAATATAAGACAAGTGCAAGATGTTACATATTATCATATATGTATGTCACACAAATGTACATAATACACTAGACAGTCTGCACAATGGCATTTGCTTTGCATTTATACGTCATAACCGTTGCTGTAATTACATAATACTCGGGAAATTAAGACCTAAACGAAAGATAAATTTAAATCTTGCGCTTGATTTATATTCGATGCATAACTTGGTGAAAGAGATAACTAATGGTATTTTGAAATTCCTGTCCCTAACTGCACACGATATTAATAATCCTAATTTTTATGATTACTTTTGTTTTGTTTTGACGTGTTCTGATTTTTGTTGTTTTTTTTCCTCACTTCCATTGCACGCTGTCCTGTTTTTCTTAACACTTTTTTGGTGTTATTTTTTCACATCCCCTTTAACCGAACGGTTTTCTTTGAACCCTATCCTCTCCCTACCTTTATGATCCCGCGCACCGGACGCCGCATGCAGCCAAGGGACGTACGAACATCGAACTGAGGGAACAGTTCATTCTGGCTGATGGAGTTTCGCAGAGCATGGCCGCGTTCCGACCGCGTACGCCCCGCTCTAGCACAAACACCCCTCCGTCTACCGGACCTATCACCAAGGTAAGCAGCTAGAATCGGCTACTGTTACAAATAAATTCTTCTTTCCAACAGGATATCATTTTAGTTGTAATTTGCACACATACTACATAAAACGCACAGTAGTTACTGGAGGGAGCAATCGGTTTGGGATGTTCAATTTTTCGCTTTTTTTGCTGCACCTTGCACACGGATGGAGACATCCGTTTGCAAGGGGCCCGTGAGTGCCGCATGTGTTGAGCTCGTAGCGTTTGGTCGTATTGCATTAGTGTGATCAAGCTATGCATTGAAGCACAGGCTCGTGTAGTGTTTGGTGTTGTTTGTTACCATATTCATTGGATCCACTGCATTGGAGAGGTGGCACGTCAGCGCATTTGGATGTTATGGTAAGGTATTTCGTTTCCCTTCCTGCTCGTTCCCATCACACCCGCATTTCGTGAAACCGCGCGTCGTCTACTAAGTGTGTGGACTAATCGTAACAAAGTTTTCTAAATACGTCGTAAGCGTACGCTACTCATCGAAGCGATTGGCACTATGAAGGCAAAAATAGTTGTGTTTTGTAACGGATCTCTTTCGCTTCGTAATGTTTTGTCCCGGTTTTACATTGGTACGTTTAGCCGAGGAGTTTTTGGAGCAGCTGAAGCCCATATTTGAGGCATTAAGGCAGCGGGAGGAGCTCCCGTGTTCGTACCCGCTGCACGTCGGTTCCACGCACGGCACAAAGCAGGCCTTCATATACGGCCACTCAAGATCGCAGGGCTCGACGACGCCGGGTGCGCATCACTACACGCACCACCACGGCTACCAGCCCTCTCCAGGATACCACTGGGTAATATGCAGGCCTCGTGATAGTGCTGCGGTTGACTTGCACTCTTGACATCATTCAGTTTTGCAGCTCTTTTCTTTCTTTTTGTTTTTACGTCTTTTGTGTAAGTCCATTGTCAATGTTTAATAGTATTGAGATTGGCGACCTCCATTGTGAAAATCATTTTAGCTTAGCATGGTCATAATACGAAACCCTGATGGGTAATCATACTTAGACGTTATACATTATAAATACAATCTGGTTCAATCATCATAGCACAGTCACAGTAAATTTTCATTTAGATAATATATCATGACGTATTAAATAAATAACGCCAGATTATATTTACATTCAGATGACCCAAAATAACTTCTACTACCCTCGCGTTTTATTAAAATAACTGAATTAATAAAATTAATGACATTGCGGCTGAAAGATCAAGTACAAACGTATCCTTACTTATCAAAATTTGCACTTTATCTTTAGTCTGCATCGCAAAGAAACGTATTTTCAAGTTAGTGTAACATTTAGGTACGCGAACGCACGGCGCGCTCCGTGCCGATGTCGGGTGGCGTGCAGGGACGCGCATCTCGGTCTTCGCTTAGTGCCGGAACGCCGGACTCCCTCAGCGATAACGAGGCAGCCAGCGGACTCGGGGCGAGGTATAGGAAGCCCAGTGCGCCAAGGTAATTACTATAGGTTACGAAGAAACTTCTGCCTTAAATTATGTTGACTTCAAAAACATGAACGCATTGTCTAGCTGTTGCGTATTTCTAATCATTTATTTACTATTCGTCTCAGATCGACATTGACGCCAGGAGGATCACGACCAGGGTCTAGACCGGGATCGAGGACAGGCTCCAAGCCTCCTTCGAGACACGGGTCTAATCTCTCATTAGATAGTACAGGTTAGTAAAAACAAAAGCTAAGAATTAATCTTAATTTAATAAATTTAGTTACATATCATTCTCATACTCAAATAGTCCTACATCATTTATATTAATCTCATTGCTTCCGCCCTTGCAGATGACGTTTTAACGCCATCTCGCATACCGATGCGTAAAGTGACGAACACGCGGACTTCGACGGTGCGCGCCGCCGCCAACGCCGCCAAACTCGGCGTGGCCACGCCCAACGGCGGCTCACGGCCTCGCACCCCCACCGGTTTCCTCACGCCAGCTAGCGGAAGGTACGTCGAAATTATTATCTAAGCAAAGTACATTATCTCATGGATGTAGATATTGCAGATAATTTCGTGAAGTAGTTACGAGTATTCCCTAATTATGCAAACTTCTTATAATCAAATATATATTAAAGGCTTTTTAATCATGATTATGTTTGAACCGTTTTTATCTGCATCCATAAAAGTAGCAATGTATAGCAATACAAAAGGTTATTGCAAAGATAAAGTCTACAGGATGTTACAGTTAAGTGTTATTATGTAGCGTTATTTATTAATTAGTGCTGTGCGCACGGACAGGTACTCTAGCGGAGCGATGTACCGCACTTCCAGTATTCCAACACTGTCGCCGGTCACGGCGCTCGTGAGGTACAGGCAATGATTGAGAGTTTTTTCACGTGTTACGATCAGACGGACGTAATTTGCTTCAAATTGCCAAGAATCGAGAAGAATTCTTTATAGTATTTTTTGCAAATTGTAATACTTAGTCGTCATCTTGAAAGCATTACAAGTCAGAAATTAGCTAGGTACCAGCAATTTTTTTTGGTAAGGATCTTGAAACATGTTTCGTCCGTACTGTTTGTTTTGGGTGTTCACGATTGTGGAAGCACGTCGCTTGAAAGGGATTAGGGATTTGTAGTGAAGCAGCATATGGCAGAATTGAGATTTGGACAGCACACACTGTATTTTGATTCGTAAAGCTATATGGAATTTACTAAATTTACTGGTGGTGGAACATTATTTGTACATATATGTGGTATGTTCAACGAGGCTTATCAATTATCATAAAGGGAGAGTAAATCTTTTAAATTGGCGGCATGTCCGTATTTAGTATAACATTAACACAGCTTACACTTTCACTTTTTGGATAAAACTAACAAAGTGTTAGTGTATTTTGAAGGAAATTATTAAATTTGTATTTTTTCCTTCCGCATGCATCGAATCTGAAAATGGATACGAAATAACAGCTCAACACATTCCCAGCCATCCTCAATGGTTTCCGAACTCCCTAAATCCGCGTCTCACACTCATCCCGCATTCCAAACCCAGGGTTCTACGAAAATCCCCGTGTACGTGGGCACGCGATCCCAGAGGTCCCCGTCCGTCGAGAAACGTTTGAAAGTCTCCCGAAAGACCCAATCCCGAGAAACGTCCCTGGAACCTAGTCCCACCTCCCAAGATCCCTCGAGGAAATCCGAGCAGAGAAGTCCTGAAGATGACTCCTCGTTATTCAGCATATCGGGAATGACGAGCGACAATGAATATGAAAGTAACATAAGCGAGTCGAGCGGCGACGCCTCAAAGCCGACCCAGCGCGACATCAAAGGGTACAAGCTTGTAGAATGCTAGCTTCGTTTTTGGCCCAAATTTTGATTGATGCCCGTTGAATTTTTAATTTGTCATCATCATGTAATAGTATTCATCAATCGTTCACTATCAAATCAAACCAGCTTGATGTCCGATAGCTGCAATGGAAATTCATATCACTTCTCTCATTCCATTCATAATCTGTGGGTCATTCTACGCTTGGTACCTTCGTCACTTCCTCATGTTCAATTTGTATTATACACATTCACCTTTATTATAATTCATCACTCATGCTTCTATACTAACTGCACATTTTACTTCACGTCTGCTTTCCTGGCATTTGGTTTACACTATTTGTGTTCTTTAAAATAGTAATGCTCCTACTTTAGTGAATACATTATGTGTTTTACCGTAGCTACCTACGTTATAATACTTATAATGTTACATATTTAATTTATTGTTCATAATTTTATTATGTATTACCTTCTTTAATGCACGTACTATTGGAACACCAATGCGTTTTCCTTTGATATATTTGTGTTATATTTACCCTTCAATTAGCACAATTTTATTATCACTAATCTTCAAGAGACTGATCAGTAATCCAATCACTTTAATGGTATGGTTAAGGTCTAGTAGTACCTGCATTGACTCTTATTTAATATTCTTCTTTTCTGTCTGTGACTAATCATCTTGTTGTCTCGCGCGCTAACTCTTAGGAGCGGGTCGTTTGCCTCGACCGACGGCCACACTCCCGGCCGCAGCCGCATTCCAGTGCTTAAGGATCACCATACTAACAGTAATTCCAATAGGTAATGCCTCTTTATGATTGTGTGATGCTTGTGTTTCTTCTGTTTCGTTTTTCGTTGTGATGACTGTGTTATTTTATTTTTAGTTAATATATTTTAGGTTACAAGTAAAACGCTGTTTTAGAGTGTAGTGTTGTGGTTTTGGTTATTTCCATTTAGAATAGCGTTCGTAGCAGTGGTGCATGAATGTCATCTCGGAATGGGCGCAAGTTGTAACTTGATTGTAATGTGACAGGCAAAGGACACCATCCGGAAGCACGACGCCGGTGCGGCCGGGGCAGCAGACAGCAGTGTCGCGACTGCTGCGCAAGCCGTCGGACGTGTCGGACAGCGGCGCGCCCGCCACGCCGGCGCCCGGCTCGCGCCGCGGCACGCCCGCTTCCTCGAGGACGATGGAGAAGCGGGAGCCTTTCAGGCTCTAGACGAGTTACGGACGATTTAACAAATTTATACCGATCTGAATAAACACACTGCTAAACAAAAATTGTCTTCCGAAGATAATTTTTGCCAAATAGTGAAATTTGCGGATCATAGTTACCTGTGTGATGAGAGTCGCTTTGACTTGTGATATTACGTATTCACTAATTTTCATTGCATAATAGTAATTGATGTCTAGGCCAAAATGTATTTAAATTTATTCCATCTTTTAAGAAAATACTATGCGAGTCGTTGCGACTGTCATGAGCATAGATAATGTTATAATTGATACTAACCGAGAATTAACCGATACGCGAATTAAGCCAAGCTTATTTTATAAAAGAACGAATTTGCGAATGTGGCTTTTTTAGTTAAGTAAAAGTTAATAGATGGTAGTAGTAAAACGTAAAGTCTGCACTTGTTGCCTTGTATACTTATTTTTTCTACAATTTGTGCAGTTTTGTGCACATTGGATTACTTTATTTATTTTGTGCTGTCAGTATTCTCCAGTTGAGTGCTTGCCACTTCCAAGCGAGATTTTATTTCTGTATCGTTGTGAATATTCCCCCTTTATCTTATTTATTGTCAACGTTGCCATATGTTAGTGTATGTTTTGTACGTAAAATACGTATTACGGTCTCTCTATTGAGACTGGATGGAAAAGTGTGATTTTGTAATCTTTTTGTAATATTGTTTTTCTTTTAGGGACCATTTTGTAAACGAACTATTGAGTAGGTGATGGTTGCTTAGCGTTTGTTCTGGTCAGATTCTCGCACGTTGTTACGCCAGACTTAGTGTGTAGATAGCCCAGTATAAAATTTTGATCAGCCATCTGTTAAGGTGATAAATAGTCGTCGAGTGATTAATTTTGTAAGCACAATCATGTTTTTATTTTGATCCTTTTGTGTTCATTTTTTTTCGTTTGAATGATTTGTTAGTTATCATTCGATATTTATGTACACATTATGTACACGTTATTATATTAGTACGGTGATATTGCACAATTTTTGTTAAAATGGGAATAAAGTGTTATTTGGTTAACAAAGAGCATGAAGTTCACACTGCTATCGCCAGAGCGGTGCGTCTCTCATGTGACAAATATCTGCTCATGAAAATAATTCCAAAACTGACTTTTATGTTTAAGTGATTTAACTAAAGTACACGTTGTCGCAAAAGACATTACTTATAAATGCTAAGAATAACTTTGATGTATGATACATAACGCTTTAAAATGTAACCTTCCTTCATTTTTTAAAGAAAATGTTAACCAACACTCACACTTATATTTGTTAATTTTTATCTTAAATCTGACTCTACGATTAAGTCTTTATTATTAGAGTTATTAAACTATTAATCTGGTCATTTTTATTTAAATCATTGTTATATTTGTTAAATGTAAAATCAAAGCAACTATAAAGCTTGCAATATTTTTTGTATAAAATAATATTTCTGAAGAGCTACAGTGTTTAAAATCTCAATTTTGATTTCAAAATATAAAATAATAACAAATAATATGACAGTTTTATTTCGTCCAGCTACTCCTATCCTATAATGAATTAGTGAGATTTACATTGATATTACTTACCTTTAGAGTATGAAAGTTAATTTCTGGAAATAAGTATCCTAAGATTCGAAAGAAACGGTGTTGAAGTCCCGTTCTTTATAACCATTCATTGAGTAGGTACTTGAAATCGATTTGATGCAGATCGGTGTCACTGGGTAAAATATGACCAGTGATCGGATCTAGGATGCAATTTGGGGTGAACGACCTCAAACGTTATGGTTATCGTGGATGTGTCTCGGATTTCCCGGGAGTTTGGGAAATGGGCTATTGTAAATTAAAAAATACGTCACTTAATATTTGCACACTTAAAGAACACTTGAATCGTCTAATAATGGGTATTTATAACTGTAATTATTATTATTTGTCGATATGTTGAGAATGTGATATTTGAATGACAATGTCAGTCAAGACATTATATACTGCTCATTTCAAGTGGCCATTTCATTTAATAAAAGAGGTTGATAAGTGGTAATTGTTTAAGAATATACTATTAGAAGGCATTTTATGTGCGGTGCAGTGCAACGTCATCGGCACTAAAAGTTCGAGCCCTGGTGATAAGATTAACAAAATGGTGATACTAATAACTAATAAAAATTATAACTTTTACTTGTATACCCTGGTAAACATACAAGAATAATATAAATACATAAAAGATAAGACATACAAGTTACGTTCAGTTATTCTATTCTATGCAGTAGGTACTGAAAACATTTTTGTTGTTTTTACATTTTCTGTAAATTTTATACTGTAAACTACTTAAAATTAAAATTGATTTACCTTTTTGTAGAGGTAGGTAACAAAAAAAGTCGCGGGATTGTAAGTCATATCCATCTTAATATTACGGACTTAAACCCCGGGAAATTGCATCCTAGATCCGATCACTGAATATGACCCCGGTTAAGTCGAGTGAAAAAAGTATGATTTAAGCGGGTATTACATTGTTCTGAATTTAGCATCCTGAATGACCTAGGAAGCTGATTCAGGAAGGTGTAACTGCATTTCGCTAGTAAGGATCCTTAATCTAGATTCCTAGGTCATTCAGGATGCTAAATTCCGGACAAAGAAATACCCGCTTAAGAATCGTCTACAGCTGGATCACAGATTACTAGCTGGATGTTCTACAGCTGCATAAGATGTTAATAGGGAACATTACTGCAATGTTCTGCCGCCAGAGTGCAGCACTATCATCATTAGTAAACAGTTTTTTTGACAACTTTGACAAGTCCTTCAAAGCTCTGGATCAAATATTTCAATAAATAAAATGCATCAGTGCTGCGTAATTGGATGCAAGAATGAAGGGCATCATTCATTTCCTAAGGAAACGATGATACGAAAACTATGGGAAGCGGCAGTACGTCGTAAAGCAATAAAAAGCCCTCATCCACCTTTAAATAGCTATAGGATGCCATTTTAATATCACACGATTGTAGTTTAACGCGTTTTCATCAATTATTTGTTATTGTTTGTTAGGTAAATAAATATGACATTGTACGTCATGGCGGTTTGTTTTACGGGTTGTGTTAGTGTCGCCCCCTACGCAGAGCTTTGCGTAATGTTCCCTATTTAGGACTGTTTTTTTACCCAACGACGCAATTAACGTGTTAACTCGGTATTACATCGTTTCGTTAACGAGTTTTTTAGGGTGGCAATATTATACGTTAATGCTGCTGTTTAAGTCATTAATAATACCGCGAAATCTACTCAGGAAATAAAATTATCTTTTTCTGCCAGTCATCAAAGTACAGTTGTTGTTATATCAACACGAAATCATCATGTCGACCCTTATGTTGTTTTACATTATTATGATCCTCTGATTTAAAACATAAAGGCATCGTCGATCAAATGATTTTTAGTTTATCTTAAACAACATCAACCAACGTCAAAAAATTTATGACATTTTTCGGAATCGGACTGTCATAATAAAAAAGTAAAAAACGCAAGTCAAGTTCATCAACAATCACAAATAACTCCTATTTTACTTTTAACTTGATAGTTAATATGGTTGGATTTAACATGAACGGGCCGGCAAGAGACCGAGTCTTGAGATTGATGGAGGAGAAGGAGAGGCTAGAGCGAGAAATCGGCGACCACACGGCGGTGTTGCAAACCAGCAATGTGGGCATGCACGACTCGCTGGTTGACGCTGAAGGGTTCCCGCGGGACGACATTGATGTTTATAAGGTGCGCCACGCGAGGCATCAGATCATCTGTGAGTAGTGGTAGTGCTTGTTAAGCTACCCCACAAGGGCACTTTTACATAAAAATACAAATATGTATATGAAATAATAAGATTGGGTCGGCATTCGAATTTCGCATTGTAGGGAGGAGGGGGGGGAGGGTGTCATATTATAGGGGTTGCTCACCCCTTTCAAATGACACCCAATTTGTGTCTAGGAGACGCGTAGTTTTTTTTTTATACATGTTTAAAATTTTATTTAGTACATAATTAAAATCAAAAATGGCCGAGATATTTGACCTTAAAGTTGGGAAGATATTAGGACAGGTCGGTGTAGGTTACGACGACGAGCGAAGCGAGAAGGAGTGTTAGGTGTACTGCGACCCTAAGTGCGCGAGCCGAGCGAGCGAAGCGAGCGTGCCGCGGTAGCGGCCGGCGAAGCACCAGAACCGACTTTTTTTTGAATTTATAGTTTTCCGAATATTAAAAAAATTTCTGCCCCCTTTGCTTTAGGCGGACCGTTTCCACACAGAAAAACCGTTAATTTGGTTATTATTTTGTAGGTGGTGGTACAACTGATTAAAGCTATAAATCATATATATAAAATATAATAAAATTATTTCATTTCTAAAGTATACAATTTTGAGTTTACCCACCCCCAAAAACGAATAATTTGGTCGTAAGTCCACTCATTTGGTTGTTTTATTGAACATAACCTCAAAAAATAAAAAAAATATTTTTGTGGTATCTATTGATTTTCTAACTTTGGGGAGGGGTCAGGGGGGTTCCTACCCCCTCCTCCCTCCCCCCTAACCCCCTCCCACCCCTCTCCCTACAATGCGAAATTCAAATGCAACCCCATAAGATTAATAAGCCATCTAACGGATGTTCCAAAATTTACGCAAGATTTGAATTGGCCTCCTTTTGTACGGAAAAGTACTGGTCACTAAAAAATAAAACCATTGGACCACTGACTGTTTAGGGTTATTAAAAGTTAAAGGTCTATGCCAATAAGTCCACAACCACTAACACATTAAAGGAGGAGGTTCAAAGCTGCTGCACATTTGTGCAAAATGGTCATGGAAAATTTCAAGAATTTGTATGTGCCAGCAAAGTCGTAGCGTGGTGGACATTTGCCCGATGTGCTATATTATACATAAACACAGATTATATAATAGTTCTACTGAACAGATGCTTGAGTCTGAATAAAAAAGCGCATACCTACTGCTTTGCATGCCTACTAAATTTAACAATGGAGCGACCTCGAACGCAGGGGTCAGTTGCCCACACTTGCCGGCCAAGTGCTAGGGTTGACACTGCTTAGAAATGTTTTTATAATGAATAGTTGAGTGAAATAAAAAATGGTTTATTCTTTTACAGTTAGAATATACCTATTAATCTACCAGCTACCACATACATGAGGCATACTGAAAGTTTCTGGAACTGGCCAATTACAAGAAGAAAGAAATAAAAAACCGGCCAAGTGCGAGTCGGACTCGCGCACGAAGGGTTCCGTACCATTATCTATAAAAAACTATTTTATTCTGTGTTTTTAGTATTTGTTGTTATAGCGGCAACAGAAATACATCATCTGTGAAAATTTCAGCTGGAACTATCACGGTATTAGTGAGATACTGGTGACAGATAGACGGACGGACGGACAGCGGAGTCTTAGTAATAGGGTCCCGTTTTACTCTTTGAGTATGGATCCCTAAAAAGCATATAAGATTTTGAAAATAGAACTCTTTGCGAACATTTTACTTTTTAATTTGCGAGAGTGTCATTTGTTTTTTCAATGTAGCGTCTTTGAGAAAATTGCATGTAGGTGTAGCAAGGAATTTATGTCGTGAAAATTTTTGCTCAATGATTTTTTACGACTTTCGCTGTGGCCTTAGTCTTCAATAGAGTTGCCAGTGACAAGTTGGCATTTGGTGATGAAGCCCTATCTCGCAGTTCTGTGTATGCATGGTTTGGAGAATTTAAACGTGGCGGGGACCATCTCCATGACGATGTGCGTGAAGGTCGGCCGGAGACTGCGGTTACGGAATCTAATATTGATACTGTACGACAACTAATAGGGAACATTACTGCAATGTTCTGCCGCCAGAGGCAGCACTACCACTTATAGTAAACCAGTATAGAAATATAGGGATTCACACACACATGCACAATTGATTGTCAAATGAGTGACAAGGATGCTTGCATAGACATTACCGCAAGTGGGAACGAGATACAATGTCAACGCTGCTAGTGTCGCCACCTACGAAACACACCTACAAACAACTGCGTGTAGAGTGGTGCCGTAAAATTATGAAAAAATTAGATGGAGGACACTCATTAGCTGTCTATAATAACATGACAGGTGACGAAACCTGGGTGTACTGCTTTGAACCGGAAAGAAAAAGCCAGTCGGCAGTATGGGTCTTTCCTTTTGAAGATTTACCTACGAAAGTTAAGAAAAGTCGGAGCACCGGCAAGTTAATGGTGGCTTAATTTTTTGGCAAATCAGGACTTTACACTCCGGTATCACTTGAAAATCAAAGAACAGAAACTGCAAATTGGTACGCAAATACTTGCTTACCCAAAGTGTTAGAAAAGGTTCGCGAAAAGCGTCCTCGCACGTAGATAGAGGAGATATAGATTGCGTCCTAGCTTATATTCAAAAGGGACGATGGTAAATTAACCATACTAAATTAAGAAGTATCAGAAGCTAATACACTCTTGACGTCTAATGTAATTTATAATTTAGTCGTATTATATCGGGGACGTCATGGTGGTGTCAGTTTCAGCACGTTTCAGTACAAATTTTGACAGGTGTGTGGCAAACAAGCTGGTGGCAAACAAAAAATCAGTATACGCGATGAGGGACAGAAAATATGACACTGTATCTCGTTCCCACTTGCGGTATTGTCTATGCATACATCTTTGTCACTCATGTGTGTATGTGTGGGTGACTCCCTCTATCTATTCTTCCTCTATGTCCTCGCAGCTAAGTCGTCTTGCACCATTATAACTATTTATAACGTGTCCGCCCATTCCGCTAGGATAATGAATGCGTATTTGAAGGCCTCAAATGTGGAACTGATGACACATCTGCCACACAGCCCCGACCTCGCTCCTTGTGACTTCTTTTTTTTTCCAAAAATTAAAGATACACTTAGAGGTTTACGATTTTCAAGCCTGGAAGCGGCGGTGGACGTGTTCCAAGAAGCAATTGAAGAGGTGTCTTCAGAAGACTGGGCCTCCTGCTTCACACGATGGTTCGAACGAATGCAAAAATGTGTAAATAGTGAGGGTATATACTCTGAAATACAATAAATGTATTAATAATATAATATCTGGTCTCATTTACGAAAATCCAGTAATTTTCAGTATGACCTAAGTATTACAAAAACGAAACTTGTTGTATAGGTAACTTCATTTGAGTAAGTATATCCCGACGACAGTTATTTATAACGATAACGTACCTAAGTATATAAATAACGTCTTGTTGTAATCTACGAGGGGCGGCTGATAAGTTCTAAGCCTAAGGCATAACATGAAAGAAACGTTGAAGTGCAAAGTATAGTACCTACACGTTCAGTAACATTCTGGGAAATTTAACGGTTACCGCCACATTAATATAATACCATTATATTATTATAAACAGGCAAGAAAAAGTCACCATGTGTGCCAAATTCGAGTATTTCGGCATTTTTCAATTCCGCTCATAAAGGTAACCTCTTGTTAGAAAGAGAATATCCCCTACAGTAAAATTTGAAGAGTTGATTCATATTCCGCAGTCTACCATCTTTTTGTACGCTATTTTAAAAGTATAAGTTCGCTTTATTTAAAAAGGACATTAGCGCCATAATGTCAATCCCCGCTCAGGGCGATCTCTGGTGGTGGTCTGGGAAAATGTAAAAACAATAAAAAAATATGTTCAGTCTTATAAAAATCTAAGAATGTAGCAGGTATCAAAAATGCTAAAAATTCGTAAGAAACGGACAAAATAAACTTTACACGGATATAGAACGTAATAAACATCCTTGAACTGTGTGCTACACAAATGGCCAGGGCGCTCAATAAAGAATCGTTACTATAAAGTTGGGACATTCATTAGAATTAGGCAATAGCAATTCTAAAGAAATTTTCTATTATATCGTCTCCGTAGATGTAATTTACGCATGCCAGTATGACCCGATTATAAGAAAATTCTACATGCTGCGGTTTTAAAAATATAAATGTCTACCGAAGAATTCCAATAATAAAAGTCGTCTTAAAGAGTTCTATAATCGTGCCTTCGTTCGATGAAGGTATTTTAGTAAATATATACTTGCCAAAAGGGACGACAGGGACTTGTCATTATTGCACAAAGTTGTTGAGGCCATTACGCAAAGCCAGTTTTCAGGAACGACGTGGTAAACTCGTATCCAGTGATATTTTCATAGGACACCATGTCTGTTCACTTGTCATGAGTTGCCAGGCAGATCATCAAATAGACTCGATGCGCTAATATTAATCGCCTACCCGACCATAGGGACCTGGTTTCGAGTTACAATATTCGGTTAACTAATTTGAAAAACGAGTTAGGCTTCCAAAGATAGGACGAAAAAAAAGCTGACATAGTAGTTTTGTAGGGCTATTTTAAGGGCAAAACTAAAAAAAAATTTTTTGGGAAGATGAAGTACTATATGCTTGATGTGTTAAGTGTATTTTACTCGAGGATAGATATGTATTTCAATCAAAATATTTGGTTCAGACCTTTCTTTCAATTTATGTCTTAGGCTTAGAACTTATCAGACGCCCCTCGTATAATAGTTTAAAAGTAGCATTACAAACTTGGATTTATTCACTAGGCATAAGTTGTTACAAAATATTCTGATTACGTGTTTCATCCTCGCGAGTGCATTCCATGCCCTTCCAAAAGGTTATAAGTCCCTATAGCAACGATTATGTTAACACCCTTTCTTAGGTCGTGCAATGCGTGCACCCCTCAAGTCTTACTAAGTAAACTATTATACTACAAAAAGAAAGTAATTGTGCAACAGTCCCCTAGGGCCCATTTCAAATAGGTTTGTGGACAAGCAGAAGTTTCTTTACAACTTCTTTTCGGTTTAAATAAATTTATTTCTCATAAGAATATTTCCTATTCACTTACATGAGAATTAAAGTACTTCCACATGTCCGTCAATATATATAATAGAATGCAAGTTGTTGTACAGCCCCCCTATTCTGTAACTTGTTTTAAGCTCACCTCAACGCTCACCCACAAATATACCTTGACACCGCGATGCGTAGTAATTAAGCGTTGCTAGAGGTCTAGTTTCGTAACGGGTGACCGGCGGGGTGAGCCGCATTAACGCGTAGTACACATAGTAGCAGCCAAAGTAGTAAAAATTGTTACACATTATTACTCATACAATAATAACAATGCATTACACTTCACGCCTCGTACTCGAGATTATTCAAAAATTATTATATATTTTCACAATGTAGTAATCACCAGGTACTACCACACTAACACTTATTTGAGAGAATTTGAAAAAAAAAAACAATACTTTAAGGATAACTCCAATCTTTGTGTATTATCTGTGACCCGTGCACTCTCGCGCCGTTTCGGCTGTCATGTCATTCACATTTTAAGTGCTTTACCACGCTATACAGTTCTGTGTTTCCCGAGTGCTAAAAAGAAGAAATAAGAAGATGTCGAGTCGCAAAAGGAAATACGAGGAAGATATGATATACCTTCAGCGAAAAATGAGAAAACTGGAACGAAAAATGGCTAAAAACCGCAGACATTCTCGTTCTAGTTCGCGTTCTGATTCCCATGTGGAACATGGCGAAGAAGAAAATTCAGGTATTTACTTGAATTTGTAGACACATTACCCGATAACTGGTTAAATATAAATGCAAACAGAGTAGCCATTGGGGCTAAACTCGTCGCATACGTACTCACTTGACCTTGACGGACAATTCATTGGGAGTTGTACCAAAACAAGGGTTAAATGACTATCGCACGTAGCGTTTCGAGTCATTCATTACAATATAAGTTATGCATGTGATGCTTAAATGTAAGTCAGGGCAGTCAATGGGACTGATCCACACATTACAACATAACCTTGTTAACCTCTCAAGTTTCTCTAAACTTGTCATAAACTGTCTTAAGTTGCAAACTGAGTAGTCATTGGGACTATCTCAACCCATGGTGTGTGTATTTATATGCCATGGTTTTTATAAAGGCCATTTAATAAATTGCTTTATATTTCTTCATCCACAGCAAATGAAATATGGCAAACCAAAGAGGTCCAAACTCCAGCGGTGACTGAACCAATACCAGCCATGTCGATACCACCTACGGAAGTAGTACTGGACCTGGAGTCCAATGCTGATATAGAGGCTGCAATAGATATTGCCAATTCTTCAATGGTTGATAAAGTCGAAGAATTGGACACAGAGATTATGCAGATATTAGGCGAAGACCCCACAGCTACTGCTAAGTATGGGCAGGAAATAAGAGCTGAACTTGCATGCCGTCTACAACATATGGCCACAGAGGGCATTGGAAAGGAAAAAAGAAAGCAGCTGTTAGAAAAATACTTAATACCTCAAAATTGTCTCCACATAGACGCTCCAAAAATAAATCCGGAAATGAAGGCAGCTATTCCAGAACCAATAGCCAAACGGGATAGAGGTATTGAAAACAAACAGAGACAGATAGCTAGCGCTATTGCTTGTCTGAGTGGGTCGCTTGACACCCTCTTGAAGGCAACAGACAAGAATAATGAGCTTATCCAGACCCTGATGGATGCACTTAGACTACTCTGCGATGTTCAGCATGCAGACTCTATAACAAGAAGAAACTTCATACTGTTTTCTGTGAAAAAAGAGGTAAAAGAGCACCTCAATGGTACAAAAATTGACTCAATGCTATTTAGTGCTAATCTAGCAGAAACTTTGAAGTCTGCCAAAGCAGTTAACAAATCTGGAACAGAGCTAAAATCGGACTATTCCAATACAAACAAGCAGGTGACAAACAACATGAAGAAGGACCTTCCCTCATCATCCAAGCCTTTTTTAAACCGACGACCGGCCCCGGCGGCGGCGCGCCGACCGACGGGGCCTCCCTTCCGCGACCACGCAGCCCTGCGCGCCCCTCCTCACCGGCAGCAGCACGGGCGCTCATCGAGGCCGTCGTTCTATCGGCCCCCGGCCCAAGCTCAGCGCAGGACTTAAATACAGTTGAGTATGCTGGACGTCTGTCTTCATATCTAGAGCAGTGGACACTTATCACTGATAATCGTACCGTTTTGGAATGGGTCAAAGGATACAAAATCATTTTTTCACGTCCGGTAGTCCAAATTAAAGAACCTGTCGAACCTTGCTATAGTGATAAAGATAGGGTGCACTTTGATGAGGCGATTAATAATTTATTGAAAATAGGTGCTATATCAAAGTGTGTACAGAGCGAGGGACAGTTTGTTTCAAGCATTTTTCTCACACCTAAACCGAATGGAAAAATGAGACTAATATTAAACCTTAAGAATCTAAACAAATTCATTGACACAAACCATTTCAAATTGGAAGATTTAAGGACTGCTGTAAAACTAGTTACACCAGATTGTTTTTTGGCAATTATCGACCTTAAAGACGCCTATTTTTCCGTGAAGGTTCACGAGCATTCCCGTAAATATCTGCGTTTTTACTATAGTGGACAGCTCTATGAGTACAATGTCTTAGCCTTGGGTTTGAATACATCTCCTTATGTATTTACAAAAATAACCAAACCTGTCATAAAAATGTTACGTTCAGCGGGTTTTTTGTCTACTGTGTACTTAGATGACTGGCTCTTATTAGGCAAATCAAAACATGCATGCTTAGAAAATATTAAGATGACAAAAGCCTTGCTACTGTCTCTCGGTTTTATAGTAAATGAGAAAAAAAGTGTACTAACACCTGCAAAGTCATGTAAATTCCTAGGAATAGTTATAGATACTCAGCATTTCAACCTGAGCTTACCATCACAGAAACGAATCCACATTCAATCCGAATTGAAACGATTTATAAAATTAAAAAGATGTAAAATTAGAAATTTAGCGAAAATTGCCGGTTTACTAGTTTCTGCATGTCCAGCTATAGAGTATGGTTGGCTCTACACTAAAGAAATTGAACGCTGCAAATTCCTTGCTTTACAAGAAGATGACAATTACGACCGCTTTGTAACAATTTCTGACACCATAACACCGGATTTAACTTGGTGGATGCTTGCCCTAGAAAATTCAGTGCACCCGATTCGTGATGATGTGTATTGTAAGGAAATATTTTCTGATGCATCAACAAAAGGTTGGGGAATTTCATGCGGTTCTGATACCGCAAGTGGTCTATGGTCGGTGTCAGAGAGGCATAAACATATAAATTTTCTTGAGCTATTAGCTGCTTTTATTGGTCTTAAAATATTCGCTAAAGACCTAACCCACTGTCAGATACTACTACGTATAGATAACACGACCGCAATATCATATGTAAACCGCATGGGTGGCATCCAGTACCCCCACCTTACTCATATTGCTAAAGAGATCTGGCAGTGGTGCGAACATAGGAAGATATTTATTTATGCCTCATATATTAAATCAATAGATAACACCATAGCAGATGCAGAATCTCGAAAAAATCATCCGGACATTGAATGGGAACTGTCGGGCCACTGTTTCCATCAGTTAGTAAGAAGCTTTGGCCAGCCGGAAATTGATTTGTTTGCTAGCCGTATAAACCATAAATGTCCAAAATATATTTCATGGCATAGAGACCCAGATGCCTTTGCTATAAACTCATTTACAGTTACATGGGCTGGACTATATTTTTATGCTTTTCCCCCGGTCTCAATGATATTGAAAACACTTAGAAAAATTATATCTGATGAAGCAAGAGGTATCTTGATTGTACCTCAATGGCAAGCCCAGCCTTGGTACCCTCTTTTTAAGTCCCTGCTCATCTCAGACACCATATGTTTCTATCCAAACGAACAAAATTTAATTTCTCATTCCAGCTCTCAGATACACAAGACAATTACCCTGGTTGCCGGAGTGTTGTGCGGCAAGCACTATCGAGAAGAGGTTTACCACCAGCTTCGTTAGAAATAATGAGTGCATCTTTATCGCAGAGTTCACTTAAGCAATATGATGTAGCTCTGAAAAAGTGGTGGATGTTTAGTTCAAGTAAATCAATTAATATTTACCAGCCTACTATACCTCAAATTATAGATTTCCTGACAGAAATGTTCAATAAGGGGTGTCAGTACGGCACCCTCAATACTTACAGATCAGCTTTATCACTAATTCTGGGAACAAGAATCTCCTTGGACGAAAATATCCACCGATTTTTTAAGGGAGTTTTCCGCCTAAGACCAACGTTACCCAAGTATCAGCTAACATGGGACACTAATGACGTTTTAAATCACCTGGGCAGCCTGTACCCGAATGAGAACCTATCATTAGAAGTTTTATCCAAGAAAACAAGTACATTATTGGCCCTGACAACAGCTCAAAGGGTACAAACCCTATCTAAGATTAATATTAAAAACATACATTCCATAAATGGAAACCTGGTCATAAAAATACCTGATTTTATAAAAACAACTAGGCCAGGTTGCAAACAACCAATACTATGTCTGCCATTTTTCATAGAAAAACCTAATGTTTGCCCAGCAAAAACTCTACTAGCATATATTAACAGTACACAAAATATTAGAAGTTCTGACGTTTTGTTTATAGCTTTAAGAAAGCCACACAAATCTGTTGGCACCCAAACGATCAGTCGTTGGATCAAGCACATGCTGGCTGACAGTGGAGTCGACACGAGTGTATTCACGGCACATTCGACACGACACGCGGCCACGTCGCGTGCCGCTGCCCGCGGTGTAAGCATCGACGTCATACGCTCTACCGCCGGGTGGAGCGGCGAATCCATGGTATTTGCCAAATTTTATAATAGAGTTATAATTAATAATAACGACATGTCTGTAGCACAGTCGATCTTTGATCTCACGCATTAGTTATGTGGCGTAGTCTGTTACTGGATAATTGTTTTTAATGATTACTGCAATTATCCTAAATGATTGATTATAAGAAATAATTTGTATCTACGAAGTGTGGACAATTATATTAATTTTGGTTTTATAATTATTATTTTCTTACTGTGATAACACCGCTCACCCTATAAAAATGATCACCGTTTTTTTCCCTACATCTTCGCATACTCTCAAAGTCTACATTGTGAAAATATATAATAATTTTTGAATAATCTCGAGTACGAGGCGTGAAGTGTAATTGATGATTAAACGAACTTACCTATAGTGAAGTTCTATCACAATTACACGAACGCCTCGTACGAAGAGATTATTAATTCCCTCCCACCCTATATTATCCCAAAATTATGAGTAGGTTACGAAGATTTCGGGAAACTTCATTTTTTCCCAATTACTTTAAACTATATGACATGACAGCCGAAACGGCGCGAGAGTGCACGGGTCACAGATAATACACAAAGATTGGAGTTATCCTTAAAGTATTGTTTTTTTTTTTCAAATTCTCTCAAATAAGTGTTAGTGTGGTAGTACCTGGTGATTACTACATTGTGAAAATATATAATAATTTTTGAATAATCTCTTCGTACGAGGCGTTCGTGTAATTGTGATAGAACTTCACTATAGGTAAGTTCGTTTAATCATCAAATATGTTTGGCTGCTACTAATAATCAGTGATCGGACCTAGGATGCAATTTCCCGGGGTTTAAGTTCGTAATATTAAGGTGGATATGACTTACAATCCCGTGACTTTTTATGTTACCTATCTTTACAAAAAGGTAAATAACTTTTAATTTTAAGTAGTCTACAGTATAAAATTAACAGAAAAGATAATAACAACAAAAATGTTTACAGTATAGGTACCTACTGCATAGAAGAACTGAACGTAACTTGTATGTCTTATCTTTTATGTATTTTTATTATTCTTATATGTTTACCAGGGTATACATGTAAAAGTAATAATTGTTATTAGTTCACTATCACTATTTCGTTAATCTTATCACCAGGGCTCGAACTTTTAGTGCCGATGATGTTGCACTGCACCGCACATAGGATGCCTTCAAATTGTCTTTTCGTAAACAATTACCACTTATCAACCTATTTTTTAAAAATGAAATGGCCACTTGAAATGAGCAGTACGTATATGTCTTGACTGACATTGTCATTCAAATCGAGCCCGGCTTATCACATTCTCAACTTATCGACAAATAATAATAATTTCAGTTATAAATACCCATTATTAGATGTATTTCTGCTAGTGTGCTTTAAGTGTGCAAATATTAAGTGACGTATTTTTTAATTTACAATAGCCCATTTCCCAAAATCCCGGGAAATCCGAGACACCTCCACGATAAACATAACGTTTGAGGTCGTTCACCCCAAATTGCATCCTAGATCCGATCACTGCTATAATAATGCTGACTACATACTGAATGAATGCTCAGAAATTGGTAATTAATAATTAAACAAGATATAAAAGTAGCGATCAATTTTCAGGTCTCCAAAACGATCACAAAGCCCTAATGAAAAGAATAGAGCAGGGTCTGGGTGAGGTCCACGCAGACCTCATGGGGTCCACTGGGGAAGGGCCCTCGGCCGCACAGGCCCTTCAAGCCCTGCACATGAACGGGAATGGGGCGCATCATCACGATGTATCACCTATGGAGGTGGATGACGACCGGCAGGTGTTTGCGAGGGTTTCGCTCGTTCACAATGGCTCTCCAGCTGACGATGCGGTGAATATCCTAAATATAATTTAAAATGTTAATTTTGGTGACTGAAGCTTTTGTGGCATATCTTTATGGAACAACTAGCGACCCGCCCCGGCTTCGCACGGGTTAATATGTATAATACCTACATGCATGTATTATACATATAAACCTTCCTCTTGAATCACTATATCTATTTAAAAAAAACGCGTCAAAATCTGTAGCGTAGTTTTAAAGATCTAAGCATACTTAGGGACAGACAGCGGAAAGCGACTTTGTTTTATACTAAGTATGTATTGATATTACGAAAGGGAATTGTTCCATAAAGAAATGCCGTGAAATGTTTAGATAAACATTAATTTATAATATTTTAAGGGTTCCGTACTCAAAGAGTAAAACGGGACCCTATTACTAAGACTACGCTGTCCGTCCGTCCGTCCGTCCGTCCGTCCGTCCGTCCGTCCGTCCGTCTGTCTGTCACCAGGCTGTATCTCAAAAACCGTGATAGCTAGAGAGTTGAAACTTTCACAGATTATGTATTTCTGCTGCCGCTATAACAACGAATACTAAAAACATTTTTTTTAAGGGGGGCTCCCATACAAAAAACGTGATTTTTTTGCCGTTTTTATAGATAATCTGTCACCAGGCTGTATCTCAAGAACTATGATAGCTAGATAGTTGAAAATTTCACAGATTATGTATTTTTGTTGCCGCTATAACAACAAATAATACTAAAACCAAAATAAAATATTTTTTTAATGGGGGCTCCCATACAACAATCGTGATTTTTTTGCCGTTTTTATAGATAATGGTACGGAACCCTTCGTGCGCGAGTCCAACTCGTTTGTTTATTTCTAAGATGCTGATTCAAGAATCGAACAAACTTTCCACCAAATGAAGAAGCATGCATTGTCTTTTTTTGTATAATTTATCTTGAATATTATAGAGAAGCCAGTTAAGCTATCGTTTTTTTTATGTCTGAAATATTGTTGGATTTTGTCTCTAGGTAAATTAATAGTTTTAGGGCCGATTTTCCACACAATATTACATAGAAAAAATCAGCTGCTATAGATTATTTACATTTTACATACAAGTTGTCAGTTTATTGACTGGACTACTAGAAGATTCCGCTGTCTGTCTGTCTGTCTGTCCGTCTATCACCAGGCTGTATCTCATGAACCGTGATAGACAGTTGAAATTTTCACAGATTATGTATTTCTGTTGCCGCTGTAATAACAAATACTAAAAAACAGAATAAAATAAATATATATATATATATATTTTTTCCCTCAAAACAAACGTGATTTTTTGCCGTTTTTATAGATAATGATACGGAACCCTTCGTGCGCGAGTCCGACTCGCACTTGGCCGGTTATTTATTCAGTCTATGAAGATAAAAATACAAAAAATAACAGAAACTCTAAGCCCCTTTTGTGATCTTGAACTTAAGCATTCTTTGTTAAGGGCCATTTACATGTTGAAACAACTCTTATGCGATTTTCATTACATTGCGGGGCTGCGGGCTACCGAAATACGATGAATTCAATCAAACCCTGCAATGTAAAAAAACTCGCATGCGAGTTGTTATTATTTGTGTTATTATTATTTGAGTAAAGGTTAAATACGCTTTTGTAACTTGCACGAATATTTGCTTGATAACTATCTAAATAAGGGCCTTAACACACCAATTCATAAACAGATGCGTCGTATTTTTGTCGTGGATCTTTCAATACAATTTAACTTGTCGCAGGGTCTGTGTGTCGGGGACGAGTTGATCCAGTTCGGGTCGGTGACGGCGCACAACTTTAACGACATGTCGCAGGTGCAAGATGTCGTGTCGCACTCGGTGGGGCAGCGCGTGCAGGTACTCTTTTTTTTTTAATACAACGACGGTGGCAAACAAGCTTACGGCCTGCCTGATGTTAAGCTGGTACCGTCGCCTATGTACATTTGTGACTCCAGAAGAATCACAAGCGCGTTGCCGACCCTTTATTCACTTGAGGATTCGCTGACACACACACACATACACACACTACACACTAGGTACATATGTATTTGTAGCAGAGACCGGAACCGGTTTCCCTTATTAGGGTTTTCCATAGGGTTATTCAAAATAACCCTATGGAAAACTTATTTTAGAAGTTGTTTTTAAAACCCTACCCATAATGGTTACCTTCTGATAGTGTAACCCTATTGTTATGGTAAGCATATCGGATGTGACAACCATAAGTTAACACTATTGAGATAGGGTTTTGTTTAGGGTCAACTTATGGTTATGTTATGGTTACCACATCCGATTGCTTACCATAACAATAGGGTTACCCTATCAGTAAGGTTACCTTATCATAAGGTTAAATTAAAACTTTTCTTAAAATGTTATTCACGTTTGGAATGGTATGTTGTATAGGGTTACCAAATCGATAGGCTTAAGCCTGAAAAGGGATTTTCCGGTCCTTGCTTTGTAGATAGTTCAATAAGAGTAGAGAAACAGAGTCCCTTAGTTTCGTCTTTGCCAGCGTTCCTGTTCCTGTTCCTGTCCCCACCAGACCTTACTGTAAGCGATAAAACACGACTTTGCGTCACAATACAGTACCTACTTTCTTTCGCATCGCCTTTCTTCTCATCGTTAAGTGATGTTTTAAGTTTCACATGTAAACAAAGCAGATTGTGTGCTCAGTTGTTATTGTACATGATAATCAGTTAACCATTAAGTATGAGCGGTAACACAGGTATCCTATATACTTAAGGCGACGTGAGCTAGATGGAAGTGCGTGCTCGGAAGCGCGGATATCATGCTTTTTAATTTAATTTTTTTGTGCGTTTAAATAAATAAAAAAAGTAATCGCTAAGTTCCCTCAAACATGATATTGCCGATTCTTAGAACCGATTTTAGGGTCAATCAACTATTTCTTGCTGCTCGTTGCCATGGTTACGTCTCCTGGGTCACTCTTTAAAACTATTATTTTATGGGGTTTAAATCCACTAAAGACATTTTTTTGTGATATTGGTAAACCCATTCCATGGTGGGGCATCTCCTTAGCATGATAGGAGTCCAGTTTATAGTATTTTTTATAAGAAAGTCTGTCACTGTTGTCCCTTGGCTTACCGGGACAGAATAACAACAAGAAAAAGTTGATTGACCCTTTAACATGTTTTAGCTTTTATGCATAATTTGTTACGAATTTTTCAAGTGTATTAGACCTATATGATTTTTTTTCTATAGATCGAATGTCAAAAACTCAGGGTTCGAATAGCTGTTGTCCCTCGAGAAATGCCTCAAGATTGCTAATTAAATTTAGGGCAGGCGTATTATGGTCCAAACAAGTGCTACGACTTTTTAAAAATCCGTTTTCTGAGCCTACGTCGCTTTAAAAAGAGACACCGACCTGAATATGTTAAGTTTGTAAGTTAACTTTTTTTGTTATTAGGTGCGCGTGCGCCGGTCCCGGCTCGTGCTCAACATGGCGGTGGTGCCGCGGCCGTGGGCGCAGCCCGGCCTGCTCGGCTGCCAGATGAACAGGATCGCGTAGACATAGTATAGTATAGTATAGTATATTATATTAGTATGTATATGGTACCGACAGATTATGAACACCGCCAGTTTACAATCTTACTCGCGATATTATAAACTGTCGAATAACAGGTGTGTAGACACTAGATAAAATAATCAATAATGTTGCATTTTCTCGAAAAAGGATTAAAAATGTACCTAGTCAAATGGAGAAAAAAGCAACGCAAGAAATTAAATTATCACAAAGTTATAAGCGTCCAAAGTTTTAAGAGGGGGTATGTTCTGTCCCTTTTCCGCAAAACGCACCTTCATATGAAACGATTATCATTTACTATGACGCTAGACGATCGTGACGTCACGATCCCGGAGCGTTTTCTCTCTCGAACAAGCAACATTAAAACGGTTGTAGTTTCGTAATTTTTTGAGATATTCGAATGGGATTTTCGTCATTAGGCATATATTTTTGCCTTCTTTCTTTTGAAGTAATAATAAATTTTGAGTCTTTACTCCTATTGTGAACTGTCAAAACCGTTCACAATTTAACGCAATATTTTTCGTTAGTTTATAAACTATTAATGATTGGCAAAGTGCCTAAGCAGCAAAAAGCCACAACACGGAAAAAAAAAAAAAACTATTAATGTCAAATCGTCAAATTGTAAACTGAGATCAAATCGGCTTGCCACGGAACACATACTAAGTAAGTTGCCCGAAGGGCAAACCGCCCAGAAATAGGAGCCCGCGCAGCGGCGCTCCGTCGATACTGCCGGATGACTTTCGTCGTGGAATAAAATGGCTGGATAAAAAAAACTATCATAATTTTTGACAGCTTATAATATCGCGAGTTAGATTATAAACTGACGGTGTTTTCAATCTAACGGTGACATATATACTAATATCCTTTTTGCATATATAATATATATCCCTACTTAGGATGGGCTGCACCAAACCGTCTGTTTTTATGACAGGTGTCGGCGCCATATTTAACGTTGACTGTTTTGTAATCGTAAGTTGGTGCAACCCGCCCTTAATTTATAACTAATATAAAGCGGCAATGGGGAACTTGCATGGGATTTCAATTTCGAATAAATTGCACTCTATCGATGCTGATATACGCAAAGATATCATACATAAGAAAAAAACAAAAAACAAACGATTTTATTAATGTTACCTCACGTTAAAATGACGAAAACAATTTTTTTTTTCGATTAAATAACAACAGTTACACAGATTATTTAATTATAAATGATATTTTGTATCACAAGTATAGACTTTAAAGCAAAGGGCGTGCCAGGATAAGCTAAGTGATTCTGCCCCCGACGAATTTGGGCTTGTAATTTTTATGGTTGGTGTGGCTCTACACCAGTAATTATTGTGCAAAATTTGAGCACCCTAAACATTATAGTTTTAGTAAAAAAAATAAAACGAAAAATCATTGTTCTTTGATAACTTTTTTTCTAGTTAACCGATTTTAGTATTATTCACATATGTTGTACAAGTCAAGATAATTGTATGACATAATAATATTTTCATTATGTCATAGCAAAAAAAAAAAAAGCTGACTAAACTTTTTTATTTATTTTTATAATTACTTAAAGGTTAGAGACCGCTCTAGTTTTTTCACCAATAGTACACCCACTAATAAACTACAACATAGAGATATCTTTACATACATTTCCTAGACTCGCCTTAATATAACATAATACGAAATGTGTGAAACCTCTTTAGAGAAACGTGCAGATTGCATACCTATTTAATACTGGCCACTTATATGTCGCTGCGTTAAATTAAAAAAAAACATTAGTATTCCAGCGGAATATTTAATTAACTCTTTTTGATTATCGTGCGTTAGTAAAATATTTTCTTGTTAATTACACTTAAAATAAAAGCGTATATAAACTTATACTGTTTATATGTAAATAGCTTACATAAACTTTGTTTGTACTCTTATCTAGTTGACGTTGGTCATTAGAAAATAAATAAATAGTGCAAATGTGTACTACACTAAGATTAGTTTTCATTAAATTTGACCAACTGTTCAGATTTTTTTCTTTCCATACAATGAAATAATCCTTACATGAAACAGAGTCGACCGGCGTCAAAAAATAAATTGACCAACTTTATAATTTTTTAAGAACAACTCACGCTTGAATTTTAATGAGCCAAATTTGTTTACATAAAAAAACACCTAATGTCTCCTTGGACACTTTTCCTCTATCTCCTTTAGATTCGGATTTCCCCATACTGTCCCATTAAAAAAAAACACTCTGTATAATTAGTTTCAATTAGGAAACAAATTTACCAAATTGACCATGACCTGTAACGATTGTTATTTAAATGTTCATTTCATTTCATTTCATTCCTGCAAACTCAAAGAATTGCAGGATTTTGTTGAACTCAAGAAATTTGATCTCCTCCGGGCACATGATGTGTTTGCCCAGGAAGGAGTTACGACTGCGCATGAGGCAAGGGCAATCGGTTAGGATGTGTGTAGGCGTCTCCTCTGCTTCAAAGCAGAATCTGCACTGCCTTGTGTCACACAGTCCTATCGTTTGCATGTGCTTATTTAATCATTAAGTAAGTTTTAATGCTACAGTTGTTTTAATGCTGGATTATACTTTTGATTTACGTAATAAAATAAAAAGATGCAAGTTCCCTATTACATGAAGTCAGTGCATAGACGTAGTCGGTATCGCCTATTTATGTGAGTGCAGTAGCCGGACAAGTTTCGTCCCGTAATGGCCACTTCCCAAAACGACCACATGTCTGGAAGACCACTTCCCATAAAGACCGATTCCCAGAAGGCCAGCACGAATTTAATCTTAAATGAAATTGGCGAAAACTTTATAATGTATTTATTTCCGTACAAAAGTGCAAAAACGCCACCAATGTTTGAATGAAAATTGTACATAACGTTACTAAAATATAACTAAAAATATATGTGATGATTGATGATCATTGTATTTGTTTTCTTTTTTTCGCACAGTTTCTTAACCAGCTCTCTCCTGTCAACGAAGTCTTCTTCAAAGACTACCGTCTTCTTCGCAGGTTTCTTTTTTTCTGTAATTTCTTCGCCACCTTCATCATTTTCGAACATGTGTTTCATGGAGCAGTCGAAATACAGTTTGTCCTCGACAAGTCTGTAGCCTGGCTTGGGTATTGTCCCTCGCACGCAATCGTGGTAGTGACATACGATCTTTTCCTGCTCGTATGTTTCACAGGATCCTGAAAATGTGATCTATTGAGATACTATTGATATAGATAGATTTTTCACCCTGTAACTAGGATTTGTCAAAGTCAAAAATTGCATTCTCACGCCAACGCCATCTTCAATAGAGAGAATATAGCGAAACTTTGCTTGGAAGGGTGGTACATTCAGGGGTAATAATATACTTACATAAATAAGGACGTAAATATCTGTACACGCCTTTATGACATTGAAAATAGAGTCCTGTACAGATATTTATGTCGTTATTTTTGTACGTATATTATTACCCCTGACTGTACTATCTTTTATTCTTACTGCTTAGAAATAACGAATTACTATCAGTACAACTAGGTTAGAACTGCGACTCCAACAGAAACCAACCTCTCATCATCATCATCATCATCATATCAGCCGAAAGACGTCCACTGCTGGACATAGGCCTCCTCCAAAGAGTGCCAAAATGCGCCATCCGCATCCAGCGGACTCCCGCGACCTTTACTTTAAATGTGATTGTTCGGGCCGATCGTCGGTCCGCCCGTGAACGCTACCATAATGTACGGGCGTTTAGTCTGTGGTTTTGAAGGTGACATTTGAGCTGTCACATTTTTGCTTGTAACAATTTTGGAACCACGGCACAACGTGTACCGTTTTTGTTTGGTTTTTTGTAATAACTCGCTTTGCCAACACACAGTGTTCGAGTTTTGTTTGGATAATTGGTAATGTCGCTCGCCTTGGAGGCACACGACTGCTGCCCGAGCGTTTGGTTTAGACAATAGGTGAATTTGTGCTGTCAACTGTGACGGAACCGCGCATTGTTGGCATCAGCCCGCGGAGAACCGGCAGCGACCACAAGAGACTTGGTTTACTTGACTTTGACTGGACGTTGACGGCAACTAGACAGACTCGACAAATATCGTGTCGCCGGTGATCCCGTAAGTAATCATATTTCAACATTTTTGATTGCCATTATTGGCAATATATGACCCGCGAATCGCGAGGCACGTTCGGCTCCTCGCACCGGGCGAGGAATCGAACTGTGATCTATTGAGTTACTATGATATAGATAGGTGTTGCACCCTGTACAGTCGGCCAAGAGAGTGGTCTACCAGTTTTGACAAAAGTTTCTGTGAGATCTAACTACTTATTCACTAAGTGTCACACTTAGCAGCGATCTGCGCGCGTTACTGTCATAATATTATTGCAAGTGGAAATCGACCTTGTTGTTTCATGACATCATGGCGTTCAAATGAACCTAGACCGTAGGGTGCTAGACCACAATTATGGCCAACTGTACGTAACTAGGATTTGTCAAAGACAAAAATGACAATCTCACGCCAACGCCATCTTCAAGGTGTCATCATATCAACCGAAAGACGTCCACTGTTGGACATAGCCTCCCCCAAAGAGGTACCTATCCTTAATTCTCTCTGCTTAGAAATAACGAACTACTATCAGTAGAATTAGGTTAGAACTGCGACCCCAACAGAAACCAACCTCTAGCAGGACTTAATGTGGGTTACTATCAAATTTACCTTATCGAAAAAGGACCACTTCAGCTAGATGACATAAAAGTAAAATACAAAGTCAGCAGTGAGTCAATTTATCTGGACGACATGAATGTATACTAAGTGAGCAGGGAGTCAATTTATCTGGACGACATGAATGTATACTAAGTGAGCAGGGAGTCAATTTATCTGGACGACATGAATGTATACTAAGTGAGCAGGGAGTCAATTTATCTGGACGACATGAATGTATACTAAGTGAGCAGGGAGTCAATTTATCTGGACGACATGAATGTATACTAAGTGAGCAGGGAGTCAATTTATCTGGACGACATGAATGTATACTAAGTGAGCAGGGAGTCAATTTATCTGGACGACATGAATGTATACTAAGTGAGCAGGGAGTCAATTTAGCTGGACAGCTCATAATTACAATGAGCAAGTAGCCAAACGTCTGGAAATATAAATAGTCCGTATGATTAGATTACGAATTAGCTGAAAGTAAAATTAGTGAATTGACCTGAACACAGTACGAGTTAGTAGCAAAAAGTCTGAAAATGTAATACTTAGTCCATATAATTAAATATTAATATATGTCTATGTAGTAATTAAGACATTACACGTACAATCCAGACTTTTTGCTAATGGACTGTTTAGTAATTAAGACATTCTAAGATACAAACGTTTCGCTACCGGGCCATTTAGCGTTTATGTCTATTAAGTAATAAAGACATTCTAAGATAGAGGTGTTTTGCTGCTAGAGTATTTTAAATCGTAACATTCTAAGATCCAGACGTTTTGCTAAAGAGGCGTTTAGCGTTCATGTCTGTATAGTAACAAAGACATTACTCAATCCAGACGTTTGAGCTATATTGTCGTTTGGCGATAAGGTAAATTTGATAGTAACCCCTTAATGTATCTAGGTTAGGTTATAACTGCGACCCCAACGAAAACGAACTTCTAGCAGTAGGAACTTAAGTTAACTTGCAGATTCATGTAACTATACTGGAATAGGACTGGAGTAGGTACCTACGTTAGGTTAGAACTGCGACCTCAGCAATTGTGAGTGACATGCCGTGGTTACCTGGGCGCTGCACGCGCACGGTGAGCACGGCGCGCTCGGGCGCCATGTCCCGGAAGTGGTTACCTGGGCGCTGCACGCGCACGGTGAGCACGGCGCGCTCGGGCGCCATGTCCCGGAAGTGGTTACCTGGGCGCTGCACGCGCACGGTGAGCACGGCGCGCTCGGGCGGCATGTCCCGGAAGTGGTTACCTGGGCGCTGCACGCGCACGGTGAGCACGGCGCGCTCGGGCGGCATGTCCCGGAAGTGGTTACCTGGGCGCTGCACGCGCACGGTGAGCACGGCGCGCTCGGGCGGCATGTCCCGGAAGTGGTTACCTGGGCGCTGCACGCGCACGGTGAGCACGGCGCGCTCGGGCGCCATGTCCCGGAAGTGGTTACCTGGGCGCTGCACGCGCACGGTGAGCACGGCGCGCTCGGGCGCCATGTCCCGGAAGTGGTTACCTGGGCGCTGCACGCGCACGGTGAGCACGGCGCGCTCGGGCGCCATGTCCCGGAAGTGGTTACCTGGGCGCTGCACGCGCACGGTGAGCACGGCGCGCTCGGGCGCCATGTCCCGGAAGTGGTTACCTGGGCGCTGCACGCGCACGGTGAGCACGGCGCGCTCGGGCGGCATGTCCCGGAAGTGGTTACCTGGGCGCTGCACGCGCACGGTGAGCACGGCGCGCTCGGGCGGCATGTCCCGGAAGTAGTTACCTGGGCGCTGCATGCGCACGGTGAGCACGGCGCGCTCGGGCGGCATGTCCCGGAAGTGGTTACCTGGGCGCTGCACGCGCACGGTGAGCACGGCGCGCTCGGGCGGCATGTCCCGGAAGTGGTTACCTGGGCGCTGCACGCGCACGGTGAACACGGCGCGCTCGGGCGGCATGTCCCGGAAGTGGTTACCTGGGCGCTGCACGCGCACGGTGAGCACGGCGCGCTCGGGCGCCATGTCCCGGAAGTGGTTACCTGGGCGCTGCACGCGCACGGTGAGAACGGCGCGCTCGGGCGGCATGTCCCGGAAGTGGTTACCTGGGCGCTGCACGCGCACGGTGAGCACGGCGCGCTCGGGCGGCATGTCCCGGAAGTGGTTACCTGGGCGCTGCACGCGCACGGTGAGCACGGCGCGCTCGGGCGGCATGTCCCGGAAGTGGTTACCTGGGCGCTGCACGCGCACGGTGAGCACGGCGCGCTCGGGCGGCATGTCCCGGAAGTGGTTACCTGGGCGCTGCACGCGCACGGTGAGCACGGCGCGCTCGGGCGGCATGTCCCGGAAGTGGTTACCTGGGCGCTGCACGCGCACGGTGAGCACGGCGCGCTCGGGCGGCATGTCCCGGAAGTGCACGAGGTAGCACGCCAGCAGCGTGCCCGTGCGCCCGCGCCCGTGCCGGCAGTGCACGCCCACCACCTGCGGAGCGGTCTCAGAGGTTTCATTGTATAGTAGAAGCACTCACTACTCTATTAGCATGTATTTTTTTTGTCTTAATCAGTAATTTAAAAAAGAAAAAAAAACTCAGGACTTGGCCACGGCTTAGAGCGGGCGGCGCATGCATAAGTCGTAGCCGGGCCCTAAGAGTAAAATGATGTCATACGAACACAAGCTACTGTTGTCACATGACGTAAATATACAAACGAGTACCCTTACAATTTTGGATTAGGACTTTTTAAACTTTTCTACTTCAACTTCGGCCGAAAGTTAGAAAATCCCTCACTTCCGGTCAAAATGGTAAGGGTAGGTATATTATAATCTTCTGATTCTTGGTCAGCACAACTTTCCTGACTTGCTGCCATGCATTTTATCGTGTTGTCATGAGACGTTGGCGTATTGGGAGTGGGCTAATTAATTAATAGAAACTCCCCTAATGTTCACCTAAAATGGGGGGTAGAAGTTTTTTGCGGTATAAAACGTGTACTAATGTCTTCCCGGATCTCAAACTACCTATCTGCATACCAAATTTTCTCTCAGCGTTCAGCGACCTAATCCTGCAGCACACTGGCGCCGCCTGCGGTGGCGGACCATAGTTAATTTGACAGCTAATGACAAGTTTTTTATTGTCCGCCGCGGCCAGGCCGCGCCAGTCTGTAAGACGCCTTAAGCGTTAAAAGATAACTGACAGATTTACTTTCGCAAATTACAATATTAGTGCATTTGATGTTTAACTACAACAGGGTAAGCATAGCCAGTAAATTAAAGTACAAACCTCGCCCCTGATCTCAGCTCTCTCGCAGATCTCAATAAACTTAATAATCTGTTGCAGCGTCGGCGTCCCGAACTCCTTTATCCTGATCTCAGTCCACTTAAGCTTCTTCTTGCAGTCTAGAATAGGCGGCACCTTCTCTGGAGACAGGGTGATCAGGTGGTCAACACCAGCATCTGCCACGTAGTTGAGGTTAGCGACTGTCTGTGGCCAGCCCATGGCTGCCACCTTCCCTTCTATAAACCAGGAGAAGTTGTAAGGTGGGTAGGACTCGAAGTCTTGTTCTTCGACAGGTATTGGGGAGTCTTTGACGGGTGTTTCCTCTTTTTTCTCCTCTGTGTATTTGTACAGGAGCCGGGAGAGTTTGAGGTTGGTTCGCATCGCTCTTGCACTCATGTTTCTGGGTGATAATTGATGGCGCTGGAAATGTAGAGGTAGAGAAGTTATATTACGCGCTACATAAGTTTGTGTCTCTGAAGTTAGCCTCAAGTCAAACCTCTCTGACAACTCTGCGACATACATAACAGACGCATAGGTACTATACACCGTGGGCGGTAATAACCCGAAAGATTTTAACCACGCATTCCGGAGGTCATTAGGAGTAAAAAATGTTATATGAATCCAATCCAAATTCAGCAAAAAAAAAACATTTTTTTTCTGTATTTTTTTCGGTTTTTGTAAATAAAATTTGGATAAGTATCGCTTCCTGGATGGAAATCATCTCTTTTAATAAAATGGTAACAATTATTTCTCCAAAAAAGAATGAATTTAGTGAGTGGTAGCTGTCACTTTGATGTAGGTATGTCAATAACGACGCGAAACTTGGCAACATCGGTAGCAACGTCTCCATCAAAAGAGCTTAATGCACTTTACTAATCACAATAAATAGTTTACATGAAAATGATAATATCTTCAAAACTAAGCAGGATTTGACTGGGGTTCAAATAACATTGTTTGCGCCTAATGACCTAAGGAATGCGTGGTTAAAATATTTCGGGTTTTATTAACGCCCACGGTGTATTTAAAAATCAACAAATTATTAATGTTCTGGCATAAAACCACAAATAAATTGGACCCAATTCAACCAATTTAAATAAACTTGTGTGATTCGTCTCTCAGTATGTCTAGGAAGTAAGCAGCATTTAGTATCTTGTTCTAGTGCCTTTCATTTGCAATTATTAAGTAAGTTCATGTCACTTTAGAGACGTATAAAACTGCTATTTAGCTGTTAAATGTTTTACAAGACAACTGATATAAAAAATTCACAAACAAAACATTGCACCCCGTTCTCAAAACCTTTGACACTGTTTACAATGACATCCTATAAGTACTTAGGGTGCTGACGGTACATAAGAATCATATATTTGCGTATCAAATTCCACTAAACATTTAAACATAACCATAACTTACCTTACACACTTACACAATCCCATTCACAAACAAACAATGCCTTCACTGAAGTAATAACGGAGACCATAAAACTGAAAGCTATTTCAAACGGCGCAGACGAGCTGGCATCAGGATTGGGTGTTTGCCAGTGTCTGTTGGCAGCTCTGTATTGTACGTGTAAATTAATTAGCTATTTTAAGAAATTAGAACACTTCGTTACTGCATCGATATAAGTTGACACTAACGGCGTTGCTTGAAATCGAATGTGCATTTCAGAGTTCTGGTCAAAGCGAAAGGAAGTAACCCTGTCTCTCCCTTTCAGAGGTCAAAACTCTCGACTTTGTGATTTTTTAATGCAATTCTAATTGACTTTTATAGACCATAGTTTTTTAACAATAACCAATAAGTAATTAAGAACAAAGCGAATAGTAATTTTTTTACGGAAAGGAATTAAAATATGTATTGGTAGGTATAGCAATATTAGCAATCCGGTTCGAAGGACCAATAATGAATAAAAACACTACTAGCGTTGGTTATAGCCATTTAATGTAATATTTCAGGTACAACAAATAACAATCATAAACAATCAATCAAATCAGTCATTATACTTAGATCACAGGCTTACACTTAAAATAAATAAATCGCGTATGGTGGTGTTAAGAATGCTCGCGGCTCAGATAGGGCGCAATGCGTAAGCATTTGTAGATATTGCCATATCATTGCTAATTTTCTCTTATTTGTATATCGACCATGTATTAACAAGTAACTTAGAATAATAACGCCTAGAAGGATAGTTTCATACGGCCGACGCGCCAAGCGTGGGGCATAAAATGGATTTATGTAGTTGTGATCAACTCGTATTCACACGCGCACAAACGCACCAATTTTGTTCCACCGATCGGCGTACTGGGCCATTTATGTCCTACTTTTAGTGGCCTCACCGTTGCGCGTGAACTGCGTTTCTATGCGTTATTATTCTAAGACAAGTAATAAGTAAGTACCTACTTAGTCAAAAGTTATTTTAAATCCCGACTGCTTTCTAAAATATGTACCTAATAGTCACCCGGGATAACGTAAGTATTATAACGATACCTCACGCCTCTGAATTGTTTGGGTGTTTAGTAGTTCCGGTAGAATAATAGTATTTTTCACAATCGTGTTATAATAGAGAGCTTTTTAGTCAGAGATTAAAAAGCTTGATTATAACACTATTCTGAACAATACTTTTTGTACGAGTTCATTAAAATTAATTTTCTACGAGTCAACTGAACTAATTAAACAAACTCGATACTGTTGAAACGAAGTGCAGCTCATCGCTCGTACGCTCGTTGATATCTTAAAAGACATCAACGAGCGTACGACATCAAAGCGATTCTATTGGTCCAATTCATTACAGTTCAGTAAAGCAGCCACGTGATTGGTCGAATTTATTTTAGTTGTCTGGAGCGTATCGAAAAGTAGTTATTTCGATTGTTTCGACAGTAACATGGACTACAACTATGAAAAGAGTGACGTTGCAGTATTCTCTATGAAATCTTAATACACATGTTTTAATCGTCGAGTACAAAAAGAAACTTTTTTACACAATAAAGAAAATAGGTGCCAGAATAGAGCTGCTAGTAGCAGTCCTAGACTTTAGGTAACTATCAATTAAGAGACAGGCAGAGAGAAATGAACACCTATAGAGTATACTATAGAGACTACGATTCCGCGGAATTCTTATAAACATTCTGCAAATTCTGGAACACCCAAAGGTCGTCTCTAGAACAGACCGCTCTTGTCTACCTTGTTATGAGCATTGCTAACACCTACAAACAGTAGGTACCTATCTCACATCTCCCTCATCAATTGTCCCTACTGGATGTTGTTCTTATTGCATTCCTTGGCGGCCTGTATGAAGTCCTCCATCACCTCGCCCGAAACGCCGAACTTGAGAGGGTTGTCTTCCGATAAGTACAAGAAGTACTGCCCCACCGCCTCTTCGTGTTCCTCGAAGTCACAGGACCCTGGGACGACGAAGGTTATCAAAATTACACAAATGATACGGTTAACGTAGGGTTAATGGGCCTAGGTATTACTGCCAATTACCAGCCACTTCGCAACAATAGGTAGAAAGCCAAGAATCTGTTGGTAATTTGGAACAGAATTATAAAAACCTCCTATACCTGAGTTATAGATGTTATGTATGTATATAAGTATCTATATGTATTTATCTATTATATGTATCGTCGCCTAGTACCCACAACACAAGCCTTATTGAGCTTACCGTGGGCCTAGGTTGATTTGTGTAAGATTGTCCCGTAATATTTATTTATTATTTATTTATACCTAATAAGAGCACCAGCAATAACTGAAAGACAGACAACTCTTTAAGTGGCCAGTTGTTGATGATTTACTGAATTAATTGTCACTAAGTACGACGGGTTCTGAACCCTTCAGGAGATTTTCAGGATTGAGCACTGTGCGCGAGATACTCATCCCGAAGCAGAATATAGGTATTACTGAGGGATAATCACGTAACGTTCTGAACGCGCTTCGGTACAATTCAATTTTCCATATAAAAAGTGACATTTAGACCTATCTGACGCGCGTACAATGCGTTACGTGATCGACCTGCTGTTGCCCGAATGTTCTAGTCAGTAAAGTAAACAAACAATGCTTTGACACCTTGATTTCATTCATGGCTCCCTGTAGAGTTCACCTTTAATTACTTACTGCCGGTTTCGGCCACAGGCACAACTAAAGGGCATGGCTTACGTACAGTCTCTTATCTCATCACGATTGCGCCCCATCACCTGGTCAACGTATGTTATCACCTGGTCGGATCATCCGTATGGTGTTGAACGCCTGGTCGGATAGGAAGCGGTGGAAGTGAACCAGGTAGCTGGCCAGCATGACTCCCGAGCGGCCGCGACCCTGGCGGCAGTGCACGCCCATCACCTGGTCAACGTATGTTATAGTTACCTGGTCGGATCATCCGTATGGTGTTGAGCACCTGGTCTGGTAGGAAGCGGTGGAAGTGCACCAGGTAGCTGGCCAGCATGACCCCCGAGCGGCCGCGACCCTGGCGGCAGTGCACGCCCATCACCTGGTCAACGTATGTTATAGTTACCTGGTCGGATCATCCGTATGGTGTTGAGCGCCTGGTCTGGTAGGAAGCGGTGGAAGTGACCCCCGAGCGGCCGCGACCCTGGCGGCAGTGCACGCCCATCACCTGGTCAACGTATGTTATAGTTACCTGGTCGGATCATCCGTATGGTGTTGAGCGCCTGGTCTGGTAGGAAGCGGTGGAAGTGCACCAGGTAGCTGGCCAGCATGACCCCCGAGCGGCCGCGACCCTGGCGGCAGTGCACGCCCATCACCTGGACAACGAATGTGTCACAATTCTGCCTTCCACATGCTGAAGTTATAGATGCTAACCACGCCGCCTTCACAAAATTTCAACATCACTGAATGTATTCTTAGGCTAAAAATTGTACATGTATTGGATGTAGTAACTGTTGGTAGACCTTAATAAATAAATAAAATTAGGGCTTTAAAGACCAATATCACGCAAACGGATCACCGAGTTGAAAAATGGTCTTCAGAAACCCATTATTATTTTTGAACAAGCTATCCAACGATACACAATGGGTTTAATGACAAAAAATACACCCCCACTTTAATATTAGGGGAGGATTAAATTTTTTGTCGGCGTGATATACAGGGTGACTGGTAATTCGACCTATTCCTTGAAAGGGGGTTATACTAGAGCTAATTTGCAACAATTTATGTCCAGTCAACCAGGGGTCAAAACACGATTTTTTTTAATTTTTCGAGTTTTTAGTTTGTTTGAAAAAAAATCGTTTTGCAGCCTTAAAGTGCTGATTGTGACAAAAATGTTTTTTTACCATCCAAATGGAAGTACTTTTGTCACAATCACCAGCTTAAGGCTGCAAGGAGATTTTTTTTCATACAAACTAATAACTCGAATATCTCTGAAACCAGCGAGTTTCGACCCCTGGTTGACTGGACATAAATTGTTGCAAATTAGCTCTAGTATAACCCCTTTCAAGGAATAGGTCGAATTACCAGTCACCCTGTAGGTTGCATACCGGATTGCAACTTTCTAGTAGTAAAAGTCACTGAGCTAAGCCGAAGACCTAAGGATGGATAGACAGACAGACGTACGGACATGACGAAACTATAGGGTCCCTTGGAAACCAGATGTTTGGGAGCAATAAATAAATCTGACTCCAGAAAGTTATAATAGCGTTTATTCGCTTACGAAATTCTATACAAAATTACTGACGAGTGACGTGCGCTGTGCGCGGTGTCGTATCGAGTAACCCTAAAAAACGGAAAACAAATTACGACATCGGATTACAATATCACTCCAAAAGGAGAGCTTTCTTCAACGAATTACGACCTCGGGACTTTCATCCGAATCGGTGTATTGTCATGACTCCTGGCACAGTAAGCCAACACAGTGGTGTACCACTCGCCTTTTGATTCTGAACAAAAATTATATTTAGAGTCCAAATGTGGTAGACCCCTGTCATGGCTGATGACTGTACGTAGTATAGGTCTAGTCACTTCACATTTAATATTTACAGTTTATTCTTAGCGAAAAAACTTCCTTGAACTCTCTAACCGCAGTGTTTATGAGGCTTGCCAATTTTCTTTAAAACTTCGTCAAATTGTGTACCTATAAATAAAAACCACGTGGGTCTCGAATAACCTCAAAGTGATTTTCAGCTGCAATTATACCAATCAACGAAGAGTAAAATAAATTCTTTCTATCATCATTGATTGTGGGCACAATAAAAAAATTGTTTTGGTGGATTAAATAAATAACACACCTATATAAGGTAATAACTATCAATTGGACTGTAGCAATCAGTAATAGAGTGAATCGGTAATAATTTAAAGGGTTTCTTTATGTGTCGACTAGCATATTTTTAAATAAATGTTTAGTGTTATTAAAAAGAGAGGGAATTACCTCGCCATTCTTATCAGCCTTTTTACAAACATCGATGAACTTCTTAATATTCTCCAACGAGGGCACCTGGAACTCTTCCACGGGTATTTCCGTCCACCGTATCCTGGCAACACCGTCCACTGGAGGCTTCTTCCCCGCTGTCAGTGTTACCAGATGCGTAATACTTTGATTGGTCAAATATTTTACGTTTTCTGTATTCCTCGGGAAGGCCATGGCGGCCATTTTTTTTGGTATAACCCAAGAGAACTTTAGAGGCGGGTAAGCATCGACTTCTATTTCTGGGAACGGGTTTTCGGGTATTATAACGGTTAATTCGTTCCTTATTTCCTTCCTCGCCCCTGCTAGGTTCTTATCATCTTGCTCCGTGATATCTTCCATTCTTGTGTGGACATGGTATTCTTCGTCACCCATTTTGGATTTCACTGTCACAAAGTAAAGTGGTTAGTTTAGAGAAGACTCGATTAATCTAACTTTTTAAATAAGGTACGAACACTGGCACTTTTCACACTGGCATGAATTTCGAGGGTTGACCATCGAGTTCGATTTTTGAATGTGGACTGACGAGACAACGGTTAAAGGACGGAGAAAACTTGGCACCGCTTGCCAAACTCTGGAGGATGTAACATTTATTTCTGGAGACCCTAGCCTTGACCACGGCTATTTTACACCTCAAAAACAAATATTTATCTAATTCTCAGCTTTCCGGCCTTGTTATACGGTTTATTTATTTATATTTCAGGTGGCAGCATAACTTTGTTCTACTGGTTCATAAAGCAGTGAAAAAAAACAACATGTCGTTATTAAGTCTTTGAGACGTTTTGAAGAATAATATATGGCCGTGCAGTCGTAAATAAGCTTCGGTTGAAGTTGTGACGTCATTCGTAATTTGGTCAATGAGAGAATGACGTCAGAGAGCTTTGGTAAACACATTAACGCATCAAATTGTCGGGATTAAATTAGATCGGGCAGAGTTTGAAATTAGCTACTTATCTCAATTTAATTTAGTCATGCGTACCTGTTATTAAATTACCTACGAAATTAAAATCATAATGGTTTCTGAGCATTTAAACCGATAGGAAATAGTACATTACTTACCTAGGGCGGTGAAACAGAGGATGTCTCAGATCGCAGGTATTTGACGCCCGAGCCGAAGGCAAAGGCGATAAATATGCGATCTGAGGCTTTCTTTATTACCGCTCGTGGTAAGTACACAGTTTTACGTCTCTCCCTGGCCCGGAAGTAGGATTTTCTGCCCACGTACGCTTACGGCCTGGGGTGACGTAAATAATGTTTCGGTTGGAGTATACATGTAACGAATGTGGAAATGATCTTATTTCCCTTATTTGACGATTGAGTTTTCAACCTTTTATGACAGGTACCTTTTGTGTACGACAGGAACAATTTCTTTCACATAGCAAAAAAGAGAAAAAAATTACTAAAAACTACTTTGAACGTCACACTCGCCGAAAAAAAACACGCCAAGCGCAAAATCGATTCGAAATTCGTAGTTTGTGGATAGATAGTTCTAGAAAACCACATAGTACCTAAATAACAATAATGATGGCTACACTTTAAAATACTCACACATATTGTCACGTTATTAATTGAATAAGCACCACGACTGCAGTGAATGTTGAGCGAAATCACTCCTAGTACTGGCTGAAAACAAACCGCCCTAGACCACCTGTGAGAATGTCACTGAACTACATCTTTACTGGCATCAATCATACGAAAATAAACCTTAATTCTATACCTCTACGGTCGCATATCGATGTGTAGCGGATAACTGGCTGAAAAAAAAGCAATATTATCGATATGGATTGATTTGAGATGTTTAATAAACAAGAGCAATGCGATTTGGACTGTATTTTTAAGGACATAAGGTCGTCTTTCTGTTGAGATGACCTTGACATCGAGTTGACACGATTCTTCTGCCAAAAATATCGAACCGTATGAACTTGATCTGGTATTGTTTATGACAGCGGGAGTCGTTGACCTAGTTTCGTATTAAAAAAAATAGTATATTTTCGTTATTTTTAAGATCCAGGCTTGATTATTTCGATCGTCGCTCGAGACTGGGTCAGTAAGAGCGGTCACACACGGCGAGTTTTTGAAGCGATACAAATGCGGGACTGTATCGCAATACTATTATGTATGTATGTAAATAACTTTATTGTACAAAATACAGACAAAAATAAGTTAACTAAAGACTATAAATAGATATTCATCTGCTTCGATACTGTATCGCTGCGAAGTCGTGTGTAACCGGTAAGGCCGTGGTCTCCGGTTGACGTCGACACTCGACAGCGTCTCGTTTGATAGAAATGTAGCTTCCATACAACTTGACACTATGCAGCGTCAACGGGAGACCTACCTACTTCACGAACCATTTTTTTCATGTCGGTTTTGACATAAAAACCGTAGAGTAGTTTTTTAATAATTATGAAGGATTTTCGGATTAACCGGTTTAGAGCGATACAATTCCGTATACACCGCGCCGCACGTCGAATAAATCGGTTAATTTAGACATGGTTCTTAAAACGTTCGCGTGTCAAATTCGGAACTAAACCGGTATTTACCGGTAAGTTTTAAACCGCCTAGCATGTTATATTAAAAAAGTTACTAGTTTCCATTATTTTTTGTGGACCCACTTTTATCTTTCTCTTGATATTTGAATTTATTTCCT
This sequence comes from Epinotia brunnichana, assembly GCA_963854355.1. Taxonomy (NCBI): domain Eukaryota; kingdom Metazoa; phylum Arthropoda; class Insecta; order Lepidoptera; family Tortricidae; genus Epinotia; species Epinotia brunnichana. Next base: position 5,786,851 of record OY977956.1, read on the forward strand.
GCAAAACAGTAAGCTAATCGTTTTTCTGCAGTATGTTAAAAACATAGTAATTTGGAGGACTATAATAAAATAAGAAAAAATACAAATTAAATAAGAATATATTTTATTACATACAACACAAATGTATACTAGCTTAGAGTGTAAATATAACGTATCTCCTAAACTATGTATAATCATTTGACTACAAACATCATTTTGGACCAATTTTGAGCCAATCAGCAAATAATACGTAAATTTCATCCAAAAATGCATAAAAGACAACGTGTAATAAAAAACAATTACTTAAGTACAAACGGAACATTAATACAAAACATAAAGTGTAAACAGAAACAAAAAAATGATGTCAAATGAAATATCACTCATTGATTAAAATATACATGACAATTACAAAAAATACTAAGTAATACTATGGATTTCATTTCATACCTTATATACTTTACGACATAATTCTTTAAGTTTACATCGATACTGTTGGCTGTACATTTGTTGTTAACGAAGGTTTCATGTTATTTTAGTAAAACATTGTTACCCTGGATATGTGGTACCTGTTGATTTAACTGAGATTCCAAACAACAATACTTTAGTCGCTTCTAAAGTTGTCTGTGGGGAAAAATGATGAGACATGAAATACGATATTAGACAATAGAAAAAATAAATATTGTTACATTACCAATTAAAAAATTAAAAAAAAACTTGCGATAATAGTCGGAAAACATCAATCTTTTTTTTCTATTTTATAGGACATAAACGTTGTTAGACGATAGAACATTGTGACGTCACTAGTCTGTATTTCCCTACAAACTTCATACTAACAGAGCGTTTTTAACGTTTCATAAAAAATTGTTGAATGTGACTATCAGTCAAATACCGTATTACCACTTGTATACTAAATTTAAGAAAAAAATATAACTATTTTTCATTAAGAATTATATGAATAACGACACAAACGAACTACAGTCACATTTTGACCTTGAAACCCGAGTTACTAATAATAATTGTAAACAACATATTTCGTAGATTTTCGCAACAACCAATGTACCAATACCTACTTGATCCAACCGACTCCACCGAGCCATACATGATATGTATAACTACATCTAACAATACATGCGTTAAGTAAACTAAATATAAATAAATCTAAAAAATTAATTTAAGCTCGAAACTAATATTATTTTGATCTAGAAATCATCAATAACTAAAGCATTTGATACAATAGATGTGTTGGGGAAATATAAAATCTAAACATTATGTTTTAACTTGATTTTATCGTGAAAACGTAGTGTATAATATGTAATGTCTATATAAAACGACCTCAAACATATATCCATCTTTTTCATGCATCATACTGTACCCATTCTTACACAGGTATTTTCATATAGACAAATATACTAAACTTATTATTGTTTTTTTTTTCGATTAGAATTACCTATATCAGTTTTATCAATGTCCATAATAGTTGCGACATAAATGCTTAAATATGATAGCTTAAAATATAAAAGCCACGTATAAAACAATATGGAATGGATTGGACGGCGGATATTCGGTATACTACTAATTTTATTAAGATGTATGTACAAGATGAAAAATGGTATCGAGTTAAGCTTAAGATTATATAATACGTGTAAAAACTGGTCGAAAACATTAACGTTAGCAAATTATCGTGGTAGTTACACAAGGCACGATAATAGGCTGTGTTTATTATTAATATTAATAGGCCTTTATTTAGAGATGATATATTAGTAACTAACTAGTACCTATTGTAAAATTGCAACATCCAGCTTGCGTTTACAATAAAAAAGAGCCTTTTACTTTTTTCTAGAATTCAGAAATATTAGGTTTTCTCCTTTTCAAAATGAGATACATATAGATGATGTGATTATTCATATATTTTGTTAGGGCCATCACAAAACGGGAACATAATAAATGCATAGCAATATTTCCTGATTCTTCGGGGAAAGGTAAACTTTTTATTGAATACGTCTAGCTGTTTAAAGTGTATGTTTAAATTAGCGATTTTAACGATTCTGCTGTAGTATTTAAGCCAAAATTGCCGCTAATCACTTATTATTATCGTGTGTACGTACAAGCTAAATGCATATAAAACATGGTATAGAGATTCAAGGCACTGATGTGTCTTCAACTGGAATGCATTCAAAGGTACTGACACGTATAATTCGTAATATTATTAGTAACTAAGTTTAAACATTCAACGTAACAAAGAGCTTTGTATTGACACAAAAGTATTATTCACGGTCAAAACTTGCACATATATATTATAACCAATGACAAATAAGAATAATAAAGTATTCCAAATCCACCACTTATCATACATTGCGAAAGTTGCAAGAGATGCCAGCCGTGTTAGGTACATTTTTACAAGCTTTTATTTAACTTGCTGTCACTATGTTTGTTTGGGTGGAATCTTGCAACTCAATTTTGAAGCAGATATCTTCAACCGATTGAGCTTACATTTTGGATTTAAGTATAGTATGCATGACAATTCAATATTATGGTACCATCGAGCTGATCTGATAATGGAGACAGAAGGTGGCCATGGGAATTCAGTACCTAACCGACGTAACCCCGTTGAGTTTGGGCTCGTTAGAATCGTCTCAACGAGTAGTTGATGACTGTATACAGAGAAAAGCACAGTTGGCAATCAAAGCCTGTACCAAAAATGAATTTTTTGATAGAAAATTATTGGCAAATCAAATCTGCCAATGTTATATTATTTTACGTTGAATGGCTAAGCTCAGTTTTAAACATATACAAAACGTGTCACACGGTATATTATCTTGTATCCACGTTGTCAGGCATTTTAATTTAACAGTGTCACTTAAGTTGTAATTAAATTACGTCTTAACTGTCAGTGACGAACTGTATGCACCTAAAAGTAATCGTCAGTTTTGTGAGGCCCACAATCGTTAATTAATTAAGAGGATTGTGAACCTGTAAATTTTCATACAAAAAGCGATAACGTTTTTCACCCCGTAAACATCGTTCGATTTTTATAATTTTTGGACATGTTGTAGATATGGTGAAATACTAGGTCTGTACGTTTTGATTTTTAAGAAATATTGCTTACGTTAAAAGTTATTAGCATCTAAAAATCTATATTTTTGACTTAAAAACTTTGTCTATCTTTTTATTTTTTTTAAATTAATCTAAACTGATTTACTAAAAAAAGAAAACGTAAAGACATAGATTAAAGTGTACCTAATCCAATCATACCAAAATTATTTAATTTCATTAAGGTTTAGGGGGGTAAAAACGTTATCACCCGTAACCATATTTCAACAAGAAAATGTAGGCAATTACCTCCAGGACTTGCAGCTCTCTCTATCCCACGATACGGGTCGGGAGGCAGAGCGGTGTGAGACAGATATATTTTTTTTAAATACCTACTCGCGCCGCGTATCGATACTTCACAATCCTCTTAATGATTCACCGATAATGCCCTGTATACCCCTAGCTAAATTTAATGTTTTATGAAACAAGCTCACAGCATAGGAACTAAACATAGATTTCTTGCATTTAAGTACACGGTTGCTTATGCTATCCTTTTTGATAAATGAACATTTAATACCAAATGCAATTTTTCACATAATTTCATTTCATGAATTTCAATCACTTTCATAATAGCACCTTCCATGGGAAGAGTTAAATATTAATACTTAGTTTTATAATAAGACGGATAAGGTGCTCATATTTACTATAGAAGATATTTAAGTTTTTTTAAGGGTCTTCTTGCAAGAATTAATATAGTAGCATTTTATAGAATATCTAAGATTACTAATGGGTCACTTCTGTTCATATTACGAATGACCAATTAATAATCCTTTACAAATGGTTTTCCATAGGGTTTAACTATTCACCGGTCTGGGTTTGAAGTGAAAATTTGATAGATTTCAAATTATTATAAAGAGTATTCTTGCAAGTACTTATTAAATGTCATAGTAATTGAATAAAGGATATGAATGTTATCTATATTCATAACGGATGGACTTTTGACACTACAAGCGGGTTTACTGAGGCGAAACTCGATTCGTTCTAGTTAATTAGCCATGTCACTATCTGCCAGTGACACTAGTCGAATTTCAGCCCTGCAATCATAAGTTACCTACCATAGCGTGGGAAGTTTAACATTTATCTGCATTTACAGATATCTACCCCATTTTTAAAATGGGGAATGGATGAAAATTTTAGAAGTGCCTGATATTTTTTTGGTGTTAGGCATAACCTTCCTTAAGACCAGAAAAAAATTGCAGACTTTTCAGGTGCGTCAATAAAATTTGAAAAATATAAACAGTTTCCTCACTTACGTTTTGGGTTTAGGACGGCGAATGAGACATTTTCCTAAATTCGTCTCATATTACAAAAAATATCTTAAATATCCGTGGTAAACTGACACTGGCAATGATATTGACAGCTGCAGCAGCTATATTTGTCATTGCCAGGGTCAGATATTCAAAACATTTTTTGTGATATGAGACGAATCAAGGAAAATGTCTCATTCGCCGTCCTAAACCCAAAACGTAAGTGAGGAAATTGTTTATATTTTTCAAAAATTATTGACGCACCTGAAAAGTCTGAAATTTTTTTCTGGTCTTAAGGAAGGTTATTCCTAACACAAAAAAAAAAATCAGGCACTTCTAAAATTTTCATCCATTCCCCATTATCTGATCCGTTTTATTCGACGCCACCCGCACTAAATATTCTACGTTTTAAAACTATTTTTTATTGTCGATAGTATAAAATGATTTTTCTATTGATCTTAAAAATAATTGTCTCAAGCCTTCAGGAATGTTAAGTTATATAATTGACCAAATTAATTATTGCTACAGAGTATTGTGATGCTGTCATCACGGTTAGGATGCACCGAACCGGTTTTTAATATCTATTTTAACCGGTTTTGCAGCCGTAGTCCCGGTTGAACTGACCCGTATGGTGAAGGGATAGTTCCAGCCAGATAGTCCAATCAATGACGATTAATATTATCCAGATGCTGACATAAAATTCCACGTATTAAGAGCCCGTTCACGTGCTCACTAGCGCCACTGGTAAATAATTGAGATTATTTGAATTTAACGACAGAGCTTTAAAAAAGTAGGCCGCTACACACTGTATTTGGGCGTTTTTAAAAAAAAGTGTACAAAACTTTTTTTTTTCAGAATTCGAAATTTTTTGGTTTTTCTTACTCAGAATCGTTTATACTATCGATCCTCATACAAGAAAAAAAGTGTCCCAGATTTTACTATGTAAAATTTTTCTTCCAGTGCGTCACGACCATATAAATAAAAAAAGACTGCATACAAAAATGTGACGATCTGGAATGGAATATTTAGGACACTTTTTTTCTTGTATGAGGATCGATAGTATCAACGATTCTGAGTAAGAAAAACAAAAAAAAATGAATTTTGAAAAAAAAGTTGTTTTGTACACTTTTTTTGAAAAACGCTCATTTTGTATTTAAGTACCTTGTAACAACATCAAACTAGTTTTTACGTTGCTGGATTCGTCAATCTATGCGCCCAAAGTTAAAACGGCCGTTTTTCTTTTGATCGACGAAGCCAGCAACATTAAAACTAGTTTGATGTATTCACAAGGTACTTAAATACAAAATACAGTGTAGCGGCCTACTTTTTAAATATCTATACTTAAATTAAAATAATCTCAACAACTTTAAATATCGTTTGGCCAGGGATTATAATTACGACTTTAAATATTTCATAGAAACATATTGTTATTTGACAACGCACATTATTCAACTTTACATGTGTTATTTTGATTGGACTAATAATATTATCCTCAAATCATTTTGATGGGGAAGTTTTACCTGTATTGGCTTCCAAACTTCATTTGGAATGTAGCAGATAGGTACGCGAGGTGCCTTTTCGCTTCTATAGCTTAGGAAATAAGGTTCATAATGGTGCAACACGACATTGTGTATCTGAAAGCTTGTAGCTCACATTCAGTTTACCCCAAAAGGCCTTGTGCCTTCTGAAAGGACTTTTTTAACTTGTATTTGTAGTTCACATACAAAATTTGTACCGTCCCATTATCGTACATTATAAGGCACACTTTGATTTTAGTGTATATGACCTATATAGCTTTCTGTTATGACCTTTTTCTGCTGACCAAAAGCGACAATTGAAAATGAATTTAAAGAAAATAGAACCCAAACAGAATAAGAATAGATTATCAATCATTATTCGTATCGACCTTGTATTCCACTTTCCAAAAATTCAATTTCAGTTGCTCAAAAATGACTATAGTGTAGTTATGCGTTTGTAAGCGGGGCGATCAGCGGCGCGTCACGCGCGCAATCATACGGCGTTGCATAGGAGTATTTTTTGAATACCACGTTGGTGACAAACAGGCGTATAGCCCGCCTGCAGGGCTTGGAACCGGTACCGAAAATACCAGTAACATACCGGTTTACTTCGTTTTGGTTCCAGAGAACCGGTAAAGGAAAAAAACTACCAGTTATTTATTAGGGTTCCTACTCGTGTATGCGACGTCGCCGTTTCGTGCGCGTGCGCAGCGTGGCGGCGGCACGCGAGAAGTTATTTAGTTCCGTCATTATTTTCGAGTACCGGTATTCACAGCTAATAACCGGTAAATATCATCAACCCTTGGTACTAACCGGTTTCTGGTTGAAGGTCACGATACCGGTTCCGGAAAACCGGTATTTCAAGCCCTGCCCGCCTTATGTATCTTTCTTTCTTTCTTTTCGTTCTATGTGCGTTGCCGATACTAAATACGTAACATAGTATTTGTGAACTGGCGTTTGCGTTTCAATACTCGCCTGACCCGCGTCTCGAGTCGCTGCTGCACGCGCCGCCCACAAACTAGACTTGTAGTTGAGCTGTACACTTTGTCCGCACCGTTATCACTGCACTGCACTGACACTAACTGCACTAATTGCACTACAAGTGTAGAACTTGGCCGTCGTCCTTGCTGGGCAGGGGGAATGATTCTGGTTCCTCGAGGGTCACCGCTGTGAGGTCGACGATTTCGTCCTGGTCTTCTTGGTCGAACCTGCAAGCAATGGTTAAGTATGTATAGTCAAGGAAATTGAAATACATTATCTTGTCACAATTACAATAATCTCTAGCTGCCCCCGGCTTATTAGAAGGCATACTCCTATTCAATGGCCACACACTGCTGTACAGTCGCCATCACATATATAGGTACACTATAGGTGTTCAAATATCGGCACATGAACCCTAATGCCTTGAAATTAGAGGTGTGTTCCGATGTTTGTGAGCTGCTTGTTTGCTCCGATGTATGTGATGGCGACTGTACTCACGCGATTAATCGCGACGCTCCGCACTAGGTTACTTGCCTTTATTGCCGCTCCTTTGCCTCGCGCCCAAAAACCGACAAAACATGGCGCGGAGGGCATGACGTGGAGCAAGACGAGTAACCATGCCACACTATGTCTCTGCCTCCCAGTGGCGGAGCGCCCATGCAAGCCGATTCCTACCGGCTTGCCTAAAATTTCTTGTTATATACCTGTTACCAAACTCGTAAACCATCAAAGAACAGCCTTTTTGTGGCGGGGGTAGTAGGGTGGCTCACCTGTCGTCGTCGGGCTCCGAGCTGGGCTGCGAGGCGGCCGGGGGCGGCGGCCCGGCGCGCTGGTTGGCGGGCTCGTGTGTGGCGGGGGTAGTAGGGTGGCTCACCTGTCGTCGTCGGGCTCCGAGCTGGGCTGCGAGGCGGCCGGGGGCGGCGGCCCGGCGCGCTGGTTGGCGGGCTCGTGTGTGGCGGGGGTAGTAGGGTGGCTCACCTGTCGTCGTCGGGCTCCGAGCTGGGCTGCGAGGCGGCCGGGGGCGGCGGCCCGGCGCGCTGGTTGGCGGGCTCGTGTGTGGCGGGGGTAGTAGGGTGGCTCACCTGTCGTCGTCGGGCTCCGAGCTGGGCTGCGAGGCGGCCGGGGGCGGCGGCCCGGCGCGCTGGTTGGCGGGCTCGTGTGTGGCGGGGGTAGTAGGGTGGCTCACCTGTCGTCGTCGGGCTCCGAGCTGGGCTGCGAGGCGGCCGGGGGCGGCGGCCCGGCGCGCTGGTTGGCGGGCTCGTGTGTGGCGGGGGTAGTAGGGTGGCTCACCTGTCGTCGTCGGGCTCCGAGCTGGGCTGCGAGGCGGCCGGGGGCGGCGGCCCGGCGCGCTGGTTGGCGGGCTCGTGTGTGGCGGGGGTAGTAGGGTGGCTCACCTGTCGTCGTCGGGCTCCGAGCTGGGCTGCGAGGCGGCCGGGGGCGGCGGCCCGGCGCGCTGGTTGGCGGGCTCGTGTGTGGCGGGGGTAGTAGGGTGGCTCACCTGTCGTCGTCGGGCTCCGAGCTGGGCTGCGAGGCGGCCGGGGGCGGCGGCCCGGCGCGCTGGTTGGCGGGCTCGTGTGTGGCGGGGGTAGTAGGGTGGCTCACCTGTCGTCGTCGGGCTCCGAGCTGGGCTGCGAGGCGGCCGGGGGCGGCGGCCCGGCGCGCTGGTTGGCGGGCTCGTGTGTGGCGGGGGTAGTAGGGTGGCTCACCTGTCGTCGTCGGGCTCCGAGCTGGGCTGCGAGGCGGCCGGGGGCGGCGGCCCGGCGCGCTGGTTGGCGGGCTCGTGTGTGGCGGGGGTAGTAGGGTGGCTCACCTGTCGTCGTCGGGCTCCGAGCTGGGCTGCGAGGCGGCCGGGGGCGGCGGCCCGGCGCGCTGGTTGGCGGGCTCGTGTGTGGCGGGGGTAGTAGGGTGGCTCACCTGTCGTCGTCGGGCTCCGAGCTGGGCTGCGAGGCGGCCGGGGGCGGCGGCCCGGCGCGCTGGTTGGCGGGCTCGTGTGTGGCGGGGGTAGTAGGGTGGCTCACCTGTCGTCGTCGGGCTCCGAGCTGGGCTGCGAGGCGGCCGGGGGCGGCGGCCCGGCGCGCTGGTTGGCGGGCTCGTGTGTGGCGGGGGTAGTAGGGTGGCTTACCTGTCGTCGTCGGGCTCCGAGCTGGGCTGCGAGGCGGCCGGGGGCGGCGGCCCGGCGCGCTGGTTGGCGGGCTCGTGTGTGGCGGGGGTAGTAGGGTGGCTCACCTGTCGTCGTCGGGCTCCGAGCTGGGCTGCGAGGCGGCCGGGGGCGGCGGCCCGGCGCGCTGGTTGGCGGGCCGCACCGTGATGATCAGGTTGGAGGAGTTGGCCACCATCATGTCCGTCACCTGCAACGTAACACGTGTGTTAAACTTTACACTGTCTTGGGAACCCCAGAAGAAGGTAAGCGGACGTGAAAAAAAAAAAATCTTTTCTCACCGTATACTTTTTTTCTTTCCTCCGTGGCCTATAAGGCCGGACAAGACGGTTGTCAAGCAATGTATATTCCCGCTGAACGCTCAGCAGATCAAATAAAATTTATTGGCTCTTAAAATTCTTAAGAAGTTTTGTTATTTGACTGGTGACCTGGTAAAGGTCGCGGGAGTCAGCTGGATGCGGGTGGCGCAGGACCGGTCATTGTAGCACTGTTTGGGGGAGGCTTATGCCCAGCAGCAGGGCTTGTAACCCGGTTAATTTTGCCGTAGCGGTTAGAGCCACGCTCTGAGAGCCTAACCCATAATAAAGGTTATGCTCGCAAGAACATCGCTCTAACCAGTTAATATCTCGAAGCGCACATAGGGAACGAAATCCATTTACCAGTTAGAGAGCGCTTCCTCTGTGTAAGCATATTAGGGTGAATAACCGCTCGCTAGGAATACGGGATTGGACCAATCCGGGTTTGCTATGGACCTGCAGCCGCAGGCAACGCCACCGGTTCGAGAGCGGTCATTGATCCCGTATCCAAACACTGAGTAACCGGTTAGGGAGCGCTTCGAAATAACGTTCCCAAATCACTTTGTTCGAATGTAAACTAAATAATTAACCGGTTTAACCTAAATTAATACCGGTAAATTTGTAACCGGTTACTTTCCTGGCCAGCAGTGGTCTTTCGGCTGATACGATGATGACGTCTGTCCTACTGCTGGGCAAACTCTTTCTACCACGCGTCTCTATCGACTGCTAAACTAGCTAGACCTTCCCGAAAAGCGTCAAGATTATCCCGTCGTATCCATCTGAGTCTGTCCAAACCCGATAGGGTTTAACGACACCGTTAGATTTAACAAAATGTATTTTCTTTTATAAAAGTAATAAAAAAATATAACTCTGTTTGGACGGATCCAGTCGGTAGTGTGTTCGGACCCACAAGTCGTTTGGAATACGGCACATGTGTCCTGCTGGATGCGGGTGGCGCAGGACCGGCCATTGTGGCACTCTTTGGGGGAGGCCTATGTCCAGCAGTGGACGTCTTTCGGCTGATATGATGATGATGATGATGATGATGACATGTGTCCTGCCTGTGTCCGTGGATGTTAAGGCTACACACGTTCATGGTCTTCTCTCCCTCTCACTGAGCATAAGCGTGAGCGAGATGGAAGTGCGTGTTCGAAAGCGCGGATATCATGTTTTTCGGAATATTTCAGAAAACGAGACGAAATTTAAGTAAGTAAGAAAATTAAGTTATTGTTCTTTACTTTATGAAGATTACAAAATTTCAACTTTTTCTGATAAAAAATGGAGCAGTGAACTGGTTACAAGTGAAATAATAGGGTAGCACAAAAACGGTACTTCGGACAGAGAATGTATTCTATTCAATATTAAAGAGGGTCAAATTCTGCGTTTCTGGGTCAAAATCTTAAACTTCAAATTCGGTTCAGTGGTATAGTCGAAATCAAAGGTTTTAAACTGGGAAAATTTTGTGACTTTTCAAGACCGACATATCTTTGAAAAAAATATACCTGCTGACAAACCCATGGAATACAAAATGTAGGAAATAAAATTTCGCATTATACACATTGACCTTATTGAATAGATGCATTTTCCGTCCTTCGTACCGTTTTGGTGCACATGCAAAAAACTGAAAAAAGAGTAAAAATTTCGCGGTTATTGGGCTCCCAAAAGTTATGCACACCTCCTGGGATGGTGCAAACTCGGATTACATGCATTTAGGACCAAATTAATGTTTTTTTTTTTTTATCTACGCACATATCATTAGTCCTCAGAGTGCTGTTGAAGCTGCCGAAGCACTGCAGTGCATCAGGCATGTTTGCCGAAGCTCAAGCGGACGACTTTTTTGCCATTCGGCGGAAAAGAATAGCGTCACTGCTAAAACGGATGCGCGGTAGCAGCAACAGTATGCTGAGGGTGTTGGCAGAGCGCCTCGACTGCCCGCTCACCAAATATTGGGTTGAAGTGGTCATTGGTAGGGCCAAGTAGGGAATAAAATATTCGCTACTTGGTCCTACCTTTCTGCCATAGGTAACCGAAGAGGTGCCTAAATGTAAATTTAATTAAAATTTTATTTAAACTAAACTTAATCGTGTAATACTAATATAGTCTTGTAAGCCCCATTTTTGTTACTAACACTATTATGGATCTCGGTCTGAATTAAACAATTTTTATTTTATTTTTATTTTATTTTATTTATTTATTAGTGCTCTAAAATGCGTTCAGAAACCGTCGGTAATGACCAGCATTATTACAACCAATTTTACTATGACAACTTTCTTGTCTGTGGTACTAGGTAAAATCTGTACTATAATGTTATTACAGTACAGATTATCGGTATCGTTATGAGTTTAAATTTGGAACAGCTGTCAAAACTCAAGTGGGTATCTAGTCTAGTATCTATAGATATAATAGTATTTTATGCAACTGTTGTATAAGAAGGGTCTTAAAAGGCGAGTGGCGTGGGTTGCGATGCGAGCCTTGGCGAGCATCGCAATAAAAGACGCCACGAGCGTTTTTAGACCAGTTATACACCGTTGCATACAATACTTTTTCTACGACAAATTTTAAATAAATAGCAGACTACAGAATAGTTAAGTTTTCTATTCGTACTTTTGCTACTCACGTAATTTCTTCAGGAGTGCAGTTATTAATTACTTCGACCATTTTAAAAGAAACGTACACTTTTGTCTTCACAAACACGAATAAAATCTTAATAGTTTAGGACTAATAGTTTATCATCTTTTGTCTTTTCATTTTGAACTGTATTTTGGTGGGAAATCGGAAATGTGACAGCTCTTGCTTATGGTTTGTTTTGTTTTTAATTTGTTTGCACTTGCCAATTCGAACTGTTTATTTTTATAAATAATACCAAAAATTTATAGAACATGTAATTTAACACACAATAGATGATGATTAATTATTATTGTAGTAAATAATTTATAATATACAAATGTTAAATCGTAAATAAATACTTTTATTTCGAAATATTTGTTTATGAAGTTGGCACCACTGCAATATAGCGGCCGATTAAAAAAAAGTTGAACAGTGCTTTTATGAAAAATGTATGAACCAAAAAAGTATGCTAAACAGTGCGTTTTTGGGCCATAGAGCATAGAGTTTTTTGACGACTTATTAGTGGTGTCATTGTATTTGAGCTACAGCCTACTTAAATGACAGATAATGGTACAGGAGTAGAAAAAAACAGTTATCGATACGAAACTTCAATTTATTATGTTTTTTCATTTTACTTTTTTAACATTTTTTTCTTTTTTACTTTTTTAACTTTATTTTTAACTTTTTTTCACTTTTTTAATTATTTTTTTACTTTTTGTCACTGTTTTTTAACTTTTTTTTCATTTTTTTTGCTGTTTTTTACTATTTTTACTTTTTCTAACTTTTTTATACTTTGAAAAAAAAAAAACACATTTTTTCATTTCTTTTTTCCAAAGATAACTTACAGGTAGCTAGCACTCGTAGCAATGCAGGTCATTTTCCTACGGGTTCTGAACCCATCTTAGAGTACTTATGATATGTGTTTAGATAAAGTAGTGTATGCAACTGTACATAATTAGGCCTTAAAACACTCGTGTGATCCGATCCTATTATGAAACGAGCGTTAGCGAGAACCACACTCCTATTTTAAGGCCTCTCATTATGTATCAGTAGCATAAACTACTATTATACAACGAAGGTGGCAAACAAGCTTACTACCTGCCTGATGTTAAGCAGGTACAGTCGCCTATGGACACTTGTGACTCCAGAAGAATCACAAGCGCGTTGCCGACCCTTTATTCACTCGAGGATTCGCTGTGTTAGCAGATAGAGACATGCAGGTCCCTCACTCCCAACACAGCGCACCCTAGGGAGCTCTGGCGACCTTACTCACCACCAGGAACAAAACACCACATGCGTCATAGCATGCAATAATATAGCAACACTACAAAGCAGTGGTGCTATAATGGCTGCGGTCTTCTGTAAGGTGGAGGTACTTCCCCAGTTGGGCTGCTCCACATACGAGCGAGATGACATTCCGCTGTGCCCCACCTACCCTTAACCTTAACCGACCTGGTCGAGTGTCTTGTTGGACACGTCGATGCCGTTGACCTCCAGCACCTCGTCGTTGACCCCGAGCAGCCCGGTGGACTCGGCCAGTCCGCCGGGCCGGGCCGCCCTACCTACCCTTAACCTTAACCGACCTGGTCGAGTGTCTTGTTGGACACGTCGATGCCGTTGACCTCCAGCACCTCGTCGTTGACCCCAAGCAGCCCGGTGGACTCGGCCAGTCCGCCGGGCCGGGCCGCCCTACCTACCCTTAACCTTAACCGACCTGGTCGAGTGTCTTGTTGGACACGTCGATGCCGTTGACCTCCAGCACCTCGTCGTTGACCCCGAGCAGCCCGGTGGACTCGGCCAGTCCGCCGGGCCGGGCCGCCCTACCTACCCTTAACCTTAACCGACCTGGTCGAGTGTCTTGTTGGACACGTCGATGCCGTTGACCTCCAGCACCTCGTCGTTGACCCCGAGCAGCCCGGTGGACTCGGCCAGTCCGCCGGGCCGGGCCGCCCTACCTACCCTTAACCTTAACCGACCTGGTCGAGTGTCTTGTTGGACACGTCGATGCCGTTGACCTCCAGCACCTCGTCGTTGACCCCGAGCAGCCCGGTGGACTCGGCCAGTCCGCCGGGCCGGGCCGCCCTACCTACCCTTAACCTTAACCGACCTGGTCGAGTGTCTTGTTGGACACGTCGATGCCGTTGACCTCCAGCACCTCGTCGTTGACCCCGAGCAGCCCGGTGGACTCGGCCAGTCCGCCGGGCCGGGCCGCCCTACCTACCCTTAACCTTAACCGACCTGGTCGAGTGTCTTGTTGGACACGTCGATGCCGTTGACCTCCAGCACCTCGTCGTTGACCCCGAGCAGCCCGGTGGACTCGGCCAGTCCGCCGGGCCGGGCCGCCCTACCTACCCTTAACCTTAACCGACCTGGTCGAGTGTCTTGTTGGACACGTCGATGCCGTTGACCTCCAGCACCTCGTCGTTGACCCCGAGCAGCCCGGTGGACTCGGCCAGTCCGCCGGGCCGGGCCGCCCTACCTACCCTTAACCTTAACCGACCTGGTCGAGTGTCTTGTTGGACACGTCGATGCCGTTGACCTCCAGCACCTCGTCGTTGACCCCGAGCAGCCCGGTGGACTCGGCCAGTCCGCCGGGCCGGGCCGCCCTACCTACCCTTAACCTTAACCGACCTGGTCGAGTGTCTTGTTGGACACGTCGATGCCGTTGACCTCCAGCACCTCGTCGTTGACCCCGAGCAGCCCGGTGGACTCGGCCAGTCCGCCGGGCCGGGCCGCCCTACCTACCCTTAACCTTAACCGACCTGGTCGAGTGTCTTGTTGGACACGTCGATGCCGTTGACCTCCAGCACCTCGTCGTTGACCCCGAGCAGCCCGGTGGACTCGGCCAGTCCGCCGGGCCGGGCCGCCCTACCTACCCTTAACCTTAACCGACCTGGTCGAGTGTCTTGTTGGACACGTCGATGCCGTTGACCTCCAGCACCTCGTCGTTGACCCCGAGCAGCCCGGTGGACTCGGCCAGTCCGCCGGGCCGGGCCGCCCTACCTACCCTTAACCTTAACCGACCTGGTCGAGTGTCTTGTTGGACACGTCGATGCCGTTGACCTCCAGCACCTCGTCGTTGACCCCGAGCAGCCCGGTGGACTCGGCCAGTCCGCCGGGCACGAGCCGCGATATGAAGATGCCCGGCGCGCGCTCCACGCCGCCGGGCGTCACGCGGACTGACGTGCCGTCTCTGGAAATGGACACGAACGTTCATAAGCGGGTGATCTAAATGGGGAACTTGCATCTTTTTATTTTATTACGAAAATCAAAAGTATAATCTAGCATTAAAACAACTGTAGCACTAAAACTTTCTTATGATTTATTTTTACAAGCTTTATATTAACTTGCACTGTTCGTATGTATGTAAATATGTAAGTATGTAAATATGTAATAGTTGTCCGTCAAAATTTGCAATCCATTTTTCAGTCACTTCCCGTTATCCAATAGGGAACATTACGCAAAGCTCTTCGTAGGTGGCGACACTAGCAGCGTTGACATTGTATCTCGTTCCCACTTGCGGTATTGTCTATGCAAGCATCCTTGTCACTCATTTGACAAACAATTGTGCATGTGTGTGTGAATCCCTATATTCCTATACTGGATTACTATTAGTGGTAGTGCTGCCTCTGGCGGCAGAACATTGCAGTAATGTTCCCTATTGAGCTGAAATTTTGCATGCATATGTATATCGCATGACAATGCAATATTATGATGACTTGGAGCTGATCTGATGATGGAACACAACCACATCGAGTTTGGGCTCGTTAGAAAAATGAAATTTGAATGAGAAAATAACGCATGCTGATGAGTTTTTTAGGGTTCCGTAGCCAAATAGCAAAAAACGGAACCCTTATAGATTCGTCATGTCTGTCTGTCTGTCTGTCCGGCCGTATGTCACAGCCACTTTTTTCCGAAAATTATAAGAGCTGTACTGTTGAAACTTGGTAAGTAGATATGTATTCTGTAAACCGCATTAAGATTTTCAAACAAAAATCGAAAAAAAAAACATTAAGTTTTGGGGGTCCCCATACTCAAAACTGCAACTGAATATTTTTTTTCATCAAACCCATACCGTGTGGGTTATCTATGGATAGGTCTTCAAAAATTATATTGAGGTTTCTAATATAATTTTTTTCTAAAATGAATAGTTTGCGCGAGAGACACTTCCAAAGTGGTAAAATGTGTCCCCCCCCCTGTAACTTCTAAAATAAGAGAATGATAAAACTAAAAAAATTAAATGATATACATTACCATGCAAACTGCCACCGAAAATTGGTTTGAACGAGATCTATCAAGTCGTTTTTTTTAATACGTCATAAATCGTAAACCGCAATTTATTTTACGGAACCCTCGCACTTGGCCGCTTTTTTCTTTTAAGCCACATCATCAAGTCAACCCACCTTATGAAGAACCCTAGCGGTCGATCGGAGCCGTGTTTGAGCAGTTTGACCCTCCGACACGTCTCCGGCACGATATCCACGTCGATGATGGCCGACACCTGGAAACATACAACAATACATCTTAACAGCCTCATAACACTACGTCATCCATTTAAAGCAGGGGTCGGCAACCTTTTAGCAACCAAGGGCCATATGGGAGCTAACAACAACTACGCGGGCCGCACTTAATAAATATTTTCTATTTATCACTTAATATTATCTAAAGGTCCCTCGTGCTCGTTTGCGTCGATGTCGAAAAATAGTACATTACTTACCTAGGGCGGTTAAACAAAGAATGTCTCAGATCGCAGGTATTTGACGCCCTTGCCTTCGGCTCGGGCGTCAAATATGCGCTCTCAGGCTTTCTTTATTACCGCCCGTGGTGAGTACAACATTTTACGTCTCTATCTGGCCAGGAAGTGGGGTTTACCGCACGCATAGCGTGCGGTAATTCCTACTTTATGGCCAGGTATGACGTAAAGGAATTATTCGCTGTCCTTGTCAGCAGAACATGTTATGCTCGAAATATGTTTATTAGACGTGCCTGCAGATTTTTTAATGATTTTGTAAAACTAACAAATGTTGATATTTTTAATTGCAGTATAGGTTCTTTGAAGAAAACCTTTTCCATGTTTAGCAGACATTAACCTCTAGATCTAGATTAATATATTTGCATTGTCTAATTGAATTAACTTTATTTATCAATAGGTACTGGCATGTATTATGCATTCATTTTTACACCTAAGTAGGTACTAAGCTTACTTGCCAAGTTCCATGCAAATACTTATTTTTAGTAAAATGTTATGAATGTCTAATGTTTATTTAGCACTAAAACATCCTACAAATTTCTATTCGCTTCTCTGTTCTATGGACTCTTCCATAACTGCCATTATTTTGAAATACATCCAAATTCACAACATAAGACTTTAACATCCTGCTATTCACTGTGCATGTATTTTCTACTTCTATTCTAGTCGACAGTTTCATATATATATATATATATATATATATATATACCTTTTTTTTCCTCCATATCCGTCATGTTGGCATGAATCTCTGTCATCCACTTTCCCGCCTTTTTTTCATAACGTTTGTAAATGTCATGTGATTGTCTGTGATGTCCATAATTTTTATTTGTTTTAGGTTTGACCGTCAAAATTTCACCGAACATTCTCCTTGTGTGTAAATATGCCAACAACAGTCAACACCGCTAAACTGATATTGGCAAATCCACCTTGCTAACATAGCAAGGAGTAAAAGCCATCTTATAAAAAAAAAAAAAAAAAAAAGTCGGCGAGGCGTAAAGCGACCAATGTGGAAGCTTCCTAGTGGTCATCACGTACCATTCTGAAGTCGTGCGGGTTGGAGATGGCGAGCCCCTTGTTCTTGGCGGGCGTGCCGCTCAGGATCGAAGAGATGAAGTTCCGCGGCCGTTCACCTGTCGCTGACATCACCGCTGTCGCTACTGTCACCGCTGTCGCTGCTGTCACTGCCGCTGCTCCAAGTCGGCGAGGCGTGAAGCGACCAATGTGGAAGCTTCCTAGTGGTCATCACGTACCATTCTGAAGTCGTGCGGGTTGGAGATGGCGAGCCCCTTGTTCTTGGCGGGCGTGCCGCTCAGGATCGAAGAGATGAAGTTCCGCGGCCGTTCACCTGTCGCTGACATCACCGCTGTCGCTACTGTCACCGCTGTCGCTGCTGTCACTGCCGCCGCTCCAAGTCGGCGAGGCGTAAAGCGACCAATGTGGAAGCTTCCTAGTGGTCATCACGTACCATTCTGAAGTCGTGCGGGTTGGAGATGGCGAGCCCCTTGTTCTTGGCGGGCGTGCCGCTCAGGATCGAAGAGATGAAGTTCCGCGGCCGTTCACCTGTCGCTGACATCACCGCTGTCGCTACTGTCACCGCTGTCGCTACTGTCACCGCTGTCGCTGCTGTCACTGCCGCCGCTCCAAGTCAGCGAGGCGTAAAGCGACCAATGTGGAAGCTTCCTAGTGGTCATCACGTACCATTCTGAAGTCGTGCGGGTTGGAGATGGCGAGCCCCTTGTTCTTGGCGGGCGTGTCGCTCAGGATCGAAGAGATGAAGTTCCGCGGCCGTTCACCTGTCGCTGACATCACCGCTGTCGCTACTGTCACCGCTGTCGCTACTGTCACCGCTGTCGCCGCTGTCACTGCCGCCGCTCCAAGTCGGCGAGGCGTAAAGCGACCAATGTGGAAGCTTCCTAGTGGTCATCACGTACCATTCTGAAGTCGTGCGGGTTGGAGATGGCGAGCCCCTTGTTCTTGGCGGGCGTGCCGCTCAGGATCGAAGAGATGAAGTTCCGCGGCCGTTCACCTGTCGCTGACATCACCGCTGTCGCTACTGTCACCGCTGTCGCTACTGTCACCGCTGTCGCTGCTGTCACTGCCGCCGCTCCAAGTCGGCGAGGCGTAAAGCGACCAATGTGGAAGCTTCCTAGTGGTCATCACGTACCATTCTGAAGTCGTGCGGGTTGGAGATGGCGAGCCCCTTGTTCTTGGCGGGCGTGCCGCTCAGGATCGAAGAGATGAAGTTCCGCGGCCGCATTGTGCCGTACCCGTTAAGTTCTTCGAGGCTGTCACCTGTCAAATATATAAACAATCACAATAAAATTCAGTAAAAATATTTTTTTAGTACTAGCACAGAATAAGTAATAGTACTAGGTACAGAAGGTTCTCTGTTAACAAATTCCCTGTTTAGGTACGCCAAACGTGCCTAAATGTGGCCATCCCTTTCTATCGCATGCAACGCGCGGCAACTACTAACCCCCTGGCCACGACTTTGGTCCTAAGCGACCTGCGACCAGCGTTTTATCTGTTCATTGCGCGTGGTCCCAACTAACCACAGTGCGTTGCGCGTCTCGACCGCGCAATTAACAGATAAAACGCTGGTCGCAGGTCGCTTAAGACCAAAGTCGTGGCTAAGGCGTAATGGGCCGCCATTTTGGCGGCCGGCCAGCATGTACTTGTAGCGGCGCGACGGAATCACAGAGTGGACCGTCCCTGGTACTAGACTTTATTGCCGATTGAACTTTGAAGAGGGTTCTAATGAGACCAAACACGACGGGATATCCTGTGCAATTTAAGAGTTGCTATGCCAAATTTCTGTCTCCATCATCAGCTCGCCTGGTGCCGTAATATTGCGTTGTCATCGAACTTACTTAAGGGGACGTAGGTTCGTGGTCTTCTCTCCCTCTCACTGAGCATAAGCGTGAGCGAGATGGAAGTGCGTGTTTGGAAGCGCGGATATCATGTTTTTTTTAATTTTATTTCTTTGTGCGTTTTAATAAATAAAAAAGTAATAGCTGATTTCCCTCAAACATGACATTGCCGATTTTTAAAACCAATTGTAATATGTTTAGCTGTTGTGCATAATTTGTTACGATTTTTTTAAGTGTATTTTAGACCTATGTTCGTGATTTTTTTCTATCAAGTGAAAGTCAAAAACTCAGGATTCGAATAGCTGATTACCCTCGAGAAAGGCCTCAAGATTGCTAATTAAATTTAGGGCAGCCGTATTATAATCCAAACAAGAGCTACGATTTTTTTTAAATCCGTTTTCGGAGCTCACGTCGCCTTAAGTATCCCTAATTTCAGATCAATCGGATATAGGGACTGCAATCCGGTATAATTATTCAATTATTTAGACTTCTAAAATGGTAAGTTATGGCTTCGTAAAAGGGAGCACTGGTCGTAACAGCCTGGTGTGTGGAGAAAGTTTACACAGGCCCTAATTATAGATGGGTTTGTTTTAATTAATCGGGTTCCAGGCAACGATAGACTTTAAACAACCATTTACTACCCTACATTGTATTGTTCAACAATGTTTATAGAATTGAGTTATTTGATCAAACTTATTGTTCCATAGTTTACAACACAAGGCTGGCCTTAGTCATTAGATTAATGAATAGGTAGGCGGTACCTTAGTTGGACAAAGGCCTACTCAGTGAATGGAAGTTGGTTCCAATTGAACAAGCTACCGTATATGTGCAGGCTACTGCGGCATAGATTACACTACTGGCTTTGTGAGCTGTAGAAACCGCGACCCTGACTTAAAATAAAAAAAATAGAATTTTAAAAGAATGCAAAAAACAAAAAAAAAATTGCTATAATTAACGTCGCCTCGCTGGAACGCAGGGCGCGGGCCAGCAAGAACAGCATCCTTAACGCATTGGCAAATAGGTCGGACTGTCCACTCACAAAATCGCTTATTAAACTCCACTTGAGATTCCAGCCAACAAAATGAATTGTATTAATTATGTAATGCTGAGTTACAAACAATTAGACATTTTTATTTAAATTTTGAATTTCAGGTATGCATGTAATTAGTAAGATTTTTATTTTATTTTAGACATTTCTGATTAAATTATTTGCCTTTTTAATATTTATTTCATTTTATATTATTTTATTTATCTTTCTTTGACATGTTTTTAACTATTAATTAATTTTGTTGACTTGAAATTTAAAATATAAATGATGAAAACTTATTTTGTGTAATATTTAAGACAATATTTACTAACAATATGGAACCTGGTTCTGAAATAAACTCATTAATTCGTTCATTCCATTAACGAACCTGCTCAGAAAATTTCACGAGAATAGGCTGCGAAATGCGACCTGTAGAGGAGAACAGCCGGACAGACACCGGACATACGAACGCTTTTCGGCCCAAGCTGAAGCATACAACTTCGTTCGCTTCGCTCGCTCGTTCTACTGCTCACAAAATTTCACGAGAATCGGTTGTTAAATGCGACCTGCAGAGGAGATCAGCCGGATATACGAAAGTTTTTTTTCCAAGCTGCTTAGTTCGCTTCGCTCGCTCTTTCAATAATAGTACCTACTTGTGCACAGACGGACCTCTATCTAGCAAAAATGATGTTAACAGCTAGAATCACACAATACTACCACCACAGATGTATGAATATAAGGAGATCGGACATGCCGGCCGATTTGTATAGAGTACGCCTGTCGCAAGTACATTAACCCACACAACGCCCAAGTAATTGAAAAGACAAAGCACGCACACATCTAAAACACACACACTTGTATACCTACACGCTTATTTGACAATAAATGCGCATCATATCAGGCATTTTGGAAAAAAACGTAATGTTCTCTGCGACCAGCACGCGTGCACAGTATGGCAGTGTATGCCCATTGAGCTAACAACTGCGACACGGCCGCCGGCGGCTTGTCCTCTCTCTAGTATTCTATGCTCTGAGACTACCACAGTCTAACAACATACAGTCTGCAAGCTCGGGGCTGCGCGGGCCAACTATGGGGGGTACGCGGGGAAGCGGGAGGCGAGGTTTAGCGCAAAGTCATTGAGTTTGCGAATACGGCCCCTCGGAACCTCAGATACGAGTTAGGGAACTTGCATCTTAATATTTTATTACGAAAAACAAACGTATAATCCAGCATTAAAACAACTGTAGCATTAAAACTTTGTTATGATTTATTTTTCTGATGTTATATGCATTTGAAATCTGCGCGCGCCGGCACCCCCCGAAAACGCTCTATACTAAACGGGCTTATGCTATGACGTCACAGCATAGCCTTTACTATGGAGTAAGTCATTAATTTGCGATTATCTCCACAAAATTTACGTTTAAGTATATACTTGTCATACAAAATATCATTTCTAATTTAATATTCTATTTAACTGTTACGTTATTTTATCGAAAAAATAAAAAATAAATTTTCGTCATTTTAACGTTAGGTAAAACTAATAAAATCGTTTTTTTTATTTTTTTTTCTTTTGTATGATATCTCTACGTATATCCGCATCGATTGAGTGCAATTTATTCGAAATTGAAGTCCCATTCAAGTTCCCCATTAAATATATTATGGGACAATCTTACACAAATCAACCTAGGCCCACGGTAAGCTCAGTAAGGCTTGTGTTGTGGGTACTAGGCGATGATATATATAATAGATAAATACATATAGATACTTATATACATATATAACATCCATAACTCAGGAACAAATATTCGTGATAAACTCACAAATAAATGCCCTGACCGGGATTCGAACCCGGGACCTCCAGCTTCGTAGGCAGAGTCACTACCCACTGGGCTACGGAGGCCGTAAAACGAAAAAAGCATGTATGGCCACCATTTCTAATTTTATTTCCATTTAAAGATCTGAGTGAGCATGAGAGTATTTATTAAATAACTACCTAATCTCCCTACGAAATGCTTGAAAACAAAACAAGTAAATATAAGAAAATGTATATCTCACCAAACATACTCTTATTTTGACAACCCTGACTCTTGAGCGGTTACGCTAAGCGGGTGCGTAAATTCTAAAGATGAATGAAGCTGGTTGTAGTTCTTTATACTGTGATACTATTGATAGTATCACATACATACCTAAAAATATGTACATAGTTTCAAGTAAGTATGCAAAAAATAATAAAAGCAGTGAAATTATGTGACTCCCAAGTTGCATAAGCAAGCAAATAAAGATTAATCATAATCAGAATGCCTGACTTGGCTCTACGAAATATTTCAAAATTTTTTACGGTGGAAGAGTTTCGAGACTTCGCCTATTTTTGACAAGGAATGTTATTATGGGATTATTTTTTTATTCGAATATACTAACTACTAAAGCTTATAACAATACAATACAATGCAAATATTATTTAAGAACATAGTAAGGAACCGTCCCGACTTTCGTTTTTTTAGGGTTCCGTATCCAAAGGGTAAAACGGGACCCTATTACTAAGACTCCGCTGTCCATCTGACACCAGGCTGTATCTCATGAACTGTGATAGTTAGACAGTTGAAATTTTCGACTTGCAGTTGGCCGGTTTTTTTTTCATTCGGCACTAAAATCGGTTGATTCGTTTCGAAGTCACGATGCCATAGATAAAGTTTTTTTTTTTTTTTTCTTAGCCTGTTTGGGTGTCCCACTGCTGGGCAAAGGCCTCCCCCATTTTCCTCCACTCGGCCCTATTGCTGGCATGCTCTCGCCAACCCAAGCAGAACGCGTCCATATCGTCCCGCCGTCTCCTTTTTGGTCTGCCTCTGCTCCGGTGGCCGTCTTTCGGGGCCCATTCTGTACTTATTGGCCCATCTTTCCGGGTGCATACGGCAGACATGTCCAGCCCAGTCCCACTTCAGTTTGGCGGTCTTGGCACCCACATCTACAATTTGAGTTTTGGACCGCAGTTCCGTGTTTCTGATTCGATCAGTTCTGCGAACACCTAGTATGCTGCGCTCCATAGCCCGCTGGCAAACCTTGAGTTTCGACTTCTGAGCCTCAGTCAATGACCAGGTTTGAGCGCCGTAAGTTAGGACAGGCAGGATACACATGTCAACGAGTTTGCGCTTCAGACTTCAGGTTACCCTTTAATAGCGCCTTCAAAGACCAGAAGATAAAGTTATAATATATAATTATAACACCTCTCGTTTTTGTCAGGGGTAACAAGTTAAAAAAGTTGAAACACCCTAGAAATTTTCATTTCAAAGTTCAAGATCTTTAAACAGGCTGAACCGATTTTGTTGCAACGTAATAGGTACTGCAATGTTCTGCCGCCAGAGGCAGCACTACCACTAATTGTAAACCAGTATAGGAATATAGAGATTCACACACACATGCACAAGTGATTGTCAAATGAGTGACAAGGATGCTTGCATAGACAATACCGCAAGTGGGAACGAGATACAACGTCAACGCTGCTAGTGTCGCCACCTACGAGGAGTTTTGCGTAATGTTCCCTAACCATCTAAATCACGTCAGCTTTCGGACAAAAAAAAAATCATTAATATCGGTTCATCCGTTGATGACATCCCTCTTTTTGCGGTGGGGGTTAAAAAGGGTAATCATTACTCATTAGTGTCATAACGGGACTACAATAAATCCCGAAAACCTTGTTTTAGTCCATCATGCAACAATAACTTACACACCACAAAATGTTCCGTTAAGATAATGGTTACAGAACAACCTGACTAAAACACGATGGAAATAATACTTCCGGTACACAACAATGAAAATACTGGCACGTGTGATACTCAGTTGTAGTGTAGACAGTTTGGTCACAATTGGTATTGTCACTCAAGCTGTGTGGATGTGGATGTTTCCGACAACTATTCTGTACTCGGACGAATGCACCAACATAGTCTAATACTTCTATACTAATCACTACATAGTATAAAACAAAGTCGCTTCCCGCTGTATGTCTGTCCCTATGTATGCTTAGATCTTTAAAACTACGCAACGGATTTTGATGCGGTTTTTTTTTAATAGTGATTTAAGAGGAAGGTTTATATGTTTCCATCACACTTGCTCGTAAAGGGTGTATTATAGGCAAGTTTATAGAGCAGCTATAGTCGATTTACTTACTATAGGGAGTTATGAGATTGTGTGTGATCTGATTGGTTAAAAACAAATCAAATAAATTGGTTGGCAAATCTAGTTGGCCGCGCGTCACAAGAATTCTTCTATGTGATTGGTTGAAAAAAATCTAGCAGGCCATGGGGCGCCACGCCCCGCCCCCTCGCCCTCCACTCGCAAATCTGTATGTGAAGTTGTCAATTTCGTAAATTTTTGATTGGTGCGGTTGTATGAAACTTAGATTTTTATGTCTTTTGTAGTTATTTATTTCCTCGCAAATGTTTTTTTTATATTTTTTTTATATTTTGTTGTCTTTATACCTCACATGTCTAGTTTAAGCTTAGAAATATGGAATCCTTAAGGGACGTTTTCAAAGAGAATGGAATACTAACTCTGACGTGTATCTATATACTACAAATCTGTTTATTTGTTAAAGAGCGAACTGACATTTTTATAAAAATAAGTGAATCGAAAAATAATATCCGTTCACAGTATAAATATGACATATGTAAAGTTAGACCTTCGAGCTTTATACTTCGCAAGAGCGCATATGTCAAAGGAATTAAAATTTTCAATCACTTACCTGGTAATATTAAGTCGCAAGATGGGATCCAATTTAAAAATAAGCTCAAGGAATGGCTATTAATGAAATGTTTTTATAATTTTAATGAATATTTTACATATTAAGATTGATAGTTATATAGATATTAAGAAAGTTAATTAATGTTGACATGTGATAATTTAATATTGTACGCCCGAAATGGGCAAACTGTTGGACTTTTTATTTAAGGTGTGATCTATTTTTACACAGTTTTGGACAATAAATGAATCTTATCTTATCTTATCTAAAAAAAGCGACCAAGTGCGAGTCGGACTCGCACATGAAGGGTTCCGTGAAATAAATTGCGGTTTATTTAGTTATGACGTATTAAAAAAAACTACTTACTAGATCTCGTTCAAACCAATTTTCGGTGGAAGTTTACATGGTAATGTACATCATATATATTTTTTAGTTTTATCATTCTCTTATTTTAGAAGTTACAGGGGGATGGGACACATTTTACCACTTTGGAAGTGTCTCTCGCGCAAACTATTCAGTTTAAAAAAAATGATATTAGAAACCTCAATATCATTTTTGAAGACCTATCCATAGATACCCCACACGTATGAGTTTGATGAAAAAAATTTTTTTGAGTTTCAGTTCTGAGTATGGGGAACACCAAAACTTAATGTTTTTTTTTCGATTTTTGTGTGAAAATCTTAATGCGGTTCACAGAATACATCTACTTACCAAGTTTCAACAGTATAGCTCTTATAGTTTCGGAAAAAAGTGGCTGTGACATACGGACGGACAGACAGACAGACGGACATGACGAATCTATAAGGGTTCCGTTTTTTGCCATTTGGCTACGGAACCCTAAAAAACCGCATCAATATCCGTTGCGTAGTTTTAAAGATCTAAGCATACATAGGAACAAACAGACAGACAGCGGGAAGCGACTTTGTTTTATACTACGTATTGGTGTAGATGTGTAATTTAATTACCACCGACGCTTTGTACCCATGACCATGGCTCGATAACAAGAAGTGGCGCAAGTAACAAGTGAAATAACGAGTATGTATCTATTTTAATCGACTTCAATTTATTACCTCTTATTATTAGTTCCCTTGATTTCTCCAGGATCCCATCATCATCTAAGAGGGAAACCCTTTCAAACAAAAAAATAATTTTCTAAATCGGTCCAGGCGTCTTCGAGTCGGAGTATATACATAAAAAAAATTCTGACGAACTGAGAACCTCCTCTTTTTTTTAAATCGGTTAATAAAAGATTCCGACGAATTAGGAACCTCTTCCTTTTTTGAAATCGGTTAGAAACTTTGTGATTTTTTTTTTGTAACATATTTTTGCTCTAAAAGACTTTACATAGATGGCGGTATTTTCTGTCCAATTCTTTACTTCTATAGTTGACTCCTTCCTTAGGTCACTGTTTTAATTAAAAGTGATTTTATGGGTTTAAATCGAGAAAATGTAGAGTTTTGTTGGCTTCTTCTAGACGTGTGTGTGTGTCCATCTTGTAACATTTCTACAAGCTTTTATTTAGCTCACCCCGTTTGTTTTATTCTTGGGTCAAATCTAGTAATTGAAATTTCACCCTCTTCCTGTCAACCGATTGATCTGAAATTTTGCATGCATACTCGTATGTATATCGCATGACAATGCAATATTATGATGACATGGAGCTGATCTGATGCTGGAGCTGGAAGGTGGCCATAAGAACTCCGCAATAAAACGACACAACCCCATCGAGTTTGGGCTCGTTAGAATCGTCATGATTGATGATGGTATGCAGAAAAGTACAGTCGGCAATAAAAACTTGTAACAAAAATTGTTTTTTTTGACAGAAACTTATACTTGTTTCAACTATCATATTGTCTAACGGAAAACAATCATTATCATCATCATATCAGCCGAATGACGTCCACTGCTGGACAAAGGCCTCCCCCAAAGGGTGCCAAAATGACCGGTCCGGTACGTGGTCGCCACTCGAGAACCTTTACACCCCAACGGCCACCGGTTCTACGTGCAATGTGCCCCGCCCACTGCCACTTAAGTTTAGCGATTCGGAGGGCTATATCGGTTACCTTGGTTCTGCTGCGGATAGCCTCATTTCTGATGCGATCACGCAGAGAAACTCCCAGCATAGCCCTCTCCATTGCCCTTTGGGTGACTTTGAGCCTTCTTATGAGGCCCATTGTAAGCGACCACGTTTCAGTGCCATATGGCATCACTGGCAACACACACTGGTCAAAGACTCTCGTCTTGAGACACTGCGGAATATTGGACGAAAAGATGTGCCGTAGCTTCCCGAACGCTGCCCAGCCGAGTCGGATTCGACGATTGACCTCTATCTCGAAGTTGGACCTACCTAACTGGACAGTCTGTCCTAGGTATACATAATCATCTACAACTTCGAGCGTAAAGTGTCCGATTGTAATGGGAGTTGGTACTACATGGGCATTTGGCATGATCTTCGTCTTATCCATGTTCATTCATAGACCAACTCGCTCGGAAGCTTTACTGAGGTCATCGAGCATCGTAATTAAGTCCTCCATGGTTTCAACCAAGAAGGAACGGAAAACAATGACTACAAGAAATTGTTGATTGACCCATATTATAACGCAACAGCTTGTAACTTGCTAACCACACAGCTAACTAAAGCTATAACGCATTATATACGACTTATTGGCTCTGCACAACACTCGTATTCAACGGTTCCAACCTGCCTCGCATCAGTGAATGTGCATTGAACAGTGACCAACATCCACGGACCTCTGAAAACTATAAAACTCCTTACCAACCAAGGATCAGGTTATCCTGGTCTTTGAGTGACACGTATATGACCGGTATATTTGCGACCCTCGATTGTAAGTCGCGGTGCACAATGTAAGGTCAAATGATATTGGTTTAGCTGTTAATTTACGTAATGTTATTAGGTAGGTATGAGGAAGGATAGTAAAATAATTAAATCTGGTTCGTATTAGAATGAGTCTTCAATTAAGTAGATTTTTAATTGGAATTATTACGTGGTCTTGCCTTATACATCGTGCGCCGGAATAACCCGACATAATTTAATAGCGTATTCCTGACCGTATATTGAGACTAAAATACTAGTGCTCCGTGAGCTGTACAACTAGCGAGCCAATCTTAAAAAAAAAGTTTTTTTTTTAATTTGGAAAATGTGAATTTACTAAAAATGTTTATAAAAAATGATTAAACCGGCTCACAAATTTTTTGGGGATTTTTTTGAGAAATGTGACCTGTGGAGGAGAACAGCCGGACATCCGGGCATGCGAAAGAATTTTAACCCCAGCTGAAACGGAGAACTTCGTTCGCTACGCTCGCTCCTTCAAAAATGACATGCAAAGTTTGCTAGATTCGGTCTAATTTTGGAAAAACTATAGGTTTTTGTGTAATTCATTTATGTCAATCAAATCTTGCAAGGTGGATATTCGGCCAATTTAATTAGTCGTATCGATTTGAAACTTTGCACGTAGTCTTTGGGGGCGTCCACAAATTATGTAACGCAAATTGGAGGGAGGGGCGGGGTCCGGCCAAGCGTTAGGGTCCTGTTACGTTGGGGGAGGGGGGTGTCAAGGTTTGCGTTACGTCACGCACGATTTTTTATAATAGTATACTTTAAAAAAAATTGTTTTTCACATCCCTAGTTTGCGGTTTCATTTCATCATCATTTCATTCACTCAAAATCAACTTCTGCAAATAAAGTCTCCGTTAGGCGAGTTATCACGCGGCGTCAGGGAGAGCTATTGTGCCAGGTCGGTGGCACCTGCCGCGGTGGAGTGGGTGGCAGAAGAAGAGAGATAGCCACAGAAGATGTGATTGCCGCCGAAGCCGATACCAATTGTGAGAGCGATTCTGATTCCGATTTACCCTTAATAGAATGTATTAAGAAATGGAACCGAAACCCGTTCATAGATGATTAAATTTCTTGATTCCTTGAAACCACACATTCTTTTTGACCAACATCTCTCCTTCAAGCAACACCTGTCCGCGCTTGCCGCCAGAGTTAGGAAGCTGATCTACGTGATGAAGCGAATTCGTGACTGTGCTGACCTAGATGTTCTCCGCCTAGTATATCATGCCCTATGCCAATCCATCCTTCAGTACGGAGTGGCCGTCTGGGGCAGTGCTGCCAGGTGCTTCATGCTCGAGGTGGAGCGTGCTCAGAGGGCGGTTATAAAGGTAATGCTGAAAAAACCGTTTCGGTACCCCACTGACACGCTCTACCGCGAAAGTAAGCTGCTGCGAGTGAGACAGCTTTACATCATGAAAGCAGTTTCCCGGACCCATACATGCCTATATACTGAAGTCGCCAATCTACACGGAAATTTTGAGCAAGCGTATATTCAAAGCACCTCTGCCGCCACTTAGTTCAGCGTTAGGCAGGAAAAGTCCTGCATTTTCTCATCCCCACATCTACAATAACATTTGCAATCATCTTAACATTAAAACGACACCCGTGATTAAAGCGAAATGTGTAGTGAAGAACTGGTTACTGACGCTTTCATACTCTCTGACTGAAAACCTATTATAACAAAGGTAACCAAACCGATACTGTTGTAGCCTAGTGGAACTCTCACACGCACACATCCACATCCACACACACACAGACACACACACACACACACACACACACACACACACACACACACACACACACACGCACACACACACACACACACACACACACACACGCACACACACACGCACACACACACGCGCACACACACACACACACGCAGTCACGTACACACACGCCCATGCACAAATAGTAATTTTAAATTGTAATGTTAATCTTATCTCAATGTATACTTTTAATGAAACAGGAATTAGAGTTTTGTACTGCAAAATGGTAATATTTTAAGTAGTTCGTGTTAATCGCACTCGCAGGCGGCCAAGATACAGGCTCAGCCTAGTTTGGCGTCTGACGGATATAACGTTTATAATTTAAGTGTGTTTTTTGTTAAATAATTTTTTTTTTTTTTTTTTTTTTTTTTTACACTATTAATGTTTCATAAAAAAAATGCAGATATATGATTAAAAAGTATTTTAAATACCACTTATCTTTCTTTTATATTATATTACCCTGAAGGCTTGTTACATAACGGAATTGAAGGGGGAGGGGTCCCAGCTAAGCGTGACGGTCCTGTTACATGAGTGGGGGGGGGGGGGGGGGGGGGGTTGTGGACGCCCCCTTTACAATAATTTTGTACCATCAAGTTAATTTGATGATGGAACCAGAAGGTACACAGTGAAAGTCTTCAATGGCACTGAAGGATGGATGTAAATCTACGTTTTAAATGAACGAATTTACAAAAATCTGAAATTCGCTTTAATTGTGTTTAAATGAGTGAAGGCTTGTATAAAAAAACCGGCCAAGGGCGAGTCAGACTCGCGCACGAAGGGATCCATACCATTATATATAAAAACGGCAAAAAATCCCATTTGTTGTATTGGAGCCCCCTTAAATATTTATTTTATTCTGTTTTTTAGTAATTGTTGTCATAGCAGCAACAGAAATACATCATATGTGAAAATTTCAACTGTCTAACAGATACAGCCTGGTGACAGACGGACAGACAGACAGACGGACGGACAGCGGAGTCTTAATAATAGGGTCCCGTTTTACCTTTTGGTTATGGAACCCTAAAAATACAAAAACATATTTGTCAACAACTCTGCTTTAGTTCCCATGTCTCAGATCAAAATTAAACTTTATAAAGCCAGTTTAAACTTTTAGCAACACTAATTAACTGCATTTACCAAGCTTGCGTGTTACTTTGTCTGTCTGAATTTATTTTGTAACATTATAAAATAAACTTTGTATTCTGAACAATAGGTATCAAATTGAGATAAAACTCAGTAATTAAGTTATTCATATTATATGTAAATTGACTTCCTTTAGTTGTTGCAGTTTGCGTCTGTAGAATACGTAGTGACGTCATCAGATTCATTTTAATACAATACTCGTAGAATAGTAGACAATTAGTAATTAAATAACATTTGTATGCGTCGTAGTAAGGATTGTATGTTTATTAGAATTTAAGTATGATATTATGTTGTTAAATACCATCATAGATAGATAGTGTCAGAAAGCCGGAAATAAGTCCAAATGAGCAGAAATTTGGCGTATTTACAAGCTTTCTATTAACTTGCAATGTATGTGCCTAACTATGCAACTATGTTTGTTGGGGTGGAATCTTGCAACTTAATTTTGAAGATATCTTCAACCGATTAAGCTGAAATTTTGGGTAAAAGTATAATTCGGATGACAATTCACTATTATGGTACCATCGAGCTGATCTGATGATGGAGACAGGTGGCCATGAGAATTCAGTACTTAACCGACGTAACCCCGTTGAGTTTGGGCTCGTTATCAGAATCGTCTCAATGAGTAGTTGATGACGGTATACAGAAACTTTTACCAAATTTTTGACAGAAACTTATTTTTTTTATAACGGATTTTCCTCTAATTAAAAAAAAAAGTTCAGAACTCACCCTTCCTCTGTATGATGACCCTGAGCAGGGGTCTCGCTGTGAGCAGCGCCCGCGCCAGGTTGTCGTCATTGTTAATGGGCAGCAGGTCCCCATCCCGGGGGTCCGTGTACGATATGAGGAATGTGAGGTCATGCAGCCGGTACAGCTTCTCTATGAGCGCTTTGAAGTCCTCGTATTTGAGCTTTTCTGCTCTTGTGAGCGAGAACCGACGGAATTCCGCATCAAACTGTGAAAGAAGGCAAAAGTGTAACCTGCTGCGATTTTGACAATTTCTTTGTAATATTATGAAAAAAAAAAGTATCAGGGTACAATCTGACACAAATCAAACTATTCTCATAGTAAGCTCAATAAGGCTTGTGTTATGGGCTCAGAAACAAATATTGTGGTCATAACACAAATATACACCCCTATAGGGATTTGAACCCGGAACCATCAGCAGGCGCGGACTACGGAGGGGTGGAAGGGGCGGTCAGCCCCAGGTCTCCAGACCCTGCATGCGGCATGGGGCCTCAATATTTTTACAAAAAACATAATTATTATCTAAGACCCTGGGGTCTATTTCAGGTTGGTGGTTCCTCCGCTAACCGTCAGCTTAATAGGCCGAGTCACTACCCACTCCCTTCATCAAAAAGAAAGTGCTCTACGAGTTAAAATAATTTTATTAGCCCTTATAACAGTGTCTGGTCAGTGTTAAGCCGGCTGGTCACCGTGGGGAACTATGACCACAACCCTCCAGCATAGCTGGTGGAGGCCTTTGCCGACTGGCAAACGGACACCCAAAACAATTAAGAAAACTATGAACAATTAAGAAACACAACATTTGAATGTTACGATTCAGGGCTATAATAAAATAAAAAATATATATATAACAGTGTCTGCAACTGTCTCCAGTAAGTAGTGCACCTAATGCAGATGTTTGCTTTTAGATTATAAGCAGATAATGGTTTATCTTTTAAGCTCACAGGTCTGTTATCAGACACATTGCTTTATAGTAAACAACTAGAGCCCAGCTGTTCCAACACCAGATTCCAAAAAACCCACCCTATTCTATTTTCAGGCGGAAGAATTTTTGAAATTGAATCAGTGTTTTCGGAGACTAATCCGACTATATCAATTTATACCCTGGGGTCGCGTGAGTCATAAGAAAATTCTTCAAGGAAACAGATCTATTATGTATTTGAAATAATAATGTATGTTAGGAAGAATTTATACAACTTCCCAATGAACACTTGTTAACTTATGCCTAGCTATTTTAGACATTATACTTTAGCTTAAGTTTATAGTTTAGTCATTTGCAGATTGCATTTCGGTACAAGTTGTTACTGACCGTCTCAATTAGCACATTATTAGAAATGCATATTCTTTGCCAGAATGGCGCTATTCGATTTCTAATAATGGCATAGAAATCGGGTACCCTGGCGTCAGCAAACATTGCTGATGCACTACAGAATCGAGGCTGTTTGGTGATAATACGTATTGTACGTTGACAGGTATAAAAACTTTGACAATATGATCTAAACAGGACAAGCTTAACATCCTTAGAGCACTTTGTGAATCTGCGTGCCAGCATACTGCTGCGTATAGCCAGGGCCCTTCATTCACGCTCGATATCCAGGTCGTCTAGCATGCTCTCACATAGTATGTGACCTAAGTACTTAAACTGCTTTACAACCCGAACTGACTCACCGTTTAGAAACACCGGCGGCACCCATTTAAGTTATAACCATTTCAGTCTTAGCGATATTGTACTTCATGCCATTTTTTAAGGCGAAGTTCTCACACTTATGTATTATTACTATTACACTGATAACCCCAAGGTTACCAGAAGCACAGAGAAGCTCAAAACAACTTTTTACAGACTATTTAAACCTGTTGTATAACAGACACTTATTTCAATAGCATATTATAAGACAAACAATTACATCATGGATAGAGATATTTGGCAGTGCTCATGTCTTGCACTAGAAATGTATTCCAAAATAAATTAATAGGCTTTCTACTATAGCAATGTAATTTTATAAATTATAATAATACTTTGATACTGAAATTATATATTATATACTGTTTTGAAAGAATGTTACATAGACTAGTTTTATATGCTGGTTCTTCCGGAGGCAGATGTTTTCTTTCTGAACCAGTGGTAGTTACTCGACATTCATAGGTGCATGAAATATGCCTAAATTGACTGATACAAACTTTTCTTTTTTATAATATTAGCGTAAACTGGTCTTATTCTATAGGATTGTCTCGAGCATTCATTAACAGCCAGCCTGAAATAAACACTAAACATATGTTTTATGTTGCTTTGTTATTCATTTCTTGCCCAGGCAGTCAATCCAAGTTTACTACACAATCTTATTGTAGTAATGTTTATAATACTAAAGTTATGCCTGATAGACATTTAGACCGCATCGTGCTTGGATTTCAACGTAATTCAAAAATAAAATTAGGAAACATTAAAGTTTTTGCCAAGATTTATGATGCAAATTGATGCTCTTCATGATAAGTGATAACAGTCTTTAATTTAGGAGTTAGGAAAATGTGAAGGTGTAGTCGTAATAAAGATAAACTTATTAGCGTGTATTTGTATTGTTATTGATAACTCATCAGGGTGTACGTGATATTCATTGAACCAACACATAATTATACGATTTATCTCGATTCACCTTGGCAACCACTGCCTACGAACATTCCTCCACTCATCAGCTACTAATGCTGCAGTAAATTAACCACTCGTTGCCCCAATAACATAAACTAGGACTCAAAGATAACGTGACTCACATTATTCGTAAGAAAAATTAGAAATTACCTTAGTTTTGACTTCAACATTTTGACTGTCTATGCGTGCGGCGATTTTGTTCTTCGACATCACGTTAGCATTTAGTTCACTACTTATAAAAAACCATCAAAATATTTAGGCACTTCATTAGCAATATAACATTGTAAAATATAAAAGTTTTTATTAAATTAGACGATTATTGCTTTTAGAAAAAGGCTGTTATTCGACTCTCGCTCGCGTCGTAATTTTGGTCATTTCTCATTTACAACATTTTTATGGCATTAGTAATCGCTTCATTTGCTATAATGTCATTGGTTTTTCTTGAAAACAATCCTAATTTGATTA
This sequence comes from Epinotia brunnichana, assembly GCA_963854355.1. Lineage (NCBI taxonomy): Eukaryota > Metazoa > Arthropoda > Insecta > Lepidoptera > Tortricidae > Epinotia > Epinotia brunnichana. Next base: position 5,821,727 of record OY977956.1, read on the forward strand.
GTTGATCCAAATTGTAATAGGAAACAAACTATCTTTTCCTGACGTTCCAATCCACGCATTTTTCTTAAACCATGAAGGAGCTAATCTGTTTGAGGCATTAATTAAAATGCTTTACATTACACTGGTTGCAGCAGCTAGTTCTGACACTTGTCAAATTGACGTTTAATTTCAGCTGTTGAGCCTGTTGAGGTTGATTGAGCTAAACGCCATAATTTTGCTGAAACGAATGATTTATTTACATAGTTTTGAACATATTCAACATATATGTAACAAAAACGAACATTGGAAATATGACAAAACGAAATAATTCAAATGCTGCTCGGACGAACCCCTGCTTGAAGGTTTATTTACGTTTACAATTTGTATGTATCGAATTCAAACCTCAAAACAAAAATAAATTATGTAATTTCATATTTCAGGAGCAGGATCAATCATACGAATGTCTTAATAGGAACGGGTATGACCAGAAAAAGTGCGCAGAGTATTTTGATAACTACAATACGTGTAAAAAGTTCTGGGTAAGAATTTAAAATTGAACTTTTGAAGCAAATCGCGTCTCGGCCCCATAAGTTGCTGAATACCTGGTACCTTGTCGTTTTCACTCGTTTGACAACTTCATATGGCCACAGTGTAAAGAGTAACAGTGGACCTACGCCTTTGACGTTTGCGGGTTTGACAATGTCATGTCCCAAGCTACATGTATGCAGCTCGGGCTCGCCCTATACGCCCCTCGCCCCTCACACCCCGCACGATTGCCCTGTCTAGACGGCTTCGTCGAATGAATGTATTGGTTTGAAGTCGCCGTCAATGAAGGTGCCGGTTAATGCACAGCCCGATAATACGCGTCCATCTATCTTTCTCTCTCTCTTTTTGCATGAGTAAAAAAGAGACAGAGATATAGAGGACGCCAATTATTGGGCCGTACATTAACCGGCACCTCAATGGACTTTGCTAACTATGTAAACAAACCAGAGTTGGGCAAAAATGATCTATTTACGAAAAACCGGGAAGATAACTAAATCATCTTTTATTTGAAGTAACTAAATAATCCGTCATTTGTTACTTTGAATTTATCTAGATCAGTTTCATTTCTATCTAGATAAATTAGTTGGGTTTTTAAATAAAAGCTGAATGTCAGTGTGACAGTTTCACCCGACTTGACATTCTGTATACATTTATTATTATACTAGCAACCCTCCCCGGCTTCGCACGGGTTTATATGTATGCAAATAATAATAACATGCATGTATTATACATTTAAACCTTCTTCTTGAATCACTCTATTTATTAAAAAAAACCGCATCAAAATCCGTAGCAGAGTTTTAAAGATCTAAGCATACATAGGGACAGACAGACAGACAGCGGGAAGCGACTTTGTTTTATACTATGTAGAAGAAGCTTACTTCAATAACAAACGAGGTCGGTTATCTTCATCTAGATAATTTATCTATATAAACAAGTTGTCCACGCACTATTTGTGATTGAATTTATCTTCGAATAGATTTATTTGAAATAATTATCTAGATAAGAAATTATCTAAATAACGCCCAACTCTGAAACAAACAATGTATTGAAATTGACAACTCTTCGTCTCCCAGCGATCCGGTGATCGAAGGCCTGGTATCCCAACGACATACATGTATGTCGGCATGTGTGGTCCCATTGGTCCAGCAGTCAGACCTCGATAATGAACCGTGGTGTATTTTGTATATAAGATTCAAATAAAAAAAAAAATCATGACCCACATGTGGGTCATTGGGATTCCAGGGTAAAAAAGATGACCCACACGTGGGACCTGCCGGCCGACTCACATGTGAGTCGTTGGGAGACAAAGGGTTTGTCTTATTGGCGGTGATATGGCAGTTTAACATGACATTTAATGCGACACGGTACAGAAGTGTTAAGCCACTTGTGAGGCTGACCGTACCGACTACTTATATACATTATCTTCCCTTATTTATATATCCTGTCTGAATTAAATCCTAATTTCTATTTCTACATTCATATTTTTCTAGGGAAAGGTGTATAGTGACAGGAAAGCGAGAGGCATTTATCCATACCTGCCTGATGTTGAAGAGAGAGACAAAATCAAGTCAGATTATGTGAAGAATGTGAGGGGTGCCATGTGACTTGTTAGTGAAGCTTGCAGCTTTAAATCTCTGATGTCACATCTATTGTTTTATCAGGTGTCAGTGTCAGGTCAAGTAATTTAAGAAATAACAACTTTGTTAAAGTAGTAATAAAATTGAGTTTTGCTTTAGGTACCTATTACATGTAATTAGTGAGTTTTGGGTGTCACTTGAGAATTTTATGTCACACAAGTAGTTTTGGAAGTTGAATCTATAACATCAATCATCAGTGAGGATGGTAGGCCCAGATTTGTTCAGATATCAGTTATAATACCAGATGCCAAAATACCGGATGTCAGAAATCTTAGATAGGGAGTCTAACTACACTATGTTTCAAAGCGTTATCTGAAATAATTAAGATTTTGAAGTATTCTTCAACTCCGTAATGTGGCCCTGGTGAATCTGGTGCTATGATGACGATGATGATGTGCTTCTGCTATCGCTCATTAGAGACATAGGGATACAAGTGGTAGGTATACCACCAAATAACTAGATTTCGTCCTCAGTGGTTACCATAAAAACCACTTACCCCATTACCACTCAAAGAGAATAATAATATCATCACTAATGATATTCACTTTTTTCCAATAAAACTGCCATTTTCTGATACTGTTTCTATGAACTACACTACTTTGAAAGATATAACTGTGGCAGTAGAGAGTTAACATGTAAGGTAGGTTTTAACTGTATAAATTTACTATTAATTGATTCAATGTATATGACTGTGTTTCATTATTTTTAACCGACTTCAAAAAAGGAGGTTCTCAATTCATGTTTTTTTTTTTGTGTTTGTTACGCGATAACTCAGTAATTTCTGAACCGATTTTTTTTTCTTTGTTTGGTAGCATATACTTCTGATGATGGGATCTAGGAGGAATCGAGGGCAATCTTCAAATTTTAAAGGCAAGCTTGAAACAATTTGGCTACTGATTTGAAGTCGGTTAAAACTTTGTTTTGAAAAGTAAATTATTCAAATACCTCTTTTTTTAATGCATATTTAGTTCGTACAATTTATTTTTGTAATATATAGCACAATAAAAAAAAGCGTTTGTGATATGATAAATATCATGGTTCAAATTGTTAGTAAAAAATATATTTGTACTTAATTTGTTTTTTTCTTGAACCTTCTAGAAGTGATTCCTTTTCACAAGCTTTCTATTAATTTGCAATGTAGATATGTATAGTCCAACCCAAGTCCAACAGCTTCAGTCGGAGGGCCTTCCGCGAACGGCATTCGAAGTTTTCCCTCTCTGTCGCACTTACGTACAAACTCACAGGTATGACAGAGTGGGAAAACTTCGAATGCCTTTCGCGGTAGGCCCTCTGATCTCGCCTGTGCGGCGCGCGGGTGCAGGGTATGACGATAAAGGTCCGCGCTCATGCGCCTCACCTCTCCCGTCACGCCTAACTAAACTAGACCTCCAATACCTTTTTTTTTTTTCGACGGTGTGAAAATGCCTTACGCATACCCCCGGCCCAGGGGAAGGCTATTTGGGGGTTATGTGGGACTCTCTCCTCCCGCCGCCATCCGACTGATGGTGACTGGAGGAGCATACCCACTAAAAACACACCGGCGTCACCCGCATACCCGTTAAGGGGGAGCCATGGGATCGCGAACATTTCACCACGAAGACATCTAATACCTTAGTTACTACTAATCGCGGCGCGGCGTCAAGATATATTTGTGGGTGAGCGTTGAGGTGGGCCTAATAGTACATTACTTACCTAGGGCGGTTAAACAAAGAATGTCTCAGAACGCAGGTATTTGACGCCCGAGCCGAAGGCAAGGGCGATAAATATGCGCTCTGAGGCTTTCTTTATTACCGCCCGTGGTGAGTACAACATTTTACGTCTCTATCTGGCCAGGAAGTGGGGTTTTCCGCAAGCATAGCGTGCGGTAATTCCTACTTTATGGCCAGGTATGACGTAAAACAAGTTACAGAATAGCGGGGCTGCACGACGCCCGCTCCCCAGTAACATCCCCCGCGCGCCGCGAGGCGAGGACTGACTGAAGCACCCGGACTATAACCACAAAATAGTATTACATTTGAATGCGGTTTTTTTATCCGAAAGCTGACGTGATCGAGATTAAGAATTAAGAAGAATTTTTTATTCATTCACACATAGGTTAACAGTATGACACCAAATCACTTATGTGGTACCTACAAAATACATAACATAACTAAAGATATTTTCAACACACCTGCTCGTAAAGTAGGTCTTATTACAGCGTATTTACACTGATAATGCAGAATATTACCCATGCCGTGCCTTTTACATTACATTATCGCACTAGTGCCTTTTCATTACATATCTTTTTAAATATTAGCAAAATAATGCAGAATATTACCCATGCCGTGACTTTTACATTACATTATCGCACTAGTGCCTTTTCATTACATATCTTTTAACATTTTCATTTTTTATTTTTTTTTCCTCGCAAATGTGTTGAAAAACGTCGTATGAAACACGTGAGCATTGGTCATTACACTTCTCGTCTCCATTAAGCCTTCGCCTTCGGCTCAGGCTTAAAAACCGACTCAAGTGTAATGACCAACTTAGCACACTTGTATCATAATGTACTATAAACACTTTATGCGAAATTCAAAACATACGGTAATGATATAACACGATAAACAAAAACTAAAATAAACTCATAAACAACTTCAACAAGAAACATGTCCAAGTTTAAATCTTAACACTATTATGCGATAGGAATGCTAATACTTTTCTACAGAACACACCAATACTATCAGCAAATATGTCTATTTATATGGTTTAAAGCTGTGCGCGCTCTGGCAGTAGGAGCGTTCGCACCGCGCCTAGTTCTTAGCTACGTTTCAACAAAATCGGTTCAGTCGTTTTTGAGATATTGTACCCACCAGGCGTCACTTTCGCTACATACGGGAAAGCCACGGGATCGGCGACGATTCTTGGCAGCTATTGTGAGATTTGTGAGAGTGTGATGAAATAGAGCGCCAAATAAAATCACATCGCGTATGTACCAAATCAAGATGAATCCTATAATATTTTATGGGCTCTGCAACACGGGCGTTCACCGTCCCGAATTAATAATATTTTCAACACACCTGCTCGTAAAGTAGGTCTTATTACAGCGTATTTACACTGATAATGCAGAATATTACCCATGCCGTGCCTTTTACATTACATTATCGCACTAGTGCCTTTTCATTACATATCTTTTTAAATATTAGCAAAATAATGCAGAATATTACCCATGCCGTGACTTTTACATTACATTATCGCACTAGTGCCTTTTCATTACATATCTTTTAACATTTTCATTTTTTATTTATTTATTTTTTTCCTCGCAAATGTGTTGAAAAACGTCGTATGAAACACGTGAGCATTGGTCATTACACTTCTCGTCTCCATTAAGCCTTCGCCTTCGGCTCAGGCTTAAAAACCGACTCGACTGTAATGACCAACTTAGCACACTTGTATCATAATGTACTATTATGGAAACACAATACCCATTAAACCCATTGTAATAGGAGCAGATCAGATCTGCTCGTCGAACGCCATAGAACGTTTAGTTACCCAATTCCCCGCTAGATGTCGCTGTTACCTCCGCGGCGATTTCTGCTTCGCGCTGTTAAGATTTTTCCTAGTTTAGTGACCCTCTCGGTGAACCGAAATGAATTCATACTTACCTGGCATAGGGGATACCGTGTAATGAATTTAAACGTGGCCGCACTGATCTCACTGATGATCTGCGTGAGGGCCGGCCTTCTACGGCGACTACTGAAGATAACATCAGTGTTGTGCGGCGTATGATAGAGACTGACAAAAGAGTAACCTATCAGCAGATTCGTACAAGCTTAGCCATTGGTATGAGTCAAGTCCACAAAATCCTCCATCTTTGTGCCCGGTGGATACCTCATAATTTGACAGAAGCCCAAAAAGTCCGTCGTGTTGATTGGTGCCGTGAAATGGGTCAAAGATTCAACGGAGGTGACTCAAATGCTGTGTTCGACGTAGTTACGGGTGACGAAAGCTGGATTTACTGTTATGATCCTGAAACTAAAAGACAGTCTGCTGAGTGGGTGTTTCCTTCCGAGGAGTTGCCTACTAAAGTGAAGAGAGGTCGAAGTGTGGGAAAAAAGATGGTGGCCTCGTTCTTCGGAAGGACTGGTCATTACGCAACAATTATTTTAGAGGATCAAAAAACAGTTACTGCGAAGTGGTACACTAACAATTGTTTACCACTTGTCTTGGAAAAAGTTCGAGAAAAACGGCCTCGCAGTAGGATCCTGCTTCACCACGACAACGCCCCATCGCACACCGCCAAGCAAACGATCGACTATTTGGCGACGGCAAACGTGGAATTACTGGGTCACCCACCTTATAGCCCCGACCTTGCACCTTGTGATTTTTATTTATTCCCAAAAATTAAAGAAAAACTTCGAGGAAAACGTTTTATGGACGCCGACGAAGCAGTGGCTGCGTTTCAAAAGGCCGTCGAAGAGACCCCTAAGGACGAGTGGGCAAAGTGCTTTTCTCAGTGGTTCTATCGAATGCAGCGATGTATTGATGTGAATAACCGCCGAACGTGGAATCTAAATCGGCTCATGAGCCGACCATGGTCTTCTCTCCCTCTCACTGAGCATAAGCGTGAGCGAGATGGGTGGATATCATGTTTTTAGGGTTCCGTACTCAAAGAGTAAAACCGGACCCTATTACTAAGACTCCGCTGTCCGTCCGTCTGTCTGTCACCAGGCTGTATCTCACTGATACCGTGATAGTTCCAGCTGAAATTTTCACAGATGATGTATTTCTGTTGCCGCTATAATAACAAATACTAAAAACACAGAATAAAATAGTTTTTTTTTAATACAGTTGCTCAAAAAGTGGTACTTTTTGTAGCTGCAATTCGTGCGCAAAGTTGTATATTGCGCACTTGTGCTTTTTACTTTTCCACGTGTATCGAACGATGTTTTTTAATACAGTTGCAAAAAAACAACAAGTAAGGAATTTGAAACTTTTATATTATTAATTCTGTAACATCATTGTAATACAGTTGAAAAATTATAAAGTTGTTCAAAAAAAAATTTTTTTTAATACTGTTATTACTTGTTTTTCTTATTTTTTCGCAACTGTATTAAAAAACGTCGTTCGATACACGTGCGGAAATGTCATTCTTCACTCGTCCCGAGTCTTACCACTCGCCTGCGGCTCGTGGCAAGATATCTCGGCACTCGTGAAGTGATGACATACTTTCCGCACTAGCATCGAAATGTACCTACTATTATAGATAATGGTACGGAACCCTTGGTGCGCGAGTCCGACTCGCACTTGGCCGGTTTTTTGTGCGTTTAAAGAAATAAAAAAATAATAGCTAAGTTCCCTCAAACATGATATTGCCGATTTTTAGAACCAATTTTAATATGTTTAGCATTTGTGTATAATTTGTTACGAGTTTTTAAAGTGTATTTTGGACCTATGTTCGTGATTTTATTCTATCAAGCGAAAGTCAAAACTCAGGATTCGAATAGCTATAGTCCCTCGAGAAAGGCCTCAAGATTGCTTATTAAATTTAGGGCAGCCACATTATGATCCAAACAAGCGCTACGACTTTTTTAAATCCGTTTTCTGAGCCCACGTAGCCTTAAGGGTGAAATGAAAAGTAACACACAAAGATATAATACTTTCGCAATATAAATATTAGTTTGGAATAGCATGTTCATTCTGGTCTTACTTCACTAGTCGCTCTGTGAGCTGTAGCACACGCGAGCCTGTCTTTTTAGGGTTCCGTACTCAAAGAGTAAAACGGGACTCTATTACTAAGACTTCGCTGTCCGTCCGTCTGTCTGTCACCAGGCTGTATCTCAAGAACCGTGATAGCTAGAGAGTTGAAATTTTCACAGATTATGTATTTCTGTTGCCGCTATAACAGCAAATACTAAAAACAAAATAAAATATTTTTTCAAGGGGGGCTCCCATACAACAAACATGATTTTTTTGCCGTTTTTATAGATAATGGTACGGAACCCTTCGTGCGTCCAACTCGCACTTGGCCGGTTTTTAAAAGTTAACATTTTATTTACAAAAACTAAAAAAAAAAAAACTTAATCGACAAAATTATTTAACCTGCTCACAAAATTTCACGAGAATCGGTTGATAATTGCGACCTGTAGAGGAGAACAGCCGGACATACGAAATCATTTTGGCCACATCTGAAACGGAGAACTTCGTTCGCTTCGCTCGCTCGGTCAATTACTGTATACGGGTTGAAGTAAAATGAAACAAACAATCGATTGATATAATTTATTTGATCGTGACATTATTACATCGTGGGATGAAGCGTGAATCGTGTAAAAGCAACTAGCCTAAACTACCTATCACAACGACAAAGGCATATCGGGAAGAACCTCCGCACTCGACCGACTCTTAGACCGCATGTCATGATATGATGACAGCATGGTCACGAACCGAACGTTTAGACGGCATGTCATGATATGATGACAGCATGGTCACGAACCGAACGTTTAGACGGCATGTCATGATATGATGACAACATGGTCACGAACCGAACGTTTAGACAGCATGTCATGATATGATGACAACATGGTCACGATTAGGAACGTGATATTAATATTTCTTGTCATCATTACACGAGTTTGACGGGCAAGACACTTAAAACGCATGTCATTATGTGACGACAACATGACGTGATGCCCATTTTAAGAAGCTACAAGTTACAATTTTACGAGTATAATTTGGCAACACTGATGCACTTGACCAATAACAACTGCGGCGCTACCACGAATTTCGAACGTCGTATATCTCCGTCTCTGTCGCTAGTAGTAGAGTACCATAAACCATAAGTGCGATAGAGACGGAGATACACGAAGTTCGTGGTTATAGCTCTGGCCCGTGTTGCATATTTAGATATGTAATAACTTGTAGGTTCCTAAAACGACGGCCCACTGGTCAGGATTACGTTTGTGGCGCAAGAACGACTTTTAAAACGCATGTCATGTTACTATGACAACGTAAATACCCGGTCACCATTTCGTGACGTCAACGTCACAATTACTTGTCATCAGACATGGCGGTTACAATGTTAACATGATACTAAAATAAGATTATAAAAAATATAGCATCAGAAAAAAGTAGACTTATGTACTTATTAGTTGGACTTCAACTAAAGTTCATCATTAAAAAAAACAAAGCCGTAAACAATCTTATATTAGGTTAGGTTAGTTAGCTTTATTTTAACGGTGTTAAGACACAAATTCAAATAAACATGAATATAATTCGCACAATTTATATCTGAGATACTTAGTAAGATTCATTAGTGACATAACCTCGACATGACGTGGCTGTCATGTCATATCGATTGGGCAAATGGGCACATTGACGTGTCGTGTCATATAAGCAGTGACTGGTCTATTAAACTAGTCAATATGACAAGGTTGTATCACTGTTAAATAGTCCAAAGCCGGGTTATTCCCTACGGTTACCACCAATTTGTTACCAGTGGTAACAACCGGGATTTTTTCCCCATCTTTTACCACTAAAATACTCGGTGGTAACTACTGGGAATATTTTTCCCATCTTTTATTACCACTAAAGTACTCGGTGGTAACTACTGAAAAAAAAACAGTTACCATCAATTACTATTCCCATTAGTTCCCACTGGTAAAAGATGGAAAAAAAATCCCAGCTGTTAATTACCACTGGTAACAAATTGGTGGTAACAGGTGGGTATAGTTAGTAGCAGCCAAATATATCGTAGCTCATCCTTACTCTTACAATAATAAAGACGTGTACCGAAATATTTGGCTACTTTGGATGCTACTAATTATATGATTCTGACTGTACAAGTTAATCCGCCATCTTATTTTCTATACGTTTCGGTCGAGTCGAGTACATAATATAGTAAATACCCTTCATAATCGTAGGTACAAGTCCCGGCACGCAACTCTAGACATGTTACCTACGTGATAGGAAAAAATATCACGTCGGTTGCAAACGGGCGTACGGCCTGTCTGGTGGCAAGCGAAACCCCACGCATCTGTGACCAGACTATGAACGCTTGCTCTAGGGCGCTCTCACATGGGCCAATGATCTTAGCGCCAAGAACGTCACCCAACTGCGTCAAGCGCAACGGGTGATGGCGATAAGGTCAGTACGGGGCTATCGGACAATCTCCGGAGAGGCGGCATGCGTGCTGGCCGGATCCCTGCCATGGGACTTGGACGCGAGGACTCTTGCGTCAGTCTTCTTCTGGCCCGAGGAGGCGCGAGCTAGGGATTTTTGGCCAGCACCGCGTGAGATTGAGGCCAAGCGAGAGGAGCTCTCCCGCGAGGCAGTTGCCGAGTGGGTGGTCCGGCTGGAGCGGCCGAGTGCGGGCGCCCGGACAATCGAGGCGATCCGGCCAGTCTTGTGGCAGTGGCTGGAGCGGACACACGGAGCTCTAACCTTCCGGCTCGTGCAGGTTCTCTCGGGACACGGGTGTTTCGGGAGATACCTGCACAAAGTTGCCGGCAGAGAGCCGACGGAGGAGTGTCACGATTGCGGCGCGGCGGTCGACACGGCGCGGCGCAGCACATGCTGGAGGAGTGTCCAGTTTGGGGGCCAGAGCGCAGCGACCTGATGGCCATAGTGGGGCCGGACCTGTCGCTCCCAGCCATGATTAAGTCCATGGTTGACAGTGACAGGTCTTGGCAAGCAGTTAAGGCCTTCTGCGAAACTATAGTTCACCAGAAGGAAATGGCGTAACGGGCCAGGGAGGACGACCCATTGGCCGACCCACGGCGCCGCAGGCGTGCTAGACGAAGGCGAACAGCACAGGATCGCCGCCTGCCTCCGTAGAGTGACCGGGGGTTGACAGGCATGGGGACGCCTGCCATCCCTCACGCACCAGGTCACTGAGTGGGTGCCTGTAGTGGCACAAAACGAACGAGGTCAACAAGGACCTCCGGAGGCGGTGTACCGAAAATCGGAGCGATGCTGGTGGTGCTGAAGAAGTAAAGCGCAAACGTTCCTTCAGCCCACCGCTAAGGCACAAAGACGGCAGACGGAGAGGTTTTTAGTGGGTAGACTCGGGGCCTCATTAGCCCACAACGAGGAGTCCCACACATCCACCCGGGTCCGTCCCCACACCCGGGAGGAATGCGTAAAGCATTTTCCTCTCAAAAAAAAAAAGGGCGCTCTCACATGGGAGTTGCCAACCCTGTAACTGATTTATACGGTTCAACTGTGTCGAGTTGACATGCCGGTGCCCGTATAAGGTTAACGGTTAAGTTACATTCTGACTAAGTGTGACCTCTGACTTGTATAAACTAAGTAACTGAGGACGATGCATGGTTATAGACGTATGTCTACCATGAGTTTGGATGTTTTTAATACCTTATTTGAAATCACAAATGGCCATTCATTACCATATCAGCCGCAAGGCGCCCACTGTTGGACATAGGGGGTTATTCACACCTGTTACCACCAATTTGTTAGCAGTGGTGAAAGATGGGAAAAAAATCCCAGCTGTTACCACCAATTTGTTACCAGTGGTGAAAGATGGGGGAAAAAATCCCAGCTGTTACCACCAATTTGTTACCAGTGGTGAAAGATAAGAAAAAAAATCCCAGCTGTTACCACTGGTAACAAATTGGTGGTAATAGGTGGGAATAACCCGACATAGGCCTCCCCGAAAGAGTGCCACAATGACCGGTCCTGGAACCTCCCGCGACCTTTATTTACCAGGTCATCAGTCTACCTTGTGACGACCATTAGATATTCCGAATATAGATTTGCTTCTAATAATCTTGGTTGAGGTTTTCATGAGGCCTTTTCAGTGTTTCAACGTATGCGAAACGTAAGTCGGCCGACACCTACCAGCAATTTGAACTTTGGATATTTGACATAAGATCTAATTTCCACCATTTTCTCTGTGATACGCAACTTTTGTTGTAGACTATTGATCAAATAGTGTTTTAATAGAAGTCAGCGGTCATCACAAGAGGGCTCTAATGGTTACTTATAATTTTTACACGGTAATATGTGGATATAGGTGGCCACATTAGGCCCTCCAAACGGCTAGATATTATCTACACATTAGTGCTATTAATATACTTATGTTGCCATACTTTTGACACGTCTCCATTGATTTCAACCTTAAAGGCAGATTTACATTAGTCCAGTATAATACGACTCTGTTTTCACACATACCCAAAGTTTACCATATGTAAGATGTCCACTTCAACTTTTTATAACAAGGAATAACAATTCATTCACAAGTATTTTTTTTTCCGGGCACTATTTAACAAAACTTACAATTAACGGGTTATTTCCGCCTGTTACCAGTGGTAACAGCTGGGAATTGTATACCACTACTGGAAAAAAAAACCCAGTAGCTACCATCAATTACTATTCCCATTAGTTCCCACTGGTAAAATATGGGAAAAAAATCACAGCTGTTACCACTGGTAACAAATTGGTGGTAACAGGTGGGAATAACCCTAATTTACAAATGACATATTACAAGTTTGTAATTTTTTGTATCGAATGATATATGATAAGATATATTGCCTAAAATCAACAATTTTGTTGACTTGCACGCGTACAGTGAGAAATCATGTTTCAAAACGAAGACTTGTCAAAAGTTTGGTTCAGATTTAGAATATAGTACGTGACAAAAATATCATTCACTCGTGAGGCACTTGACTTTAATACTAGCGATCCGACCCCACTCCGCGGAAACTACTTGCTAGGGGCGCATTTAAACGGTTAAAACGACATACCTAGCAATTTGTCACAACAACTTGCTATAGTTGAAATGGGACTGCAACACGTACCTCTAATGTAACAAGTTGGTGTGATAAATTGCATTGTCTGTATGCGTGGCAGAGCAATAAATCACTCTAGGCACATCTCTAACAATGACGTGCAGACCAAGGTGTTTTTGGTTGTCCCAGCGGCTACCTCGAAACGAAAACGCAGTTCGTTCGTGTATCTGCTTCTCTGTTGCACTTGCTAATACTAGTGGCTCTGTGCTAACGACAGATTAAAAACATTTTTTTTTTCGAAAATGTGACTCGCCAATTTTTTCATTATAGGTAATTGACGAACCTGAGGGCCTACCGCGAACGGCATTCGAAGTGTTCTCTCTCTGTCGCACTTAAGTACGAACTCGTAAGTATGACAGAGAGGGGACACTTCGAATGCCTTTCGCGGTAGGCCCTCTGCTCACAAAATTTCACGAGATCGCTTGAGCTCGTTCGCATCGCTCGCTCGGTCGAAAAGCGAGGGAGATACACGAACGAACATCGTTTTCGTTTCGCGGTAGCCGCTTTGGGCTTGTTCATATCATCGTTTTTGAGCCTCCCCCTCTCCCTATAATCATCTTGTTGATTTTTTAAATAGACCCTCCACGCCTTATAAAATGACTACCGTCAAGCAATGGTCTGACCCCCCTACCCCTATTTTGATATGACGTAATATTATAAGTCAGAATGAATTAAATCATATACAATCCGTACGCATCCAGTCATTCAGCGGCGCTACCACGAACATCGTTCAGTATACATGCATCCCTGTCACTCAAGTATCGATTAATGCAAGTGCGATAGAGATGGAGATATCCGAACTTCGCATTTCGAGGTTCGTGGATATAGCTGGGCTATGATGATCCTTCACGGACCATAAACACTGTTGGTCTGCACTATAATTTTCGGAGACATAAACTGCGAGATAGGTTGTGTAGGTCGACGTTGGTTCCAAATACCTGGGCCATTTTAACACGTCCCCTGTCCCCATACAAAATTGTCCGTCAATGTCACAAGTCCAAGTGACAGTTGTAGTTCGGAGCCGTGAACAACCCGTGGACCCATAGTGGGGACACGGACTCCTGAAAAAAAGGTTCGTGGCCCGGACAGGGAACGTGTTAAGGAAAGTGGAACACTCGACTTTTTTTTTAATTTTGTTAAAATCGGGTTTTTTCTACTCATAATCGAAAGCACTTTCGAACCTAATATTAGAAAAAAAGTGTCCAAAATGTTACTTACAATTTTCGGTTTTTTGTTCCGTTATGAGCTTAGTATGCAAACGGTAACGGAATGGAATAAAAAATCTTGGGACACTTTTTTTCTCCTATAACATTCGAAAGTGCTTTCGATTCTGAGTAGAAAAAAACCGATATTATCAAATTAAAAAAAAAACCCTTTCCGTACAATGGACCTATTCCACTCTGCTTAGAAAAAAAAACGTTCGTAAACGACATGTTACATATTAATGATTATCAGGCAGCGATTATCAGGTATTATGTTTAAATACAGATCAGTACAGATTTAATGAATATACGACAGCGAAAATACTCTTAAAAACTACAGTGTCAAATTTATCATATGACACATCCAATTTGTCACAAAACTGTCAATAGCGCTGTCAGAATCTGATTAGAAGATAATCCAATGGAGCAATAAAACTGACAAAATCAACAAATTATATAATTATTTATATCTGTCACACTTATTTAGATTTGTATAAAATAAGAATTATAAATTCACTACATCTGTACTGTCCTTTCAAATTGAATCCAAACGACAATTTTCACTAGCTGTGCAACTGAGTCAAACTATTTATTTACACAAACATATCACAAACTTATTAACTTAAAGAGTATTATGAGATATAACTAAGGCCAATTATTAGTCAAGAATATAATCAGCGGCACGAAAGTAGAACCAATAACGCGTCATTTCCGCAGGTACACTAGTGCGTAATATGTATCATGCGCGACACCCCTTCTCACCTCAGATTACACCCTAAAATCGACTCCTACGCAGGTCCTACTTACGTGCCACGGATAAGAAATAGAAGTATTTTAATACGTTAAAATACTTCTATTTCTAAAAATAAAAAAAGGAAAAATAGTATAAAATGTAACTGATTCTAAACCTATTCATAAAACTTAACAAACCTTTGCTAACTAAAATGTGTTTTGCCTGTTTCTCTTAAACAGAAATGTCAGAGACAAACGAATTTTAATCTTATACTTGGCAGTATATCTTAAAATGCACACCTTTTTTGGTCACCTTATTGCATATATTAGCCGACTTCAAAAAAGGAGGAGGTTCTCAAATCGAGGGAACTCTTCAAATAAAGCAAAGTACTGAATTGAAGTCAGTTAAAGCTTTGTTTTTAAAGTTAATTATTTACAGAACGATTGAGCCTTGAAATCCGATTTTTAGCTAAAATAGGTTTGATGAACTTTTATGAATAAGACCACATGTATTCTTTTCGATTCTACAAACCCTGCTAGTTTTTTCAACAAGAGTTAAAAGTTATTTTTAGTGGAATGAAATTAAATAGCATTTTGGATGTATCTCACAAACTGTGGACCTGTTATCCTTAAAATAAATAAAAAAGTATAGATCTGTAATACAGGCCTGTGTTAATATTATAGTATAGTTATAATTATAAGCAAAACCAGTTCACTCAAAAATAATACATAATCTCTTACAAAGCGAATAAACAAAGAATACTAAAAATACTCACAAAAGCAATTATAAAAATACTTGGTACTGATTTAAAATGTACTCGCGGAGATATACTTATGCCAATTAGTACCTTAATTCAAGGATGTAAGGTCCAATATTGGTAACAAGCGCGTCTTTGTTAGTTAATTGGGAGCTATTCATACGGTTTCCGTTTTTTTTAACGCGCCGTGGCTTACAAGCATTTCTGTCTTATTGCAAGCAGATACCATAACCTAATGGACGCCTTGAATATAAGGCTTCTTTTAACAAAGACAGCAGTTAGACCATAATTCGTCGGGTGACAAGCAAAACTCACTAAGTAACAAATACCTACTTAAATCAAAGGTCGTATCTCGATATCGACTACGTACCGAGATACGAGGTTTTGAAGAGCAGTGACAGTTTTGGTAGTGACTTTTGCTTGTCACCCGACGATATACAGAATGATTCCTAAGTCCTGAACCGAAATACAAGTTTCCAATGCACTTCAGTATGGCGATTTAGAATATCTGGTTCTACTAGGAATTAATATGCATTTAACATTGATCGTTACAAGCATTTCCAGTCTCGAACAAATATTTTCTTTTGGTCACCCTACATATCTTGTAGTGATTTGTCATGAGCATACCTCGAACAAATCATGCGGACGACGTAAAAATGACGTACCTAATTTTGCACACATGATGATGTCTGTATTGCAACATCCGTATGACATATTGCACGCATTCTGAAACATTTTTGGCAAATAGCGTAATCTTAGGTTTGCTTCCGTCGGTAAACTCACTGTTTTTGCATATTCACCATCAATGCATTTTTTAATGAAACTGCGCTAATTTTTTATTTTGTAGTTGCTCCCAGGGTATGTTTGCGGCAATCATAAAATTTGTGAGGTCCATGTTAAATTCACTTTGCGTTTTTTTTTGTTCTATGTTTTTGATGTGTTTGGATGTTTTGATCACAGCACGGGCAATACACGTTTTTATCGCGTATTTCCAAAAACGGAAAATTACAACAATATTCTTGTAAACGCGACATTCAGTTGCGTCTTTTGAAAAAATTGTAAAGAAAAATCTAAAAAAATTACGAAGTCACTTTATTGTTCAACTGAATGACAATGTCAGACATATGTTATGTACCTACTCTGCTCATGTCAAGTGGCGATATCGTTTTATTAAAGAGGTTGATAATTGATAAGTAGTAATTGTTTATGAAAATACTTTTTGAAATCATCCTATGAGTGGTTTTTTATCATTATTTTGACGAGAGACATCATTCTGTTCTTGACACGTTTTATTGTTATTGACCCTGTACATCTCTGACAATATTACATTAATGATCCTTTTTTTTCTGTTTTAACGCTTAGGGACAGTATACATCTCTACAAGAACATTAGAATAATTATTAATTGTATTTGGATGCTCAGAGACATTATACATCTCTGGGGTACTAAATTATATCATAAACTTATTGTTAATTCTGATACAGACCTTATATCAAATGTATTTGATAATATTTTACAATTTTGGATTGTTCTAGTTTTCATTCAGTGACATTTAGTTTGTAACCATTTAGGTACTAATTAGTTAAAATCTGCAATTTTAAAATGATTATTGTGTAAGATTATTAATATTATATTGTAGAACACCATTTGACATGTAAAAGTGCCCTTGTGGCCTATTTGCAGAATAAATAATTGATTTTGATTTTGATTTTGATTTTGTTTGACGTCATCCGCATGATTTGTTCGAGGTATGGTATGCTGAAATAACATAGAAATAAAATTTTCATCGTTGAAAGAATATGCTATCTCATCATCCTCCTAGCGTTATTCCCGGTTGTGCCCCTAAACGAGCCAGGGGTCCGCTTTGACACCTAATCCCAAGATTTGGCATAGGCACTAGTTTTACGAAAGCGACTGCCATCTGACCTTCCAACCCAGAGGGAAGACTAGACCTTATTGGGATTAGACCGTCACGAAGTTTTCCTTCACTGAAAAGCTAACGGTAAATATTCCGTACATAAGTTCCGAAAAACTCATTGGTACGAGCCGGGATTCGAACCCACGACCGCCGCTTGACTGAACCACTAGGCTACCGTAGCCGTTTGCCCTAATTATCACTCTAGGCAGCAGTGAGGTAGGTTAGGACTTAATAATATTTCAGTTCACGACTTAGTAGTCAACCTGTATATAAATGATCTATTGCGATGGATATATTGCCTTATTACAAGCTTTCTATTAACTTGCAACTATTTAACTATGTCTGTTCGGGTGGAATCTTGCAACTCAATTTTGAAGCAGATATCTTCAAACGATTGAGCTGAAATATTGGGTAAAGGTATAGTTTGGATGACAATTCGATATTATGGTACCATCGAGCTGATCTGATGATGGAGACAGAGTAACCATGGGGATTCAGTATTTAACCGACGTAGCCCCATCGAGTTTGGGCTCGTTAGAATCGTCTCAATGAGTAGTTGATGGTGGTATACAAAAAAGTACAGTCGGCAATAAAAGCTTGTACCAAAAATTTCATTTTTGACAGAAACTTATTTTTGACTTCTCAATAGTTTTCGGTATGAATGGCTCCCAAACTTAATAATAATGACTTGACTTTGAAACTCGACTTAAACTTAAGAGTTAATCCATTTATAGATCTTGAAAATAATACTTAATGTTACTATTAGGTCTATCGATAAAATATTGAAATATGTACTAACAAAAAACAACTACGAACACACATTATTTTGTTTTAGTACAGTCAAGTTCAAAAATACATTTTACGTCATACCTGGCCATAAAGTAGGAATTTTCCGCACGCATACCCTTCTTCCTGGCCAGATAGAGACGTAAAATTTTGTACTCACCACGGGCGGTAATAAAGAAAGCCTCAAAGCGCATAATTATCGCCCTTGCCTTCGGCTCGGGCGTCAAATACCTGCTATCTGAGACATTCTTTGTTTAACCGCCCTAGGTAAGTAATGTACTATTAATATCTGGGCCCTGTCCCACAACACTAGCAATTACTATTTACAATTACAAATGCCATAATAACTATACTACGAGCGCTGAAATGGGAAACGTCGGCTTGTATTTAATACATAATATACGCGATAAAATCCGTTTAAACAGTATATATGAATAATAATCGCACAAACCGAAGACAGTTAATACTTAATACTATAAATGCGAAAGTGTCTGTATGTGTGTTACCTCTTCTGGCTTAAACCGCTGAACCGATTAAGATGAAATTTGGTATAGAGATAGTCTGAGTCCCGGGGAAGGACATAGGGTAGTGTTTATCCCGGTAATCATCCCCTAAGGGAGTGAAATGGGGGGTGAAAGTTTGTATGGAGCTGCGATATAAACGAGTTCTACGCGGACGGAGTAAGAGCAAGCTAGTATGATATATCAAGTTCGTAAATATTATGGAATGTAGTTTAAGGTACGAATATTACGATATATATCTAACAAGCATAAAAAGTTTAAAAAACTATATCTCGACTACGGAAAAGAAACTATGAATAATATTTTAACATATTTGTGTTTGTTATAATAGAAACCTATTTTTTTCGAAGTCAGTCACTTATTTGTATGTAACAGCCATCACATTTTTATTTTTCATACAAAAGGTAGCCTATGCCACCCGGAGCATAATTTCGAATCGATTGACACCCCATTTATCAAAATAGGTTCAGTATTTTAAGCGCTACAGTGGAACATACACAAATACAAGCATAGACTGCTAAAACATAACCCTTCTTTTCGGCTCTGCCGCAGTCGGGCAAAAAAACAAGTTTGTTGACTAGTAAAGTTTGGGAGATAGGGCCCTAGAACATGATTCTGATTATACATATACTGTGTATATCTGTGACCTGTTCGGTACATAAAACTTAAATTAAGTAGTTCACTATACATAAGCATGTATATAAATAAATAGGAAAATTATTATAGAACACATAATACAAAAAAGGGATTAAAAATATAGACAATGCGTGTTACAAACACTTTCAGAAAATATATGCACAAAAAAAAAGCGTGACAATATTTGTATGTAATGCTACAGTAGCACTAATAATCAGTACATTGACTTTAAACATGTCACACTAATTAGAAAATAATCTGGGAAACATTGCAATGAGTTAAAGTACTGTTTACTGCGGCAAATAATTTCAATAATTTCTAATCTTTAAATAACACTGTGCATAATATTCAATATAACGTAACATCGGAGAACAACAATATGTGTACAGAACATCATAAATAATGCTGAATTAAGTGATCGGTGAAATTACAGCTGAAACATTTAGGAAATAATTTCAATCAACAGAACTTATTTTTTACATCACTGGAGCCTAGACGCGACATAGTATAAGAGCGTTTTTCAAAAAAAAAAAGTACAAACTTTTTTTTTTTTTTGGTTTTTCTTACTCAGAATCTTTGATACTGTCGATCCTCATACAAGAAAAAAAGTGTCCTAATAGGGAACATTACGCAAAACTCTTCGTAGGTGGCGACACTAGCAGCGTTGACATTGTATCTCGTTCCCACTTGCGGTATTGTCTATGCAAGCATCCTTGTCACTCATTTGACAATCAATTGTGCATGTGTGTGTGTGAATGTGGTGTGGTAGTGCTGCCACTGGCGGCAGAACATTGCAGTAATGTTCCCTATTATTCCATTCCAGATCGTCACATTTTTGTATGGAGTCTTTTTTTATTTATATGGCCGTGACGCACTGGAAGAAAAAACTTGCATAGTAAGATCTGGGACACTTTTTTTCTTGTGTGAGGATCGATAGTATCAACGATTCTGAGTAAGAAAAACAAAAAAAAAACGAATTCTGAAAAAAAAAAGTTTTGGACACTTTTTTTTGAAAAACGCCCTAAGTAGAAGTGTCTCGCTATATCGTGTTGGTCATAATTGTGTCATTGTGCCTGATAGTATCGGCAAAATGGAACCCTAATGCTAATCATGGAACGATGTTGAGGTGGTTCGATTTCCATACAAAAAGTCTTTTGACATTTGCAGGCTAACGGCGTGATATTTTAAGAGGCTTATGTAACAAACTTTCATAAATTGGCTTTCCATTTGCGCGAAATTCCCCCTATCCTAGAATAAACTCGTATAAACTAGAATAATCTGAGAAAAATTGTTTTCCCAAAGTATCACGTCCCAAACAAATTTTACGCAAAGAGACGTGTACCCACACAAGTATGGCCCACACGCGTAACAAAAGCATATGGATATGTAATACGCGTCCGTGAAGTTTTTTTTAATTTTGTTTAATTTATTTAATGTTGTCCGTGATGTTACGCTACTAACACGCATTGTCGGCTAAGAGTCAATCTGTCTTCTTCTTTATGTGGAAACAGTTTATTCGGAAGTGCTCGCACATTTGCTGTACCTGGAAACAAAAAAAATTTTTTTTAACCCTTTTTTTGGCAAATTTAAACAAAAATAGCGAGATCAAGCGTCGTTTGCACACTACAGAGGCAAAAAAATCTGCATAAAAAATACAAAAATCGCATCAAAAAATGTGTATACTATAGAGTAACCCTTTTTTAGGGTTCCGTAGCCAAATGGCAAAAAACGGAACCCTTATAGATTCGTCATGTCCGTATGTCACAGCCATTTTTTTCCGAAACCATAAGAGCTATACTGTTGAAACTTGGTATGTAGATGTATTTTGTGAACCGCATTAAGATTTTTACACAAAAATCGAAAAAAAAACATTAAGTTTTAGGGGTCCCCATACACAAAACTGAAACTCAAACATTTTTTTTTCATCAAACCCATACGTGTGGGGTATCATTGGATAGGTCTTCAACAATGATATTAAGGTTTCTATGTTTTCCTTCACCAAAAAGCTAACGGTGAATATTCCGTACATATGTTCCGAAAAACTCATTGGTACGAGCCGGGGACCCACGACCGCCGCTTAGCAACCGCATGCCTAAACCACTAGGCTACCGTAACGTCTACGACTCACATATGAGTCATGCCCCTACCTCTACGAGCGATTTCCGGAAAAATGTTGTTACATTTAATTTTTCTATATAAGTATGTTTATCTTCGTCTAGTACTCATAGTACAAGATTTGCTTAGTTTGGGACTAGGTCGATTTGTGTAAGATTGTCCACAAATATTTATTTATTTATTTTCGGCGTAGCTTAGCCTTGAAAGGGTTAAGACATTTTAACAAGGTTCTCTATTCGAAGGTACTTTTTACTTCAAAGCGAAAAATATATGGTATTGGCTACTAGCGTAGCGTTAAGAGACCTATAGCTTCAGTAGCTCTAGTATAAGTTTATCTATACAAATACGTTTTCGAACGCGTTTGCGTTTAGTTTCAATTTGCATGGCAACGCGTAGTTCCTAATAGTTACCACCAGAGGCGCTGTTCGCGTTGCCATACAAATTATAACTAAACGCAAACGCGTTCGAAAACGTATTGTATCGATAAAACTTACACTAGAGCCTCAGTTAGTCACTTTAATTTAAACTGAAAGAATAACACAGCGGTGCACCATACGCGGGAGCGTACCTTTATCCTGGTGTGTCTCAGTGTTGCACTCATAGGTCAGTCTGTAGAGTATTTCTTTGTTGCAAAAAGTGGTGTAGAAGTTTTTTTTTTAATATTGTTTACATCGATACAACCGAGCAAATATCAAAAAAGGTTACACGAGATATCTTGGGACAACTTTTGGCAGCCACAAATCTTCGAAATTTTGAGACTTTTTTTGGTTTCTCACTCGTAGCTTCTATACGGTGCATCCTAGCGAAAAGTTACTCAACAATATATTCTGCGTCTAATGAGTACCAATACATAACAATTCGGTTCAGCGACATAGGTCCATGGTCGAAAACGAGGCTTTCCTCAAATTTGTAAGTTATTTAAAGTTAGTAGTTTTTAAGCTTCTGAGTATCAATTTCGAATTTAACTATAGGTTTTAGCTCCTCAATTATAGGAATTTACAGAATCGAGAGTTATTTCAGCATTAGTATCACCATTAACTGGTAATCGAAGAGCTGGCGGTTTTCTCGTGCAACGCATCAGCTTGCTGTTCAGTGAGGAAATACCGCCAGCATACTCGGTACAATGCCTAGAGGGCCTAGCCAAAATGCCAAAAACGGAACCCTTATAGTTTCGTCATGTCTGCCCGGCTGTCCGTCTGTCCGTATGTCACAGGCATTTTACTCGAAAACTATAAAGTGTATTTGAATAAAACGTAGAGGATAGGTGTATTTTATTAGCCGCTACACAATTCTATAATGAAATGACAAAATAAATATTATTTTAGAGGTGCACTCCATACATGTAACTGCAAGTCAAAAAAAGAAGAACATCGTATGTCCACGTGTGGCACATCAATCGATAGGCATTTTTAAATAAATATAAGGTTTTTCAGCAAGTTTTTCGATAAAGTGAAAATAGTCGGAGACCCTCTAGGCATTGTACCGAGTATGCTGGCAGTATTTCTTCGTTGAACTACAATGCTGATGCGTTGCACGAGAAAACTGCCAGCTCTTCGATCACCAGTTATGATGATACTAATGCTGAAATAACTCTCGATTCTGTAAATTCCTATTATTGAGGAGGTAAAACCTATAGTTTAACTCAAAACTAAAACGCAGAAGCTTAAAAACCACTATCTTGAAATAATTTACAAAGTTGAGGAAAGCCTCGTTTTCGACCATGGTTTTTTACTATGTCGCTGAACCGAAGTGTTAAGTATTGGTACTCATTAGACGCATAATTTCATGTTCTTTAATTTTTTGTTGAGTAACTTTTCGCTAGGATGCACCGTATAGAAGCTACGAGTGAGAAACCAAAAAAAGTCTCAAAATTTCGAGGATTTGTGGCTGCCAAAAGTTGTCCCAAGATATCTCGTGTAACCTTTTTTAGGGTTCCGTACTCAAGGAGTAAAACGGGACCCTATTACTAAGACTCCGCTGTCCGTCCGTCCGTCTGTCTGTCACCAGGCTGTATCTCACTGATACCGTGATAGTTCCAGCTGAAATATTCACAGATGATGTATTTCTGTTGCCGCTATAACAACAAATACTTAAAAACACAGAATAAAATAGTTTTTTTATAGATAATGGTACGGAACCCTTCGTGCGCGAGTCCGACTCGCACTTGGCCGGTTTTTGATATTTGCTCGGTTGGATCGATGTAAACAATATAAAAAAAAAACAACTTCTACACCACTTTAGCAACAAAGAAATACTCTACAGACTGACCTATGAGTGCAACACTGAGACACACCAGGATAAAGGTACGCTCCCGCGTATGGTGCACCGCTGTGTTATTCTTTCAGTTTAAATTAAAGTGACTAACTGAGGCTCTAGTGTAAGTTTTATCGATACAATACGTTTTCGAACGCGTTTGCGTTTAGTTTCCATTGGTATGGCAACGCGAACAGCGCCTCTGGTGGTAACTATTAGGAACTACACGTTGCCATTAAATTTGAAACTAAACGCAAACGCGTTCGAAAACGTATATGTATCGACCAAACTTATACTAGAGCCACAGATCTCGGGTACAGCAGCCAGTTCACCGCGTCGCAGCGCTGGTTGCTCATCTGGCTGACTATTAGACACTGTGGGTGGACATCATGTATACACACCACGCAGGCCCCGTAATGTATGTGCGCGACCACCGCTAGCACCGTGACACCGTAGAACGCGGTGAGCTCGTGGCGCGGCAGCAGCAGCCCCGCTGCGGCGGCGGCCCCGAGCGGGTACAGCAGCCAGTTCACCGCGTCGCAGCGCTGGTTGCTCATCTGGCTGACTATTAGACACTGTGGGTGGACATCATGTATACACACCACGCAGGCCCCGTAATGTATGTGCGCGACCACCGCTAGCACCGTGACACCGTAGAACGCGGTGAGCTCGTGGCGCGGCAGCAGCAGCCCCGCTGCGGCGGCGGCCCCGAGCGGGTACAGCAGCCAGTTCACCGCGTCGCAGCGCTGGTTGCTCATCTGGCTGACTATTAGACACTGTGGGTGGACATCATGTAGGTATACACACCACGCAGGCCCCGTAATGTATGTGCGCGACCACCGCTAGCACCGTGACACCGTAGAACGCGGTGAGCTCGTGGCGCGGCAGCAGCAGCCCCGCTGCGGCGGCGGCCCCGAGCGGGTACAGCAGCCAGTTCACCGCGTCGCAGCGCTGGTTGCTCATCTGGCTGACTATTAGACACTGTGGGTGGACATCATGTATACACACCACGCAGGCCCCGTAATGTATGTGCGCGACCACCGCTAGCACCGTGACACCGTAGAACGCGGTGAGCTCGTGGCGCGGCAGCAGCAGCCCCGCTGCGGCGGCGGCCCCGAGCGGGTACAGCAGCCAGTTCACCGCGTCGCAGCGCTGGTTGCTCATCTGGCTGACTATTAGACACTGTGGGTGGACATCATGTAGGTATACACACCACGCAGGCCCCGTAATGTATGTGCGCGACCACCGCTAGCACCGTGACACCGTAGAACGCGGTGAGCTCGTGGCGCGGCAGCAGCAGCCCCGCTGCGGCGGCGGCCCCGAGCGGGTACAGCAGCCAGTTCACCGCGTCGCAGCGCTGGTTGCTCATCTGGCTGACTATTAGACACTGTGGGTGGACATCATGTATACACACCACGCAGGCCCCGTAATGTATGTGCGCGACCACCGCTAGCACCGTGACACCGTAGAACGCGGTGAGCTCGTGGCGCGGCAGCAGCAGCCCCGCTGCGGCGGCGGCCCCGAGCGGGTACAGCAGCCAGTTCACCGCGTCGCAGCGCTGGTTGCTCATCTGGCTGACTATTAGACACTGTGGGTGGACATCATGTAGGTATACACACCACGCAGGCCCCGTAATGTATGTGCGCGACCACCGCTAGCACCGTGACACCGTAGAACGCGGTGAGCTCGTGGCGCGGCAGCAGCAGCCCCGCTGCGGCGGCGGCCCCGAGCGGGTACAGCAGCCAGTTCACCGCGTCGCAGCGCTGGTTGCTCATCTGGCTGACTATTAGACACTGTGGGTGGACATCATGTATACACACCACGCAGGCCCCGTAATGTATGTGCGCGACCACCGCTAGCACCGTGACACCGTAGAACGCGGTGAGCTCGTGGCGCGGCAGCAGCAGCCCCGCTGCGGCGGCGGCCCCGAGCGGGTACAGCAGCCAGTTCACCGCGTCGCAGCGCTGGTTGCTCATCTGGCTGACTATTAGACACTGTGGGTGGACATCATGTAGGTATACACACCACGCAGGCCCCGTAATGTATGTGCGCGACCACCGCTAGCACCGTGACACCGTAGAACGCGGTGAGCTCGTGGCGCGGCAGCAGCAGCCCCGCTGCGGCGGCGGCCCCGAGCGGGTACAGCAGCCAGTTCACCGCGTCGCAGCGCTGGTTGCTCATCTGGCTGACTATTAGACACTGTGGGTGGACATCATGTATACACACCACGCAGGCCCCGTAATGTATGTGCGCGACCACCGCTAGCACCGTGACACCGTAGAACGCGGTGAGCTCGTGGCGCGGCAGCAGCAGCCCCGCTGCGGCGGCGGCCCCGAGCGGGTACAGCAGCCAGTTCACCGCGTCGCAGGGCTGGTTGCTCATCTGGCTGACTATTAGACACTGTGGGTGGACATCATGTAGGTATACACACCACGCAGGCCCCGTAATGTATGTGCGCGACCACCGCTAGCACCGTGACACCGTAGAACGCGGTGAGCTCGTGGCGCGGCAGCAGCAGCCCCGCTGCGGCGGCGGCCCCGAGCGGGTACAGCAGCCAGTTCACCGCGTCGCAGCGCTGGTTGCTCATCTGGCTGACTATTAGACACTGTGGGTGGACATCATGTATACACACCACGCAGGCCCCGTAATGTATGTGCGCGACCACCGCTAGCACCGTGACACCGTAGAACGCGGTGAGCTCGTGGCGCGGCAGCAGCAGCCCCGCTGCGGCGGCGGCCCCGAGCGGGTACAGCAGCCAGTTCACCGCGTCGCAGCGCTGGTTGCTCATCTGGCTGACTATTAGACACTGTGGGTGGACATCATGTATACACACCACGCAGGCCCCGTAATGTATGTGCGCGACCACCGCTAGCACCGTGACACCGTAGAACGCGGTGAGCTCGTGGCGCGGCAGCAGCAGCCCCGCTGCGGCGGCGGCCCCGAGCGGGTACAGCAGCCAGTTCACCGCGTCGCAGCGCTGGTTGCTCATCTGGCTGACTATTAGACACTGTGGGTGGACATCATGTATACACACACCACGCAGGCCCCGTAATGTATGTGCGCGACCACCGCTAGCACCGTGACACCGTAGAACGCGGTGAGCTCGTGGCGCGGCAGCAGCAGCCCCGCTGCGGCGGCGGCCCCGAGCGGGTACAGCAGCCAGTTCACCGCGTCGCAGCGCTGGTTGCTCATCTGGCTGACTATTAGACACTGTGGGTGGACATCATGTATACACACCACGCAGGCCCCGTAATGTATGTGCGCGACCACCGCTAGCACCGTGACACCGTAGAACGCGGTGAGCTCGTGGCGCGGCAGCAGCAGCCCCGCTGCGGCGGCGGCCCCGAGCGGGTACAGCAGCCAGTTCACCGCGTCGCAGCGCTGGTTGCTCATCTGGCTGACTATTAGACACTGTGGGTGGACATCATGTATACACACCACGCAGGCCCCGTAATGTATGTGCGCGACCACCGCTAGCACCGTGACACCGTAGAACGCGGTGAGCTCGTGGCGCGGCAGCAGCAGCCCCGCTGCGGCGGCGGCCCCGAGCGGGTACAGCAGCCAGTTCACCGCGTCGCAGCGCTGGTTGCTCATCTGGCTGACTATTAGACACTGTGGGTGGACATCATGTATACACACACCACGCAGGCCCCGTAATGTATGTGCGCGACCACCGCTAGCACCGTGACACCGTAGAACGCGGTGAGCTCGTGGCGCGGCAGCAACAGCCCCGCTGCGGCGGCGGCCCCGAGCGGGTACAGCAGCCAGTTCACCGCGTCGCAGCGCTGGTTGCTCATCTGGCTGACTATTAGACACTGTGGGTGGACATCATGTATACACACCACGCAGGCCCCGTAATGTATGTGCGCGACCACCGCTAGCACCGTGACACCGTAGAACGCGGTGAGCTCGTGGCGCGGCAGCAGCAGCCCCGCTGCGGCGGCGGCCCCGAGCGGGTACAGCAGCCAGTTCACCGCGTCGCAGCGCTGGTTGCTCATCTGGCTGACTATTAGACACTGTGGGTGGACATCATGTATACACACCACGCAGGCCCCGTAATGTATGTGCGCGACCACCGCTAGCACCGTGACACCGTAGAACGCGGTGAGCTCGTGGCGCGGCAGCAGCAGCCCCGCTGCGGCGGCGGCCCCGAGCGGGTACAGCAGCCAGTTCACCGCGTCGCAGCGCTGGTTGCTCATCTGGCTGACTATTAGACACTGTGGGTGGACATCATGTATACACACCACGCAGGCCCCGTAATGTATGTGCGCGACCACCGCTAGCACCGTGACACCGTAGAACGCGGTGAGCTCGTGGCGCGGCAGCAGCAGCCCCGCTGCGGCGGCGGCCCCGAGCGGGTACAGCAGCCAGTTCACCGCGTCGCAGCGCTGGTTGCTCATCTGGCTGACTATAAGACACTGTGGGTGGACATCATGTATACACACCACGCAGGCCCCGTAATGTATGTGCGCGACCACCGCTAGCACCGTGACACCGTAGAACGCGGTGAGCTCGTGGCGCGGCAGCAGCAGCCCCGCTGCGGCGGCGGCCCCGAGCGGGTACAGCAGCCAGTTCACCGCTTCGCAGCGCTGGTTGCTCATCTGGCTGACTATTAGACACTGTGGGTGGACATCATGTATACACACACCACGCAGGCCCCGTAATGTATGTGCGCGACCACCGCTAGCACCGTGACACCGTAGAACGCGGTGAGCTCGTGGCGCGGCAGCAGCAGCCCCGCTGCGGCGGCGGCCCCGAGCGGGTACAGCAGCCAGTTCACCGCGTCGCAGCGCTGGTTGCTCATCTGGCTGACTATTAGACACTGTGGGTGGACATCATGTATACACACCACGCAGGCCCCGTAATGTATGTGCGCGACCACCGCTAGCACCGTGACACCGTAGAACGCGGTGAGCTCGTGGCGCGGCAGCAGCAGCCCCGCTGCGGCGGCGGCCCCGAGCGGGTACAGCAGCCAGTTCACCGCGTCGCAGCGCTGGTTGCTCATCTGGCTGACTATTAGGCGACACTGTGGAACGATAATGTCAGTTAATGTTAGCAGGTTGATAAGTCGACTAAATATAGACCGCGATATGGATGAGACAAACACGAGAACGGTAGGAGAGGCTTATGCCAGAGTCTAACTGCATACAGTCTGCAAGCTCGGCGCTGCGCGGGCCAACGATGGGGGGTACGCGGGGAAGCGGAAGGCGAGGAAATGAGTAATAAGTTTGCGCTAACTATTCTGAAGGCGCAAGTTTGACTTTAAAAAACAGACTTCAAAAATTTAGGGTTAAAATTAGATTCGGGTGTTTTTTTTAATAATATCACTTCAATTGTGATCAAATCGATATCTGTGGGCTCCAGAGGTCACCATTAAGCTACCACCTTGAAATTCTTTAAATTCGTTCCAATTTCGTTCAAAAACGATATCTGAGGAATCGAGAGGCCTCTCATTACGAATCTAAACTTGGATTATGCAAAAAGGGCCGCCGTCTTGTAGTTCTTTTATTACGGTCCAATTTCGTTCAAAATCAAGCATTTCAAGATCACTTTTTGACATCCAATCTCGGAGTCGTATTAAGTTAAGAGACCCCTCTCGGAGCGTCAGGTATCGATTTTGAACGAAATCGAACCGTAATTAAAGAATTTTAAGATGGCGGTCACTTATTAAGAAGCCTCTCGGACCCTCAGATATCGATTTTGAACGACATTGGTAGATTTTTAAATGGCCGCTATCTCTCAACGTAATTCCATTGAAAGGTCTGTAGCTCTAGTATAAGTTTTATCGGTACAATACGTTTTCGAATGCGTTTAGTTTTAATTTGTATGGCAACGAAAACAACGCCTCTGGTGGTAACTATTAGGAACTACGCGTTGCCATACAAAATGAAACTAAACGCAAACGCGTTCGAAAACGTATATGTATCGTTAAAACTTATACTAGAGCTACCGGAGAGGTCAGATCAACCAATTATCATGAAAAGTTAGAAAATTTTACAAGTAATTGATAAACTATTAATGAAAACGTAGTTTCTAGCTTTGTAAAGCTTTAATAAAATAAACCGAGAAAACATAAGAGTGGTTTCTGCAATACCACAGATCATAGACAAAGACACTACTTTTAAGGTAGCGTTCAGAAGGCATGACATTTTATTCGATATTTAACACTCTCGCTAAATTCAAGCCTTCTTAAAACTGAAACTCAAAAACTACCATTAAACATTATAAAATATATATCTGACACTACTCCAACACAGCAAGTTATTACAATTTAAAATACTGAAAGTATTTAAACAGTTAAAGTAAATTTGAAAATGATGAGATCCATAATTTGTCCTTCAAAGCACAAAATTGCACTTTACACAAAGGTTTGGCGAAAATGTCTGCACATTGCATATTGCTGCAAACATATTTTAAGTCTATCACTTTCGAGTGATATTTTTCTTTAATGAAATGACATTTAGTGTCAATGTGCTTGCACCTCTTGTGAAAATTGACATTTTTGATCACACTTATTGCACTTTGGTTGTCAATGTGTAAGCACACGGATTTTCGCAGTGTAACTATTAATGAAAACGTAGTTTCTAGCTTTGTAAAGCTTTAATAAAATAAATCAAGAAAACCGAGAAAACAAAAGATTGGTTTCTGCAATACCACAGATCATAGACAAATACATTACTTTTAAGGTAGCGTTCAGAAGGCATGACATTTTATTAGATATTTAACAGTAATTATAAGAAAATGTATAATATCACTCACTCCAAACATATTTTGACAACCCTGACTCTTGAGCGGTTACGCTAAGCGGCTGCGTAAATTCTAAAGACGAATGAAGCTTGCCTACTGGTTGACGTTCTTTATACTGTGTGCTTATGCTCAGTTTTCCAACTCTGATAAGTCGACATGATTCGGCCACTAATTCAACCGGTGTTCGCACCAGTTGCCAGTCGAGTCGAATTATGCGTATTCGAGTTGGCTTGATTTGCCGTGACTCAGCTACGCCGTTGCAACTTGCGACACACGATTCAAATCTAAATTATTTGTTCTTATTTCTGACACTAGAATTTCGCTTTAAAACTTCTTTAGATTATCTTACCATTTATATAGATTTTACAATTTTTACCTGCTCTCCAAGATATATTGAACAATGAGCAGAAAACAATCAGGAAAGGCACTACGCAGAGCCATTTTCTGCACAGGCCCTTTACTCAATCAAATATACCCTTAAGAAAATAATGTGTAACAAAATATACTAATAAATCAAGTAAGTAAATGTAATCAGATTAAACCTATAAAGCTTTATCATTATCAACGACATCATCCGTTGAGCTCTGGCCAGCGTCAGCGTGCCAGCCACACTGGAACCGAATGGCCTGGCGCGTGACGACGGACAGAGGCCCGACGGACTCACCCTCGTGCCGTGGCAACGGGGAAGGCCATTAATCTGGGACGCTACATGCGTCGACACCCTAGCGCCGTCCCACCTCGGCACGACGTCGTTGAAGGCGGGCAGTGCGGCCGCTGCTGCTGCTGAAGCTGCAAAGCGCCGCAAATACGCATCCTTAGGTGACAATTACGTATTTGCGGCGTTCGCCGTGGAGACCTTGGGTCCATGGGGACCGGAGGCATTAAACATATTCAAAAAAAATTGTAAAATGCTCATCCACTCCACTGGTGACCATAGGGCTGGCTCGTTCCTCGCTCAACGCATTGGCATTGCCATTCAGCGGGGTAACGCAGCCAGCCTTATGGGCACCCTACCAAGTGGTAATGACTTAGGGGATATTTATATGTAAATATAGTGTAGGCCCCATAGGTTAAGTTAGTTTTAGTCATGTACATATTTGTCATTTACACTTTATTGTATTCTAAATTTAGCAAATAATCTAAAATATAATAATGGAGATCGTGCTAAGTTCATTAGTTGAAAAAAATAACCAATTATTTATTTCAATAATTTATTTTTCTCAAACATGCTCGGAAATGTATGCGTTAATGTCACGAAATCAAGACATGAAGTTTCATGTTCATGGCTCCCTACATTACTTCTTGGCCTAGGCCAAGAAGTAATGTATGAAAACCCTAACTAAAAACATTATTGGCCGCTACTCTAACTTTTTAAATTTGCTTACTAATATTAAACAGACAAAGGGAAAATTACATACTGCCAACCACTACTATACGTAGGTGCTCTTTTTCAATTGTTTTTGTTTTCAATTTTTTTGTTTTTTTAATGTTCGTGATTTTAGTGATCGTTTATAATCATTTTAAAAAGTGTTTTTCTTTTTTTGATGTTTATGTCTAATTTTTAATGTTTAAAATTTTGTATGGTCTTTTATGTTATTTTTCAAGTTTTTTTCCCTTTTTAAATGTTTGTTTCTCTTTATGTATGTTAATTCTTTTCTTTTTTAAATGTTTTTATTTTTTTGTTTTTTTCCTCTTTTTTTAATACTTTCTTTCTGTTTTAATGTTTTTTTATTTCTTTGATTTTTTTATGTAGAATTTTCCTCAATTTAGTGAGGTGAAAAGGATTCTATTTTTGAACCACTCACATTCGCTAGCTCGTGTTTGAATTCCACACTCGCGGTTAAAATATAACTGCACCCTTGTATAACAAATAACTATTTATTATTTCCTCACATCGTTTGACAAAAGCACTATACAAGCCTCGGCCGGAACAGGGATTGCTGGACTCGTTGTATCCGGACCCGTCTACGACTCGGCCGTCTACCCCAAACTCGTCCAGCAATCCCTTACTTCACGGCCTCTTCAGTAATGTACTATTATTGAATGAAGGCAGAATGTACCATTATATAGTTTTAAGATATACTTTACCCCAAAAGGTGGACTGATGAAGGCCATGGTAAAGGCCGCGGGAGTCCGCTGGATGCGGGTGGCGCAGGACCGGTCACTTTGGAACACTTTGGGGGAGGCCTATGTCCAGCAGTGGACGTCTTTCGGCTGATATATGATGATGATGAAGATATACTTACGGCTGATGACCTGGTAAAGGTCGCGGGAGTCCGCAGGACGCTGGCGCAGGACCGGTCACATTTGCACTCCTGGGGGGTGGCCTGTGTGATGATGACGATGATATACTCACAGCCACGTTGCTGAACAGCGTCCCAATGAGCAGGAACAGCATCCTCGGGTCGTACTCCGGCAGCCGCGAGGAGTAGTGCACCCACACGCCGCACACTATAAACACTGACAGCAACGACCAGAGAGGCCTGAGCGCTTCTGTGGCTGAACGCATCTTGCCTGTGCGCAACTTGTAGGATCTGAAAAAAAAAACTAAAACTGTAAAAGACAAGTTCTACTTATGACAAACGAGTAACTAAATCGCTAGAGCTAGAGCAAACTAGTAACTAAATCGCTAGAGCTAGAGCAAACTAGTAACTAAAACGCTAGAGCTAGAGCAAACTAGTAACTAAAACGCTAGAGCTAGAGCAAACTAGTAACTAAATCGCTAGACCTAGAGCAAACGTGTAACTAAATCGCTAGAGCTAGAGCAAACTAGTAACTAAATCGCTAGCGCTAGAGCAAACTAGTAACTAAATCGCTAGACCTAGAGCAAACGAGTAACTAAATCGCTAGAGCTAGAGCAAACTAGTAACTAAATCGCTAGACCTAGAGCAAACGAGTAACTAAATCGCTAGAGCTAGAGCAAACTAGTAACTAAATCGCTATATTTGTCTTGTACAATCGGTGAAAAAACCCTGAAAACATTCTTATTAATAACTACAATATTCCAAAGTTCAATATCTCAAAAACGGCTGAACCGATTTTGTTGAAACGTAGCTAAGAACCATCTCGATCACATCATCTTTCGGATAAAAGGAACCGCATTCAAATAGGTCCGTTCGTTTAGGAGCTACGATGCCACAGACAGCCACACACACAGACAGACAGACACGTCAAAATTTCACGACAAACAGAATCAGGAACGCGCTTACATGCACCTTAAACTGGCACCTGAACTTTAGGCACCGCCAGACACAACATAAAGCCCCTGCTAGACGCCAACACGCCCCTCTGACCGGGCGACCTTGGTCCGCACCGACCGTAATTATTAATTAAGTAATTAGTAAGGTAGCTCGGTCGGCACTTTAGCAAACGAGTCTACTACAGACTACACAAATGTCAAAAGCAAGCGAAGGCCAAACTTTAGATATAGCTTAGTGTTTTCTTAAGTCTTCTATAAGGTGAAGGTAGTTGGTTAAGCCATGGTTAAGCTGCTCAAGTTTAAGCAAGACAAAATTCCGCTGTGCTTGTTCCAAAAGAAGGAATGCAATACAATGGTTGTATATTGTAGATATAGATAATAGTGTGATTACACTCAGTAAGCGCACGTATCAGTATATGTATCGCTTGTACAACTGTACTGCATGTACTACTCACTGGTGCGTGTTGATTAACACGCCGGTCGCGTACACGAGCCACTCGAAGCCGTCCGCGAGCTGTATACCGAATATGCACCGCTTGTACCACTGCACTGTATGTACTACTCACTGGTGCGTGTTGTACAGCGCCACAGGCAGGTTGGTAAACACGCCGGTCGCGTACACGAGCCACTCGAAGCCGTCCGCTAGCGTGTGTGTACCGAATATGTACCGCTTGTACCACTGTACTGTATGTACTACTCACTGGTGCGTGTTGTACAGCGCCACAGGCAGGTTGGTAAACACGCCGGTTGCGTACACGAGCCACTCGAAGCCGTCCGCTAGCGTGTGTGTACCGAATATGTACCGCTTGTACCACTGTACTGTATGTACTACTCACTGGTGCGTGTTGTACAGCGCCACAGGCAGGTTGGTAAACACGCCGGTCGCGTACACGAGCCACTCGAAGCCGTCCGCTAGCGTGTGTGTGCCGAATATGTACCGCTTGTACCACTGTACTGTATGTACTACTCACTGGTGCGTGTTGTACAGCGCCACAGGCAGGTTGGTAAACACGCCGGTTGCGTACACGAGCCACTCGAAGCCGTCCGCTAGCGTGTGTGTACCGAATATGTACCGCTTGTACCACTGTACTGTATGTACTACTCACTGGTGCGTGTTGTACAGCGCCACAGGCAGGTTGGTAAACACGCCAGTTGCGTACACGAGCCACTCGAAGCCGTCCGCTAGCGTGTGTGTACCGAATATGTACCGCTTGTACCACTGTACTGTATGTACTACTCACTGGTGCGTGTTGTACAGCGCCACAGGCAGGTTGGTAAACACGCCGGTCGCGTACACGAGCCACTCGAAGCCGTCCGCTAGCGTGTGTGTACCGAATATGTACCGCTTGTACCACGCCGTGCCCTTATATCCGGTCCATAGGAAGAACATCGTTGACGTCTGGAAAAGAGTTCATGGCTATACTAAGGTGTTGAGTTATAGGGAAATCAACAACTTTTTATGAAACGTCAAAATCGCCTAATTATTATATCTACTACCAATCACTACATAGTATAAAACCGGCCAAGTGCGAGTTGGACTCGCGCACGAAGGGTCCCGTACTATTATCTATAAAAACGGCAAATAATCACGTTTGTTGTATGAGAGCCCCCCTTAAAAAAATATTTTATTTTGTTTTTAGTATTTGTTGTTATAGCGGCAACAGAGACACATAATCTGTGAAATTTCAACTCTCTAGCTATCACGGTTCTTGAGATACAGCCTGGTGACAGACAGACGGACGGACGGACGGACAGCGAAGTCTTAGTAATAGGGTCCCGTTTTACTCTTTGAGTACGGAACCCTAAAAACAGTTTATTTTATTTTTTTATTAATTTTTATTCCCATACAACAAACGTGATTTTTTTGCCGTTTTTTAGATAATGGTACGAAACGCTTCACTCGCAGTGGGCCGTTTTTTTTTTATATTTATTATGTTAGACAACTTTACTCACCCACATACTAAAGTCATATCCCCAAGGCAGGAACAGCACCCCCGTATTGTACTTCTCCCAATGGCTGAGGTAGAAATTGAGTAGTATGTTCCACATTATGTAGTACATCCTGTAACAAATTGAGTCACATGCCATTAGATATAAGGGTTACTTACATATATACAGGGTGTGGCCTGTAATAGGAGCAAATATTCAAAGGGCCGCTTCCTTAGAGCATTTGTAGTAACCCCTTGTGTCCCCCCACTCATTTTATTATTTTTTGGATTCGGAAATATTTTGATCTAAAGTTATGATCTTCAATTAATGTATCTTGGCACCACGACATCATAGCACAGCAGTCAATGCGGATTTTGAGGTAACATCATGTAACGAGTCATTAATAGTTTGGGCGTTTGTGGTTTTTTGATTTTTATTTAATTTTTTTTAGTGTCAATAAAAAGTTACTGATGGCACTCCAGAAGAGCAAAAAAATACAACTAAACTTATTTTGAGGAAAAAAAATTCTAAAAAATTTTTTTTTAAGTTTAACCACGTGGAAATAATTGTTCACAAGCTTAATAATCTACCGTTTAATTTTTTGCTCCTATTACAGGCCACACCCTGTATAGAGTTAAAAAGAAAATGGCGAGAAAAGTAGTTTAGTATAAAAACTACTTTTCTCGCAAAAAATGTCTAAAAAAAACTATTGCAATTTCTAGCACCAGGTGCTAGTTCCCGGCCCGACCTATATATGGCGGACCCTATTGTGTATATGTCACCGTTAGATTGTGAACACAATCAGAGGCTCTATCTAGTATAAGGTTTATCGACACAATACGTTTTCGAACGCGTTTGCGTTTAGTTTCAATTTGTATGGCAACGCGAACAGCGCCCCTGGTGGTAACTATTAGGAACTACGCGTTGCCATACAAATTGAAACTAAACGCAAACGCGTTCGAAAACGTATATGTATCGACAAAACTTATACTAGAGCTACAGTTTATAATCTTACTCGCTATAAATGAAATAAAATGTTCAGTTAAAAAAAAAACAATCATATTCTGACGTGGACGCTGATACAAGTGAAATATTTTTTTCAACCAATTACCGCACAGGGTGCGTTCCGAATCATGCCAATTTGATCACAATTTGACATTGATAGATTATAAACTAACGAAAGATAACGCGTTAAATTGTGAACGGTTTTGACAGTTCACAATTATTCGACAGTTTA
The DNA here is from genome assembly GCA_963854355.1 of Epinotia brunnichana. NCBI lineage: Eukaryota > Metazoa > Arthropoda > Insecta > Lepidoptera > Tortricidae > Epinotia > Epinotia brunnichana. Next base: position 5,858,700 of record OY977956.1, read on the forward strand.
TAATATTGCGAGTAAGATTATACACAGACGTTGTTCATAATCTGACGGAGACATATACAAAGTTTCATGCTATTCTATAGTATCCGCAGAATTAAGTGGCGAGCAGGGTCATACAATATTAGAATCATGCTATTATTACGCACAAAAAGGTTTCATTGTTACTTTTATTGCCCAACTCGTCACTTAATTCTGCGAATACTATAAGCATGCCATTTTAAAATGAGAACCAAACTCCGTTTGAACGAAGAGTCGGGCTTCCTCGAGATTCTTAAGCGAATAAGTCCTTACAGGCCTGGGCCTATACATGGTTCTCGAGTGGCGACCACGTAGGCGCGGCGTGGGTAGGCCCCCCACAAGGTGGACTGATGACCTGGTCAAGGTCGCGGGAGTCCGCTGGATGCGGGAGGCGCAGGACCGGACACTGTGGCACTCTTTGGGGGACGTGTGCAGCATGATGTGGCCTGGGCCTTAGGAGGTTAAGGAACTGTTTACCTGATAGGCGACACGGAGTAGTCCAAACTCCCGAAGATAGACACAAGATGGACTGATGACCTGGTAAAGGTCGCGGGAGTCCGCTGGATGCGGGTGCCGCAAGACCGGTCACTGTGACACTCTTTGGGGGGCGTGTCCAGCATGATGTGGCCTGGGCCTTAGGAGGTCAAAGAACTGTTTACCTGATAGGCGACACGGAGTAATCCAAACTCCCGAAGATGGAGTAAAGGCAGACACACAAGATGGGCTGATGACCTGGTAAAGGTCGCGGGAGTCCGCTGGATGCGGGTGCCGCAGGACCGGTCACTGTGGCACTCTTTGGGGGACGTGTCCAGCATGATGTGGCCTGGGCCTAAGGAGGTCAAAGAACTGTTTACCTGATAGGCGACACGGAGTAGTCCAAACTCCCGAAGATGGAGTAAAGGCAGACACACAAGATGGGCTGATGACCTGGTAAAGGTCGCGGGAGCCGCAGGACCGGTCACTGTGACACTCTTTGGGGGACGTGTGCGTGATGTGGCCTGGGCCTTAGGAGGTTAAGGAACTGTTTACCTGATAGGCGACACGGAGTAGTCCAAACTCCCGAAGATGGAGTAAAGGCAGACACACAAGATGGGCTGATGACCTGGTAAAGGTCGCGGGAGCCGCAGGACCGGTCACTGTGACACTCTTTGGGGGACGTGTGCGTGATGTGGCCTGGGCCTTAGGAGGTTAAGGAACTGTTTACCTGATAGGCGACACGGAGTAGTCCAAACTCCCGAAGATGGAGTAAAGGCAGGCGGGGATGAAGAACACTGAATATGAGTCCAGGCCGTGATCGAACAGCTCCCCCAAAGGCCCTGAGGTCTGTGTGCGGCGAGCTTGCTTGCCGTCGATGCCATCTGGAACAAAATGGGCCTTTTTAATCGACTTCAAAAAAAACGGCCAAGTGCGAGTCAGACTCGCCCATGAAGGGTTCCGTAAACTAAATTGCGGTTTACGATTTATGACGTATTAAAAAAAACTACTTACTAGATCTCGTTCATACCAATTTTCGGTGGAAGTTTGCATGGTAATATATCATATATTTTTTTAGTTTTATCATTCTCTTATTACGCTTACAGACAGAACATGTCAACAACTGCAGCAGCTCACAAGATGGTTGATTGCATTATAACAGGGCTGGACAACAGATGCAAGATGGCCGGTATTATGTGTGACCTGTCAAAGGCTTTTGACGTAATCAGTCATAAGCCCCTATTAAATAAATTAAAATATTATGGTGTTGGAGATAAGGCCCACGATTTATTTAGTTCTTTTTTGTCTAATCGCATGCAGAAGGTCAAACTATCCATAAACGGAACCACTCTTGAGTCTGACTATGGCTACATCAACCAAGGCATCCCTCAAGGATCAGCCCTCGGAAACACCTTGTTCTTGGCCTATGTAAATGATCTCCCGTCTGCTGTCACCACCGGCTTGTCCGTACTGTTTGCAGATGACACTACGGTCATAGTTAGTGCGCAAACGCACGAACAGCTTTGTGCGAAGATAAATGACGCATGTAGGCAGTTGCAGCAGTGGTTTTGTACAAATGGGTTACTTTTAAACGTCACTAAATCGAACGTCATGATTTTTTCGGGACGAAATTTAACTGTACCGCCCTGTGTATCCAATTGTCCAATGCCACTATGCAACGAAACTAGGTTCCTTGGCTTTATGTTAGATTCAAATCTAAACTGGAAGTGCCATGTCGACAAGCTGTGTTCTGGGTTGAGTAGTGCGGTCTTTGCACTCAGAAAGTTAAAACCCCTAATTTCGAATGTTTCATTAAAATCGGTGTACTATGCTCATTTTCATTCGTTAATGACATATGGAGTACTCATTTGGGGAAACTCAACGGATGCCAATCGAGTCTTCTTAATGCAAAAACGTGCATTACGAACGCTTGCCGGTGTGAAACCTCGACATTCATGCAGGGAACTCTTCGTAACGCACAAAATTATGACGCACTACTCCACATACTTGTTTGAAATTCTGATGTTTGTGAAACGTAACTTACCCATGTTTAGTCGCGTCGAGGTACCAGGTATGACTATTCGTTCAACAGGGCGACTAAGGACAGTCCCACGTCGCATGGCACTAGCAGAAAAAAACCCGCGCGTCATAGGTCCAACTTATTATGAACGTTTACCCGCCGAAGTACGAATGGAAACATCAGTAACAATATTCAAGCGTCGATTAAGAAACTTTCTATTGGAAAATCCATTGTATTCTATAAGTGAATTTTTTGACATAACCGCATAATTCTGATTTATTGTTTTTGTTATTATTAAATTGTGGTTATATGTAATGACGATCCTTCTAGGTGAACTCTGATATCTATGACATTATAAATTTAAATTATTTGAGTGGACATAGTTATATTTAAATTGTTATTATTCTTAAATTTTTATTTTATTGAATGTTCTTGACGATCACAATAGGGATTCTTGTAAATTGAGATGTAATTTATAATGTAATCTTTTATTGTGAATAAATTAATCTGAATCTGAATATTTTAAAAGTTACAGGGGGGGGGGGCACACATTTTACTACTTTGGAAGTGTCTCTCGAGCAAACTATTCAATTTAGAAAAAAAATATACTAGAAACCTCAATATCATTTTTGAAGACCTATCCATATAGATACCATACACACGTATGGGTTTGATGAAAAAAATCATTTTTGAGTTTCAGTTCTAAGTATGGAGAACCCCCAAAAAAAATTTTTTTTTTCTGTTTTTGTGTGAAAATCTTAATGCGGCACAGAATACGTCTACTTACCAAGTTTCAACAGTATAGTTCTTATAGTTTCGGAAACAAGTGGCTGTGACATACGGACAGACAAACAGACATGACGGATCCATAAGGGTTCCGTTTGTTGCCATTTGGCTACGGAACCCTAAAAAAGGAGGAGGTTCTCAATTCGGACCTCAGGCTCTGGCTTGCGGAACTTCTCAATGATGTACTTCAAACTATAAAAGTACGTCACAGATTCTGATATGATTCCGTTGAAAAAGCAAACAATGAAGTGCCAAAGGTAATACTAAGATCATTGAGGAATCGACGGAAGTCCTCAAATATTATCGGCTCACATACAGCGATTTGTTTTTTTTCTCTAATAATCAATGCATTTGCTCTCGGAAGCCAGGAACAGCAAAACGGCTTAAGCGTACCACAGCGTCTGCGGTATCATCTCCGGCCTCGCGCTCAGCTCGACAACAGTCACATTGCGAGCACTCGCGGCCGTATACGAGTAGTCGTACCACGAGAGCAGGTTCAGAGTAATTTATAGATTTATTGTTAGTAATAATCTGAATAATGTGACAAACTCACCTAACGTGTAAGCCAGGAACAGGAACACGGCTAAAGCGTACCACAGCGTCTGCGGTACCACCTCCGGCCTCGCGCTCAGCTCGACAACAGTCACATTGCGAGCACTCGCTGCCGTGTACGAGTAGTCGTACCACGAGAGCAGACCGAAGTCTAGCACCGTGAGCAGGAAGCCGAGGAACGTGAGTAGGTTCGGGGCCACCCAGCGTGGTACCAACTGGAAGAAAGTAATTCATGAATTAACTCAATAACACTCTTGACTACCCATTTTACCTAAACCCTAATATGCAATTAGATTCCATCAAATCTACCAAGAAATGACATTTCTTGGTAGATTTGATGGAATCTAATTGCATATTAGGGTATAGTGTATAGATAAATTAACGAGAGCATTGAATTGCATATGAGTCGCTTAACTTCAAATTCGGGTAAATCCAATTCTGACATTTTTTAAGATTTTGGTATGAAATAAAAGGGTAAAAAACTAGTTTTGCCATAATTTAATCGGTTTAGTATAATTTTGTCTGGTTTTAGAGAAAAATACGGTTAAAATCATAATATTTTATCAAAATCAGATATATCCATATGACAGTATTTTTCAAATGTAGGTAAGTCCACCCAAGCCAATCAGCGAAAGAAGTTTGTTCAACATGGCTGACAATTTCTAATCGTATTTTTTTCAAATCTAGATGAATCCAGGTCTTTTAAATCAAAATTATACAAATCCACACTGAGTTTTTTCAAAGATAGATAAATTATAATCGATTATATCAAATGAAGGTAAATCCAATCTAAATTTGTTTTTTTTGTAAAGAATGGATGGTTTTAATGCTGAATTTGCCGAACAGGATGGCTTTATTTAATGGTTTAGCCATAATAAAAGAAATACTGCCTTTCACATCACCATATTAACGTTATTATCACTTTATTTCAATTATCTCGGAAGTGGTTAGAGTGGATTTATCTGAATTTGAAGTTAAGCGACACATATCATTAAGCGACACATAGATTGTATGTTTACAGGCATTCTATATTTGAATTTTTTATTTTCTCTTACTATCAGCATAAAAAGAGGTTTGTTATATATTGAAGAAGTAGGTAAATACCAAAATAATGTCAGTGTCAAATTGTGAAGAAAAATTAAGAGGAATTTATTCTCCTTTTGTTGCAAACGGTACAACCACTACAAATGCAATTACATGTTCTCGATAATTCATCTATACCTACTGATTATGGCTCGAAACGTCGGGATGTATATAAATAATACACAATATGTGTACATATAAACTAGCTACTGCCCGCGACTCCGTCCGCGGGGAACTATGTTTATATTACTATTTATATCGCAGCTCCATACAAACTTTCACTTCCCATTTCACCTCCTTAGGGGATGATTTCCGGGATAAAAACTCTAGACTCTTAAAAATCTATTTGGAATAGATGTTGATTAAAAAAATATTTCTCCTCATGAGCACATGCATATTACTACGACTGATTCGTTAAGCAAAAAAAACAATTATTCTACCATATAAAAAAATTAGATATTCGTGTTTTTTCCGAAAAAAGCGGGCAAAGTAGGCATGTTTGACGGTATCCTATGTCATTCCCCGGGACTCAAACTATCTCTATACCAAATTTCGTCTAATAATTTTCACCATACAAACTTTGCACCCCTACTTAACCCGCTTAGGTGTGGGTTTCTCCAAAACCCTAAAATTACTTTTCCTGTATTGTAATAAGGAGTCCATACACAAAGTTTCAAGTCTCTCACTTAAAATTTTACTCCATCCTCATGCAAACTTTCAACCACCTCTTTATACCCTTGAGGGTGCAATTTAAAAAAATCCCTTCTTACGTTATATAAACTACCTATTGTGAAATAAATCAGCTTTCTAGGTTCAACGTTTGGGCTGGGCGTTGATATAAGTGAGTGAGTGAGTCAGTCAGGACCTTTACGTTTATAAATACGTTTTAAATAACGTGGTGTATTAACAAACCCTTGACGCGCATCGAATCGAACCATACCCGATAGTGTTATCAATCGAAACAGATCTCGACTCACTATCAGTGATATAACAACATTATTTGTAACGGAAATTCAGCATTCTATACTAACAGAGCATTTTTGACGTTTCATACTAAAGTGCTGATTTGAATTTTTTTTTTTCAATTCAGACTTAATTATCCAGGATCCCTTCATCAGATCATGACCGTTCATGCGACCACCTGGGATCCTGGGAAGGATAACCTTTCAAACAAAAAGCGGCCAAGTGCGAGTCGGACTCGCACATGAAGGGTTCCGTTAAATAAATTGCTTTCTACGATTTATGACGTATTAAAAAAAACTACTTACTAGATCTCGTTCAAACCAATTTTCGTTGGAAGTTTGCATGGTAATGTACATCATATATTTTTATCATTCTCTTATTTTAGAAGTTACAGGGGGGGGACACGTTTTACCACTTTGGAAGTGTCTCTCGCGCAAACTCTTCAGTCAGCAAAAAAATGATGTTAGAAACCTCAATATCATTTTTGAAGCCCTATCCATAGATACCCCACACGTATGGGTTTGATGAAAAAAAAATTGAGTTTCAGTTCTTAGTATGGGGAACCCCAAAATTTATTGTTTTTTTTCTATTTTTGTATGAAAATCTTAATGCGGTTCACAGAATACATCTACTTACCAAGTTTCAACAGTATGTTTATTTGGACATAGTTTAGGGGAAAGGAAAAAATACCTCGACGAAAACGAGGATTGTTATAAGTTCAACATGTGTTATCTGTATGTCAGTCTGCGGCTTTGTAGCTCCCTAACGGATTAACCGATTCGAGTGCTCGAACAGTAAAACGGGACCCTATTACTAAGACTTCGCTGTCCGTCCGTCCGTCTGTCTGTCACCAGGCTGTATCTCAAGAACCGTGATAGCTAGAGAGTTGAAATTTTCACAGATTATGTATTTCTGTTGCCGCTATAACAACAAATACTAAAAAAACTATTTTTTTTTTAAAGGGGGCTCCCATACTACAATAGTACATTACTGCAAAGGCCGAGAAGTAAGGGATTGATGGACGAGTTTGGGCTAGACGGCCGAGTCGTAGACGAGGCCGGATACAACGAGTCCAGCAATCCCTGTTCCGGCCGAGGCTTGTATAGTGCTTTTCTCAAACGATGTGAGGAAATAATAAATAGTTATTTGTTATACAAGGGTGCAGTTATAATTTAACCGCGAGTGTGGAATTGAAACACGAGCTAGCGAATGTGAGTGGTTTAAAAATAGAATCCTTTTCACCTCACTAAAGTGAGTAAGATTCTAGATAAAAAAATCTAAAAAAGAAAAAAAAAAACATTAAAAAATAATAATATTAAAAAAACATTACAAAAGAGTAAAACAAATGGATGGAAAAAAATATTAAAAAAAAACAACTAAAAAGACAAAAAAAAACAACTAAAAAAACAAAAAAAACGCCCAAAAAAATGACAAAAACAAAAAAAAAAGGAAAAAACAAAAAATGGACAAACAAAAAAGAAAAACAAACAAAAAACATTAAAAAAAAAAACAAAAAAAAAGGAAAAAAACAAAAAAAAAAACAAAAAAAAGAAGAAAATCATAAAAAAAACAAAAGAAAAAAAACAAAAACATTAAAAAAAAAAAAAAAACGAAAAAAAGAAAAACAAACAAAAAACATTAAAAAAAAACAAAAAAAAGGAAAAAAAAATAACATTAAAAAAAGTAAAACAAAAAGGAAAACTTGAAAAAAATTAAAAAAACGACAAAAAAAACAAAAAACATAAAAAAAAGTAAAACAAAAAGGAAATATAGATAAAAAAAAACTTAAAAATAACATAAAAGACCCTACAAAAATTTTAACATTAAAAAATAGACAAACATCAAGAAAAGAAAAGATTTTTTTTTTAATCATTAAAAACGTTAAACACTAAAAAATAAACAAAAAATAACAAAAAAAATTTAAAAAACTAACAATTTTTTTTTACAAAAAAACTAAAACAATTAAAAAAAAGTATTGGTGGTTGGCAGTATGTATTTTTTCCTTTGTCTGTTTAATATCAGTAAGCAAATTTAAAAAGTTAGAGTAGCGGCCAATAATGTTTTTAGTTAGGGTTTTCATACATTACTTCTTGGCCTAGGCCAAGAAGTAATGTAGGCAGCCATAAACAAGGAACTTCATGTCTTCATTTCGTGACTTTAACGCATACATTTCCGAGCATGTTTGAGAAAACGTTATTTTTTTGCCGTTTTTATAGATAATGGTACGGAACCCTTCGTGCGCGAGTCCAACTCGCACTTGGCCGGTTTTTTGTATTTTGTGCAATACAGTTTAAATAAATAAAAAATACCTATAACGGGTAAATCAATGGATTATGTTTACGCAGCTGAAATAACAATATTATTATCCTCATTATAGTCATCATAATGCTTTATGTACTTATAATACTTTTTGTACTCGACGATTAAAATATGTGTATTAAGATTGCATAGAGAATACTGCAACGTCACTCTTTTCATAGTTGTAGTCCATGTTACTGTCGAAACAATCGAAATAACTACTTTTCGATACGCTCCAGACAACTAAAATAAATTCGACCAATCACGTGGCTGCTTTACTGACCTGTAATGAATTGGACCAATAGAATCGCTTTGATGTCGTACGCTCGTTGATGTCTTTTAAGATATCAACAAGCGTACGAGCGATGAGCTGCACTTCGTTTCAACAGTATCGACATCGAGTTTGTTTAATTAGTTCAGTTGACTCGTAGAAAATTAATTTTAATGAACTCGTATAAAAAGTATTGTTCACAATAGTGTTATAATCAAGCTTTTTAATCTCGTACCTTACTTAGGCCACTCAGCAAGCTTCGTGGCCTAAACACGGTACTCGACTAAAAAGCTCTCTATTATAACACGATTGTGAAAAATACTATATTTTTTATTATTTATAATGATCCAGATTTTTGTTCATCTTTATAAGTTACGTTGTTATTTTACTACCTACTACGATTTTAGAACTTCGTATTCGAGTTATAATAACTTGTCCGGTTAATATTAACTATAGGTACAGTACGATTAAAATCAGTTAACGATTCTAATGTTAGCTACTAGTAGCGCCGCAAGGTGTCAGAGGGGTCAGGCGGGTATGCGGGAGGCGACTCGAGGCTAACTTCAGAATCGTTAACTGATGTTAATCGTGGTGTAGGTTAAATAGACTAAAATGCTCTCTATTATAACACGATTGTGAAAAATACTATATTGTACGTGCCTAAATTATTTTCACGCAAGATTTCAGAAAAATAATGAATAAAGAATAATACCCATGTATGTAAATATAAATATTGCTATGACGATTATCAATATCCAATTAATGAGTTGCGTGCGTTATATATAAAACAAAGTCTATACAATGTACCTAGGTACATTCAGAAAGTCCATTCTATACACAGGTCAAAGAATGTTTGAAATCGGATTAGAGCTTGTTCATATATGTATTACGTCATCGTTTTTTGTAAATTTTTAGGGATCCGTACTCAAAGAGTAAAATGGGACCCTATTACTAAGACTCTGCTGTCCATCTGTCTGTCTCTCCGTCTGTCACCAGGCTGTATCTCATGAACCGTGATCGTTTGACAGTTGAAATTTTTACAGATGATATATTTCTGTTGCCGTTGCCACTATAACAACAAATACTAAAAACACATAATAAAATAGTTTTTCATAGATAATGGTACGGAACCCTTCGTGCGCGAGTCCGACTCGCACTTGGCCGGTTTTTTTTTTTAAATCCCACGATTATAAGATTCCTTATCCTCCTATGCCAAAATCCGTCAATCCGTTTAGATTAGACTGTAAGCAGGCGCGGCTCACTCGCGATTTGTGTTTATCGCTACAAGTACATGCCGGTCGCCCCTTCGAAGGGCTCTATTCAGTGGCTGCCACGTGTTGGTACAGGACGCTCGCACGGGTCGCAGCGCGTTGCATGCGATAGAACGGGATGGCCACATTTAGGCACGTTTGGCGTACCTAAACAGGGAATTTGTTAACAGAGAACCTTCTGTACGTAGTAGTTACAAGCACGGTTTTGGATATTATAAGGCTTTTAAGCGAAAGTTGTTGTTAAGCCGCCAACTTTTAATCGTTACAAAACGGTTTTTTAAATTCAAAAAAATATTAGTGAAACCTAATAATGATTTTGAAATACCTATTCAACGATACCCCACATGACATAGTTCGTTGACTTATTTTTAGGGTTCCGTAGCCAAATGGCAAAAACGGAACCCAAGAAGATTCGTCATGTCTGTATATCTGTCTGTCTGTCTGTCCGTCCGTATGTCACAGCCACTTTTTTCCGAAACTATAAGAGATATACTGTTGAAATTTGGTAAGTAGATGTATTATGTGAACCGCATTAAGATTTTCACACAAAAATCGAAAAAAAACATTAAGTTTTAGGGGTCCCCATACTCAGAACTGAAACTCAAAAAAAATTTTTTCATCATACCCATACGTGTGGGGTATCTATGGATAGGTCTTCAAAAATGATATTGAGGTTTCTAATATCATTTTTTTCTAAACTGAATAGTTTGCGCGAGAGACACTTCCAAAGTGGTAAAATGTGTGTCCCCCCGTCCCCCCCCCTGTAACTTCTAAAATAAGAGAATGATAAAACTAAAAAAAATATATGATGTACATTACCATGTAAACTTCCACCGAAAATTGGTTTGAACGAGATCTAGTAAGTAGTATTTTTTTAATACGTCGTAAATCGTAAACCGCAATTTATTTCACGGAACCCTTCATGTGCGAGTCCGACTCGCACTTCGCCGCTTTTTTTTACAATATGTCGTCTGGTAGCCTCCATTTTCAATTTTGATTACTGTCTTGTCTTCACTGACACCCGCAAGATTAAAACAAATCGATTAGCATATGATTCATTAAAATTGACAAACGCGTTTGACCTCTAGAGTGCCACAAAGGAAGAAACATATATACATTGACTGGTAAACACATTATCCTCCTTGGCGTCGCGCAGTCGGGTAAAAATAAAAGATTCCGACGAATTGACTCAATTAAAAATCATACAATGCAATAACGAACACTCCATTCTTTATCACATGATTTCATAAGAGGACAATTACATTTCCTATGTTTATTCTGTTGATACATTATACTGGGAGATATGATAGACACACTGAACTTATTTTACATTTTAAATTAAACAAATAGATAAAGAATGACATTTGCGCCAATGCGAGCCTCTTCTATTTCAATGTTTATTTAGTTCGAATAACTGAATTGACCAAATAAATTATACAGGTTGTTTAATAACAGGATGCAAAGCCGAAAGTAGGTGATATTTTAGGCCATTTAGAACATTTTAGGCCATACATGTCTTAGATAAAGCCGAAAGTAGGTGATATTTTAGGCCATTTAGAACGTTTTAGGCCATACATGTCTTAGATAAAGCCGAAAGTAGGTGATATTTTAGGCCATTTAGAACATTTTAGGCCATACATGTCTTAGATGAAGCCGAAAATAGGTGATATTTTAGGCAATTTAGAACATTTTAGGCCATACATGTCTTAGATAAAACCGATAGTAGGTGATATTTTAGGCTATTTAGAACATTTTAGGCCATACATGTCTTAGATAAAGCCGAAAGTAGGTGATATTTTAGGCTATTTAGAACATTTTAGGCCATACATGTCTTAGATAAAGCCGAAAGTAGGTGATATTTTAGGCCATTTAGAACATTTTAGGCCATACATGTCTTAGATAAAGCTGAAAGTAGGTGATATTTTAGGCAATTTAGAACATTTTAGGCCATACATGTCTTAGATAAAGCTGAAAGTAGGTGATATTTTAGGCAATTTAGAACATTTTAGGCCATACATGTCTTAGATAAAGCCGATAGTAGGTGATATTTTAGGCTATTTAGAACATTTTAGGCCATACATGTCTTAGATAAAGCCGAAAGTAGGTGATATTTTAGGCCATTTAGAACATTTTACGCTATACATGTCTTAGATTTTTTTTTTTTTTAAGTATTAAAATTTTTCTGTGAGAACTGTCAGCCTAAATCGACATTAGTACATTTGCTACTGTAGGTTTTTTTTGTTTGTTCCACCAAACTGTAATTGTAAGCGGTGTTCATTAAAATCTGAATATACCTATGGAAAGTTTTACAAGTTCCTATGGAGTAACAGCTGCCGGCGCCATATTTGACCAAACACCTTTTTTTGGCAACTAACGTTTGGCTAACTGATTCATTTCGCAACTTTTCATTTCCCATACTCTGAAACTGTAGATATTTCAGGATTTATTTCAGGGCCATCGTGTAGAACCCTATAGGTTAGGTTAATAAAATCCTGAAATATTTAACAGTTTCAAGAATATTAAGAGGTTGGGAAATGAAAAGATGCGAAATGAATCAAGTTGCCAAACGTTAGGTTGGGAAACATTAGTGAACCATATTTGACGTTGATTGGTCTGTAATAGTAAGTTCGTCCAACCCACCCTACATGAACGAAGTCGCGGGCAAAATCTAGTATAGCATAAAAGCTACTAATTATACAGAGATTATTTTTCTCAATGACTATTACTAAAATTAATATGTGCCAGCGGTCGTTTTCAAGATAGGAGGAAGCATGACCTGGAGGTGCCAAGACACCGACTCATGAAAGCGGCCAATGGAATGTATGTCTTGGGTCCGCGGATATTCAACCAAATACGGACAGCTATTAAAGACTGTCGGCATGCCTTGGTTTTACCCTGAAACTTAAATCCCAATAATAATAAAAAACAATTTTAATTATAAATTAAATAACTTTGCCTGTATTGCTTCTTATATATATGCCTGTTGACATTGTTTTTAATGACCTTATTATGATATTTTAATGTAATGAATGACAATGTATGATTAATACGAAATAAATGAATATGAATAATAAAAATTCTTACCTCAACCACTTTATTCCAGAACGGGTGCATAACATATACACTGAGGGGGCTTGTGTCTATAGCCATATACTGAAAATAAATAATAATTTGTTAATTACTTTAAAAACAAAGTTTTAACCAACTTCAAATAAGTACCCAAATCGCTTCAAGTGTGGCTATAAAATTTGAAGAGTTCCCTCGATTTCTCCAGGATCCCATCATCAGATCCTGACCTGATGCCCATGGGAGCACCTGGGAAGGATACCCTTTCACACAAAAAAAGAATTTTCCAATTTGGTCCAGGCGGGCATAATCTAAATAAAAGATTCCAACGAATTGAGAACTTCTTTCCTTTTTGGAGTCGGTAAAAAAAATCAATATCAAAACTACTTAAGCTAACTAGATTAATGTAAGGTAAGGTCTTTTGGAAGCCAATAATATCTACTTTAACTATATGTAATCTTTGAGGATGCAAGTGATTGTGAAATCCTACTTGAATAAATAAATTTGAATATAAATGATTTTTATCTTATGACAACTTATTTGTATCCTGCAATACATTTGCAAAACTCAAATTTGTTTATTTTAAAATTTTATTACCAAGGTTTAATTTGACATTAAATAATAAATAATAAAAGTAATTGTTCAAGAATGTTTAACTTTTTTATATATAAACAAATTGACATTCGCAGAAATATTATTATTATGTATTATTTTTTATATTGACATTGCTATATTCCTTTTCTTGTTTGTTTTTAATGTATAATTTGTACTAACCTCTAGTTTGTAAGTATGTGTATTGTAATTACCTACCTAAGCACTAACATTTATATGGACCCTGAGTCTGAAATAAATAAATTAATTATTAAAAAAAATAAAATAAAATTATTTTTATAGAAAATAGAACCATGAAATCTGGTCTTAAGACTTAACACATGCAGTGCCGAGAATCTGACTATCGGGTACCTATGCCGTAGTCGCTTTCCGCTACATACGAGAAAACCACAGACCGGCCCGGTACTCAGGTCAAGTGGGGCCTCCAAATACAGGAAATATAATAAGTTTTCTAAGACTGGGGACCTCATTCAGATTTGATTTGACACTCTGGGCCACTGCCAAAGTATGTATTTATATATGAAAGACGACTTGATTAAGTGTCCTTCGCTACGCCTTATGGTATTAGGTGCGTCCACACCAAACGCACGCTCACCCGAACGAGGCTCGCCCTAGCGTGCGCGCTAAGTGTGGACGGCGATCGGCGCACCTGAGCCGCTCGCCCTCGCGTCCGCACGCTCGGGCGAGCGGCTCACCCGAGCTGAGCCGGTGTGGACAGTTGTTTTGTGTGGCCTCACGCTCACCCGAGCGTTGTCGGCTTTTTGGGCGAAATCAAAGGGGCCGCGGCGCCATGCTACTGGCAATGTACTTATTTATTTATCGTTTTCAAATGAATAACGTGAAAATTATTTTCGCGGTGTGCATCCACACTGAACGCACCTATTGAGGATATTTAATTCTAATACCCAACAAGCTATTATTGCAGTTGTTATGAAACAACATTATTTGAAAAGTAATTGATTGTACACACAAGAATTTTCAGTGAGCAAAACCAAGTGTGTTCTATAACTTGTAAATTTTTTTTTGATATAATATTTAGTAATAAATCTGCCATGACATGTTTTAATTTAGGACGTTGTGTGAATAAGGTCATTTTACTTGTTTTCTGAGTTACAACACGTTTTTCCTCATTCATTAACATTTTTAATTAGAGTGCGGCCTATGTGATGCGCAAAAACTAGTTATTTTAAGGTTATGTAAGTAATCAATATTTAGAAACACTTTAATCACGTAATAGCCAATGCAAATTAAAATTAGATGAGCTAAATTATTACCTTATAATTATCGAAACCCTCCAAGTGGTCTTTACTTAAATACTTGTAATTGAACATTTTCACAACTTTGATTCACTTAATTATAAAAAGGAAATACATATAAATAAGCTGATGAGCTTAATTTCGTATAGCTAAGGTATTCACGTCATACTGTGAGTTTTTTGCAATTAATAATATAATTATTGCTTTTAAAAATAGTCGCCTATACATGACATGACTGCATGTGTCATACGCAATACGCAACTAAATTCAATTACTCGGATTACTCCGATGAGCGTGATTGGTGATTTTTTTTTTTTTTTTTTTTTTTTTTTTTTTTTGTTTTGGCTCTGCCAAATTATTAGCCAGTGTCATGTCGATTTACAAATATATATTTTCCTAAACGGGATCAAAGCAATAGTTACTATTCCTGAAAAACAATAATATTAGAAGCCCACAACCACATACAATATTACCCTGTTATGAGTAACAAGACACAACTAAAAAATTTAGTAACATGGAAACATAATACATATATAGAGGAATATAACTATAATAACACTCATATCTTAAGATTGTTTAGTTGACAAAAAGATCCCAAAGCCATCAAGATATCTTTATTCTTAATTTGAATGAGTTCCAAAATGTGAGTTGGGAGAGGAACCTTCAGTCTTATAAGTTCATCGTAAAAACAATTGTGATTATATAGAGGACACGCGAAAAATATATGATTAAGGTCCCCATCATCTAGTCCGCATTCACACAAGGAGGAATCTCGGATGTGTATTTTTTTTAAGTGAACAGGAGTACAACAATGACCCAGCCTCATTCGTATAACAGTGGAACAAAATAGTTTTGGGAGAAATAACTTTGAGAACCACGGTTTTCTCGACACCGTGGGTTGAACGAGAGCATAAGTCTGTGCCCGTTTTTTGCTAGATGTTTTCCAGTCAGCGGACCAAGCCTGGATAAGAGACCTAGCCGCCAAAGGGACCAGATCGTGACAATAATTTCTGAACGGTGTCTTATCACCACAGACCACCGCTTCCTTTGCTACCTGATCAGCCCTTTCGTTACCTGTTACCCCTGTATGACCAGGGACCCAGGCTAAGACAACCTCATAACCTCGATTTCTACATTTTATGAGATTCTCCTTAATTTGATACATAATAGGATTATGGAACCTTACTGAAAACGGGTTAGAGAGAAGCGCTTGTAAACAACTACGGGAGTCAGAGAAAATTATAGTTTTTTTTAAATTGAATATTAAGATATATTTCACGCTCTCCAATATTCCAATACATTCTCCCGTAAAAACCGAGGTTTCAGGAGGGCATTTAATCTTCTGCACTATATCATATTGGGAGTGGAAGACCCCCACCCCTACACAACCAGTTGGGGCTAACTTGGATGCATCACAGTATATTTCGTTCCAACCAAGCCATTCACGGGTAAG
This sequence comes from Epinotia brunnichana, assembly GCA_963854355.1. Lineage (NCBI taxonomy): Eukaryota > Metazoa > Arthropoda > Insecta > Lepidoptera > Tortricidae > Epinotia > Epinotia brunnichana. Next base: position 5,874,820 of record OY977956.1, read on the forward strand.
AATCTGCCTGAGATATTCATCGGCATGACGATCATCATGACAAATGTCCATATTGAGAATAATACGGGGCTGATGAGTTACAATTTCATAACTAAATTCAAAAAGCGGAAGCCGAGAGGAGTGGAACACAGGATCTTTAATATATTGAAATTTCGTTAGGCTCTTTACAAGACAAGGCAAGTCTTCCTCGTTCCAACGGGAAGCCGCTTTAAGATCATATAGACGATGTATTATAGGATGATAAGAAAATTGTAAAGCACGGTAGAGGTAGCTATCTGCTAAAAATTGCCGGCGTAGCTTAAAAGGTGGTTCTGCGCATTCTACTTGTAGGGCATTGGTGGGGCTAGACTTCATCGCTCCCAGTATTATTCTCAAGGCCTTATATTGAACACGATCAAGTTTAACTAAACCCTCCTTATTAGCTGGCACCAATAAAAAGGATCCATAGTCTAGTATGCTACGAATAGTAGCGTTATAAATTAATCTGAGAGAGGTGGGGTGAGCTCCCCACCACACCCCCGAAAGACATCTTAACGTATTGAGACCCCGTTCACTTTTCTTAATCAAATATTCAAAATGTGAAATGCCGTTCAGTTTAGAATCTAGTATAATCCCTAAGAATTTATAGGAGGTACGAACTGGGATACTATTATTATTTATAGTTATGTTAATGGAAGGAAGAGTTAGCTTACGCGTAAAAACAACGGCACAGCTTTTAGATGGGGAAAGGGATAAACCATTATTTGTGAGCCAGGTGTTCAAAGACTGAAGGGATTTGTTAATAGTTTCACAAGCCGTTATTATACTTTTATTGGCAGAGTAAACTAAAAGATCATCAGCGTATTGAAGTAATTGACAATCAGCAACCGACCCCTCAAGGTCGTACGTAAACATGTTATAAAGTAATGGGCTGAGGACTGAACCCTGAGGCAATCCACGCCAGACCAATCTCGATGGGTCAATGTTAGGATCCTTTCCTCGAAAAGTAACTTGTCTTTCTGAAAGAAGATTACCCACGAAGCATGCCAGCCTCTCCGGGATTCTCAGCTTACGGAATTTTTCCCTGAGAAGAGGGAGCTGGACATTATCATAGGCAGCCTCCACATCCAGAAACACTGCAACTACCGAGGCTCGGTTAGAGAAAGCAAGTCTAATATCTGACGTAAAAATTCCTAAACTATCCATGGTACTTTTCCCCTTTCTGAACCCAAATTGAAATTTACCTAGTAGTTCTTGACTTTCGAGAATCCATTCCAGTCTATTCTTAATGAGATGTTCTAGTATCTTTGTAAGAACCGATGACAAAGCTATTGGTCGGTAAGAACGAGGGTCATTAGGATCTTTACCAGGTTTTAGAATAGGCATTATCAGTTGGGATTTCCAAGTACGAGGTGGATGTCCCGTAATAAAAATACAATTAATTAATTCAAGAAAATATTTTTGGAATGAGTCACCTGCTTTAGCTATAAATGAATACGGGATTCCATCATGTCCCGGAGCGGAATCTTTAACTGATTTCAAAACATTTGTGAGTTCCAAAATGGTGAACACTTGATCCATAGGATCTGATGAGTTATTATTTAAGAGCCCTATTGTAGAGTCAAGAACTCCTGGAACATAAGAAGGTGCTATTCTATCTAGGAAGGATTCCGCCCATTGTAAAGACATCGGATAGGGGCATCTACTATCATTAAATGATCTCCTAAACTTTCGGATATTATTCCACACGATTGCGTCTGGAGTAGAAGGACTCAACGTTGTGCAGAAAGATTTCCATCCGTCTGACTTCTTAGAATTCAGTAACGTTTTAGTTTCTGCCATAGTTTTGGTGAGAAGCTGGAAGTTCTCAGATGACATGTTCCCAGCATAAGTGAGTTCAGCTTTCTTTCTAGATTTAACAGCTACAGTACACTCCTTGTCCCACCAAGGAGGAGAGGCCACCTTACCCACAGCAGTGTTTTTAAGAGGGAAAACCTTATCAGCTGAAATCTTCATAGCTGAAACTAGAGCATCAGAGCATGTTTGTGTAGATTCTGAAGTAATAGGGGGTAAATGTTTGACTTCATATTGCAGATGTTTTCTATAGCTATCCCAATCAGCACTATTAATGTTATACACTAGCAAAGGCTTAGTAACAGTAGGTCTCTTTGTAGCTACGAAAGGTGATCTAAGTATAATAGGAAAGTGATCACTGCCAAATGTACTATCCAACACTTCCCAGGTAATTTGAGACGCGAGTATAGGAGAGCAGAGGGATATATCAACTGCACTAGCTGCTTGGTTAGGAAGAGTGCGTAGCGTTGCTTGGCCTGAATTTAATAAACAAAGGTTACACTTGTCTAAAATTTCTAGGAGTTGGTCACCTAGAATGTCACTATTATCACATCCCCACAAAACGTGATGGACGTTAAGGTCACCAAGGACTATGACCGGGTGTTGCAGGCTTTCTATGATTTTTTTAAGTTGATCTAGGATTATAGCAGAAGGATATGGGATGTAAAGAGATAAAAAGGTTATACCTTCCACTCGAGCACAAGTTAAGTGAAAATTTGAGTAGTTTTGAACAATGTTAACAGGTAAAAAAGGAATATGATCTCTAATGAAGAGGGCACAGCCCGCTCGACCGTCCGCTCGACAGTCCATTAGAGATGAATAACTAGGTAATTTGAAATTAGATCCATCCTTAAGCCATATCTCCGATATGGCTAAAATAACCGGGTTGTATTTATTAATTAAAAAAAGTAAATCTTGTTTTTTATTGGTGATACTGTGAGTGTTCCACTGAAGAACTACTTGATCCATTATTAGAGGGAAACAGGAAAGAGGAAATAAAAGAAGCAGCGTGGGACAGCAGAGCAGGGTCAGACAGGGGACTAGATGGAGAAAGTACCTTAACAACAGATGAAAGCATTTTAATTAGTTCGCTAATTACACTCTCTCTGGATTGTCGTTGTTCGGGGTATATTGGCCTAGACTCGATAACAGGGTCCCTAGTTAAAGCTTCATGGGCCCTTCTGTCATATCCTTTACCCAATTGAGGGGGCGAGCGAGGCTGACGAAAAACAGTCTTCTTATAAGACACAACTGGTGGAGAATGTAGGGGGGCAGCTGCTACATTCGCATAAGACCTCTGGGAGATTTTAGCATGGAGATTGGATGCCTCGATGTATGAAATGTTTTCATCTGTCATGGTTTTTTTAATATTTATTTGTCTAACATATTCGGGACAGGACTTACTGTTTGCGAAATGGCCTGCCGCCACGCTTCGGGGGCAGTTACAGCATAATGATCCGTGAGTTTCTACGTCAACCTGACACGATTCCCCGGCATGGGCACCGCCGCATCGGAAGCAACGAGGAAGTGACCGACACTTTTCCTTAGTGTGGCCAAATCGACAACACTTAAAGCATTGTACCGTTGGGTACTGATACGTTTCAACCGGCAGTGAATTCAGACACAAATAAACCCTTTTTGGTAAACTTTGTCCATCAAAAGTTATTACAACCGACTCGGAGGGTAACCAGCTAAAGGTACCGTCCGGTCTGCTTTTTTTAAAATTAAGACGTCTGGCTTTTATTGGGCGAGCGCCTCCCGAGTTTACCGGCACCTGAACCTGCTCAAGGACCTCTTCAGGTGTCCACTCTGCCGGGACTCCACGCACTAGCCCCATTCTAGTTACATTGAAAGTTGGCACAAATGCCTTATAATTATTGTGCATTAGTGTGGGGGAGTCCAGGAAAGAATTAGCATCCTCAGCCGAGTGAAAGCCCAAGGACACACGGTTTCGCCCTATTCTCTTGACAGAGCCTTCTATGACATTTTGGAACTCCCGCTTTCTCTTTTGTATGAATAATCCAAAAGTTACAGGATGAAGGGTTACCCCTGAGTCAGGGGTCGTCTCGATTTTTTGAATATGTAAAATAAACGGACCCTGGTCATTTGTGTTGTACCTTTCGCGCCCTACTGGCGTAAAAAGAGTAGCCGGCGACCCGGTTTGCGTCAAATCAGGAGTGTCAGCGATCAAATGTGCCGGGGGCGTGACGGTGATCGGAGGCTGGGTCATTATATTTTGCCCAGGGGGAATCTGCGAATCTAATTCCTGAGACCGACTACTATCATCTGTAGTGTTATGCTCTTCCAAACTACGCTCCGGTGATGAGTGTTTTGACCGGGATCGCTTATTATCAAGGCTACGCTCGCGGTTTTCGCGTGCCCTGCTACGTTTTGCTTTTTTGGCCTTACCCATGGCTGGAGTGAAAATTTCCGACTGTGAGTTTTCAAATATTTCATAATGGGACAGACTCACATTTTGTAATATTGGACGGAAGTCTCCTTCTCCTGGGTCGACCAAATCAGCCTCCTCACTCATGAGAATACTGACCCAGCCTACCCTCTAAACTACATAAAAACCAACAATAACTAAACTACTTCTATAACACAGACACAATCAACTTACCAAACCTCCCACCACCATGAAAAGGAATAGTAACTAAATTCTATAAGATTTCACCGAAAAATAGCGATAGAAACGCTAAATTCGAAATTATTTTTAATCTAACGTCCGTACGCTATCGACACTCTACCGCCAATCCGATTGGTGATTGGCTGATTGGATGCTGACGCTAGTGACTACAAACGTCAGTCGATAACGTTTAGTTACACGCATCACACGGTGTAACAATTCGGTAAGTATCATAAATCTAGACACGCGGCAGCGTGTCAAGCCAAGTTCAAGCAAAGGAACTGGCTAGCCAGCGCCGAGTGTATCATTACACGAACCACTTGGTGCCACTTTTGACCCTTCTATAACTCAAAACCTCTTTAACGTAAACACATAAAACTACGTGTGTTTAATTATATCCATAAGGGCATCTAGAAGCCCAAATTTCAAAAAGCTACCTAAAACGGTTATAAACATATGAAGGTCAAAAAGTCATGTATTTTAGCACTGACTGACTGACATATAGTACCTAAACCTAACCTACTTCCAGATGACCTAGAAGGATGAAAGTTGGAATCCAGCTCGGTAATTGTGTGTAAGCGTAGGAAAAAATTTAGAATTAAGAAAAGTAAAAAAATAGGGGGGGTCCCCATACATTTTTTTTTATTTTTATTGTAGCGTTGGAACCGTTACAAGCAGATATTTGAAACTATCCCAATATATGTATTATTATATTTGCTATATAACAGAAATATAAAAATAAAGTTAAGTCAAAAAATAAGTGGTGTCCCCATACAAAAAATTTGTAATACGCGCTAAACAACCGGCCAACGGTGTGTCGTCGGCGGCGCGCGGCACCTCATATATAATTATACACATTACAGAAGTAAATCTCAATATCTGCCTAGTTTTCTTTAAAAAAGTAATGATATCCCACCAAAAACATAAATGTAAAAAAGGAGAGCCAAGTTCAATACAAAAATTATGCTTGGCTGTGGGCTTCGCCGCAAAAAGAATGGAGATCTAAATGAGTGCCAAGTTGTATGCAAAATCCAAATATATATTTATAGGAACAAAATAACATTTTGAACAAGTATTAAACTCTATGTCTTTGCTTTATTGGATACCTACGAGTATAACAATTGCTGTTATTTAAAAATGTGAGATCTTAAAGTAAGTTAGATTTGACTTGGCCAGTTTTTATCAGAATTAAAAAATATATAAGTATGTTCAATAACTTTATAAAATGACTGATGTAATGAAAACTCATCCATTGTCATTGTTAGAGAGACGCTCCACGGGCTGATTTTTTCGGACGGCCAAGCAAGATCACAGAAAATCTAGTATGAACTTTGTTAATACTCAAAGAGTATGAAGTGACCTTGATTTGGTTTGTGAGTTGGCACACGCGCCGAATCAGAGGGCCTACCGCGAACGGCATTCGAACTGTTCGAAGTTTTCCCTCTCTGTCGCACTTACGTACGAACTCACAGGTATGCCAGAGAGGGAAAACTTCGAATGCCTTTCGCGGTAGGCCCTCAGGCTGCAAGACTGCACGAAGGCCTGCCGATTTCGGCCCATGTAGCGTCTCCTATATGAAACTGTACGATAGAGTGGGATGGGGATATGAAATATATTTCCAGTCTCGCCCTATCTCATATGGTCGCACCGCACCACACTTGGGGGTTCGTGTTCGCGTTGCGTCGTTGCCTCTCTTTCATTTGCCGTAGGAAGGAAAAAGGTGCGACACGAATATTTGGGCAAACACCGTAAAGTGTAGTGCGACCAATAGGTTAATAGCGCTCGTGCAGTCCGCGTCGCAGGACCGTTTGAATCCTGCAATAATCGCCTTCTTAAGTCTGCATCACACTGGTGCGACCTGCGGTGGCGGACCATAGTAAATTTGACAGCTAATGACAAGTTTTCTATTGTCCGCCGGCCAGGCCGCGCCAGTCTGTGAGAGGCCTAGTTCTTCACAATCCCAACTTTTCACTGACCGAATTCTACACAGTCCCAGTTCTTAACAATCCCAGTTCTTTAAAATAACAACTTTTCACAGCCCGAATTCTTCACAATCCCAGTTCTTCAAAATACGACCTTTTCACAGACTCCTTCTTTCACAATCTTAGTTCTTCACATTACCAATTCTTAACAGTCGCTATTATTCACAAAGTAGATTTTTCACATAGTCAATATTTACATACCCAGCTCATCACAAACTTAATTAGTCCATTCTTTACAGACCTTACCTTACCTGACCTTAATTTTATAAAAATCGATAATCTCCGAGATGTTGTGTTGTTGGTATGTAGTGGGCGAAAATCCGAAACTATAAGAGAAACGGAAATTTGCTCTGAAGCCTCTGCTAGACGGTCGCCAACACGCCCCTCCGACCGAGCGACCTTGGTCCGCACCAACCGTGTAGACAGTTGTTTGCAGTAAAATTTGATACTACAGAGGTCAGTGCCGACCAAGGTCGCTCGGTCGGAGGGGCGTGTTGGCGACCGTCTAGTAGGGGCATTAGGAGCCACGTGATGACGCGACCGATTTTAGAAAAAAAATACTGCATTCTAAAACGCCTCAGATACCTCCGGGAATCGAACCCAGTCAACAAATTGGAGTTCGTTTTTGGCGTAAATTAATAGTGCTGGATGTAATGATCAATTATCGCTACCCACTATCATTTTGTAACTTGTTGACATATACCTGTGTACATCATTTATATTTAAAATATTTGTTATTATAATTTAAAATTTGAATTTGATAAATGTTAAATAACTGACGATCACAATAGTATACATTCCTAAAATTGATTGAGAGTTCGTTTTAAGTGAAATTGTGTATTGTGAGATAAATAAATCATATCATATCATGTATAATATCTACAATCACAGGAAAATGCCGTATTTCATAGTTTTAGTGACAGAAAGGGATCTCCCCAAACTAAGCTATTTGACGTCACACTCGGCTTAAACCACTTCAAACTTTTATACGAATTCGCGATTTTCTTAAAAATGGGTGAGAAAAGAAGTCTGACAACTACTTTAGGAACTACGTCCACGTAACATACTCGTATTTACCGAAATGGTTTTTGATTTAGGCATCATTACATAGTTTGAAATGTTGTCAATTAAGTACCAGTCAATTTACAAGAACCCCTATGAAATTAATTACTACTAAACTTTGTCGTATAATACCTATGCTGAAAGTCTGCGTATTCCAAACACAATTGATATTATTTTTGTTTAGTTACCAGATGGGCGCGTGATCAAAGTGGGCGGACTACTAGCGCCATCTATCGACAAATAGGAGAACTGCAGATAGTCGTCGGTGAGCGGTTTGAGACGCCCTTGGCGTTGTCCAGCCTCATCTCATCCCCGTGGAGGGACAGGGCATCGCCGAGTTTGTGTTCAACACTATACAGGTACTACTAGCGCCATCTATCGACAAATAGGAGAACTGCAGATAGTCGTCGGTGAGCGGTTTGAGGCGCCCTTGGCGTTGTTCCAGCCTCACCTCATCCCCGTGGAGGGACAGGGCATTGCCGAGCTTGTGTTCAACACTATACACATAGAGGTAGAATAGAATAGAGGGACTCACGCACATATACACACATGAGTGACAAGGACGTAAGCATAGCCATTACCGCACGAGGGAACGAGATACTATGTCATATTTTCTGTCCCTCATCACGTATACGGAATTTTTGTTTGTAGCCAGCTCGTTTGTCACCACACCTGTCAAAATATTGTACTGAAACGTACACCACCTTGACGTCACCGATATAACACGACTAAGTTATAAATGACATTAGACGTCAATAATGTAAAGTCTTCTGATATATCGTAATTTAGTAAGGTTAATTTATCATCGTCCCTTTTGGATATACGCTAGGACGGCATCTATTATTTCCTCTATCTATGTCTATACAGGTACTACTAGCGCCATCTATCGACAAGTAGGAATTGAAACAAGGGTACTACTAGCGTCATCTATCGACAAATAGGAGAACTGCAGATAGTGGTCGGTGAGCGGTTTGAGGCGCCCTTGGCGTTGTTCCACCCACACCTCATCCACGTGGAGGGACAGGGCATCGCCGAGCTTGTGTTCAACACTATACGGGCACACTAGATACAATTAGCGCAATTACAAAAAGTTACTACTAACGCCATCTGTCTACAAATAGGAATTGAACCACAAGGATAGGTACTACTAGCGCCATCTATTGAGTAATATGAATTGAAACACACCCTAAGCACAGAATAAGTAATAGTACTACGTAGTAGGTTCTCTGTTAACAAATTCCCTGTTTAGGTACGCCAAACGTGCCTAAATGTGGCCATCCCTTTCTATCGCATGCAACGCGCTGCGACCCGTGCGAGCGTCCCGTCCCAACGCGCGGCAGCTACTGAATAGAGCCCCTCCGAAGGGGCGACCGGCATGTATACTTGTAGCGATAAACACAAATCACGAGTGAGCCGCGCCTGCCCTAAGTGTAATAGAATGCGTGTTAGACTCCTAAGCTAAGGGCCGGTTATTACAAGCTTTTATTTTAAACAACAGGACAACATACAATCGTGATGTGTAAGAAAACAAACACAAAGAAACAAAGACTGGTTTAGGAAGTGTCACGAAATAGACCCGACAGGCCGGCACATCATGATGCTGACTTTCACAGCCAGCGCTGGTCTTCCGCAGAGTCCATTTGGTGAAGAAGCTGAATGCAACAGCTTTACGAATATAACACAGTATAAGAAACGGACAACATAAGGCAAACAATTATATTTATATCTAAACATCAAAGAGAATAAATAGAGGAACAAACGGTTTGCTATCACACAGACCTGATAAAACACTAAATAATAAATATTATGTTGTGTAATATATTTGTTACGCTCGGGAATATTTGTTTGTATAGAAAGTGTTGACAGTATATATAGTTCTCTAGGGGATTACAACACGCGGCTATATTTAACATTAACCGTCCCGTTAAATGTGGTCGGTCGATTCAACTGCTGCCAGTACCATTCGGGATCAAAATGTCATACTGAACGCATCATTGCACGTGTCACATTTAATGTTAGAAACGCACCGACGTCGATAAGAATTCATTACGATTAGGCTGCTAACTGATTAACGTTAGAATTTAGAAAGTAATTCTAAGCCACTATACACAATACCACTACTATACATTTATTGACAAGGATGGAAACGGTCTTCATATAGGGTCTTTAAATGTAAAAGTGAGACTAGGAGCGCCATCCAGCTTCAAGTAGCAATACTTTAACACCCTTATTCATGGAGAGAGATTGGAGGCAGCACCCGCACACTTCATCGAAGAGGGACAGTGTACAGCACAAACCGTTTGTTTGGATCCTGGTTATTATTTGATTGTTTTTTTATTAAAGTGAAAAGTAAATTAGCGATTTGGAGGGCTATATCGGTTACCTTGGTTCTGTTGCGGATAGCCTCATTTCTGATGCGATCACGCAAAGAAACTCCCAACATAGCCATATACCATTGCCCTTTGGGTGACTTTGAGCCTTCTTATGAGGCCCATTGTAAGCGACCACGTTTCAGTGCCATATGTCATCACTGGCAACACACACTGGCCAAAGACTCGTCTTGAGACACTGCGGAATATTGGACGAAAAGATGTGCGTACCCGGAAGGCGAGGCGTTGCGTGGGTAGGCCCCCACAAGGTGGACTGATGACCTGGTAAAGGTCGTGGGAGTCCGCTGGATGCGGGTGGCGTAGGACCGGTCATTTTGGCACTCTTTGGGGGAGGCCTATGGCCAGCAGTGGACGTCTTTCGGCTGATATGATGACGATGATGATGAAAAGGATTTTTTTTTGTAGTAGACTGCACTCGACTTTTAGCGCCATCTAGCTTTTAGTAGGAGTACATAACAAAATCTTAGTAACATACGAGTAAATGGTTTTCAAAAACACCGCGCCGACATTGGCGCTTTACATTTAATGTTAAACAAAGCTATACTTTTTAGCCAAGCCAGGAGTAGGAAGCTTGGCACTACTTTTGATCTGATATCTTTTTAACGCTGAAAGCTATATGAACTAGGGAGTCTTGGCAATCACTTTACATGTAATGTTTTTTTATGTTCTTATTCCTTTTTGTAAGGTTATTTCAAGTGTATGGGAAAACCCATAGAAAAACTGGCCAAGTCAAATCTAACCTACTTTAAGATCTCACATTTTTAAATAACAGCAATTGTTATAGGTATCCAATAAAGCAAAGACATAGAGTTTTTAATACTTGTTCATAATATTATTCCTATAAATACATATTTAGATGTTGCATAGAACTTGGCACTCATTTAGATCTCCATTCTTTTTGCGGTGAAGTCCACAGCCAAGCATAATTTTTGTATTGAACTTGGCTCCCCTTTTTTACATTTATGTTTTTGGTGGGATATCATTACTTTTTGTAAAGAAAACTAGGCAGGTATTGAGATTTACTTCTGTTTTGTGTATAATTATGTGGTGCCGCGCGCCGCCGACGACACACCGTTGGCCGGTTGTCGCGTATTACAATTTTCTTGTATGGGGACTCCACTTATTTTTTGACTTAACTTTGTTTTTATATTTCTGTTACATAGAAAATTTAATAATACATATATTGGGATAGTCACGGTTACTGCTTATCCCGGTTCCAACGCTACAATTAAAAAAAAAATTGTATGGGCCCCCCCCTACTTTTTATGTAATATTTAATATATTTGTTAATATTTTATTTATCATTGTAATTTGTGTCCACTAACATTAGTTTAATAATAAGTGTTTTTATTGCTACTAACCACAAATATGGATGTACATGTCCGAAATAAATTTTTGAATTTGAATTTGAATTTAACTTTTTTTTTATTTCTAGATTTTTTCCTACGCTGACACTCAATTACTAGCTGGTTTCCAAATTTCATCCTTCTAGGTCATCTGGAAGTAGGTTAGGTTTAGGTACTATATGTCAGTCAGTCAGTGCTAAAATTTACGACTTTTTGACCTTCATATCTTTATAACCGTTTGAGCTAGCTTCATGAAATTTAGGCTTCTAGATGTCCTTATGGGTATAATTAAACACACGTAGTTTTATGTGTTTACGTTAAAGAGGTTTTGAGAGTTATAGAAGGGTCAAAAGTGGTACCAAGTGGTTCGTGTAATATTACACTTGGCGCTGGCTAGCCAGTTCTTTTGCTTGAACTTGGCTTGACACGCTGCCGCGGGTCTAGATCGTGATATTGTTCTAGCTGTCTCTATCTAAATATAACATGCAATGAGATAGAGCCAGCGCATGGATCGTGTGATAATACTTCACAGTTCATTGGCCGCCAAAAGTTTCGAACGTATAATTCTTTAGGGTTGCAGGAGAGCATCTCCTCAGCTGCCCAAACCTAAATAGAAGGAATTTCGCGGATACACCTACTTATTATTTTAAAAGGAGTCCCAAAAAAAATTGTACACTCGTGTTTACCGTTGAATGAGTCAGCTAGGTTAGTAAAATTACCAAATTTGCGCCCGAAAGCGAGGGCCTGCGTGATACCTCCGGAGTACGTAAAACATGTGCTCCATATTTTGCTATTATTTTTCATCAGGGGCTCAGAATTAATTCTAGTGGCTCTGTGATCTACTCGCAAGTATGAGGTAGTCATTCATTAGTATACCTACATTAACCCTCAGGTATAGTCAGGGGACAGAAGTAGTCCTAGTAACACTGCTCTAAAACTGAGAGAAAGCTGCTCTAAGTCTGCGAATAATCACGTGGTGTAAGTAAGAACGCCCTATGGTATGTGTCTATACATTAACCCACAGATATGGTCAGGAGACAGAAGTAATCATTGCCATAATAACACTGCCCAACTGCCCATAAACTGAGGTAATTATTCATTAGTCTGCGTGATAGCTACTTTTAGGTCTAATAGCGGAGTTACTCGATATCTTTACGGCTTGTAATAATTTGCAGTAGGTGGCGGCACTCTGTCATTCAACTTACTTACGTGCAGCAAGTATTCGAACGCATCCGTCAAAATTAAGAAAAAAAAAACTAAAAAAAACTCAAAAAAAGAAGCAGGTTGTGTCGGAGATACCTACAACCGTTAATTAAGTTTATGTGGATACTTCTTTCTTCGTGTCCTAAATTGTATCCCATGAATTTGCGATTGATTGCAATCTAAAGGGAAAACCATAAGGTGTACCTGTAAAATATATATCTGAATTAATTCACTAAAATCTGTATGAGTACAGATAAATCGGTATATATGGCAACATTGACTGACGTAGCTCATTTGACTCGCGATACATTGAAAATGGCGGTCATTTCAGCATTATTTTCATGTCCGCCACATAAACTAAATAACATAATGTGATTAACAACTAATGGCAAATAAAGAAGGATTAAAACATGTACCAAGCAATTATTTGAAATCAGATTAGGCTTCTCTAAAAAAATTTATTCTGCAAGTCACGTGATATATTTTGAACTGTATCCCTATACAAGAACGCGAGCAAAGAAGTATCCACTTCAAAACCTAACTATCACCGATTAGCCTAGGTTTGCCCTACTTAGCACGATTGTTCCGAGGGCTGTTTTGTTGATAAGCAGTACTACTCCAATCCAAAGGTTTCCTTACCCTCACTAGTATCTACATTTTAGAGCTATGTATTTTTGCCAAAAACAATGCTGATTACTTTACAAAAATGTCTGCAGTAAAAAGCAATTTACGTCAGCAATATAAATTTAACATAATCCTATCTAGATTAAGAAGCAGTTTATATGAAAAGAGTGCTTTCATAAGTGCTATAAAAGTATTTAATAAGTTACCGGCCGAACTAAAGGCTTTAAGAAGGGAATACATTTAAAAACCAACTTATAAACTGGCTGATTCAGAGAGTATTCTATAACCTTAGTGAATATTTCGCATCTTAAATAGCTGTAAGTTAGTGTGTTTAAGTCATACCAATTGTTGTATGCCCGATATGTCGGGTAACTGTTGAAACAAATCCTGTCACGCCCAACTTATGTACACAGTTATACAATAAAAATATTCTTATTCTTATTCACCCCTCAGGGTAAGGGGGGAAGTTTCACATTTCATTATGTTTTCTGCTGTGGTAATGTTTTTTCCATCTTGTTCTGTTTGTCTCTGACGTCACGTCTGTGATGGGCTTGAGTCCACAGATTTCTTAATTACCTAATGGTATATTTTTTATTTTTATTTTATCTTCATAAGCCATTAAGTTGATACTATTGTATTTTTGAATGTGTTTCCTTGAGTTTTTTTTTACTGTTTACATTTTGTCCGTTTTTAGGGTTACGTAGCCAAATGGCAAAAAACGGAACCCTTTCTTTCTATCGCAATACTGTAGTCACCCAATTCGCTGTTAGATGGCGGTATATTCGGTATTAAAGCTTCACCAACTTCTCTTCTTCAAATAAACCACATGCCGCCTTGGTTAGTTATTAGTTATCAAATGCCCCGCTAGATGTCGCTGTTACCTCCGCGACGATTTCTGCTTCGCGCTGTTAAGATTTTTCCTGATTCAACGACCCTCCTCGACCGCTCTGCACAGGTATCGCTTCTCGGCCTTTTGGCTAAGATCAAAGTGTAGTATCTGTTCTTTTCAGCTTAATATCTGAAAGTTCCCTCACTGAGGGACCAGTATATTAAACTGATTTTTGTAAACCGACGGGATGTTCGGGGCTCGCTCTACTCCCGTCACGGGTCGGCCCGGCATTGCAGTGCCGCCGGGACTGGCCCACAAAATACAATTGAAATTAGCCCGAATGATGACATTGACCACGTTAATATTATACAGGGTGTTTGGTACATCGTTCGCCAAATTAAAATGGGGGATAGAAGGGGGGTCATTTGCTTCCTCCTACGGCTCCTAAAAAAAAATCTTAGGCCCACGGATTTTTTAATGATATTTTTATTATTTTTTTTGAAAAATCCTAGAGAGCGACTAGTTTAAACTTAAATTAAAAAAAAGTTTTATTGCCTAGACCCGATTTGTTTATTTTATTGCAAGGTGTAATGTTGTACGGTTCTATCAAAATCAAAATTACCAACAAGTCGGGTCTAGTTATTTTTTTATTGACTCAGAAACGTTTTTCAAGGCGTGAAAATTCAATGAAACTGGAACTTTGATTATCTTTTTAAAAAAAACTACAAATAACCATGCTCTTGAAATTGTTTAAAAAACATCTTTTGTCTGTCCTCTTTCTAATGATGTACAATATAATGCCATACAAATAACTAGACGCGACTTGTTGGTAATTTTGATTTTGATAGAACCGTACAACATTACACCTTGCAATAAAATAAAAAAAATCGGGTCTAGGCAATAAAACTTTTTTTAATTTAAGTTTAAACTAGTCGCTCTCTAGGATTTAAAAAAAAAAATATCATAAAAAAATCCGTGGGCCTAAGATTTATTTTAGGAGCCGTAGGAGGAAGCAAATGACCCCTTCTATCCCCCATTTTAATTTGGCAAACGATGTACCGAACACCCTGTATAATTATGTCATGTGACAGTTGAGAGTACTGTAGTATTACTGAATCCCGTGAATGTTTGTTCAACCTTGTGAAATAGGAATCTTGTTTCGCGAGCATGCATTCTTATTGAATCACTAGATCACTACATAGTATAAAACGAAGTCGCTTCCCGCTGTCTGTCCCTATGTATGCTTAGATCTTTAAAACTGCTCAACGGATTTTGATGCGGTTTTTTTAATAGATATAGTGATTCAAGAGGAAGGTTTATGTGTATAATACATGCATGTATTATACATATAAACCCGTGCGAAGCCGGGGCGGGTCGCTAGTACTTAATATTTGAAAAAAAAACAATGTTGGTAAACAAGCTTACCGCCCGCCCGATGGTAAGCGGACACACAAGCCTTTGGACGCCTCACACTGGGCTGAAAATCGGCTTTCATAGACATAGAAATCGAAGTTAACATTTTAAAGATTTTTTGCTTGAAATGGCTATAACTTGCCATTATTATGCTAAATTATGATCCTGGCGTGATTTGGCACGAAAACGTATGAGTTATAATTTTTTTCTGTAACAAATGTATGGAGATGGAACGAAAAAACTGGATATCTTGGGAACCGCAAAAAAAACACAAATATCCTTACAGCTGGTTATACTACTAATTATTCCTGATTTTTTGACATACTACATATTTCAGTAGTATGTGCGGTTTTTTTTTTAAAAATCGACGAAATTTTTCATACAATCGTCTTTAATAGACATAGAAATCGAAGTTAACATTTTAAAGATTTTTTGCTTGAAATGGCTATAACTTGCCATTATTATGCTAAATTATGATCCTGGCGTGATTTTGCACGAAAACTTATGAGTTATAATTTTTTTCTGTAACAAATGTATGGAGATGGAACGAAAAAACTGGATATCTTGGGAACCGCAAAAAAACACAAATATCCTTACAGCTGGTTTTACTACTAATTATTCCTGATTTTTAGACATACTACATATTTCAGTGGTAGCTACGGTTTTTTTTTATCGAATAAAATTAAAAGTTAAAAAATATTGTAAGGTTATGCTATTATTTTTATACTTTAATTGTATTTATTATTTGTTTTTAAATGTTATGGTTGTTTTTTTTTTTATGTAATAAAATGAACTTAAAAAAAACACTGAAAATTTGATATACAATGCCCCATCCTTTATTGAAAAGGCGAAATATACATATTTCTGTCTTTTATTTTTAAAGTAAGACGACGGAGTTTAAAAAAAATAATTTAAAAATTCCGTCGTTTTTTTTTAAAATCCGTGAATATACCACTGAAACATGTAGTACGTCGAAAAATCAGGAATAATTAGAAGTATAACCGGCTGTAAGGATATTTGTGTTTTTTTTTACGGTTCCCAAGATATCCAGTTTTTTCGTTACAGCTCCATACATTTTTTTCGGTAAAAAATTATAACTCCTATGTTTTCGTGCCAAATCACGCCAGAATCATAATTTAGCATAATAATGGCAAGTTATAGCCATTTCAAGCAAAAAATCTTTAAAATGTTAACTTCGATTCCTATGTCTATTAAAGCCGATTGTATGAAAAATTTCGTCGATTTTAAAAAAAAAAATCGCATCTACCACTGAAATATGTTGTATGTCAAAAAATCAAGAATAATTATTAGTATAACTATCTGTAAGGATATTTGTGTTTTTTTTGCGGTTCCCGAGATATCCAGTTTTTTCGTTCCATCTCCATACATTTTTTACGGAAAAAAATTATAACTCATAAGTTATCATGCCAAATCACGCCAGGATCATAATTTAGCATAATAATGGCAAGTTATAGCCATTTCAAGCAAAAAATCTTTAATATGTTAACTTCGATTCCTATGTCTATGAAAGCCGATTTTCAGCCCAGTGTGCGCCTGCAACTACAGACCTTATATTGATTTTCAAATTCGCTATGTCGACAGCAAGATAATACAGGTCCCTCTCAATACAGCGCATCCGCGGCAGCAGCACTGGCGACCTTACTCACCAACACAGCTCTTCGTATCTCTAAATGTTGCTCTTCAAGCTTTTCTAAAGAGAACAGAGCTATAACCACGAAATTCGAATATCTCCTTCTCTATCGCACTTAGATTACTCGATACTCGAGTGACAAGGATGCATGTATACGAACTTCGATTTTCGTGGTAGCGCCGCAGGAGTCTATTTCACCGACGTGACAATTGTCGCTTGACTGTCAATTTACCATGCATTTCTGAGTGGAAATTGGGATTGGATACTATAATAATAAATATGCAGACCATCTTATTTTTAAATTAATATCGTATATCGGTTTAATTTTAAATCGGCTTATTTTTAAATTAATACCGTAAATAAATGTATATCGGTTTGGCATTGTCAGCGTCCAACTATAAAATATAGCGAGGCACACGATCGTTTGGTTATTAACAACAATAATTTGTCCCCACGGGGGTAAAAAAGTAAGCTTTGTATACTGCACAATAACCAATAACCTTTTGGCTTTATACGACTCTGAAGGTCGTGTTTAGCCACGTCAAGTTAACACCGTGGTTACGAAACGTTAAACGCATACTCTCATAAAGTCTTTTTTAGGGTTCCGTACATTGACGTACCATAAAGTAAATAGACTCACAATGCCGAACAAAAATGTCTAGAAATGTGCCCCAAAATGACAACTCTAGCTTTATTTCAGTAGTTGCTAATAGCGTTAACTTATAACCTGCATCAAGATATATGTTTCATAAAATAAAGAACTCGGATTTTTAGACATTAAGCACCATATTAGCAAATCAACATCAACAGATAATAGTACATTATTGCCGTGGCCGGGAAGGAGGCAATTGCAGGCTGAGAACTTTGTTTAAACGGACGAGCTTGCGAGTCCGTTTAATTATAATACGAAGCCTGCAATTGCCATTCCGGCTGAGGCTAATATAGTGCTTTTCTCAAAAATGGGGGAATAAAAAAGACTAAATTGAAATCAAGCGTTATTATTAAATACAAATTGAGGATACTGCTAATTACATAAAATTAAACGTCATAATTTTTTTTAAACAGAATCGCAAGTGTATTTTTCCAGCGAAAAACGCAATCTTTTTATGACACATACAAAAATGTCGCGTTTGCAACGGAAAAATACGACTTGATTTGGCTGAATACGACCTGTGCCGTCTTTTGTATGCCAGTTTCTACTTTTTAAAAAGTTTGGTACTCGACAAATAAAGGAATTCATATGTAACATTCCAGGCGGCCTGCAATGTTTTTTTTTTAAATTTGATCTGGCCTTAAACTATACACTTTACCTTCCAATATGTAGCGAGTTATGTCCACTTTGCGGGCCATTTTTGAGAAAAATACTTTCTTGTTTATTGAGATTTTATTATAATGTGACTTAACTGCTCACGTCAAAACTAAATAGCGAATGAATGGAGTCGCGTTATAATAGTAGATTATACACCAAGGGGATAAAGCACTGTTTTATGTCACGGGAGCGAATTGAATCCCGAACGTAACGAAGGACTCATAATTTAACTCCTGAGCGTAGCGAGGGAGTTATAAGTTAATTCCTGAGCGAAGCGAGGGAATTAAGACTGAGTCCTGAGTGCAGTGAGGGGTTCAACCGCCCAAGACTAAAACAGTCTTATCCCCGAGGTGTATACTCTACTTTTCACACCTTATGCGAGACAAAAAAACAGGCTCAGTAGATAAATAATGTTTGATTTCTTTGCTCGATGTCCATCCGATTTCCTTTTTAAAAAGGCCAATAACTTGGCATATGTATTAATTTGTATGTCATGTTTGACACTTATTGTTGCCCTCAGCATCGAATATATACACCACAGGCTACTTGGCTTCTTTGTAGCTGACAAATATTCAAAATAGACCAGAAGCACTGATTCAGACACAGACTTTACGCCTTTTACAGCTTTCCATTTGTCAAAATCGTTGTAGGCTTTTAGGCATTTTTCCTTTGACTTCTCTGGCAGCAGATTGTTGACAATGCCTATGGCATCTAATTTGATAAACTCAGGAGTCAAAACACTTTCATCACTCGACATTTTCAATATTATTTTTGAAATTAAATCTTCTATACGCACCTACAAGAACTCGATTTGTTCGTCACGCGTGAACAAATGAAGGCGCGCGGCGTTCCAAATTCGAAAGCACAAGCCGTGGTCCTAGATTTGAAATTCGAATTTCGAGCACCGCGCTCCTCCGGACCGGGGTTCACACGGAGGCAAACTTCATTTATTTTGTCAAATCAAGTAGACCATGGCCTAGGACAAATTGTGTTTAGCAAAATTAAACTTTATGCATATAGTAATAAGAATTATGAAAAGTGAAATCATATTATTAACCAGCGGGTTATAATGAAATTCAGTACAACATTATAACCCGGCTAATACCAAGGGATTTAATGTCTTGCTTTCGGTAGGGTTTACATGACCTATAATTCGGCATTGCATGTGGTTTGAAAAAGTATTTTAACAATATTTTTAGTACCTAGTTATTTAAACAGAAAGACCAATATCACAAATAAATCATGTTTCTTTATTTTACAAGTGGGGAAAAAACAGTGTCAAATTTCCAAATGATGTGTTGATATTGGATTATACAATTATACTATAGTAAATTAGGAGTCCGCAGTAAGCTTAATTCTGCATACAAACGTAATTACGTTCTCATTTTAAAACGACTAACTAGTTTACTCTAAAACTTTGTACTTAGAATACTGTCCAGGACCGTATGTAGCTTCAGTACCATAGTAAAAAAATACAGTAAATTTAAGTTTTTCATACAAAACTTGTTTTTGCTGTATTTTGTTTGTTTTATAAACTGGATCCATATAAACTTATTAATTTTGCCTGACAAATTATTGGAAATAATTGAAATTAAAATATGTAAAAGAAAGAAATGGACTCGTTAATCCATTTCTTTCCATGACAGGTGTGGCAGTTTTAGTTGGCTGTTTAATCCATTTTTGTCGTATTTATTATCCGAAGCAGGAAAATGAGCCGAACAAACGACGCGCGAATAGAATAGAATAGATTAGAATAGAAAGTTCTTTATTGTTTTTCTTTTCGGTGTTACAATCATGTCCGCTAAACGGGTGCGTCCTTAATGGAATGTCTTAAAGATGACAGACATTTATTTTATATCGTGTAGCAAATTTACAGCTCACAGAATAGATGACTGTAATATATTGATGTTTTACTTCGCTTTTTTAAAGTCGTTTGGTTTAAATAAACCATCTCGACTGTCGTGTGCTATGACTGCAGCCCTTTTGCATGTCGCTGAGGATTTCTTGGAAATCTTAAATATGAAAATCATGTTACGTAGGTAACAAAAAAGTCATAAAAAAGCATCTAATACCGACTCCTTAGATTTATGTTCTGCGACGTATGTCATTTGAACTAACAAAACTAATTATTTAAAACATGTTTAAAACCATCCAATTACAACGAGTTTACACAAATTTCGTTACATTATCAAGAGAACTGACTGGAAAAAATATATCCCATCTTTTTTCTTGGTTTTTTACAAGTCTCACGGTCGAAACCAGACTAAACGCAAAAGAGCCGGCCAATTCCATCAGCCGGTTCTTTTGGACTGCCATTTTTTTCGGCTGATTGTGTATCTAGTTACATATACTAAATCAATGGTTCCGTACCAAAAAGGTAAAAAAGGAACCCTTATGGTGCCGACTCTGTCCGTCTGTCACAACGTTAAATATCGCAGGAACTACTTAAAAAAAAAAAAAAAAAAAAAAAAAAAAAAAAATTGTTTAATTCAGACCGAGATCCATAATAGTGTTAGTAACAAAAATGGGGCTTACAAGACTATATTAGTATTACACGATTAAGTTTAGTTTAAATAAAATTTTAATTAAATTTACATTTAGGCACCTCTTCGGTTACCTATGGCAGAAAGGTAGGACCAAGTAGCGAATATTTTATTCCATACTTGGCCCCACCAATGACCACTTCAACCCAATATTTGGTGAGCGGGCAGTCGAGGCGCTCTGCCAACACCCTCAGCATACTGTTGCTGCTACCGCGCATCCGTTTTAGCAGTGACGCTATTCTTTTCCGCCGAATGGCAAAAAAGTCGTCCGCTTGAGCTTCGGCAAACATGCCTGATGCACTGCAGTGCTTCGGCAGCTTCAATAGCACTCTGAGGATGTTATTGTACTGAACACGCAGGATGTTATAGGCCCTCTGAGTAAATCTCGCCCACAGGCTACACGTGTAAAATGTTTGACAATAAGCTTTAAAAAGGGTCAACTTAACTTGTTTGTTACAGCGTGCAAACCTGCGGGCGAGCATATTGCCTCGTACTGCCAACGCTCTCCTCTCCCTCTCCATATCTAGGTCGTCATTTAGGTCCGCAGTGAGCATATTAGTTACTTAAACTTGTCCACTATTTTAAGGGTCTCGCCCCCCAGCATGATCTTAGGCAAGGTGTTTAAATTGTATTTACGTGCTTTAAAAATGAGCACTTCGCTTTTATTTACATTATATTTAAGACCATGCTGTAGGGCGTAGCCCTCACACAGTCCAAGTAAATCCTTAATGGAGTCGACCGACGGCCCCAGCAGGACCATGTCGTCAGCATAGCTTATTATAGCTATTACTTAAGCTATCAATTTGAAATTTGGAACAACTGTTAAGAAGTTTAAGGCACGTGAATGGAAAATGAAAATTTCAAATATACATTTTTACACCTGTATGTACACATTTTTTTATTTATAATATACGACGAATATGAGGGGGGTTAAAAATTCAAAGTCTAGTAAATAGATAAAGTGGTGTATCATATAAAACCGGCCAAGTGCGAGTCGGACTCACGCACGAAGAGTTATGTACCATTATCTATAAAAAACTATTTTATTCTGTGTTTTTAGTATTTGTTGTTATAGCGGCAACAGAAATACATCATCTGTGAAAATTTTAGTTGGAACTATCACGGTATCAGTGAGACACAGCCTGGTGACAGACAGACGGACGGACAGCGGAGTCTTAGTAATAGGGTCCCGTTTTACTCTTTGAGTGCGGAACCCTAAAAAGGGCTTGACTTGAACTTTCTAAAACCATTTAAATTTTTTTTCTACAGTGGTTAAATTTTGATTTATTAAGGAAAATGTAGAAAAAAAATATCATTCTCCCTCTCATCTCCGAAGTCTACCAAGTTTACCATTAATAATACAGGAAAAATTAAACGATCTCTCTCAAGTATATTTTTATTTATTTATCAAAAAAAAATTGTAATTTACTTACTTTTTGTTTTTTTTTAATTTCAAAAAACAACTTAATCAAAAAACAAGTAAAGTACATATTCTCTTGTTTCGCCAAACTGAGGCCAGTTTCTCGGCGAATGAGCACTCCTTTCTAAAAATTAAACATTGTTGTGTTATACAGAGTGGGCCAAAAATTCTTGCACTTTTGAAACCTTGATAAAAATAACACCATGGAAGTTAATTTTCTTATCATTTAATATCTGTGACTAACATCTTATGCAATTTATTTTTTGAAAATGATATCTTTGCGATGACCCCGATCTCGTCGCTGGCACTCCTACAAATGACTACGCAGATTTTGAGCAACTCGCTGACACATGCTGCGAGGGGTCTCGGCTATCTCATCGCGGATGTTTTGCTTGAGTTTGGATATTGTCTTCGGTTTTTTAACTTAGAACTCGACTTTATAAATATCCCCGCACGAAAAAATCGGCGGGAGTGAGATACGTATTTATGGAAACACAATACCCATTCTAATGCTTCGGTAACACGCTAATTCTGGCGTCAGTTCAGTCCATCAGTATCATCTGTCTGTCTCTGTCAATCACAACGGTTCCACAATCATTCTCTCATACTTAGAATAATAACGCCTCAGAAACGCAGTTCACGCGCAACGGTGAGGCCACCTAAACTCGGCCATAAATGGCCCAGTACGGCGATCGGTGGAACAAAATTGGTGCGTTTGTGTGCGTATTGGCGCTTCTGAATACGAGTTGATCACAACTACATGAATCCATTTTATGCCTCACGCTTGGCGCGTCGGCCGTATGAAACTATCCTTCTATGCGTTATTATTCTAAGCTCTCATAATACTGACGGATTGAACTGACGCCAGAATTAGCATGTAACTGGTCTAAGTGGTCTATAATAATAGGAGCACATCTGCTCGTCGAACGCCATAGAACGTTTAGTTACCCAATTCCCCGCTAGATGTCGCTGTTACCTCCGCGGCGATTTCTGCTTCGCACTATTAAGATTTTTCCTAGTTTAGTGACCCTCTCGGTGAGCCGAAATGAATTCATACTTACCTGGCATAGGGGATACCGTGATCATAAAGGCGGTTCCCCCAGGGCGAGACTCTCCCATTGCACTGCGGTTGGGTTGACCCTTGCGATTATCCCTAATGTGGATAACTCGGATGCGTAATTTTTGGTAGTGGGGACTGCGTACGCGCTGTCCCCCTTGTAATCTTATAAAATTCGATAATCTCCGAGATGTTGTGTTGTTGGTATGTAGTGGGCGAAAATCCGAAACTATAAGAGAAACGGAAATTTGCTCTGAAGCCTCTGCTAGGCGGTCGCCAACACGCCCCTCCGACCGAGCGACCTTGGTCCGCACCAACCGTGTAGACAGTTGTTTGCAGTAAAATTTGATACTACAGCGGTCGGTGCCGACCAAGGTCGCTCGGTCGGAGGGGCGTGTTGGCGACCGTCTAGCAGGGGCATTAGGAGCCACGTGATGACGCGACCGATTTTAGAAAAAAAATACTGCATTCTAAAACGCCTCAGATACCTCCGGGAATCGAACCCAGTCAACAAACTTGAGTTCGTTTTTGGGGTAAATTAATAGTGCTGGATGTAATGATCAATTATCGCTACCCACTATCATTTTGTAACTTGTTGACATATACCTGTGTACATCATTTCTATTTAAAATATTTGTTATTATAATTTAAAATTTGAATTTGATAAATGTTAAATAACTGACGATCACAATAGTATACATTCCTAAAATTGATTGAGAGTTCTTTTTAAGTGAAATTGTGTATTGTGAGATAAATAAATCATATCATATCATGTATAATATCTACAACCACAGGAAAATGCCGTATTTCATAGTTTTAGTGACAGAAAGGGATCTCCCCAAACTAAGCTATTTGACGTCACACTCGGCTTAAACCACTTCAAACTTTTATACAAATTCGCGATTTTCTTAAAAATGGGTGAGAAAAGAAGTCTGACAACTACTTTAGGAACTACGTCCACGTAACATACTCGTATTTACCGAAATGGTTTTTGATTTAGGCATCATTACATAGTTTGAAATGTTGTCAATTAAGTACCAGTCAATTTACAAGAACCCCTATGAAATTAATTACTACTAAACTTTGTCGTATAGTACCTATGCTGAAAGTCTGCGTATTCCAAACACAATTGATATTATTTTTGTTTAGTTACCAGATGGGCGCGTGATCAAAGTGGGCGGACTACTAGCGCCATCTATCGACAAATAGGAGAACTGCAGATAGTCGTCGGTGAGCGGTTTGAGGCGCCCTTGGCGTTGTCCAGCCTCATCTCATCCCCGTGGAGGGACAGGGGGCCGATTTTTGACTTTCGAGCGCTTGAAAATTAAATAAAAGTAAATACGATTGTAGCGATAAAATTGCAGGCACTTACTTTTTACCGATATAATTAAATACGAGTGGTCGATGCCAGTCGTTTTTAAATTTTCTATCGCTATTTCAAAATAGCATTTCATAACTTTTGACTGTTTTCGAGTGAAAAAGTCGAGCGCTCGAAAGTCAAAAATCGGTCCCCTGGGCATCGCCGAGTTTGTGTTCAACACTATACAGGTACTACTAGCGCCATCTATCGACAAATAGGAGAACTGCAGATAGTCGAGAACAGCACGAGGGAACGAGATACTATGTCATATTTTCTGTCCCTCATCACGTATACGGAATTTTTGTTTGTAGCCAGCTTGTTTGTCACCACACCTGTCAAAATATTGTACTGAAACGGAAACCACCTTGACGTCACCGATATAACACGACTAAGTTATAAATGACATTAGACGTCAATAATGTAAAGTCTTCTGATGTATCGTAATTTAGTAAGGTTAATTTATCATCGTCCCTTTTGGGTATACGCTAGGACGGCATCTATTATTTCCTCTATCTACGTCTATACAGGTACTACTAGCGCCATCTATCGACAAGTAGGAATTGAAACAAGGGTACTACTAGCGTCATCTATCGACAAATAGGAGAACTGCAGATAGTGGTCGGTGAGCGGTTTGAGGCGCCCTTGGCGTTGTTCCACCCACACCTCATCCACGTGGAGGGACAGGGCATCGCCGAGCTTGTGTTCAACACTATACGGGTACACTAGATACAATTAGCGCAATTACACAAAGTTACTACTATCGCCATCTGTCTACAAATAGGAATTGAACCACAAGGATAGGTACTACTAGCGCCATCTATTGAGTAATATGAATTGAAACACACCCTAAGCACAGAATAAGTAATAGTACTACGTAGTAGGTTCTCTGTTAACAAATTCCCTGTTTAGGTACGCCAAACGTGCCTAAATGTGGCCATCCCTTTCTATCGCATGCAACGCGCTGCGACCCGTGCGAGCGTCCCGTCCCAACGCGCGGCAGCTACTGAATAGAGCCCCTCCGAAGGGGCGACCGGCATGTATACTTGTAGCGATAAACACAAATCGCGAGTGAGCCGCGCCTGCCCTAAGTGTAATAGAATGCGTGTTAGACTCCTAAGCTAAGGGCCGGTTATTACAAGCTTTTATTTGAAACAACAGGACAACATACAATCGTGATGTGTAAGAACACAAACACAAAGAAACAAAGACGGGTTTAGGACGTGTCACGAAATAGACCCGACAGGCCGGCACATCATGATGCTGATTCTCACAGCCAGCGCTGGTCTTCCGCAGAGTCCATTTGGTGAAGAAGCTGAATGCAACAGCTTTACGAATATAACACAGTATAAGAAACGGACAACATAAGGCAAACAATTATATTTATATCTAAACATCAAAGAGAATAAATAGAGGAACAAACGGTTTGCTATCACACAGACCTGATAAAACACTAAATAATAAATATTATGTTGTGTAATATATTTGTTACGTACGGGAATATTTGTTTGTATAGAAAGTGTTGACAGTAGTTCTCTAGGGGATTACAACACGCGGCCATATTTAACATTAACCGTCCCGTTAAATGTGGTCGATTCAACTGCTGCCAGTACCATTCGGGATCAAAATGTCATACTGAACGCATCATTGCACGTGTTACATTTAATGTTAGAAACGCACCGACGTCGATAAGAATTCATTACGATTAGGCTGCGAACTGATTAACGTTAGAATTTAGAAAGTAATTCTAAGCCACTATACACAATACCACTACTATACATTTATTGACAAGGATGGAAACGGTCTTCATATAGGGTCTTTAAATGTAAAAGTGAGACTAGGAGCGCCATCCAGTTTCAAGTAGCAATACTTTAACACCCTTATTCATGGAGAGAGATTGGAGGCAGCACCCGCACACTTCATCGAAGAGGGACAGTGTACAGCACAAACCGTTTGTTTGGATCGTGGTTATTATTTGATTGTTTTTTTATTAAAGTGAAAAGTAAATTAGCGATTTGGAGGGCTATATCGGTTACCTTGGTTCTGTTGCGGATAGCCTCATTTCTGATGCGATCACGCAAAGAAACCCCCAACATAGCCCTCTCCATTGCCCTTTGGGTGACTTTGAGCCTTCTTATGAGGCCCATTGTAAGCGACCACGTTTCAGTGCCATATGTCATCAGTCATCACTGGCAACACACACTGGCCAAAGACTCGTCTTGAGACATATTGGACGAAAAGATGTGCGTACCCGGAAGGCGAGGCGTTGCGTGGGTAGGCCCCCCACAAGGTGGACTGATGACCTGGTAAAGGTCGCGGGAGTCCGCTGGATGCGGGTGGCGTAGGACCGGTCATTTTGGCACTCTTTGGGGGAGGCCTATGGCCAGCAGTGGACGTCTTTCGGCTGATATAATGACGATGATGATGAAAAGGAATTTTTTTTTTTGTAGTAGACTGCACTCGACTTTTAGCGCCATCTAGCTTTTAGTAGGAGTACATAACAAAATCTTAGTAGGTAACATACGAGTAAATGGTTTTCAAAAACACCGCGCCGACATTGGCGCTTTACATTTAATGTTAAACAAAGCTATACTTTTTTTAGCCAAGATGTAGAATTTGTAGAGCGTGGTTGGTAGTGGTAGAGTTAAGCCGTGAGGAGTAGGAAGCTTGGCGCTACTTTTGATCTGATATCTTTTTAACGCTGAAAGCTATATGAACTGAAAGGAGGGCTCATAAAAAGAGGCCACGACCAACACAGAGACGACATCAAAAACTGGGCGGAACTAGCATGGGGTTCGGCTACTACTGAGCCAATAATGCGAGCCGCAACCCTAGATCAACCAGGGTTAATAAGCGACTTACTAATCGAAAGTGTATGGGAGCCAGCGAGGAAGGCGTTTTTTGACATTCGCATCGTAAATGCCGACGCCGCTTCGTATGGCTTACTCACATGGCCCACAATCGCACAAAACCACGCTCGCGAAAAACATCGCAAATATGACCTGGCTGCAGAAGATCTTAGAGCCTCATTTACTCCCCTTGTGGTCTCCTGTGATGGCATCGTCGGAATGGAATATGAATCCTTTATAAAGAAAACATCTCTAAAGCTATGTGAAAAATGGTCCAAACCATACTCACAAATAATAAGCTGGATCAAAGTCAAAATACAAATATCTATCATCAGAGCAGTCTCTATGAGAATTAGAGGAACGAGAAGAAGAATAGGAAGATTTGGATGCGAAGACGGCTGCGGAATACCCACCATAGAACACTAGATTCCTCTTCTTTTTTTATGATATTGTATGAGCTTATGTATTATTTAACGCATTACATTTCTATTACCCCTCAATTTGATGGCATTATAGTAAAGCATCCTAAAAAATATGAACTAGGGAGTCTTGCAATCACTTTACATGTAATGTTTTTTTTATGTTCTTATTCCTTTTTGTAAGGTTATTTCAAGTGTATGGGAAAACCCATAGAAAAACTGGCCAAGTCAAATCTAACCTACTTTAAGATCTCACATTTTTAAATAACAGCAATTGTTATAGGTATCCAATAAATCAAAGACATAGAGTTTTTAATACTTGTTCATAATATTATTCCTATAAATACATATTTAGATGTTGCATAGAACTTGGCACTCATTTAGATCTCCATTCTTTTTGCGGTGAAGTCCACAGCCAAGCATAATTTTTGTATTGAACTTGGCTCCCCTTTTTTACATTTATGTTTTTGGTGGGATATCATTACTTTTTGTAAAGAAAACTAGGCAGGTATTGAGATTTACTTCTGTTTTGTGTATAATTATGTGGTGCCGCGCGCCGCCGACGACACACCGTTGGCCGGTTGTCGCGTATTACAATTTTTTTGTATGGGGACACCACTTATTTTTTGACTTAACTTTGTTTTTATATTTCTGTTACATAGAAAATTTAATAATACATATATTGGGATAGTCACGGTTACTGCTTATCCCGGTTCCAACGCTACAATTTAAAAAAAAAATTGTATGCCCCCCCCCCTACTTTTTAACTTTTTTTTTATTTCTAGATTTTTTCCTACGCTGACACACAATTACTAGCTGGTTTCCAAATTTCATCCTTCTAGGTCATCTGGAAGTAGGTTAGGTTTAGGTACTATATGTCAGTCAGTCAGTGCTAAAATTTACGACTTTTTGACCTTCATATCTTTATAACCGTTTGAGCTAGCTTCATGAAATTTAGGCTTCTAGATGTCCTTATGGGTATAAATAAACACACGTAGTTTTATGTGTTTACGTTAAAGAGGTTTTGAGAGTTATAGAAGGGTCAAAAGTGGTACCAAGTGGTTCGTGTAATATTACACTTGGCGCTGGCTAGCCAGTTCTTTTGCTTGAACTTGGCTTGACACGCTGCGGCGGGTCTAGATCATGATATTGTTCTAGCTGTCTCTATCTAAATATAACATGCAATGAGATAGAGCCAGCGCATGGATCGTGTGATAATACTTCACAGTTCATTGGCCGCCAAAAGTTTCGAAAGTACAATTCTTCAGGGTTGCAGGAGAGCATCTCCTCAGCTGCCCAAACCTAAATAGAAGGAATTTCGCGGATACACCTACTTATTATTTCAAAAGGAGTCCCAAAAAAATTGTACACTCGTGTTTACCGTTGAATGAGTCATAGGTTAGTAAAATTACCAAATTTGCGCCCGAAAGCGAGGGCCTGCGTGATACCTCCGGAGTACGTAAAACATGTGCTCCATATTTTGCTATTATTTTTCATCAGGGGCTCAGAATTAATTCTAGTGGCTCTGTGATCTACTCGCGAGTATGAGGTAGTCATTCATTTGTATACCTACATTAACCCTCAGGTATAGTCAGGGGACAGAAGTAGTCCTAGTAACACTGCTCTAAAACTGAGAGAAAGCTGCTCTAAGTCTGCGAATAATCACGTAGTGTAAGTAAGAACGCCCTTTGGTATGTGTCTATACATTAACCCACAGATATGGTCAGGAGACAGAAGTAATCATTGCCATAATAACACTGCTCAACTGCCCATAAACTGAGGTAATTATTCATTAGTCTGCGTGATAGCTACTTTTAGGTCTAATAGCGGAGTTACTCATATACAATAGGCTTGTAATAATTTGCAGTAGGTGGCGGCACTCTGTCATTCAACTTACTTACGTGCAGCAAGTATTCGAACGCATCCGTCAAAATTAAGAAAAAAAAAACTAAAAAAAACTCAAAAAAAGAAGCGGGTTGTGTCGGAGATACAACCGTCAATTAAGTTTAAGTGGATACTTCTTTCTTCGTGTCCTAAATTGTATCCCATGAATTTGCGATTGATTGCAATCTAAAGGGAAAACCATAAGGTGTACCTGTAAAATATATATCTGAATTCATTCACTAAAATCTGAGGGCCTACCGCGATAGGCATTCGAAGTTTCCCCTCTCTGTCATACTTACGAGTTCGTACGTAAGTGCGACAGAGAGAGAAAACTTCGAATGCTGTTCGCGGTAGGCCCTCTGTATGAGTACAGATAAATCTGTATTTATGGCAACATTGGCAACATTGACTGACGTAGCTCATTTGACTCGCGATACATTGAAAATGGCGGTCATTTCAGCATTATTTTCATGTCCGCCACATAAACTAAATAACATAATGTGATTAACAACTAATGGCAAATAAAGAAGGATTAAAACATGTACCAAGCAATTATTTGAAATCAGATTAGGCTTCTCTACAAAAATTTATTCTGCAAGTCACGTGATACATTTTGAACTGTATCCCTATACAAGAACGCGAGCAAAGAAAAATCCACTTCAAAACCTAACTATCACCGATTAGATACTTAGCACGATTGTTCCGAGGGCTGTTTTGTTGATAAGCAGTACTACTCCAATCCAAAGGTTTCCTTACCCTCACTAGTATCTACATTTTAGAGCTATGTATTTTTGCCAAAAATAATGCTGATTACTTTACAAAAATGTCTGCAGTAAAAAGCAATTTACGTCAGCAATATAAATTTAACATAATCCTATCTAGATTAAGAAGCAGTTTATATGAAAAGAGTGCTTTCATAAGTGCTATAAAAGTATTTAATAAGTTACCGGCCGAACTAAAGGCTTTAAGAAGGGAATACATTTAAAAACCAACTTATAAACTGGCTGATTCAGAGAGTATTCTATAACCTTAGTGAATATTTCGCATCTTAAATAGCTGTGAGTTAGTGTGTTTAAGTCATACCAATTGTTGTATGCCCGATATGTCTGGTAACAGTTGAAACAAATCCTGTCACGCCCAACTTATGTACACAGTTATACAATAAAAATATTCTTATTCTTATTCTTATTCACCCCTCAGGGTAAGGGGGGAAGTTTCACATTTCATTATGTTTTCTGCTGTGGTAATGTTTTTTCCATCTTGTTCTGTTTGTCTCTGACGTCACGTCTGTGATGGGCTTGCGTCCACAAATTTCTTAATTACCTAATGGTATATTTTTTATTTTTATTTTATCTTCATAAGCCATTAAGTTGATACTATTGTATTTTTGAATGTGTTTCCTTGAGTTTTTTTTTACTGTTTACATTTTGTCCGTTTTTAGGGTTACGTAGCCAAATGGCAAAAAACGGAACCCTTTCTTTCTATCGCAATACTGTAGTCACCCAATTCGCTGTTAGATGGCGGTATATTCGGTATTAAAGCTTCACCAACTTCTCTTCTTCAAATAAACCACATGCCGCCTTGGTTAGTTATTAGTTATCCAATGCCCCGCTAGATGTCGCTGTTACCTCCGCGACGATTTCTGCTTCGCGCTGTTAAGATTTTTCCTGATTCAACGACCCTCCTCGACCGCTCTGCGCAGGTATCGCTTCTCGGCCTTTTGGCTAAGATCAAAGTGTAGTTTTGATTTTGATAGAACCGTACAACATTACACCTTGCAATAAAATAAAAAAATCGGGTCTAGGCAATAAAACTTTTTTTAATTTAAGTTTAAACTAGTCGCTCTCTAGTCGTTACCAGGCCATCAGTCAACTTGTGGGGGGGCCTACCCACGCCGCGCCTTCCGGTACGTGGTCGCCATTCGAGAACCTTTCCGCCTCAACGGCCAATCGGTTCTACGTGCAATGTGCCCCGCCCACTGCCAATTAACTTTAGCGGCTTAGGGCTATATCGATTACCTTGGTTATGCTGTGGATAGCCTCATTTCTGATGCAATCACGCAGAGAAACTCCGAGCATAGCCCTCTCTCCATTGCCCTTTGGGTGACTTTGAGCCTTCTTATGATGCTTCTTATGATTTCTGAAGCGACCACGTTTTGGTGCCACACGTGATCACTGGCAACACGCACTGGTCAAAGACTCTCGTCTTCAGACACTGCGGAATATTAGACGAAAAGATGTGCCATAGCGTAGCTTCCCGAACGCTGCCCAGCCGAGTCGGATTCGACGATTGACCTCTTTCTCAAAGTTGGACCTACCTGACCTGACTGCCCTTATATTACTACAAATTGTTACTCTTCTAAATCTACTTTACATTGCTTGTCAATGCAAGATAGAATCGAAAACGGCGCGCCATCTCGCTCACACCATAGTGCTATTATATATATTGCTATTACAGTCACACATGTCGTTCATAGTAGGTATCTAAATGCCACCATTTTACAAGCTTTTATGTAACTTTTAGATTAAATTCTACTTACCTACACTAGAGTTGCTGTTGAGTTCCGGTTCCGGTTGTCAAACAGTAACTACGTGAAACGTTTGCTCAGTGCTATTTAGTGGAAATAAAATATTTAACTGTCAGGGCCACCTAAAAATCCGATTGTGTCCCACCGAACGGGCGGTAGTGCGAACATTCATCATAAGTGTTTCACCAGAAACGAAGAAATAAGGTGAAAATCAAGTGCAAGGGTTATAACTGCACTTTTGAGGTTATAAGATAACTGTCAAAACACCACAGACAAAAAGAAGTGTCATCACTGACAGTGCTGCCAAACGCGAAATCCAACAACGTTCAGATACACGAAAAATGAATCCGTCACTGCAACAATTATTTGACAGCTTGAAAATTGAAATGAATAATCAACTCACGCAACAATCGCAAGATCTAAAACAAGAACTACACTCATCTATCACAAAGACTTTAGATGAAAAATTATCGCCGTTAATAGAAGAAAATAAGAAACTCTCGTCCAAGATAACGGAATTAGAAGAAAAAATATGTAATTTCGAAAAAAAGGAGAAAGAAAACAACATAATACTTTTTGGCATACAGGAAGATGAAAGCTCAACGGAGGAGTTATTTAATAAAGTTAAAGAAATAGTGCAAACTGAGTTAAAAATAGATCTTCCATTCAGCGAGATCAACAAAATACACAGGGTTGGTAGGATAAACGTGGAAAAAAAGACAAAGGGAAGGCCGGTCAGAGTTTCATTTGTTAGAGAGATAAAGAAAAGAGAGATTATGAAAGCGAAGAAACAATTTAGCGAAATATACGCAAGTGAAGATTACCCCAGAGAGATCCAAAACAAGAGAAAGGATCTGCAAGTGAAAGTACAGGAAGAAAGGGAGAAGGGGAACATAGCTTATATAAATTACGATAAGCTGGTAGTGAAATCAGGGAACAGTGAAAAAGACAGCAGGAAAAGGATGCCTTCAGGATCACCAGAGCAGGAAAGCCAACCAAAGAAGCAACAAGCCACCATAGATGGCAAAACAAACAGGGCTAATGCATTCGACATGATGAGGAATCGATCTAACTCACTCTCAAAGACCGAAGAAACACAGAAGGCAAGAAAATACTAGCAATTAAATGCCAACCGCACCACTCAGTATAATAAGAAAAATCAAAAAGAAAATACCCCAAGCCGGATAGCGGTCGCCGTGGGGAAAAATGACCGCAACCCTCCAACGAATTTGAGAATCTGCACCTATAATGTACGATCTCTAGCATCAATAGAAAGATATATAGAGTTAAACAACGCACTTGAGAAAATAAACCATGACATAGTAGGATTGAGTGAAGTCAGAAGAACGGGCAGCAGTATAGAAGAGTACGAAAACTATATCTTCTGCTACTATGGAGAAACCAAAGGATTGAACGGGGTGGGGTTTCTAATTAAAAAGAATCTGAAAAACCAAATTACTAATTTCATAGGACTCTCAGAAAGAGTAGCACTACTTCAACTCAACATAGAAGGGGCAGAACTTTCGATAATTCAGGTATACGCACCCACAGAAAAATCAAGCGACGATGAAATCCAAAAATTCTACAACCACATAGACAAAGCTCACTCTCTAGCTGGCGACAAAATAATCATCATGGGAGATTTTAAAGCAAAAATAGGCTACCCCAAGAAGGAAGAAATCTAATTATGGGCAAGTATGGCTACGGGGACCGAAACAAACGAGGAGGAAGACTCATAGACTATGCACTAGCAAATAAACTCTCCATAATGAATACTTTTTATAACAAAAGATTGAACAGAAGATGGACCTGGATATCACCTGATCAAAACACTAGGAATGAAATTGATTTCATAATGACAAACCAACCAGCACATATCACTAATTTCGAAGTCCTGAATAATGTACCATTTCCATCAGACCACCGACTTCTGAGAGCAACATTTAACCCGAAACATCCAAAAAAGAGTCGAAAGAACTTCCATCCCTCGCTTAAAAGCCTTAAGACAGAAGAGGAAATACATAGATATATCAGATGCTTAGAGACAAAACTAGGAAACAAAATAGAAGATACAAGTATTCAAGATTACTACAACAAAATAGAAAAGTCAATAATAGACAGCGCAACACAGAAGACTCAGACTGACGGCACAAAAATAAATAATATCTTTAGCGACAATACAAAACAACTAATAAAACAACGCACAGAACTAATGTTTAAGAAAGACAAAGATCAAGACATGAAGAAAGAACTTACCCTGCTGTTCAAGGAAACAAAGAAATCTACAAGAATAGACTACAGGAATCACAGGACGGAAGTAATAACAAGGACCCTAAAGAAACACAGAAGTACAAAAAGAGCTTTAAAAGAACTTAATCTAAACAAATCTTGGATACAAAAACTTGGACAAGGCAAAGAAGAAACAAAAACAAGGAAAGATGTAATAAACCATGCCACAAACTTTTATGAAGAACTCTACAGAAGGAAAGACTACAACCACATACAAGAGGAAACACCCATTACGAATAATGTAAATTTGCCAGTAAAGCAGATCGAAGAAAAAGAAGTGTATGAGCACATAAAACAGCTGAAAACTGAAAAAAGCCCAGGTCCAGATGGAATAACAAATGAAGCTCTAAAACTAGGTGCACCAATTCTGCTTCAACATCTAACACATCTATTCAATATGGTACTTAATTCCGAAACCATACCAGAGCAATGGTGTACATCCGATATAATATTGCTGTACAAGAAAGGCAATTCCTTAGATATCGGTAACTATAGGCCAATCAGCTTACTGGCGAGCATCTACAAACTGTTTTCCTCAATAATGTTAAGACGAATATCCAAAACAATTGACGACTCACAACCAAGAGAGCAGGCTGGCTTCAGGACAGGTTTCAGCACCACTGACCACATACAAGCACTAAAACAGATAATAGAGAAGTATAAAGAGTTCAATAGAAACTTATATGTTGCCTTTATAGATTATAGCAAGGCATTTGATAGCATCAGTCACAGCGCAATCTGGAATGCATTGAAAAAACTCAGGGTGGATCAAAAATACATAAATATTATAAAGAATATATACGCGAAAAGCACTAGCCGAGTCAAGCTGGAAGCAAGAGGGAAACAAATAAGGATAGAGAGAGGGGTCCGACAAGGAGATCCACTATCACCCAAGATCTTTATTGCTGTCCTGGAAATCATATTTCGAAATCTCAAATGGGAATCAAAAGGCATTTACCTGGAGGGTCAACACATAAACCACTTGAGATTTGCAGACGACATAGTCATAGTAGCCGAAACTGCAACAGAACTAAGAGAGCTTATAAAACAACTAGACGATGAAAGCAACAAAGCAGGCTTACAAATGAACACAAATAAAACCAAAATAATGACAAACAGCAAACAGATACAAATAAATATCAACGGCACCAACATAGACCACGTAGACCAATATATATATCTGGGAAAGCAACTTTCCTTCATAAAAACAAACAACGAAGAAGAGGTAGAAAGGAGAGCCAACATAACCTGGAGGAAATTCTGGTCACTACAAGAAATCATGAAAGGCAAATACAGCTTAAACCTAAAAAAGATAGTGGCAGATACATGCCTTCTACCGAGCCTGCTATATGGATGTCAAACATGGACCTTTACAGACAAAATAAAGAGAAAGATAAGAACCACCCAAAGAGCCATGGAACGGAGCATGCTCAACATAAAAAAGATTCAAAAAATAAAGTGTATGTCTATAAGAGAAAAAACAAAGTTACAAGACGCACTAACTCAAGCCCTCAAATTGAAATGGCGATGGGCAGGACATATCGCACGGTACAAAGACAATAGATGGACAATATTGGCAACGAAATGGAGAGGCCCTATTGGCAAAAGGAAGGTGGGAAAGCCATATAAACGATGGCTAGACGATATCAAAGAAATCACAGGGAAAGACTGGCTAAACAAAGCGGAAGACCGGCAAAAATGGAGTGAGTTGGAGGAGGCCTACACCCAAAGAGGGGTCCAAATTAAATAAAATAAAAATTAGTAAGCAATATAACACTAACACAACATAGCTATAAGAAACTTACTAACAAACACAGAAGATAACTTATGTAAAAAATAGGTAATTTGGAAATAAAGGCTTTTTTATTTTTTTATTTTATTTTACCTACACTAGCTTCTGCCCACGACTCCGTCCGTGTGTCTCGTTTATATCGTAGCTCCATACAAAATTTCAACCCCTATTTCAGCCTCTTAGGGGATTATTTCGGGGATAAAAACTATCCTACGTCTTTTCCCGGGACTCAAACTATCTCCATACCAAATTTCATCAAAATCGGTCCATCGGTTTAAGCGTGAAGAGGTAACAGACAGACAGACACACTTTCGCATTTGTAATATAACCATATCATATAATCATGAATTATTCATTTTATAATTATCTATTATTATTATATTACATATACCTACTATAGACATAGCATGGATTGGCGCGGCTTAAATACCTACCGACACAATTGGCTTGCCAAGCTAAATATCGCGGGTGCCGCAAGAATCCATAAGGAAAGAAAAAGAAAAACGATGTGGTCGCTATCCGACTTCTTTGGTAATAATTTTTTTGGGTACGCGACCACCCCATTTTATTAAAATCTATTTTTATAATATGCCGAATTTCAACGAAATTATTACAATAGCTAAATCATTTAAGCAATCAAGTCACTAATTTCAGCATAATAATAAAATTAAGTGACGTAACTAAAGTTTTCGCGCCAACTGTCGCGTTATTTTTTTTACAGATTCACTGCACGTCAACACTTTTCGGAAGCAATGTGTGAAATGTGTGAATTGAGGTTATTTTTTCTTGCTTTGGATTAAGCTTTGGGTTTTAAAGTGTATTTATTCTTATTCTGACACTATTCAAGAATAGTTAATAACTAATTAGTTTTCTGTTGGGTTTGTAGAAATGTTAATATCTTTAATTGAAGCAGCCTAGTCCGTCAAGTGGTCGCCAACCGAAGGTGGTCGCGTTACCGGCGAAACGACCCTAGTTACATATACTAAATCAATGGTTCCGTACCAAAAAGGTAAAAAAGGAACCCTTATGGTGCCGACTCTGTCCGTCTGTCACAACGTTAAATATCGCAGGAACTACTTAAGCTATCAATTTGAAATTTGGAACAACTGTTAAGAAGTTTAAGGCACGTGAATGGAAAATGAAAATTTCAAATATACATTTTTACACCTGTATGTACACATTTTTTTATTTATTTATTATTATTTACAATCAATAAATACTTTACTTTAATTTACTTTATTTTCTGTGTACCTATACGACGAATATGAGGGGGGTTAAAAATTCAAAGTCTAGTAAATAGGTAAAGTGGTGTATCATATAAAACCGGCCAAGTGCGAGTCGGACTCGCGCACGAAGAGTTCTGTACCATTATCTATAAAAAACCATTTTATTCTGTGTTTTTAGTATTTGTTGTTATAGCGGCAACAGAAATACATCATCTGTGAGAATTTTAGTTGGAACTATCACGGTATCAGTGAGATACAGCCTGGTGACAGACAGACGGACGGACAGCGGAGTCTTAGTAATAGGGTCCCGTTTTACTCTTTGAGTACGGAACCCTAAAAAGGGCTTGACTTGAACTTTCTAAAACCATTTTAATTTTTTTTCTACAGTGGTTAAATTTTGATTTATTAAGGAAAATGTAGAAAAAAAATATCATTCTCCCCCTCATCTCCGAAGTCTACCAAGTTTACCATTAGGAGTAAGATAAATAATACAGGAAAAATTAAACGATCTCTCTCAAGCATATTTTTATTTATTTATCAAAAAAAAAATTGTAATTTACTTACTTTTTGTTTTTTTTTTTTAATTTCAAAAAACAACTTAATCAAAAAACAAGTTAAGTACATATTCTCTTGTTTCGCCAACCTGAGGCCAGTTTGTCGGCGAATGTGCGCTCCTTTCTAAAAATTAAACATTGTTGTGTTATACAGGATGGGCCAAAAATTCTTGCACTTTTGAAACCTTGATAAAAATAACACCATGGAAGTTAATTTCCTGATCATTTAATATCTGTGGCTAACATCTTATGCAATTTATTTTTTGAAAATGATATCTTTGCGATGACCCCGATCTCGTCGCTGGCACTCCTACAAATGACTACGCAGATTTTGGGAAACTCGCTGACACATGCTGCGAGGGGTCTCGGCTATCTCATCGCGGATCTTATATATGCTTGAGTTTGGATATTGTCTTCGGTTTTTTAACTTAGAACTCGACTTTATAAATATCCCCGCACGAAAAAATCGGCGGGAGTGAGATACGTATTTATGGAAACACAATACCCATTCTAAGGCTTCGGTAACACGCTAATTCTGGCGTCAGTTCAGTCCATCAGTATCATCTGTCTGTCTCTGTCAATCACAACGGTTCCACTATCATTCTCTCATACTTTGAATAATAACGCCTCAGAAACGCAGTTCATACTCCAGGCAAAATACGGTTTTGAAAAACATTTATTTATAATAGCGTTTTTTTTCTTTACATAATTTTAAAACATTATTCTAAGATGCTTTATTCAAGAATCCAACAAACTTTCCATCCGGAAGTATTTATATAGATTTAAATAAATAATTCATTGTTTTTTTTTTATTATCTATCTTGAATATTATAAAGCAAATGAAAATTAACCAAAATAAAGATAAAACCATTTATTCATATTTTTTCCGACTATTCAAAAGCTAGTTAAGTTATCATTTTTTTGATGTCTGAAATTTTGTTGGATTTTGTCGTTAGGTAACTATTTAATTGATAATGTATCCATTACAAAGAAAAAATCTGCTATTATAAATTATTTCCAAATTTGTAATTTTTTCCATACAAGTTGTCAGTTCATTGCCTGGACTATCACGCGCAACGGTGAGGCCACCTAAACTCGGCCATAAATGGCCCAGTACGGCGATCGGTGGAACAAAATTGGTGCGTTTGTGTGCGTATTGGCGCTTCTGAATACGAGTTGATCACAACTACATGAATCCATTTTATGCCTCTCGCTTGGCGCGTCGGCCGTATGAAACTATCCTTCTATGCGTTATTATTCTAAGCTCTCATAATACTGACGGATTGAACTGACGCCAGAATTAGCATGTCGTTAACTGGTCTATAATAATAGAAGCACATCTGCTCGTCGAACGCCATAGAACGTTTAGTTACCCAATTCCCCGCTAGATGTCGCTGTTACCTCCGCGGCGATTTCTGCTTCGCACTATTAAGATTTTTCCTAGTTTAGTGACCCTCTCGGTGAACCGAAATGAATTCATACTTACCTGGCATAGGGGATACCGTGATCATAAAGGCGGTTCCCCCAGGGCGAGACTCTCCCATTGCACTGCGGTTGGGTTGACCCTTGCGATTATCCCTAATGTGGATAACTCGGATGCGTAATTTTTGGTAGTGGGGACTGCGTACGCGCTGTCCCCCTTGTAATCTTAAAAAATTCGATAATCTCCGAGATGTTGTGTTGTTGGTATGTAGTGGGCGAAAATCCGAAACTATAAGAGAAACGGAAATTTGCTCTGAAGCCTCTGCTAGGCGGTCGCCAACACGCCCCTCTGACCGAGCGACCTTGGTCCGCACCGACCGTGTAGACAGTTGTTTGCA
This sequence comes from Epinotia brunnichana, assembly GCA_963854355.1. NCBI lineage: Eukaryota > Metazoa > Arthropoda > Insecta > Lepidoptera > Tortricidae > Epinotia > Epinotia brunnichana. Next base: position 5,914,828 of record OY977956.1, read on the forward strand.
GTAAAATTTGATACTACAGCGGTTGGTGCCGACCAAGGTCGCTCGGTTGGAGGGGCGTGTTGGCGACCGTCTAGCAGGGGCATTAGGAGCCACGTGATGAGTAATGACGCGACTGATTTTAGAAAAAAAATACTGCATTCTAAAACGCCTCAGATACCTCCGGGAATCGAACCCAGTCAACAAACTTGAGTTCGTTTTTGGGGTAAATTAATAGTGCTGGATGTAATGATCAATTATCGCTACCCACTATCATTTTGTAACTTGTTGACATATACCTGTGTACATCATTTCTATTTAAAATATTTGTTATTATAATTTAAAATTTGAATTTGATAAATGTTAAATAACTGACGATCACAATAGTATACATTCCTAAAATTGATTAAGAGTTCGTTTTAAGTGAAATTGTGTATTGTGAGATAAATAAATCATATATCATGTATAATATCTGCAATCACAGGAAAATGCCGTATTTCATAGTTTTAGCAAGGACAATATCTTGGTTTTAGTGACAGAAAGGGATCTCCCCAAACTAAGCTATTTGGCGTCACACTCGGCTTAAACCACTTCGAACTTTTATACAAATTCGCGATTTTCTTAAAAATGGGTGAGAAAAGAAGTCTGACAACTACTTTAGGAACTACGTCCACGTAACATACTCGTATTTACCGAAATGGTTTTTGATTTAGGCATCATTACATAGTTTGAAATGTTGTCAATTAAGTACCTGTCAATTTACAAGAACCCCTATGAAATTAATTACTACTAAACTTTGTCGTATAATACCTTTGCTGAAAGTCTGCGTATTCCAAACACAATTGATATTATTTTTGTTTAGTTACCAGATGGGCGCGTGATCAAAGTGGGCGGACTACTAGCGCCATCTATCGACAAATAGGAGAACTGCAGATAGTCGTCGGTGAGCGGTTTGAGGCGCCCTTGGCGTTGTCCAGCCTCATCTCATCCCCGTGGAGGGACAGAGGGGGCCGATTTTTGACTTTCGAGCGCTTGAAAATTAAATAAAAGTAAATACGATTGTAGCGATAAAATTGCAGGCACTTACTTTTTACCGATATAATTAAATACGAGTGGTCGATGCCAGTCGTTTTTAAATTTTCTATCGCTATTTCAAAATAGCATTTCATAACTTTTGACTGTTTTCGAGTGAAAAAGTCGAGCGCTCGAAAGTCAAAAATCGGTCCCCTGGGCATCGCCGAGTTTGTGTTCAACACTATACAGGTACTACTAGCGCCATCTATCGACAAATAGGAGAACTGCAGATAGTCGAGAACAGCACGAGGGAACGAGATACTATGTCATATTTTCTGTCCCTCATCACGTATACGGAATTTTTGTTTGTAGCCAGCTTGTTTGTCACCACACCTGTCAAAATATTGTTCTGAAACGGACACCACCTTGACGTCACCGATATAACACGACTAAGTTATAAATGACATTAGACGTCAATAATGTAAAGTCTTCTGATGTATCGTAATTTAGTAAGGTTAATTTATCATCGTCCCTTTTGGGTATACGCTAAGACGGCATCTATTATTTCCTCTATCTACGTCTATACAGGTACTACTAGCGCCATCTATCGACAAATAGGAGAACTGCAGATAGTGTTCGGTGAGCGGTTTAAGGCGCCCTTGGCGTTGTTCCACCCACACCTCATCCACGTGGAGGGACAGGGCATCGCCGAGCTTGTGTTCAACACTATACGGGCACACTAGATATAATTAGCGCAATTACACAAAGTTACTACTAACGCCATCTGTCTACAAATAGGAATTGAACCACAAGGATAGGTACTAGCGCCATCTATTGAGTAATATGAATTGAAACACACCCTAAGTGTAATAGATGCGTGTTAGGCTGGCTCCTAAGCTAAGGGCCGGTTATTTTAAACAACAGGGCAACATACAATCGTGGTGTGTAAGAACACAAACACAAAGAAACAAAAACGGGTTTAGGACGTGTCACGAAATAGACCCGGCAGGCCAGCACATCTGTCGTGAATGGTCATGATTCACGATAGTATTTACATTGGTGTTTATAATTATGTCTCAAACAGCCGATTTATTTTATGTAGCAACACCGACAACGAATCATTTTTATAACAAGGTTGACGGGTAGGCGGGCTGTCAGAGTTTCTAACAGCTATATTGGGAACGAACAGTTAAGTGCGGTTTGTAGTGGTTGATTTGGAGGAAAACCAGGGTGAGCTCTTTCCATAATCACTTTCGATGCGTCCTATGATATTGTAACGATTTGGTATCATTTACACGTGTGTTCATGTGCTTTCACAGATCGGACGATGATTGTTTATGATGCGATGTATTTATGTGCGTCCACAGGTCTCATTCTCTTTGGGAGGCGTATTGGTATATCATGTAGATGAATAAGGTTTTCCTACAGGTCGCGCATGTACGTGACCTGTAGGACACACAACACAGTTCTTATTTGTGGAGTTCTTTAGTGTTAGAGGATTAGTTACAAGTGTAACAACAGGGTAGTTCGGTAGTCTCGGCTTCAGGCCATATCATCATCAGTCAAGGGTGCACCCGGGTAACTGGAACAATAGTGTGTGAATTGGGACAGTATCAATGGTGGTAAGGGATGTCTATAAAGGGGAGGTTGGAGGACATTCTCGGGGACGAAAGTCCCCACACGTCATAGGGAGCTGGCACGCACGAGGCGGCAGCCCCTATGTCAGATATATAAAGGATTCCGCAAGTTGTAAGGGTATGTTTATAGTTGCATATATGCGAATACGGGTGTCTTAGCTTGAGTGCTATAGGTTCTCATTCGCGGCCAGAAGTGGCTTCGCGACATGGTGGAGCATGCTGGGATCTAAGCCAGTCTTCATCTGTTTAACACTTTATTTGCCCCAACTTCCTGCAAAACCAATATTAAATGTAGCATGTGCATTATTGACTCAAAAACAGATTACTGTTCATAAAGGTAATCTAAAGATTTTAAAACCATCCACGAGAAAGAGATTAACATTATTAAAATCCTGTCTTAAGGCCCCGCACGTTCATGGTCTTCTCTCCCTCTCACTGAGCGTGGGCGTGAGCGAGATGAAAGTGCGTGGTCGAAAGCGCGAATATCATGTTTTTCGGAATATTTTAGAAACGAGACGAAATTTAAGAAAGTAAGAAAATGAAGTTAATGTTCATTACTTTATGAAGAAGATTATAAAATTTCATCTCTTTCTGATAAAAAATGGAGCAGTAAACTGGTTACAAGTGAAAAAATAGGGTTGAATTTAGATTTATTTTTCTCCACTTTCTTACGTTAAAATGGATTTCCACGAAAACAATGTCACTTCTTATATCTTGCAGATTATGATATCTATTTTCCAACACGAAAATTGTTACGTTATAAGGTATAAACTGGTTACTAAACAACTCATTTTTACCAAAATTTGAGATGCCAAGCCTTAATCGGTTTAAATGTTTCTGACTTTTCAGAAAACATACTTACAGCAAACTATCACTGTATTAGGTCAGAGGTGCTCCTTATGCAAAGGTTACAGTTAAAACCAAGTTATATAACAGAACCATTGATCAATGTTTAGTGTGGTGCAAACATTTAAGACCTTTTAGACATCATAAGGAATTAACCTTCCATAAGTAGTACATTTTAATGTCATGTTACTATAAATAGGGTAATTGGTACGGCTCTCAATCAAAATCAAAATTTTTTATTGGTATCATACTAAAGTAGGTAAAAGTACATTCGTGGCTGGTTTGCACCTTATAAATGCAAAAAATATGTATAGCATTTGTATTTTTTACTGACTCAATGACAAATTATGGGATTATATACAAAATATAATTATTCTAAACTATTCAATGAGCAGCATTGGTATATTTATTTGATTGTCAATGGATTGTCGAAAACAGCGCATCAGATTTCAATACAATTTATTTACTACACGGGTTTACGGAGGTGAAAAGAATCAACTCCTTTTCTCTGGAAAAAACAAAGAGCAAAGCCTGTTCTTTCAGGTATGTAGGTACTATATTTGATGGTTACTTTTTTATTGAAAATATGACCTAAATGTTTTCTGGTGAATCGGATTCATTGTTCTGATTGCAATCAAGATGTCAGAGGTTCAAGGGTGTACGAACTTCAGAGACTATAAGCTGCAGACACAAATAATAAATTGCGAATGAATTGTATCAATTTGACGGTTACAATTTTACCTTTGGGAGCAATCTGTGGTTTTCCTATATTTTTCTTGTTGACAGGAGGAGGAAGTTTTAGACAGTATGATGTTATTCTCAAGTTTCGTTCTGATTTCATCAGTGTATTTGTTCATAGGTACATTTATACCGAATAAATTACTGAAATCGGTATACGTTGCTCATATCTATTTTACCATATTATTGAGATCAAAAGAATGGTAGTATCCTGGGAGTTCACTTGTTTGTTGTATTATTAGTATGTGGCAGTAGGCTTTGGTGCTGATTCACTTTTATTTCGGTGGTTATTGTCAATAAGAGATCTGACAGCAATTCGATGGATCTAATTGATGTTGACTTCATTATTGTTTGGTTACCAGCAACTTATCTCAAGACCACTAGTGATGATTTTCATTACCAGGTTATGCCGAGAAGGATTAACTTTTAACGTAAAATAAGTTACTCGCAATTTTAACTGTGTCATCATCATCTTCTCCTAGCCGTATTCGGCCTCAGCGACTGCTAATCACTGCGGAGAGCGTCGCTGGTGCGCCCTCAGGTGACTGACATAACAATTTTTGCGGTCTATCATAGAAAATCAAGGAAGTGTTATTTATTGACAGTTGTGATATATCAGATAATGCTGGTTAAAGAGTTAAAGAAGTGAGTTCAGACATATTATGAGTCGCATAGTGAGTATACTGTGTTGTGTCGTGCGTGATGCTCAGCTGTGATGAAACAGAGGATGGAACAATGTTGTCAGTATGATACACCAATAGTATACCTACACCAAAATAATGTGTGGAGGTGGCTGGTGGCCCTCAGGTACGAGTCGATTGTTAGGGGGCAGGGAAAAAATCATTTATTATAAAAAAAAAATATCATCATCACGTATCTGTCACTCAATAAATCAGGTGGAGTCTTGAAATATAAACCAATGAAGATTCATCGGATACCTACGTGATACGTTGACAATATTGTCAATTGCAATATTAACCATAATCAGCAGGTAATAATCATTTAAATGCTTTCCATACACAACGATAAATATAATAGTAAAATTACTTACAATTTAATCATGAATATATCCTACGTGCGTAACCATAGCTACAACAAGTTAGTAACTACAACAAGATGTACACCTAGCAATCGTAAAAACTTAGCTTTGTTGACTCCGATACTATGCTCTGAATCAGGATGTAAAATGGGTATGAAAGCTTTGGTGCTTAGTTTCTTTTAATCCTTTAGCTATAAACCATGACTTACACAGTAGTGTCCAGAATTCTTGTATAAGTAAATTCATTTGTGACTTGAAAGTAAATAGTCAGATAACTCACGTGACTTCGTTAAGTGAATCTCGCGAATCACGAATACGTTTTGTAGGTGCAACCGAAAGGTTCGGCTCGTGGAAAGAATACCTTTAGACTTCAGACTTGAGTATAATCAAGTGTTATGGTTAAACAAAGATTTGTAATTATGACTGGTTTAAATATTTCGTAATGGGACTCTTAAATGTTAGATTTTAGATTATTTATTGAAAATTGTACATCTCATTTACATGTCTAAATATATAGAATTTACAATTTTTGGAATGTGCTGGGGTCAATGATTATTCTGAAGAACCTCACTTACAGTGTAGCACAAAGGGTCAGTAAACTATACTTAAGTTCCTAAAGTTTCTTGTAAAAAAGGCAGTGCCGTGCGAACCTTTGCCATGCACCGGCGCGAAGATTTACCCCTCAAATTAGAATCGAATAGATTCAATTTACTGAGAGACAATATAGGTGCGAGTCTAGACAGTGACAGACAATATATGATGACCTAATGAGACCCTGAATCGATCATGAAGTCAATAAATAGATAGAGAGATAGATCGTTTATTTGCTTGAATCATGGTCATTATAAGTGTTACATTTCAATTTTATAGTCCAGCACAATTCTGCCGGCTGATGGCGTGCAAATATTTAAAGAAAATCGTCACATACATTACAACATTTACAATTCAATAATATTCAACATATTAACAAAGTCCAGTATAATAATGACTAAAATAATTCCATTGTCATAGTATTATATTAATAGGTACTATCAAAACGAATTTTACTTAACATTTACTGTGCGTACTTAGTATACCTACAATTTGTTGTTTTAAGGAAATCTTGGACCGAATAAAAGCAATTTTCGGTCAATCAGGTGCTCAATTTCCTACAGAAACTATTGTAAAACATGTCAGTAATTTCTTTCGGTATGGAGTTATAAATTAAGCAAGCTATGTAGTAGCAGTTTTTGCGGTAAATTTCTAGTCTTGGAGCTGGCATAGACAAGGCCGTATGCGTAACTGCTCTACGGTAAGAGTTGTCATTTAATTTGAATAGTGACATATTGGACTTTACTAATTTGGCAGTTTCAAAAATATATATACTAGGCGCTGTCATAAACTTATTTTTTATAAAGATTTGTCTCCATGAGTCTACATTTCTCAGACCCCAGATTTCTCTGAGGCATTTCTTTTGGGCAATGAATACTTTATTTGCTTCGGAGCAACTTGCCCATAGTACGATCCCATATCGTATTTGGGAGCAAATATAGGCGTGATAAACCGAGATGGCTGTCTCTCTCTGTTTACCTGAGGCACAATGGTGTTATTAGTAGTTATGTTTAGTGGGCCATGTTTTAGTTTTAAAAAGCATTAGTGTAAATGTATAATGTTCATTATCAATCAGGTTTATCAGACACAGTTCACACAGTCAATACACGATGTGGAGGCCGATGAGTCTAACGCCTCTCTGAGAGGCAAATCATAGAGCCTAGGTGATTCTGCATCTGACACTTGCAAAGCAATTTGTATGTCTAAAAACATGGCTATTCGGGCACCTGATAGTTAGAAACACTTAGTAATATCCTGACAACAGCTCAGAAGACTCAAACCTGGACATCCGCAGACAAATAGCCTTGGAGCTGGAACTGACCACTAGTTTTCAGTGTTACCTCAAGTAGCTAAACTTACGAAACATCACGCTTTCTTCATCAGAAGAATGTCAGCAGACCGCGATGAATAACAGAAAGGAGTTCAAGTTTGGGACTTCATTTCTAAAATACAAAACACGATCAACAACGGCATTAAACATGAACTTAAGTAACTAAGTACCTGACTGTCCCCATGTTACTACACGTCATACATAAGCATCATATGGCGAACTTGCCTTTCGATATGAATATACCTGCTCGTAGGATAAGCTGACGCCGACTGTATGCAAGGATCAAACAAATTCACGCGTTAATATTGATGAATTGTATCATTTGTTGTACCTTACGAGTTGGTACATAATTCTTTTATGGACAACCACGAGCTAGAATTAAATCAAGAAACATTATTCCATCATTCCTAGAGATGTTCTTTAAATGATACTCAAACATAATTCATTCGTTTTATAGATTTTGAGAAGGCGTTCAATCATATCGCTTGTGATATCTCACGAGGCAGTACTAAGGCGACAATATCTAGGTACCAGGGTACCAGTGTTAGTATATCAGCCTTAACAAAAATTACATGGTTAAGTATTAAAAACAGTATTGAAAATGCAAACACTATACACACATAAGGATATAAATCTAAAACTGAGATGGAGATTAGTTAAATGCTATGTTTTGTCAATCCTTGTGTATTGTGCAGAGGCTTGGACTTTAAATAAATTGACAATTAAAAAACTGAATGCATTTCAAATGTGGCTATATAGGAGAATGTTGAAAATCTTGTGGACAGACAAAGTATCAAATGAAAGAGTATTGAACAAAATGAAGAAGTATTAAAACCCGATGGTAAAGGTAAAAGGTTTGAAATCGGTGTCCCGGTGCATGAAGCTTCCATCCTCAACCTTAATTTAAACAGCATCATGGATTTCTTTAAAACCGACATCAAAATCATCGCATTTGATTATTGATTATAGCAACGACTGTTCTTCCAATCTTAGGAACTGCAGAAAAACTAGTGAAATTTTTTTGGCTCCTGGATGATAACTCAGAACAGATATCATGTGTGCACGGCAAGGATAATGACATTAATAACATAACTTAACGTTCACGGAAGTTTTTAAAGTAGCTTCAATCAAAGACTGCGATGGTTCGGACACACTCAAAAAGGAGGAAAATACCATAATAATATCAATAACATTGCACTTCGCCTTCCCAAACATTCCAGAGGAAGAGGTATACCAAAATCCACGTGGTAGTCCAATATTAGAAAAAATGTAATGTGAAGAACCTGGTCGAAGAAAAGACAACTCATAATCGATCGCGCTGTCGCAAACTGACTAAGAGACCCGACCTTACATAGGTGTTAAAAGGGAATGAAAGGAAAGCGAAACTAATACAATTAGTATAAAATTTAAACGGAAGTCACTTATACTGATGGTGACCGATAATTCAATGTAACTTAAAATATTAACCTACTGTGTTAGCGAGTGGGCATCACACTATATGACCAATTCCGGAATGAATACAGTACTTATAAGGAGAAGAGTAAAGAATCTCTACGTACATTGATAAACCAAAGTTAATTAAATCTGAAAGGTTCGGAAAATCACTATAAGGACCAATCTGATCCAAAGCTCACAATTAATTTTCCATATACCTAGTACAAAGACCTGAACGTTGCGCTAGATGTCGCAAACACTTTGGACTGCAGCACGTCACATCAATGTACATAAACTGAGATTCATACAGAGACTATCCATCGATAACTAATGAAATATGAACTGCTGCAAGTGACACTAAAGCTAATAGCAGAAATAAATTTTATAGCGTAAACTGGTATCTATGTAGTCCAGGAAATAATTCACATATATATTTTATTTAGTCATTTATACTGATGTGACAGACACAGTGCATGATTACTAAAGAGTTTAAGCGGTTGAGGGGTAGCGAATATTTGAACAAGTTTAACATCATTAATAACCGATACACTATGGGAAGAGGCATGATAAAACGTCGCACGGTCATAAGAACTAATGTAATGGCGCATATTGACCGTGTGCGAGGATTGAGATACGCAATATCGCAAAGCCTAAAATCTTATTGGAAAATCACATGTTGAAGGACACCCGTCATACTATATGGCGCTCTCGGTGGCTCGTGGAAGACGTAAATAATAGGAAGAATACAAGCAATAGTTGAAAATGATGATTTTCATGCTTTCAGCTCAGAAACAAAGTCTTTATTTAAAACTCAACCAAAAATTATGAGTTTTGGTATCCTTCAAAGCCAACATATCATTATTACACTTTAGGAGTGCTCAAAATACTGGTTTGGCAGTGCTCAAAACAGCTTCACGATCGTCAGAACAGTTTCGCGACGCTCAGAAGTCTGGATTTAGTGGTCCTCAGAACAGTTTTCGTTGGGCTCAGAGGCCTAGGTAAGCAGTCCTCAGAGCAGTTTTCGTAGGGCTCAGAGGCCTAGGTTAAGCTGAACAGTCCTCAGAACAGTTTTCGTAGGACTCAAAGGCCTAGGTTAAGCTGAACAGTCCTCAGAACAGTTTTCGTAGGACTCAAAGGCCTAGGTTAAGCAGTCCTCAGAACAGATTTCGCAGGGCTCAGAGGTCTTGGTTTAGCAGTCATCAGAACAGTTTCCATGGTGTTCAGAATTCTTTTTGGTGGTCCTCAGACTCGAGCACAATTGAGCGATTTCAATAGTGCCACAACAATACAGGTTATTTTGGCAATGCTCAGCCAATTTTGGATTTACGCTCAGAATAAAATGGGCTGTTAAAGATCAGATTTGAGGCTGAGAAAAATATTTCTCACGGTCGGTAAATGCTTGACTTGACCACTGATAGTGGAGCATTGGAGTCGAAAACCACCGTAGCATACTACTTTCATTGTTGAATTAAAACGTATACAACTGCGCGTAAAACTAGGCAAGATCTGTGCAGATATAGCCAAATGTGTACAGTTAAACTTTGACATAACTGGGACTTCAAGGGACCGGCAGATGTGTCTCGCTTAAAGAAGTATTCCACTTAAAAAGTGTCTCAGATATCCAAGTGTATTAATATCTGTCTCATTTACAGAGGGTTCCATTAATACAGGTGAGATAAGAGATTATTTTCGTTACAGAGAGGTGCGATTATTAAATGTATAATAAAAAAGTTAGTAAACAGAAATAATTAAGCACGTTTCTATTAACAGTACATAAAGGCATACATAATCCTTCAATCAAAATAGAACACAACATTTTATTAAAAAACAAAAAAAAAACATTTATAAAAATTTAAATAAACTGTATATTTGTTTTGTGTACTTTGGAAGTAACATGAGGTCATTTAGCCAAGAATGATGAAACAAGACGAAAATGAATCAACAATAAAGTACGAGTTATACGAGGTAATGAATTAACGTTATTTCAGTTATCGAGGTATACGTCGTATGAAATAAATCAAAAACAATTTTACAAACGTATTTTTTTTAAATATAGTCTTAGTAAAAGAGGTTTTATATCAAGTATGAGACATAATTCATTTAATTTATATTGAGACTGAGTGCTCACTCCACCGTCAAACTTAGTTTGTGGTGGATCACATTTTATTTAAGAATTCAATTAATTTTCGGTATTATATAATAAATTATAATAACCAGGTCTTAGGAAAAGAAAAGAAAAAACAACGTCAAGCCATAGGGCAGCCCGTTGTTTGCCTCTACTTTCAAGCTTCATGTTCTATCCTATGTTATTTTTTTAGGTGATCAGTGGAGTGTATTCGTATTGTATAGACAAGAAAACGCTTTAAAAAAAAAAAAAAATAAAAAAAAAAATCACACTGACCCGCGCAGAATAATTTTTAAATATTTATTGTAGGTCGAGGAGGAATCAGGGAAATCAATAGATTAACAGATAAATTAACATTAGTTGTGGTAATGCTTCGTGCATTCGTTTAATAACGTAAGCAATTTTGCCCGCGGGGGAGGATTCCATTCCATGGAAAAAGGAAACAAGTATAAAGATGATAATAAAATCTGGCCAGATATTCGTTTCAATCTAGCAAGGCAAAGCAAATCCTATTGCGGTAACCTAAAAGTATGTACATACATGAATCAGCAATGCACAATGTATAGAAGTATTTTCATACACTAGCAAATCTATAATATGGTTTTACGATATATATAGGACATATTATGATTGATTGTTTATTACGACATGGAACGCCAAGACACGATGAAGCTTGGTTGGTCAAAATCTCAAGAATAGAGGACCTCGCAGTTGGCTACTCGGGCCCCACGAAGAGCTTGGAACTGATTTAGAAAAGTGCGTCAAGATGAACTTATCAGACGTTACAGCTATCAGAAACTATGTGGATTACTGGGCCCAATCAAGGTGATCGATAGGATTCAGAGCTTGTCAATATTTGCAATGGGAAAAGAACGGTAATTTCAAAGATCTGAGGAAGAGTTAAATAAAGCTGTGAAAGATGATAATCTGTATTGGATATATGATCGCCAGTTTTCTGGGGGGCCGGGAGTGTCGTGAATGGTCATGATTCACGATAGTATTTACATTGGTGTTTATAATTATGTCTCAAACAGCCGATTTATTTTATGTAGCAACACCGACAACGAATCATTTTTATAACAAGGTTGACGGGTAGGCGGGCTGTCAGAGTTTCTAACAGCTATATTGGGAACGAACAGTTAAGTGCGGTTTGTAGTGGTTGATTTGGAGGAAAACCAGGGTGAGCTCTTTCCATAATCACTTTCGATGCGTCCTATGATATTGTAACGATTTGGTATCATTTACACGTGTGTTCATGTGCTTTCACAGATCGGACGATGATTGTTTATGATGCGATGTATTTATGTGCGTCCACAGGTCTCATTCTCTTTGGGAGGCGTATTGGTATATCATGTAGATGAATAAGGTTTTCCTACAGAACGCGCATGTACGTGACCTGTAGGACACACAACACAGTTCTTATTTGTGGAGTTCTTTAGTGTTAGAGGATTAGTTACAAGTGTAACAACAGGGTAGTTCGGTAGTCTCGGCTTCAGGCCATATCATCATCAGTCAAGGGTGCACCCGGGTAACTGGAACAATAGTGTGTGAATTGGGACAGTATCAATGGTGGTAAGGGATGTCTATAAAGGGGAGGTTGGAGGACATTCTCGGGGACGAAAGTCCCCACACGTCATAGGGAGCTGGCACGCACGAGGCGGCAGCCCCTATGTCAGATATATAAAGGATTCCGCAAGTTGTAAGGGTATGTTTATAGTTGCATATATGCGAATACGGGTGTCTTAGCTTGAGTGCTATAGGTTCTCATTCGCGGCCAGAAGTGGCTTCGCGACAACATCATGATGCTGACTTTCACAGCCAGCGCTGGTCTTCCGCAGAGTACATTTGGTGAAGAAGCTGAATGCAACAGATTTACGAATGGACACAGTATAAGAAACGGACAACATAAGGCAAACAACTATACTTATATCTAAACATCAAAGAGAATAAATAGAGGAACAAAGGGTTTGTTAACACACATACCTGATAAAACACTAAATAATAAATATTATGTTGTGTAAAATATTTGTTACGTCTGTGAATATTTGTTTGTATAGATAGTGTTGACAGTATATAACTATAGTTCTCTAGGGGATTACAACACGCGGCCATATTTTACATTAACCGTCCCGTTAAATGTGGTCGATTCAACTGCTGTCTGTACCATTAAGGATCAAAGTGTCATACTGAACGCATCATTGCACCTGTCACATTTAATGTTAGAAACGCACCGACGTCGATAAGAAAACATGACGATTAGGCTGCTTACTTATTAACGTTAGAATTTAGAAAGTAATTCTAAGGCACTACACAATACCACTACTATACATTTCATCGACGAGGATGGAAACGGTCTTCATATAGGGTCTTTAAATGTAAAAGTCAGACTACAAGCGCCATCTAGCTTCAAGTAGCAATACCAAACACCCTCAGTGAAATGTTCAGCTTCGGGCGGCTTCATGGAGAGAGATTGGAGACAGGGTCATAGTCATAGCTAAACCGATACACTGTAGTTTGGACCGTGGTTATTATTTGATTGTTTTTTTATTAAAGATAAAAGTAATTTTTATTTGTAGTAGACGTGACTTCTAGCGCCATCTAGCTTTAGTAGGAGTACATAACAAAATTTTAGTAACATAAATGGTTTTCAAAAACACCGTGACGACATTGGCGCTTTACATTTAATGTTAAACAAAGCTATACTTTATAGCCAAGATGTAGAATTTGTAGAGCGTGGTTGGTAGTGGTAGAGTTAAGCCGTGAGGAGTAGGAAGCTTGGCGCTACTTTTGATCTGATATCTTTTTAACGCTGAAAGCTATATGAACTAGGGAGTCTTGGCAATCACTTTACATGTAAGGTTTTTTTTATGTTTTTGGTGCGATCTCATTCCTTTTTGTTAGGTAATTTCAAGTGTATGGGAAAACGGAGAAGGAATGTGTGGCGAGGAGGATGAGACTATGGAACACTTATTGTGTGAATGTCATGCCCTTGCCAGACAAAGAATGAACTACTTTGGTAACGGTTACCCGCAACCAAAGGAATTCAAGGTGCTCCCGGCGAACTGCATCATCCGCTTTGTGGAAATGATGGAGCAAGCCTGGGAGCAGGTATAAAGGAGAGGGCAAATGCACAAAAGATCCCACTGGGTCGAAGTGCATCCGAAAGGGCCCTCACCTAGATAAGATAAGATAAGATAAGATGGGAAAACCCATAGAAACTTCCATCCCCTAATTTAATTATCCCCTAAATTGCATGTGATATCCTTGTAGCCAAGCATGCCTTTTAGTTTGTCATATATGTATTAATGTTTAATATAAGTGGATAAATTTGTAAAGTGTACTAACATTACATTTAAGTTATTTATTGTAATTAACCAAATATGGATTTATTCCGAAATAAAATTATTGATTGATTGATTGATTTAATATAGGTGGGGGGTGATATACTAAAAATCCTGAAATACCTATGTATTTTACTATTTATAACAAGGAGTTCCTATATCAATTTTCAGACGCCTAGCATAAAAAAAAATGCGTAATTCTCATAGAAAATTCCATCCCCTAGGTCGGTCGGGGGGTTAAAAATCAAATAAGGATTTTTTTGTTGGTTGTGTACTAATACTAGTCATAATTCATGATAATATTGTAATATAGGTAAATATTCAGAAAAAAATCTGTTTGCTGTACCTACTGCGAAATGTCATCGACGCTGCAATATCGGCATATCGAACTTGGCCTGACAGTGACACACTGCCGAGTATCTAGATCTATCAGCGGATACATGCTACTGCGCTTCCATATAAGGCAACATGTCGTCATCTGTGTCACTTTTATCTTTATCAACGAACAACTTACAGCGAATCCGTAAGTGTCTAATCTATTTCCGATAAGCGAAGTCCTATATTTATTTATTGATTTCAATGCAATATAGGTCTTTTCCGAAAGACATAAAGTACTATTTGTTGGCATAAGATACTGCGACAAAGTAAATTCAACCCTGTTCCGTACACAATTTGATTCAAAATAAAGTGACAAGTGCTTCAAACCCTGAGAGGATAAGATAAAACCTTCGATTACAACCGCAGTCTGAAATGTGTTCATGTAATGTAAACAGGTGTAAGTTTATCTGAATTTAAAATGTCAAATTCATCCGAAAGTGACTCTAATGTTCATCACAGCGATGGTGAAGAGGTTGAAAGAACCAATAAAGTAAGGAGATATAAATACAAGCCTATCTTCAGACTTATAGATGACGTCAAACCGTACAAAGAAACAAAAGATGAAGAGTCTATTGACGTAAGGGTTGTCGGTACTGATGAAGATAACGTTGTGCAAGATGGTATGATGAAAGCACCTCCTGTCGTTACGTCACCAGAAGCCGAAAATGTGCCTCTGTTTAAAGAGAAAGAAGAAGGCAGAGAATTAGAGAATGAATTCATAAGGACCCCCGAAGAGGAGATCTACAATACTAGAGCACTATCTAAACATAGTACGACGTATGAACTGGATAAATTTGAAAAGAACGCAATGATCATATTCAATCAGGAGAATGTTGATGGATATATGAAGAGAGAAGGCACAAAGAAGGATGTAGATGCTTTAGAAACCACGTTCAAGAGGTTTGGGTTTGAGGTGACGGAGAAGAAAGATCTTACTAAAAAAGTTCTATTGGCTGAACTTAAGGCATGTAAGTTTTGACATCATAATCAACCAACGCCGAACAGCCTTTTATTCCATCGCTGGGGCCCATTTCACAAAGCTACTAGTTACAATTTTACAAGTCAAAATTAGTAGCACTGGGGCCATTTCTCAAAAGCGTGTAACTTGTCATACAAAAGTCTCTTTCTAATAAAAGGAGTTGAAAAGAGGCGTCCGCAAGTAATGCAAGTAACAAGCTTTTGAGAAATGGGCCCCTGGTCAAAGAGCCACTTGTTATTGGCCTAGACTAGAGCATCAGTGTTGTCGGTTTAGACTGGTGAAATTGTAACTTGTGTCGTTTTAACCGACTTCAAACAAAAGAAGGAGGTTCTCAATTTGGTTATTTTTTTTTTTTTTTTTTTTTTTATATTTTCTCGATTTCGCTTTAAAGATTTTTTTTTTAAGTTTGTTACCTCAGAACTCCGTCATGTATAAACCGACTCGTACATTTTTTTTTAATTGAGAGTAGTTATAGGCTTCCAGATTGGTCCCATTGTTGTCAAAACTCCAGTTGGAACTCCTCAAATATATTAGGCACGCGTGTAGTAATTTCGGTATTTTCTATTAGAACTCGTGTTTTTACACCTGGAAATCATAAATTGGTGGTGAAGTGGAAGTGATGGAACTTCTCAATGATGTTCTTCAAACTGTAAAAGTACGTCACAGATTCTGATATGAGGCCACTTCCACCATCACCAAATTTATGATTTCCGGGTTATACACAAGTTATAATAGAAAATACCGAAATTACTACACGCGTGCCTAATATATTTGAGGAGTTCCCTCAATTCCTCATGGTTCCCATCATCCAACTGGGGTTTTGAAAACAATGGGACCAATCTGGAAGCATATACTTTCAATTAAGAAAAGAATTGTACGAATCGGTTCATAAATACGGAAATGACGCAGTTCTGAGGTATCAAAAATTAAAAAAAAAAACATCCGAATTGAGAACCTCCTTCTTGTTTTTGAAGTCGGTTAAAAAACCAAGGTAACAAGCCTATTTATAGGTGTTAAGAACGCTTGAAACAGATGAATGAATTATTCGCGGGGAATCCCATTGACTTAATTCTTTAACCGGTTTTTTACAATAACAGTGGTATAAAGCTACCATGATAAGCTATCTTTGCTGACAAATTAGGTACAAAGGGATCAGCAGTCGATTTTCACAATTCATTATTTATAGTTCATTGGTAAAAATGCCTTGAGACACGATTTTTTCTGTATTACTAGTAAAGTGTCTTTGTGGCCAAGATTTTCCTCAAAAAAGGGGGCAGAGGCACTTTATTGATTTGACTCTTCCGATTGCTCGATATAGAAGTCGCATAGTAGTGGCCCCCATTTAACCAACTTGACAATGGGCTTGTGACCTTAATAGTACATTATGATACAAGTGTGCTAAGTTGGTCATTACACTCGAGTCGGTTTGTAATCTCTAACTCTTAATGGAGACGAGAAGTGTAATGACCAATGCTCACGTGTTTCATACGACGTTTTTCAATACATTTGCGAGTAAAAAAAAAAAAAAATGAAAATGTTAAAAGATATGTACTGAAAAGGCACTAGTGCGATAATGTTATGTAAAAGTCACGGCATGGGTAATATTCTGCATTATTTTGCTAATATTTAAAAAGATATGTAATGAAAAGGCACTAGTGCGATAATGTAATGTAAAAGGCACGGCATGGGTAATGTAAATACGCTGTAATAAGACCTACTTTACGAGCAGGTGTGTTGAAATTTTGTTTACGATGCCATTCGAACCAGTTTTTGTAGATGAACAAATGTTTGTATGGAAGCAACTACATTTAAAGGACATTAATACCCAAAACATCGAGTTAAAGACGGACCTCGCTGACAGCAGCCGAAACGCTTCATACTGATTGGCTTTAACGTATGACGTCACACCGTGCAATTTGTACTAACCGTTGCATGGAAAATGAAGCAAATTGCTGTTTCGGTCGCGAAATACTGCGTTTAGGTCCATAGTTATCATAAAAAATTGTTTCTAGAAAAGCGTAGAAATTCTATTGGTACATTGAAATTTACTCTTGGACAATAAATAAAAAAACTTTTTTTTCTAAACGTACAATGTTCATATCTTTTTATGCTTTGAATGATATTTTGTAATTTATACTTTATTACATTCATTTGATGGTTTACTATCCATTTAGCAACACGACGTTATCAATTTTAACACCACGCAACAAGCCTCTATTGTACAACCTGACAACGACTATTCTCCGTACATTGCTGGTTCCACAACTACTCGTAACCTAGCGACCATCTTAACTTCTAGAACAAGCAATGTATGGCGAATTGTCATTGTCAGGTGACAATCGTCAAGTTGGTGAAAGCGTTCATAGCCCGGCGGCGCCTGCGTATCGGAAACGATAACGCAGGTCAAGCAAAGACGGCAGGCGTCAGTCTTTGGATAGGTGACCGCCTGTTTGAGTGGTTACTATAAATGAGCGCTTCCGTGCTTTGGAAGGCACGCTAAGCAGTTGATCCCGGTTGCTGTCTATGACAGTAGTCGTTAAGCCGAGTAAGAGGCCTTCGGGCGGCTTAAGAACCTCTAACAGTCGAGTTGCCCACTCACTTGTCACTCGCGTCCGCAGGAGCTACCTACCACAACCCTGCACGTGTCCCCTGGGTGGTACTAAAGAGTGACAAACCCAAAAGGCCAAGAATAATATATGCCATACGATTAAATAAAATGATTATGACGTTCAGTCTTCCAAGACATTGTATTATGTTATGTAGTAGTCAGAACTGTATTTAGAGGGAGCAGGCATGGCATATAAGACGAAAATTTTCAGCAAGAAGGATCCTGAGCGGCTACCGCGAAACGCAAATATAATTTGTTCGTGTTCTCCCTATCTGTCTCTGAAATATGTAAGTGTGATAGAGATAAGACGGTCCCTCTGGTTCTGGAGCACTCCGATAGGGCGCTTACACAAACTAGTATCCTGCTACGGAGGGGCAACTGCCTCTCCCCGTACCCCTATCTGACATGTCATCATCATATCAGCCGACAGACGTCCACTGCTGGACATAGGCCTCCTCCAAAGAGTTCCAAAGTGACCGGTCCTGCGCCACCCGCATCCAGCGGACTCCCGCGACCTTTACCAGGCACCCGCATCTGACATGTACGGGAGCATAAAGGGATATATGACTTTAGATGTACTTAATCATGAAACCCTTTGTCCAGTTAGCGAAACCGACTTCACCGACTACGGCTGCGTGGCGGTCGCCATCTTGACGCACGGATCGAAGAACGGGCTGCTGCGCGCGCGCGACGAGCTCTATTGTGAGAAGGAGCTCCTCAAAGAGTTCATGTACAGGCCGATGCTCGTCTCCAAGCCC
This sequence comes from Epinotia brunnichana, assembly GCA_963854355.1. Taxonomy (NCBI): domain Eukaryota; kingdom Metazoa; phylum Arthropoda; class Insecta; order Lepidoptera; family Tortricidae; genus Epinotia; species Epinotia brunnichana. Next base: position 5,933,622 of record OY977956.1, read on the forward strand.
ATCTTGTTCATTATCCAGGTAATACCAGGTTCTTCTTGCGTGTCGGTCGTGGTTTTAGTCATCGTCACTAGTTGGGAATTACCTACTTTCCGCACTTTTATTCATAAACTAGCTGTTGCCCGCGACTTTGTCCGCGTAGAACTTATACTTAGAAAATATAATGCAAACAAACTTCTACTTACCATCTTAAGGGATGATTTCCGAGGCAAAAACTATTCTATATCCTTCGAAGGGTCTCAAATTATCTCTATACCAAATTTCATCTAGGTACATGGATTTTATCCAAACTTTCACCCCCTATTTCATACCCTGAGGGAATGATTTTCGGGATAAAAACTATCTAATATCATTCTTCGGGACTCAAACGACCTTTATACCAAATTTCATCTAAACGGGATTCATCCAAATTTTCACCCCCATTTTCACCCCCTTAGGGAGTGATTTCCGGAATTAAAACTATCCTATGTCCTTTCCCAGGACTCAAGCTATCTCTATACCAAATTGTATTAAAATGGGTTCCATCCGAATTTTCACCCCTAATTTCACCCCCTTAGGGGATGATTTCTGGGGTGAAAACTATCCCATGTCCTTTCCCAGGACTTAACCTATATCTACACCAAATTTCATCAAAATAGATTACATCCAAATTTTCACCCCCCCCCTTTCACCCCCTTAGGGGATGATTTCCGGGATAAAATCTATTATATGTCCTTTCCCGGAGCTCAAACTATCTGTATACCAAATTTCATCTAAATCGGTTCAGCGGTTTAGGCGTGAAGAGGTATTAGACAGACAGACACACTTTCGCATTTATAATATTAATATGGAAGTATGGATTATTAGTATGTATAGTATGGGTTATTTCCGCTTGTCTTCCAAATAGAGGTGTAGCTGTAGACTCACTTCAAAAGAAAGAAGAAACGAAAAACTCATTCAAATATCTCAAAAAATTACGAAGCTACAACCGTTTTAATGTCGCTTGTTAGAGTGAGAAAACGATCAGGGACCGTGACGTCACGATCCTCGAGCGTCATAGTAAAAAACAATCGTTTCATTATAAAGGTGCGTTTTGCGGAAAAGAGACGCAACAAACCCCCTCTTCAAACTTTATACACTTATAACTTAGTGATTACCTATACGAGTATAGCCTCTTGCGTTGTTTTTTTTTCGAGATAATACAACATTATGATTATTTTGTTTAGTGTCTACATCCCTATTTTCGATAAGATAAGATAAAATAAGATTTCTTTATTGTCAGAACTGTGTACATTTAGTTGTTTTGGGTAAAATAAAGTCCAACAGCTTGCCCATTTCGGACGTACAATATTAAACTTAAAGCTAGTCAAATATACTAAAACAATAACAACAATAGTATTTCCAAATAATTTTAACCATATTCACACATAAAATATTAATTTAGATCTATCCGACATCCGTATTTTCTTTTAAACCACGAACTTCGGAATTCGAAAATATTCGGGTATCTCTATCTCTATCGCACTAACAAATGACAGGAATGCAGATATACGAACTTCGAGTTTCGGTTTTCGTGGTTTGGCTGAATACGCAAAGAACCAAGTTTATATTGTTTGAATTTGTTGTTACATTTGTAGAAATTACGCCTTAATTCGACATTTGCGCATATAAGTTCGCATATCAAAATCGATTAATTTTATATTTGCTTTTGGTACCTATGTGTCTCGTATATGTATATCGTAGACGGGATTCAAATTATTAATAGGTGAAAGAATGGCAAAGAAATTCCGCCATTTTGTCCGTAGTATTTCTTATTAGTCTGTGATTTTGACGTTTCTTTTAGCTGACAGATGTGGCGGCGATATACTTTAAGAATAATAAATGAAAAATTAAATGAAGTCGTATATTACGGAAAATAAATTAATTGTCGCAGTCGGATAAAAACTATCCTAAGTTGCAGCTGGAATAATAATGTACCTATATAAAATGTTTCATATTTTTCCGTCCATGGGATGCTGAGAACATTCGTACCACAGAAAGCTTAGTTTCAAACTGGCTGATTCTTTTTTTAATTTAGAGATTTATTATAAGTGGAGATAACTATAACCAACCACAAAAAAACGTTTCTATAGTTTTCTAGTGCATGGTTGAGTCGCCATCACGTACTATAGTGTATAGGTATTCAAAAATATCGACACATGCATAATGACTTGCAAATAGAGGTGTGTTACTATTTGCAGGAACTACAAAAGTAACTTTGTAATCGCATGTATAGGATTACAAACTTACTTATGCAGTTTGTATATATCAGAAACGTGACTGAAATTGCAATATATTTAGGTTTTTTTATGAATTGTTACGCTAAAATTAATTATGTTTATAAATTTGAGCCTGTGTGTCTGCTAAAAGTACCTTAGAATTATGTATCAGTTACTGAGTAAGTGTGTCAGTGACAAAACTGAGGCACTTTGACGGGTAATAGTTAACTAAAAGTTCAAAATGAATGTTATTGAGAATAAGAAGCCATATTATGCCCTATATGTTACTAAAAATTCAGCCGTGCCTCTTTGTTTTGATTGACTTGGCGAGGGCACTGGCGTGCCAATACTACATAGTTTTAGGTATGCAAAAATTATTAAATGCAGTAAAGTTGTGTGATTCTCATGTTGCAAAATTTTATTAAGCAAGCAAATAAAAACTAATAAGAATGCCTGACTTGGCTCTACAAAATATCTCACAAATATTTACGGTGGAAGAGTTTTGGGACTTGACTTATTTTTTAAGTGAAAGGATATTTATGGTTTTGAGTTTTCTAGCTGTTTAACATTTTCTATAGTTTTTAACCCCCGACTCAAAAGAGGGGTCTTATAAGTTTGACGTGTCTGTGTATCTGTGTGCCTGTCTGTGGCATCGTAGCTCCTAAACGGATGGACCGATTTTAATGCGGTTTTTGTTCGAAAGCTGACATGATCGAAATGGTTCAGCATTTGAAATGAGAATGTCTATCTATTTATCGCCTTTATTATTCAACTTTTATAAGTTTTTAATTATGTTAGGCAGAGGACATAAGTTCTATTGTTCTGTGGCAATGTGTCGCTGAATCCGGTCACCGGGTGTCAGTAGAGTGCAGTAGGGTGTCTTTATGATTATGAAACATCGTACATACCTTATCATAATACGTTTCTGTCAAAAAAATCATTTTTCAAAGCTTTTACTGCCGACTGTACTTTTCTGCACACCATAATCAAGCACTCATTGAGACGATTCTAACGAGCCCACACTAGATGGGGTTGTGTCGTTTTATTGCGGAGTTCCTATGGTCACTTTCCAGCTCCAGCATCAGATCAGCCCCATGTCATCATAATATTACATTGTCATGCGATATACATATGCAAGCAAAATCCTATCCTAGTAGGCATATCCCAATTAGGCACGATTTGACTCTGTAATCGACCCATCCAGCTGGAGGGCGTCCAACAATACGTATAAGCTTGCAGAGTCGCAGTGTACATTCCAGAACCGCCCCACCAGTTAACAATTCTTCGACAGATATGACTATCCCACTGCCAAAACAGTTCAAATTATTATTTATTTTATTTTATTTTTACATAAGATTGCTAATCCGGTCCGGTGCTTTAAATCAGTGACTTTGGTTCTCTATCAGATTATTTCGTTACAAAGTTCCTTCAGAAAAACTCCGAGCAAAGCACGTTTCGCAGGTCACTGACCAACATATATAGGTAACTAATATGAGCTGTAGCACTCGCGAGCTAGTCCTTTTTGAAACATTTCTTTTTTGTATTTCGGAAAAGTTACTCCACCTAAAGAACTAGGTATATAATTAACAAACGCTCATTAATTTATCAAACTCGATGGGGTTGTGTCGTTTTATTGCGGAGTTCCTATGGCCACCTTCCAGCTCCAGGATCAGATCAGCCCCATGTCATCATAATATTGCATTGTCATACGATATACCTACATATGCTTGCAAAATTTCAGCTCAATTGGATAACGGGAAAAAACTGAAAAATGGATTGCGAATTTTGACGTACAACTTACATACTTACACATTTACATACATACGAACAGTGCAAGCTTGTAAAAATAAAGTCCGCGTTCGTCGCACTTGCATACTTGTCAGCTTGTTATTTGTTATGGGCATCCATAGATAACAGATAAAACGCTTGATATTTTGATGGACAATAGCCACGTCTATAAATAGGTATTACTAGCTGTTGCCCGCGACTTCGTCCGCGTAGAACTTTTTATCGTCTTAGAAAATGATTTCTCTCAATACAAAATTTGAACCCTCTTTTAGGGGATAATTAAAAAAAAGTTGATGTTCATTTTCTAGTTTGTGAACAAACAGTCTAAAACCAAAGTTAAAAATCTCATACTTTAAAAATGCCTTGAAATACTCAAACTTTGAACCAATTTTAACACTCTTAGGGGATGAATTTGGAAAAACTCTGAAATCAGTTTTGTAGTCTTTTAACGTACAGAAGAAGACCGAAGTTAAAAATCTCTTACTCACACTTTAAAATTTTATTGCTCGCCATTTAAAATTTGAACCCCCTTTTAAACCCCCTTAGAGGTTGAATTTTTCTAATCGCTGAAAGAACTTTTTTCGTAAACTTTTAAGTCTCTAGCTCAAAAAAAGTGTTGCCCATACAAAGCTTTCTTAACCCCCTTAGGGGTGGAATTTTCTAAAACTCTAAAAGTACTTTATTATTAATTTTAATAAGTAACATTTTGAATAGTTTTAAGTCTAGTAAAAAAAAAAGTTTTTCTCACACAACACTGGCTACCCTTCTTAAGGATCTTAAGGATCCCCTTAGGGATGGAGTTTTCTAAAACGCTGAAAGTTCTTTTTTAGTATTCTAATAAAATAAGTAATCTTTTTGCAAAGTTTTAAGTCTAACTCAAAAAAAAGTGTTGCCCATGCAAAGCTTGCTCTCCTTTTTAACCCTATTAGGGGTGGAATTTTCTAAAACGATTTGTGTTCTTTTTTTGTATTTTAATAAGTAATCTTTCTACAAAGTTTCAAGTCTCTAACTCAAAAACATAAACTTTCCCTGATAAAAACTTTGCACCCCTTTTTATCCCCCTTAGGGATAGATTTTTTCAAAACGCTGAAAGTCTTTTTTTTTGTATTTTTATAAGTAATCTTTCTACAAAGTTTTAAGTGTCTAGCTCAGAAAAAGTGTTTCCCATACAAACCTTGCACCCTTTTTTAACCCCCTTAGGGAATGATTTTTGTAAAACGCCGAATGTTGTATTTTTCATGTTCTAATAAGTAATTTTTCGTCAAAATTTTAAGTCTCTATTAAAAAAAAATATGTTTTTCCCATACAATTTGTTACTCTAGCAACACTGTACTAGGAAAGTTAGTGATGGGACAGCACAAAAACAAATGTCGATAACCATTATAAGTATGTTATTCTTATAATTTATTTTTCAGATTCCCAAAAGATGTAATGATTCAGGATGTCTGTATCCGAGCTTGTGGAAATCATGTGTCGTGGACTCCTAAACGAGACTAGCACTATTTGCTCCCAGCATTTTAAATGTTATTTTATAAAAGTTGCTTTTTATTATTTGTTTCTTGTTTTATGTTATCTCCAAAAGATACAGTACAGTGTTAACCTGTCCTGCCTGAACCAAAATTCAGGCCAGTTATTCATGTGGAAAAAAAATCCTGTTATCCGTTTACCGTCTGTCCAAAGATCGTATATTACGTGCATAAAAAAAATCCCTTTTAATAAGTACCGATCATGGCATTTCAATATGATATCCTATGGCCGCCTTCCATCTCCATCATCAGATCAGCTCGATAGTACTCGATGGTATAATATCTTATATCTCGAAAACTGTACAAGATATCGAAAAACTTGATATTATAAAAATTGTGGCAAATTTAATCACCTTTCATTTTGTTTAGAATAGTTATGTCGCTAGGACGCATAGTTTCCGAGATATAGGTGAAAAACAGAATAATGGGACTTTGAAACCCCCCCCTCCCCTCCGGCTCAAGGGTTACGGGCAAGGACTTTTGATATGTTTACCTCCTAACTAGTCCAAACAAAGTTACGAAGTCAAAAATTGTGTTCCATGCATTTCCCTCTATACCTTTTTTTGAGCATTCGTTTCCGGACCTACATGAAATATCGATAAGTTTATTATTTATTATCGACGTGTTCCTCGCACTATCGATGTTTACTTCGAGCTGACGTCATCTCTTTCACGGACAGGTTGTCTGTGTATGTGTTTGTACTTGTGTGAGTATAGTTTATGCTGGTGTTTGATAATTTTGTCGTGTGCGTGTGTAGTGACACTATCGGAAAAATGCATTGGTGTTACATGATTTGTGTGCGTTGCCTCGTCCCCCGCGCCGAAAACGGCAGACTTTTTTAGATAGAAAAGTGTGCGCGTGTCGTCTCCGGTTGGTTTAATGATCTAAGATGTCACCAATATGTATATACCAAAAGTTGCAAAAATATGTATACAACAACCTTACTTCCGTAGTAATAAGGTCTGTATACATATTTCTGTAACTTAGTGGTGTATACATATTGGTGACCTTGACTGTACCTTTTCGTTTTCACTCGGATGACAACTTCATATGACAGTTCAACATGACGTTTAATGCGTCATTATTATCATCATCATCACATCAGCCTAAAGACTTCCACTGCTGGATATAGGCCTCCCCCAAAGGATGCCATTCAAAGTGACCGGTCCTGCGCCTGCCTTTACCAGGTCATCAGTCCACTTGTGGGGGGGTCTACCCATGCTGCATCTTCCGATACGTGGTCACCACTTGAGAACCTAACCTCCCCGACGGCCATCGGTTTTACGTGCAATGTGCCTCCCACTGCAACTTAAGTTTAGCGATTCGGAGGGCTATTGGTTACCTTGGTTCTGCTGCGCGGGTAGCCTCATTTCTGATGCTATCACACAGATAAACTACCAGCAGCCTTATGAGGCCTATAGTAAGGGACCACGTTTCAGTGCCATATGTCATCACTGGCAACTGACACTGGTCAAAGAAGAGCCTCTTGAGACACTGCGGAATATTGGACGAAAAAGATGTGCCGGAGCTTCCCGAACACTGCCCAGCCAAGTCGGATTCGACGATTGACCTCTTTCTCGATGTTGGATCTACCTAACTGGCCAGTCTGTCTTAGGTATACATAATCGTCTACAACTTCGAGCGTATCGACATGCTCATATTGCATAATTGCTATGTCGGCAACGCTTCAGATTCTTTCCTAGTAGGTACCTATTTTCCTTCTACTCCTTCATATCCTCGTGGCTGAAAGACGTGACGGCTATGGGAACTATTCACCATAGCTCTCCGAGCCGGTTTTGGGCTTGGTGCATGCTGGCATGTAGTGTGCGTCGCTAGCTGATCCAGGGGGAGGGCTAAAGGGCTACCCCCTCCCACAACTATCTGAATCCTTACCAAAATCCTGATGTCTCTCGCCTAGTGCTTTATAGAACTTAAAAATGCATGGTCAAAGTACGACAGCTTGACAACTTGGATAACGGTTAATACGTTTCACCTGGATAATCTAGATAAATGCTCCAGTCATCTCGATTCTTAAAAGGCGATATCTGGGGACGTCTCCCTAATTAATATTTTAATATGATATCCTTCTTCCTTTTATTATGAGAATATGACAAGACGTTGACGATCGGTTTGCCCTAGTCACCAGTGGGTAGTGAAATAGTTCAAACCCAGGATCGTCAGCTTCTTAGGCAGACGAAGCTGACGATCCTGGGTTTGAATTCCTGGAATGGGAAATATGTGTTGAGCAATTGAGCATGAATGTTTATTTCAGAGTCTTGGGTGTTTTCCATCTAGACATTTGCATTCATCAAATATTGTCATCGTGTAGTACCCGTAACACAAGCCTTACATTATTGAGCTTACTGCTGGGTGTGGGGCGAGTTCGATTTGTGTAACATTGTCCCCTTATATCTCATCCTCCTAGGGTTATTCAAGGTTGTGCCCTAAATTAGCCCGGGGCCCGCTTTGACGTCTAATCCCAATATTTGGCATAGGCACTACTTTTACGAAAGCAACTGCCATCTGACCTTCCAACCCAGAGGGAAAACTAGACCTTATTGGGATTAGACCGGTTTCTTCCCGATGTTTTCCTTCACCGAAAAGCTAACGGTAAATATTCCATACATAAGTTCCGAAAAACTCATTGGTACGAGCCGGGATTCGAACCCACGACCGCCGCTTGACAGCCGCATGTCTGAACCATTAGACTACCGTAGTTTTTGTCCCCTAATATCCATTTATTAATAAAGTATGTATTTTTCTAGGAACGAACTCCACGGCTCCTGGTTCATACAATCACTGTGCAAAAAGATAAATCAAATGGCTGACTCCCACGATGTTGAGTCCATTCTCACCGAAATCAAGCGAGAGGTCGCCATAGATAGACACTACAAAGAATACAACAAGAGAACTATGGAGATGGTCACCAACAAACAAATGCCGGTCACCACATCGACTTTGATAAGGAAGTTGTTTCTAAAGAAGTTTGGCGATGATGAAGTGTGTTATAGGAAGATAGGGAATGAAAGACAAGAGTCGAGGAATGACGTTTTGGACTGCGGAGCACCGCTCACGCCGCTTAGGCGGTGCTCGTGTTTCCTGTCGCATTTCGATTATATAAGGGACTGTTTAAGGTAATTTTATAAGCTACCCGCGTGACTTTGTCCGCGTATTACACACGCATTTATGGTGGAGGTACAATCTACCTGCTTTTACGGCGTTCCATCCTTAGGGCGACAATCGTATTGAATGTCTCCCGTTATCTGTAGAGGGGCGGGGTTATTCGCGGACAGCCTAGAACGCAAAATGACCATAGTGTAATATTTTGCCTATGAGTGGTCATTTTGCGTCCTAGACCGTCCGCGACTATACCGAGGGGGGGTGTTTATCTCGTTGCAAGGTACAAGGCATCATTTTCTAAAGGCCTAAGCCTAATATATGCCTCACATCTCGTGCCAAAAAAAAACGTTTGCTTATACACGATACATGCTAGTCGGCTAGCGAATGTGCTAAGCGCGCAATGCGGCTGGTTGCGAACATTCTAGAATGTTTGTTTTACTGTAATGCTCGCTAAGCGTCTCGCTAGGCTCTAGGCGTTCAAGCTGCCTGTCAGTGTGGACGTAGACTCAGTGGAACACCGCGAACGCAAGCGTTTGTACTTCCACAGTTGTGCTGCACCAAATATTGGCAAGATTATGACATTCCGCTATGCCTCTCTAACCCCTTTGTATTTTCAGCCACTTCGTAGAAGACCGCCCTGATGACACGACAGCACGAGGGTTCCTGAAAGTAGCCAAAACTTTCAAGAGCGACAGAGACTTCGACACCACCAAACAAGAGATGTTACGGGCGATATGCGACCACCTGATAACAAACGCGCAGGAGTGTTCTTTTTACAAATATTTGCACTTCTACAAGAATTAAATGAGTTAACGAAATGTGAACTGTTATTACCTGTAACCCGCAAGAGTTAACTTGAGACTCGAGCGCGTACTAACTTGTGAATGCAAACCGGTTAACCGGTTTTGTCTAACTCAAGTCCGGTAGTGAAATTTGCCCGGTAATTGCATTCCCTAGTACTAACGTCACACGAACGAGGTCCCAAGTTTACTATTGCAGGTTATATTATCTATCTTCTATTACATATATAAAATTGGACCATTAACTTATATACTGACAGACAACGTACAGGCTAAACATCTAAAGATACAAGCATGAAAGGAACACATATTCTTCAAGTGACGTAGAGGCGCATTAATAATCCGTTAGTCCACTCCCAGTACGCCTACGCCTCATGACAACACGATAAAATGCGTGGCATCAGCCCCCCTAGCACAACGTTTTATGTCGCGTTTTACGTGACGTTTCAGTACATTTTCGCCGACATAAAACCTAGTGTGCTCAGGGCCTCAGGCCGAGGGAGTGCTGAGCAAGAATCAAAAAATTATCGCACCAAGGTGGCCGCCACCTTTGACACCGTCTGCCAAGTACTTCCGGCCATTTCAGGACTGTTAGACTAAGGTTTACTCTCTCTACGATTAAAGGGCTAAATGATGCCACTGTCTCGTACTGTTGTCACATGACGTTAATATGACCTACCCTTACAATTTTGACCTGAAGTGAAGGATTTTTAGAACTTTCGGCCAATTTTAGGTGCGATAATTTTCTGATTCTTGCTTCAGTACAACTTTCTCGACCTACTGCATTTTATCGTGTTGTCATGAGTTATGAAACGTAGGCGTACTAGGAGTGGGCTTACGGTCTTTAAGGAAGACAAGCTTTCTACATATTATTAAACTAGCTGTTGCCCGCGACTTCGTCCGCGTAGAACTTTTTATCGTCTTAGAAAATGATTTCTCTCAATACAAAATTTGATCCCTCTTTTAGGGGATAATTAAAAAAAAAGTTGATGTTCATTTTCTAGTTTGTGAACAAACAGTCTAAAACCAAAGTTAAAAATCTCATACTTTAAAAATGCCTTGAAATACTCAAACTTTGAACCAATTTTAACACTCTTAGGGGATGAATTTGGAAAAACTCTGAAATCAGTTTTGTAGTCTTTTAACGTACAGAATAAGACCGAAGTAGAATTTAGAGGTTGAATTTTTCTAATCGCTGAAAGAACATTTTTCGTAAACTTTTAAGTCTCTAGCTCAAAAAAAGTGTTGCCCATACAAAGCTTTCGTAACCAGGGGTGGAATTTTCTAAAACTCTGAAAGTACTTTATTATTAATATTAATAAGTAACATTTTGAATAGTTTTAAGTCTAGTAAAAAAAAAAGTTTTTCCCACACAACACTGGCTACCCTTCTTAAGGATCTTAAGGATCCCCTTAGGGATGGAGTTTTCTAAAACGCTGAAAGTTCTTTTTTAGTATTCTAATAAGTAATCTTTTTGCAAAGTTTTAAGTCTAACTAAAGTGTTGCCCATGCAAAGCTTGCTCTCCTTTTTAACCCTATTAGGGGTGGAATTTTCTAAAACGATTTGTGTTCTTTTTTTGTATTTTAATAAGTAATCTTTCTACAAAGTTTCAAGTCTCTAACTCAAAAACAATAACTTTCCCTGATAAAAACTTTGCACCCCTTTTTATCCCCCTTAGGGATAGATTTTTTCAAAACGCTGAAAGTCTTTTTTTTTGTATTTTTATAAGTAATCTTTCTACAAAGTTTTAAGTGTCTAGCTCAGAAAAAGTGTTCCCCATACAAACCTTGCACCCTTTTTTAACCCCCTTAGGGAATGATTTTTGTAAAACGCCGAATGTAGTATTTTTCATGTTCTAATAAGTAATTTTTCGTCAAAATTTTAAGTCTCTATTAAAAAAAAATATGTTTTTCCCATACAAACTTTGCACCCTATTTTACCCCCTTAGGGGTGAAATTTTCCAAAACGCTGAAAGTACTTTCTTTGTATATAAATAATCTTTCTACAAAGTTTTAGGACTCTAGCTAAAAAAAATAGTTTCCCACATACAAACTTTGCACCCCTATTTTAGCCCCCTATTTTTAGGGGTAGAATTTTCTAAAACGCTGAAAGTACTTAATTTGTATTCTGATGACTAATCTTTCTACAAAGTTTTAAGTCTCTATTTAAAAAAAATATTGTTTCCCCCATACAAAATTTGCACCCCTATTTTACCCCCTTAGGGGTAGATTTTTTTAAAACACTGAATCTAGGTACTTTATTTGTATTCTAATGAATAATTTCTCTACAAAGTTTTAAGTCTCTATTTAAAAAAAAGTAGTTTTTCCCATACAAACTTTGCACTCTATTTTACCCCTTTAGTGGTAGAATTTTCTAAAACCCTGAAAGTTCTTTATTTGTATTCTAATGACTGATCTTTCTACAAAGTTTTAAGTCTCTATTTAAAAAAAAAATGTTTCCCCCATACAAACCTTGCACCCCTATTTTACCCCCGTAGGGGTGGAATTTTCCAAAACGCTAAAAGTGTTTCATTTGTATTCTAATAACTAATTTTTCTACAAAGTTTAAGTCTATAGCTCAAAAAAAAAAGGTTCTCCCATACAAACTTTGCACCCCCATTTTACCCCCTTAGGGGTAGAATTTTCAAAAATCCCTTTTTATCCCTAGCCCACGTTATAAAAGCAACATACTGTGCAAAAATCAACTCTCTAAGATTAGTAGTTTCGGCTGTGCGTTGATGAGTGAGTGAGTGAGTGATTGAGTGAATAAGTCAGTCAGGACATAGGCATTTATTATGTATAAATAGATAGAAGATAATGAAACTCCCATTCAAATATCTCAAAAAATTATGAAGCTACATCCGTTTTAATGTCGCTTGTTAGAGTGAGAAAACGATGAGGGACTGTGACGTCAATATACTCGAGCGTCATAGTAAAAAACAATCGTTTCATATGAAGGTGCGTTTTGCGGAAAAGGGACAGAACATACCCCCTCTTAAAACTTTGGACTCTTATAACTTAATCATTACCTATTTAACCTCTTGCTTTGTTTTTTTCTCCATTTGACTATATTTATTTTAAATTCTTTTTCGAGAAAATACATTATGATTATTTACCATATTTTCGATTCCTGAGCTATAACCACGAACTTCGGAATTCGAAAATATTCGGGTATCTCTATCTCTATCGCACTAACCTTACTCGAGTGACAGGGATGCAAATATATGAACATTGAGTATCGGTTTCCGTGGTAGCGCCGCAGGTACTTTGGCTGAATGCGCCGAGCGCGTGCCATTGTCATTCAAAAAAAACAAATTCGTGTTAATTATATTGTTCAAATTTGTTGATTTCATTTATTGAAATTACGACATAAAACGACATTTGCGCATATAAGTTCTCATATCAGAATCGAATATTTTTTTATGGTTTATATTTTAGCATTTGTCTCGTAAAGGTCTATCGTAGACGGGATTTAAATTATTAATAAGTGAAAGGCAAAGCAATTCCGCCATTTTGACGAAAATTTGACGGTTCTTATAGCTGACAGTTGGAGCAGCGTTTGATTTCAATAAAAATAAATGAAAAATTAAATGAAGTCGTATATTTCGGAAAATTAATTAACTGTCGCAGTCGGATAAAAACTATCCTAAGTTGCAGCTAGAATAATAATGTACCTATATAAAATGTTTCATATTTTTCCGTTCATGGGATGCTGAGAACATTCGAACCGCGCAAAGCTTAGTTTCAAACTGGCTGATTCTTTTTTTAATTTAGAGATTTATTATAAGTGGAGATTGCGATATATGTACTAACTATTTAACTGTGTTTGTTCGGGTGGAATCTTGCAACTCAATTTTGAAGCTGATATTTTCAACCGATTGATCTGAAATTTTGGGGAAAGGTATAGTTATGACAATTCAATATTATAGTACAGTCGCCATCACATACGTAGGTACACTAAAGGTGTTCAAAAATATCGGCACATGCCTTGAAAATAGAGGTATGTTCCGATATTTGTGACGTGCTTGTTTGCTCCGATGTATGTGATAGCGACTGTACCATTGAGCTGATCTGATGATGGAGACAGAAGGGAAGTCTGTCCATGGGAATTCAGTACTTAAGAGCCCGTTCACGTGCTCACTAGCGCCACTGGTAAATAATTGAGATTATTTAAATTTAACGATGATTTAATTACTTTGTGAATGCATTATAAAATTATAATAGTTTTTTACGTTGCTGGATTCGTCAATTTAAGCGTCCAAAGTTAAAACGGCCGTTAAACTTTTGAGTTCATAGATCGACGAATCCAGCAACATAAAAACTAGTTTGATGTATTCATAAGGTACTTAATAACTAAAACTCTTAGATTTACTTATTTGATAAAAGTATTAAGTGGTGCAAATGCATGACGTGTGGCATTACCGAGATATACTTACTTAAATATGTAGTTATTTGTAGAAACGCTTTAAGTATCCTGGTTTAGTTTATTAGTTAGGTATAGATACTAGCTGTAGAACATGTTATCGTCTTAGAAAAATGAGTGCTCTCAATACAAACTTTGAACCCTCTTTTGGGGGATAATTTTTAATATGGGTAGAATATATACAGCTTTTGTGCTGACTTCTCAAAAACTTTTTCGTACTCTTTCCACCATCAAAATGTACTTTTTCTCGTTGGGATTCCTCACTAGCGAATTTGTCTCCAAAATGCTTCGAACAAGTGCAGCGTAAAGGTTACGGAGAGCTGCCGGTGTGAGAGACTGGTAAATACGCAGTATGAAACCCAGCTTAGAAGGTTGTTTTTCGTCAGTTAGATACTGTGGTCACGGAAGGTCAAATGGGAATCTAATTGAATACCAAGGCAGGGATTGTAACCGGTTATTTTTGTATGGGAACTGTAACCGGTTTTTTTTGTTCTTTGGCAATCTAATAATACGCACTCGTTACCTCAAAACACAACTGAGTCCTACATTCGTCGGGTGACAAGCAAAAGTCACTACCAAAACTGTCACTGCTCTTCAAAAACTCGTATCTCGATACGTAGTCCATATCGAGATACGACCTTTGATTTAAGTAGGTATTTGTTACTTAGTGAGTTTTGCTTGTCACCCGACGATATGAAGTATAAAATAGTTCAAGATATGTGGTTATTTCGAGGTTTTTGAAAAAAACCGGTTACAATCCCTGTACCAAGGTATCGCACCGGAGAGACACGTTACGGTGCATGCTCTCGTCACCGAGATAGTATTGGTAGTTCAGTGAAATAGAAATAGAAATAGAATAGAAATAGAAAAGTTTATTTCTCCGAATATGGTACAATTGTTGGTATGTCTTACACATTTCAGTTTCACATATCCTGCCGATATCGGCGTAGAAATATTATTGAATTTAAGTAGTTAAATCATAAACATTCAAATTATCAAGACATAAATATTAATTAAATACAACATACAATACGACAAATTAATAATAAAAGTAATAATTAGAAAATTAATAATTTAAAAATTCATTTACGGAATAAAAGCAAATGTCAAGCAGCCAGTTAAATAATTTCCTGTCAAATTGATTATTTGGTAAACATTTCATGTCATTTGGAACATTATTGTACAATTTTATTGCCATAATATAAGCATTCTTACTAAAAATTTTCACATTCTGTCTAGGCTCATAAAGCTTGTGCGGATATCTACCATTGGTTTTATTTAGGACAACGTTATACAAAGGGAACTTGTGCGGATGTCTTTTTACAAATTTAGTTATCTCATATATATATATAATGAAGCGGGAGAACGAGTGAAGCTCATGGTCTTACAAACTATAAGGGTTCCTTGTTTACTACGGAACCCTAAAAACAACTTTAATTCAATACTTTGTTATGCCATATAAATACTAGTACTAGTACGTGCGTTTCCAGTCATAGCCCGCAACCTAGGACTAGGAGCAATTTTTTGTCAGTCACTTTCTCCCGTGCGATAACTTGTGAGAAGGTTCAGAATGTTGTAACATGAAGCCCCGTGGACGTCAGCTGCGGCTGTCAGTGGGTTGACCAGCAGCAGCATCCCAAACAAGTAAAAAAAAGGTAATTTCCTTCCGATTCATTTTATCATCAAATGATAGTTAATCCAATACCTGTATTATGACGAAAAAAAATCGTCAGCTGACTGAGTGGTGGAAAGTCCGTCAGCTGGTCACACCAAAATGTAAAAAAAAAACTGTAATTTCCTCTCAAATGAAAATTTGTCAGATGACAGTTCATATGCTATTATAAATAAATAAAAACATCAGCTGGTTCTATCGCGGTGTCAGCTGATGCCCTCAAGTTTGTAACGCAGTATACCTATCCCGCGTACTCGGCACAATTTTTAGTCAGTCACTTCCGGGCGATAACTTGTGAGAAGGTTCAGAATGTTGTATCATGAAGCTGCTGGTCAGGTCAACCCACCGACAGCCGCAGCTGACGTCCACGAGGCTTCATATTACAACATTCTGAACCTTCTCACAAGTTATCGCACGGGGGTTGATTGGTCACGAAAATCTCTTGCTAGCTCGCGGGCTATAGGTATCTACTTTACCTCACAGTCACAGACTGTTTACCGAAAGCAAATGCATGGGTAATTAAAGAAAATACACAACGCTTTATGGACGTAATGCCAATGTTATCTAGGTACTTACCGAATTTCAAGATAATTTTATAAGTAAACTAGCTGTTGCCCGCGACTTCGCCCGCGTAGAACTTTTTATCGTCTTAGAAAATGATTTCTCTCAATACAAAATTTGAACCCTCTTTTAGGGGATAATTAAAAAAAAAGTTGATGTTCATTTTCTAGTTTACAAACAGTCTAAAACCAAAGTTAAAAATCTCATACTTTAAAAATGCCTTGAAATACTCAAACTTTGAACCAATTTTAACACTCTTAGGGGATGAATTTGGAAAAACTCTGAAATCAGTTTTGTAGTCTTTTAACGTACAGAATAAGACCGAAGTTAAAAATCTCTTACTCACACTTTAAAATTTTATTGCTCGCCATTTAAAATTTGAACCCCCTTTTAAACCCCCTTAGAGGTTGAATTTTTCTAATCGCTGAAAGAACTTTTTTCGTAAACTTTTAAGTCTCTAGCTCAAAAAAAGTGTTGCCCATACAAAGCTTTCTTAACCCCATTAGGGGTGGAATTTTCTAAAACTCTGAAAGTACTTTATTATTAATTTTAATAAGTAACATTTTGAATAGTTTTAAGTCTAGTAAAAAAAAAGTTTTTCCACACAACACTGGCTACCCTTCTTAAGGATCTTAAGGATCCCCTTAGGGATGGAGTTTTCTAAAACGCTGAAAGTTCTTTTTTAGTATTCTAATAAGTAATCTTTTTGCAAAGTTTTAAGTCTAACTCAAAAAAAAGTGTTGCCCATGCAAAGCTTGCTCTCCTTTTTAACCCTATTAGGGGTGGAATTTTCTAAAACGATTTGTGTTATTTTTTTGTATTTTAATAAGTAATCTTTCTACAAAGTTTCAAGTCTCTAACTCAATAACATAAACTTACCCTGATAAAAACTTTGCACCCCTTTTTATCCCCCTTAGGGATAGATTTTTTCAAAACGCTGAAGGTCTTTTTTTTTGTATTTTTATAAGTAATCTTTCTACAAAGTTTTAAGTGTCTAGCTCAGAAAAAGTGTTCCCCATACAAACCTTGCACCCTTTTTTAACCCCCTTAGGGAATGATTTTTGTAAAACGCCGAATGTAGTATTTTTCATGTTCTAATAAGTAATTTTTCGTCAAAATTTTAAGTCTCTATTAAAAAAAATTATGTTTTTCCCATACAAACTTTGCACCCTATTTTACCCCCTTAGGGGTGAAATTTTCCAAAACGCTGAAAGTACTTTCTTTGTATTTAAATAATCTTTCTACAAAGTTTTAGGACTCTAACTAAAAAAAATAGTTTCCCACATACAAACTTTGCACCCCTATTTTAGCCCCCTATTTTTAGGGGTAGAATTTTCTAAAACGCTGAAAGTACTTAATTTTTATTCTGATGACTAATCTTTCTACAAAGTTTTAAGTCTCTATTTAAAAAAAATATTGTTTCCCCCATACAAAATTTGCACCCCTATTTTACCCCCTTAGGGGTAGATTTTTTTAAAACACTGAATCTAGGTACTTTATTTGTATTCTAATGAATAATTTCTCTACAAAGTTTTAAGTCTCTATTTAAAAAAAAGTAGTTTTTCCCATACAAACTTTGCACTCTATTTTACCCCTTTAGGGGTAGAATTTTCTAAAACCCTGAAAGTTCTTTATTTGTATTCTAATGACTGATCTTTCTTTGTTGTTTTAAGTTGGAGTTTTAAGTCTCTATTTAAAAAAAAAATGTTTCCCCCATACAAACCTTGCACCCCTATTTTACCCCCGTAGGGGTGGAATTTTCCAAAACGCTGAAAGTGTTTCATTTGTATTCTAATAACTAATTTTTCTACAAAGTTTTAGACTATAGCTCAAAAAAAAAAGGTTCTCCCATACAAATTTTGCACCCCCATTTTACCCCCTTAGGGGTAGAATTTTCAAAAATCCCTTTTTATCCCTAGCCCACGTTATAAAAGCAACATACTGTGCAAAAATCAACTCTCTAAGATTAGTAGTTTCGGCTGTGCGTTGATGAGTGAGTGAGTGAGTGATTGAGTGAATAAGTCAGTCAGGACATAGGCATTTATTATGTATAAATAGATAGAAGATAATGAAACTCCCATTCAAATATCTCAAAAAATTATGAAGCTACATCCGTTTTAATGTCGCTTGTTAGAGTGAGAAAACGATGAGGGACTGTGACGTCAATATACTCGAGCGTCATAGTAAAAAACAATCGTTTCATATGAAGGTGCGTTTTGCGGAAAAGGGACAGAACATACCCCCTCTTAAAACTTTGGACTCTTATAACTTAATCATTACCTATATAACCTCTTGCTTTGTTTTTTTCTCCATTTGACTATATTTATTTTAAATTCTTTTTCGAGAAAATACATTATGATTATTTACCATATTTTCGATTCCTGAGCTATAACCACGAACTTCGGAATTCGAAAATATTCGGGTATCTCTATCTCTATCGCACTAACCATACTCGAGTGACAGGGATGCAAATATATGAACATTGAGTATCGGTTTTCGTGGTAGCGCCGCAGGTACTTTGGCTGAATGCGCAGAGCGCGTGCCATTGTCATTCAAAAAAAACAAATTCGTGTTAATTATATTGTTCAAATTTGTTGATTTCATTTATTGAAATTACGACATAAAACGACATTTGCGCATATAAGTTCTCATATCAGAATCGAATATTTTTTTATGGTTTATATTTTAGCATTTGTCTCGTAAAGGTATATCGTAGACGGGATTTAAATTATTAATAAGTGAAAGGCAAAGCAATTCCGCCATTTTGACGAAATATTGACGGTTCTTATAGCTGACAGTTGGAGCAGCGTTTGATTTCAATAAAAATAAATGAAAAATTAAATGAAGTCGTATATTTCGGAAAATTAATTAACTGTCGCAGTCGGATAAAAACTATCCTAAGTTGCAGCTAGAATAATAATGTACCTATATAAAATGTTTCATATTTTTCCGTTCATGGCATGCTGAGAACATTCGAACCGCGCAAAGCTTAGTTTCAAACTGGCTGATTCTTTTTTTAATTTAGAGATTTATTATAAGTGGAGATTATTATAAGTGGAGATAAAAACTATACCTAAGTAATCCTACTTCCAAACAAATATTATCCGCTTTGCGTTAAGGTTGACTGACAGATAATGCTTTGTGGCACCAAGTCCGGAACAACTAAAATTAAATAATATTGACGACGACGTTTGTGCAGAGGGTGTTTTGATTTGAGGATAATTTGAACCTTTACAAGCATAAACTATGGAAATGGTACTTTATCCTTATTTACTAATTTTCCTGTAGTATTATTGTATTCCGGCTTATAATAATAAATAATAAATTAGTTCTTTATTTAGGTAATAACCCATTACAATTAGAATATAAAAAATTAGAAGTCAAAGTCAATTCAAATAAAATATTAAAATGAATTTACAATATAAATTACAAAAAGAGTGTCGTTGACACCTTACTCGTAAGGTAGCGTGTCATGCACAATACTGTTTACGTCATACCTGGCCATAAAGTAGGAATTACCGCACGCTATGCGTGCGGAAAACCCCACTTCCTGGCTAGATAGAGACGTAAAAATTTGTACTCACCACGGGCGGTAATAAAGAAAGCCTCAGAGCGCATATTTATCGCCCTTGCCTTCGGCTCGGGCGTCAAATACCTGCGATCTGAGACATTCTTTGTTTAACCGCCCTAGGTAAGTAATGTACTATTGTCGATTCGCTCACTCTCCTGATAAAGGACCAGTGCCTCTTACGCATAATAGCGTAGAAGTCGTCCACTCTGTTCACGGCGAACATACCAGACACGCTACACCGCCACGGCAGCCGTAACATCACAAGAAACGCGTTGTTGTACTGTACTCTGAGTCTGTTGAACGACCGCTTCGTGTAATGGTACCACAAGTGACTAGTGTGGAACGCCTGGCAATAGGCCCCAAACAGAGTAATTAACAAATTGTAATTAAAAACTAGTTTTTTGCCTGCGGCGCGGCGCGCGAGCGCGCCGCGGTACCTATTTGAACCTTTGACTTGTTTATTCAATATCTGCCTGTATTTTTTTGGTTTTTGTATATCCAAGGAAAAGGAAAGTGAAATTCCGCTATGGGAAGGGAAAAGCGGTGGGTATTTTTGTAAGTAGGAATTTGCACTCTATTCTTGCTTGTGACGGGAAGGTGCGGGGGGTGTGTGTCCGCGTGGGCTCGCCCTTCGGGCCTCCGGCCCTCGGGCTCGCGTAGAGAGCGAGCTCTGAAGGGACGCTTCGGGCCTTCGGCCCTACGCGGAGCTCGGCCTTCGGCCTTCGCGTACCTGGAAGCTCACCTTCGGGCCTTCGGCCCTCAGGTTCGCTTAAAGACACTTGGGGGGCGAAGGGTTTCCGCAAGCGCACTCTGAAGGGACGCTTCGGGCCTTCGGCCCTACGCGGAGCTCGGCCTTCGGCCTTCGCGTACCTGGAAGCTCACCTTCGGGCCTTCGGCCCTCAGGTTCGCTTAAAGACACTTGGGGGGCGAAGGGTTTCCGCAAGCGCACTCTGAAGGGACGCTTCGGGCCTTCGGCCCTACGCGGAGCTCGGCCTTCGGCCTTCGCCTGCCACGAAGCTCACCTTCGGGCCTTCGGCCCTCAGGTTCGCTTTTAACACACTCGGGGGCTAGTGAGTGGTAGCACAACCTTAAACTCCCGCAGCTCGGCCTACGGCCTCGCAGGACGCTTCGGGCCTTCGGCCCTACGCGGAGCTCGGCCTTTGGCCTTCGCGTCGCTCGGCCTTCGGCCTTCGCCTACCCCGAAGCTCACCTTCGGGCCTTCGGCCCTCAGGTTCGCTTTTAAGACACTCGGGGGCTAGTGAGTGGTATCACAACCTTAAACTCCCGCAGCTCGGCCTACGGCCTTCGCGTCGCTCGGCCTTCGGCCTTCGCCTACCCCGAAGCTCACCTTCGGGCCTTCGGCCCTCAGGTTCGCTTTTAAGACACTCGGGGGTAGTAAGTGTCCGCGTAGGCTCGCCCTTCGGGCCTTCGGCCCTCGGGCTCGCGTAATAAGCGCACTCTGAAGGGACGCTTCGGGCCTTCGGCCCTACGCGGAGCTCGGCCTTCGGCCTTCGCGTACCTGGAAGCTCACCTTCGGGCCTTCGGCCCTCAGGTTCGCTTAAAGACACTTGGGGGGCGTAGGGTTTCCGCAAGCGCGCTTTGAAGGGACGCTTCGGGCCTTCGGCCCTACGCGGAGCTCGGCCTTCGGCCTTCGCCTACCACGAAGCTCACCTTCGGGCCTGCGGCCCTCAGGTTCGCTTTTAAGACACTCGGGGGGTAGTGAGTGGTAGCACAACCTTAAACTCCCGCAGCTCGGCCTACGGCCTTCGCGTCGCTCGGCCTTCGGCCTTCGCCTACCCCGAAGCTCACCTTCGGGCCTTCGGCCCTCAGGTTCGCTTTTAAGACACTCGGGGGTAGTAAGTGTCCGCGTAGGCTCGCCCTTCGGGCCTTCGGCCCTCGGGCTCGCGTAATAAGCGCACTCTGAAGTGACGCTT
This sequence comes from Epinotia brunnichana, assembly GCA_963854355.1. Classification (NCBI taxonomy): domain Eukaryota; kingdom Metazoa; phylum Arthropoda; class Insecta; order Lepidoptera; family Tortricidae; genus Epinotia; species Epinotia brunnichana. Next base: position 5,955,251 of record OY977956.1, read on the forward strand.
CGGGCCTTCGGCCCTACGCGGAGCTCGGCCTTCGGTCTTCGCGTACCTGGAAGCTCACCTTCGGGCCTTCGGCCCTCAGGTTCGCTTAAAGACACTTGGGGGGCGTAGGGTTTCCGCAAGCGCGCTCTGAAGGGACGCTTCGGGCCTTCGGCCCTACGCGGAGCTCGGCCTTCGGCCTTCGCCTACCACGAAGCTCACCTTCGGGCCTGCGGCCCTCAGGTTCGCTTTCAAGACACTCGGGGGGTAGTGAGTGGTAGCACAACCTTAAACTCCCGCAGCTCGGCCTACGGCCTCGCACGCTTCGGGCCTTCGGCCCTACGCGGAGCTCGGCCTTTGGCCTTCGCCTACCCCGAAGCTTACCTTCGGGCCTTCGGCCCTCAGGCTCGCTTTTAAGACAATCGGGGGTAGTAAGTGTCCGCGTAGGCTCGCCCTTCGGGCCTTCGGCCCTCGGGCTCGCGTAATAAGCGCACTCTGAAGGGACGCTTCGGGCCTTCGGCCCTACGCGGAGCTCGGCCTTCGGCCTTCGGCCCTACGCGGAGCTCGGCCTTTGGCCTTCGCCTACCCCGAAGCTTACCTTCGGGCCTTCGGCCCTCAGGCTCGCTTTTAAGACAATCGGGGGTAGTAAGTGTCCGCGTAGGCTCGCCCTTCGGGCCTTCGGCCCTCGGGCTCGCGTAATAAGCGCACTCTGAAGGGACGCTTCGGGCCTTCGGCCCTACGCGGAGCTCGGCCTTCGGCCTTCGCCTACCACGAAGCTCACCTTCGGGCCTTCGGCCCTCAGGTTTGCTTTTAACACACTCGTGTTAGTGAGTGGTAGCACAACCTTAAACTCCCGCAGCTCGGCCTACGGCCTCGCAGGACGCTTCGGGCCTTCGGCCCTACGCGGAGCTCGGCCTTCGGCCTTCGCGTCGCTCGGCCTTCGGCCTTCGCCTACTTCGTGAAAGACACTCGGGGGCCTATACGCACAGTCCTATACTCCCGCAGCTCGGCCTACGGCCTCGCTGGACGCTTCGGGCCTTCGGCCCTACGCGGAGCTCGGCCTTCGGCCTTCGCGTCCCTCGAAGCTCACCTTCGGGCCTTCGGCCCTCAGGTTCGCTTGTAAGACACTCGGGGCTAGGAATAGTAGCCCAACTTTAAACTCCCGCAGCTCGGCCTACGGCCTCGCAAATTTGTTTTGCCCATACCGTCCGCCATTTTGGATTTTTTCCAATTTTTTTTTCTTTTTACAACTCTTTGGCCCCTCAAGTCCCCGCATGCCAAATCTCGCCGCGCTGCGACCAACTTGAAATTTCAAAAAAAAAAAAGTTTTTTTTTCGGCCAAAAAAAAATGCAGTTGTACTCCGCTTGGGAACCTTTATGACATTTGGTCGAGACCGCTATTCAAAAGTCGAGCGGTTTGGTCGGAAAAAAAAATCGAAAAAATTCCCCATACAAAATTTTTTTTAGAGCTAAAAAAAAAAAAAAAATATTTTCAGAATTGAGAGCCATATAGGATTCCGCTAGCCAAATTTCAGCGCTCTACAAGCATTTTGAAAAAAAATTAAAAAAAAACTTCGTTTTTTTTTAATTTTTTTTCCGTCATCAAAAACTGCACGCAGTTCTTTATGACATTTGGTCAAGCACCCCTAACCTAGCTGTAACCGTTGAGCCAGGCTGTATAGCAACTTTTTTCCAGGAGCCAAATCTTCAAATGTCAGATTTTTCTGGGGGTCACATTGATGACAGTAACACTTTTTCCATACAAGTCAAAGCTCCAGTTACACTCCTTCATGGAGAACAACCATATGAATGAGAAATGAGTCGTGCTGGAGCTTTATAGTATATTAATAACATGTAAGCTATAATTTATACGCGTATGAAGTCGCGGGCAGAAGCTAGTACAAATAATATGGGCGCAGATCGGAATGTCTTATTTTAGCTGGCCAGCCATTAATTATGTAATCTTTTTCCTTAAGCAAAACTGCAATGCTTAGCGGTTTCTTTTTGAATGTCGACGATAGTGAACGGTAATAAGGTCGAATCTGCTATGAAGTTTATGAACATTGCTTTATCTCGTTTGTCCTAAAGCTCAAGGTTATCCTGCTGAACCGACCTCATTAATTTTCACATATTTAATACCTATTAAAATTATATGCCGATAAAATTAACGCATATGTATTGAAATGAAATGAAATGAAAGCATTTATTTCGGACACACATCCATATTATGTTAGTAAAAAACTTATACTACTTTACTTATCATTACTAATGTTAGTGGAAAGTATAATTATAGTTGGCATACACATGCATGGACATCCAGTGAACTAGAATAGGGCTGTCCATCCTCCCGGCGATCGCCCTCAGGAGAGCGTTGGCGCTTGACGTAGTACCTTTTGAATACGGTTGGCGGCTAAATCTGGAACCCCATTTTTAACCGAATTCCAAAAGGAGGGGTTCCATTGTTAACCGACTTCAAAAAACGAGGAGGTTATATGTTCCACTGTATGTATTTTTTTTATGGATGAGTTCGTCGATTTCTCCATCAATCTCAAATGAGGTCAAGTACCTAGCAGTTACTTTTGACCAAAGGCCAACTTGGAACGCTCATTTGAATAACGTAATACAAAAGGCAAAAATGGCCATGAGGACTTGCTGTCGAATGGCAGGAGCAAGATGAGATAAGACCCAAAATTGCTATGTGGCTTTACACAGCGGTAGTGAGGCCGGTAATCACATACGCCTCTGCAGTCTGGTGTAACAAAGTCCACCAAAAGACAGCCATCACAAAGTTAAGCAGCCTTCAGCGTATAGCTTGCTTAACAGCAACAGGAGCTTTATGCTCAATACCGGGGGCAGCCTTGGATGCACTACTCGATCTAACGCCACTCCACCTGCAAGTGCAAAAGGAGGCAAAGCAGTGCATCTACAGGATATGCACACTAACAATGCAAACTTGAGGCCCTTATGTTTGATAACAAAAACCTAAGCATGCCCACTGACGACACATACGTGGAATGCAAATTCATCAGACTGTATACAGCGGAAATACCTCCGAGAGACAAATGGACATACGAATACGACCAAATGGACTTCAAGGAGGGAAAGTCCATCTCTCAAAGCTAGTGTCAGCATGGGGAAAGAGGCCTCAATCTTTCAGGCTGAACATTAGTGTTAATGAGTGTTATAGCGTGTGATAGGGACAGCCCTGTTTCTCGCACGTTACCTTCTAGGAGTCCTAGGGCGAACAGAGGTACACCCCGGCTCGCTATCAAAAGGACTGAGCCGCGGATTCTACAGTCGTTAGCCGGTATGCGCGCGCGCCATGTTGCGTCTGCGAGCCCGCGCTATAGTTGATTTTATGTCAGTCGGTTATTAGACTGGTTCGCTAACGGATACGCTCCGCCCTAACGTCTTGAGTTGAGTTGAGATATATTGTTTATATGTGGTTTGTGACTTGTGTAGTGTTTTATGTGTTCAACTCGTGACAATATAATGTCTTAGCGTCAGTGTTGTGTAACCTCTTTCAAAACTATACAGTGTTTGGTTATTATTAGGGTTACAATGACATTACACATGGACGTATACCTAAACTGGACTGAGTACTGCGATAAAAAAGTTTGACCGACAGAGAAGTCATACCAGTTTTAGGGGATCTGAAATTTTTAGGGTTCCGTAGCCAAATGGCAAAAAACGAAACCCTTATGGATTCGTCATGTCCGTCTGTCTGTCCGTCCGTATGTCACAGCCACTTTTTTCCTAAACTATAAGAACTCTACTATTGAAACTTGGTAGGTAAGTAGATGTATTCTGTGAACCGCATTAAGATTTTCACACAAAAATAGAAAAAATAAACAACAAATTTTGGGGCTACTTAGACCTGAAACTCAATTTTTTTTTTCATCGTGTGGAGTATCTATGGATTAGGTCTTCAAAAATGATATTGAGGTTTATAATTTTTTTTTCTAAACTGAATAGTTTGCGCGAGAGACGCTTCCAAAGTGGTAAAATGTGTCCCCCCCCTGAAACTTCTAAAATAAGAGAATAATAAAACTAAAAAAAAAATATGATGTACATTACCATGCAAACTTCCACCGAAAATTGGTTTGAACGAGATCTAGTAAGTAGTTTTTTTTTAATACGTACGCAATTTGTTTTACGGAACCCGTCATGGGCGAGTCCGACTCGCACTTGGCCGCTTTTTTATGAAATTGACAATGCAACAAAAGGTCAAGGCCTCCACACACCGGTCGCGTGCGCGGGTCGGGCGCGGGCCCGCGCAAGTTGTAAAACATTGAAACTACACTTCAAACACACATCGAACGCGGGCCCGCCTTTCCTACCTTTATTACCTTTCAAACGATACTAATATCGACAGGGTACAGTGTATCTTAGGAGTAATAATCGCTTGAAACGAATTTTAGAAAAGGTGCGATACTTTTGACGCCTAGTGTACAGGCATATCAACGCAGCAGCATGTTAAATACATTTTAATGTCAACGTATCTCTCACCCTGTATATGGTTACGACAATCAAAATGTAGGTACTTACCTATTAATCTACCAGCTACCACATATAACAAAACGAAACTTGTTGTGGAGGTAACTTCATTAAAGTAGGTGTATCCCGACGACAGTACGAAATAAAGTTTGGTAGGTAGGTAGGTACCTACGAGTACCTATCTTCGTTATCTATAACGTAAGTAAGTATATAAATAACGTCATATTGTATGTATAAAAGTAGCATTGCAAACTTGGAATTAGTCACTAGGCATAAGTTGTTTTAAAATATTCTGATTAAGTACCTACGTTTCATCCTCGCGAGTGCATTCCAAGCCCTTCCAAAAGGTTATAAGTCCCTATAGCAACGACGATGTTAACGCCCTTTCTTAGGCCGTGCAATGCATGCACCCCGCAAATCTTACTAAGTAAAATATTATACTAATTGCTGCTAGACAGAGATAAATATAAACGTGAAATCAATACAAACAACAAAAAAAATAATTTGGACATAATGGCAGTGGCGGAGTACCTTACGGCTACGGTAGGTATACCAAATTACCAAAACTCAAGCAGAGGGCCTACCGCCAACAGCATTTGAAGTTTTCGCTCTCTGTCGCACTTACGTACGAACTCGCAAGTCTGACAGAGAGGGAAAACTTCGAATGCCTTTCGCGGTAGACCATCAGGCCTTAAAATATATTACGTAAGTATTTGAAATAGGTATTAGATGTTCCGTAAAAAAACATTACGCCTTTGTTCAAACTCACTAGTTTGTACCTGTCATGGAAATAATTCGTAGGTACTTAGGTAGTTATATAAAGTAGGTAAGTTACTAATTTTTCATCTGTTTCATCGTCTGTCGGCAATGAAAAAATGATAAATGTCTATTTTTTTTATTGTTCATACACTCCACAGCACTGCAGTGCGCTGAATTAATTCGCGACGAACTCATTTTCAAAGAATTGGTAATAACTTTTATTGTGCGCGTAAGCAGCGTCCGGCCGTGAGCGCGTGCGCCAGCCCACTGGCGGATGTACCGGCACCGGTGCGCAAAGTTTAGGTATAATTCTGAGCTCCCACGGCGCAGTTAGGTAGCACTGGTCGGGGATACTAGTCAATATCCAAATGGGAAATTATAAATGCAGCGACTAAAGTTTTTATCAGCACCTGAAATGTAACGTCTTTTTACAAGCTAGCTTGCACTGTTCGTATGTATATGTATATGTAAGTATGTAAGTTGTCTGTCAATATTTGCAATCCATTTTAACAAATAATATGTATGCTCATCCAGTTATAGTTTTAGGTATGTCGTTAGGTAGCATATGCTGTGTTTGTGATCTCCGTTGTTTTTTTTACTAACAATAGTTTTGTAAGTTATGTCTAATTATTGTACTACTAACACTTTAATGGGCTCTGCCTGAAATAAATGTTTTCAATTCAATTTTTCAGTCACTTCCCGTTATCCAATTGAGCTGAAATTTTGCAAGCATATGTATATTGCATGACAATGCAATATTATGATGACTTGAAGTTGATCTGATGCTGGAGCTGGAAGGTGGCCATAGGAACTCCGCAATAAAACGACACAACCTCATTGAGTTTGGGCTCGTTATAATCGTCCCAATGAGTAGGTACTTGATGATGGTATGCAGAAAAGTACAGTCGGCAATAAAAGCTTGTACCAAAAATGACATTTTTGATTTTAGAAATGCTTCAATTAAACTAATACGCCTTCTTTACTATCCCAACAGAATATGTTCAAGTCAGCGCCAATTTACAAACAACATTTCACATAACTCATCGACCGGTAAAATATATTATCTTCTTAATTGATGACTCAGCGACTAATCTAAAACATCAGCAACTTTATTTATTTTATCTATCCAAATATCATAAACCCTCCATGATGCGTTCAAGAACCGCACATTATGACCGCACATTATGAACTGTTTTGTTATAACAAATTTCTAATCTGTGAAAATGTTATTATTGCTAAATAATAACATCGATTTCGCTAATATTATTTCATTTAAATTTCGAACATCTCTGAAAAACAAAGAAATTTGATTTGACCTCTATTCTAATATCAGTCGAGATGACGTTTAGTTCGAAATGAATTGTCCAGTTGCATACAAATTTGACAAATGTCGCACGTAAGTAAGATATCGAACGATATGATAGTTAGAGCTGACCCTAGTTTGTCTCTGAATTAAAAAAAAAACTATGACAGCTGCCAGAAAACAACGCCGTGATGCCGGTCATAATATGCGGCTCCTGAATGAATCATGGAGGCTTATGATATGTGGATAGATAAAGCAGTGTATGTAACTGTACATAATTAGGCATTAAAACACTCGTGTGATGTTATTATGAAACTCGCATTCGGCTCGTTTCATAAACCCACACTCGTGTTTAATGCACTTCATTATGTACAGTCACATAAACTACTATAAGAGATTCAACATCTGTCTACTAATAATAACAAAATCTAGCCTCAATAAAGAGCATCGCACATAATTATTGAACAACAAAATTAATGACTCGTCTTCGTTTTTAATGAAAATTAAATTAGCAACAGAAAATTTGCATAGCAACAGACCTCCCGCTGGAGTCTGCTGTAGTCGCTATGTGATTTATTAATAAAATTATTGTTTGATTTTAATTTCCCTTACACAAACCATACAAAAACTCACTATTTCGCCTTAAACATAACCAGCCCTCGCATATTCGCGAAATAATAGGTAGGTTAGGTTCGTTATGTAGCTTCAGATGCCCGAAGGGCAAACCGCCCAGAAATACGAGCCCCACACATTTCGAGAGACGATTCTAACGAGCCCAAACTCAACGGGGCTACGTCGGTTAAGTACTGAATTCCCATGGCTACCTTCTGTCTCCATCAGCAGATCAGCTCGATGGTACCATAATATTGAATTGTCATCGAAACTATACCTTTACCCAAAATTTTAGCTCAATCGGTTGCAGATATCTGCTTCAAAATGCTGAGATGCTAGATTCCACCCGATCAAACATTAACAGTAAGCAAGCATTGCAAGTTAATAGAAAGCTTGTAAAATAGAGGTGACATGTCATTGTCACCGCTATTTTACAAGCTTTTTATATATGAAATTAGAGCTATCATTGACCATTTTTTGATGACAAATTAAGTAAATTTCATGTTCAATTATAGTAGATTAGTCATCAATTACTTATACTAACGTATAAAAATAGAGGTGACAATATGCAATTAGTGTCCGTTGAAATTATTTTATAGATGCAATAGAGACACTTATTAGAAGCTTAAGACATATTACAAATTTAGTTGCTATAAAATAATCACCATGCCGAGTCATAATAACGTAACTCGAATTACACAATATACGGTCGCTCGAAATAGTAGTTTATGCAATCGTTATATAATGGATGCTTTTTAAGTCGAGTTCCACGTTTAGGCCACGAAGCTTGCTGAGTGGCCTAATTAAGGTACGAGACTTAAAAAGCTAATTAAGTATATAACTATTGTATACAATACTTTTTCTACGAGTTAACGGAAATAATAATTTATTAAACAAACTTGGTATTTATTGAAAATCGCCCTGCTGAAATGAAGCGCAGCAGCTTAGTAATTTTGCGCGTTGATATCTTCACAGTTATCTTATACAGCTCCTGGATTCATAAGATGACTGCTGGCGGTTATCTTATGAAACCATACGAGCTCCGTGACGAGCTCGTGGAGCTCCAGGATTAAAAAGTATGTGATCTTAGTTTCGTGTACGAAATCTTAATTCAAAGATTAAAGTCGACGATTAGAAAAAGTATTTATTAGACGCTTTAAATTAGTCGCTGACCTATTAATTTAGTAGACAACTAAATAAATTTGAAGGCAAAAATTACAATTTAAGTAAAGAAGCTGCATTAATTGCAACCCATTTACAATTACCAAAATATTACCGTATTTTAATCCGTAAATAGTGTTGAAATCTTAAACATTTACAAATTAGGTAAAAGGTAACATCTCTTATATAAATGTGAGGTTGGAAGTATAAGCAGGTTTTTTTTTCAGTGGTCTTTAATACCACTATGCCCATGTCAGTCTTTTATCATAGAATTGTTAACTGCCTTGATTGAATAATAAAACTTAGTACTCAGTCCAGTTTAGGTATACGTGACATTACATAAGTGCTTGTTTTTTCATAAAATGTTACACTGTGAACTCCGTTGGCAATCCATAAATAAATAAATTAATGAATTAATTAATTACCAAAAATGTTGACGCGTGGTGAAGAGAAATGTGTACATTCTTGGCGATATGCGAGTAAAAATAAAAACCGGCGCCATCTACAACTAAAGAAAATAACTTGGGAGCCTATTCATTTTTTATCTTATGAAAAGGATTTTTTCCTCGCAATTGTGTTGAAAAACGCGTACGAAACGCGTGAGCTTTGATAATTACATCCTCAGCTCTCTTATCACGCTTACCTGCGGCTCGCGTGAACAATCCCGCCTCTGATGAGATTATCGACGTAGCTCACTTGTATCACAATGTACCTACTATTATTAATATATATATATAGAAAGAAAGAAAGAAAGAAGATATTTATTCACTACACAAAAGACACAGAGACAAAGGGAGTAGACATACATTACAATTTAACCCTATATTGTGTGTGTCTTCGCGACAGTGAATAGGTCGCTGTCTCAGCATTATGCCGAGGTGTCAGACAGACACCTACAGCGCTGATTTTCAGACAGCACCGTACGTGACCCACGGAATGCAACACAACATATGACCATTAATACACACATAATTATTGTATACACATAATAAATAATTAATGTAACAAATTTGTAAAATATGTACCAGTAGGTAAAATATGTACCAGTAGGTAGGTATAGGAAGAAAAACACAAAGCAAAAAACGCGACATGGTTGGGATAGGAAAGTGCTGGATGGGTTAGGATTGAGATTTCTGGAGCGTCAACAAAAAGCCTTTAAGCTGACGCTTAAAGGTATACTTGCTAGACGCTCCTTGAATAGGTGGAGGGAGATCATTCCAACACTTGGACGCCGCGAACCTAAAACTACCTCGAAACGCCGTGGTCCGATGCATTGGCACCAGAGTCATCGCCTTACACCTACGCGCACTCTTGGGCCATACAAGTCTACTCAGCAAATATGCTGGAACCCCAGCTAGATAACGTATAATATATATTATCGATGCATGGAAAAGCGTTTATTGATAAGTTATCAGCTAATTCAACTCAGTCGCGTTCTGCGAAGTCCGTCCAACTAGTCATACGGGTTTTATTACATAGATAACAAATAAAAAAATAATGGTTAAAATACTAGAGTTCTGAACCAGTTTATTCAACAAAGTAACATGGAAAAATATGTAGAAAAGGGCATTAAGGGGAAACAGCGTGCTTGTCAAGATATAGAATTTGATGCAGGCGGATACGACATAGGCAGAGTCGGGAGGGCTAAGTCGAGCCCCGGCTCTTTGCAAACCCCTGAATCCACTGTCACCTCACGTGAAACCAGTGTAAGTTCAGCACTTTTAAGAGAAGATGATCAGGAACAAATAAATGCAGAAGAAAGCAGTCGTAACCAGTTGCATGAATATGTAAACCAAGAAGATGAAAACGAAGAAGATGAAAACCAAGCAGATGAACACCAAGAAGAGAAAAATCAAGAAGATGAAAATAAAGGACGTTTACTCAAAAAGTACGCGGACACGTACCAACTAGAAAAGTACAGGAAAAACGCTATGATAATATTTAACAATAAAATAATTTTGGGGAAGACGGAAAGGAATTATACCATGAAGGATGAGAAGGCATTGAAAGAGACATTTGGAAAGTTCGGTTTTATAGTGGAACCACATTTGGATTTGACGAAAACAAAGCTCATCAATGAACTTTCAGCATGTAAGTACTACAAGCACACAAACATACATTGGTTTCAGTAATGTACTTATAAACAAAGTTTAAACCGACTTCAATTCAGTACTTCGCCAAGTCTATGTACGTGGAAATTTCTACATTTCCTTTCCACTCATGAACTGCTTTCCGAGAACAAATGCGTTGATTATAAAAAAAAACCCAAGCCGCAATTTGAGGAGTTCCGTCGATTCCTGAAGGATCTCAGAATTAACACTTCATTAGTTGCTACTTCAACGGAATCATGTCAGAATCTTTGACGTACTTTACATCTTTGAGGAGTTCCATAAGTAATCTGTGGTGTTCTTAATCAGTTCCACTGCACCAAAATTGCGATTTCCGATGGTAAATACATGAGTTATATCAATATCACTACACGCGTGCCTATGAAATTTGACAAAAACCGCAATAGTATCGGTTCGGACGTTTAACTAGGAGCTACGTCTTTTTGCGTCGGGGATTAATAACGTCATCTTTCTGTTCAGTTTTAGAAGCAAGTTTTCAGCCGACAGACCTCCACACTGGACATTGGCCCCCTCCAAAACGTGCCACAATGACCGGTCCTGCGCGTCCCGTGTCAGTCGGACTCCCGCGACCTTTACCAGGTCATCAGTCCATCTTGTGAGGGTCTGCCCAGTTGCCCACGCGGCAAGCAGTGGCTTCCTCCAGAACCTTTCCGCCCCAACAGCCATCGGTTCTACGTTCGATCAGCCCCACCCAGTGCCTCTTAAGTTTAGCGATTCGGAGGGCTATACTATCGGCTACCTTAGTTCTGCTACGGATAGCCTCATTTCTTATGGTATTTTAAGTTTCCACGTTAAAAGCTATCAGACGACACTTATAATGATAACTATCTTTATGATATTTTTCCAGTTTGTTCGAAGGACTTCAGTGACTATGGGTGCATTTGTGCGGTGATCATGACGCACGGCTCCTCACACGGGTACCTGCGAGCACACGATACGCGATACAGCGAGCATGAGATCATTGAGTACTTTAATGCTGAAAAAAACCCCACTATGCTGGGAAAGCCCATCATCATTATAATACAGGTAAGGTTATTCACTGCTATCGTAATAAGTAGTTAAATCAGAATTTGCACTCCACTGTCTGGTTTGGCACTCTACTGTCTTGGTAGACGGGGCGTCCGTATGGAGATTGCTCCACGGAAAGAATTTAAAACATAATCATTAACATGCAATTAAGCATAACTAACTAAGCATGAACATTAAGTATATAATTTACTTTAAAAACAAAGTTTTAACCGACTTCAATTCAGTACTCCGCCAAGCCACATGAACATTACCACATTTCTTTTGCAATTTACCACATGAACTGATTTCCGAGAGCAAATGCGTTGATTATTAGAGAAAAAAAACAAATCACTGTATGTGAGCCGATAATATTTGAGGACTTCCGTCGATTCCTCAAGGATCTCATAATTACCCTTGGCACTTCATTGTTTGCTATTTCAATGCAATCATATCAGAATCTGTGACGTACTTTTATAGTTTGAAGTAGGTACATCATTGAGAAGTTCCACAAGCCATCTGTGGTCTTCATCATCACTTCCACCATCACCAAATTTATGATTTCCGGGTGTAAATACACGAGTTATAATAGAAAATACCGAAATTACTACACGCTTGCATAATATATTTGAGGAGTTCCCTCAATTGCTCATGGTTCCTATCATCCAACTGGGGTTTTGAAAACAATGGGACCAATCTGGAAGCATATACTTTCAATTAAAAAAATAATTGTACGAATCGGTTCATAAATGACGGAGTTCTGAGGTAACAAACATAAAAAAAAAAACCGAATTGAGAACCTCCTCCTTTTTTTTGAAGTCGTTTAAAAAGAAAACATTACATCTCAAAACACTGTTAAATATTCTGCTATTACTCGTACCATGCATTCCCCACTTTAAGAACCTCATTTTGTTTTTGCAGGCCTGCCGGGGCGAGGACCCAGCCACCGCGGTGGACCCTAATACTCCGAATACTGAGGAGCCTATTGAATTTGACTATGACGACCACTACACCCTACCCACGGAGGCTGACATGTTAATTTTCCACAGCAGCTATGTTGGACGAGCGTCGGTGAGGTGAGGAGATTATCAAATCCAGATCCGACCTACTTACTGCTTTAGAAGATTGAAGTAAACCCGCAGACAAAATCATAACGCCGACGATTATTATTACTTATTAACTAATTAATCTATTTACAAAATTACAACTTTAACAAAAACCAAACCTTGAAGACTTGTCGATATGTGTATTCTGCCTGTCCTAACTCCTAACCTACGGTGCCCAAACATCACTCACCGAGGCACAAAACACCAAATTGAAGGTTTGCCAACGAGCTATGGAGCGAAGCATGCTGAGCTGAGAGTCAAACGGATCGACCGGGTCTGACACTCTAGGCTGCGCTCAAAATACCCTGAAAAATTGTTTCAGACAGTAGAAACTGGACTATAATCCTGTAACGTTGTCTTGACAACTACCTCAGTCGTCGTAGGCCACGCGGCCTAAGACCGTGATCATTTAATAAATGGAGTGTAATGTAAGCTCTAGTTATATGGATTGTGATCTCTCGAGTAGACATAGTAACTTAACTACTACTTTGTAACTTTGTTTTGTTTCTTTGTTTTGTTTTGTTTGTTTGTGTAGTAATCCTACATCTCCTTACACAAATATTTCCTATTTTTCAGGACTGACCAAGGCAGCTGGTTCATCCAAGCCCTCTGTAGTCAGATCAATTTGCTGGCCTCCGTAAATGACTTTGAAACAATTTGCCGAGCGGTAAAAAGAGAAGTGGCCATAGAAAAACAACACAGTATGATTCTGGATCACAAAGAAATTGTCGTAAAACAAATGCCAGTAATAACTACCACTCTATTGAGACTTTTATACTTACGGAGATTTGAAGGTACTGACCAGGAAGATGGGACTAGCTGTCGTGCAGAAGATATAAAGAAGTTTGAAGAGGACCTTTGTTCAGTGAACTTAGCGGATGGCTGTGGATGTGACGAATATTTTGATTACTTGAAGAAATGTCTAGGGTTGGTTTTAAAAAAACAATGAATAATATTAATTACTTTGTTTAGAAGTGACTAATACAGGTTTCCTCGTGATGTTTTCCTTCACCGAAAAGCTGCTGTTAAATATCAAATTATATTTCGTACATATTTTTTTCTGAAGAACCCACGCGTGCCTTAATACCGCTCGGCCACAGTGACTTTATTTTTACTTTTTTACTGCGACCATGTCACAAGGTGACATAAAAGTCGGATTTCTCCACTTGTCTTTGCGCACCAGCAGCATGATTGTAATTTTTTACATGTTTTAGGTTATTCATCGCTGAAAACCCTGACGACGACGTGGCGGTGTCAATTCTGAAAATTTCGGAAAAGAATCAAACTATCAATGGAGTGAAGTTGGTGGATTTGATCCGTAACTATCTTAGTAGAAACACGAATCGGTTTACACGGAGTGATGTTGTGTATCTGGGAAGAACATGTTGTTGCAGTATCAAGCCGGGAAGGTTAGACAATCTTAATTGGTGCAATGTTGTATAGCATTAGTCAGTGCTCAATAATAGTCAGACTGGTCTCGGAGGTGTTATACGTGTCAGGGATACGGCTCGACATAGCATAGTTATAAATCGTCTTATTTATGCTAAATTAAATGACCACTTTCTTATTAAGTATTTTTATTTCGAAAAGACCTCCTGTATCTGTTTGTTTGACATCCCTTTCGTCTCTGGCAAGTTGAAGTAGCTCAGGAAGGTGTTGGCTACGGCCACGCAGGCAAATATGTAGAAGGAGCCGTGAATCCCAAGAAGGGAATTCATGAGGGGGAATACAGCGATGATCAGGAAGTTGAGGAGCCACACCCATTCTACTAGGATCATTGAGGCTATGCCTTGGACCTGTGTGGGAATTAAGAACACGTTAGCGATGCATACAATATATTAACTGACAAGGACGTAGCTAGGTTTTTTGTACTACGACGGTAGCAAACTAGCCTACGGTCTGCATAATGGTAAGCAGAGACCGTCGCTTATGGCGCTTAAGACACCAGATGATTCACAAGCGTGCTGACGACCCTTTATTTATTTGAGCCCCACTCTGGTCCCACACTCTCAACACAGCGCATACTCGGGAGCGTCCGTAGGCTACGGTAACAACTTACCATCAGTTTACACACTTACAGCTTACTCGTTGGCCACCGACGTGGTATAAAAAAAAACTTGGGAGCTCTGGCGACGGTACTTCTGTTACATAAACAAGAAGGTATATTCTTTTTTGTTTTGCACAAAATTAAGTAAGGATCCTTTGACTAACGAAAAGGCAGTTCACAGAGTAGTTTGAGAGAGATAGATAAATATTATTCCGTCGGATTTTACGTATGGAATTTTATTACGTTTAGAAGGTTCTCAAAGGTATGTTTAAGATGTTGTAGACATAGTACAGCAAGGTCACCCGTCGTTATTTTAATGCAGACGACGTCAAAGATGATAAATCTTGCGCCTGCAAAGTGCAAAAGTGTAAGTACATGTCTTTGAGGTTGACTGTACAAATTCCAGTAGAAAAATAACATGCACCATTTGAAAACTTGTCGTCTACCGTCGTCGAGATAATATATACATTTAGGCCGTGTCTTATCCAAACTCGACATCATCAAGGCCCATAGTGCTTATTGAACCATAGGAATATTACAATTACTCACTTAAAACGGTAAACAAAAAATATCTCGGAGCGGTAGGTATTTAACGCCCGAGCCGAAAGCAAAGGCGATAGAAAAACCGTTTCCCCCATGTGAGGCAGTGGGAGTTTCCACATGCATAGCAGACACTAAAGTCAGCAGCAGAAGTAGCTAAGTGGCCCGGGTGTTCAAAATGACCTGCATACGACTTTTTTCTTAAGAAATTAAGAGCGTGTGTAGGTTATTTTGAACACCCGGCCCGCTCAGCTACGTCTGCTGCTGACTGTATATGCCACTTAACATGATTCAGGTAGGACTACGTACGTCTGGTACGCGGTCGAATGCGGAAAGCGATCCCGCGGCGCCCCTTTCTTAAGGCGGAGCTGGCAATCGTTGGGTTTGTAGACGGTAGTCCAAGGCTTTTGCCGCGGTTAGTCCGTCATACCCGCCCTGCCCCTTCCCCGTGGTGGGCGGGATGCGTAAACGCATTTCCCCAACGTAAAAAAAAAGGACTACGTACGTCTGGTGTGAACACCTCTGCCAACAGTACGTAGGGCACGCTGCCGGCGCCGAAGATGAAGCAGAAGCAGTACATCAGCACAATGACGGCCGAGGCCCAGGCTGGTAAGAAGCCGAACTGCATCTGCGCGCCCAGGGCGGCCATACACAGCGCCACAAGCGCTGATGACGTGATGATGAGGACCTGCACAGAATTTAGCAATCCATACTATCCATACTTAATATAATCTATACATATAATAAAGCTGTAGAGGGTCGAAAGTCTGTACATTGAAGATATTGGCAAAAAAATCAGTTGAGGGGTCTTAGAATCGATAACAGAACACACTTTAACAGTTTTTAGAATTTTTGTCTGTTTGTCTGTTTGTCGGTTTGTCTGTCTGTTTATATGTAACGGCATCACGTGAAAACGAGCGAATTGATTAATATGAAACTTTTACTAAAAGGTTAAGTGGATCTTCAGCCAGGCTATAGGCTATAAAAATCATAAAGATTAGGGTTCAAAGGGGGTAAAAAATGGGGTTAATCGTTGTATGGGAACTCCTTTAATCCATGAGCTAAAGACTTGAAAGTTGGCAAGCATATACTTTACTAAAAAGTAAGAAGAACCCCATTCAACATTTGTGAAATGTAGGGATAAAACGTGAAAAATATGGGATGAAAAATAGGTGGTGAGGCGATTACAGATTATAATGATATAAATCTCAAAAACTACTAGACGAATCGTTATAAAAATTTCCAGTTATGTACCTTATATATCAGAATAAGACATAAGCTATAATTTATGTCAAATTTCATCCCATTTAGGGACGAAAAAGGGAATTAAACTTTGTATAGAGACGAAATATTTTTGCTTTAGGGCACGCCATTTTCGGTTTTAAGTGTCAAACAATAAGCAGTATAATAGCGTAAGCAATTCGACTTATATGCAGAACTTGACGTATGAAAGACAAGTCAACGTTTCAATATCTTAAAGCCAAAATGACTCAAGTCCATATGATTGTTTACGCCATTCCATGAAATAATGGTCTAGCGATTAGGTAGATAATTGTGTGAGAAAAAAATAGAGGGCTTGCGGCAATATACCAAAATATTCTGACCTCTCAGACCGTAATAGTTGTTTGAAGAAGCAGATGAAATAGGTTGGATAGTTCAAAAGTTGTCAACATTGACTGACCAGCATAATAACGTCGACAGATATCAATGGTTGTTATGCATTAAGGGGTCAACTAAACTGGATGAATGCCGAACACATCAGGAATACTGTCACGCCATGAATCAACGATTTATCAAGTTTGAAAATTGGTATTTTAAGCATTAGTTGTATTATATGTGGGACATAAATTTAAACAGTATAACGCGCTTTGAAACTTCACGATAGAAAGGTTCAGTTGTCTGTGAAAACATTGGTTTGGTAGCGAGCGAATAAATAAGAGTCAGTTTCTTTCTGAAGCAAGAGGCAACGCAACTGTTTGAAATTGAAAATTAACTAACAATGTATGCTAGACTAGAATGTAGCTGATTACCTAGCTCACATGCCCAATAACATACAAGATAATTTGCTAATGCAAAGTTTTAACCAACTTCAATTCTGTATTGCGCCAAGCCACATAAATGAACATTTCCACATTTCCTTTCCACTATACCACATGAATTGCTTTCCGAGAAAAATACGTAATACTTAAACGGAATCATATCAGAATATGTGACACGCACTTTTTACATCAATGAGGAGTTCCATAAGTCATCTGTGGTCTTCATCATCAGTTTCACTTCACCAAATTTGTGGATTTCGAGTGTAAATACATGAGTTACAACAGAAAATAACGAAAGCATTACACGCATGCCCAATAAAATTGAGGAGTTCTCTCAATTCCTCATGGATCACATTATTCAACGGGCTTTTTGAAAACAATGGGACCAACCTGGAGCCTATACTTTCAAATGAAAAAATAATTGTACGAATCGGTTCGTAAATGAAGGAGTTCTAAGGTAACAAATATTAAAAAAAAATACTTTTAACCAATTTGAGAACGTCTTCCTTATTTTGCAGTCGATTAAAAAGCTAAAATAGTTTCTGGGTACAATACGTGTCATTAACAATATACCTACGGAGGCAAAAAGGACATACAATTAAAATGCAATTGATCCATTCGTACAAGCTGAAGGACTTTAGGTAAGTGAAATTTACAACAGGATTTTGAGTGGACCTCTGAAGTTCGCTTTCGGTCTGAAATCAAATTTCTGGGATGGAGGTAATGAGGTTCCACTTCTGAGCCTTTTTGACCTTCAGAGGAGGTTCCACCTTCAGGCCGCTGCCAGGGTTCGGTCTTGGACGGCCAATGGCGTTCTGTGGTTCCTCAATTTATCCCTTGAGGCCACTGAAGTTATGCAGTCTTTTGAAATTTAAAGTCTAAGGCTGGCTGTTTAAGGCTGCTTTTCTTTTTATTATTTGGAATTAGGAGGTGCGTGTGTGCGAGAGATATGGAATGATATTGCATCGATTTTACTCCCTCTTAAGCCTTCCGCCTAGCTTCAAATTGTTACAAGGTGGCTACTTGGAAGGAGGGAAGTAGCTCTAGGCTTCTAAATTCTGCCAGGGCTCCAATTTCGAGTTCACAACAATCGCTTTTACGACTAAGAAGAGGAAGCGCAGCGGTACGAATTCAGTAAGTGCATGTTTCATAAAAAAACCGGGCTTCGTGGGTGTGGTTACTTGGTTAGGAAGTAGTCACTTTCGTGATTCAGCCCTCAAAGTGATACATGTAAACTGAACTAAATTGAATGGTTTATAAGAAGAGTAATAAATTGTACATGACTCTTATTTACAAGAGCAACATTCACACAAGTATTGAAAACCATAATTGGGTATAGTTTTTAACTACCTGGTAGTCAGACCATTGAGTCTGAACCAACATGCTTACCAAAAGGGGAAATCTACGGAAACTGCACTACCAGATCTGGTCGACAAAGTGCACAAAACCCTAGAGGATAAGCAAACAGCTCTATGTGCATTCCTTGACGTCGAGGGAGCTTTCGACAACACACCTACAGAGACTATCCTTAAGGGATTGGCATCAAAGGGTGTGGACGGAAACACCATCAGATGGATCCAGAGCATGCTATCGAATAGAATAGTCACTCTGACCCTCAATGCAATTGAGTTTACATTTTACACCACTAGAGGATGTCCTCAAGGAGGCGTACTATCCCCACTACTATGGACCCTGGCAGTGGACCAACTCCTAGCAACTATGAAGGACCTAGACTATGACACGCAAGGATATGCCGACGACCTTGTAGTCATAATCAAAGGTCCCTGCCTCCACACAATTTCGAACCTAATGCAAGGAGCGCTCAACACCATAAACAAATGGTGCAAAGAAAATGACCTGTCCATCAATGCGAGCAAAACAGTACTAGTGCCTTTTACTAGGAAAAGGAAACTAGATAAGCTTGCCAAATTAAAACTGAATGGACAGGAAATACCCTACTCAAATGAGGTCAAGTACCTAGGAGTTACCTTTGACCAAAGGCTAACTTGGAACGCTCATTTGAATAACACAATACAAAAGGCAAAAATGGCCATGTGGACTTGCTGTCGAATGGCAGGAGCAAGATGGGGCATAAGACCCAAAATTGCTATGTGGCTTTACACAGCGGTAGTGAGGCCGATAATCACATACGCCTCTGCAGTCTGGTGTAACAAAGTCCACCAAAAGACAGCCATCACAAAGTTAAGCAGTCTTCAGCGTACAGCTTGCTTAACAGCAACAGGAGCTTTATGCTCAACACCGGGGGCAGCCTTGGATGCACTGCTAGATATAACGCCACTCCACCTGCAAGTGCAAAAGGAGGCGAAGCAGTGCATCTACAGGATATGCACACTAACAAGGCCAAAATGGCGCTCTCAAGCGCTAAGTAAACTTGAGGCCCTTGTTTTTGATAACAAAAACCTAAGCATGCCCACTGACGACACATACGTGGAATGCAAATTCACTAGACTGTATACAGTGGAAATACCTCCGAGAGACAAATGGACAAATGACCAAATGGACTTCAAGGAGGGAAGCCACATTTGGTATACAGATGGATCAAAAAAAGGTGATGATGTTGGATGTGGTATCTACGGTGAGAGGCCAAAGTTCAAAGCTAGCGTCAGCATGGGGAAGGAGGCCTCAATCTTTCAGGCTGAACTCTTCGCATTAAATAAATGCGTGGAGATCAATCTTGAAAGAAACCTAAGGAACCAACATCTACATCAACTCGGACAGCCAAGCTGCTCTGCTGGCACTAGAATCACTAGAGTCCTACTCTAAACTAGTCCAGAATTGTAAAAATAATCTAAACACCCTGGCGAACTCCAACAAAGTCATACTTAGATGGGTACCAGGGCACTCCGACATTGTAGGAAACGAAAAAGCAGATGAACTTGCAAGGCAGGGCGCAGACACGGCCCTGGTCGGCCCGGAACCGTTCTGTGGCATCACAAAACGGAAAGCATATTCTCTGCTAAACAACGCGGAAAAATCAGAGGCAATCAAGCTGTGGAAGTTCACCAAAGGACAAAAACAAGCTAAAGCCCTGATCGAAGGGTTCAATAGTAAGCTGTCTAAAGAGTTATTACAATTCAAAAGGCACAAAACCTGCGCAGTGACAAGAATCCTGACAGGACATTGCAAATTGAACAAACACCTGTTACAAATGGGTATGAAGCAGGACACAACTTGCAGGTTCTGCCAGGAGACAGAGGAGACTGCAATGCACATTCTCTGCTCCTGCGGACCACTCATGCATAAAAGAAGTACCTACCTAGGGCGGCACATAATGCACCCACAAGAAGTTCAACATATCACCGCCCAAAGAATCTGGAATTTCCTGGAGGCAACGGGACTTAACGGTGAACTCTAAAACAAGGGCTGCCACAATAGATCACTTGCTGGTCGAAGCGGCATATTAAGGCCCACAAACAAAATAATAATAAATAAATAGTTTTTAACTCTCTACTCATTATCATAATATAATTGCAAACGTCTGTAATTTTGGATGATTGTTACCTACTCAGACACCTTAAAATGGCAGAACAGTTATATGTGACTCTTGCCCTACAGGTAAATTATCTATATTTTGCAGACATAGAATGCTATCTTAGGAATTATTACCTAACGGTAGTGGATGAAATAAAAAATTGAAGTTAATAAAAGTTCACGCGGACGAAGTCGCGGGCAAAAGCTAGTTTATAATAAGTGGAGGCAGATAATGCTTGGCATATAAATATAAATTTTATTCAATTTTATTTAATATAATTTAATGTATAATACAATTTCTAATGTAATAATTCATACTAACATAGTTTAATGATGTACTGTACTAACAACTTTATGGGCTCCTGGCCTGAAATAAATAAACAATAATAATAATAATTTCTGGTGCAATCAGTCAACGTAAGGCAGCTTGTGGCGGGCTGTTAGGGAGTAGCGACCCTACGTACCTGAGTGCTCCTGGGGGTGTCCTGTGGTCAGGCTGAGCCGATCGGGTGGATGGTTGGACAGGCCCCCCCACCTCTGGCTTGCCTTAACTGGCTGCCCAGAGTGGAGTCGCAAGAGCTGTTGCTCGAGGGTAGATGTGGACACCTAAGTGGCGAGTTGGCTATATGTTTAAAGTCCAGTGCCACCTCTCTACCCCCCCAGCCTCTCTGACTGGTGTTGCCCTTAGGCCATTTTTTTATGTCGCTATTAATAGGGGCCCATCTAGCAGTTGGCGAGTCACCGTCTGCCAGAGATAAAAAATGAGACAGTTTATTAGGCAGGCGTCCGATGTTTCACCCAATAGCCCAGCCACTAGTCCATTATTTTCACCCAATAACCCGTTTTCTTTAGATTCCATCAACCAGCAATAGTCCCTATACACCCCAGCGGGTGCTGTCTCTGTGTGCGTCCCATGACACGGGCAGGGACAGCATCCGCTCGGTGTACTCCTTGCATTTCATTAAATTGTCAAAAGGGCCTCTACGTGTTGGCTCAGTTGGTACTTTGTAGGTACCTAGCCCCACGCACGCCTCCCAAAGGTCCGGGACATCATTGTCCCGTGAGCGGGAAAGACATACATAATAATAACAAGTGGCGGAAAAAAGGGGAGGCCTTTGCCCAGCAGTGGGACACAATATAGGCTACAAAAAAAAATAAAAAATAATAATAATAAGGTCCAAAGGTCCGGGACACCATTGTCCCGTGAGCGGGAAAGACATAATAATAATAAGTGAGAGCGTCAGTAATTTTCGTTTTTTCTCTGTATGTCTGTCTGTCTGTCACCAGGCTGTATCTCATGAACCATGACAGAAAACACAGTTGAAATTTTTACAGGTGATGTATTTCTGTTGCCGCTATAACGACAAATACTAAAAAACAGAATTAAATAAATATTTATAGATAATGTTACGGAACCCTTCGTGCGCGAGTCCGACTCCGCACTTGGCCGGTTTTATTATAAATAATCTCAATTTTTTATTTATTAGAAAGTACAAATAAAGAAACAAAAAAAGAAGGAAGTTAAACGCCTTAATTAACGTAAAGTAGACGAAATATAATTTGCACCGATTCCTCAAACACGGCGGATCGGTGCAAATTATTGTTCGTCAACTATTTTTATTTTTTTTTATACAACT
Source organism: Epinotia brunnichana (assembly GCA_963854355.1). Lineage (NCBI taxonomy): Eukaryota > Metazoa > Arthropoda > Insecta > Lepidoptera > Tortricidae > Epinotia > Epinotia brunnichana. Next base: position 5,977,554 of record OY977956.1, read on the forward strand.
ACGGTGGCAAACAAGCTTACGGCCTGCCTGATGTTAAGCTGGTTCCGTCGCCTATGGACTTGTGACTCCAAAAGAATCACAAGTGCGTATTCCTACATAATTGGTATATACTACTAGGAATGCTCATCTATGGCACAACATTACGCAAGCTCACCCTTCTCCCAGCTTTGTCAGCAACAGCGGCGGTGAGGACGCCGCCACCGAAAAGTGTAATAGCCAACAGCACAGAACAGAAGTGCTTGGAGAGAGACGGAGCCGCTATCTTGAATAGTTGACCGGCGTACACTTGGACAGCCACCATTCCCATTAACACCTGGAATATGGATGAAAACAACACCGTCATCATCATCGTCCTCACCATCCTCATCATCATCATCATCCTCATCATCATCATCATCGCCGTCCTCATCTTCATCATCACCACTGTCTTTGTCGTCATCTTCGTCATTATCATCATCATCATCATTATCATCCGCCTATTTGGCTACACTGCACAATTCCGCAGTCATTTTTTGCTCGAAAGGCATTCTGAATAATGAAATTTAGTAATAGTGATAATTATTTTCGGATATTAAAATGAACCTTCTTCAAAAATCGACTTCAAAACAAGGATGAGGTTCTCAATGACGTTGTTTTTTTAGTTTTGTTTCCTCAGGACTTCCGTCATTTATGAACCGATTCGTTACATCATCATCATCATTTGGTTCATGTTTTTTGCAAGTATATTCTTTCAGGTTTATCCCATTCTTATCAAAACTCCGGTTGGATAAATGGAACCATGAGGAATTGAGGGAACTCCTCAAATATATCAGGCATGCATGTAATAATTCAGGTATTTTCTATTGTAACTCGAGACACCCAGAAATTATAAATTTTGCAAAGTGGAACTGATGATGAAGACCACAGAGGACTTGTGGAACTCCTCAATGATGTACTAAAAACAATAAGAGCACGTCACAGATTCTGATATGGTTCCGTTGAAATAGCAACGAATATATATAGTACTCCTTGGAATGAAGTGCAAAAGATGATTCTGAGAGCCTTGTCGTACAACAAAAACTGTTACAGATGATGTCTGTCAGAGTTTATAACAATATTCTCATAGACATAAGAAATCTTCCATATACATTGTTCTGGTCAAAACTTCGTCGTTGGCTCCATAACAATTGTTTTTATAATATGAATGACTTTATGCATTTTAGTACGTAGATTTTATATATTTTTTCTGGTTTTTGATTATTTTTTGATTATAATTTGTAAGTAATATTTGCATGCCACTAAAATGGTGAATTATGCTGAACATATTATTTAAAAATCCATCAATTATGTAAATGTAATGTACCATAATTCTGCAAATAAATAATTTTTGAGTTTGATTTGATTTGAAGAATGGGCGGAACTCCTCAAATATTTTGGGCTCACACACACCGGTTTGGTTTTTTCTGTAATAATCAATGCTATTGCTCTCAGAAAGTAGTTCATATGGTAAAGTGGAAAGGAAATGTGGAAATGGTCAAGAGGCTTGGCAGAGTACTGAATAGAAGTCGGTTAAAACTTTGTTTTTATATCCTACTACTGGGCATAGCCTCTCATGGATGAGAATGATTGGGCACGTGCAGTAGCCTCCACGCTGGGTCCACACGGGTTGGGGATTTCAAATATATCTGTCACGGTGGTTTTCCTTCACTACGTCAAGCTACGGTAGCCTAGTGGTTCAGGCATGCGGCTGTCAAGCGGCGGTCGTCGGTTCGAATCCCGGCTCGTACGAATGACTTTTTCGGAACTTATGTACGGAATATTTACCGTTAGCTTTTCGGTGATAGAAAACATCGTGAGGAAACCGGTCTAATCCCAATAAGGTCTAGTTTTCCCTCTGGGTTGGAAGGACAGACGGCAGTCGCTTTCGTAAAGCTAGTGCCTATGCCAAATCTTGGGATTAGGTGTCAAAGCGGACCCCGGGCTCGTTTAGGGGCACAACCGGGAATAACGCTAGGAGGATGATGATGATGATTTTCCTTCACCGAAAAGCTAATGGTACTTATTCTGTACAAAAGTTCAAAAAAACTATAAAACCCTGTCTTAAACCCATGACCGTCGTTTGACAAAATATGCTTTAACCGCTAGGCCACTTAGTATGTAAATGCAAACATGAAAGTGAAATATTTTGAACAGCAAAAACATCAATAATCTTACTTGCAATGTCAAACTAGTTCCTACCACCGTGAAGGCTCTGCGACTGGCGTGTTCTGTAACTGAAAACAATAAATAAACTTTAAAGAACTGATTTACTTTAAAAAATCGCCGATAAATCAACACACATGAAACATCACTATTAGGAAAACAATGGGCCAACCTGGTAGCATATATTTTCAAATAAAAAAAGAATTGTACGAATCGGTTCATAAATGACCGAGTCACAAACATTCAAAAAACCGGTCATGTACGAGTCTGACTTGCGCCCCGAGGGTTCCGTACAAACTTTCATACACCATGCCCGTCATGTCAGGACCCCATTCATTCTTGAACAATGTTAAACAGCTCATAGTAGAAGTTACCGTTATTGCAAAGCGCCTTCTGCATTTTGGTACTAACAACTTACAATATTTACAATACATTAGTAAGTATGTTTGTTTATCAGCGATAGCTTTTTATCACGCGTACCGATTTCGATTATTTATTTTTTATTTGAAATAAGGGACTTTAACGATAGTGTGATAGAAAAAGGTATAAAATTTCATACAAAAGTAAGTAAATTACGAATTTAATTAAGAAATAAGGGGGGGGGGGGGGGTTATGGTATTTTTTTCTACATTTTCCTTAATAAATCAAAATTTAACCACTGTAGAAAAAAAATAAAAACGGTTTTAGAAAGTGCAACTCAAGCCCTTTTATATGATTCCCCACTTGATCTAGGTATTTACTAGACTTTGATTTTTTAACCTCCCTCATATTCGTCATTTAAACAGAAAATAAAAATACATATTAACCAACCAAATTGATAGCTTAAGTAGTTCCTGAGATATTTAACGTTGTGACGGACAGACGGACAGACGGACAGACGGTCAGAGTCGCACCATAAGGGTTCCTTTTTTACCTTTTTGGTACGGAACCCTAAAAAGCAACATCCTCCTTTTTTTTGAAGCCTGTTTAAAAGAACTCAAAGTCTACGCAGAATTTAATCATTGTACTTCTCGTATGTGCATTTAAATTGTTCTTTGTGTATGTACGAGTAGGTATCGATGTTTGCAGCGGTCGTAGCATGGTTCACCTTTTATCACTTATCGTATACTAGCGACCCGCCCCGGCTTCGCACGGTTTTACTCGTACATGCATACATATAAACCTTCCCCGTGAATCACTCTATCTACTTAAAGAAACCGCATCAAAATCCGTTGCGTAGTTTTAGAGATCTAAGCATACATAGGTACAGAGCACCCAGACCTCCCCCGAGAGCTGGGTACCTGGTTCGCAGGTTTTCTCCACGAAAAAAAAAAAAAAAAAAAGTTGTTGTCTTATCCACAACGATATGTGATAAAATAGCAACCAGCCCATATGCTTGTTTGCCGCCGTTGTGGTATAAAAAGCGTACAGTACCATGTATGCTACGAAATTAGTAGCAGTACAATTCAAATAATAGTAAGCGTAGACAACAAAACGTTATGACAAAGCGATAAAAGCGTTGACAACATAATTCATTAGTCATGAGTCATGAATCATGATAACAGTGATTATAGGAGCTACTTGTGTAGAAACAAACCACTTTGTTGATTTTATCTTAATTTATCTTTATCACTAGCATTTATTTAACTTGCTCTCTTCGTATATCAATATGTAAGAAAGTATGTATTTAGGTAGGTCATCCTTTAAAATCTGCAAATCGGTATCGGATTGAGCTGAAGTTTGGCATGTCTATGTAAATTCGGTAAAAATTATGGCACCATTGAGCTGATATACAAAAAATACAAAAATATTTATTCAACACCTACAACTTAATAACAGTATCAAGGAATGCCTCATTTTAATTAAGTATTCAAGATACCTGTGTTAAGAGACATCGCTCAAAACAATGATGGAGATGGCTGGTCACAGCAACTCCAAACACAAGTTAACTCAAGTTTCGGCTCATTGGCACTCTCTCAAAAGGTAATTGATGACGGTGCAAAAAAATACACTCGGGTATAAAGTACTGTACCAAAGTGACCTTGACGTATCTGTCTATGTAACCTATATTTGTTTTTGTATGTGAATTGGTGGGTTTTTAACTATGTGTTTTTTGAGAAAACTGACGCAAAATAACTTACACAGTGACTTGATAGCAGGCGTTTTCTTCTGTTCTGGCACTACTTCGGCGACGGTTAGTTTCTCTTTCTCTGCTTCTTCTACTATCTTATCTACATCTGAAAACAAAACAAAACATTTTGACTATTTTTTTTTTTTCCTAAAAATTTACTATGTGTAATTTTAAGTGCAATTTTATGTTGTGAAATAAATAAATCTATCTATCTATTTGTTGTGAATGTTAGTTGATTTAGATTACATCTTGCATGACAAAATAATAATTAGCTCTTATACTTTAGATTTTATTGATATCTAAAATAAGTTTCTGTCAAAAATTAAATTTTTGGTACAAGATTTAATTGCCGACTGTACTTTTCTGCATACCATCATCAACTACTCATTGAGACGATTCTAACGAGCCCAAACTCGATGGGGTTGTGTCGTTTTATTGCGGAGTTTCTATGGCCACCTTCCAGCTCCAGCATCAGATCAGCTCCAAGTCATCATAATATTGCATTGATATTGCATGCAAAATTTCAGCTCAATTGGATAACGGGAAGTGACTGAAAAATTGATTGCAAATTTTGACGGACAACTTACATACTTACATATTTACATATGTTGGATTTCGTATGTTGGTATGTCCGACTTTAATCTGTTGTCGTGTCTATACTCGCGATTCCTATACCTACATCATCCCTTTCCAACATGCGCACTGATATATCGCTTCGTCCTTGTCACATACACGACGTGTGCGCAACGCTCGCCCCACCTGGCGAGAGAAAAGTGTTGTTGAATTCTCTCCTGCGTGCGTGTAACATCCTCCGCTGATAAAAGACATTAAATCTTATTTAAATCCGACGCATTCTCTGTACATCATTGAAAACTATATATGCTGTCAGCTCAGCATTAAAAGGTGTTCGACTGTTCGTGAAGTGAAGGTGTTTTTGGACAATTTGGGATTGCGCTGCGCGCCCCACACGAGCACATGGTGTGCCACGAGACGCTAGCGTGAAGGAGGAGTTCACCCAAGTCACAAGTAAGTGCGCATGGCTCCTATAACCTTCTGTTAGCTGATTCATCCACCTGTTCCAATTTCCAAAGGCAGCTGACTTTCCAGCACAATTTCGCATCAAGTAGCTACGACAATAGACCACACGGTTGGATACCTACATACAGTCCACTAACGCGCTAATCTCTGAAAAGGGAAACTAGAAAGCGCACCGCAAATTAAAACACCCTTGGAGGGCGTGCTATCTACATGAATTCAATTCTGTACGCCCCAAGTTTTGGTCACTAACGATCCGGATAATTATATTTCATTCCCAACCTAGGATTTATATCTATTTAAAGTAGCTTCTTGACATTATATTATATAATTTACCCATAGATACGTAAAATCTACGTACTTCGCATCATATCTTCGTATCATTATTCTAAAGATACTAACATTTCAGCAACGCAATTAACGATTCTTAGTTTTCAATTGATGTACACGTCACAAATACATGCTATTGTTCTCACTGGCTCGGGAGCGCTGACCGGTTTCGTTCATATCTACCCGCTTTATTTCGTTCTAATCTTTTCTCGAACTACCGCGTGCCGCGCGCTCCGATCTGTGCCGTCAATACCTACACGGTCATCGCTTAACTTACTTTGTAGACGGATAGTTAAACCGCCTTATTCTCACAAACTGTTTCTTTTTTGTAACACATTTCCTTTGTATACTTTTATTTCCCGCGATTCGTGTTACATACCTACATCTATTTTAACCGCACTTCTATTTCCGCGACTTTTGTCAAACATTTAGGTATTATTACCGCTTTTTCCCGCGACTTGTGTTTACGAGTAGGTACTCACATTTATTTAACCGCACTTTTATTTCCGCGACTTTTGTCAAACATTTATTATTACCGCTTTTTCCCGCGACTTGTGTTTACGAGTAGGTACTCACAGTTATTTAACCGCACCGTTATTCCCGTAAATCGTGTTTACGGACATTTATTTGAACCGCATTTTTATTCCCGCAAATCGTGTTTACTTATATTTTATTTGTGTGGGCTAAGTTTTATAGTCACACTCAACGCGCAACATCATGCCACCGAAAAAAGACCCTAAAGACGAGGCGGCTAGGGACCCCGTCCAAAATGAACTAGTTATTTTAGAAGCTAAGCGCAGTGCCTTCTTCGCCCGCTTACAAACCATATACAAATTGTCGGTTAAGGCGTACGAAGACGAAATTCAACGTAAAACGTTCTTAAATAGCGTATCAAATCTAGACCAATTGCGATCAGATTTTGAGCGTGTTTTAGACTCGTACAATGAATGCGTTTTACGATTAACGCCTGATGCAACCGCTGATTATCAGTCCTGGATCGCGTTTGAGGATATGTATTGTCAAATCAAACGCATTCAGTCTGAAATCGAAAGTTCGCCAGAGTCTCAGCGGCCTTTGCAATCCGCTCTAAAGCAAAATCTCCCGCCTATGCAGCTAATGGAATTTAATGGCGACCTTCGTAATTGGCCATTATTCTATGAACAATTTAAAAGTGTGATTCATAACAACTCACGCTTAACAGATAGCGAACGCATTCAGTTCCTAGTAGGTAAACTGACTGATAAGGCTAGGTCGGTATGCGCGGGGCTGCCAGCCACAGGGGAAAACTATCCCATAATTTGGCAAGCGCTTGTTGATAAATATGAAGACAAACGCGCCATGGCAGCCGGCTATATCAATCAGCTGTTAGACTTTAAACCCATAGCGAATGGGTCCGCTTCTAATTTGGAGTATTTTCTATGTAATTTCGACGCCTCCGTTAAGGCGTTTAAAGCGCTTAAATTACAAGATTTAGCGGATTTTTTGTTCTTGCATATCGCATTACAAAAACTAGATCCCGAATCGATAAAATTATTTGAGATGTTTTATCGCAAGGAAACGTGTCCTTCGTACAAAAATCTTATTGATTTCGTCAAAGAACAATCCAGGGTTGCATCGCATTCGACAACAAAACAAACATTTTCACAATCACAACCGAGATCTAATAACAATAAAAATATACCGCTACCAAAAAACAATTCGACGAAAACATTCGTTAATACGCAAACGCCCGCGATTGATTCTTGTTTGTTGTGTAAAACTAATAAACACGAACACTTATATCAGTGTGCCGCTTTTACAAAAATGTCCCCGTACGAAAGATTTAATTTTGTAAAAACTAATTCCGTGTGTAACAATTGTCTTAGTTATAAACACAAATTTTCCGCTTGTATGTCACACAGAACGTGTAGTATATGTAATGCACAGCACCACACGTTATTACATTTTAATCCGCCGCATAAACAAACTTATTTACCTAACTCGCATCAAACCAGTACCAACACTTTTGTTGACAAGGTGAATTCTCACCCCGCGTGCGTGTAACATCCTCCGCTGATAAAAGACAATAAATCTTATTAAATCCGCCGCAAATCTCTGTACATCGTTTGAAAACTATATATGCTGTCAGCTCAGCATTAAAAGGTGTTCGACTGTTCGTGAAGTGAAGGTGTTTTTGGACAATTTGGGATTGCGCTGCGCGCCCCACACGAGCACATGGTGTGCCACGAAACGCTAGCGTGAAGGAGGAGTTCACCCAAATCACAAGTAAGTGCGCATGGCTCCTATAACCTTCTGTTAGCTGATTCATCCACCTGTTCCGATTTCCAAAGGCAGCTAACTTTCCTGCACAATTTCGCATCAAGTAGCTACGACAATAGACCACACGGTTGGATACCTACATACAGTCCACTAACGCGCTAATCTCTGAAAAGGGAAACTATAAAGCGCACCGCAAATTAAAACACCCTTGCAGGGCGTGATCAAAATTCAATTCTGTACGCCCCAAGTTTTGGTCCTTCGAGCCAACACTTTTGTTGACAAGGCGAATTCCACACCGCGGCCTAGCAGTAGTAACGGGGTGGCAAGCAATTTGCAATCTTATCACCCGGCCGATAGGGTTGATAATGGTTTGAGGCATGACTCAACGTTGAATCATTTGTCGGCTCGGAGTGCAAATGATGATGATAACTTGAGAACGCTTATGCATAAAACAACCTTATTAGGGACCGCAAAAATTCGACTTTATGACGCAAGCGGTAAGGTTCATTATGCAAGGATTCTGGTCGATCCTGGAAGCCAATCTGATTATATAACACTCGAGTGTTGTAATCGATTAGCGCTACCGATTTCGAAACAGAATCGTTTTGCCAGGGTTCAAGGTATTGGGGGTTCGTCCCAAAAAATACTTGGGATGTCAATAGTGCAATTTAGTTCCCGATTCGACAGTAATGGCGATAACTCTTACACTATTCAGCCTCTGGTGGTGGAATCCATTACGTCACACTTGCCTGACTCGCCTATCGACATATCTTTGTTTGATTGTTTTAAGAATATACCTTTGGCCGATGATTGTTTTAATGAGCCCGGGCCCATTGATATGCTTATAGGAGCAAATTTATTCTGTGACATCTTACTTTCTGACAAAGTCCAAAGTGCCGGCTTGCCTTCGGCTTTGGAAACCACCCTGGGTTACGTCATAATGGGGGACGTCACTGTGACGTCACCTCCGCGCGCGACTCGTGCTCTCTGTGCGTTTACGCACGAACCGCTTAACCAAACTTTAGAAAAGTTTTGGAACTTGGAGGAAGTACCCTCAAAGAAATTTCTAAGTCCCGATGACAAGGAATGTGAACAAATATTTACCGCAACGACGACGCGTAACGATAATGGTTCTTACGCAGTCGATCTTCCCTTCAAGCAAACGCCAGATAATCTGGGCAATTCTTTTGTAACCGCTAAAAGAAGATTTTCGATGCTCGAAAATAAATTCTTAAAATACCCGCAACTCCGCGACAAATATGATGACGTCATTCGGAATTACCTGGATAAGGGGATTATTTCTTTGGTTCCGCCCGAAGAGTCCTCTACGCCAGGGTTTTGTATACCTCACCACCCGGTCATCCGGAACGACAAATCCGCGACAAAAATCCGCCAAGTTCTGGACGGTAGCTGCAAATCAGACAGTGGACTGTCATTAAACGACATCCTACATACTGGCTGTAATTTGCAAGCAGACATTTTTCACATTCTTTTGAATGTTCGCATATTCCGCGTTGCCTTTTTTGCTGACGTCCGCCAAATGTACTTATGCATAGAAGTACATCCGCACCACCGCTCTTTTCAACGATTTTTGTATCGCTTTTCGCCTGAAGTACCTTTGGAGATGTATAATTTCAACCGGGTCTGTATTGGACTCCGGTCTTCGCCATTCCTCGCGCTTCGCACGCTCCGCCAGCTCGCTAGTGACAAACGCGAGAAATTCCCGCACGCTGCCGCCGTTCTCGAAGGGGACGTTTACATGGATGATCTAGCTTCCTCTGCTTCTTCGTCCGAGGAAGCAGTTGCGATAGCGAATCAACTAATCAGTCTCTTCGAGGCTGGCGGGTTTGATCTGGTCAAATGGACTAGCAACTCTCCGCAGTTGCTAGAGCACATTCCCATATCTCACCGCCAGTCGGAAGACGTCTCCTTCGGTGACGGCGACACTTTGAAGATTCTTGGTCTTCGACGGCTTCCCGCTTCGGATGAATTTGTCTTTGACGTTTCTCCTCCGCAACTCAGTGGCACGAAACGTTCTATTCTTTCAGCTACTGCTCGTTTGTATGACGTGCTAGCACTCGTCGGCCCTGTCATACCTTATTCCAAGTTTCCTTTAAAGGAACTATGGCTCTTAAGGATGGATTGGGACGATTTGCCACCACCGCACATATCGCATTTATGGGAGCAGTTCATCAGTGAGCTTCCACTGATTTCAGCTCTTAAATTTCCGCGTCAATTCGGTGTCGAGCTTGACGATGTTTTGTCTCAGCGTCATCCAATTGCGGATACGTTTGCATTTTCTGACTCTGAAGTTGTCTTATGTTGGGTGCACTCTTCACCTCACAGATTCTCAACTTTTGTAGCGAATCGCATTGCTCAATATCAAAATAATTTTGCAGCTTCTAAAGCTTACCTAAATGAGCTTCACACGTTTCTTCAGTCTGATCCGTATTATACGCATTTCAAGGAAGAACTTGCAAAAAGTCGAATTACTTGACGTATGAGCCCCCCAAACTCGCCTCATTTTGGAGGCATTTGGGGAGGTAACATTAAATGCTTTAAAACTCATCTTCATCGTGTTCAAATCCTGATCGAAGCAATTCTTAATAGCCGCCCTCTTTATATACTAAGTTCTGACCCGTCAGAACCCACCGCGCTAACGCCAGCTCATTTCATGTCAACCTCGCCGTTGCCGCGTTTGCCCGCCGCCGACTTAAGCCAGGAGCGACCGAATCTATTAACTCGTTTTTCAATGCTAGACTCGCTTGTCCAATCATTCTGGAAACGGTTCCGAGTTGAGTATCTTCACAACTTACAAAGCAGAGAGATATGGAATACTCCAGACAAGCCGATAGCGGTGGGAACAATAGTTTTAATAAACGTTGCTAACGCGCCACCCTTGCAGTGGCCGCTCGGAATAATAACTCGTGTATTCCCTGGGCGAGACGGTGTTGTCCGCGTTGCTGAAGTGCGGACCCGCAACGGTACGCTCGAGCGACCGATCGTTCGGCTGTGCCCGCTGCCTACGCAGTAGGGTTGCCACCACATACATATCTATGTATACATATATATATTTTAAGTTATCATAAATAGTAATTCTTTTAGTATAATTACCTAATGATAGGTAAATTGTACACTTCGCTTGTCTTTAGTTATATGGTGCGATATTATCTTTTCCTATGTACATCCATATGTATATAATTATTATTTTCTCTTTGAAGGGAACCCTTCAAGCCGGGGGAGATGTTGGATTTCGTATGTTGGTATGTCCGACTTTAATCTGTTGTCGTGTCTATACTCGCGATTCCTATACCTACATCATCCCTTTCCAACATGCGCACTGATATATCGCTTCGTCCTTGTCACATACACGACGTGTGCGCAACGCTCGCCCCACCTGGCGAGAGAAAAGTGTTGTTGAATTCTCTCCTGCGTGCGTGTAACATCCTCCGCTGATAAAAGACATTAAATCTTATTTAAATCCGACGCATTCTCTGTACATCATTGAAAACTATATATGCTGTCAGCTCAGCATTAAAAGGTGTTCGACTGTTCGTGAAGTGAAGGTGTTTTTGGACAATTTGGGATTGCGCTGCGCGCCCCACACGAGCACATGGTGTGCCACGAGACGCTAGCGTGAAGGAGGAGTTCACCCAAGTCACAAGTAAGTGCGCATGGCTCCTATAACCTTCTGTTAGCTGATTCATCCACCTGTTCCAATTTCCAAAGGCAGCTGACTTTCCAGCACAATTTCGCATCAAGTAGCTACGACAATAGACCACACGGTTGGATACCTACATACAGTCCACTAACGCGCTAATCTCTGAAAAGGGAAACTAGAAAGCGCACCGCAAATTAAAACACCCTTGGAGGGCGTGCTATCTACATGAATTCAATTCTGTACGCCCCAACATACTTACATACGAACAGTGCAAGTTAATATAAAGCTTGTAAAAAACGATTTCGTCACTCACGTTGATTATCAAAATCTCTAGGGTACTTCCTGAAGTCCTAGAAAGGTTATTTTATTTTGACCCTTTATTAATTTGACCCACTTCCCGGAGTTCAATCGAGTTGAGAATTTGTATGCTTGTGTAAATCAGATGACAATGCAATATTATGCTACTACTGAGCTGATCTGAAGACGGAGACAGAAGGTGACCACAGTAACTCCTAAACTACAAATGATAAGCCAGGTTTGGGCTCATCAGAATTCATTTAATAAATAATTGTCGGCTGTGCAAAAAAAAAATTTAATAAAAGCTTGAAACCAAAAATTACCTAAATTTTTGACAGAAACTTATTTCGTGGTGAAGTCCTGCGAATCAGGTATCCAGTCATTGGGGGCTGAAATCACATTTTGATATGGAATCTTGCATATAATTCACCTGAGTTGACGGAGAGCAGCTCAACTGCCGGATTCAGCTGTTGTTTCATCTCTGACAGTTCTTCCAAAACGTTTTTCGACGACACAGAACCATCCCTGTAATGTGCTAGGGCTTTTAAAGCTTCCTGGAATGATATTATGTTTATTACTTTCGACCTCATATACCGCAAAGGTACCGGGAAGCTAAAATAAAAGTACAGTCGGCAAGAAAAGCTTGTATACCGCTGGCACAGAACAGTATAATAGTAAAGCCTAAGAGCCTTTGCCATAAAGATAAACTAATTTGTGAATCCATCCATTACAAATTACTATACATATAATTATATGCACTAAAGTTCAATGTTCACTTTTTATTTTATTCCTTGAAATTGTATGGCTCTTCGCTCTTTGGCCAGCGTTAGGTTAAACCACAGATGTATGAATATAAGGAGATCGGACATGCCGGCCGATTTGTATTGAGTACGCCTGTCGCAAGTTCATTAATCCACAGAAGCCCAAGTAATTGACAAAACAAAGCACGCACACATCTAAAACACACACACTTGTATACCTACGCTCTTATTGGTATTGTACACGCTCATTATATCAGGCTTTTTGGGAACAAACGTAATATTCTCTGAGATTACGCGTGCATAGTATGGCAGAGTATGCCCATTGAGCCAACAACTGCGACGCGGCCGCCGGCGCCTTGTCCTCTCTCTAGTATTTATTCTATGCTCTGAGGGTTAACCTTGTAATTTTTTGACAGAATCGTGTTTCCAGATTGTCAACTTACGTGTTCATTCTTCTGCTTGAGCAAGAACAGCGGACTTTCGACCACAAACATGAAGAGGAGGAGGTTCAACACTCCAAGCGCCAGGTTCATCCAGATGATCATTCCATACGACAGGAACCAGCCGCTCAAATAGGACAATATAGCACCGAAGCAGTACAACCCCACCGTTCCTGAAAACAGAGGTATAGTATCATTTAATATTTTATTTATTTATTAAGGATAACAACAGCCGTAGATATAACTAATGCATATTGGTAATTACATAGTAGAAGGCCAATAACAGTCATCCATTAATTTCTTAAGTAAATATTAACTAGGCAAAGTCAAACATAGTGAAAATGCTCAAAAAAGTGAGATAAGACGCAAAAAAAAGAAAAACAAATGTAAGTCAGACACCCATAGACTACCAGGCTACCAGCATTTTGATATATAATCAGAATCACGCTTGGTTCCCGGAGGGGTTGGCAGATATCATTGATTTTCACTTGCTAACATGAGTGGAGCAGGCTCCTAGCATTTTTCCGGCTTGTGCCCTAAAGGGGCTCGGGGTCCGATTTGGCATCTAATCCCAAGATTTGGCGTAGCCACTAGTTTGGTCATAACGTAAGCGATTGCCATCTGACCTTCCAACCCAGAGGGAAAACTAGACTTTTTTTTTTTTCCGTATTTAGCTTTTTGCTGCTTAGGCAAAACTAGACTTTATTGCGATTAGACCGGTTTCCTCACCGAAAACCTACTGTTAAATATCAAAGAGAGGGTTTCGTTATTTGAAAATGTAAATGTATGTATGTGGGTATGTGTATGGGCTGCGTTCACTGTTACCGTAAAGGCCCACACACACGTAGTGGTTTGTGGGATGCAACTTTTGGCTCTTAGTTTTTTCAAAATTGTTTGTTCTTTCCTTTTTGTGTATTTTTATTATTAAGTGTTATTAATAGTTCATTTATATATATATATATATATATATATTTTTTTTTTTTTAAAGATATTGCATGTGTATCTGTTGTTGTTGCCCACCGTGCTCTAACCGAATGGACCCTGCGGAAGACCAGCGCTGGCTGCAAAGCTAGCAACATGCTGAGCAGGGTCCATTTCGTGACAAAATGTGTATTGTATTATTTCTTTTGTATGTGTTTTTTTTTATTGTCACGAATAAATATTTGAATTTGAATTTGAAAAATCCCAATGGTACGAGCCTTCTTGAATAATAGTAGTATATGAGTGTGTGTGTGTATGTGTGTCCTGTGTGTTAGTGAATAAATGTGTGTTAGTGAATATTTCTTTCTCCTTTCTTTAATCTGCAAATTTAGCTCATGTGATTGAACGAGCGAGCGAAGCGAACGAAGTTATATGCTTCAGCTTGGGCCGAAAATCGTTTGTCTGTCCAGCCGGGCGGAGGTGGCGTCCAGTGTCCGGTGTCTGTTCCTCTGTTCTCCTCTACAGGTCGCATTTCTCAACTGAATCTCGTGAACTTTTGTGAGCACGTTCTTTAAATACATAGTTTTTCTCTGTCGGGTTAATGAGCCACTAGTATTTTATTTATTTATAAGATGTATGTACCTGAAGATAGGGTTCCTCTGATGGAAGGCTCACAGATCTCCGATATGAAAATCGGAGCGTATACCAGGTTTGCTCCTCCAGCCACGCCGCCGATGAATCGGGCAACCATTATCGGAATTGACGATGAAGAAAATTCTATTATGATCCATGATAGCTACAATAAAAGAAAAATATAATAAATCGACTAATCATTTGAGACGGAGAACAAATACAAAGAAGATATGAACTGTGATCGCCCTCAGTACAGTCGCCATCACATACATCGGAGCAAGCAAGCACGTCACAAACATCGGAACACACCTCTATTTTCAAGGCATATGCCGATATTTTTGAACACGTTTAGTGTACCTATGTATGTGATGGCGACTGTACATGACACTGACAAGAATCTAACCCTGTATGCCCCCCTGCCAGTACAGTACTCCACTACCTGCTACAACTTGCCTAATCATATCTTTGCCGCAAAAAAGTTAATAGGCGAAATATGTGACTGTGACAAACACTTTCATTTTTTTTTATATAATTACACTTTCATAGTGTTCGACAGTCACTAACTTCGCACTTTTTAATTTAACGGTGTACTGTGACTACGAATCATCCTTTATTGAGCGACTTTTTTCACATAAAGGCTTTTCAATGGGTAAGTAGGTAAATATAACGAACATCAGATGAAGGGTCCACGGAAGGACGATGTCTAGTCACTTTTTTTCAAAATGAGATTTTAATGTCACGTAATAGTTCATAACGAGCAACATTTTGACATTAAAATCTCAATCAAAAAGAAAGTGACTAGACATGTTCTTTCCGAGGACCCTTCAGATGTATAGGTAGTTCATAGTTGGTATGACAGCAACATCACGATACAGTAGAATTTCTCAATGTGTCCCAGGATCCGTAATTTATTTACCAAGGCATAATGTAGCGGTAAGCCTAGAAATCGATCTTCCACTTTTCGACTATCTTTGTTGCATTTTAAAAAGGTTTAAAGTTGGTAGACCACTTTCTTGGCCTACTGTACGATCGAACTCACAAGAAACTGAACACCTTTGTACCATGTCGCTTTAACGTCATGTTTAAATTGTCATACGAAGAACGGATGACAGCGACAAGGAACAACACTGTATTACCTTTAATTTCCATGACTTACCAAAAATGGTAACACGAGCGCCATTGCACCTCTTTTTCTTCCTAAATTGTCAATGCACAAGCTGGAGATAGCTGTTCCGGCCATGGCACCCAAGGATGGGAGGCTGCTGACTAGGGAGGCTTCGAACTCTGTCATGGGCATGGATAACACCGTTGTGTTTGGGTTTGTGAAATGTTCCAGTGTGTACGATGGCCAGCAGTTCAGGGCTCCCATGGACACGGCGGCGAAGCACGCTAAAAGTGAGATGGATATGTTACCGTCAGATGATGAACGCCGTCAGTTTATAATCTTACTCGCGATATTATAAACTGTCGAAAAATTGTGAACTGTCAAAAACGTTTACAATTTAACGCATTATTTTTCGTTGAATCTTCTTTCGTTGAACTTGAATCGTCAAATTGTGAACTGAATCAAATTGGTATGATTCGAAACGCGCCATGTGCGCTGATTGGTTGAACGAATTATTCTTCTTGCATCAGTTTCTACTTATGTCACAACATAATTGTTTTTTTTTCATCCAGACATCTTATTAAATTTATTTCGTCATCCAGCAATGTCGACGGAGCCCCTAGCGGGGCTCCTATTTCTGGGCGGTTTGCCTTTCGGGCAACTGAAGCATACCTAACTAACCTAACCTACCTAGTCTTTGTGTGGGCGTTCCGCAGCATGCCGATTTGATCACAGTTGACCATTTAACCAATCGAAATTGATAGTTTATAAACTGACGAAAAATAATGCATTAAATTGTGAACGGTTTTGATAGGTTAAAATTTTTCGACGGTTTATAATATGACGAGTTAGATTACAGTGTTCACAATCTAACGGTGACAGATATTTATAACAGACATATAATCAATGTCCATGTAGTACCAATTCCCATTACAATGGAACACTTTACGCTCGAAGTTGTAGACGATTATGTATACCTAGGACAGACTGTCCAGTTAAGTAGAGATCAATCGTCGAATCCGACTCGGCTGGGCAGCGTTCGGGAAGCTACGGCACATCTTTTCGTCCAATATTCCGCAGTGTCTCAAGACGAGAGTCAGGACCAGTGTGTGTTGCCAGTGATGACATATCGCACTGAAACGTGGTCGCTTACAATGGGCTTCATAAGAAGGTTCAAAGTCACCCAAAGGGCAATGGAGAGGGCTATGTTGGGAGTTTCTTTGCGTGATCGCATCAGAAATGAGGCTATCCGCAGCAGAACCAAGGTAACCAATATAGCCCTCCGAATCGCTAAACTTAAGTGGCAGTGGGTGGGGCACATTGCACGTAGAACTGATGGCCGTTGGGGCGGAAAGGTTCTCGAGTGGCGACCACGTACCGGAAGGCGCGGCGTTGGTAGGCCTCCCACAAGGTGGACTGATGACCTGGTAAAGGTCGCGGGAGTCCGCTGGATGCGGGTGGCGCAGGACCGGTCACTTTGGAACTCTTTGGGGGAGGCCTATGTCCAGCAGTGGACGTCTTTCGGCTGATATGATGATGATGATGATGATGATGATGATGATATAATCAAGCCTGTTTCCCGAAGGGGTAAGCAGAGATCATGGATTTCTTTGACAAACCTTCCATGCTTCATTCACTTTCACGACATTCCTCATACATGCTCGTCAGTTTAACACAGTGGCCGCCTGCGCGGCGCGCTGGCGCAGGGGTATGACGATAACAAGGCGCGGGCGGCGTGCGGGAGGTGAGGCCTGGCGGAAATAATGACATGCGGCACCGGCACCGCAAGGAAATGGGAGTGGACAACATTAACGTTAAAATGGAATACATGTTCTCATCCCTTTCTTTGGGGTTGAAAAGAGATGGGATTAATCTCTAAACTACACTCTAGTTCCAGTGCCACAAATAGTTGGTATGACACACTATGCATTCAGATGCAGATTTATTTATTCACAATAAAAGAATACATTATAAATTACCTGTCAATTTACAAGAATCCCTATTGTGATCGTCAAGAACATTCAATAAAATAAAAATTAAAGAATAATTTAAATATAACTAACTATGTCCACTTAATTTCAATTTATAATGTCATAGATATCAGAGTTCACCTGGAAGGATCGTCATTACATATAACTACAATTTAATAATAACAAAAACAATAAATCGGAATTAAGCGGTTATGTCAAAAAATTCACTTATAGAATACAATGGACTTTCTAATATTTTTTTTAGTGTACTTATTTTTTTTTTTTTTAATAGCCTTAAGTGTCCCACTGCTGGGCAAAAGCCTCCCTCTGTTCCTTCCACGTATCCCTATCCTGGGCAGTCTCCCACCAGTCTTGGTCAAAGACGTCAAGCTCGGCTCGCCATCTCCGACGAGGTCTACCGCGACGCCGTGTTCGGTTGTGTGTACTTATTAAAAACCCAATTAATAGCAACTGTGTCTATTGCCTGTTTACACATTTATTAGTGTTTAGTGCAACTCAAATTGTATACATTATGTGCCAAAAATACTTTCAAAAGTTTTCTGGAGTTTCATACCAGCTTCATCATTTATGCCAAAGTTTTTAAACTCACCTGCCAATCCAGTGATAAATTGCTGCGCTTTCCCCATTTTAATTAATTATCCTACTTAGCACTAAAATTACCGAGCCTTGCTAATAAAATGTAGCAATCATGTAAAATCTAATTTATGACTAAACAAGACGCCAGTTCAAACCATTTAAAAGACATATCGTGACATTATGGGAGCATTTTACTTAAGATAAATTGCGTTGGGACAGTTTGAAGCCGAAACAAATATTGTCATAAGAGAGATAGCGAATACAACTAAAACTTGCCTTATCAGTTGTCTGAGATTTGAGGATCATTTTCCAAATTATTCGTATTTAATCATGTGTGACTACTGTTCTGGTTGTCATTCTTTTTGCTTCCGCATACGATGATTCACAGAATATTGCGCCGAATCGGGCCCGTGCGCTGGCCGCCGCTCGGCCACAGTTTCCCATACATCAAGAAATGCGCGTGCGTCGGTCGGCAAATAGAATATAATAGAATAGAAAACCTTGAGACCCTGGTAACTATATACATACCGATCCAGAAATTGCGTTTCGAGCGCAGAAAAGGTGTCTGAGATCTTTATGTGTTATTAGTTCTTTGGAATCTTGTGAGCACTATTTTCAAAAACTTAAGATCTTCCTAGTTTGTATATCTATGAAATGTGTGTTTTTGTGAAATAAAACTCCCATTTGTTCCTAAACTTTAATAGCACCCGTTTACGTTATAAAATAACAAACCCAATGATACCCAAAACAACCTTATTCCAAAAAAATGTAGTCGGAGTGGCTCCTAAAATATTTAATAAATTACCAAAATGTTTACATTCAATAGATAAACTACATAAATTTAAGATAGCTCTAAAAAATGTTCTAGCTCATACAAGTTATTATACCATAAATGAATTTATAAATGATAGCAAATGATAGTGACTTTGACATGCATGCTCAACAATTTGTAAGCCGCAAGGCGCCACATAGTGAAACTGACCGCAACTCTGTAACATCCTGTAACCTATGTTGGACAAATAAATGATTTATCTTTTATCTTTTACATCCATTTTGAATTGCTCGCCGTTTGTCGGGAACGAAATGTCTCAGTTATTGTGTGTGCGTGTGTAATTTTGTATGTGTGTGTGTGTATGTATATGTGTGTGTGTGTTTGACTTGACTTGGAATACGAACAAATAGTGACATAGTAGATACAAATAGTGACACCCGACAAGGTCACGTAGGAAACCGAATGTCAATAACATATAATTAGTAGGAAACAGATATACTTAAGTTGCATACTCGTACTTCCCGGCTTTATTGGGAAGCATGTAACTTATAATATTATCAGTCATCATCATCATCATCATATCAGCCGAAAGACGTCCACTGCTGGAGATAGGCCTCCCCCAATGAGTGCCATATCTGTGGAAGCTTGTAATTTGCTTTTTAACCGACTTCAAAAAAATTGGTTATATATATATTTTTTTTATGTATGTTCATCGATTTCTCCGTCAATGGGGAATAGATCAAAATTTTAGAAGTGCATGTTTTTTTTGGTGTTAGGAATAACCTTCCTTAACATCAGAAAAAAATTGCAGACTTTTCAGGTGTGTCAATTTTTTTTGAAAAATATAAACAGTTTCCTCACTTACGTTTTGGGTTTAGGACGGCGAATGAGACATTTTCCTTGATTCGTCTCATATTACAAAAAATATCTTAAAAATCCGTGGTAAACTAACACTGGCAATAATATTGACAGCTGCCGCAGCTATATTTGTCATTGCCAGGGTCAGATATTCAAAATGTTTTTTGTAATATGAGACGAATCAAGGAAAGTTTCTCATGCGCCGTCCTAAACCCAAAACGTAAGTGAGGTAACTGTTTATATTGTTCCATACCTCATGCTCTGAAAGTGGGTCGTTATTGTTCTAAAAAGTGATACGTTTCTGCTCTAGAGCAGAAAAGTAGTGTATTCCAATTGGTCCTCGCCTTAGGTATAAGCAGTATGCGGGAACTTATTCTAACAAATATCAATACCTTACCCCGCCACTGACGAAGGTAGGTAAATAATTTAATTCGTACTAGTTCATGGAATTTATTTTATTAAATATAAAATAATTTATGTTGTAAATTCATTACTTTTATTTTAGCTAAAATGTTCACTAGGCTCTATGAGGTGGTGACAAATAGAATACACCCACAAACCTTTTTTAATCTTAAAGTTGTGTATGTGAGCTAAGGCAGAAACGCATACAGCCAACCTTCAACTAAATAGGTACTACTAATACATACAAATAGTATGAAAATGAGAGCGAGAAAGAGATATCTGTTTTTCGCTCTCATTTATGTGTGCAGCGCACGAAGGTCACGGTGCGGTGGGGTAGTCTGTTACGACTTTAAACGAAGGCGACGTTTTAAGAAGAAGAAAAAATATGAAATTTAAGACACCGATTAACTATCACCAAAAACGCGCGTAAAAAAAGTTAACGTGCATTATGGTCCTTGAAAAAAGTTGAAGGGCGGGGAAGCCAAGATAGTGCGAACTTTTGTATTGTAAGACGAATTTAAAAATATATTTTCGCGATTAAAATGAGTTCATCCATCCAGTGATTTTGAAACCGACTTAACGCCTGATTTGATCAGAACAGAAGCCCAATCTATCGTGGAAGGTCTTTTACCGCAAATTTCAAAAGAAAGATATATGAAATCTTATATACCGACCGGTCTGCAATAGTTTTTTATGTGACTGTACATAATGAAGGGCATTAAACACGAGTGTGGGTTTATGAAACGAGCCGAAGGCGAGTTTCATAATAACATCACACGAGTGTTTTAATGCCTAATTATGTACAGTTACATACACTACTTTCTCTATCCACATATCATAAGCCTCTATGATGCATTCAGGAGCCGCGTAGTATGACCGGCATTGTGGCGTTGTTTTCTGGCAGCTGTCATAGTTTTTTTTTAATTCAGAGACAAACTAGAGTCGGGCTCGATATGTAAGTCGTTTGATATCTTACTTACGTGCGACTTGACATGTATGCAAATTGACAACTAATTTCGAACTAAACGTCATCTCGACTGATATTAGAATAGAGGTCAAATCAAATTTCTTTGTTTTCAGAGATGTTCGAAATTTGAATGAAATAATATTATCGAAATCGATGTTATTATTTAGCAATAATAACATTTTCACAGATAAGAAATTTGTTCTAACGACAGTCGGTTTTTATGGTGGTCATAATTTGCGGTTCTTGAACGCATCATGGAGGGTTTATAATATTTGGATAGATAAAAAGAGTTAAATCTTTCTCGGGAATTGTGATGATAACTTATTTCAGTGATTTATCGAAGAAATTAAAACTATCAACGCTGTGGAGTATATATTCAATAATGCTTAAAACCTGAAGCTCCTGACGGTGTTTATTTGGCGACAAAGGTAATAAAATAAACATATTATATTGTAAATGTCACTAAATTTCTATAGAAATCGTAAAAAATAGTTTTTGACAAATACCTACGTAATTTAAAAAAATAAGTGTGTTTAAACTAAAATTGTTTTGTTTTCAGGTGGCGCTAATTTTTGGTAAATAATGTGAATATTCCAGACAAAAATACTACATTTACATTCGCAAATTGCTCTACTTTTCCATTGATTTCAAGTAATTGTACCTATACTTTGAATAAACTTATTGTTAAACTTTCCTTCTGTGGTTTTTTTTTACTTTCCTCGTATTCGATATGAAAAGTAGAGTGTTTAACTCGGGTGAAAGTCACCCATTTCTGACTCGAACTATTGGCGCTCTCACTTCATTCGAGCGCCAAAATATCTCGTCAGTAATGGGTGCCTTTCAGCCCTAGGTTAACAATCTACTATTCAAAAATAATTGACGCACCTGAAAAGTCTGCAATTTTTTCTGGTGTCTTTGTAAATGGGTGCAATGCATGGGGTCAAAGTCAAAATCAAAGTCAAAATCATTTATTTGCAAACATAACGTTGAATCGTGCAACGGCTTTGATAGCTCATTTAAAGAAAGAAGAAAGAAACATTTATTCGAGACAAACAACACACAGCGTTTGTCACGAAACTGTTCTATCTCAGCATAATGCTGGCATTGCTGCCAGCGCTGGTCTTCCGATAGAACCGTCGAATGTCTTCACGGTGGATAACATACAAAAAAACTAAATAATGATAAAAACTTAGTTAAACACGAGAAGGGACAATTAACGAAATTGAAAATAGAACATAAAATATTGTCCAGCGATTTATGAACACAGCCTTTAGCTAACCAGTTCACAACATATGGCTTAAAGACGTGTACATTGTGTAAGTACCTCACGTGAAGGGGTTAAGAGCGACCGGTCTAGGTTGCCGAAAGCTCGCTGGTCAAACGCAGCTGTCTTCCACGACTTTCTTAAATTTTCCATTTATTAAAAAAAAACCGGTCAAATGCAAGTCTGACTCGCGCACCTAAGGTTCCGTACAAACTTTCATACACCATACTTGTCACTTCGTTCTTGAACAATCTTAAGAGCTCATATAGTAGAAGTTATCGTTGTACAGCGCCATCTGCATTTTGGAACTAATAACTTGCAACCTAGTATGTTTGTTTATCAGCGATATTTTTTTATCACGCGTACCAATTTGCATTATAACAATGGACTTTAACGATAATCTCATAGGAATATGAAGACAAAATTTCATACAAAAGGAATTAAATTACAAACCCAGTTAAGAAATGATTTTTAATAAATAAAAATAAATACGCTAGATCATTTTAATTTTCCTGTATATGTATGTTACTCTTAATCATTTGTAATTATTTCAAAATGTTCACTTGGTAAACTTCGGCGATAAAGGAGGGGGTATTTTTTTCAACATTTTCCTTAATAAATCAAAATTTAACCACTGTAGAAAAAATATAAAAACGGTTAAAAAAAGTGCAACTTAAGCCATTTCATATGATATCCTTCTTGATCTTTTTACTAGACGTTGAATTTTTAACCCCCCTCATATTCTTCATTTACACAGAAAATAAAAATGTAATATTTAAAAGTTTATCTTTTCATACACGTGCCTCACACCTTCATCAGTTGTTCTAAATTTCAAATTGATAGCTTTAGTAGTTCCTGAGATGTTTAACATTGTGACACACGGAAAGACGGACAGAGTAGAACCATAAGGGTTCCTTGGTACGGAACTTGTTCCTTGGTATTAATAACGCTTCGCTCATAATCGTCAAATATAAATAAATAAATATTTGCGGACAATCTTACAAATCAACCTAGTCCCAAACTAAGCAAAGCTTATATGGGTACTAGACGACGATATAGATACTTATATACAGAAATAAATACTTAAATACATAGAAAACATCCATGACTCAGGAGCAAATTTTCGTGCTCATTACACAAATAAATGCCCTTACCGGGATTCGAACCCAGGACCTCTTGCTTCGTAGGCAGGGTCACTACCAACTAGGCTAAAGCGGTCGTCGAACCTATTCAACTTCTGACAAGTGAGATTAAAATGCAGACTTCTGTCCTTTATTGTTCTTCTTCTTCCTAAGGAACAGCAGTTGAATTTCATCAGCCGGAAGACCCTTAGTTTCTGGCAAGCAGTAGTGGCTGTATAGGGCTCCGAGGAAGCAGGTTGCGGAGAACCCACAGAACACGATGCCCAGGCTTAGTGCTTCTACGAGAGGATTGAAGATCATCAGGGTGATGAAGTTGACTATCCACATGCACGCCATGCTGAAGGTGTTGCCGAGACCACGGACCTGGAAGATAAACGTGACATACATTAAATTTTATTGAAAAGTGTAAGTGAACCGCATCAGGGACTCCGTGAACAATTAGGAATCCTCGAAGATATCTTACTAAAAGGTAAACTAGATTGAGGAATTTAACAAACTTAACTTAGCTGTAGGAAGCATGTTGTCCCCACAATGATATTTTTTTTCAAATTCAATGTCAAAAACATTTATTGCAAGTCACATTACAGTTAAAACATGGAATTAAGAATAGGTATACATGTGACGCCCTGCGAGGGCACAGCAACATAGTTGAGAGGACTAATATATAACATTATTTTTACTTATACTACTATTTATACAGACTACTATCTAATACTACTATCTATAAATATAACTATTAATACACAGCTTTAATATTATTATTAAAAAGGTTCAGTATAATTGCAACGAGAAAAAAAATGAAGAGCTATCGAACTTATCGAAGTACTGTTACTGAATCATTAAAAAAATCTGTTATATAGCAACATCTGTCAATGAGGTATCTTTTTAAATGTTTGTTAAATTGTGTATTTTTTTAATGTTTTTTATTGAGTTCGGTACATGTGATTGTATATTTTGATTAGCATGAAATTGAAATGTGAGCTTGATGTTACTATTTTTAATTTGGAATATGGTAATTTGATTTTATTTAAATTACAATAGTTTCTTTTAATTTAACTTCAGTTATAGGCGTGAATAAATGTTTATGTTTCCTGACAAACTTACGTGACTCGAGAATGTCCAAAGAGGTAAGGAAGAGTATTTGAAGTTTGATAAAATGGGGTTTGCAAGATTCCATTTGCTCAATGTTTGATGGGATGCGGATACATTTCTTCTGGAGGATGATGATATTGTCTATGGCGCTACTATATCCCCACAGTATGTTTAAATCTTATTTAGGATATGCAATTATGTGACGCTACTGCTCGAGCACGACCCAAATTCGGCACGGCCTATTGAGACTCATATTTATAAACGGAAATTGAATACATAGTAAATCTAAAAGAAGCAATTATATTAAGGTCACACCATAAAGTGGCAATTACCGTCCACTTCTTGGCCAGGGAGAGCCGTAAGTAAACATTTGAATTCACCACGCCCTCGGGTAATAAAGGAAGCCTCAGATTTTAGATCGTATACTCGTATTAATCGCCTTTCAACAACAACTTTGCCATTGTTCTAATAGATTCTTTGTTTTACAGCCGAGTGTACTAATTTGTCATGATTTTGCAAGTTACCTCTGGCAGAAACACCTCAGCGGTGAGTATGAAAGGCACGCAGGCAGCCCCGAGGGTGTAAATGAAGCAGTAGAGGTAGATGAGGAGGGCTGTGGCCCAGTGCGGGGCCCAGCCGCACTCCAGCTGTGTGCCCAGCAGCAGCGTGAAAACCCCTGACGCTGCTGACGTGCTCGTTAGGAGCATCTAGCATGTAATTATAAATCGCAAGATTAATTATAATCAATAAGCTGGCATAATTGATTGGGTCGGGTCGTGAGCCTGGGATACTTTGTGAGTAGAGCAGTAATATAACTATGTATTGATTTGGTTGTGATATCAATTCGACATTAACTGATTAATTATTCAATTGATGTGACCTAAGGTTACAATAACTAGGTTCTAGGTATTTCTGTTAAATCTCCCAAAGGGTTCCAAACTTAGTGACATTGTTAACAAAGTTATAGTAACTTGTAGGAAATCTAAGGTTTCGCAATTTACGAAAAACGTAAAAAAATAGTACAAGGAACTCTAACTTGACTAATTGGGTTGACTTAGTTTTCCCTTTCTCTGTTTTTGATATAAATACATTTGTTATTCTTTATCCTAAATTGATGCACGTAATAATTTAAAACACTCGCAGTTAAGCGAGCTAAGCGGCATCAACGTGGTGAGATGGTAACATGGTTTACCTAGTTTAGTAGTCAAATACTCAGTATTAACGAAACAAAAACATTGGAATGAATACCATTTTAAGACAACAAAATATTATAGTTTATGGCCGTACTTGTCACGAAAAAGGCGAGTTATTGCCTTAGAGCTGTGAACGATTTCAATGGAAATCGATACAATACGAGTATGCATAGAGTCTTTGGTCAAAACACACACTTTATTTGGAGTTCTGTTACACAGAGCTAATGTCTTTTATCCCATACAATGGCCTACGGTTGTTAAATGTTTATTCCAGACAGAGGACTATGCTGCACGCCAATCTGTGTTGCACATGTTGGTAACTATTAGAACAATAGCGTCGTCTGAAGGAGAGAGCGGCGCCGGCGTCTGCAGAGATGCACCAAGGATGACCATGCAGTTCGAGAACCCTTACGTCACTATAATTAGAGTTGGAACTTAATATTTATAAGTTATAGTAATGTTTGTAATAATGATGGAACGGTTGGCCGTCTCAAGATGTCAACCGATGGGGAGGACTTCACTTGATAATTGACGGGAGAAGCGTGTACATCTGATTGTGTTGATGGTGTTTACATATATTATATCAATGATACCTAATTGTATAAGATTGTCAAAGAAGAGTGTTCGACAAGTCTATACTATGTGAAACCTATTAATTAGATTGTAACATCAGTGGTCGGCAGTCTACGCAATAATTGAAAGCTAAGTACCTACAGCAGGGGTTTTTGGCATCCGTGTTTATTTGGAGTTAATTACTAAAGATCACAGTAATTGCACTGCCCAGTTAATAAAGGATAATTATTATAGAAATCTCTGTACTTGACGGAATAAGCCAAATAAACACGACCAGATTGTATTGTGGGTTTTATAACTGTGGGTGTATACGAGGATAATATTGTGGTTGTAAACACTCCTATTGTGACCAGTTAAGGTGGTCTATTGTATCAGTGAAAGAAATAAATAAAGAACTCTGTTCAAAAGTAATAAAGTTATGATACTGAATAAGAGTAATGAGATACGAGTTCGACCCTCGTATCTAAAGTAATAGAGAACCTTATCAAGTAATGCAACAAGGGTTCGATTCCTTTGTGGTGTCAAGGAGTATTCAACCTTCAGTACTGGTGTATTATTGATAGTACCTACTTTTATCGTGTGTGTGTGTAATTGTTTTCCTAAGGAACAATGTCTTGTGAATTGTATTCGATTAAACATGTTTAACTCGAGAAACTATATGCACAAAGTACATCCTTGTAAAATACTATCGTTTTAAGAAGTTTTATAAGAAACTAATTAAGTTGTGTACCTTAATTAGTTAGAATGATGTGTCACTAAAGGCGTGGAGGTTTTTCCGGAAGCTCGACTGACTTTTCCCAACCACATTATGCCCAGGAAGCGAGTCGAGCATCAAATAAGGGTTTAACTAGCCTTATTTGATATAATAATAAAAGTTTCGATTTTGCTTTTATATGAAAGATTATCAATTACTCATTATTTGATTTAAAATACCAACCAAATGCTAATAATACTATTTATCAAATAAATACTACAGTTTAATATCTAGACCAACAAATAAATATCAAATATTAGTAATACTAACTATTAAATAAATACTTTGTTTAAAATATTTAAACAAACAAACAAATAGCAAATCATTCAAATATTAATCCAATCGAATATCAAACAACAAATCAAATAAACCAATAAATCAATAAATGATCTTAAATTTTAAAACTAATACTTTGTTTTCTTTATAACACCCTTCCTGGTAACGCAGACCTTTCCTTTATTCGACTACCTATTTACATTTACATTCTTAGGCTTCAACTTATCTAGACAGGCTATATCTAGGCTAGGCTATCTAGGCGCACCCTTAGGGGCCTGGTGCCACTTCACGTGGAGCTCGTGACGCAGGATTCTAGACTTTATGTTTTAATAAATAATACACAACTAGTAAAAAGAACTTGGACGCAAACAATTTAATTAAAAAAAATACACAACGTAGGAAACTAATAATTATTTGCCATTATGACGATCACTGCTTATTTATTGTGTTATAAAGTTATATTTAAAGCTATATTGCAAACGTATGGAAAGTTCTAAATAATCGAAAGGTCTGAGAGGGGAGGTTTAAATTTATAATTAAATAATTGCTTACAATTTTAATTAATACATAACATTATTCGTATCGCGAGTCCGCTGGATGCGGGTGGCGCAGGACCGGCCATTGTGGCACTCTTTGGGGGAGGCCTATGTCCATTGATGATGATTATTCGTATGATCTGAGAGGGGTGCTTTGGATATCCTTTGTATTGTAAATAATATATACCGATAAAATTATATGAAACAAGTTTATCGCATGACGGTTCCGAGACATTGTACCGTTTTTTTAATTACATAATTCTAATCTTGTGTGTGTGTTTTGACCAACTATCTTTAGATCGTGAATATTGTGTTTATTATAGGAACTCTTGCACTCGTTTACTAAAGCGCATTGAAATAGTGGAATAGCTTTTTGTGTTTACTTAGTAGTAATGTCAGGGCGGAGTAAATTGCGAAGTGGACGTTATCGAGGCGAAGATAGTCAATTAATTGTTACGATGGATAGTAATGTAGAGCAGACTAGTGCGGAGTTTAAAGCGAACCAGCAACGTGGTTTCAAAATGGTGCAAGAGAAGTTTGACACGCTGTCTAAGCGAATTGATACGTATGTAGATATGACAGAGATACCTATAGTTCCGGTGTTACAGACGGACCCGAGTAGTGTTAGACAAAATGTTTACGTTATGCAGCCCGATATAGCTAAACCTTATTTTAAAGGCAGGGAGGACCCTAATCCGATGAAGTTTATTACATGGTTTCGTAGATATATAAACCTTTTGAACGCACATGATAGAATTTTTGATATTGCAATGGAGTGTTTACCAAAATCGGCTCGTACAATGATGGAATTTCGAAGTAGGTATTGGCGAACGTTGGATGAGTTTGAGAACGAGTTCAGACGTATATACTGGAGTGAACAGCGACAACAAACAGCATTGTACAATTTAATGAATGGGTCTTATAATCCATATGGTGATTTAGATATGAGCGAACATTTTGCTACTCAGATGGAAGTCGTTAGCTCACTAACGATTCCAATCGAAGAAAAAATACTAGTTATTTGGCTTATGAGGCATTACTCAGAGCATGTGCAGCAATTGTGGTTTACCAGCAATAACGAAGCAAATTTTAATACAGCATTTGAATTTCTAGCTAAAATTGACCTCAATGTTAGGTGTAACAGTCATAACAGTACTATTAATCGAGTAAATAATGGTAATTACAAGTCACAAGAGCAACTTCAACGTATGAGTTCGCACGATACGCGTGGTGATAAAAGAAAACCCAATCGTAGACCCAGGTCGACTAAACGGCTGTGGCGTGAACAGAGCGGTTACTAAAATAATGAGTTGGTTCCAAGTGGGAAGAAGCTTGAAATTCGCAATCAAGTGAATTTTAATCCATTAGTGAATTAATATATACGGAACGTTATATATCCGTTAATGTTTGGGTTGGGGAGACAAGTGGTTTAACTTTATATTCAAGTTGGATATGGTGAGATAATAAGATGTACTTAAATAAGAATTTTGTATTTCTAACAGTACAATATCTTATTGGATTTGATTTATTGTATTGGACAATAACGGGCTGAATTGAACTGATTTTGACTATATGGTAGCGAGTCCAATTAGGTGTTTGATAAATTGTAGTTATAAATTTTGTTATATAAGTGGTATTAAGCGTAAAATAGACACGCCCGATGATCAAAGTTATACATACTTACATATTTATAATTAAAGCAATTTGATTTAATTGCTTAACTATTTACTTACAATACAATGAACGCTTTGTGGTCTTTATGAACATGCTGAGGAAAGCAGATGTCATCGTTCATGGTATTATTTTTATATAATATATAATTTGTATAGATTTAAGTTGAAGGTAATTAATTATACAGGTGAGAAGTTGAAATATTGACCAATAGTCAATGGTTCGTATATTATTCTACGTACAGCAGTGAGATTTTTAACGACGGTACAGGTGATTTGGGTAGTTGTACTGAATTATGAATACCTTGGATGGATTTTGATGTGATGAAAGAATATAAGGTATTTTGTTTGAAAGTCTGGCCAGACTTGTGCTGTATGAACTTCAAAGATGAAGAATGAATTTCAACCTTGTGTGTGATGTACGGATTTCAGAGATGTTTGACGATTTTCAGAGGTGAAGCATGATTTTCCGAGATGGAAAATGATTTTCGGAGATGAAGTACTACAGATTAAGTGTGTATAATATTACCATAAGTGGAAATATATATATATATATATATAAACCCGGTATTAGACTGTGCGGTACATATATTCATATAAACCCGGTATTAAACTGAGCGGTATTTACTACATATAAACCCAGTTTAAGACTGAGCGGTCTATCTTGTGGAAAAATATATATAAACCCGGTATTAGACTGTGCGGTACATATATTCATATAAACCCGGTATTAAACTGAGCGGTATTTACTACATATAAACCCAGTTTAAGACTGAGCGGTATATCTTGTGGAAAAATATATATAAACCCGGTATTAGACTGTGCGGTACATATATTCATATAAACCCGGTATTAAACTGAGCGGTATTTACTACATATAAACCCGGTTTAAGACTGAGCGGTATATCTTGTGGAAATATATATATAAACCCGGTATTAAACTGTGCGGTACATATATTCATATAATCCCGGTTTTAGGACTGAGTGGAACTACATATATAATCCCGGTCTTAGGACTGTGTGGAACTATATATAATCCCGGTCCGCTGGACTGTGTGGAAACAAACATATAAACCCGGTCGTAAGACTGCGTGGTAAATGTTCATCATCACATCATATCAAAACAAACTTATATGAGGTTTCGTAGGAGCCCAGATCGTTGACTTCAGCAAACGATACATACAAATGTAAATACTAGACCACTTTTTATTTAATAACAAATATATTTATTACAGAGAGATCACTCCTTGTTGCAACAGAATATTAATGTACAAGAAAGTTGCTTTTCCAAGAGTACCTTATGCTTATAGTATTAAGCTCTTGTCTTCCTAAGCACGAAATGTTTCGCATAAGTTAAGTATTGTACGTGGTACGGAAAAAAACGGAACCTATACTTATGTCCGTCCGACTGTCATTTAAAACCCAGGTACCCATCAAAAAAAAAACCTTTAGCACCAGCGTTAAAATTTTACTATAAAAGTATTGTCATCTAATGAAATACACAATTTTGTAAGATGATAATAGACTGATATCTGACCTGGCTAATATTATGATTAGCAATATTTTGTTAACTATGATAACTAAATGTAAACCTAGTAATCACTTTTTAGTGAAGAAAGCGAAAATCTACGGTTTTAGCTTACTCCAGAGAGGGGGGTGAGATGGTAACATGGTTTACCTAGTTTAGTAGTCAAATACTCAGTATTAACGAAACAAAAACATTGGAATGAATACCATTTTAAGACAACAAAATATTATAGTTTATGGCCGTACTTGTCACGAAAAAGGCGAGTTATTGCCTTAGAGCTGTGAACGATTTCAATGGAAATCGATACAATACGAGTATGCATAGAGTCTTTGGTCAAAACACACACTTTATTTGGAGTTCTGTTACACAGAGCTAATGTCTTTTATCCCATACAATGGCCTACGGTTGTTAAATGTTTATTCCAGACAGAGGACTATGCTGCACGCCAATCTGTGTTGCACATGTTGGTAACTATTAGAACAATAGCGTCGTCTGAAGGAGAGAGCGGCGCCGGCGTCTGCAGAGATGCACCAAGGATGACCATGCAGTTCGAGAACCCTTACGTCACTATAATTAGAGTTGGAACTTAATATTTATAAGTTATAGTAATGTTTGTAATAATGATGGAACGGTTGGCCGTCTCAAGATGTCAACCGATGGGGAGGACTTCACTTGATAATTGACGGGAGAAGCGTGTACATCTGATTGTGTTGATGGTGTTTACATATATTATATCAATGATACCTAATTGTATAAGATTGTCAAAGAAGAGTGTTCGACAAGTCTATACTATGTGAAACCTATTAATTAGATTGTAACATCAGTGGTCGGCAGTCTACGCAATAATTGAAAGCTAAGTACCTACAGCAGGGGTTTTTGGCATCCGTGTTTATTTGGAGTTAATTACTAAAGATCACAGTAATTGCACTGCCCAGTTAATAAAGGATAATTATTATAGAAATCTCTGTACTTGACGGAATAAGCCAAATAAACACGACCAGATTGTATTGTGGGTTTTATAACTGTGGGTGTATACGAGGATAATATTGTGGTTGTAAACACTCCTATTGTGACCAGTTAAGGTGGTCTATTGTATCAGTGAAAGAAATAAATAAAGAACTCTGTTCAAAAGTAATAAAGTTATGATACTGAATAAGAGTAATGAGATACGAGTTCGACCCTCGTATCTAAAGTAATAGAGAACCTTATCAAGTAATGCAACAAGGGTTCGATTCCTTTGTGGTGTCAAGGAGTATTCAACCTTCAGTACTGGTGTATTATTGATAGTACCTACTTTTATCGTGTGTGTGTGTAATTGTTTTCCTAAGGAACAATGTCTTGTGAATTGTATTCGATTAAACATGTTTAACTCGAGAAACTATATGCACAAAGTACATCCTTGTAAAATACTATCGTTTTAAGAAGTTTTATAAGAAACTAATTAAGTTGTGTACCTTAATTAGTTAGAATGATGTGTCACTAAAGGCGTGGAGGTTTTTCCGGAAGCTCGACTGACTTTTCCCAACCACATTATGCCCAGGAAGCGAGTCGAGCATCAAATAAGGGTTTAACTAGCCTTATTTGATATAATAATAAAAGTTTCGATTTTGCTTTTATATGAAAGATTATCAATTACTCATTATTTGATTTAAAATACCAACCAAATGCTAATAATACTATTTATCAAATAAATACTACAGTTTAATATCTAGACCAACAAATAAATATCAAATATTAGTAATACTAACTATTAAATAAATACTTTGTTTAAAATATTTAAACAAACAAACAAATAGCAAATCATTCAAATATTAATCCAATCGAATATCAAACAACAAATCAAATAAACCAATAAATCAATAAATGATCTTAAATTTTAAAACTAATACTTTGTTTTCTTTATAACACCCTTCCTGGTAACGCAGACCTTTCCTTTATTCGACTACCTATTTACATTTACATTCTTAGGCTTCAACTTATCTAGACAGGCTATATCTAGGCTAGGCTATCTAGGCGCACCCTTAGGGGCCTGGTGCCACTTCAGTGGCACCTGTTCGCCGCGGGCAAATTACACCTGCCAAGCTTGCGGTCGTGTATGCCGCTCTCGCATTGGCTTACACAGCCATGGAAGACGTTGTCTCCTTTTTTGACACTTCTTGTATAGTCTGTAATAGACTTAAATGCCATTGATGATGATTAATAGTTTCAATTTCTTCAAAACTACGAACGCATTGAAAACCCACCTTCCTCCCAAGCTTGTCCACAATGGCCGAGCACAAGAAACACGCGCACACAAACACAATCGCCAGCACGATAGCACAAGTGTTAGGTGGCATGGAGGGTGCCGCCATCTTGAACATCTGTTCCGCGTACACCTGGATTACGATGGAGCCCATTAGGATGGTCACCGTCATCACTATCAGTACGGCCGCCAGGGCGCGCTTGGATGATTCGGATTTTACTGAAAACAGACAATTTGCAGCATTTATTCATATTCATATAATTTATTGCGCATTGGTGTCAAAATACAATTTGTTTCAACATGTACCCTTATGGACATATCATTTAAAGGCCGCAGGACTCCGCTCCGGTCATTGTGGCACTCACAGATGTATAAATACGAGGAGATCGGACATGCCGGCCGATCTGTATTGAGTACGCCTGTCGCAAGTTCATTAACCCACACAACTCCCAAGTAATTTACAAGACAAAACACGCACACATCTTAAACACGCACACGTCTAAAGCACACACACTTGTATACCTACACTCCTATTGGACAATACACGCGCTTCATATCAGGCATTTTGGGAAGAAACGTAATATTCTCTGCGATCAGGACGCGTGTACATACACTCGGTAACATCGGACGGTGAACTAGCGGCAGAGTATGCCCATTGAGCTAACAACTGCGACGCGGCCGCCGGCGGCTTGTCTTCTCTCCAGTATTCTATGCTCTGAGGTGGCACTCTTTTGCGGAGGCTTAGTTACTAGTCTTTCCGGAAGTGAATGCCATTTGATCTTCGGAAACCAACGGGGAAACTAAACCCTAATGGAATTATGTGTCGTAGAATGAGTGGGTGCACGTAGAAACGATGGCTATTGGGGCGGAAAGGTTCTCGAGTGGCGATCACGTACCGGAAGGCGCAGCGTGGGTAGCACCCACCACAAGGTGGACTGATGACCTGGTAAAGGTCGCGGGCTCAGAGCATAGAATACTAGAGAGAGGACAAGCCGCCGGCGGCCGCGTCGCAGTTGTTAGCTCAATGATCATACTCTGCCATACTGTGCACGCCTTCTTGATCGCAGAGAATATTACGTTTCTTCCCAAAATGCCTGATATGATGCGCGTATGTATTGTCCAATCAGAGCGTAGGTATACAAGTGTGTGTTTTAGATGTGTGCGTGCTTTGTCTTGTAAATTACTTGGGCTTTGTGTGGGTTAATGTAATTGCGACAGGCGTACTCAATACAAATCGGCCGGCATGTCCGATCTCCTTATATTCATACATCTATGGTCGCGGGAGTCCGCTGGATGCGGGTGGCGCAGGACCGGTCATTGTGGCACTCTTTGGGCCTATGTGTATGGAGCAGCATGATTGTTAAAACTCCTTAAGCCGCCTACACAATAGACAATAACCAGGACCAACAGCTCAGCTGTATTTCCACGTAAAGATGTCATTACGGTATTGTGTCGAGATCCAACTTCGAGTGTGTGTAAACTGCAAACACTTACGTAAGAACTGCCATTCTGATTCAGAATGTTGAGAAATCGGCTCTGGTATGTCTTTCAAAAGCGTGTTGGTCAAATCGGATTCTGAAAGTAAAAATTTTTTTTTTTAATTGTGGCTTACAAATCGGATAAAGTTAGGAAAAATACCAATATCAGAAAAATAAAACACAAGAAGAGTAAACGGTTCAGATGAACGGTTTACTTCGGTCTTAGGTCCTACCATCTGGTAGGAATCCTACCAGATGGTAGGATCTAAGACCGTAGTTGAAGGGAAGGTTGAATGAATGAGAGGCAGGGAAGAATAGAATTCCTTGTCCTAAGAAGATATTCGAAATTTGAAAGACTTTAAGTCACTATTATTATCGATATCGTAATGAATATACATACAATATAGGTAATATTGTATGTATATTAATTACGATACGACTACCACAGATACCAAAAGAAGAAATAAAGAAATACCTAAAAGTAAATTAGTGAAAAAGAATTATAATACAAATATTAAAGCGAGATACTCGTATCATACAACATATCTAAACTCAACTTGGTTTTATTATTTTGCATGAAGTTTTGTTAGAATTTCTCTATTCTCGTGAATTTAATAATTTTTCTCTTGATTGTCAAGTCTTCCTGTACAGGACCGGACTTAGCGGCCCCTAGGCACTTGGCATTTTGGGCCCCCTCAGGGAGCTTGTGTAGAGGTCCCGCTACTGGGACTGGGGCCCCTAGAGGCCACCTAGACCCCTAGGCCGGGGCCTTGTAGGCCTAGACGGAAATCCGGCTCTGCTCCTCTACGGAACGATATTGGGTTTAAGAGGGCGAAAAATCGATCTAGCTTAAGTAGTCTCATTTCCGGACCGACTCCTTTTCTCAGGAAAGTTGACAGACACCGAGCTTGCGGTCTCTCAGTATATAGTTATTTAATACCTACTCGGAGGTCGCTGTTGTTCTACGTCCGTATTTATAACCCTAGAAACCCTACACGTGACGTGACCTCCGGGTGGTGCTAAAAGAACAACAAACTCGGCAGCTGCACTGTTCCTTCTGAACCTTGCAGCGCACACTGGAACTCTATCAGCGACATCGATACGAATACATATATGGCCACCGCCATTCGATAAATAAAATCCCTATTATCAAAAAATCGTAAATCCCAGAAAAAACACTGAGCATACGTTTGTCTTAGTACTTCATCTCATATTATTCTTTCTTATTTAACTGACTATCTAACTAAACATACAGTGCGTAAATTGGTTAGAATTATGTAATTTAAATATATAATTTAAACACTTATGTCCTGATAATATTACGGTATGATGTATAAATAGTATCTCGTCGCTATCAGTTAAGACTCTGCAAATCTTCTTGTTCATTGCCCTGGAAGATTAAACAAAGGTTACGTCAAACAAGTGAAGAAATTGTCTACTTAGTGATAATTATGCTCGTGGAAATGTAGAAGGTAACTCGTGCAAGATTGTGTGTCTGATGCAGTAAACGCAAAACATGAATTTAGATAGTTGAACTCATATTTGCAAGGGGCTGTATTTGCATGCGATATGCTTTACGCAAGTATACAGGTTTATTTTTGCGTAGCGGTTTCTTTTTAGGGCTCCGTACCAAAAAGGTAAATAATTTACTCTAAAAACAAAGTTTAAACCGACTTCAATTCAGTACTTCTCCAAGCCACATGGTACATGAAAATTTTCACATTTCCTTTCCAATTTACCTCATGAACTGCTTAACGAGAGCAAATGCGTTGATTATTACAGAAAAAACCCAAGTCGCTTTATATGGGCTGATAATATTTGAGGAGTTCCGTCGATGAGGATCTCAGAATTAACACTTCATTAGTTGCTACTTCAACGGAATCATGTCAGAATCTTTGACGTCTCATCTTTGAGGAGTTCCATAAGTCATCTGTGGTCTTCATCATCAGTTCCACTTCACCAAAATTACGATTTCCGAGGGGTATATGAGTTATAGTAGAAAATACCGAACACTACACGCGTGCCTATAAAATTTGAGGGTTGCCTTCAATTTCCCTGGGATCCCATCATCAGATCCTGACTTGGTGACAATGGGACCACCTCAGGAGTATACTCTTTCGAATAAAAAAAGAATTTTGGAAATCCGTCCACAATTGACGGAGAAATCGGCGAACATACATTACATCTTTGAGGAGTTCCATAAGTCGTCTGTGGTCTTCATCATCAGTTCCACTTATCCAAAATTGCGATTTACGAGGTTAAATACACGAGTTTTAATAAAAAAATACCAAAATCACTACATGCGTGCCTTTATAAGATTTGAGGGTTGCCCTCAATTTCTCTGGGTTCCCATCATCAGATCCTAAATTGGTGACAATGGGACCACCTCGGGAGTATACTCTTTCGAATAAAAAAAGAATTTTGGAAATCGGTCCACAATTGACGGATAAATCGGCGTACATACATAAAAAAAAATACATACAGTGGAACATATAACCTCCTCCTTTTTTGAAGTCGGTTAAAAAAGGAACCCTTATGGTGCGACTCTGTCTTTCAGGAACTACATGGCTATCAATTTGAAATTTGGAACAAGTGTTGAGAGGGTTAAGACACGTGTATAGAATATAAAAATTTAAATATACCTACATTTTTATTTTCTGTGTTAATGACGAATATGAGGGGGGTATAAAATCAAAGTCTAGTAAATAGATCAAATGGGGTATTATATGAAAGGGCTTGAGTTGCAATTTCTAAAACCGTTTTAATTTTTTTTCTACAGAGGTTAAATTTTGATTTATTAAGGAAAATGTAGAAAAAAATACCACCCCCGTTATCTCCGAAGTTTACCAAGCGACGATATATCTAACTAGCGTATTTTATTTTTATTTTTCAAAAATAATTTCTTAATTAAATTTGTAATTTACTTTGTTTTGTATGTAATTTTATAATTTCAAATTCCTATCAGATTATCTTTGAAGTCCCTTCTTTCAAATAAAAAAATAATAATTGAAATCGGTGCGAGTGATAAAAAGCTATCGCTGATTAACAAACATACTCTGACATAACGGGTATGGTGTAAGAAAGTTTGTACGGAACCCTCGGTGTGCGAGTCAGACTCGTACTTGACCGGTTTTTTTTTACAAGCTTAACTATGTAACTATGTTTGTTCAGGTGGAATCTTGCAACTCAATTTTGAAGCAAATATCTTCAACAGATTGTGCTGAAAATTTTGGGTATTTAAAGGCATAGTTTGGATGACAATTCAATGTTATGGTACTGTAGAAGTCGTCTATGCAATGCAACCTCTACAGTGCTGGCTGGATAGCACTATTCGGAGTTCAAACCAATCTGCCTGGAAGTCTATAAATAAGGAAGAGTAGAAGACGCCAAGCAGTCATAAATATTGTATTGCGTCTTCGTCTACCTCTGAGCACCACCCCTATGGAACTATCGAGCTGGTCTGATGATGGAGACAGAAGGTGGCCACGGGAATTTAGTACTTAACCGTCGCAACCCCGTTGAGTTTGGTCTCGTTAAAATCGTCTCAATGAGTAGTTGATGACCGTATACGGAAAAGTACAGTCGGCAATAAAGGCTTGTACTAAAAATGACATTTTTGACAAAAACTTGTTTTCGTTTCGGCCTGCTCTGCGGCCGGCGAGATATGTGTATGGGGACAAAAGCCATGTGTGGCCTTAAGGGCCGACACAGGGGGAATAGTGGGCCAGACTGCCGGAACAAATTGTCGTAAATGTGGACACACCGGACAAAAGCACCAAATTTTTTTCAGTTACTAGTTAGGTACATAGCTTTAAGTTTTTGATAGGAACCAGCTCCTCCGACGGCCATCTTTTTTTATGGGGGTCATTTTGAATTAAGAATAAGAATAATTTATTAATATACAAGCACATGATTATAGATTATACAGACATTATCCGTTGGGCTCCAAACTAGGCTGAGCCTGTATCTTGGGACACACTGAGTCGGTTAACAAATCACTTCAGACACAGTTCACAAGAAGCACGACAAACTATAGGTATATTATTAATATTTCGGGTTCTAAATCACTTAGAATCACAAACCTGGTGTCTAAGTATACATATTTGGGGTCAGGGAATTCAACTAGATATTTTTTAAGGTCGAATTCCCAAAAGATAGCAAACGGAACCCTGTGCGTGTCAGTAATAGATAGTGTATAAATTAATTAATGCAGGATACTTTACCATTTTCACTCTGCAGCACTTCGTTTATTCTCGGATCCAGTTGTAATTTTATTTTCGATATCTCGACTTGTACTTCTTTTGACGTCGCAGGCACGTGTCTGTAGAATGCTATTGACTCGGCAGCTTCCTAGAAACAAAGTCATAATCATAAGTCAGTGTGTGTTTAAATATTTTTATTTCTCATTTAAAACGAATTGTCACTTACATGAGAAACTTAATTTTAAGGGTTTACAACTTGTGTATTCTTACATAAGGTCAAACTAAAGTAAAGTTGTTGTGTTTAAATATATTAATTGCAGATAAATGTGTTTTGTGAACGCATTCAGCACATTCACCCCGGAGACAAAATGTTACGGGCAATTAAAGGGTCCACGGAAAGAACATGTCTAGTCACTTTTTTTTCAACATGAGAAGTCACGTTATAGTTCATAACGAGCTCATCATTGCGACATTAAAATCTCATTTTGAAAAAGTGACAATGTTCGTTCCTTTTTTTTTTCCATTCTCCAATGTTTTTTGGAGATGAACTCCACATGCATGGACGCGCCGGTGAATGTTCTTTCCGTGGACCCTTCAATTATACTTCAATGTCATTTGGGCGTTTTCAAGGAAAGTTGTTCAATTTCTTAATTCAGAATTTGAAGCCCTTTCGATTTTAGTAGCAGAAAAAAAGTGTCCTAAGTTTTTTCGTTCCGTTACGTTACCGTCTTCATATAAATTTGTAGGACGGTAGCGTAATGGAAATTAAAAAACCGGCCAAATGCGAGTCGGACTCGCGCACGAAGGGTTCCGTACCATTATCTATAAAAACTATTTTATTCTGTGTTTTTAGTATTTGTTGTTATAGCGGCAACAGAAATACATCATCTGTGAAAATTTCAGCTGGAACTATCACGGTATCAGTGAGATACAGACTGGTGACAGACAGACGGACGGACGGACGGACAGCGGAGTCTTAGTAATAGGGTCCCGTTTTACTCTTTGAGTACGGAACTTTTTTTGTCTTATTAAAATCGAAAAGGCTTCAAATTCTGACTAGAATAAAACGATTTTTATCCAGATATAATATCATACGAAATTGAACTACTTTTCTTGAAAACGCCCATTTACGAGTAAAGTCTGAAACACACTGACGCGGCCTCTGCGCCACCAGAGTCAATAGTAAAGTTTACAATAATTGTCAAGTTTACTGTCACTATTGACTGCCACTGGAGGCTGCGCCAGTGTGATGCAGGCCTTAAGATTTAAAATGTATTGGGCCAGTATTAAGATTTAAAGTGATACATATTGGGCCAGTATTAAGATTTAAAGTGATAAATATTGGGCCAGTACTTATTAAGATTTAAAGTAATAAATATTGGGCCAGTATTAAGATAAATATTGGGCCAATATTCATATTTAAAGTGATAAATATTGGACCAGTATCAAGATTTAAAGAGTTAAATATTGGGCCAGTATTAAGATTTAAAGTGTTTAAATATTTAACGGCCTCCGTAGCCCAGTGGGTAGTGACTCTGCCTACGAAGCTGGAGGTCCCGGGTTCGAATCCCGGTCAGGGCATTTATTTGTGTGTTTATCATGAATATTTGTTCCTGAGTTATAGATGTCATATATGTATATATAAGTATCTATATGTATGTATCTATTATATATATCATCGCCTAGTACCCACAACACAAGCCTTATTTGAGCTTACCGTGGGCCTAGGTTGATTTGTGTAAGATTGTCCCGTAATATTTATTTATTTATTATTTAATATAGGGCCAGTATTAAGATTTAAAGTTTTAAATATTGGGCCAGTATTAAGATTTAATGTTTTAAATATTGGGCCAGTATTAAGATTTAAAGTGATACATATTGGGCCACTATTAATATTTAAAGTGATAAATATTGGGCCGATATTAAGATTTAAGGTGTTAAACATTGGGCCAGTATTAAAATTTAATGTGTTCAACATTGGGCCTGTATTATGATTTAATCTGTTAAATATTGGGTCAGTATTCAGATTTAAAGTGTTAAATATTGGGCCAGTATAAAGCACTGTCTGCTTACCATAAGTGCAGATATTAAAAAATCCAGCGATTATATAAACCTTTAAGAATTAAAACTCTCCAGGAAGCTCGAAACAAATCGGCTCCCCATACAAACGTAGTTTTTCATACTAAACTTCTTTTCTCTCTATTTTTTTTCTATTGTTATTTAAGCATTAAGATTGCCCAGGAAGCGCGACACAAGTCGGTTTCCCATAGAAACGTAGTATTTCATACAAAGCTTTTTTTTTAGTCTAAATTTATATATTATTTTTAGCAACAGTACCTACTTAACTAGTTTCCGACGTAGATATGGCGGATCCCATTGTGTACCTATACAAAGTTTCATGTTATTCTAGTATGCCGTTTTTTTTTTTTTTTTTTTTTTAATTTATTTAAAACACAAACAGTCGCATAAACTAAAATATAAGAACCAAACTACGTGTGTATGGAGACTCTATTGGAGAGCCGAGCTTCGTGTAGCATTTTGTTTCGTGTAAATTTAACGTGAAAGTTACCACGATATAATTTTAAACGATATGAGACAGAGAACAAATAATATAATGGATAAATAAACCGTCGTCGTCTTAAACCCAAGACAGGACTATCTTAAAACCAAGAGATAACTCGGTAATTTATGAACAGGTTTGTTTTTTTTTCTGTGTTTGGAAGCATATACTTCCAGATTGCTCCCGTTGTCACCAAAATCCAGTTCTGATGATGGGATCCTGGAGAAATCGAGGGAACTCTTCAAATTTTTTAGGCAAACTTGAAGTAATTTGGCTACTGATTTGAAGTCGGTTATAACTTTGTTTTGAAAGGTATATTAACTATCCATTATATTTGTCATCTGTATAATATCGTTTCCTGGTGACTCTGAAGGTGTCAAATATAGCCATAGACATCGATGTTTAGCACACACACAAATAAAGACTTAAAAAAATACAAAAC
Source organism: Epinotia brunnichana (assembly GCA_963854355.1). NCBI lineage: Eukaryota > Metazoa > Arthropoda > Insecta > Lepidoptera > Tortricidae > Epinotia > Epinotia brunnichana. The sequence goes on from OY977956.1 coordinate 6,019,805, forward strand.
ACTACCTTCTCCTTCCCCTGTTGCATCAAAAACACGGGCGATTCCTTCAAAAACGCCAGCATGACGATATACAGCACAGACAACGTCAGAAACGTGTGCACAATCTGATTATACGTCAAGTAGCCTCCCAGTATATAGGAGAACAGTAGTCCAAGGAAGAACCCGGTCACAACACTCGAGGTTAGGGCCCCTCGTATGGCGTCCTGGGATATCTCTGACACGTACACCCCGGTCACAATCTGACCGGCAGCCCCGAAACCTGCCACGCCTGACGCCACCAATATGAGAGGCACGTAGCTTGAGACAGAGATGATTGCCCAGGACAGCTGCAAAAGAGTGGAAGTGAATTAGGTTTGAGGTACAGTCCGCATCAGCAGTAGCTACCCAAACGAAGACGTCAAAAGTCTTTATTAAAAGGGTATAAGAACTGTTGAAGTCTTCGTTTGTGTAGCCACTTTTGATGCTGACTGTAAATGGAAATCTAGGCTTGTCATCACCCTACTAGTGGTACTAAGTTTTTTATTTAGTGTTTCAAATGAAAATTTTTCATAATAATTTGATGCATAAAAAACTTAACACTAGGCACTTAAATCTACTTAACTACTAGTATATATACCCTCTCCAAGGTCACAGCCCTTGGGAAGGGTGCCCATAAGGCTGGCTACATTTCCTCGTTGAATTGCAATTCCAATCCGTTGGCCGAGGAAGTAGCCAGCCCTATGGTCAGCCGTATTATCTAAATTTTTTTTATTTATTTCTTTATAAAGCCTATGGGCGTCAGGACTCCACGGCCCGAGAGTTTCAACCGCGAAGGCCGCAAATATGTAGGTGTTTGTCAGGCCCGCATATTTGCGGCGCTTCGCGGCTTCTGCCGTTGTTGCCGCCCCGCCCCCCCTCAAAGAAGTTGTGGCTAAATGGGACGGGGCCATGGTGTCCACGCAGGTGGCGTCCCAGATAAGAGGCCGACCCATCCGCCACGGAATGAGTGTCAATCCATCGGGTCTCCTGCCATCGTCACGAGCCAGGCCGGGAGGTTCCAGGACGGCAGGCACGTTTACGCTGGCAAGAGCCCGACGGATGACGTCATTAATGCTAGCGTGGCGGGATAAGCGGCCGGCACTCTTTGTGCATGAGAGGCCGTGGTAACCCAAACGGTCTACCTACACTCCGCAGGGGCAGCGGTGAGGTACTACGATATCCGCGCCTAGACGGAGACCGACAGCCAACCTTAAAGAATTGTTGTCTAGGAGAGTTGCACAGTGAATAGAAGGGTAAGCGTGTAGCCAAAATCCGGATTCGGGTAACGATAAAGCCAATAAACGGGCTTTTTCAGTCCTCGTAGAGGCAGAGTTTAAGAGCCACTCTGATGCCTGGCGACAAAGAGGTTCATCCCAAGTTCTTTGTACTGCTTTATTTGATGGCAGGGGTTTACCCGGGCAGGCTAGCTGCCACGCATCCTCTGTTTCGTGTAAGTACGCTACCTCAAAATCTCGAAGTGAGGGAGTAACGATTTTACCTATAAGTGGTAACGTACTGTGAACAGAGGAAAGAAAAGCAGGAAGAACGATGCTGGAAATTTGCCTGATTCCCAGGCCGCCATGTCGGATTGGCAGGGTAGCTTGTAGAAATTGCCTTTCATTGATTTGGACGTTGAAAAGTTTTTGGATATGTAGATGCATGATGTTGTCTATTTTTTCGCATAAATTAGTAAATTTCCAGAAGGGGCTACACCTTAATGCGTAAGTCAATTTGGGGACAAAAAGGCAGGACCGAAGAATGAAAAGAGCCATGTGTGAGTTTATTTTGAGGAGTCGGTCAGAGTAATCAGAGAAACGGCGAATTTGGGAATCGACAAAATCCGGGATTGCTTCTTCGAAAACTGGGGCTCCGAGAAGATGAAGTGAGCTATTTGAGAGGACTTTAATGCCTGGACAGATGTTGTTAAAACTGTCAATAATCTGCGATTTATTTACAATTTCAGGACTTATAAAAATCTCGCATTTATTCATATTGAGTTCCAGACCGATCTCTTTAAACTTTGGAATTAAAGATGAAAGGTCGCTGAGAACTGAGCTCGCTTCACCACCCAGGCTGCCGTCATCGAGATACCACATGTTAAATTTGGAATTTAGAGCCGAAATTATGGGATGAATTGTAAGACTGAAGATGGCTGGCCCTAATGGGTCGCCTTGTTGACAACCGACAGCGGAGGAAATATTGTGGTTTTTGTACATTAATTTTGAGGGTGAACTGTAACATTGCCAAAGATATGGATATAAACTAGAGATATTTTTTTGAACTTCTGTCAACAAAGCATCGCGGTTGACGGAATTGAACGCATTTTTGACATCTAGTTTTACGAGTATCTGTTCTTTGGAGTTGAGAAGGTAAGTTCGGCAAGCATGGACGGCGGCTTCACAACCACCTCTAGATCCAAAACCCAGTTGGACTGGCTGAAAGATAGGCTCTAAGTCCTTCACGACGTATTTGCAGCAAACCTTTGATGTTAACCTTCTGAATGTTGACCCTATAGCGATAGGGCGAATGCCACCATCTTTTTTGCCAAGTGCGCAGAGGTTTGCCCCATATAAAATTGGAACAACTTCTGGGTGGACTTTACCTGAAAGCAAAAAATTTACAAGGCGAGTGATGGACGAAAGAAAGTTATTGTTTCTGCCACCCGGAGAACCTATAGTAAGGTCCTTCAGGTGCTGGGGTGTGATGCCGTCTAAGCCACCGGCCGAACCATTCTTGAAATACATAATGGCGGCCAACACTGCATCTTCGGAAGCTTGAAGACATGGCAGGGCTGGGCTAGGTGGGTCAGGGAAGTTAGGGTATGGATGAGCCGGTGGGTGCTTTGCTAGTAAGGCTGCGAGTGTTTCGGGAGTATCTGGGGCGGCTGAGTCACTACAAAAAAGAATTTTCGCAGCACCTTTGAGGTCCCCATCGTTCACTTTAGCCTCAACCACTTTGGATATGTCTCGATGTTTAAGTCCAATTGGGGAAGTGCGTTGCGAAGTATCAACATTAGTTGAGCGAGAACAATTCAGTTTAATTTTGGCGGTTAGAGAGCGATGTGAATCTTTTTTGGACACATGCAACTTGTCCCAACTTGAAACCGAGTTATTCGCGACGCAATCGTCAATCGCCTTGGTAAGGCTCGAAGCGACAGAAAATCTGGCCCCTCTCGGGATTCGCTTGATAACTGGGAAGGCTCTCTTATGTTCGCTTAATATATCAGAAAGAGAAACAGCGGCGTTAATAGAGGTGGTAGGGACTGGCGGGTGAAGGGTAGATATGTTATTTCCAAATTTATGGGACTTGCCTTTGTGTATGTTCAATCCACGCTGTCCCTTATAGAATTTGGGAGTGATACAGTATGGGCATTGAATAAACTCGGGTGAGGACTGACTATCTAGTTGGCTGACGGTTTGTGACGGAGAGGTTGACATCAACAAATAGAAATATACACAAAACACTTAATATACACAACACACTTATAAAGTTTATTTATACATATTGACAGCGCTCGTTGACACGACGACGGTTGTCGGGGAGGCGCGACGGCGCGGCGGCCTGGGCATCCTTATAGTTTTGTAAAGTAAAAATTGTTTGTGGATTCTGAGAATAGGTAAATCAGGGTTCCGTTCCGTGGCTGGTTTGGCCTGGCTGGGTTAATAAGATTGTATCAAACGTGACAAACGTCAGATGGTTTCTGTGGACTCATGGAGAAAGTAAATCTATTCAGGTGGGATTTATTTCAATGCGAAGGTTTATATTATAAATTAGGAAGAAATCTTCATATTTCCTTGACCTTCCCGACCTTGTATATTAATTTAAATAATATTTTTCAGATGAGATTAAAATCTCGTTGACATATCAGTTTTGACATAGTGGTTATCCTTAACGTATCGGACGAGTGTTAGAAAAATGTATCATATCATATACAGCCAGGTATATAAGGAACCCCACATACCTATGTACAGAGCAAATAGTGGTATCATTATGGCTCCGGATTTCGGCAAGGAGGAGCGAGGTTAGTAGTTTCCCAGTCATGGTGACATTCCCCCGTGCCCTACACTACGAGTGATACATTTTGAATGTTTAGGACAATGTGCCGAAATTATCGGAAATGGGAGATTATACTGTGTAAAATCACTACTACGTCACACTTGGCCACAAAGTCGCAATGACCCATTATGCGTGCCTGAATTCTCACTGACTAGGGGCGAAGTAAAATTTTGTACCCACCAGATGCGGTTGTAAAGAAAGCCTCAGATCGCATTAAATTTATCGTTCATGCCTTTGGCTCAGCCGTCATGTATCATGGATTTGGGTTGTTCTATCACTCTGGGCACAGCAGATATATGGCTGCAAGCAGTAAAACCAAACCGTACCAATGTCCGATGTGACTTACTCACACAGACACTCGTCGTGAAAGTAAAGTGCGGTACATCAGTGCGTGTGCCCCCATCGTATTGGTTAGTAGTGCAGGTGTAGAAACGTCTATAGCGACGCGAGGTTGAGATACCGCTTTAGCTAATAAGTATATTTACATTCCCTGGGTGAGTGATGTACACATTGTTACCCACCACAAAAGGCAATCCATGCAGCATAGAGGTGTACCTTCTTCCATACTTGTTGACGGCGTAGCCACAGAAGGGAGTGCCGATCAGCCCACCTACATTGGGCAGGCTGCCCAGAAGCGAGACTTCAAGTGAAGACATCGGGTGTGACAACACCGTTTCGTTTGAGCGGAAATTTTCTATGGTATAGGATGGCCAGGCGTAGATGAAGCCAGTCAGGGAAGTCAGAAAGGCAACTGCAAAAAAACAAGCCTTTAGCTTATTTTTTTTATTTTTTTATACTACGACGGTGGCAAACAAAATTTATACTAAGCAGAAAGGGCCGCTAACGAAATTCTAAGTTTCGATCAAAGAGCGTTTCGAGCCTCCCTAAGGTTAAGATTCGTTGCCACTGGCGGGACCCACGGTAGCTCAGTTGGATAAGAGCAATGAACGGATTCCAGAGGTCGCGGGTTCAAATCCCGCTCGTGGCGAATAATTTTTCAATTTTCCTCTTTGATCGAAACTTAGAAGTTAAGTTTAGTTATAGAAAGTAACGCAGAATCAGAAAAGTGCCCAAATGAGTCCGGAAACATAAGGTAAATGTTTCTGTGGGCCCTGCTCCAATATTGGGGCTTTCAAACAAAGGGATAATACAGGTTTTCAAGGCCAGGACGCGCTAGGTGGGTGCTCTGTCCGTAGGCGCTTTCCTTCACATATGGGTTTTCGCATGTTATCTGCTACGAGCGTAGCGTTACGAAATCGTTGGCAGTGAATATGTTAATTAAAGGAATTAGGGCGTCAAAAATTGGGACCTTTACCTTACAGAGTTATAATTTATGCACTTTTTTTTCTTTTTTTATACTTTAAATTGCCAGTCAACAAACACACCTATAAATAATATCTCGCTTCAACGATAAACTTAACGCAATGTTATTATTGTATATTCTACGTAAATAAGGACGTCATTATAATTGAAAAGGTTATCATGACTGGTCTAATTCTGGATCTGTTGGGTGTATTCAAATGATAGGTACAAATCGATAACACAAACTATATTTGGAACATTGAACTCTTAATTACAATAATATAAATACCATAGGGAATACACCTCTTACCTGTATTCTCAAAAGAGGTAAACAGAGCCAATTAATTATCTGGGGGCACGGTAGTGCCCCCGCCAAGACGAGCCAAGCGGAAGCGCAAGGGCACTACATACCTTTTGTCTAAGCGCTTCGTCGTTTATTAATATATACCTAAGTTATGAGGGTTCAATAACTTAGGTTTGGATTATATCAGATAAATAAAATTCTCAGAATATGATTTCAATAGTGAACGTATTAAACATGTAAAGTTTCAATGGAATAGCTCTTATACTTTAGATTTTATTGATATCTAAAACAAACCCCGATACTCACGTTGATCATCAAAACCTTTAGGGTACCTACTTCCTGAAGTCCTAAAAAGCTCAAATTTGGTATGTAAGCTAGTATTAGTACACAGTTGACATAAAATCCTCAAAATTGGAAATTTTACCCCCCAACCCCTTAAACTAGGGTATGGAATTTTGTATGGGACGTCCGCAAATTTTGATGCTAGAGGCCTGAAAATTGAAATCAATCCTTGTTCTAAACAATAATAATTAATAAACAATAATATACATATTTCAGGATTTTTAGTAACACAACCCGCACCCATAAAAATAGGGGATGGAAGTTTGTATGAGTTTTCCCATAGATGCACGTCTTTAGAAATTACCTTACAAAAAAACCGGTCAAGTGCGAGTCTGACTCGCGCACCGAGGGTTCCGTACAAACGTTCATACACCATACCCGTCACGTCACAAGCCCATTCATTCTTGAACAATCTTAACAGCTCATAGTAGAAATTACTTTTTTTACGGCGCCATCTGCATTTTGGTGCTAATAACTTGCAACCTAGTATGTTTGTTTATCAGCGATATTTTTTTATAACGCGTACCGATTTCGATTACTATTATTTTATTTGAAAGGAGGGACCTTAACGATAAGCTCAGAGGAATTTGAATAAATAATGTATAATACAAAAATAATAAAATTACAAACATCATTAAGAAATGACTTTTGACAAATAAAAAAAAATCGCTAGATAGAGGTATCGTTTTATTTTTCCTGTATTATTTATGTTACTCGTAATCACACGTAATTATTTCAGAATTTACGCTTGTCAAACTTCGGAGATAAGGGGGGGGGGATTTTTTTCAACATTTTCCTTAATAGCGCAAACCAAGCCCTTTCATATGATACCCCACTTGATCTATTAACTAGACTTTGCATTTTTAACCCCCCTCATATTCGCCGTTTACACAGAAAATAAAAATGTATATATTCTTTTTTCATACACGTATCTTAACCTTCTTAACAGTTGTTCCAAATTTCAAACTGATAGCATAAGTAGTTCCTGAGATATTTAACGTTGTGACAGACGGATGGACGGACAGACGGACAGAGTCGCACCATAAGGGTTCAAAAATGGAATGAGATCGAAGGAGTATTGGCAATCACTATACATGTAATGTTTTTGGTGGTTACTATTTCCTGACATGTTTAACGTTGTGACAGACAGACGGACAGAGTAATAGCATAAGGGTTTCTTTTTTACATTTTTGGTACGGAACCCTAAACATTGCATTTAGATCTACCTAACAGACTTTTATCTGGTTTCTATTTTCTATGTCATCGGCATCACTTAGACACACTCAAAAATTAGCCGAAAAAACCTCGCGTGATTTGTGCACAAGCCCTTCGATGATTTGTCTCAGATCACAGACAATGGTCACAGACACTCACTCTCAGCGCATCCTCGGGCTCCTGCGATCTCAATGTAGTCTCCTCTAATTAGCTAATCCAATTAGGTTTTGCCTAAGATTGGTAGCCGTTTATGAATGTAGCTCAAGGTGTCGATAAATACAATGATAGTGGTATAATTATCGCAAGGTAACCGATCTGATGCGGGAATCATTGTTCCATGATGTTATTACGGGCATCAACGGCCTCCGTAGCCCAGTGGGTAGTGACTCTGCCTACGAAGCTGGAGGTCCCGGGTTCGAAACCCGGTCAGGGCATTTATTTGTGTGTTTATCACGAATATTTGTTCCTGAGTTATGGATGTTATATATGTATATAAGTATCTATATGTATTTATCTATTATATATATCATCGCCTAGTACCCACAACACAAGCCTTACTGAGCTTACCGTGGGCCTAGGTTGATTTGTGTAAGATTGTCCCATAATATTTATTTATTTATTATTACGTTATTAATGGTTTCTAAACACACAACACACCCGAGACTTGAACGTAGCTAAGAAACATCCCGACAGAAAAAAAAATATTATAAAAAAACCGGCCAAGTGCGAGTTGGACTCGCGCACGAAGGGTTCCGTACCATTATCTATAAAAACGGCAAAAAAATCACGTTTGTTGTATGGGAGGCCCCCTTAAAAAAACATTTTATTTTGTTTTCAGTATTTGTTGTTATAGCGGCAACAGAAATACATAATCTGTGAAAATTTCAACTCTCTAGCTATCACGGTTCTTGAGATACAGACTGGTGACAGACAGACGGACGGACTCTTTGAGTACGGAACCCTTAAAACTGTACTTAAATCGGTTTTTCCGTTCGTGTGCTACGACTACACAGACAAACACACTGAAACACGTTATTTTTACTAAACGGGACTTAATGGTGTATTATTTACCTTTTTTTTGTAGTAATAGCTAAACTTGGAAAAGTTGTAACAATAAATCCTCGAAATTTTCATTTCAAAGTTCAGTATCTCAAAAACGGCTGAACCGATTTTGTTGAAATGTAGCTAAGAACCATCTCGATCAGGTCCGCTTTCGGTCACATAACTTTACTGCATTTACTAATTTTTGCATACCTAAAACTATGTAAGTGTGATTGCCAAGTCACAAAATTTTATTTAGGAAGCAAATAAAGATGAATAAGAATGCCTGACTTGGCTCTGCGAAATATCTCACCACTTTTTACTGTGGTAGAGTTTCGGTACTTGGCATATTTTTTACATGGTATGTTTTTATGGGATAATTTATAGTGATACTTCTGGCAACAGCTTTAAATATTAAAAAAATGATTGTAGTTATTTTGCAGTTAATGGTAGCCCGTCGCCTACAACACTTGAAATATCCTATAGTCGACTCTTACGACCCCCAGAAGAAAAGGGGTTGCTGTAAGGGTCGTGACACCGTCATGAAGGCTGTTTGAACTGCCGCCAAGTCCTTACCTGGTGACCACCAAACTCCAGAAGGAGAGTGAGTACCCAACTAGCACACAAGCGCTATAAGAAGCTGCACAGTAGCTGTATAAGGAAGTTTCATAACGGCCTCGGCTCCATCAGTAGTCGCATAGTAGTGCTATAAGAGGATATAGAGCTCTTATAGCGCTAAAAGGGCCCGTTATGCAGCCTATACTCATACTCGTTTTCATTTAATAGCGCTACAATTGGTCTACAGTGGTCGTAAAGGTGTTCTTAGGCTCTACAGAGATGGTACAAAAGCGATGGTTAGCGCCATGAGATCTATAAGAAGCTATTGTAGGGCCATTATATCGCATTCGCCTTATTTCGGCGCTCTTGTATCGTTATATTAAATACTAAAGCTGTAAATTAATAATATAGTAGTGTTACTGTGGCGTAAACTAAATATACACAATCGTACAGTGACAGGTGGTGAGGATACAAAAATGGATTATCAAAATAAGTAAAAAGCTAAGTCAAACATTGCTTTATTTCTTTGTGTACGTGAAATATCAGTGCGAGTACCAGTTTGCTGTCAATATATATGTATGTTATCGTCAAAATTCTCACGCGCCCTCAAATTATTCAGTTTTTAAGGCAAAAAATATATTGATATGTTAGTTATGAAATTGTATTTTAACTTAAATAAGACTTTAAAGGATATAAATAAAAAATTAGGGTCACGGGTAAGAAATAGTGACTTCAATTACGCCAAAAGTTACGAATTATGCATAAATACGATTCTCAAAACATTGTAATAACCTAAAAAAAATACGTTTACCGAATACTGTAATGGCGTCTCGATCAAACAGCTCTCAGAGTTGGTTACATCTGTTCTACAGGCTTGGGCCGTACAAAGGCGATAGTATTTGCTGTTGTGGACTTCTAGATTATTAAGTTGTGGTATAGGAGTGCTATATTCAACTGTTTTGGTCGCACACCAGCATGTACCTTTCATTATACAGTTTAACATCACAATTCCGCTGTATTAATCTCTAATATAGCGTTTAGAGCTCTAGTATAAAGTTATGTCCGTCCGTTGTAGATGTATAGTTACAAGAGCGCTAGTAAATTCTATTAAAATACTTAAGGTGCTATAAAACTATTCTGCAACCCCCTACAGCTGTATAAAAGGTTTCGTATCATTCCTTATACAACTATTTACCGTACAGTAGCCATATAATTCTCACATATAGCGCTCAAGGCGCTATTCTTAAGCTACACAAATCTATTATAGATTAGTAATACAACAGCCGTAAAAAAATCCATTAAAGAACTTAAGGCTCTACAAAATGCCTTCTTACGCCTTTAAGCGCTATGAAAGCTACGTATAACTCCTTTTAAACACCTTTACCTACTATATTACTCTTTTACATCTCACGGTTGTACAAGCGCCTCCATCTACTCATTGTACTTCTTATGGCTGCATAGCGATGCTATTGCATGCTCTTGTATCACTATAAGCAACTTTTTTTGCTACTAAACTGCTACTGTACCACCTAGCTGTTAAAGGGTTGTTAAATATGCTACTGTTCATCTTAAGGAAATTAAATATGCTACTGTACATCTTAAGGAAAATTGTACAGCGCTTGAACGACTCCTATGCAACTCCCAGGCTGTACAATGCCTGTACAAGCAGCTTGTGTGCTAGTTGGGTATACATAGACTCGCTCGCTCGTCAAGAAAGCAGCTGGCGGCAGTACAGGAGATCTTAGAAGAGGATCTTAGGAGACGGACCCTATGTGGGCGTGGTGATGGATGCAATAAATGATGATTATAATTATGATTATCCTCAGCAGTAATGGAACGAAGAAGAAGATATTACGCGTATGATGTGAATAAAGGATGATTCACGGCAAGGGCGAAGCTGTGGCTTAAGGCACTTCAAGCTCTCCATAGAAGGGCAGAAGGAGTGGAAGCAACTCAGAATTATATCGGGGGTGTTCACAGGTCACTTCGGGGTCAAGGATCTCTAGATGGGACTAGCGGATAGTTTAGACTGTAGAATGTGTGGCGAGGAGAATGAGACTATGGAACACTTATTGTGTGAATGTCATGCCCTTGCCAGACAAAGACTGAATTACTTTGGTAACGGCTATCCGCAACCAAAGGAATTCAAGGTGCTCCCGGTGAACTGCATCATCCGCTTAGTGGAAATGATGGAGCAAGCCTGGGAGCAGTCATAAAGGAGAGGGCAAATGCACAAAAGATCCCACTGGGTCGAAGTGAATCCAAAAGGGCACTCATCTAGACAAGACTAACTTAACTACGTCGCTGAAATTGAAGCTTTTCTTCGCAACCATTATTTGACCACAAGAACTCCCCCAATATATACGCGTTCCGTGTCGGACCGAAGCTCAGCCGTGGAATACGTAGATAACGTTTTATTTCCTCTATCCACGTTATCGACAATTTTATGGACTATCTTGAAAAACAAACATTGAATCACAACATCTGATAATCGATAATAACATGGTAAACAAACGAATGCTGTTCACCGCTACAATTAACTCATTTCACATAAGGTAAACCTCCCAACGCTGGACTCCCTAATGCCTTAACACCTATTGTTCACCTCTATTGTTTTGACTTTATATAAGATTGAAAGTGTTATGTATTAGGTCAGTGTCGGGTACTGGTACCTACGATTACTTTTAACACATAACAGAACCTACAATTTATTTTTTTCGGTTAAATGATACCTGCTATGTAATTCATTTATTGAACAAGCGAGCGTAGAGAACGATGGTCTCTGCTTCACCTTGGGCCAAAACATTTTCGTATGTCCGGCTGTCCAGCTGCCTCGACAGGTCTCAGGTCAGGAGAACAGCTGGACAAACGGACATACGATTTTTTTTGGCCCAAGGTGAAGCAGAGAATATCGTTCGTTTCGCTCGCTCGTTCAACTAGCTCGCTACCTCGCGCGGCTGTGGTGTATATTCATCCTCACAAAGAGCGCAGGTGGAGCGGGGACACGAGATGCAATATAACCCATGTCCATGCTTTCATTCATACAGCTAGCCAGTTACCGACCTAAAAATGTCATCGATGCTCCAAGATTAAGCAGCTTTAAATTCCGCTTAAAGTGGTGGCTTATCGAGCAATCGTTTTATAGGTATGACGAGTTCATTGCCTATGAAACAATGTTTTTTGTACTCGTCGATTAAAATCTGTGTATTAAGATTTCATAGAGAATACTCCAACGTCACTCTTTTCATAGTTGAGTTGTAGTCCATGTTACTGTCGAAACAATCAAAATAACTGTGTCGATACGCTCCAGACAACCGAAAAAAATTTGAAAATAGAACTAAAATAAATTCGACCAATCACGTGGCTGCTTTACCGAACTGTAATGAATTGGACCAATAGAATCGCTTTGATTATTGAGTTTACTCGTTGATGTCGTACGCTCGTTCATGTCTTTTAAGATATCAACGAGCGTACGAGCGATAGGCTGCACTTCGTTTCAACAGTATTGAGTTTGTTTGATTAGTTCATTTGACTCGTAGAATATTAATTTTAATGATCTCGTACAAAAAGTATTGTTCATAATAGTGTTATAATACTTATAATCAAGCTTTTTAATCTCGTACCTTACTTAGGCCACTCAGCAAGTTTCGTGGCCTTAACACGGTACTCGACTAAAAAGCTCTCTATTATAACACGATTGTGAAAAATACTATTTCATCACATTTGCTAGGAAACAGATTACTACAAAAGACAGAAAAATCTATGTAATGTATCATACTCAGATCATAGATGATCTGAGGTATCATACAAGCGCACCGATCAAGAATTGACGAAATTGACAAATTTACTTCCAGAGCAGTGAAGTGGAGCGTGCGGCTTCAATATTTCAATAATTCTTGCAGCGCGTAGTTTTTTTTTAACCAATCACAGAGCAGAATTCTTGTTGCGCCCGGTCAACTAGATGTGCTTAAACCAATCAGATCACACACAAGCTTATAACTCCCGTGGGAGGTAAATCCGCTATAGCTGCTCTATACACCTGCATGTAATAACACCATTGACAAGCAAGTGTGATGAAAAATATTATACAATAGTGCAATTGTTTTATTATACTTTTTTTATCTTTACTCTTATCTTATTGTAATATTTGTATGAACTTTATGACATGCAAATGGGTAATTGTCAGATTTAGGTTCGGTTCTCTTTGGTGGTTGGTCATTGCCAAAGTTAAGGCCTATTAAGCGTTATTTTTGATTGAACTCTGAATCCGCATTTATAAACGGCGTTACCTCTTCTATAATTATATGTGATAAAAACATATTATTTAAACATTAAGCCCTTAAATATTGACCACCGGAAAGATGATTGGTGTTTTTGTGACTGACAATGGCCCAAATTGGCTTTACGAATAAATTGATTATGATTAAGTATTATGATAATATAAATAAAACAGACTTACTGGATACCGTTGCCATCAATTGCTTGAGAGCTGCCTTCGGCGATACTCTTTCTCGTATTTTTTCCATTTTCCAATGTTTTTTTTTATAATTATTAAAACAAATAGTTCGTAACACAGCACAACCGATAGCGATAGTGTATCCCAACTAAATGACATGTCGACAAACACTGCTAACTCCTACTTTACTTAACTCTACTCTATAAAGGTTTATTGTATTGATAATTACATAAGATTACCATTATTTAGTTAACTATAATCAGCAGACAAAAATAGGATTAATTCGTGTGTCGTTATTATATTAAGGTTCTGTATAACTCGCCTGTTTAACTGTTATTTTTAATGTGCTTATAAGACGATTTTTAATCTAACACACATTGTCAAACACAAGGTACATATTTCTTTTCACTGATTTCGATAAAAAACTTCACAAACTTCAATTAAAATTTCAAATTCAAATTCAAGTATTTATTCGTGACAAAAAAAAACTTACACAAAATAACACTGATTTCGATAACAAACTTCACAAACTTCAATTAATATTTCAAATTCAAATATTTGTTCGTTAATAAATAATATAAAATATCACCCTTTGCCACGAAATGGACCCTGCTCAGCATGTTGCTAGCTTTACAGCCAGCGCTGGTCTTATTTCTTCCTTAAATATTTATGATGATGATGTATTCCAATTATCCCCAATTATAATAATTAACATAGGGCTGGCAGAAGAGTTCTCCACTTTACACGATCACGCGCGACTTCTTCTACCTCTTTCCAGCCGAGACCAGTTGAGTCCTTAAATAATTTACTATTTTAAAAAAAATCACTGTCATTCATAAATATACAGCGGACATCATTATTACATGTCTGCCTCCTACCTCCTACTAACTGAATTGAAAAACCAATTTATCTATCCAAATATCATAAACCGCACATTATGACCACCATAAAAATAGACTGTTTTGTTAGAACAAATTTCTTATCTGTGAAAATGTTATTATTACTTAATAATAACATCGATTTCGATAATATTATTTCATTAAAATTACGAACGTCTCTAAAAATAAAGAAATTTAATTTTCACCTCACTAGCTCGGAAAGCCCATTTTTATTCTTTAAAAACAGATAGCAAAACTGCATTTTATCCACAAGAGTGCAAAGAATATTTGAAATCCGAACGTGTTATTAGTTACTTTCTTAAACATAATAACATGTAAAGGCCAGTCCAGACAGAACATTTTTCGCCCATCAGATTTATTTTATTTAGGTATTTTTTTTTGAATGTTTTATTCTTTTTTTTAATGTTTTTAATTCTTTTTTTCTTTTTTAAATGTTTTTTTGTTTTATAAATCTTTTTTCTTTTTCTCCTTTTTAAAAATGTTGTTTCTCTTTTTAAATGTTTTGTTTCTTTTTGAATGTTTACTGTATTTTTTTTCTCTTTTTAATGTTTTTTTGGTCTTTTTATACGTTTTTTTCTTTTTTTTTATTCTTTTCTTCTTTTTTTAATGTTTTTGAAATTCTATTTATTTTTTGATGTTTTCGTCTACATTTTAATGTTTTTTTTTATATTTTATTTATTTAAATGTGTTTATTCAAGGTTTTTTTTATTTTCTCCACTTAAAAAAAAAAAAAAAAATATGTTTTTTTCTTTTTGATTAATTCTTGTGGTTTTTCCACTTTTTTCTCTTTTTAAATGTTTTTTTTTAAGTTTTTTGTCTTTTTTTATCTATTTTTTACGTTTTTTGTCTTATTTTATTGTTTTTTGTAACTTTTTTTCTTTTATTATGTTTTTGTCTCTATTTTATTGCTTTGTTTTTCTTTTTTCAATGATTTTTGCTTTTTTCTCCTTTTTATTAATGTATTGTTTCTTTTTGAATGTTTTTTTTCTTTTTTTATGTTTTTTGGTCTTTTTTCTCTTTTTTATACGTTTTTTCCTTTTTTTTAATGTTTATTCTTTATTATTTCAAGGTTTTTTGAAATTCTCTTATATTTTTTTGATGTTTTTGCCATATTTTAATGTTTTTTTTATTTTTTTTGATTTATATGTGTTTTTCAAGATTTTTTTTCTATTTCCATTATTTTAATTTTATTTCCACTCTTTTTACATGTTTTTTTTTGTTTTTTTGTCTTTTTTTGTTGTTTTTTACGTTTTTTCTCTGAATATAATGTTTTTTGTAACCTTTTTCTTTTTACATGTTTTTTTTTTGTTTTTTGTCTTTTTTTGTCTTTTTTTACGTTTTTTTTCTTAATTTTATGTTTTTTGTAACTTTTTTCTTTTTTATATGTTTTTGTCTCTATTTTATTGCTTCGTTTTTCTTTTATCAGTCTTTTTTAATGTTTTTTGAAATTATTTTTGCCTTTCTTTATTTTAATGTTATTTTTTTTGTTTCTCAATGTTTTTTCTCTTTTCCTCTTTATTAAATGTTTTTTTTTAATTTTGTAATTTTTTTATTTTTTTTTGTTTTTTAATTTTTTTTTCTCATTTTTAATGTTTTTTTCCCCCTTTTTAATATTTTTTTTAAAAATTTCTTTACTTTACTTTTTTGTTTTTTTTCCTCGCTTTAGTGAGGTGAAAAGATTTGTGTTACACACGGGTGCAAGTTATTTTGACGTCTCGTGTGTTGCAACACTCGCTACGCTCAGAATTCTATTTTTGAACCACTCGCTTCGCTCAGGATTCTATTTTTGAACCACTCGCTTCGCTCGTGGTTCAACCATAGATTCCATTCGCTAGCTCGTGGTTCAACCCTAGAATCCATTCGCTAGCTCGTGTTTCAATTCCACACTCGCGGTTAAAATACAACTTTGCACCCTTGTATAACAAATAACTATTAACCTCTATTCTAATATCAGTCGATATGACGTTTAGTTCGAAATGAATTGTCAATTTGCATACAAATTTGACAAATGTCGCACGTAAGTAAGATATCGAACGATATGATAGTCGGATCAGTTGGATCCGTCTCTAGTTTGTCTATGAATTAAAAAAAAAACTATGACAGCTGCCAGAAAACAACGCCGCGATGCCGGTCATAATTAGCGGCTCCTGAATGCATCATGGAGGCTTATGATATGTGGGTAGATAAAGTAGTGTATGTAACTGTACATAATTAGGCATTAAAACACTCGTGTAATGTTATTATTAACGGCCTCCGTAGCCCAGTGGGTAGTGACTCTGCCTACGAAGCTGGAGGTCCCGGGTTCGAATCCCGGTCAGGGCATTTATTTGTGTGTTTATCACGAATATTTGTTCCTGAGTTATGGATGTTATATATGTATATAAGTATCTATATGTATTTATCTATTATATATATCATCGCCTAGTACCCACAACACAAGCCTTACTTAGCTTACCGTGGGCCTAGGTTGATTTGTGTAAGATTGTCCCATAATATTTATTTATTTATTTATTATTTATGAAACTCGCCTTCGGCTCGTTTTATAAACCCGCGCTCGTATTTAATGCCCTTCATTATGTACAGTCACATAAACTACTATTATACAATGGTCAAGGAAGAGGAGGCGGGGAGATGGGCCTCGTTAGCATTGTGCTGCAACCTGTCTAGGAGACGGAAAACCCCAAAATATAACCCGGGGAGATGGGCCTCGTTAGCATTGTGCTGCAACCTGTCTAGGAGACGGAAAACTTCAAATCTAAACCCTCAATCCAAGGTGTTAACCTACCCGTGCTAAGGGATGCATGGCCAGAGGGAGTCTGGTTGATAACGGAGGGTGTCCGTGTTGGCGGTCACAGGGCATTACTCTCACCCGTCTTACCTCAGTATCAGGGCTCTGCTGGGGTGGACTCGTAAATCCCTATTACTCGTGGGAACGCAATGGACACTATAAATAAAAATCATCCGAATGGCGGCGACGCGGTACGCCACCCGTCACGTCTCGTTTCTCACGGGGGCGAGAAGCGGCTCACGGAAAGCCGTTTTGCTACGTTGAATGTTCAAGGAGGTATGAGTGAGAAAGTTGATGAGGTATTACAGATGATGGATGAAAGGAAGATTGATGTGCTATGCGTGAATGAGACAAAGCGGAAGGGATGTGACACCACCACACATGGACCCTACACGGCTTATTGGTCAGGGGTGCCAAGCTCAGAACGGGCCTGTAAGGGAGTTGGTGTTATACTCTCCGCTAGGATGGCTAAGTGCGTGAACGAGTTTGACTGCGTGAGTCCCAGACTGATATGGGTAAGAATGAAAGTGGGCCTAGTGCGGATTTTTGTCGTTGGGGTTTACGCACCTGTAGACCACGGTGCGGGAAGCTCACAGCGTACAAAGGATGAAAGACAGATATTTTGGGATGAATTGAGGGACGTGTTAGGGCTATGCAAGGACAACGAAAGGTTAATAATGTTAGGTGACTTTAATAGCTGGGTAGGAGTGAAGAGATATGGATTTGAAAAGGTGTTAGGGATGCATGGTGACGAAAGAGTTAACGAGAATGGAAGAAGTCTGTTAGAAATTTGTCTTGAGTGGAATCTTTGTGTGGCAAACACAATGTTTGCCCATAAATTGATCCATTTGTACACTCGAGAGGCAGAGAATGTTAGGAAAAGTATGATTGATTTTATAATAGTTGACGAAAGAATGAGAAAGAATGTTCTAGACGCTAGAGTATATCGCGGCTCCGGTGTCCACACTGACCACTTCCTGGTAATGAGCCGAATAAGAGGTCTGTTCAAGGGATGGCGACACCAACCGCGTATTACTACTAGCGTGTTAGAGAGAATAAAAGTAGTGAATTTGCAAGAAAAAGAAATAAGTGATGAGTTTGTCAGTAAGTTGAAGATTGAATTCGAAGGAATGGATGGTTTAAGCGAGATGGGTGATTTGTGGCACAACTTTAAAAATAAAGTTGTTAAAGTGGCTCAGGAAGTGTGCGGTGTCAGTCAAAGGAGCAAAGGAAGAAAGGAGAAGAATGTTTGGTTGGATAAGGAAGTACAAGAAGCTGTATGTGAGAAGAAAAAGTTGTGGCGGGAATGGTTAGCTACAAGAGCTAACCAAAGAGTCAATAAAGCCTCCTTTGACGAAGTCAATGAAGCAAAAAAGGCATATAGAATAATGAAAGTGCGGGTGAAAGAAGTAGTAAAAAGAAAGAAAGATGAACAGAATGACCATTTGGATGAAAGACTGTCGCGGGACTTCCAGACGAACATAAAATATTTCTGGAAATCTGTTCGACTAGCCAGAGGTAAGAGCCAGAACTCTGAGCTGAAGTCAGTCAAAGACAGGAATGGAAGTTTGCTTAATGAGACAGAAATACAGAATGCATATTAGGGAGGTGTAAGGAATATTTTGAAAGTTTGTTTGATAGGGAGGAAGAAAATGGTCTAACCTCAAGTCTGAATGGTAGCGCAACCGAGGATGAAAGTAATATCAGCATGGACGAAATTGTGAAAGCATTGAGAGGAATGAAATCGGGTAAGGCGGCAGGGTATGACAGAGTTTCCGCTGAGATGCTGAAGGCAGGACAGGGCGTCGTAGCGAGTCAGTTGTATCTCCTCTTCAATTTGTGCTACAGCACCGGCCGTGTACCGAGGGACTGGTGCAAGGCCGTAATCGTTCCTCTTTACAAAGGGAAAGGATCACAACTTGACTGCAAAAACACAGGGGCATTAGCTTACTCAGCATCGTCGGCAAATTGTATGCAAAAGTGTTGATTAAAAGAGTAGTGAAAGGGACCGATGAGAAAGTATGGGATGCACAAGCAGGATTTAGAAAGGGTTGTACGGATCAAGTCTTTTCCTTACGATGCATAGCCGATAAATATTTGGCCAAAGGTCAAAAGGTCTATTGCGCTTTTGTGGACTTGGAAAAGGCTTATAATAGAGTGATGAGGGATGAACTATGGTCAGTGTTGTGCACGTATGGAGTAGACAGCCGCCTCGTTCAAGCACTGAAATCTTTATATAAGGATTCCAGTGCTTGCGTGAGAATAAACGGGTCATATACTGACTGGTTTAACATCGAAAAGGGTGTTAGACAAGGATGTGTAGCGTCTCCGTGGCTGTTTAATCTATTCATGGACAGCTGTCTGCAGGATCTGAAAGGTGATGAATGTGGTTTGAGAATGGAAGGGTTACGCGTCAAATGTCTCCTATATGCTGACGACCTTGTACTACTTGCGTCGTCTGCTGAGGAGTTACAAATGATGGTAACGAAGATGAATGAATATTTTGAATGGAAAGGGATGAAGATGAATGTAAGTAAGACGAAAGTGATGGTATTTGAAAAAGATGAAATTATGACAGACTGCGAAATAATGATTGGTGAAGAAAAACCGGAGCAAGTAAAAGAGTTTGTGTATTTGGGGACACTATTTACTGGAGACGGAAAGCATGAAAAAGATATTGAAAGGAGAGTGAATGCAGGGAATCGAGTGAATGGGGCACTGAATGCCTTTATGGGCAGCCAGAAAATATCGCAAAAAGCACGCGTGGCTGTGCATAAGGGAGTGTTGGTGCCCACACTTATGTATGGTAGCGAAAGTTGGGTGTGGCAAAAAAAACATCAAAGTCGAGTGAATGCAGTAGAAATGAGAGCGTTGAGAAGTATGTGTGGAGTGAAATTGAGTGATAGAGTCAGAAACAGTGTGATAAGAGATAAGTGTGGAATGGATGGAGATATAGTCACGAACATTGAGAAGGGTATGTTAAGGTGGTTTGGGCATGTAGAGAGGATGGATGAAAGAAGATTAACGAAGAGAGTGTATATAAAAAGAGTGGAAGGGCAAGTTGGAAGGGGAAGACCTAGGCGAACTTTCTCCGATCAAATTGGAGAAATCTTACAGAAAGGCCAGGTCAAAAGTACCCTAAACCGACGAGCATGTATGAGAAATGTTATGAAAGTGAGTGAAGCGAAAGTGGTTTGTCAGGATCGTAGCAAATGGAGATCCGTGATCTCTGCCTACCCCTCTGGGAAAGAGGCGTGATTATATGTATGTATGTATGTAAGGAAGAGGAGGATAATACCTACTTTAAGTGCCAATAAAATATCTGCCAATAGTTATCTGATAAATAGTGGGTGCGTACATTTAGAGAGTAAGTAAGGTAAACATCCTAGTGCCCGATCGAAGCCTAAGACATGCCAATTTCAATCTTACTTTAAAACAATAGTGTCGAGCATTTACCTTATATAAATGGCTGCCACAAATGCGTTTGATTAGCTATATTTCCACGAAAAATATTATAACTTGACGAATTGTCCGGCCAGCAAAAAACAAGCAAAATAATCTCCTCGAAATATTTTTGTTTATTTAAAATCCCACTAAAAACATAAATATAAAAAAGAAGAGCCAAGTTCAATACAAAAATTATGCTTGGCTGTGGGCTTCGCCGCAAAAAGAATAGAGATCTAAATGAGTGCCAAGTTCTATGCAAAATCCAAATATGTATTTATAGGAACAAAATAACATTATGAAATTTAATTATATGTCTCAAAGATTATTCATTGTAATTATATGTCAAATACCAGGAAAAATATAACGACACCTCAAATATAATGCTATGAAAATATCTACATGCGTGCCTATAAAATTTGAGGGTTGCCCTCAATTTCCCTGGGATCCCATCATCAGATCCTGATTTGGTGACTATGGGACTACCTCGAAAGTAGGTACACTCTTTCGAATAAAAAAATAAATTTGAAAATAGGTCCACAATTGACAGAGAAATCGGTGAACACACATAAAAAATAATAAACAAACAAAATACATACCTTATCCTTTTTTGAAGTCGGTTAAAAACGAAATAATGTCGTGATTAATTGGATTTTTGTCTGTCTGTCAGTCAAGACCCTTTATCTCGGGAACGCGTAGAGGTATCGAGTAAAAATGAAATTATTATACTCCGGTTTACAGTCCCTTGAAGTTGTTAAAAAATAAAACTTCAAAGTTAACGTAAAAAAAAGATACGGTCGTTTATGCCGCAATAACGTTTATTTCGACTCTCTCAAAGGAATCAAAATTTATAGGGTACTTTCCATTGATCTACCTAGAACTATGAAAGACAAGTAATATCGTCTTAATACTATATAAGTTTCTGTCAATAATTACATTTTATATTACCAGCTTTTACTGCCGACTGTACTTTTCTGCATACCACCATCAAGTACTCATTGAGACGATTCTAACGAGCCCAAACTCGATGGGTTTGGTCGTTTTATTGTGGAGTTCCTATGGCCACTTTCCAGCTCCAGCATGATATCAGCTCCAATTCATCATGATATTGTATTGTCATGCGATCTACATATTAAAATTTCAGCTCAATTGGATAACGGGAAGTGACTGAAAAATGGATTGCAAATTTTGACCGACCACTTACATACTTACATATTTACATATTTACATACTTACATATTTACATACTTACATATTTACATACTTACATATTTACATACTTACATATTTACATACTTACATATTTACATAATTACATAATTACATATTTACATACATACATATTTACATACATACGAATAGTGCAAGTTAATATAAAGCTTGTAAAAAGTACAGGGAAAAATTTAAACAATTGTAATTTTTTACGTAACCCTCGGTGGGCGAGTACGGTTTTTCGTAATCGGGATACAGTTTTTTGAAATTTTTATATTTGTTTTTGTTACTGTGAAGAGTATAATCATAGAGTTATCCAAACTTGACATTGACGGCATCAAGGCTTTGATTGAACCTTGAATATTGATGGTTTTAATTAACCAGTCGATAAAACAGCCATTATACCGTTATAAGGCTACATCACTTTTAAATATCCTAAAGTGTTCCAATCCCATCATAAATTATTGTGCAAGTTAAAATACACCCTGTGTTATTAAAACGGCGAAGTGAGAAAAAAATTGAAACCACAAGAGAGTCACGAGACCGATTTTTGAGAAAAGTGGAAGAGCCCCCGATATTTCCATTTCAAAGTTCAATATCTCAAAAACGGCTGTACCGATTTTGTTGAAACGTAGCTAAGAATAAAAACGCATTCAAATCGGTCCATTCGTTTAGGAACTACGATCCCACAGACAGAAACACAGATACACATACAGACACGGGATTTTACGACGGGGGTTAAAAAAATTGTATTCAAAGAGTTTCAAAAAAACCTCTTCATTCACGACCGGTCAAGGTTAAATCTGTCTAAAAATCAGATTTAGTTTTTTTGGAAAAGTATAATTTTCCAAAAAGACTAACTGATTAGTACTAGAAACCCTGTATCAATAATCACAGGAAAATGCAAAGATGATAAAAACAATTAAAAGATGACGTAATTTCTGGGAGACACCATAGTTACTATAGAGTCACACACACAGAAACTCTAACACCGATCGAGGACCCCAAAAAAGGAAGCTAGCGGAAAGGATAGCGTCAAACGCCACGCATACGCAAAAATGTTTTCGAAATAAAACCGGTGACGTCTGTGAGACGTATGTACCACGTCAGTTAAAGGTTAATAATTTTATATATCCAAATATCATAAACCCTCCATGATGCGTTCAAGAACCGCACATTATGACCACCATAAAACTAGACTGTTTTGTTAGAACAAATTTCTTATCTGTGAAAATTTTATTATTGCTAAATAATGACATCGATTTCGATAATATTATTTCATTCAAATTTCGAACATCTCTGAAAAACCAAGAAATTTGATTTGACCTCTATTCCAATATCAGTCGAGATGACGTTTAGTTCGAAATGAATTGTCAATTTGCATACAAATTTGACAAATGTCGCACGTAAGTAAGATATCGAACGATATGAGAGTTGAGGCCGACTCTAGTTTGTCTCTGAATTAAAAAAAAACGTTGACAGCTGCCAGAAAACAACGCCGCGATGCCGGTCATAATATGCGGCTCCTGAATGCATCACGGAGGTTTATGATATGTGGATAGATAAAGTAGTGTATGTAACTGTACATAATTAGGCATTAAAACACTCGTGTGATGTTATTATGAAACTCGCCTGCGGCTCGTTTCATAAACCCACACTCGTGTTTAATGCCCTTCATTATGTACAGTCACATAAACTACTATGGCAGATCTACTAACGAATTGTCTACTTGCAAATGTTGTGTTGAACTTGAACTATATTGCACAGATTTGTGTAGTCTTAGAATCGCAAATAATACGTATTATTTTCTAACAGATAAGACGTCCTCGGAGAGATTAGAGATCTAACGTAGGATGTCAAGGTTTGAAGTGCATAACTTTTAACACGGATCTTTGAGCTCTTTCGATTTCTAAGAACTTTGTTTTGCTTGCACCGCTTTCCCAAACCGGTGTGCGGTACGTCAGAATAGATTGAACAAGTGTTAGGTAAATCTGCTTTCAAAATGTCTTCGTTGCTATGTGTTGAAGGTTTTTAAAAATCCATATTAGTTTCGTCGGGTCATAATAAGTTCTGTATGTAAATGCGTAAATGCCATGTTAAACGTTGGTCAATTAAAACACCACTACTACAATATTTAATACCTACTGTCGACCTTCGTGCTGATAATAGAACAAGAGCAATTTTTTTGATTATTACAAGTATTTTAATAAAATTCTAAAGTGGCACCCTGGTTGTGTGTGGTATATTGTAATTTGTGTTCTCATATATAAATTGGTTTTAGAGGTATTTAAAGTGAGGAGATGAGAATTGAATCAACAAGCAACTTTGGATAGTCGCTTTTCTGCTGAGTCTCTTACGTGTTCCCGTGAGTCCCCAGCAGTGGCGGCGCGTGAAAATTTTCGATGGGCAAGCCGGAACCAAAAATAAATTTTAGGCAAGCCGGTGGGAATCGGCTTGTATGGGCGCTCCGCCACTGGTCCAACAATGGCGGTATCATCAGCATAAGAGCAAATACGTCCATTATTGATTTGAATATCACAAAGTTGGTTGATGTAACTGGGTTGGTCCAACAATGGGCAAATGAAGGTCTACTTATCTCATTCTAACAATTAACTCACATAAATGCATTAAGTTTGTTGGCACTTATGATATGAGTTGATGTTGGAGGTCGTTGTTGTTCTACGTCCGTAACAATAACCCTAGAAACCCTACACGTGACCTCCGGGTGGTCCTAAAAGAACAACAAACTCGGCAGCTGCACTGTTCCTTCTGAACCTCGCAGCGCACACTGGAACTCTATCAGCGACATCGATACGTATACATACTAGTGTGTAACCGCCATACGATAAATGAATAAATATGAGTTGATGTGGTAAACATTAGGATCGACATTCGACATATTATATAAACCACTACGTGGCAATGCTGTTATCAAAATTCACTACAGTCGTTTGTGGGATTCCGCGCCTTTTAGGCATTTGAGCACAAACGTACACACCTACAAACCTGGAGTTTTTAGTGGATATATATTTGAACGAGCGAGCGAAGCGAACGATATGCGTATGTTAAATACACCATCTCTTGCCTCTGTCGGAACGTCGTGAAATTACTGACATTATAATATATATTTTCTAAATAGTATTTTATGCAACTGTTGTATAAGAAAGGTCTTAAAACGCGAGTGGCGTGGGTTGCGATGCGAGCCTTGGCGAGCATCGCAATTAAAGACGCCACGAGCGTTTTTAGACTAGTTATACACCGTTGCATACAATACTTTTTCTACGACAAATTTTAAATAAATAACAGACTACAGAATAGTTAAACTTTTCAGGCAGCAAGTTTTCTATTCGTACTTTTGCTACTTACAAAATTTCTTCAGGAGTGCAGTTATTAATTTCTTCGACCATGTTATAAGGAACGTACACTTTTGTCTTCACAAACACGAATAAAATCTTAATAGTTTAGGACTAATAGTTTATCATCTTTCATCTTTTCATTTTGAACTGTATTTTGGAGGGAAATCAGAAATGTGACAGTTCTTGCTTATGGTTTGTTTTGTTTTTAATTTGTTTGCACTTGCCATCCAAACCAAACCGAATCCGGACCCGTACCGAATTCGAACTGTTTATTTTTATAAATAATTCCAAGAATTTATAAAACATGTAATTTAACACACAATAGATGATGATTTATTATAATTGTAGTAAATAATTTATAATATACAAATATTAAATCGTAAATAAATACTTTTTCAACACACCTGCTCGTAAAGTAGGTCTTATTACAGCGTATTTACACTGATAATGCAGAATATTACCCATGCCGTGCCTTTTACATTACATTATCGCACTAGTGCCTTTTCATTACATATCTTTTTAAATATTAGCAAAATAATGCAGAATATTACCCATGCCGTGACTTTTACATTACATTATCGCACTAGTGCCTTTTCATTACATATCTTTTAACATTTTCATTTTTTATTTTTTTCGTCGCAAATGTGTTGAAAAACGTCGTATGAAACACGTGAGCATTGGTCATTACACTTCTCGTCTCCATTAAGCCTTCGCCTTCGGCTCAGGCTTAAAAACCGACTCCAGTGTAATGACCAACTTAGCACACTTGTATCATAATGTACTATTATTTTGAAATATTTGTTTATGAAGTTGGCAACACTGCAATATAGCGGCCGATTTTAAAAAAAAGTTATACAGTGCTTTTATGAAAAATGTATGAACCAAAAAAGTACGCTAAACAGTTCGTTTTTGGGCCATAGAGCATAGAGTGTTTCGACGACTTATTAGTGGTGTCATTGTATTTGAGCTACAGCCTATATAAATGACAGATAACGGTACAGGAGTAGAAAAAATTATTAATGGCACCGTTGACTGTCCGGAACTGCTTTGTAGTATTATGTTCAGCACTCCTAACAGGGCTAAAAGGTATAATCCCCCTATTTCTATTACCTTTGCATCAACGAATTGCAAACGTAACAGCTTCCTTATTTATTCGCGCGGGCAGAACCCTTAACGGGCTGTCGAGAGAACATGATATTGGTGTGTTTGATACAAATACCCAATCCATAAGGCGTATTTTAACGTGTAGATTCTTATTTCCTTCCTTTGTGTCTTCTTGTTATTTACACTTTTACTACTTTAATACTTTATGTAATTGTTTAGTCTAGTTCAATGGACAACTGTCTATATTTCTATTGTGATGTTAACTTCTATTAGATTGCTATCTGTGAGAACCTATAATTGGCCTCCTATTTCTACATCTGTTGTTAATTTGTTTTGTGAGCTGTTGGTTTTCCAATTAAAAAAAAAAAAAAATATTTGTATTGACGAAGTCGGAAGGCAAAATCGGACGTGTACTTATTTCACCTCCTTGCAAAAGTATGCAGAGTGCACTTTCAACCCAATTGGGATTGGCAATAAAATTGTAGATGCCTCGGCGAGTCGGCGCTGCTTCCAAATATAAATATATATATATACCTATACATATATATATATATATATAATATTGGAACGAGCGAGCGATGCGAACGAAGTTCTATGCTTCGGCTTGGGCCAAAAATCATTCTTATGTCCGGTGTCCGGTGTCCGGTGTCTGTCCGGTGTTCGGTGTCTGTCCGCTGTCCGGCAGTTCTCCTCTACAAGTCTCGTAGCATGGATGGCCTTATCACGCGATAAGTGACAGGATAAGAGCGTCGTTTCGTTCTATCGAACGGTGTCAGCCAGGTACGGATGCTCTATCTTGTCACTTATCGCGTGATAAGGCCCATGCTACGGGGCCAGGTCGCATTTCTCAACGCATTCTCGTGAAATTTTGTTTAATTAATGAGCGTTTGTTAATTATATACCTAGTTCTCTAGGTGGAGTAACTTTTCCGAAATACAAAAAACCGGCCAAGTGCGAGTCGGACTCGCGCACGAAGGGTTCCGTACCATTGTCTATAAAAATATTTATTATATTCTGTTTTTAGTATTTTGTTTTATAGCGGCAACGACAACAGACAGACAGACAGACACACAAACAGACAGACAGACAGACAGACAGACAGACAGACAGACAGACAGACAGACAGACAGACAGACAGACAGACATACAGACAGACAGACAGACAGCCAGACAGCCAGACAGACAGACAGACAGACAAACAGACGGACAGCGGAGTCTTAGTAATAGGATCCCGTTTTACTCTTTGAGTACGGAACCCTAGTTACCTATATAAGTTGGTCAGTGACCTGCGAAACGTGCTTTGCTCGGAGTTTTTCTGAATGAACTTTGTAACGAAATAATCTGATAGAGAACCAAAGTCACTGATTTAAAGCACCGGATTAGCAACCTGAAGTAAAAAAAAAAAAAAAAAAACATTTTTGGCAGTGGGCTAGTAGGCTAGTCATATCTGACGAAAAGCTGTTAACTGGTAAGGCGGTTCTTGAATGTACACTGCGACTCTGCAAGCCTATACGTATTGTTGGACGCCCTCCAGCTAGATGGGTCGATTACAGAGTCAAATCGTGCCTAATAGGGAACATTACGCAAAACTCTTCGTAGGTGGCGACACTAGCAGCGTTGACATTGTATCTCGTTCCCACTTGCGGTATTGTATATGCAAGCATCCTTGTCACTCATTTGACAATTAATTGTGCATGTGTGTCAGTAGGGTTGCCATATGGAGGAATTAAATGTCCTGATAAAAAGCCTGACATCACCCTAAAAATCCTGACATTTCTTGTAACAGAGATTTGGCGTAGCTTGAACGACGCCCCGGCGGCGCGCTGCGCTTAATCTCCACTTATAATAAATCTCTAAATTAAAAAAAGAATCAGCCAGTTTGAAACTAAGCTTTGTGTGGTACGAATGTTATCAGCATCCCATGAACGGAAAAATATGAAACTTTTTATTTAGGTACATTATTATTCTAGCTGCAACTTAGGATAGTTTTTATCCGACTGCGACAATGAATTAATTTTCCGAAATATACGACTTCATTTAATTTTTCATTTATTTTTATTGTAATCAAACGTTGCTCCAACTGTCAGCTATAAGAAACGTCAAATTTTCGTCAAAATGGCGGAATTGCTTTGCCTTTCACTTATTAATAATTTAAATCCAGTCTACGATAGACCTTTACGATACACATGCCAAAAGTTAAACCATAAAAAAATATTCGATTGTGATATGAGAACTTATATGCGCAAATATCGCATTATGGCGTATTTTCAAAAACTGTATCAACAAATTTGAACAATAAATTTAATTTAATTTGAACAATAATTAACACGAATTTGTTTTTTTTGAATGACAATGGCACGCGCTCTTTGCGCATTCTGCCAAAGTGCCTGCGGCGCTACCACGAAAACCGAAACTCGAAGTTCGTATAACTGCATCCCTGTCACTCGAGTGTTGTTAGTGCGATAGAGATAGAGATACCCGAATATTTTCGAATTCCGAAGTTCGTGGTTATAGCTCAGGAATCGAAACTACACACCGTAAGCCACGTCCGCTGCGCCAAGTTTTCGTGGTTTTTAAACGTCAAACATGTTTTGCCAATCAAAACAAAACCCTATTTGTTTGCCGAACCTGACGGAAAACATGTTACTTAGATGTTTAAAAACATGGAAAACGTTGGTGCAGCGGACCCGGCGGTAGACACTAAATAATATTTTCTCGAAAAAAGGATAACGCTGGCACGTTCTGGAAAATTTCACCCCTTAAGGGGTTAAAAAAGGGTGCAAGGTTCGTATACAAAACACTTTTTTTTAGCTAGAGACTAGATAGTTTGTAGAAAAAATACTTACCTATTACAATAAAAAAAAAACCGAGTGTTTTATTTTTAATTTTTCCCTGAAAAGCGTTCAAAGTTTATATGGAGAGCAAGAAATTTTAAAGTATGATATTTGTAACTTCAATCTTAGCCTAAAGGGGATTATAAGGGTGTTCAAAGTTTGTATGGAGAGCAAGATATTCTTAAAGTAAGGGATTTGTAACTTCGGTTTTAGACTGTTTGCTAAAATACAACAAAACTTATTTCAGCGTTTTTTTAATTCATCGCCTAAGCAGGTTTTTAACTTTTCGGTTCGAACTTTGTATAGAGAGCAAGACATTTTTAAAGTAAGAAATTTGTAACTACGGTTTCAGACTTATACTATGCGGGTTCAGATAGGTTTCTTAGTTTGTATAGAGAGCAAGAGATTTTAAAAGTAAGAGATTTGTAACTTCGGTTTTAGATTGTTTTCTAAAAGACTAGGTAGAAAATTAATTTCAATGTTTTTTTTTATTCATTCCTTCAACAAACATTTAGACGATAATATGTTATACGCGGACGAAGTCGCGGGCAACAGCTAGTCTATACATATAATAAAGCTGAAGAGGGTAGAAAGTCTGTACATGGAAGATATTCGAAAAAAAATTGGGTAGGGATACTTAAAATAGATAACAGACAGTTTTTAGAATTTTTAATATAGACGTATCTTTATTTTTAATATAAAATATTAGAATTACAAATCTGTTTATTTAGTCCTACGGTTTAGTAGAAAAGGTCCTTACGGCCGTGTGATATGAAAATATGCAAAATAATACTTAAAAAAGCCTACATGCATCTATTATGGTGAGGCGGGTCATAGAAACCAAGTTTGCGGCGTAGTCTATTTTGTAAAAAAAGGCTTTCGGAGTAAGCTAATATATAAAATCATGCAACTCAGCCATAATGACCTTTTCCTTCATACAATCCATACTAATATTACAAATGCGAAAATAACTCTGTCTGTCTGTTACTGTTACCTTTTCATGCTTAAACCGCTGAACCGATTGAGATGAAATTTGGTAAAGAAATACTTTGAATTCCGGGGCCTTCCCAAAGAGTCCTTACTAAAGATAGTTTTTATCTGGAAATTCATCACCTAAGGGTGTGAAAAGAGGGGAGAAAGTTACGATATAAGCGAGTTCCGCGCGGACGAAGTCGCGGGCAAAAGCTAGTTTATACTATACTTAACGATGTTGATTATGATTAATACCTGTTGTATTGTGCAATTTGATTAATAATTGTAACCAAGTAACAAATCTAGGTAGATTGTAACTAGAGTTTTGAGTTAAAAAAAAATATTGAGATCTCTTGAGCTGAAATCTTTCCTATTTTAAATTATTTTGAACCAAATATTATTGTTTTTGTTTTAATATATTTACTACTTTTATGTATTCTTTCATTCATTAAAACTGTGTAAACTTTGTAATAAGTATATCCCGTAAACTTTTTTTTATCAGGTCATTCCTAAAAATCCTGACAGTTGCCGCAATCCGGACAAAGGGTCAAAAATCCTGACATGTCCGGACAAATCCTGACGTATGGCAACCCTATGTGTGTGTGAATCCCTATATTCCTATACTGGTTTACTATTAGCGGTAGTGCTGCCTCTGGCGGCAGAATGTTCCCTATTGGGGTAGGCCTATGTCCAGCAGTGGACTGATACAGGCCGACGATCATGAAGATGATGATGATGGGGTAATAGGAAAGTGCCTGTTGTTGTTTTACTACTGTCAGGTAATCAGAATTAAAAGCAGAAATATTCGCATTTCTTATCATGATTCACATGTCTCTTACTTATGAACAAACCGAGGACATTATTAAAACCTTGCTCGAAGTACAAACACACACATACACACACACACACGCACACTCACACACACACACAAACACACACACACACAGGCAGAGACACACAGACACAGACACTCAAACACACACACACAACACACATTTACACTCACACACTTATAAATAAATAAATAAATAAATATTTGCGGACAATCTTACACAAATCAACCTAGTCCCAAACTAAGCAAAGCTTGTACTAAGGGTACTAGACGACGATATACTTATATAGAGAAATAAATACTTTGATACATAGAAAACATCCATGACTGAGGAACAAATATTCGTGCTCATCACACAAATAAATGCCCTTACCGGGATTCGAACCCAGGACCTCTTGCTTCGTAGGCAGGGTCACTACCAACTAGGCTAAAGCGGTCGACAAACTTATCTTATTATTTTAGATTTAATATTTTCTTAGCACGGTCATCTTGTTCCTTTATTTTAAATTATACTTGTAAAATCTGTACTCTCGGCTCCCAAGATACAGGCTGTGCCTAGTTTGGGGCTGACGGATATCTTTCTCTGTTTGTTAAAAATGTGTATGTTAACAGAATAGTTTAATTTAATCGCATGTAACGTTGTTATGGTAAATAAATAATTTGTATTTGTTTGTATTTGTATTTAGTCCTGCAGGGGGAATAGCATAGATAGCTACTTAGCTGCAAATTGCGCGGGCGGCTCAGCGACTCCTGTTTCACTCATATTATGTAAACTAGGAAGAGTAAAGCAAAGCCAAGCTGGCATCCAAAAAGCTCGGTGTGCTAAGGCGCTATAGGTTCAGCGAAGTGAAGCGAACATAGTTTTTGAAACATTATAATGCGTCTGTTTATAATAATATGGTTTCAAAAAAATACGAATAGTAATCTTGAGGCTTTTCTGCAGGGAAATCAGTGATTCGAAACACGATTAAGCAATTTTCGCTCGATAGAAAAAAATCACGAACATAGGACTAAAACATATTAAAATTCACTTAAAACATTCGTAGCAAATTATGCACAATAGCTAAACATATTAACATTGGTTCTAAAAATCGGCAATATCATGTTTGAGGGAACTTAGTGATTACTTTTTTTTTTTTAACGCACAAAAAAATAAAATTAAAAAACATGATATCCGCGCTTCCAAACACGCACTTCCATCTCGCTCACCATGATACTATAGCGCCTTAACAGAGCAAAGCGGTACTTCTCCCCGGGACAAAGACTTTTATTATCCCAAACTTACAAGCGGTATCGAACCGTTGAGTCTAAGGAGATACTTCGCCTCCTTGTGCGTTTTCTATCGCTTGTATAACGGGTTGTGATCCGAAGAACTGTTCGACATGATGCCTACGGCTGCTTTTCACCACCGCACCGCTCGCCATCGGCAGCACCCTGGAACCTAAATGGTCGCGTACCGTACGCGGTTTCAGAGAAATTTCCTCCCTCGGGCACTCAGGTTGTGGAATGAGCCCGAGATTTTCCCAAGGGACTACAGTATGGGGTTCTTCAAAAAAGGAGTGTATAAATTCTTAAAGGGTCGGCAACGAGCATGTAACACCCCTGGAGTTGCAAGCGTCCATAGGCTACGGTAATAACTTACCATCGGGTGGGCCGTAAGCTTGTTTGCCACCGACGTAGTATAAAAAAAAAAGTATTAGGGTAACTCGTCTTGTGTTGTGTCGTGTCGCGGTTTCAGTTGTGGTAGCCTGCCCCGCGGGTGCGTAACGATGGCTATAAATATTTTTGATATAATATTACTCGCAATAACGCTCATCTGATATAATTCTCGGGTTGTATAACAACACTTAATATATTTTCATATGGTATAATTATCATTTTATACAACGATCATTTGATATAATAATATTTAGTATAACATACATTAATTATAATGCATATTTGCTATATTGAACATTGGATATAATGCTCATTCCGTCTAATGTACAGTTGATGTAATCAAGCCAGGGTAGCCATAAAAAGGGGAGCTCGGGGGGTGAAGCCCCCCCGCAGGAAAACAAAAACACTCGCAACAATTGTACTATTGGTTGGTTAGGTCAGGGTTCACTTGGTCTCGCGATCCCATGGCGCCCCCTTAACGGCAATGCGGGTGACGCCGGTGTGTTTTTAGTGGGTATGCTCCTCCAGTCACCATCAGTCGGATGGCGGCGGGAGGAGAGAGTCCCACATAACCCCCAAATAGCCTTCCCCAGGCCGGGGGTATGCGTAAAGCATTTTCACACCGACAAAAAAAAAAAAAAAAAAAAAAAGGTTTACTTGTTCGGTACTCTAATATAATACCTACGTACAAACACTAATAGGTTTATTAATTCGTTAGTTTTGAAGTTAATACATCACTTGTAATGAAAACCGACTTAGGTAAACGCCCCAGAGCATGACACTGACCCACTTCAATCTTAATTCATACAGGGTGTGGCCTGTAATAGGAGCAAAAACTTAAACGGTAGATTATTAAGCTTGTGAACAATTATTTCCACATGGTTAAACTTGAACTTTTTTTTTAAAGACACTGAAAAAATGAAAAAAAATCACAAAAATATCTTTTGAGAACAAAAATGCGAAAACTATTATTACTCGTTACATGATGTTACCTCAAAATCCGCATTGACTGCTGTGCTATGATGTCGTGGTGCCAAGATACATTACTTGGAGGTCATAGCTTTAGATCAAAATATCTCCGAATCCAAAAAATATTAAAATGAGTGGGACAAGGGGTTACTAAAAATGCTCTAAGGAAGCGTCCCTTTGAATATTTGCTCCTATTACAGGCCACACCCTGTATAACAATAGAGATGCACCATACGCGTCAACTATTAGGCATTATCGTGTCAAACATTGGAGCAAACTTAGCACTTTATATTACAAGCTTTCTATTAACTTGCAATGTATGTACCTAACCTACTCGTAACTATTTATTCGGGTGGAATCTGGCAACTCAATTTTGAAACTATCTTCAACCGATTGAGCTGAAATTTTGGGTAAAGGTATAGTTTGGATTACAATTTAATATTATGGTAGCATCGATCTGATCTGATGATGGAGACAGAAGGTGGCCATGGTAATTCAGTACCCCCCCCCCCTTTATGTTTATTAACAATTGTTTTTTATGCAAATAAACAGCTTAAATTTATTTTTGATTTTTTTTATTCATCTGCTGGACCCATAGGATAGCGTCGTCGTTTTCAAAGGTGAACAAGTCCTACAGTTGCCCGCTGTACTTGGTGAGCGGGCACGCGCTGATGATGTGCGCGACATCCCACTCGCAATCCCACATCTTCTTCTTATGTCTTCCCCTTCAAAAACGCCAATTGTATCTGTTCAACGGACAAGCCCTTGGTTTCGGGAAGCAGTCGCCACGTGAACAGAACGCAGCCGAAGCATACAACGCTGAACGCGTAGAAGATGGGACCTGGTCCGACAAGGGGTTGAAGCATTTCGAACAACATAAGCTCGCTGAAACATAAGCTCCACTGCAGCAGGGTGACGATGCTGGTGCAGAGGCCGCGGACCTGGAAGTGACGTAAGATTTAATGGCTTTTGAAAATATCCGGGATAGAGGTAATTCCCAAAATGGAAGGTGCCTACACCGGTTAATGGTTAGCCATCATTCAAAAATAAAAATAACATTGCAGGCTCGCGCTTGAAATGCTTAAATGCGGAATCCCAAACTTTCTTCGTCAAAACGTCAGTCAGGGTTAAACGAGATGGTCTTTGGGCGCCCTTTTACTTTTTCATTTTCATGATAATTTTTTCACTTGTATTTTTTTCTGCCGTTTGGTTATTTTGGCGCCTATGAAATCTGACGCATAGAGCGGCCGTTCCCGTGGCTCTACCCTCGGGCCGGCCGTGGATACACTCTGTGACCAAATTACCCCATTTAAAATTATTGAGATAATAATGCCTAATAGTCGACCAACACAACACACCACAGTTGCCTCGCACTACGTTTACCTCAGTTATTGACAACTCACTTCAGGCAAGAAGACTTCTGACATGATGATGAAGGGTACACCAGCAGCCCCGAGCGTGTATACGAAGCTGAATGCGTAAATCAGGAACGCAGAGAACCAGTGCGGTGCCCAATCGAGCTGTAACTGCGAGCCCAGGAGGAGGGTGCACAGACCAGAGCCCAGGGAGGACACAATGATCAGCATCTGGAGGCAGAAATATGATTCAAACATTTCATTTTGCAGACGATCGGGACCAATCGCCAACCATGTGTCCATGGTCGGATCGGTCGTCGGCCGACAGCGTTTCAGACGGTTGGGACCAACCACGGACGCAGCCTTTCGCGAGGGATGCGCTCGCAACCAAGGCCGTTGACATCAACCAATATCGGTCGGGTCAACCGCTTTCTACACGGTCCATTTTTGTTTCAACCCGACCAAGGACACATTGGTTGGACACGAAGGCCTTTTAGTCTCAGACCAGACTTCGTCACATTCAAATATCTTCTTTATGAATATGACAGCGTAAAATTAAATCTTCAGTGACATGATGTTTCAATCTATTGTAACAAGCTTTTGTTAAACTTGCTCTCTTCCTATCTAAGTAACTATTTATGTTATGTTGTCCTTCAAAATTTGCAAACCTTTGACCTCAAGTGGCCGGTATCTTGAGACACTTTGTAAGTATATTAGCTTGTGTCCAAAACCAGCATCACAAATCATAACAAATATATCGTCATAATGAAATGACATCGTGTATAAGCATCGCTATGCACCAAATATTACATTGTCTATGAAGCCTAGCGTTGCCTACCTTAAAAACTGAGATTTACTGTGATGATCTACTAAATACTTGTACCCCGCCGCCTTCTGCATTTTTCTCCCATTAATGGATAAAAAACGGGTACAAAACAAAAAAAAATACAAGTAAGACTTCATAAACAATGTTGCGGCATTTGCCTACTTACTTTCCTCCCGCATCGATCAACCAAACAAACGCATATCAAGCTGGTCACCAGAAAAACGACCGCCAAGAATATGGCGCACATGTTAGCCGGCAAGGAGGGTACGGCTAACTTGAAGAGTGGCTCCGCATAGACCTGGACAGCTATCGACCCCATCCAGATAGAAAAGAATACGAGGGTTGAATTCACGAAGAGCGCCCTTTTCGACGACCGGGAGTTGTCTGTAGGAATAAATCTATGTAAGGACACAGAATGAATCATAGTACTATATAACGTTGCTACGTGACGTGGTAAGGATCACAATGTACATAGAGATTTAGCTTCTGATGAAAAGAGGCACATCGTTATGGTCGGCACACTTGGCGGTGTTTGCCTAAATATTCGTGTTGCATCTTTTTCCTTCCTATGGCAAATGAGAGAGAAGCAACGACGCAACGCGAACACGAACTCCCAAGTGTGGTGCGACCATGATTAGGTAAATCGCTCACGCAGCCCAATTGTGTAACCCTACACTTTATGGCAGATTGAATACATAAATAACACCATCACTCGCTTTGTGTAACACACAGCCTTCTTTGTTTAAAAACCTAGCTTTATAAAATATGTTCTATAAGCAGCATATATATTAGTTTCATACTTTCTGTCCGTCAGCCCGGCCCATATGCCACAGGCATTTTGTTCTGTTGATAATTGCGTCGATGTTATGCCGAAGAGTACCTAAGTAAGCATGATATATGAACTTACTTAAAAATTTTAGTTGCGCTATTAAGCCATCAGGATTATTCTTCTGTTTTGGTTTTTCAGCATTTTCTTCTGAGATAGCAGTTGGTTGAGATTCTGGAAAAAAAAAGTTACATATATTACAATCAATGGCAAACTACGGAAGCCGTGATGGTGAAAATTGTATAACTTCCGAACGCCTGAAATTAGTAGTTTATGCAATCGTTATATAATGTAACATGCATTTTAAGTCGAATACCACGCCTAATTAAGGTACGAGCTTAAAAAGCTAATTATATAACTATTGTATACAATACTTTTTCTACGAGTCAACGGAAATAATAATTTATTAAACAAACTTGGTATCTATTGAAAATCGCCCTGCTGAAATGAAGCGCTAGCAGCTTAGTATATTTGCGCGTTGATGTCGTCACAGTTATCTTATACAGCTCCTGGATTCATAAGATGACTGCTGGCGGTTATCTTATGAAACTATACGAGCTCCGTGACGAGCTCGTGGAGCTCCAGGATTAAAAAGTATGTGATCTTAGTTTCGTGTACGAAATTTTAATTCAAAGATTAAAGTAGACGAGTAGAAAATAGTACATTACATGCACGGATTACCGGCTAAGTAGGTATAGAGATACGAGGCCGGGAATCCGTTTTAACGCCTCAGCGTTACAGCGTAGTATGTACTAGTATAGTACTTTTCTCAAACGTGCAATGAAATAAATAAATAAAAACCGGCCAAGTGCGAGTCGGACTCGCGCACGAAGGGTTCCGTACCATTATCTATAAAAAAAAAACATTTTATTCTGTGTTTTTATTATTTGTTGTTATAGCGGCAACAGAAATACATCATCTGTGAAAATTCCAGGTGGCCTATCACGGTATCAGGACGGACGGACGGACTGACAGCGGAGTCTTAGTAATAGGGTCCCGTTTTACTCTTTGAGTACGGAACCCTAAAAATACTCAAATCAAACTAATTTTCATGGCTGAATGCCGTGATGCTGTGCCACAAATAGTGGAATGAAAATTAAAAATTTACTTTGCAGGCCTGAAAAGTTGTATGAAATCCCATTTCAGGCCGCCTCGAGATGCTGCGCCCGAAAAAGGATACTTCCGAGTCTATTATAACTATTATAAGGAACGTAAAGAGAATATTTCATTGCATGTTTGAGATATAGTACATTACTTACCTAGGGCGGTTAAACAAAGAATGTCTCAGATCGCAGGTATTTGCCGAAGGCAAGGGCGATAAATATGCGCTCTGAGGCTTTCTTTATTACCGCCCGTGGTGAGTACAAAATAGCGTGCGGTAATTCCTACTTTATGGCCAGGTATGACGTAAAGATAATAACAATACCTTTGCAAAGCTGTTGCAGAATATACTTGTATAGCGATTTCTGATTATTTACCTACTGGTTTGGATTATTAGATGAAGTGTGTTATGCATGTGCGGATGCTTCTTGTGTACTCAGGACGAAATCTTCGTTGTGGATTTTGTAGGTACTCAAAATTTATTATTACGTCGAATAAACGCTTTCATAACAATATTACCCAACATTGCTAAGAACTTTTCTACAGGCACTCTAACATCCACCATATTTTAAATGCGAAAGGGTGCTCGTTCGCCGCACTGACACTGTTGCAAATTAGTTGAAACAAACTGTTCTACTAAAAAGTCCGTACATTCTGGGTAATTTTAAATACTATAAATTTTATAGTATTTTAAATGAGCCAGGGTACAGAATAAGTAATAGTACTACGTACAGAAGGTTCTCTGTTAACAAATTCCCTGTTTAGGTACGCCAAACGTGCCTAAATGTGGCCATCCCTTTCTATCGCATGCAAAGCGCTGCGACCCGAACGATCGTCCCGTACCAACGCGCGGCAACTACCAATGGACCGCCAAATGGCGGCCGGCCGGCATGTATAGTATAGGTATACATTGTATACCATGAACCGCCTCTGCCCAGGGGTCTAATTAAGGTCAAGCAGCTTATTTTGTTGTTTTAATTTTTTCTTTGTAGTTATTTGTACCAAGACACTAAAACTAGGTTACTGACATAATGATGTAAGCCAACATCTCCTTTTTGTAGAATTTGCGTGAACTTTAAATCCTCTGACCGCCT
The DNA here is from genome assembly GCA_963854355.1 of Epinotia brunnichana. Classification (NCBI taxonomy): domain Eukaryota; kingdom Metazoa; phylum Arthropoda; class Insecta; order Lepidoptera; family Tortricidae; genus Epinotia; species Epinotia brunnichana. The sequence goes on from OY977956.1 coordinate 6,058,368, forward strand.
ACCATTCAAGATAAAATGCCAATGGAATAGGGAACATTACGCAAAACTCTTCGTAGGTGGCGACACTAGCAGCGTTGACATTGTACCTCATTCCCACTTGCGGTATTGTCTATGCAATCATCCTTGTCACTCATTTGACAATCAATTGTGCATGTGTGTTTTACTATTAGTGGTAGTGCTGCCTCTGGCGGCAGAACATTGCAGTAATGTTCCCTATTTAACCAACAAAAATTTTAGACAGAGTAGTTTGTTTTGTTCAAAACAAATGCAACTCTTTTGCAATACCTACGGTATTTGACAAAAGTCAAATCAGCTTCTTTTTATGAAACGTCAAAAACGCTCCGTTAGCATGGAATTTGTAGGGATTACTATACAGTCTGCAAGCTCAGGGCCACGCGGGTTTACGAGAGGGGAGGAACGCGGGGAAGCGGGAGACGAGGAAGTTTAGCGCAAACTCATTGAGTTTGCGCTAACTATTCTGAAGGGGTGTCAAGTTTGACTTTTTATAAAACCGACTTTAAATATCGGTAAGGTTTAGGTGTTTTTTTTATGATGTCACTTAAATTGTGTTCCAAATTGATATCTGAGGGCCCGAGGTCTTTTAATATAAGTCGAAGTTCTTTAAATACAGTCTCATTTCGTTCAAATTGAATTGCCGCCATCTTCAAATTCTTGAAATACTGTCCGATTTGGTTCAAAATCGATATATGAGGGTCTGCGGGGCCTCTTAATATGAATCCGAGCTTGGATTGTAAACAAGTTGCCGCCATCTTGAAATTCTTGAAAAACAGTCCGATTTGGTTCAAAATCGATATCTGAGGGTCCGCGGGGCCTCTTAATATGATTCCGAGCTTGGATCGTAAAAAAGTTGCCGCCATCTTGAAATTCTTGAAAAACAGTCTGATTTGGTTCAAAATCGATATCTGGGGGTCCGCGGGGCCTCATAATATGAATCCGAGCTTAGATTGTAAAAAAGTGGCCGCCATCTTGAAATCCTGTGCACGCTGGTCGACCGGTGGGACTCACCGTGGCTGAGGCACTGGGTGCAGCTGCATGTCCCCCTATGTATGTACACCTAGACCTATATTAATATTAATACTAACCCTAGAATTAAGTAATATGTTACTAACAATTTATGGACTTTGTCCGAAATAAAATTGAATTGAATTGAATTGAATTGAATTGAAATTCTTGAAAAACAGTCCGATCTGGTTCAAAATCGATATCTGAGGGTCCGCGGGGCCTCTTAATATGAATCCGAGCTTGGATCGTAAAAAAGTTGCCGCCATCTTGAAATTCTTGAAAAACAGTCCGATTTGGTTCAAAATCGATTTCTGAGCGTCCGCGGGGCCTCTTAATATGAATCCAAGCTTGGATCGTAAAAAAGTTGCTGCCATCTTGAAATTCTTGAAAAACAGTCCGATTTGGTTCAAAATCGATATCTGAGGGTCAGCGGGGCCTCTCAATATGAATCCCAACTTGGATTGTGAATAAGTTGCCACCATTTTGAAATTCTTTATTACAGTCCGATTTGGTTCAATATCGATATCTGGGGATCCGCGGGGCCTCTTAATATGAATTCCGAGCTTGCATTGTAAAAAAATTGCCGCCATCTTGAAATTCTTTTAATAAAGTCCGATTTGGTTCAAAATCGATATCTGAGGATTCACGGGGCCTTTCAATGTGAATCCAAGCATGGATTGTATATCAGTTGCCGCCATCTTGAAATTCTTTAAATACTGTTCGATTTGGTTCAAAATCGATATCAGAGAGTGTACAATCGCCCTCGAGCAGTGAAATTGCGTATTTTGCGAAAACAAAGCTACAATGTTCTACAAAAATGCCAGTGAAAGTACATCGAAAATGAAGGCCAACTCACCCCGGCGTGCCCGGCGAAAAGATGAGTCGATACCAACTGTCTGCACACTTCCAAGGTCACGCGCTGATGAAGCACTGGTTGATGCGAATGTTTTGGACTTATTTCACCACATTGCGATTTTGGGTGCGACGACATAGGCTTACGGGGCGCGAGGAGCCGTGGTCAGCCATCAAACGATATACCCTCAACTCGCGTTTTACTTATGTCAAAAAAACTAGACAGCTACCCAACCTAACTGTCGCTAATGAACGCGTTCCTTTTCACGAAATAGAACTAACAAAGGGTCCGACGGGCCCGAGGGCGATAAAACTTGAAATTTTAAAATAATTTTTCCCCGATATTAGACCTAGATCGATTTATCGCCCTCTTGTGTGTATGTACCAAGTCTCATAGAAATCGTTACACCCGTTTTCGAGAACTCGATTACATATACATAAGTATATACTATCATATCAGCCGAAAGACGTCCACTGCTGGACATAGGCCTCCCTCAAAGAGTGCTACAATGACTGTTTCTGGTCATCAGTCCACCTGGGGGGGGGGGGTCTACCCACGCCGCACCTTTCAGTACGTCGTCGCCACTCGAGAACCTTTCCGTCCTAACGGCCATCAGTTCTACGTGCAATGTGCCCCCACCCACTGCCACTTTAGTTTAGCGATTCGGAGGGTTATATCGGTTACCTTGGTTCTGCTGAGGATAGCCTCATTTCTGATGCGATCACGCAGAGAAACTCCCAACATAATAGCCCTCTCTCGCCCTTTGGGTGACTTTGAGCCTTCTTATGAGGCCCATTGTAAGCCGCCATATGTCATCACTGGCAACACACACTGGTCAAAGACTTTCGTCTCGAGACACTGCGGAATATTGGACGAAAAGATGTGCCGTAGCTTCCAGAACGCTGCACAGCCGAGTCAGATTCGACGATTGACCTCTTTTTCTAAGTTGGAACTACCTAACTGGACAGTCTGTCCTAGGTATACCAAATCATCTACAACTTCGAGCATAAATTGTCCGATCGTAATGGGAGTTGGTACTACATGGGCATTTGACATGATCTTCGTCTTATCTTATCCATGTTCATTCTTAGAGCATCTCGCTCGGAAGCTTTACTGAGGTCATCGAGCATCGTTCTTAAGTCCCCCATGGTCTCAGCTAAGACTACTGTATCGTCCGCAAACCAAAGGTGAGTGATGTACTCGCCGTTGATGTTGATGCCTAGCCTTCTCCAGTCCATAGTCTTGAAAACATCCTCCAGTACAACGGTGAACAGTTTTGGAGAAATAACATCTCCTTGCCTGACTCCGCGCTGCAGCGGAATAGGTTTCAAGAGCCGGTCCTGATGCGGACAGGATCGGGCGGAATCGGGCAAAATTTAAATAATTCCAAGATGGTGGCCACTTTTTTACAATCTGAGCTCGGATTTAATTAAGAGGCCCCGCGGACCATCAGATATCGATTTTGAACCAAATCTGACTGTATTCCAAGAATTTAAGATGGCGGCAACTTTTTTACAATCCAAGCTTGGATTCATATTAAGAGGCCTCGCGGACCCTCAGATATCGATTTTGAACTAAATTGGACTTTATTTAAAGAATTTAAAGATGGCGGCAACTATATTACAATCCAAGCTCGGATTCATATTGTGAGGCCCCGCGGACCCTCAGATATCGATTTTGAACTAAATCGGACTGTTTTTTAAAAATTTCAAGATGGCGGCCACTTTTTTACAATCCAAGCTCGGATTCATATTAAGAGGCCCCGCGGTCCCTCAGATATCGATTTAGAACCAAATCGGACTGTTTTTTAAGAATTTCAAGATGGCGGCAACTTGTTTACGATCCAAGCTCGGATTCATATTAAGAGGCCCCGCGGACCATCAGATATCGATTTTGAACCAAATCTGACTGTATTCCAAGAATTTCAAGATGGCGGCAACTTTTTTACAATCTAAGCTCGGATTCATATTAAGAGGCCCCGCGGTCCCTCAGATATCGATTTAGAACCAAATCGGACTGTTTTTTAAGAATTTCAAGATGGCGGCAACTTGTTTACGATCCAAGCTCGGATTCATATTAAGAGGCCCCGCGGACCATCAGATATCGATTTTGAACCAAATCTGACTGTATTCCAAGAATTTCAAGATGGCGGCAACTTTTTTACAATCCAAGCTCGGATTCATATTAAGAGGCCCCGCGGACCCTCAGATATCGATTTTGAACCAAATCAGAGTGTTTTTCAAGAATTTCAAGATGGCGGCAACTTTTTACGATCCAAGCTCGGATTCATATTGAGAGGCCCCGCGGACTATCAGATATCGATTTTGAACCAAATCGGACTGTTTTTCAAGAATTTCAAGATGGCGGCAACTTTTTTACGATCTAAGCTCGGATTCATATTAAGAGGCCCCGCGGACCCTCAGATATCGATTTTGAACCAAATCGGACTGTTTTTCAAGAATTTCAAGATGGCGGCCACTTTTTGAAAATCCAATATTGGATTCTTATTAAAAAGCCCCTCGGAACCAATAACGATTTTGAAAAAGAAAAAAAATGGCCGCCTTTTCGAAACTTCTATATTTATATTTAAAGATCTGAGTGAATAGTGTAGTACCTACTTTTGAAATGATTGAAAATGTATCAAGTAATTATAAATAAATAAATATTTCTCCAAACATATTTTTGACAACCCTGACTCTTGAACGGTTACGCTAAGCGCGTGCGTAAATTCGTAGATGAATGAAGCTTGCCTACTGGTTGTAGTTCTTTGTACTGTACTATGTAGGGATTTACTACGTCACAACCACAATCAAACAACGTCCTTATTGTTAGTTTTTATGAATTTAAAAATCTTAAAATAAGCAACTATAAATGAAAGCTTGATACTTTCCGTGTATTTTCATAATGTTTATCTATTGCTAATGAAAAGTCAATTTATTTTCACTGTTGTCAAATACCCAATTCAGATCGATATAAAGTTCATTGAACAGGAAGACGCCTTTGAATAGGCCTCTGGGCTACGGAATATGGTTTTGTACAGTACGTGCAACATATTACGTTTGCGTCTATGATGGTTAGCTACCTACTAGTAGCGTCACAAATGTGTCAGAGGGGTTCGGCGGGTGTACGGGGGGCGACTTGAGGGTAACTTCGGAGACGCTAACTAAAGCCCCTGCTAGACGGACGGCCCTCCAACCGGCCGACCTTGGTCCGCTACGACCGTGTAGTAGTCCAGGCAATGAACTGACAACTATTGTATGGTAAAAATCTCAAATTCTAAAAATAATTTACAATAGCTGATTTTTCCTTTATCAATTAAATAGTTACCTAGCGACAAAATCCAACAAAATTTCAGACATCAAAAAAATTATAACTTAACTAGCTTTTGAAAAGTCAGAAAAAATATGAATAAATCTTTATTTTGGTTCATTTACATTTGCTTTATCAATGCCAGCATTATGCTGAGATAGAACCGTTTCGTGACAAACGCTGTGTGTTGTTTGTCTCGAATAAATGTTTCTTTCTTTCTTTAAAATATTCAAGATAAATAATTAAAAAAAAACATTTTTTTTTTTTTATATAAATACTTCCGGATGGAAAGTTTGTTGGATTCTTGAATAAATCATGTTAGAATAATGATTTATTATGACAGTTTAAAGGGAGTTTTATTAAAAACCGAGATAAACTTATTTAATTAACCGATCAAGGGGGGGGTGACTAATAGTTTATTGCGTTAAATAATACAATATTAACTCATACAATATCATAAAAAAAGAAGAGGAATCTAGTGTTCTATGGTGGGTATTCCGCAGCCGTCTTCGCATCCAAATCTTCTTATTCTTCTTCTCGTTCCTCTAATTCTCATAGAGACCGCTCTGATGATAGATATTTGTATTTTGACTTTGATCCAGCTTATTATTTGTGAGTATGGTTTGGACCATTTTTCACATAGCTTTAGAGATGTTTTCTTTATAAAGGATTCATATTCCATTCATATTCCATGATTTAAAATGATGTAAAGAAAAAAAAACGCTATTATAAATTAATGTTTTTCAAAACCATATTGTGCCTGGAGTATAGACAGATGTGTGGAGCAAATTTTCATACTACAGCGGTCGGTGCCGACCAAGGTTGCTCGGTCGGAGTGGCGTGTTGGCGACCGTCTAGTAGGGTAGCAGTATTGTAGGTATCTGATGCTCACCTTGGTCCTGTAAGAGCAAATTTTCGAGATTTGGATCCGCGTCGCGCTTGATCTTGGCTAGTTCCGTTTGGACTTCTTTGGAAGACACGTCAGCCCACCTGTAAAACGCTAATGATTTCGCTGCCTCCTAGAAAATAGTAAAGACTCATTATTATATATTTCTACTTCATTATATTGCTACTTGGGAGGATTGATGCTTTAGTAGTGTAGGTACAGTGATTATAATATTATAGAATCGAAGATAATTACAACTGAGAAGAGTTGAAAAACCCCGACATTTTCATTTCAAAGTTCAATATCTCAAAAACGGCTGAAGCGATTTTGTTGAAACGTAGCTAATCTCGATCACGTCAGCTTTCGGATAAAAAAAAAACCGGTCAAGTACGAGTCTGACTTGCGCCCCGAGGGTTCCGTACAAACTTTCATGGACCATAGCCGTCATGTCAGGACCCCATTCATTCTTGAACACTCTTAAACAGCTCATAGTAGAAGTTACCGTTGCAAAGCGCCTTCTGCATTTTGGTACCAACAACTTACAACCTAGTATGTTTGTTTATCAGCGATAGCTTTTTATCACGCGTACCGATTTCGATTATTTATTTTTTATTTGAAAGAAGGGACTTTAAAGATAATCTGATAGGAATTTGAAGTTATAACATTTCATACAAAAGTAAGTAAATTACAAATTTAATTAAGAAAATATTTTTGATAAATGAAAAAAATAAGCTAGAGAGAGATATCGTTTTATTTTTCCTGTATTATTTATGTTACTATTAATCATATGTAATTATTTAAAAAATTTCGATTATTTCAAAATTTTCGCTTCGTAAACTTCGGAGATAAGGGGGGTGGTATTTTTTTCTACATTTTCTTTAATAAATCAAAACGTACCCACTGTAAAATAAAAACAGTTTTAGAAAGTACAATTTAAGCCCTTTCATATGATACCCCACTTGATCTATTTACTAGACTAAGATTTTTTAACCCCCTCATATTCGTCATTTAAACAGAAAATAAAAATGTTTATTTATTTTTTTCATTTTCCATACACGTGTCTTAACCGTTTTAATAGTTGTTCCTAATTTCAAATTGATAGCTTAAGTAGATCACACACACAGACACACAGACACGTCAAACTTCTCTCCTCTTTTTCCGTCGGGGGTTAATTAAAAGAAGGTAATATATGTACGGTCGAGGAGATTAAATGTTTATCACTTTTGGACTACTATCTAATGTAATGGTAAAAAGGTCCAAAAAGGATAAACATTTAATTTCCTGGACTGGCATGGCTCTTTTCTGATTGTACTCAGAAGACTTTGTCCCGCACTCGGTGCTAGGCGTGCTTTTTTTTTTTTGGGACTGTCTTACAAAATTGACCTAGTCCCAAACTAAGCAAAGCTTGTACTATGGCCATGGGTACTAGACGACTATAAACATACTTATATAGATAAATAAATACTTAAATACATATAGAAAACATCCATGACTCAGGAACAAATATTTGCGCTCATCACATCACACAAATAAATGCCCTTACCGGGATTCGAACCCGGGACCTCCGGCTTCGTAGGCAGGGTCACTACCAACTAGGCTACAGAGGCTTTATATTTTGTGAGTGTTTAGCTTTGTAAGTTTGTATGTTGGGGGTTAAATCCAGAATAACATATTCGATAAAAATAACACCAGTATGTAGAATAGACCTCCGGGATAAACGAGGGCTATGAATAATTCCTTCACCTTTTTTTCTTAGGACATACGCCTTAAGAGCCCGTTCACGTGCTCACTGGTAAATAATTGTGATTATTTAAATTAAACGATAGATATTTAAAAAAGAGGAGGCCGATATACACTGTATTTTGTGTTTATGTATTTTTTGAATAGGTACTTAGGTACATCATAATAGTTTTACGTTGCTGAATTTGTCGATCTATGGGATCAAAGTTAAAACGTCCGTTTTTCTTTAGATCGACGAATCCAGCAACATAAAAACTAGTTTGATGTGTTCACAAGGTACGGTAAGGTAAATACAAAATACAGTGTATAGCGGCCTCCTTTTTAGGGTTCCGTAGCCAAATGGCAAAAAACGGAACCCTTATAGATTCGTCACCCTTATCTGTCTTACCCGTCATATCTGTATGTCTGTCTGTCTGTCTGTCCGTCCGTATGTCACAGCCACTTTTTTCCGAAACTATAAGCGCTATACTGTTAAAACTTGGTAAGTAGATGTATTCTGTGAACCGCATTAAGATTTTCACACAAAAGTCGAAAAAAAAACTGAAAATTTTGGGGGTCCCACTCAGAACTGAAACTCAAAATTTTTTTTTTCATCAAACCCATACGTGTGGGGTATTTTTGGATAGGTCTTCAAAAATAGTATTGAGGTTTCCTAATATATTTTTTTTCTAAACTGAATAGCGCGAGAGACACTTCCAAAGTGGTAAAATGTGTGCCCCCCCCCTGTAACTTCTAAAATAAGAGAATGATAAAACTAAAAAAAATATATGATGTACATAACCATGCAAATTTCCACCCAATATTGGTTTGAACGAGATCTAGAAAGTAGTTTTTTTTAATACGTCATAAATCGTAAACCGCAATTTATTTTACGGAACCCTTCATGTGCGAGTCCAACTCTCACTTTTTAAAATATCTATCGTTAAATGTGTACCCCTTTCTGGCCGACTCAATACAATCGTGCAACTGACTTTTCAAAATTCCTGTGCGCGCGTAAATCCTTTATTCGGTACCGGGTCGATACCGATCGATCGTGCAGACACTAACGCCGCGCTCCAATAGTGAAAAGGCTGAATTTGTTGCGTCAGTCAGCCACGCGGCGGGTGTGAAAATGGCGGCATTTTTCAGCGGGAGCAGCACGTTACGTAAGTCAATTTTTTATACTTTTTTGGTTTCTCATTTGCAATTTTAGTATTGATTTATGTAGTTAATGAGTTTAAAGAAAATAATTTACACATAATTCATTATACATCTTTAATTTCTGATTGTTTATGACCTCGTAAAAACTAGTTGCACACCTTATTAAATGTCAAAAATATTTGCACGCTCGTGAATATTCGGACCATTGGCAAAAATAAAATCTTTTGCGGTATCAGTACCTTTTGTTATTTGTTTTTTTTTCGTTTAAAATGACTTTCTTCACAGGGCATCCACTAAAAGATAACGAGATACAAGACATTTTGGGCGATGGTAATTTATCACAGCATCAAATGCAATGTTTACCTCTGCATCTCAAGAAACCTGAACTGTTTTAAAAGCTACCACACAAAGTGATCGGTTGAGAAGGTCTGTCTTTTGAAGTTTTATTTTATTTTTGACTGATTTTATAGAAAGTAGACTCTCAAGTTTTTTTTTATAAATGAAACTATGTGATATTAATGAGTATAATAAGTTTATTGATAGACTTTAAGGTAAAAAAAATGTTTCTATGACTATTCACTTGTGTGATATCAATAAAATAATAAAGAACATGATTTAATTTACAAATTAACTTCTTTTATTTTTATTAAATCTTTATAGCAATGATTTTGCATGATCGTGCATTTACTGATAGTTCCTGAACTGCACGAACGTGCAGTTAATTTTGACAGTAAAAGCATATGCTGAGATTTTTTTTCATATTTTACAAGTAATAATAATATAATTGTCACAAGAAAGCAATTAAATGATATATTGCAAGTGTTTTGGTAAATCAACTTGCTCGGACGGAAAGGGAGTATAGGTAGTAATTTTCAATCAATTACCAGACGAATTGAGAATGTTATCGGGAAATAAGTTTAAATGTAATTTGACAAAATGGTTGTTGGAGAAATGTTTAATATTATAGATAAAGGATTATTTAAAGGATAAACAAGTTTGACATAGGTAATATTCATAATTATCTAACCCTAATTACCTATATGTCACCGTTAGATTGTGAACACCGTCAGTTTATAATCTTACCCGTTATATTGTAAACTGACGGAATATTGTGAACTGCCAAAACCGTTCACAATTTAACGCAATATTTTTCGTTAGTTTATAAACTTTCAATGTCGAATCGTCAAATTGTGAACTGAGATCAAATCGGCTTGCTACGGAACGTACACAAAGACTAGGTAGGTTAGGTTAGTTAGGTATCTTCAGTTGCCCGAAGGGCAAATCGCCCAGAAATAGGAGCCCCGCGCAGCGGGGCTCCGTCGACACTGCTGGGTGCCGAAATAAATGGAAGAAAATGTCTGAATAACAAAAAAAAAACAATCATGTTCTGAAGTAAGTGGAAACTGATGCAAGTGGAAAATTTGCTCAACCAAACAGCGCACATGTTGCGTTCCAAATCAGGCAAATTTGATTCAGTTTACAATTTGACGATATGACATTGTAAGTTTATAAACTAACGAAAATGAATACGTAAAATTATGAATTATTTTAGCAGTTCACAATATTCCGTCAGTTTACAATATAACGGGTTAGATTATAAACTGACGGTTTTCACAATCTAACGGTGACATATATACATGATATTAAAATACTATTATTATTTGTGCGCATGCACGCATGCATGCTGAATGCAAGATCATGATATTATACCTAAGACCATTTGAACTACTGTATTCTGACAAATAAATAGAATTGAATTGAATTGAATTTAAACAATCACTAATATTTACCAGTGACATAGGCCTCTGTGGGGGAGGCCTATGTCCAGCAGTGAACGTCTTTCGGCTGATATGATGATGATATGATGATTTACCAGTGGCGCTAGTGTGCACGTGAACGGTCTCTTAACTAAAAGTACAACCTAACTAAAACTCACCTCATCTTTCCCGATGAGTACCAAATACACGGGCGACTCTTTTAGTAACATAAATAGAACTATACTAAGAACTGCCATTGACAGTTGGAGGAGGACCATGACTTGATACGGGAAGTATCCACCGATTATATAGCACAGCAGCAGGCCGAAGAAGTATCCAGTCCCTGAAAAGTAGAATAATAGAAATAGAAAAAAAAACCGGCCAAGTGCGAGTTAGACTCGCGCACGAAGGGTTCCGTACCATTATCTATAAAAACGGCCAAAAAAATCACGTATGTTGTATGGGAGCCCACCTTAAAAATTAATTTGTTTTTAGTATTTGTTGTTATAGCGGCAACAGAAATACATAATCTGTGAAAATTTCAAATCTCTAGCTATCACGGTTCTCGAGATACAGCCTGGTGACAGACACGTACTGACAGCGAAGTCTTGGTAATTGGGTCCCGTTTTACTCTTTGAGTACGGAACTCTAAAAAGACCGGTGCTACAAACATAGCTAATAGTGTAAGCCGCACGATTAAAAAAAACTGCAAATCGATGTACCTACAGTTTAAAATAAAATTTTGACCCGCAGTTCTTAAAAAAAATCCCTTAGTAGGAGGGGAGTTCCGAGACATTTTGTTTTATGTGGTATGGTTTTTTTTTATCTCGGAACTCTCCTCATAAGAGGCATTTTTTTAGGAATTGCGGGTCAAAAATTTAGTTTTTACATCTAGTATGCGTGTGCCAAATTGCTAAACTGTACATAAATAATAAATAAATAAATAAATATTACGGGACAATCTTACACAAATCAACCTAGGCCCACGGTAAGCTCAGTAAGGCTTGTGTTGTGGGTACTAGGCGACGATATACAGAGTGTTTTTTTTTAAATGGGACAGTATGGGGAAATCCGAATCTAAAGGAGATAGAGGAAAAGTGTCCACGGAGACATTAGGTGTTTTTTTATGTAAACAAATTTGGCTCATTGAAGTTTTTGGTCAAGCGTGAGTTGTTCTTAAAAAAATATAAAGTTGGTCAATTTTTTTTTTGACGCAGCTCGGCTGTGTTTCATGTAAGGATTATTTCATTGTATGGAAAAAAAAAATATGACCAGCAGAAGTTGGTCAAATTTAATGAAAACTAATCTTCATACAATTGCAGTATTCGCCTTTTAATATTGTTACAAGTGCCTAGGCGTGTAAAAAAATATTTAAAATTATTCCATTTTTAAATTTCGATAATCGATAAGAGCTCCAGATGATTCAAGAGAAGAACATTTTTTTTAATCTTCGTAAACATCATGGCACGCGATAGTCTTGAAATTATAAAAAAAAGAATTCAAAATTGGAACGTAAGTTATTTCTGCAGCAAAGAATTCAAATTTGGAACGTAAGTTATTTCTGCAGCAAAGAATCCAAATTTGGAACGTAAGTTATTTCTGCAGCAAAGAATTCAAATTTGGAACGTTAGTTATTTCTGCAGCTGTGATTTTGTTTCCAATCAGTTCATGCTTGTAATTTTATTCATCATGGCGTTAACTAATTCACATAAAGTTGATTTGATTGAGGCGTATTTTCTAAATTATCGCAGTAGAGATAATGCACTTAAGTGGTATCAAGAACGCTATCCTGACCGTGTAGTACCGAATCGCAAGATATTTGATAGTTTAATAAAGAACCTAAGACAGGAAGGCTGTTTCAAACCTAAGCGTAAAAGGCCGACGATAGTCAATAGTGAGTTTATAACTATTGCCGTATTGGGATATTTTGAAGCATATCCAAAAGCTTCGTTACGGGAAGCAGCTGAAACTATCGGTATTCATAAATCAACTGTAAGGAAGATATTGAAGGCTCATAAATACAAGTGTTACATAGAAGGTCGACTTGTACAAGCGTTACTACCTGGAGATAAAGACCGCAGGTTACATTTCTGTAATTGGTATGTGGCTCAGACTATTAGAAATAGATGTTTTCCTAATTTTATTATTTGGACTGATGAATGCAACTTTTCGAACAATGGCATGTACAACAGGAGAAATAACCATTACTGGTCAAAAATAAATCCGCTAAGAACTACAGAAACCCACAACCAAATCCGATTTTCTTTTAATTGTTGGTGTGCGATATTACATAACAGAATTTTTGCTATCAAAATTTACCAAGGAACGCTAAATAGTGAAAAATATCAGGAAATCTTGAACATGGCTGCAGATTTAGTGGATGAGACTATTAGCTTAAGGAACTTTGGTTAGATAATTTACCAACAAGATGGTGCTCCAGCCCACAACAGTAGGGCAAGTAAACTGTGTTTGGACGAGCAGTTTCCAAACCGTTGGATGGGTACATATGGGCCGATAAAGTGGCCCCCACGATCGCCCGACTTAACGCCATTAGATTTTTTCTTATGGGGTTACCTTAAGGGTCGAATCTATGCATCCCGATACAACTCCGTACAAGAATTAAAAGATGCTGTTTACAACACTTTAAACACAATTCACCATAAGTCTCTGTTAAATGCAACTAGAAGTGTCTTGAAGCGTGCTCATACCTGCATAAGACAAGACGGCGGCCACATCGAACATTTACTCAAGTAATAAACCAAACCAACTGTATGAAGATTAGTTTTCATTAAATTTGACCAACTTCTGCTGTTCAGATTTTTTTCTTTCTATACAATGAAATAATCCTTACATGAAACAGAGCCGTCCCGCGTCAAAAAAAAATTGACCAACTTTATAATTTTTTAAGAACAACTCACGCTTGACCAAACATTTTAATAAGCCAAATTTGTTTACATAAAAAAACACCTAATGTCTCCTTGGACACTTTTCCTCTATCTCCTTTAGATTCGGATTTCCCCATACTGTCCCATTAAAAAAAAACACTCTGTAAATAATAGATACATACATTAAAGATACCTATATACATATATAACATCCATAACTCAGGAACAAATATTCGTGATGAATACATTTCGATTCGATTCGATTCATTTCGGGATTCGAACCCGGGACCTCCAGCTTCGTAGGCAGAGTCACTACCCACTGGGCTACGGAGGCCGTTTAGGATCATCAATTTGCAGATTTTCTTTGAAATTGGGCTTGTACGGCTACCACTATAAGAACCATCTCGACATACAAGATGATCCCATAAAAACATTCCATGTAAAAGAAGAAGAAGGAAAGGAAGAGGAAGAGTTTCGAGACTTGGCCTATTTTTTACATGGAATGTTTTTCATGGGATCTCATTTCTTTTCGTAGGTTATTCTGTTATCAACTTTGTATGGAAATGTTATTTTACCAACCGCAATTAACGTTTTTGTACTCGTCGATTAAAATCTGTGTATTAAGATTTCATAGAGAATACTGCAACGTCACTCTTTTCATAGTTGTAGTCCATGTTACTTCCGAAACAATCAAAATAACTGTTTCGATACGCTCCAGACAACCGAAAAAATTTGAAAATAGAACTAAAATAAATTCGACCAATCACGTGGCTGCTTTACCGAACTGTAATGAATTGGACCAAGTGAATCGCTTTGATTATTGAGTTTACTCGTTGATGTCGTACGCTCGTTCATGTCTTTTAAGATATCAACGAGCGTACGAGCGATAGGCTGCACTTCGTTTCAACAGTATCGAGTTTGTTTAATTAGTTCAGTTGACTCGCAGAAAATTAATTTTAATGAACTCGCACAAAAAGTATTGTTCACAATAGTGTTATAATCAAGCTTTTTAATCTCGTACCTTACTTAGGCCACTCAGCAAGCTTCGTGGCCTAAACACGGTACTCGACTAAAAAGCTCTCTATTATAACACGATTGTGAAAAATACAATTTTACCTCTAGTATGCGTGTGCCAAATTGCTAAACTGTACATCAATTTGCAGATTTTCTTTGAAATTGGGCTTGTACGGCTACCACTATAAGAACCATCTCGACATACAAGAATTCTGGCTAAAAAAACCCACTTAAATCAGTTCTTCCGTTTAGGAGCTAGGTACGATGCCACAGACAGACAAACATATTCACTGGACCGTTGTAAGCACTCGTTTGTGAAAATGGTTCAGGAAACCATGATCCCATTAAAATAAATTCTATGTAAATAATAGGCCAAGTCTCGAAACTCTTCAACAGTAAAAAGTGGTGAGATATTTCTTAGAGCCAAGTCAGGCATTCTTACTAATCTTTATATGCTTGGGAATCACACAACTTTACTGCATTTACAAATTTTTGCATAGGTACCTAAAACTATGTAAGTGTGATTGCCAAGTCACACAATTTTATTTATCAAGCAAATAAAGATTAATGAGAATGCCTGACTTCGCTCCACGAAATATCTCACCACTTTTTACTGTGGAAGAGTTTCAGGCCTATTTTTTATGGGATCTCATTTCTTTTCGTAGGTTATTCTGTTATCAACTTTGTATGGAAATGTTATTTTACCAACCCCGCAAATAACATTTGTATAGTTTAGCAGGAAGGAACTGCATAAGTAACTTAGGAATCGCTTGTCTTTGTATGGGCTTATAAACTTAATTATGCAGTTGGTATATATCTGAATCGTGACTATAATTGCAATATTTTTAGTTTTTAGGGTTCCGTAGCCAAATGGCAAAAAGCGGAACCCTTATAGATTCGTCATGTCTGTCTGTCTGTCTGTCTGTCTGTCTGTCCGTCCGTAAGTCACAGCCACTTTTTTCCGAAACTATGAGAGCTATACTGTTGAAACTTGGTAAGTAGATGTATTCTGTAAACCGCATTAAGATTTTCACACAAAAATCGAAAAAAAAACATTAAATTTTAGGGATCCCCATACTCAAAACGGAAAGTCAAAAACTAATTTTTCATCAAACCCGTACGTGGTATCTATGGATAGGTCTTCAAAAATGATACTAAGGTTTCTAATATCATTTTTTCTTAACTGAAAAGTTTGCGCGAGAGACACTTCCAAAGTGGCAAAATGTGTCCCCCCCCCCTGTAACTTCTAAAACTAGAGAATGATAAAACTAATAAAAATATATGATGTAGGTACATTACCATGCAAACTTCCACCAAAAATTGGTTTGAACGAGATCTAGTAAGTTGTTTTTTTTAATACGTCATCAATCTTTATTTGCTTGCTTATTAAATTTTGTGACTTGGCAATCACACTTACATAGTTTTAGGTACCTATGCAAAAATTTGTAAATGCAGTAAAGTTGTGTGATTCCCAAGTTGCAGAATAATAAAGATTAATAAGAATGCCTGACTTGGCTTTACGAAATGTCTCACTACCTTTTACTGTGAAAGAGTTTCGAGACTTGGCCTATATTTTACGTGGAATGTTTGTTATGGGATATTTTATTACTCGTACTACAGTCACGGACTTTAATTGAAGAGCCATTTAGAGCTCACTTTATACTGGACACTCCAATGCTTACTATGAAAATGAGTTGACATCGAAATGGCTCATCAATTAAAACTATATGTTGTCAAGTTACCACAGCATGCGGACAGGCCTCCCCGCACCGAGTCCTCAGCGAACTCAGCTATGTAGATGGGTGTCACCGCCTGCCCGCCGGCTCCTATGCCCGACAGCGCCATGGCAATCAGAACCAGTGTCACGTTGGAAGTCATGGACATTATAGCCCAACTGAGCTGAAACAATTTATATAAATTAATAAATAGTTTCGGACAATCTTACACAAATCAACCTAGTCCCAAACTAAGCAAAGATTGTACTATGGGTATTAAATAGACGACGATATAAATACTTATATAGAGAAATACATACTTAAATACATAGAAAACATCCATGACTCAGGAACAAATATTCGTGCTCATCACACAAATAAATGCCCTTACCGGGATTCGAACCCAGGACCTCTTGCTTCGTAGACATGGTACTACCAACTACCAACTAGGCTAAAGCGGTCGTCATATGGACGTCAAACAAAAAATGTCTAAAATAAATAAAGCTATTCTATTCTATTCTATTAGTCGTGATGGTACACACGAAGTTTTGATGAAATTTGCATGGAAATAGCTGTTTGAGACCCAAGAAAGGACAGGATAGTTATCTATTTTTAACCTCCGACGGAAAAAGAGGGGTGTTATAAGTTTGACGTGTCTGTGTGTGTGTGTGTCTGTCTGTGGCATCGTAGCTCCTAAACGAATGGACCGATTTGAATGCGGTTTTTTTATTCGAAAGCTGATGTGATCGAAATGGTTCTCAACTTCTCAGCTATGTTTCAACAAAATCGGTTCAGCCGTTTTTGAGATATTGAACTTTGAAATGAAAATGTCGGAGGCTTTTCAACTTTTTTAAGTTAAAGTTATTATTCATCATCATCATCATATCAGCCGAAAGACCGAATCTGAGAGTCATACTTACGCATTAAGCATTCAAAGAATAATAGTCAGTCACTATAAAATAGGCAGTTAAAAATAATTGCAATGTTCAAGTGGTGATCGAAATTTATTAATTTTAGATACCTACTTACGGAGATCAAATATACAGAAAAAAAAATTGTAGCCCAAGGTAGGATTTGAACCTGAGCCTCCGTGATGCCGAGGCAAAATCCTTTTTTACCTCTAGCTAGAAAAACAATAATAATTATAATGTGCCCGCAGGGCAGCTTGTGGCGAGCTGTTGGGGAGTAACGACCCCACGGACCCGAGTCGGTCGGAGTGGAACCCCAAGGGGGCCCGTAGGTCTCTCAGCTCTGGCTTGCCTTCATTGGCCTTCCAGAGAGGAGTCGTCAGAGCTATGTGCTCCAGGGGTGGAAGTGTTAAAGGGCATAACGCCGTGAGTAACTTCGGAGAAAGCGCAGCACCACCTCTCGACACCCCTGAGCCGCTTACCAGGTGTTGCTCCTGGCCGTCTTTACGACGATGCTTTCAGGGGCCCATCTAATGAGCGGCTAGTCACCGCCTGCCTCGATAACTTTATGTACAACAATGTTATGGCAGGTGTCCGGACCTTTTTGCAATAGCCCAGTTTCATAATCCACCCAAATCTCATCACCATAGAACCCGTTCTCTATCCATATATAACCCACAATAGCCCCAACGCCTGTTGGAACCGGTTCACGGGTATCTACCGATGTACCCGTGAATGGGTTCTAGCAGGTGTATTACATCACATTAAACTTCGTCTTCACAGGGCCTCGACTTGTTGGATCTATATCCCCACGCACGCCTTCAAAAGGACAGGGCTTTGTCCCGTGAATTTAAACAGGAGATACAATAATAATGTTTTAGTGGTCTAGAGTGTGGACCACCACAATTTTTTTTTTGCTAAGACTTGCTATTCAATCATAGGATACTGTAACCGAGTGGCAACTTAGCAAGGCATGAAAACACGCGACTTTAGAACCCCAACTCTTACTAAACTCTCGAAACTTTATGTACGAAAATGTAAATAATATTGATATTATAATAATAAATTGATATTTAGATTAGATTAGATTAGATTTTTATTTATTTCAGACATTTTTTTTGTACATCCATATATTGTTAGTATAATCTTCATCTAGGTATATTAGTATTAGCCTCCATATTTACTTAGATCAAAATTTTGCGACCGATTTAATTTGACCGATCCAATGCGCCAACATAGGACAGTCGTATCTGTCGGCAATGACACTCAGAATGCTGTTGGAACTTTCCCTTACCCGGCTCAGCATCGAGACGATTTTCTTGCGTATAATCGCTTGAAAACCGTCCGTGTGGGCCTCAGCGAACATAAGCGAGGCGCTACACCACCGGGGTAGTCCCATCAGCACTCTGAATGCGTTGTTATATTGCACGCACAGGGCATTATAGGCTCTTTTGGTATATTTCACCCACAGGCTGCTCGAGTAGAAGGACTGGCTAAACGCCTTAAATAGCGTGATTTTCACTTCGCTGGAGCATCGAGCAAACCTGCGGGCAAGCATATTTGACCTTGCTGCTAATGCCCTGCGCTTACGTTCAATATCTAGGTCATCTTGTAGATCGTGAGTTATAATGTGGCCCAAATATTTAAATCTATCCACAAAAGAGTTTTTGTCCTTCCCGGCCTAAACACCATAACCTCACTCTTCCTGGGGTTATACTGTAGCCCATGATCCCCAGCATATGCTTCACACACCACTATAGCAGCTTCCTCAGCGCACTGATAGACGGACTCAGCAGCACCATGTCATCGGCATAACTTATCTTGTTTACACTTACACCATCTATATAACAGCCCGCATGCATGCTGCTGAGTCCGACTAACAGCTCATTCACATAAAGGTTGAACAGCCTGGGAGATGTGAGCCCTCCCTGCCTAACCCCACACTCAAGCCTATACTCCGAGGACAGCCTATCAGCCCATCTCACCTGGTTTACCTGATTTTGGTACCAGTGTTTCAGGATAGCCACCACCTCCGCCGGACTGCCTGTTTCCTCTAGCTTTCTCCACAAAATGTCATATTCCACTCTGTCGAAAGCTTTTGACGAGTCGAGGAAGCATGCATATACCGGCGTTTTCCTTCGCGTATAATACCCAACCGTATGCTTGAGACATAAGATGGCACTTTCTGTGGATAGTCCGGTTCTGAAACCGAACTGTGGTTTGGTAACAACGGTTTGTCCGTGAAGGAAAACATCGTAAGGACCGTGTTGTTGTGACCGGTCTTATCCCAGTAAGATCTAGATTTCCCTCTAGGTTAGAAGGTGGTTAGCAGTTGCTTTTGTAAAACTAGAGCCTATGCCAAATCTAGTGCGAAAGGGGACCCTAGGCCCTTAAAATCGCTAGGATGATGTTGGTATTCAATTATAAAGAATCTACACTACATGTGTCTCTAAGCATATTTATGAAAATGAAAAATGCAAATGAATTTAAAGATAATAACTAAATCGGTAGGTACAGTTTAGGTACCTACAGTTTACTAGGTCTGAGCTATAACCACGAACTTCGAATCTCGAACTTCGTATATCTCCGTCTCTATCGCACTTATGGTTTAGGGTATTCGAGCGACGGAGACGGAGATATACGAAGTTCGAGATTCGAAGTTCGTGGTAGCGCCGCTGTAACAATGTAATTAAATTTTGCAAGCCGATTTTTCATCTGAAACTCTCACCGATTTGAAATTTTGCAATTAGGTATATTCATGTAGGTATTTTATTAAGAGTGCTCTTCAAAAAAGCGCTCGCTCAGAATTCGATATTTTGACACGCGTAGTGCGTTTGTGTGTGTAAATACTACTACCACCCACACAAACGTACCTAACCCCCACATGCACAGCGAGATCGCACCAGCCGCGGGTGCCGTCCCTTTCTAGCTATATGTAAGTGCGATCGGGATAGAACTAACCGCGGAGCTTGCCGATGCAAATAGCTGTATAGCGCACCGTTGGAATTCACTCCGTGACCGATATTGATACTTGCACTAAAAAGTGGTAAGTATTACTTCGCTAACATGATGTTCTAGAACATCATGTTAGCGAAGTTAGATAACTTGAATAAAGTAAGTATTTGATTTTTGAGCACAAGTTTTCTATTTGTATTAAAATACTATGATATGACAAAGTATATTTAGTTTCGTTTTTTTAGTATAAAATAAACTAACGAGTTTTAAAGTTGTCAGTAATAAGAATAATAATTTGTTTTACGGATATTAATAGTTTGCATATTATCTGAGTCTTATTTATATATAGTAATGTAATGAAATTATACCAGTAGACCCACTACTAGGAAATTACTGGGTACTTACGTATTCATTTCTTGAAGAATTTTTTTTTGTTATATACAGTAAAAAAAACGGCCCTTTATAGAAATTGCTATGTCCGTTTCTTACCAAAGGAACTGAAAATTATAAATTATACAAACACAGCTTTTTATCTAGAATACAATTAATTAATGCGTGATTTTATTCAAAAGCCTAAAACCTCAGATGATAAAAAGGAATAGATATGAAACGGGGGCTTGGCGCGTGTCGGTGCGACATGGCCAAATGGGCATGTCACTGCCCACCGTATGTTAGTCGCAATTTGCCGTGAATCTGAAATGTTTTTCCACGTTTACTCAAAATGCCGAATTTTAGCGTGGTTACATGCAAATATAGGAATGAAACTAAAACCTACATGAATGGTGGAGTCACGCACCACATGTGAGTATTAGTATTTTCACTTAAGTCAGTAAAAACTAATATTTTAATAAATAAACGCAACGCCGCATCATTTCTCGGGATCGAACTAACATATCGAACGAAAAAGCATATTTTTGTTCTATGCGTTGTACATTGAACGTTCAATACAGTAAACCACGGCGCAATGTATTAAACCACTATGAATATGGACGATGCTTGAATTTTTTAGTGGTACGGCCGCTGCTTGGCGTCGCAAACTAGAGCGGTGCCAAAGTGCAGTTACAATTTACGCGTAATCGATAAAATAGAAGGACGATATCATACTAGTTATTTTATTTCGACTACTTTCGCTGTTTTATTTTATTTAATTACTTGTTTTGGTTGGGTGCCTATCTTAAAGGTAACTAATAACATACTAATAAGATTAAAAGGCACAAAATGTTTACGGTACCTACTAATAAGATTTTCACTAAGTTGCAGTATGAACGGTAAATAGACATATTAAAATTGTATAAACAAGTATATAATTTAGTTGCAAATGGCTTCAGAACAACTTAAAATGTGATATTATTACCAATAATTTATTTTAAATGAGTATTTTTTACTTTCATTTGAAATGTGATAATTGAAGAAGAAATCTCGGTTTCTTATAACAGTTTTCCAAAGAATCCGAGTAGGTACTAAAAAAATGGATAGATGCTACTGGCAGAGGTCCTAACTGGTTTCCTGTACAGAGAAGAGTTAATGTGTTCGTAACTTTTTCAAGAAAAATGTTTCCAACCACTTAATAAGAGCCGTACACTTTTCGAATATTTGACACCTCGCTTGCTTGAAACCTTGGTGTAAAATGTATGGTAACACATCTTCGCACATCTTTGGTGGATACTCGCCCTTAGCCTTAAATCTCGTAATATGAGTAATGGACATATTATTTCGCGCCAAAATGCGAGTCGGATCGGCCTGGTACCTACAGGTCAAAAATATCGATGTGACCAGAGTTTTAAATGTATGTGAACACGAACTTATAAAAAGCCTTTTATGTTACTCTGTAGGTATTCGCCAATATTTTTTACTTTTGCGATTTATGGTAAGTTAACAACCCGTGTTATTTAAACTTGTAGCTAAAAGTTTAAATACCACCACATAAACTTACCATGTTGTTGAAGTTGTTACCCATCAATATCATAACATAATATTAATTTTAATATCAATGTCGATAAAACATAATTTTAACGTTTGTCGCCCCCCTAGTGTAGTGCGTTTAAGCCAATCACAGCCCTTGTTTGCATGTTGCCGTAGACTTACTGGCAACGCCCGAGTCTTTGTTTTTACACAGTTCAATGTGTGTGCCTGTGGGCGCTGCGGTGGGAGAAAACTGGGGACATCGGTTTTGGTTGAAATTAAGCAGTACGGCACTTCTCCCTTTTTTTATGTTCTGAGCCTAAAACCTATGTCACTTATTAGGATTCCGTAGTCAAAGAGTAAAACGGGACCCTATTACTAAGACTCCGCTGTCCGTCTGTCTGTCTGAATGCCTGTCTGTCCTTCTGTCACCAGGCTGTATCTCATGAACCGTGATAGATAGAGATTTTCACAGATGATGTATTTCTGTTGTCGCTATTTATAACAAAAAATACTAAAAAACAGAATACATCTTTTTATTTTTATTTTAGTTTTTATTTGTTTCTTTTTCTTTTACAATCTTACACAAATCGACCTTGCCCCAAACTAAGCAAAGCTTGTACTATGGGTACTAGACGACGATAAACATACTTATATAGATAAATAAATAATTAAATACATAGAAAACATCCATGACTCAGGAACAAATATTTGTGGTCATCACACAAATAAATGCCCTTACCGGGATTCGAACCCGGGACCCCCAGCTTCGTAGGCAGAGTCACTACCAAATTACTAACTAGGCTACAGGGGGCTCCTATACAACAAACGTGATTTTAGATATATATATTTTGCCGTTTTTAGATATAGATAATGGTACGGAACCCTTCGTGCGCGAGTCCGACTCGCACTTGGCCGGTTTTTTTAACATTTATTTCGAAATAAAGAGTGATACTCGGAAATGTTGAAGGGAAGGTCAATCGTCGAATCCGACTCGGCTGGGCAGCATTCGGGAAGCTACGGCACATCTTTTCGTCCAATATTCCGCAGTGTCTCAAGACGAGAGTCTTTGACCAGTGTGTGTTGCCAGTGATGACATATGGCACGGAAACGTGGTCGCTTACTATAGGCCTCATAAGAAGGCTCAAAGTCACTCAAAGGGCAATGGAGAGGGCTATGCTGGGAGTTTCTCTGCGCGATCGCATCAGAAATGAGGCTATCCGCAGCAGAACCAAGGTAACCGATATATCCCTCCGAATTGCTAAACTTAAGTGGCAGTGGGCGGGGCACATTGCACGTAGAACCGATGGCCGTTGGGGCGGAAAGGTTCTGGAGTGGCAACCACGTACCGGAAGGCGCAGCGTGGGTAGGCCCCCCGCAAGGTGGACTGATGACCTGGTAAAGGTCGCGGGAGTCCGCTGGATGCGGGTGGCGCAGGAACGGCCATTGTGGCACTCTTTGGGGGAGGCCTATGTCCAGCAGTGGACGTCTTTCGGCTGATATGATGATGATGATGATGATGACCCGGAAATGTAATAAAACCACGTAAAAATCTCCCTTTCCAGTGTAAACCCCCGGTGTGTGTTATTATTATATATAAACGAAAATAATAACTAAATGCAAGGTAGGATCGTGCTGTACTTAACAAACGCCATATGAGCTTGTTTTTTAAAAAGTTTTTTATTCTTCTTGTTATTTTCAATAACCCTGCATATTATGTCGCTGGTTCGTGGGTACTTGTACAGACAATTCACACAAACCCAAACAAGATAGGTCTATCTATTTTAGTTTAGGAGTTCCCATGACCACCTTCCATCATCAGATCCTGGAAATCATCCATCACCAAAGTGTTTACCAAGACAAAACTGATGAGCCCAAACTAGATGGGTTTATCTAGTTTAGTTTAGGAGTTCCATGACCACCTTCCACCACGCTCCATCATCAGACTCTGGAAATCATCCAGCATCAAAGTCTTGCCGTGCCATGACCAAATAAATGAGCCCAAATTCGATGGCTTTATCTTGTTGAGTTTAGGAGTTGCTATGGCCACCTTCCGACTCCATCATCAGACCAGCTCTATGATATACGCAATTGTACCTAATTTGAAGATTTCGCCCAAACTAACATACATACATACATACTAACTAATCATAATGGCCGTTGGGGCGGGGAGGTTCTCGAGAGGCGACTACGTACCGGAAACTGCAGCGGACCCTCCACAAGGTGGACTGATAGTAACAAGTAAATAAATTAAATCTATCAAGTATCACGATCACTCGTACAATAATAATTGACTATAGAACGCGTAGTTTACACAAAAGGATCCAACCCACAATACATCACCATTGAAATGTATGACTTTTGTTCTAGGTAGAAGGTTCAATTTTAAATGTTACGTATCCTGTGGATTTGAGCCTTTTCGCTACACTACGTCATACTGGCAGCTATGCAATTCATAACTTGTCTCGATTAGCCTCACGAATGTATCCCCAGTATAGTTTGACCCCGAGGTTGGTAACAACTATGCCTAGTCGGAGATCAAAATAATATTATTTTATCTGAAGAGTGGCCGGTTAGCTTCGTGAATAGCCACAAATAAACACAGTACACGTCTGTCTCGGAGGGCTATTCAGCCGGTACTGAGATA
Organism: Epinotia brunnichana; assembly: GCA_963854355.1. Classification (NCBI taxonomy): domain Eukaryota; kingdom Metazoa; phylum Arthropoda; class Insecta; order Lepidoptera; family Tortricidae; genus Epinotia; species Epinotia brunnichana. Next base: position 6,083,102 of record OY977956.1, read on the forward strand.
TATTCCCGCGCGACGGTAAATTTATACTAGTTTTGAATAATTATTTATAAATATAAATTTTGACTAAAGTTATATTTTTTGGACTGGATCTTGTTGGTATAAGCATGAACTTTAATGTTGTGTAAGATTCAATACACAAATAATTCAACAATAATGAGAAAATCCTTGAGTTTTCAGTAAGATTTTGTTGACAAATATGGTGTAATTGAGAACAGTTTACATATATATACGTGCAGAATAAGGAAAATTCGAGGCGGCTAGGCGCAATGGCAACATATTACGCTAGTGAAAATAGAATAAAACAAGTAGGTTCTCATATAACATCATGGAGTATTAGGGGCTCAAACTTATGACTCTGCGCTCTCTTCAGAAAACTACTGTCGGTAATCGGGTATTTTCGGTTAAAGTATTCAGTTCTTCGTAAATTGGAGGCGGCTAGGACCAATATGAGGAGTTTACCTATGCAAATAAGTAATCAGGATCTAGAAAAAGCTCTCCGTTTCTTAGAATTACAACGTCAAAAATCCGTCATTCTCGCTTATTCCTGACCAAAAAACGAGCGCCCTCTTAAGTTGGTTTGTCAAAAGGTTAAGTTTAGCTGATAAGGACCTTTCTTATTTAAGATTCGTTGGCTAACAACTAAGACTAACAACTAACAGAACTAAGGTAACCAATAATAGCCCTCCGAATTGCTAAGCTTAGGTGCGGGGCATATTGCATGCAGAATCGATGGCCATTGGGGCGGAAAGCTTCTCGGGTGCTGTCCACGTACCGGAAAACGCAGCGTGGGTAGACCCCCGAGGGTGGACAATACTGGTAAAGGTCGCGCGGGAGTCCGCTGGATGCGGGTGGCGCTGGACCGGTCATTTTGGCACTCCTTGGGCGATACCGTCTCCAGCAGTGGACGTCTTTCGGCTGATATGATGATCATGATGATGAAGCTAACAAATAGGTAGGTACTTACTAGGAAAGGTACACCAAAAAACACGCATCCATATTTCCTTCCCAGCTTGTTGAAGACTGTTCCGCAAAATGGTGCCGTGACCAGCCCACCAAAGTTGATCAGGCTTCCAAACAAGGAAGTCTCCAGAAGAGTCATTGGTCGAGAGAGTACAGTCGAATTCGATTTGAATATGTCCACTGTTACTGAAGGCCAGCCCATGGATACTCCGGTCATACTAGCTTGGAAGGCAACTGGAAATTTTGGAGTTGTCATTGATATGATAGGGGCTCCACGCGCTTTTTGACAAGTTTTGAGTTGATACCTATTCCTCCATCAAAACTATATAATATATTTAATATATTTATGGCACAAACATTTCGTCCGGTGACAAGCAAAACTCACTAAGTAACAAATACCTACTTAATTCAAAGGTCGTGTCTCGATATCGATTACGTACCTAGATACGAGGTTTTGAAGAGCAATGACAGTTTTGGTAGTGACTTTTTCTTGTCACCCGACGATTTATGGGTTCTTCAATCCTTTACAATACATACAAACAAAGCAGTTACAAAGAGAAACAATATAAAAACATGTAAGTCAGGCGGTCTTATCGCTGAAAAGCGATCTCTTCCAGACACCCTTTGGGTATCGGAGAAAGAGATAAAACTAGATGATACAGTAGGTGGTGCAGTTGAGATTAAAATGAAACAAATAACAAAATGAGTTCCTTTTGAAAAAGTTTTATACATACATACATATAATCACGCCTCTTTCCCAGAGGGGTAGGCAGAGATCACGGATCTCCATTTGCTACGATCCCGACAAACCACTTTCGCTTCACTCACTTTCATAACATTTCTCATACATGCTCGTCGGTTTAGGGTACTTTTGACCTGGCCTTTTTGTAAGATTTCTCCAATTTGATCGGAGAAAGTTCGCCTAGGTCTTCCCCTTCCAACTTGCCCTTCCACTCTTTTTATATACACTATCTTCGTTAATATTCTTTCATCCATCCTCTCTACATGCCCAAACCACCTTAACATACCCTTCTCAATGTTCGTGACTATATCTCCTAAAGTTTTATGCACTGTTATTAGGGTTCCGTAGCCAAATGGCAAAAAACGGAACCCTTATAGATTCGTCATGTCTGTCTGTCTGTCTGTCTGTCTGTCTGTCTGTCCGTCCGTATGTCACAGCCACTTCTTACCGAAACTATAAGAGCTATACTGTTGAAACTTGGTAAGTAGATGTATTTTGTGAACCGCATTAAGATTTTCACACAAAAATCGAAAAAAAACATTAAGTTTTAGGGGTCCCCATACACAGAACTGAAACTCAAAAATTTTTTTTTCATATCTATGTATCCATAGGTTTCAAATATATTTTTTTTCTAAACTGAATAGTTTGCGCGAGAGACACTTCCAAAGTGGTAAAATGGTCCCCCCCCTCCTGTAACTTCTAAAATAAGAGAATGATAAAACTAAAAAAAATATATGATGTACATACCATGCAAACTTCCACCGAAAATTGGTTTGAACGAGATCTAGTAAGTAGTTTTTTTTAATACGTCATCGTAAACCGCAATTTATTTCACGGAACCCTTCATGTGCGAGTCCGACTCGCACTTGGCCGCTTTTTATATATATGAAATCTACACATAACTGTTCCTTATTGACTTCTCTAATAACGTACAAGAGATTTTTATTTTTAACTCATTTTCACTAAAGTTACGTCGAAAAAAATGGTTGTTATGGCCTAAAATTGCCAAAGTTTGGTGCTGTCTCGAAAACTGTGAGTTTTGAAGTAAATATGGGATACTATTTCGGTAAACCTCGTTATTGTTAATACGATAAGCCATAAAAAACACGAGAAAACGGACAGTTATAGATTGAAAGTCATTAGGAGCTAGGTGCCCTCCGGATTTTTACATATCTAACGTGTCATGTTGTTACAGAACGATATCGGTTACATACATCTAAACGTGGTCGCTTACTATTGGCCTCACTCAATAGAAGGCTCAAAGTCACTCAAAGGTAGGGTTGCCAGACATGTCAGGAAATTTGGCCATTCGTCAGGAAAGCGGCCGGAATACTAGAATGTCAGGAATTTCGAGCTGAGAGGTTTTTTTTCTAGCGTACCGTTTGTAATCCAACCCCCTGTTCTGTACTTCTTTTTGAACACTTGCAAACTTCTGTAAACTTTATTTGAGGTAACTCAAACCTCATTCGTTCCTAACTACTCACATGCTTGAGGTAAACACAGTTCCCAATTTCGTGCACCCCTAAATTGCTTCTGGTAACTGTGGCTACCAAGCAAAGTATGAGCTGCCTTGATTTAAAAAAATGAAAGCAATTTAGGCAACTTTTTTTAAAATCTGTAAGCAACTGTAAGATATTTCGAAATTTGTATCTGGTAACCCTACCCAAAGGGCAAGGGAGAGGGCTATGCTGGGAGTTTTTCTGCGTGATCGCAGCAGAAACAGACTATCCACAGCAGAACCAAGGTAACCGAAGTAGCCCTCCGAATTGCTAAACTTAAGTGGCACATGGCATGTAGGACCGTTGGCCGTTGGAGCGAAAAGGTTCTCGAGTGGCTACCACGTACCTGGGTAGATCGCCCTTGGCACTCTTTGGGGGAGGCCAATGTCCAGCAGTGGACTTCTGTCGGCTAATATGATGATATTTATTGTATGACGCTAACACACTGGTACATAAATGTATTCGTTTCGATGTCGCGGATAGAGTTCCAGTGTGCGCTTCGAGGTTCAGAAGGAACAGTGCACCTGCCGAGTTTGTTGTTCTTTTAGCACCACCCGGAGGTCACGTGTAGGGTTTCTAGGGCTATTCCTACGGACGTAGAACAACAACGACCTCCTGATATGATGATGATTATGACGAATTCTTCTGGGCGGTAACAAATAGTAGCGGACTACGCCTCTCAGAGGCCCGGGGCTGCAAAGCTGAATGCCCCCCCCCCCCCCCCGGTCTTAGCATATCATTTGTATAAACTCCCCTCTGGACCGTCATCAATGGTCTTTAAGTCTATTACAGACTATACAAGCAGTGTCAAGAAGGGAGACAAGGTCTTCCATGGCTGTGTAAGCCAATGCGAGAGCGGCATACACGACCGCAAGCTTGACAGGTGTGATTTGCCCGCGGCGAACAGGTGCCACGTTGCTGCCGCTTGGCTCGCTCATCTGCAAGTGTTTTAAACCACGCTTCATCGTGGGCTTTACGACCATCGAACAACAGCTTGCGCCCTTCGTCCCTGTCCATGTCAATGTCATCCCACTTCTGAACCGGGATGTTAAATGCGTGCATATCTCGCTTGGCACAGTCCTTATGCCGCAGCATCGGCCGGCCGACGCTTCTTTAAACATCAGCTACGGACCCAAGCAGAACACGCCGCGGCAAACGCGATGGATGCATTCGATGCACATGCTCCAGCCAGCGTAAACATCTGTGCTAAAGCAGCGCAAAGAGACTTGGCAGCTGTGCAACCTCAAGCACCCTCTGGTTTGTGACCCTGCTCTTCCAGTGTATGCCCAAGATCGTGTGATCGTGAAGACATTTGATTATTATTTGCCCTGTCAAGTAAATCACAACACGAACCTGCAGCGGTAGCCAACATCTGTATCACTAAAGCTTTCCTCATTTTGTTTGAACACACGAACACTAATAACTAGAATTATATAATTAATTTAATACAATTGTCACTCCACAATGACTGAAATTATATTGTTTGATTCCTTGTGCACGGAGACTTAAATACTTTTCTTAAATTGCAGTGACATATAGTTAATTACTTTAGATTAATCTAATATTATTCAGGTAAGTGTGCCTATGAAGACGTGTTTGTATCTATTTGTTGAATAAGGGGAATTGTTCCTACGAATGTTTAGCTGAAAATATCAAATCTCGGAGGCCTTTTGAATTGAATTTTGCACACTCTCAGGTGACAATATTATTCTGTCACAGAGCTTCTTCTTTTTAACCCCCGACGGAAAAGAGGGGTGTTAGAAGTTTGACGTGTCTGTGTGTGTGTGTGTGTGTGTGTGTCTCTATCTGTGGCATCGTACCGGTTTGAATGCGGTTACTTTATCCGAAATCTGACGTGATCGAGGTGGTTCTTAGCTACGTTTCAACAAAATCGGTTCAGCCGTTTTTGAGATATTGAACTTTGAAATGGAAATGTCAGGGGTTTTTCAACTTGTAGTTAAGTCTATTACAGGAATTCTTAAAACTTTCAGTGCAGCTCCAGAGATTGAGTTCGGGATCTTTTGAATCACCCGGACAAGTACCTACACTAGATGACGGATCAAAGCTTGACATTTGACGGACTTATTGTTTTATATTTAAGCATATGCAGGGTGTGGCCTGTAACAGGAGCAACAAATTAAACGGTAGATTATTAAGCTTGTGAACAATTATTTTCACATGGTTAAACTTGGAAAAAAAAAAAAAAAATGATTTTTTTTTCTTCAAAATAAGTTATAGTTGTTTTTTTTTACCCTTCTGGAGTGCTATCAGTAACTTTTTATTTTAAAGACACTAAAAGAAATGAAACAAAAATCAAAAAATCACAAAAATATCCTTTGAAAACAAAAATGCAAAAACTATTATGACTCGTAGTCATAATATATTATGTCTATCCAGAAAGTATATTCGACGCTCAAATTTCATATTTTTTGAAATGCAATAATTATTTCCGGAGATTACCTCTTACCTTACATTCACATTCAAAGCTGCCATTTTTAAATTTTCCTCTTTATAATCGAACGACCGAGTGAAGCGAACGAAGTTATATGGTTCAGCTTGGGCCGAAAATCGTTTGTCTGTCCGGCGTCCAGTGTCCGGTGTGCGGTGTCTTTCCCGCCATAGTATAAAGAGGGCGAAGTATGTTATCTTCATACAGACGCACCGCGCGCGGCTTGTATGTGTGCGCTATACTATCTATACATCGCCGCACGCACACTCAAACAAAAGAGTATTTGAGTGTGCGTGCGGCGACGTACAAATAGTATAGCGCACACATACAGTCGCCATCACATACATAGGTACACTATAGGTGTTCAAAAATATCGGCACATGCACCCTAATGCCTTGAAAATAGAGGTGTGTTCCGATGTTTGTGACGTGCTTGTTTGCTCCGATGTATGTGATGGCGACTGTATATGCCGCGTGTGCGTTTGTATGAAGAAAACATACTTTGCCCTCTTTATACTATGGTCCCGCTGTTAACTGTAGGGGAGCCTACAGGGCTGTTATTCGCTACGCGTTAATGCGGCTCACCCCGCCGGTCACCCGTTACGAAACTAGACCTCTACCTTCACTTAATTACTACGCATCGCGGTGTCAAGGTATTGCGACGGTCCAACCGCGCATAGCAAGCCACGGCGCACACCAGGCGGCGTCCGGCTCCACCACCGAGAACAAGATGAGGGTCTGGCTACTTCACGCCGCGCGCGCACACACCGCAGGCGACCGACCGTATAAAAGAGCGAGCGTGCCCCGGCCCGGCCAGCTCCCGCCGGCGGGGACGTCCACCGCGTGATCGCGACAACACAGACACTTATAGTCCATATTCGTCCCGGTACCGCCGCATACCGGGTAGAGTCAGTCCGACAAACCCGACCGATGTCGGGCCTAGCTGAGTTTCTTGCTGGACTCTTCTCAGCTAGGGTAGGTTTTAGCGAACCAGCAATCCCAGTAGTTCATCACCACTCACACCTCAGATTCGGTTGAAACCGTTCAACCAATCTCACTGGAGCGCAAACTTTTAGAGTATTCCAGTGTTTACCCCTTCCCGCGTGGTCGTGCCGGAGGTTCCCCTTGGATTTTCCCCAAGCTACCCTCCAACCACGCAGTTCGACTGCTATATTGGGTTCGTCCTATCATAGCAACAGTCAGGTTCCAAAAAAAAAAAAAAAAAAAAAAAAAAGGCCCGGCCAGTCAGTCTTTGCCTCCGCACCGATACGGTCGCAAGGATTGACTGCACCTTGCGCGGTGTGTTTCTTCGCGTCAGCTGCACAGGTTAGGGTTCCCGAAGGGAAAGGCCCTCGTTTGCGCCGGCTCCCTTACCAGGCATCCAGGCTGTCACCCGAGAGTCCCGAGACCCTTCCCGAAAGGCTCCCTCGCGTTTGCCTCAGCGCTCCCGCGCTGCCGTTCCTAAGGGAATAGTACGTTTGCGCCGGCGCCCTTACCAGGCGTCCAGGCCGTCACCCGAGGCTCTTCCCGAAGGGTCCCCCGCGTTTACCTCAGCGCTCCCGCGCTGCCGATTACCGACTACGTTTTGCGGGGTTGCAACCCCCGCTTTAGATTCCGTAATATTAAGATTGTTTATAAATAAAGGGCATCACAGTCCCACCGACCTACTTCTGACTCGATTGTTGTTTTTATTTAGTGGAAATCCCTTCTACCCCTGAGCTAGCTAGGAAACCTTCGCAACGCCCTTCAGGCGGAAGGATTTGTGTGGCTCGCCCTCAGCGACGACCATTACAGTATAATTGTGGGTGAGCGTTGAGGAGTGCTTAAAACAAGTTACAGAATAGGGGGGCTGGTCGCATTTCTCAACCGATTCTCCTGAAATGTTGTGAGCAGCGGCGCTATCACGAACTTCGAATCTCGAACTTTGTATATTTCCGTCTCTGTCGCTCGAGTACCATAAACCATAAGTGCGATAGAGACGGAGATATACGAAGTTTGAGATTCGAAGTTCGTGGTTATAGCTCTAGTTCGTTAATTATATAGTTTTTTTTTGTTAAGTCAAATTTCCGGAACCGTAAAACCACACAACTTTGGTCCAAAAGAAAACTCATTCGTTTCTATAAATACCGATTTCGTATTAGTTATTTTATACGTTTTTCATTAAATTTGTGTTATTATTATTATTGCCTGTTTTTCAGTTCACCCATGAAAATAGTCCTGAGTTCCTGAGCAAGTAATATGAGAATTAATTTGGACCATAATAGGGTGACATGAGGGGTAATCACGTAACGTTACAAACGCGCTTCGGTACAATTTAACTGTCAATATTCCATATAAAAAGTGACATTTAGACCTACCCGACTTTCGTACAATGCGTTACGTGATCGACGTGTAGTATTACGGTTTTTTTTATACAGGTTTGCGATTTGTACTTCTCCAAGAGTCACTAGTAGTACAGAAAAAGGGACATTTACCTCACTGATAGACTGCCACGAGTGTGCTTCCAACACGGCAGTTTGCATAGGACTATTGTTGCTGATAACTATGATACTTACCTACTGACACAAATATTTACAGCCACGAATACCACAGAATTTGGAACCTTCTCGGCATTGCAATAGAGTCGAAATGGGATTGAACCTTCACTTTCTTTGATTATACGTCGTGCATCCTCGGTAAGTCGCGCTTGTTAAATATGTAAACACTTTTTATGTATCTCTATGAAGTAAGGCGAATAAATGTATCGATTAATATTGTTGAGATAAGCTGTAGGTACGTTTGCGATAGTTGAACGAGCGAGCGTCTCGATCTCAGAGCATAGAATACTAGAGAGAGGACAAGCTGCCGGCGGCCGTGTCGCAGCTGTTAGCTCAATGGGCATACTCTGCCCTACTGTGCACGCGTGCTGATCGCAGAGAATATTACGTTTTTTCCCAAAATACCTGATATGATGCGCGTAAAATAATTGCCGTGTTTATAGATAATGGTACGGAACCCTTCGTGCGCGAGTCCAACTCGCAGTTTTTTAATTCAAATGTAGGTGCGCGTGCGCAGAAAATAATTGGTGCTGACTCGACGTGGACTCGACTGACAGCTGACAGCTTACTGGAAGGGATCCAAGGAGAAGAAAACAAATCGTCATTTTTGTATTGTTTGTATAATTTTAGAAATCTAACTAATATTTACAATAATAATTACCTAGTCTGTAAAAGATAAGGATATAATACCATCAAACTTAAAATAACGCAATTATCATCTGAGATGTCTGAGGATGGGCGGAAGAGCTGTCGAAAATCAAGCAAAAATATAATTTCTGGCTAAGCCGCAAGAGATAAAAATGCCGTAATACTCTTGATAAGTGGTAATTAACCAACTTCGAAAAAAGGAGGAGATTCTCAATCGATTACATTTTTTATTTGTTATTATTATTACCTATTTATAATGTGTGTTACCTCAGAAATCCGTTATTTATGAACCGATTCGTACAATATTCATTTTTTATTTGAAAGTATAGGCTTCTACGTTGGTCCCATTGCTATCAAAACTCCAGTTGGACCAGGAAAACTCAAATATATAAGGCACGCATATAGCAATTTTGGTATTATCTATTAAGTTTAATTTTTGTATTAACGCCCAGAAATCACAAAGGTGAAGTGGAACTGTGGAACTGATGACAAAGGCCACATATGACTTATGAATCTCCTCAATGGTGTACTAAAAACTATAAAAGTACGTAACAGATTCAGATAAATAACAACCGTTCCGTTGAAATAGCAACTAATGGAGTGCTAAAGGTGATTCTGAGATCCTTGCGGAATCGACGGTACTCTTCAAAAAATATCGGCTCAGATACAGCGATTTGTTTTTTTCTGTTATAATCAACGCATAGCTAATGCTCTCGGGAAATGTGGAAATGTTCGTGTGGCTTGGCGGAGTTCTAGATTGAAGTCGGTTAAAACTTTGTTTTTAAAGTAAATTATTTATTTATTAATTGACTAACTTAGTGGCAGTGTTAGTAAAATCGTTTAAATATAATGTAAATATATCAGGCTCGACAGAATTAATTACGTATCATGTAATTAAATCTGTCGAGCCTCCACCTTTATATGTATTACGATTAAAGATGTCGAACTGTCGAGGGTTGGTACGTTTAGCTTAACACGCTTAATACATATCTACATCACAAATTATGTACCTACATCAGACAGTGGACAATAAGTATCTCATATAAAAAAATGTATGAAAAAAAACCTTAAGTCACAATAATACTTAAATCGTTGTTTGATTACCAGAGTACATCAACATGTTTATACTTAAATACAAAAAAAATGTAATATTCAATGGATCAAATAAATTAAGCATCTTCAAATTAAATGTATCGATACCTTCTGCAAATTCGCTCCTACGGTTTAATTAATTCGATTTCTATACTTGGCGATTTTATAAATACTTGCTGGAACCACGAGCTCTTTGCCAGAGATAGGATACAAATACACTAGTGGTTAAAGATCCAAAGAGCACCAACACACTACCCCACATGGCAGCAGATGGCGATACGCAGAAATTGTTGACGTCCTTTGGCAAATCTTCGGCGAAAACTACACGCAAACCCTTGGCAATAGTAGTCGAAGGCTCATAAGTCTTATTTCCAAAATGTATGACATCTCTCTTCCGCCTTCTGGGTTCTATGCTGCCAGGGTTAGGGCATGCGTCGCAGTCGGTCTTGCACAGTTCAACGTCACACTGGATAATGAGATCCATTTCATCAGGGAACTTGAATGCATTGAAAAATGCATACGCAATAATTGAAGCGCCGGTGTTACCAGTCTCTCTGGTCTTTTGGAATGCTCCGAAGATCTTAGGCTTAAGAACGCATCCGTTACTGTCTGTCAAGGGAACAACATGGCGGCTCTCGGAATCCCTTGCGACGCATTCTCGTACAAAAATGTCGAAGCCGGCATCACCAGTTACTGTGACGACGAGTGTCATGATTTCTCCAATCTTGACTAAGCCGTCGGCTTCAGGTGCGAACGGACCACGTCCAGTCTGAATATCTAAACGGGCCATAGCAGTATCACCGCTGAAGTTGCTTGTAATCTGGTTCAACATACCGACGCTCAAAGAGGAAACCAACTGCTTGGTAAGGTTGCCTTCCCATAAGCACCTTACTCGGCGAATATGATCCCATACTTCTTGAATGCCAGGCTCATTTTGAAGTACCAACACATTTTCTAAGTACGCTTGACCTTCGTTCTCGAAGTCACTGAAGAATCTGGTTCCGCAAGTGTTTAAGCTGACAGTGAACGAGTATTTGATTTGACCGGAGTTTTCTCTGACGTAAACGCATTCTGGCTCATTGAAATGATCCTGAGAATAAATGATTCCGTTATAAACTTTATTGAATTCGATGTTGATTGTCATCATTTCTTTGCCGCAGTCGACGGTAATAGCGTGGATGTGCGGAGGGTGGCGGTCATCATCATCCGGCACTGCAGGAGTTTGAGATGTGGAGCTACCATCGCTTCCACTGTCTGGTTGTTGAGGCTGCTGAGGCTGCTGTGGTTGTTCATACGGCGGGAGAGTGGTTTCGTCTGGTTTGTTCGGTTGACTGGGCTGGTATGGGGGCGAGGTTGGTTGGCTGGGTTGATAACCTGATTGACTGGGCTGGTAGCTCGGCTTGGTTGGCTGGCTGGGTTGATAACCTGGTTGACTGGGCTGGTAGCTCGGCTGGGTTGGCTGGCTAGGCTGGTATGAAGGTTGAGATGGTTGGCTAGGCTGGCTCGGTTGACTCGGCTGGTACGATGGTTGAGTTGGTTTGCTAGGTTGGTACGGGGGTTGGCTCGGTTGATAGGGAGGATTGTCTTGTTGCGTCGGTTTGTAGGATGGCTGTTCGGGCTGTGTCGGTGGCTGGTACGAAGGGCTTGGTGATGGTTGGCTCGGCTGGTAGGACGGTGATGGTCCTTCATTATACGACGGTGTCGGGCGGTTACCAGCAGGAGGATACCCCGTCGCGGGAGGCAGGTAACTAGCCGGCTCGAATGGTCGTGGCCTTTCTGGTTTTCCTCCAAAATACTGGCGAGCTGAAGATGAACAAAAACTAAATTAAAATCATCATTAAAATCGAATTTTATCTACTAAACTCAATTAAGCATACACTCCCTATTTCAATACTTAGGACATATTCAAAGGATATAATTTCCTAATCCTATAGGTAAGTTTGTTTTGATAGTATCGAACCTTTTCTAGTATTCTTCTGTTGGTAAAAGCCCTGTATCCATTGGAGAAGGTTGGAGACCATGTCATCGACCTCCGCCTGGCGGGCTGGAGTCAGGTCGGCTGCAAGACCAGGAGTCATCAGTAATGATGAGAAGACCGAACCAGAGATTAGATGGGAGTTTAGTTATTGAGTGAACCAGAAAATTATAGAAATGAGAAAAGTTTGGATACCAAGGTCAATTTAAAAGGAACGGGTTAGGTTGTATATATGAGTTAGAACTTGAAATGAATACTGGAAGGAGATATAAACAGTTACTTAGAAATTTCAGAAAGGCACTGATAACTTTATACTCATAATGATAGAAGACAGATTAACATTTTATTCCATATCAGTAGAAAAATAAATTATTAATTAAAAAAGTGTTAAAACGAAAAAAATCAAGACGGAAAAATACATTATGTTACAAGACATAAATGGGAAGAGGAACATCGAAGAAAGATTTAACCATAAAATTATATTTTTAATAAAATTAATGCCACTAGGCTAAGAAACAACCATGTTATGGTTAAAAATACATGAAAGCGGAAGTAAAATAATGTACATATTTATCAAAAGTTAATGTAGTATATAATATAATATGTTACATATTACTCTAAAAATATTACATTGAATATTTGCAAATACCTACAAGATACATTTAAAAATAAAACTATGTACAAATAAAACAACGTGGATATGGAAAAGTACGATATACGAGTCACCAAAGAGGAATTGGCAGTAAAAATAATAATATTTATTTCAAGTAAAACAATGGTAAAGCATGGCTATAGTTGAGTAATTGCTTGTACTATCGAAGTGTTGGTTGAGTAGATTCAGGTGTATTTACAGAAATGTGTTGTGAATGAACTTGAAAGCAATGGGACGCAATAAGCAGGTATTTATCTTGGAAAAATGTTTTATCAGTAAAGAATTTACTTAGTACCTATGTGATAGTACCAATATATATTTAGATGATTGCCATAGCAACACAGGCCTGTATGATACCTGTGAAGTGGTAGTACAGTCAGCCGCAGGGAAACCCGCTCTGCATAGAGTTTCTATACATGAGATCATGTTTCTCAACGGCTCGCTGTACAATATACCTACCTACGCCAAGTGTTGTTTATTTTCACATTTATTTGAACCCATCGTTGGTATATGTATTGCATGTAAGCTATGTGCTGTTATTCCGCGTGATAAAATATAGCCAGTGTATAATAATCACTGATATCAGTGTGCTTAGGTGACATTACGACTTATTTTTTTTCCCCAATACTCTTTGATCTCAAAATTGCTCTGTGTCAAAATGCCTGAACCGGCTGAATTTTTTTCTTATCACACTGGGTATTTCTGATCATAGGGTGTTTTGACATAATGATACTAAATAATTTTATCTATCCAAATATCATAAACCCTCCATGATGCGTTCAAGAACCGCACATTATGACCACCATAAAAACAGACTGTTTTGTTAGAGCAAATTTTTAATTTGTGAAAATGTTATTATTGCTAAATAATAACATCGATTTCGATAATATTATTTCATTTAAACTTCGAACATCTCTGAAAAACAAAGAAATTTGATTTGACCTCTATTATAAAATCAGTCGAGATGACGTTTAGTTCGAAATGAATTGTCAAGTTGCATACAAATTTGACAAATGTCGCACGTAAGTAAGATATCGAACGTTATGATAGTTAGAGGTGACTCTAGTTTGTCTCTGAATTAAAAAAGAAACCATGACAGCTGCCAGAAAACAACGCCGCCATGCCGGTCTTAATATGCGGCTCCTGAATGCATCATGGAGGCTTATGATATGTGGATAGATAAAGCAGTGTATGTAACTGTACATAATTAGGCATTAAAACACTCGTGTTTAATGCCCTTCATTATGTACAGTCACATAAACTACTATTAACATTCAGTCTTGCAGTTTTGAGATAAAAATAGGCATTCTTGGATTTGGGCATTTTGAGACGTCGCTAGGAGTGTTGGAGTATTTTGAGTATTCGGCATAATGAAATTAGGTCCTAATGAAACCTAAGTCTCGGAGCCGTGTTGTGGGTGAGTGGCTGGACAGCGAATGGTGGTGGAAGGTGGTATGGGTGGTATTCTGTTGTGTACGTACCACTCCTAGCTCGCTTGCGTATTTGTTCTGTAAAAATAGCAATGTATTTTACTACATGTCGTGTTTTGTCTGAGTTATTTGTTGTTTTTCATAATTTAATGATCTACAGGATTGAATAGTTCGCCTTTATCGTGTTGATGGTGATGTCTCCGTGCTTCGGACCAATCAAAAAAATCACACAATTCTATGCATTTATATCTATTCAATATATCGTCGTCTAGTTCCCATAACATAAGCCTTATGCTATGGGGCTAGCTTGATTTGTGTAAGATTTCCCTAACATTTATTGATTTAACATATCGGTATGCACTAGTCATAACTTTGAAATACGATTTTTTTTTGAAAACTTGTTGTCCAAAACAAATAGGAAAATAATGTAGTCAATAGATGTATTAATTAATACCCATTCGACCCATCATATCGCATTTCCTAACATGGATAGAGAAGAAATTGTGTCTCATAGGTGACAGGCAATGATAACCCATGAATCATTTTTATTAAAGGTTTTCTGTGACCTACCTAAACAAAGGCAAACAATGTCAACAAATGCTACTTTTGTTAATGGTTACCAATACAAATAACCTAGATTTAATTACCAACAAGTATATGCTGTACTATCTTTCTGTGAGTTAGATAGATATCGAATAAGCCTACTAAAGCCCACCGTATACACAAGTGGAATCAAAAGATTTTTCAAAAAACCCAACTGTTTTTTGCAAATATGATCTCACTCCTATCCTATGGTTAAGAGGAGCCCAACGACACCTCATATTATGTCAAAATCCGTCAATCGGTTTAGCCTGCAGGGCGTGTCAAAGAATAAGACATACACACATACATACATACGCTCAAAAAACTTAATCCTCCTCTCCTTCGGCAGTCGGGTAAAAATTACATGAAATTGGAAACATTTAGTGTCGGAAATACTTAGGTTTTTTTTTATACGATCGAAACAGTACAAATGCAGCTCAATTGCAATTGAAAAATAATACGGTTTTTGTACCTAATCAACGTTAATTAGCCTGTATTTTATTTTTGAAATTATTTGGGATAAGCGAAACTTGCTAAAACTGTTATTACTGGAATACTCGTATCGTTTTAACTAACTGCAGTATCGATATTTAACAAAACTATTTCCATTTTAAATATTCTTTAATATAATAATGAAGAAATTATTCGTCTGGTTAAACAGCCTTAATTATCTTGAAACTGAACAAATCATCAAAAATGTTGTTTAGCTTAGCATTTATTTATTTATAAGTTGGTAGCGCGCACACACTCAAACACACACACACACACACACACACACACACACACACGCATATACAAGCACACATTGCCATTTGTTTTATAATAATAAATAGAGATCACCTACCCGAACAAACTTTTACTGTTAATGTTTTTCAAACGGTCACCACGATACAGGCTTAGCCTAGTGTGGGACCATGGGTTAACGTATGTTGTATTTTGTTTCTTTTAAATAAACGAATTTTATTATTATTTTATTATTTTTATTATAAACTTACGTAGTCTCGACTGCGCCTCAGATGCGTTTGCGCAAGTCCCCAACCCGCATGCAGCTAGTGCGCACAGCGCTAGGAGAGCGCACCACCGCGCCATCTGTAATCAAACATAACAAATGCATTAAGTAAATCTAAATGTAAACGTTTCTGTCAAAAAAGAGACTACAGTCATTAAAAAGTATGTGCCAAAAAATTAAGTACGCTTGTAAATTTCATTTCACGAAGTTACAATTTTTCATGTCTTAACAGGCAAAACCATTGTCATTATTGTCCAAGGGCTTTATAAAATTGTAACTTGTAGTTTAATTCTCGATTTGACCTACTCGTGATTAATAATATTCCACTCCGGTCCACATGATAATATGATGTGTATAAAAATATATAATGAAATACCACAAACAATAAAATCCATAGAACCCAATTAACCTATTCAAAAAATCATTAAATAAGTTTTTAGTACAAAAAAGTTATTACACAACAAGATTTTTTTAAGAAGTGTGAAAAGATAAATGCTTTTCACATATTCCTTTTCCAACTAGTGTACTAACTATTTCTTTAGGACTTTAACGTCAATTAACTTTCAGCGAAGCCTAATTGTCTACCAAATTAATTAGGTAGTACCTAATAAAAAATCTAGTTCAAGGTAGAATTATTAATATCCAGACTTGCAATCTAGATTTAACCTAAATGTAACCTAGATTTAAGCTTCTTTGCTGTGCCTTGACGGGGTCCATTTTATTACTTGTAATATTATGTGTGCCATAAATATTTTGAGTTTGAGTTTGTGCCAAAATTAATGTGTTGATGGGACCATAAATATCCTCTCGCTCACACATTCGTGATGTGTGTATTAGTGCGAGCAAGTGACCGAACTAATGATTAAATGCCTCCACACACCGGTCGCGGGCGCGGGTCGGGCGCGGGTCGGGCGCGGGTCGGGCGCGGGTCGGGCGCGGGCCCGCGCAAGTTGTAAAACATTGAAACTACACTTGAAACACACATCGAACGCGGGCTCGCGTTCGATGTGTGTTTGAAGTTTATTTTGACCCGCGCCTGACCCGCGCCCGACCCGCGCCCGCGACCGGTGTGTGGAGGCCTAGTCCGCATCTTTGTCTACTAAATTCACTGCAATGTCTCATACGAATTTCACCTCTCTTTAAAACTAGAAAAATAATTAGCTTAAAAAATTTAAATTAAGCTCACAAAGTAAGCATTGCGTAAGTGCACGCATTGTGCATTGTTGCCGGTTCGATTCCCAGGTTTGATCTATCGTCGTCTGCGCAGGCACAATGGAGTTTATCTTCGCGGTCCGATAGGCTGTGGCTACACTATGGAACCACGTTGTTTGGTAGCCAGGGACACCGTGTTAAGGCCACTATACCTAGCAATATGTCACAATAATTTTCGATAGTTGGAATGAGACTATAGGGAACTTGCATCTTTTTATTTTATTACGAAAATCAAATGTATAATCCAGCATTAAAACTTTCTTATGATTTATTTTTCTGATGTTATATGCATTTGAAATATGCCCCCCCCCCGAAAACGCTCTATATTAAACTGGCTTTTGCTATGACGTCACAGCATATATTCTCGGCGCGTTTACTATGGAGTAAGTCATTAATTTGCAATTATCTCCACAAAATTTGCGCTTAAGTCTATACCTATCATACAAAAGATAATTTCTTATTTAATATTCTGTGTAACTGTTGTTATTTTACCGAAAAAATAAAAATTTCGTCATCTTAACGTGAGATAAAACTAATACCTACAATCGTTTTTTTTCTCTTTTTTTTTCTTTTGTATGATATGTCTACGTACGTACGACGTAGTTTGAGTTTGTTAAAATCGTCTCAACGAGTAGGTAGTTGATGACGGTATACAGAAAAGTGGAATCGGCAATAAAAACTTGAACCAAAAATTAAGTTTTTGACAGAAACTTACTACAAAGTTACGTTGCAATTTTACATGTCTCAACTAGCAACACAGCCCCCCTATTCTGTAACTCGTTTTAAGCTCACCTCAACGCTCACCTACAATTATACCTTGACACCGCGATGCGTACTAACTAAGCGAAGGTAGAGGTCTAGTTTCGTAACGGGTGACCGGCGGGGTGAGCCGCATTAAAGCGTAGCGAATAACAGCCCAGGTGAAATGGCGAGCCGTTATTGGTCAAGCTATGCAGTAAATGAAATGCGAGATAATCCAGTGGCCCTTTTCACGAGTTCAAATTGGCTTAACTGAGGCCCTGGACCAATCATTTTATTTGAGTTTTTTTTTTTTAATTTTTAATCGTATGGCATATATTATTTTGGGCCTTTTTGAGTTTCTCACTCTTTAGTACCACCCAGGGGATACGTGCAGGGTTGTGGTAGGTAGCTCCTGCGGACGCGAGTGACAGTTGTCCCCCCTTTGTCAAATGAGTGGACAACTCGACTGTTAGAGGTTCTTAAGCCGCCCCGAAGGCCTCTAACTCGGCTTAACGACCACTGTCATAGACAGCAACCGGGATCAACTGCTTAGCGTGCCTTCCAAAGCACGGAAGAGATAATTTATAGTAACCACTTAAACAGGCGGTCACCCATCTAGAGACTGACCCCTGCCGTCTTTGCTTGACCTGCGTTATCGTTTCCGTTCTGTTCCGTTCTGTGGCATCACAAAACGGAAAGCATATTCTCTGCTAAACAACGCGGAAAAATCAGAGGCAATCAAGCTGTGGAAGTTCACCAAAGGACAAAAACAAGTTAAAGCCCTGATCGAAGGGTTCAATAGTAAGCTGTCTAAAGAGTTATTACAATTCAAAAGGCACAAAACCTGCGCAGTGACAAGAATCCTGACAGGACATTGCAAATTGAACAAACACCTGTTTCAAATGGGTATGAAGCAGGACACAACTTGCAGGTTCTGCCAGGAGACAGAGGAGACTGCAATGCACATTCTCTGCTCCTGCGGACCACTCATGCATAAAAGAAGTACCTACCTAGGGCGGCACATAATGCACCCACAAGAAGTACAACATATGACCGCCCAAAGAATCTGGAATTTCCTGGAGGCAACGGGACTTAACGCTGAACTCTAAA
The DNA here is from genome assembly GCA_963854355.1 of Epinotia brunnichana. Lineage (NCBI taxonomy): Eukaryota > Metazoa > Arthropoda > Insecta > Lepidoptera > Tortricidae > Epinotia > Epinotia brunnichana. Next base: position 6,101,739 of record OY977956.1, read on the forward strand.
ACAAGGGCTGCCACAATAGATCACTTGCTGGTCGAAGCGGCATATTAAGGCCCACACACAAAATAATAATAAATATCGTTTCCGATACGTAATTTAATTGACTACATTTTTAGGTACGTGTGGGGTATCTATATCTATGGACAGGTCTTCAAAAATGATATTGAGGTTTCTAATATTTTTTTTTTCTAAACTAAATAGTTTGCGCGAGAGACACTTCCAAAGTGGTAAAATGTGTCCCTCCCCTCCCGCTGTAACTACTAAAATATGAGAATGATAAAAATAAAAATAAAATGTGATGTACATTACCATGCAAACTTCCACCGAAAATTGGTTTGAACGAGATCTAATAAGTAGTTTTTTTTATACGTCATAAATCGTAAACCGCATTTTTTTTTGCGGAACACGGTACCCTTAATGGGCGAGTCCGACTCGCACTTGGCCGCTTTTTTGTTAAACGTGCCACTGGTTGTTCTGTATATGCAACATTGTGTTTCTCTTTTAAGCAAATGAAATATGAAATGAAATGAAATAATTTATTCGTGACAAGAAACTTAAAATACTGTATTAACTATAATAATATACTAAGCAGTTTGTCACGAAATGGTCTCGCCTCAGCATAATGCTGGCTCATGAGCCAGCGCTGCGCTGGTCTTCCGGCGAAACCATTTGTGTGCGACGTTCCCTGCTGTCCGACACGGCCTTAAAATTAACACTATTACTGAACGCAGCCGATGCGCTTGCGTCGCTGACGTCTATCAGAGAGAAGCAGAGAGCTTAACAAACTCACCACCATATTCAATAACTTGTGGTCCCGACTAATACATTTTCAACACTTCACGTTATGACAGGCAGGTCACCGTTGCAGAATCATGTTGACTTGTCATGTAAACATGTGAGTTTGTGCAACTACGTAAGTAAACACGGGTTGCAAGCGCAGGTCATTCGTCACAGTAGTGTCAATGATTATGCAAATTACCTGGGCCTATGACATTTCAGATAAGTTGAACGTTTTCACCTCATTTAGCCCTTGCACTCGACGTAAAGTCGTATTTAAATGAGCAACAGTTTTTCTTTTTACAAGCTTTATATTAACTTGACCTTCGTATGTATGTAAATATGTAAGTTGTCCGTCGAAATTTGCAATCCATTTTTCAGTCACTTGCCGTTATCCGATTGAGCTGAAATTTTGGGTATTAGTTTAGTTTGTCATCCGACAATTCCTCCTGGCTGTCGTGGCAGAGAGATGGGAAAGCGCCCTAATCAGGCACTGGACCTCTCAGCACTTAAGTTTAGGTACTAACATAGTTATTTAAGTTTATTGTAATACAAACATCTATGGATTATTTTGTCAGAAATAAATGTTTTTTTTTTAATTCAATGTTATGGTACCATCGAGCTGATCTGATGATGGAGACAGAAGATGGCCATGGGAATTCAGTATTTAACAGACGTACCTAACCCCGTTTTGAGTTTGGGTTCGTTAGAATCGTCTCAATGAGTAGTTGATGATGGTATACAGAAAAGTACAGTTGTCAATAAAAGCTTGTACCAAAATAGTATTTTTCACAATCGTGTTATAATAGAGAGCTTTTTAGTCGAGTACCGTGTTTAGGCCACGAAGCTTGCTGAGTGGCCTAAGTAAGGTACGAGATTAAAAAGCTTGATTATAACACTATTGTGAACAATACTTTTTGTACGAGTTCATTAAAATTAATTTTCTACGAGTCAACTGAACTAATTAAACAAACTCGATACTGTTGAAACGAAGTGCAGCTCATCGCTCGTACACTTGTTGATATCTTAAAAGACATCAACGAGCGTACGACATCAAAGCGATTCTATTGGTCCAATTCATTACAGTTCAGTAAAGCAGCCACGTGATTGGTCGAATTTATTTTAGTTGTCTGGAGCGTATCGAAAAGTAGTTATTTCGATTGTTTCGACAGTAACATGGACTACAACTATGAAAAGAGTGACGTTGCAGTATTCTCTATGAAATCTTCGTCGAGTACAAAAAATAATTTTTTGACTGAATCTTATTTGCTTTGGTATGGTTGATGTTATTTAATGTCACCGAGTTTTTATAAAACTGGAATAGGAACCTTCTACCTTGGACGGTAGAGTTGCTCTTTGAATGACTACTTTGATGTAATTACTGTAATTAGACCAAACTTATATTGACAAGAAATAACGAAGGTCTATAGTTCAAATCTCGCTGGTGCTGGGGGGACCGAAGAATTCGTCAAAAAAATACGGTCAAGACTGCATGTCTAATATTTTCCATTAAGAAATGTTTTTCGAAAATTTTACCGCCCTTGTGTTGTCGGGTTAGAATAGCATAACCCTCTTTCTCTCCGAGGGTATCGTAAGAATAGACTATGAATAAGATTGAAAATATGGTTGTCACCTATAACTTTCTATTAATTTCTTTGGGCTAATGTATCACCTTAGGTCATGTCCCACTTTCAAGAGCAACTCTATCCAATTGTAGTTTATAATCTATAATAATGCCCATTGCTGACCAAACCTATCACCCTCCGTGAATGGAAAGCGTTAATTTCACATAACCATCCGAACCAACTCACAAGGTAATCTTATTACGCTAATATCAAGCTTAAGTTTATTAAGTAAAGGTCGACATCAGCTTGCAAGACCATTGTGTGGTAGGTACCGCATAGGTGAGCAACGCAACGCAACGCGCCAAGACAACCGTGTGCTGTGCTCAAGCTAATTTCCACCTTACGCCAAACAAAAGAAAACAGACAATTGCTAATCAGAGAAAGTCAGTTGTGACGTTTTGGCGCAAGATGCGCATGCGTTGCGAATGTTACATTGTTTTGAATAGTTTTTCAATTATGATGACCTCTTGCGTAATGAAATGTCAAGAGTTGAAATGCTGCATGCGGACAGGTTAAAGTGTGGTATACAATTGATTTTTAAATATTAAGATGACGGATTGTTGGTACTTACTCGTACCTCATTTGACGTGGTGATGAAAGACGCAAGCTATTGTTGTGAGTTTTATTAAAATACTAGCGACCCGCCCCGGCTTCACACGGGTATGTATTGTACATAATTATATAAACCTTCCTCTTGAATCACTCTACCTATAAAAAAAAAGCGGCCAAGTGCGAGTCGGACTCGCACATGAAGGGTTCCGTGAAATAAATTGCGGTTTACGATTTATGACGTATTAAAAAAAAACTACTTATTAGATCTCGTTCAAACCAATTTTCAGTGGAAGTTTACATGGTATAAGTACATCATATATTTTTTTTAGTTTTATCATTCTCTTATTTTAGAAGTTACAGGGGGCGGGGACACACATTTTACCACTTTGGAAGTGTCTCTCGCGCAAACTATTCAGTTTAGAAAAAAATGATGTTAAAAACCTCAATATCATTTTTGAAGACTTATCCATACTCGTAGATACCCCAATTGAGACTGAAGAATATAATATAATATTATAAGTAATCTGTAATGCCGTGTAAATAAATATACTTTTTGCACTCGACGATTAAAATATGTGTATTAAGATTTCATAGCGAATACTGCAACGTCACTCTTTTCATAGTTGTAGTCCATGTTACTGTCGAAACAATCGAAATAACTACTTTTCGATACGCTCCAGACAACTAAAATGAATTCGACCAATCACGTGGCTGCTTTACTGAACTGTAATGAATTGGACCAATAGAATCGCTTTGATGTCGTACGCTCGTTGATGTCTTTTAAGATATCAACAAGCGTACGAGCGATGAGCTGCACTTCGTTTCAACAGTATCGAGTTTGTTTAATTAGTTCAGTTGACTCGTAGAAAATTAATTTTAATGAACTCGTACAAAAAGTATTGTTCACAATAGTGTTATAATCAAGCTTTTTAATCTCGTACCTTACTTAGGCCACTCAGCAAGCTTCGTGGCCTAAACACGGTACTCGACTAAAAAGCTCTCTATTATAACACGATTGTGAAAAATACTATATAGCAAATTAATAAACATAAACAAATAAGAAATAAGTGCGGAGTAAACATATTAGAAGGGCATGTTAATATGACTTAGATACAGAAGAAGCACCTACATAACAGAAGACGGGTGAAAATTACTATCTGAGAAATAGTATAAATTCAGATGAAAGGAAGATGATCTCGGGTTTTCCAATAAATCAAAGAAATTCTACAGAAACACATTGTCATCAGTATGTTTCCTATAAATTTTACATGCCCTGACATCGTTGTCGGACGTACACCGATATCATACTGGATAATTATGTGAACACGCTTTAAAGTTGGCAAAACATATTTTATAACGAAGGTAAGGTTTGAAAACCACAGTATCTATCTAGGTGCTAAAACCGTCCATCTAATACTCTAACTGCAAATATATTCCGAGTATTCAGACATATGTGCTAGTCATCCGTTACATAAACGCACCAAATGCGCAAGCATTTTATATCCATTACATAACTAATATAAGTAGAAAAAGGTACTAACAACCTATGAAAACACCTCATTCGAGCAATGTTGTTACCTTTAAACTGCGGAACAGTCACGGTAACTATTTGAAGATCTAATGATGGAAAGCTAACCTATTGTTAGTAGCACTGTTTTACTAAAATGTTAGCGTTTGCAATATACAATGTAAATAGAAGTTACATATTTGTTTTCTTTGTTATAATCTTGTGTAGTAAAATCGTTTTCTGGTTAGGTTTTACCCGGCTATTGGGAACACCTTCAATTGTTTTCACACAAAGTTTAGTTTATCAGTTTAGGTTAGTCAATGGGTAAAGCAAATAAGTACCTACCTAAGAGGTAGCACCTAGGTGTTTTGTTTGACAATATTAGGTTATGGCCAACTAGACCAGCCACAGAAAAGAGAGAATAACAGCTGCGATGCATAATATAATATTCAAATTCAAATGTTTTATTTCTGACCATAGATTCATATAATTATTGTTAGTTAGTACGACTAGCAGCTACTTTATACTAAAATCCGGCCAAGTGCGAGTCGGACTCGTGCACGAAGGGTTCCGTACCATTATCTATAAAAACGGCAAAAAAAATCACGTTTGTTGTATGGGAGCCCCCTTAAATATTTAGTAAATTCTGTTTTTTAGTATTTGTTATTATAGTGACAACAGAAATACATGAATGAAAATTTCAACTGCCTTCGGAGATAGATTTGAGGGACATTGTCTCAGAGAGTTGTAAGTTTGTTGAATTTACAACTCTACCCCGCTGTACATGCATAACAGCACACTTATCGACACCAAATTCCATTTTGATGGCGCTACTGAAGACTTCTGTTGTTTTCAGTAGTTCCAACAGGTCATGTCTATTTGGTGCAAATAGCTTGAGGTCATCCATATAGAGCAGATGAGAAATGACCTCACCCTCTCTCCGAAGCCGGCAACCTATCCCTGAATCCTTCAGCAGGGTGCTGAGTGGATTCAGCGCTAGGCAGAACCACAGAGGACTCAGGCTGTCGCCCTGGAAGATTCCACATTCAATCCTTATAGAGTCCTGCGGCTAGTTCGAGTTGTGTAAGATTGTCCCCTTATATTTATAAATGAATTAATTATTATTATCTCAATAATTGCAGTGCACTTTTGTGTTAGTAAGGGGGTTATAAGTTGCGTATAATTAGTGCTAACCATTGCAAATCAAAGTAATGTTACCGTCAGATTATGAACACCGTCAGTTCATAATCTTACTCGTGATATTATAAACTGTCGAAAAATTGTGAACTATCAAAACTGTTCACAATTTAACGCATTATTTTTCGTTAGTTTATAAATAAACTATCGATGACGAATCGTCAAATGTGAACTGAATCAAATCGTTATGATTCGGAACTAAGTTTTTTTTGTGTTTTTAAAGTAACTTTATATTTTAAAAACACAAAAAAAATGAAGTAAATATTAAAAAATCACAAAAATAACTATCTTAAGAAAACAAAAATGCAAAAACTATTATGACTCATTACATGATGTTACTTTAAAATCTGCATTGACTGCTGTGCTATGAATGCTATGATCTCGTGGTGCCAAGATACATAACTTGGAGGTCATAATTTTAGATCAAAATTTCTCCGCAACCAAAAAAATTGAAAATGATTGAGTCCCAAGGGGTTACTGCAAATGCTCTAAGGAAGCGTCCTTTTGAATATATAGAATTATATATTTACCTATGAATGACACGTCCACACAGCGCGCGTGGAATCAAGGGCTCTAAACTTTTCAATTAGAATACGATATCTCTGAACTCGAATCTGTTAGCTTTACGACTATCCCGTTTTGGTGAAAACAGATGGCTGGATGCTGCCATTCGTTCTTGAAATTGTATATAAATCATGCTTTCTCCGGGGCATCGCCAAATAAGTCACGAAGACCTTGTTACTGCCAAGACTCTGGGAATTGCGCTGATGGTATCCTAACGATTCGCCCTACGAGATTTATGCCATATTTAATGATGGTTAACGTGCAATTTCATGCTGGAGAGCGTTCGTCGTAGTATACGGGGTGTTTTTTTATGAGTATCCAAATTTGTCCAGGCATTAAGGCAAAATTTAAAAATTTCATTTATGAAAAAAAAAAAATTGTAATAATGACTGTGTGGTCACCCAGTCGAATGTGAACCAACTAGACACAAAAATTGTTGTAGTGAGGGTAGTTCACATTGACACCAGGATGGCTGCCCGATCAGAATGACTCAATATTTTAGTACCGAGGAATACAAAAAAAAGACGCAAATTATAATTTTGTATTTTAAGGATTAACATACTTCAACTTAGATAGGTACTCATAAAAAATCCACCCCGCATAGACACGCTTGCGTCTTGTAACTCCGAAGATGCGCATACCGGTTGACAAACCCTTAAAATCCTTTTTGATTGGTCTATCTAACCTATCCTGAACCTAAACTCTGCAGAAAACGTTGGCATGGCTTTAAAAGTTCATTAAGTTTAAAATTGATTTGTAATTATTCCCATAGTTAAAACTAACAGCCTATTAAATTGTTTGACGAAAAAGCATGGTTTATTAATAGTATATTGTGCTCTAGGATTAGGATTGCCTTTTATTGAAATAGCAGTGCAGTTGAGCCTTCAATTTGTATACATATTATAAAAAAAACCCGGTCAAGTGCGAGTCAGACTCGCACACCGCGGGTTCCGGACCACCCCGTACAATAGAAAAAAGTCCACTATAAACTGTCACTCACTAAGTATGTATATTACATACTTAGTGCATGTCAGTTTATACCAGGGATCGGAACCGGTTAATTGCTAAAACCTCGGTTTACCACAAATCTCGAACTATTTTATACTTCACATGTAGGACTCAGTTGTGTTTTGAGGTAACGAGTGCGTATTATTAGATTGCCCAATTAGAAATGAAATTATTATCAAAAGAACGAAAAAGAACCGTTTTCGTTCCCATACAAACAATACCGGTTTCCGATCCCTGGTTTATACTGGAACTGAATTTTCAGTGATGTAACTAAAAATGTAGGTACGGTTTTCGCAATTTGTCCTTTATCTGTGCTATATAGGCGTTCATCATCATCATCATTGTCAGCCCGTAATCACCCACTGCTGAGCATAGGCCTCTCTTCGAGTACGCCACCCGTCCCTATCCTGGGCTAATCTTATCCAGAAGTGACCCGCGATCTTCCTAATATCGTCCATCCAGCTGGTGGACGGCCGACGCTCCTTTTACCTAGAAGTGGCCACCAATTTGACACCTTTTTGGTCCACCTACCATCATTCTGCCTGGCAAGGTGTCCTGCCCAGCTCCACTTGAGTTTGGTAATGGTATCTCCAACGTCGCGCACCTTAGTGCGACGTCGGATCTCAACATTCCTCACTCGGTCTTGTAGTTTAATTCCGAGCATGGCGCGCTCCATGGCTCTCTGTGCTACTCGTATTTTGTGCACATCCTCATTTGTTAGCGTCCATGTCTCGGCACCGGCGTAAGTTGTTACTTCGTACCAAATTTCAAGATTCTGAGTTCACGGGAAGTACCCTGTAGGTTTTGATGCCCTTGCGAGTTTCGAAAATTTGCGGCATAAACGGCTGTACCTTTTGATTGCGTTGGCTTAGAAGTTCGATTTTTTCACAGCTCCAAGGGACAGTAGACCTGAGTATTTGATATAAATTTCAGCTTGATACCTCCACGCGTGCCGGACGGACGGACGGACAACAAAGTGATCCTATAAGGGTTCCGTTTTTTCCGTCCGAGGTACGGAACCCTAAAAACGGATAGGTAGGTACACAAACACTTTTTTTACCTATTGTACGCGGATGTCAACATTATATATGGGGTTAAGTAACCCTTGTTAGACCTAACTTTAGCCCTAAATGCATTATTTGACCTAATGTTTCATTAGACCTAATGCATTTTTTTCTTAAATCGTAAATATAGGTTTATTGCAAAACAAACTTAACCTCACCTAAATAACTTCTATTTGTTTATATTCAAAGAAAAGCCGAAAAGTTCACTGTTTCGAAGAAAAGTGCATTAGATCAAGTGAAACATTAGGGCATAAGTTATTAGGTCAAGTAACAGAATCCCATCAAATGATGACTTAGAGATTTAAAAACAATAGATGCGAAATAAGTTTACGAGGGGTTAACGTACAGTCAGCAGCAGAAGTAGTTAAGCGGGCCGGGTGTTCAAAATGACCTGCACACGCTCTGAATTTCTTAAAAATAATCACAAAACTGTTCACGAGAACAGAGCTATAACCACGAACTTCGAATCTCGAACTTCGTATATCTCCGTCTCTATCGCACTTATGGTTTATGGTACTCGAGCGACAGAGAAGGAGATACACGAAGTTCGAGATTCGAAGTTCGTGGTAGCGCCGCAGTGACTTTTTAGCTATCCGATAACCTATGACATGTAGCAATTAATTGTATATGGACTTAGTCTGAAATAAACGATTTGAATTGAATTGATTACAAAGATCATCATCATCATATCAGCCGAAAGACAACCACTTCTGGACATAGGCCTCCCCCAAGAGTGCCACAATGACCGCTCCTGCGCCACCCGCATCCAGCGGACTTCCAGCGGCTTTACCAGGTCATCAGTCCACCTTGGGTCTGCCCCGGCAGCGCCTGCCGGTACCACTCGAGAAACTATCCACCCCAACGCGAACAGTACTCGGCACAAAAGTTTGCGTGTCTGAAGTTAGCCTCGAGTCGCCTCCCGCATACCCGCCCGACCCCTCTGACACCTTTGCGGCGCTACTAGTAGATCGTTAACTGATTTTAATCGTAGTGTAACATAGATATGACAAAGATATCCACTGCGAATGGTGACCTGATTCGTCTCCATTGGCACACATAAAAATATTAGCCACATCAGTCATTCTCAACATGATGTAATCGCACAATCGATCGTGATCGATCGACAGACGACTTATTCGATATATCGATTGTGGTCGCGTTTCTTAACGCAGGGAAATGAGTACTGCGATGTAACGTAATATTAGGTCCTTACCTATGAAATTGGCGGTTTTTTCACAGATATTATTTTGTACGTAATTTATTCATTTCTATTGCAACTTCCAAATTATTTTTTAATTTCATTATTAGACTAGGTAACAAAGGTTTTAAATACAAAAAATAGGTTTGAATTTTTTATTTAGTGTTTCAAATTAAAGCTTGAAAACCGCCCTTTTCATGTCCTGCCGGTTAAAGTGTTTCAATTACGTATAGTTTTATGATGCGAACTATTTTTAAGGAATGAAGATATGTGTAAAGTAGCTTAAAAGTTTTCTATATTCCTACCAAAATTTAGTTTGCTTTGAATTTGACATTGCTGAATAATCCGCAAAATTCAATGTATGAAAATCACAGTTTTCGTAAAATTCTCCATACACACCGCCAATATCATAGGTAAGGAGTTAAGGACCTAATATGAACAGTCGTGTGATAAATTGAACTATGGTAAACGTCCTAGTGTTTGACACTGGCCCGTTACGGTTAATGTTATATGTTTGTGTTTGTCATCTGTTTTCAGGAATCACCCCTGTTTGTAGATTTTAGTAGCCTGGTATATGTCTACCCTCTTTCATATGTACCGTGCAAAGCTGGACACTTGATGCTGGCAGAATTGTGCTTAAGTTGCACAGTAGCCATAGCCAATAGAGTGAAGTGAAGTGACACTGGCCCAATACTCGACACTTTTGATGAATAACAAAAGAGCTGGCGACTTACGATTGCATCTCGATCAACGTTAATATAGCGCTGGCAGCAGTCATTCCATATAAATATGTCAAACGTTCCATACATTCAGGGTTTAACAAACACCGCTTACGGTTATAGGCAGTTTTTTATAAGTACAGTATTTAATATACTTAAAATTAAACATTGCCCCACAAAACTGTAGTGACAGTTTGACTGTGGGAGCGACAGTCTCTAGGTGTAAGGCATTTATTAACAAAAATATTTAGTTATTCATTAGTAACAGTTTGGCGCAACCCAACCTATAAGCCCTCAGAGCATAGAATACTAGAGAGAGGACAAGCCGCCGGCGGCCGTGTCACAGCTGTATGCTCAATGGGCATACACTGCCATACTGTGCACGCGTGCTGATCGCAGAGAATATTACGTTTTTTTCCAAAATGCCTGATATGTTGCGCGTTTATTGTCAAATAAGCGTGTAGGTATACAAGTGTGTGTGTTTTAGATGTGTGCGTGCTTTGTCTTGTCAATTACTTGGGCGTTGTGTGGGTTAATGTACTTGCGACAGGCTCACTCTATACAAATCGGCCGCCATGTCCGATCTCCTTATATTCATACATCTGTGTATAAGCCGGATTCAAACTTATCTGACGTTTTTTATTATTACAAGCTTCATATTAACTTGGCCAGTAGCTCTAGTATAAGTTTTATCGATACATATACGTTTTCGAACGCGTTTGGGTTTAGTTTAAATTTGTATGGCAACGCGTAGTTACACACACATTTTACCACTTTGGAAGTGTCTCTCGCGCAAACTATTCAGTTAAGAAAAAAATGATTTTAGACTCTTCAATATCATTTTTGAAGACCTATCAATAGATACCCCACACGTATGGGTTTGATGAAAAAAAAATTTTTGAGTTTCAGTTCTTATCATGGGGAACCCCAAAATCTATTGTTTTTTTTATATTTTCGTGTGAAAATCTTAATGCGGTTTACAGAATACATCTACTTACCAAGTTTCAACAGTATAGCTCTTATAGTTTCGGAAAAAAAGTGACTGTGACATACGGACGGACAGACAGACAGACAGACAGACATGACGAATCTATAAGGGTTCCGTTTTTTGCCATTTGGCTACGGAACCCTAAAAATATGCATAAAATAAGTAGGTATAGGTACTCATAAAATATTATTTAATAGTGACGTAAAGCCGAAAGCAGTAATTATTCAACCGCTCTGCACCCCATTAACGTGATGTAGTGAAATCGTACCATCACTTGTATTTATACGGGCAATTTATGGTAGTAAATTTAGCATAAAACGAATGCAGCATACAATTAGAAGGTTAAACGATGCTACGGAAGTAAATGTGCTTACGTACTCGCTCGGTGATATGTGTGCAATCGTTAAAATAAACACCCAACAGTATTTTATCATCAGAGGCAGGAATTATGGTGGCACTTTGTTTATTAACATTTTGAATATTTTTTCTTTTATTGCTTATCGATCGTGGTAAGGATTCTTACAATTTTGACATTGTATGCAAACCTATATTGTAATTTTTATCTCGAAATAAATAAATCTAAATCTAAATAATTTTTGAGCTGACATAGTGACTTCTCATTCATCAACATCGTAATATCGACTTTTAATGACGCTCTTGGTGTGATCTAACTGAACCCACCATAATTTTCCGTACCAGTATATAGCAGGCGTCATATTTTGTCATATTTTTCTCACCATATCACTTGCAGGTGAACGATTAATTATCGGCAAATGCTGTAAAAACGTGTCGTGTGACCAGTTCGAGCTATTGCGTTATATTATTATTATCAAAGACAGTTCATAGTGACGTATAGTTGTAAACTTGCTTGTTAAACGAATTAAATTTAGACATTAATAACAAATTACTTAAAAAAATTACCGACTACAAAAGAAGAAAAAAGAAAAGTTCCCAAGGAAGAGTTTCTTCGATTTCTCCAGGATCCCAACATCACATCCTGACCTGACCTCCAGAGAAGGATACTCTTTCAAACAAAAAAAGAATTTTCGAAATCGGTCCATGCGTCTTCGAGTAATCGGAAAACATACATAAAAAATAAAAGATTCCGATGTATATAACTCGTTAAAACAAACCAATCGAACCTAAACTCGAGGGGTATACAATTAGCCGTTGAGGCGTTCCACTTTGCACCCTTTGACTCCATCATCAGACCATCGTCACCAAGTTTAATTAATAGAACTTGGTTACGCCGTCAGAACAAAATCCCTTTTGGCCTCCTTTCCTTAAAAAGTTGCTGAGACTGTTTACAACCGCATACGTCAAAAAGAAAAAGTAAGATTTCTGTCTATCAATAATTTTCCTTCATCCTGTCAACGCGTAATATTTTTTCACCGCTATATGTTTAAATGATTATTTGTGGACGAATTAGTGTTTTGTGTTTCACCTGACGTATACACGCTTATGCACGTGTTCCCCTGCGCTGAGGACTTCAGTATTTGAGTTATCGGCCGGAGCAAGTTTGTCTACACGGATACGACACGGATCTACGACGAGATATTTGATTCTGCCCGCCCGCTTCAAGAGCTAAAGTGCACACCCAAAGAAAACTCAAGGTAAGCAGTTTCAGCTCTTAAAAATTAAATATCTATTTGGTTTTTTCTTTAAATTAATTCTACGGCGTAATCTTGTCATCCACCTCCGCACCGCTCAACCGCATAGTTCAAATTGCCTATTTACACGGCATAATCATATTTTTGGTCCTATCGAGTTCCGGATTCTTCCGTCTAAATTCTATAATTAACGTTTTTTTTCCGCCTGTGAGTGACGTAATACTTGGTCATCACAGTAGGCATATAATTTCACCCGCCATTAACGCTCATTTCATATATTTCGCTTATTGACATTTATATTTCGCTTGACATTGTTATTGATAAAATTGAAATTCTATTTTAGTCAAAATGTCTAAATCAGAAATGGAAATTAAGTTAGCAGTGTTAAAAAGTAAAGAAGAGAAAATCTTTCAGCGAGTTTCTCGCATATATACCGCTACGAAAAATATTTCAAATTTTGAATCGCGAAGCAACGAGTCGTTCATGGCCGATAGTGAAACGATTGATGAAATACGTGTCAGTTTCGAATCAATTCTTGATGAGATGAATAAAATCATCATGTCTCTCGTCCCTGGTACCAAACCGGACTATGAGGCCCTGGATGCGTTCGAAGATATGTACTCAAAAATAAAACGCACTCGAAATAACATTATTAAAATGTCAATACCGCAAAGTGCATCATCCGTATCCGAAAGCCGTAGTAACGGCTCTTCTATTAAACTCCCTCCAATAGAATTACCTTGCTTTGATGGTCGTACTGAGAACTGGCCCATCTTCTATGAGTCATTTAAAACAAACATTCATAATAACGACCAACTGACTGACTCGCAACGTGTGCAATACCTCATGGGCAAGCTAACACATAACGCTCTGAAATTAACCGCTGGTTTAGTGCCTACAGGCGAAACCTATTCCATAATTTGGGACAGTCTTGTCAAAAAATATCAGGATAAACGCGCCCTGGGTACTTATTACCTGAATAATATATTCGATTTGAAACCATGCTCAAATAATGCCAGCAGTCTCAATAGCTTCATTGAGAAGTATTCCGCGTCTATCGCCGCTCTTAAGCAGTTGGACATTCCTGATTTGTCTGATTTTCTTCTTTTAAATTGCGCATTGAGGAAGACCGACCAACAGACTTTACAAAGTTACGAAATGTCAATCCGCGATGTTGAGATTCCGACATATACGTCATTTATTTCATTCGTGCAAGACCAAGTCAAGATTTTGGAACGATCTAGTAGTAGTACCGTCAGCAAATCAGTTGCCAATATACCGGCACAAAATACGCGAACTACATATAAGGCATTTGTAGCCAGCAATGATACCGCTTCAAAACCCGCGATTAATGAACCAGCTTGTATATTGTGCAACAAAAGGGACCATACGCAACTTTATGCTTGCTTGAAGTTTAAAAACATGGTCTCCCCGCAAGTGAGGTTTGAGTTTATAAAGGATAAGCATGGTTGTGTCAATTGTTTAAGTACCTCGCATACACTTATTAACTGTAACTCGCGACACACTTGCAACGTCTGTCAGAAGCGTCATCACACGCTCTTACATTTTGAGTCGAATAAAGCTACTTCCGCTAGTATTAAATCAACGCAATTGTTCGCAAACACTAACGACGCCCCTTCTTCCGCCGCTCATGTACCGCGACCGTCAGCAGCCGCGCCTCCATCGCGCTCTCCGCCGACAGTGTTCAATACTTGTGAGCCAAATGTACTTAATGCAAACTCGAACTGTGTCTGCACACCGCAAATAAATACTCCGCTGACGGCTCATCCGCCACGCGATAACATACATACGCAATGGTCACCTGAGGGGGCCATAGCACAGCCGCTTCCTAACGCTTCGGTCTCACTCAAAGTAGAGTCGAACCCTAAGTCTACAATATTGTTGTCAACCGCTCAAGTGTACGCTAAACCTTATAATGGTGATGGCAAGTCGATTATAAGATGTCTAATTGATAATGGCTCACAAAACAATCTAATAACGCTTGATTGTTGCAAAACACTTAACTTACCCGTGATACCGCTTAACAATTCCTATATAAAGGGTGTTGGTTTAACTTCGAGGCCCATACATGGTTATGTTTATTTGAATATTGAATCCCGCATCTACCCAAATAATAAATACTATATACACGCTTTAGTGGTAGATTGCATAACAGATCAACTGCCCGCTCATTTTATCGAAGCTAATGAATGTGACTTGGCATATCTTGCCAATATACCGCTTGCAGATTTAACCTGGAATATTCCAGGCTGCATTGATGTCGTGCTAGGTGTTCAACTCTTCCCGTATATATATTTGGGGAACAGGGTAGATTCTGGCACATGCGCACCCCCCGCCTTGCTAACCACGTTTGGTTACGTGTTAATGGGTGACTATCCTTGTAAGTCCAACTCTAATGACACTTCTTTTACCGCGTTTGTGCTCAATGACCTTGAGTCAAGCCTGAATAGATTTTGGGAATTAGAAGAGATCCCACACAAACGTTTTCTTAGTCCGGAAGAGACCGAGTGTGAGAATTTGTTCACTACTTCCGTGACTCGCAATGATGAAGGCAGATATTCTGTAGCCTTGCCCTTCTGCAAAGATGCCTCTGAACTAGGCAATTCTCGAGCTGTTGCTCATCGCCGCCTACTTTTCTTGGAAAAGAAATTTAAACAAATACCTGCACTTCGTGATGATTATAACAAAGTCATCAATGACTATATGCAAAACGGTTATCTTACCGAAGTTCCTGAAGCTGACGTCACTGATGACGGATATTACATCCCTCACCACGCAGTAGTTCGTCCTGATAAAGCTACCTCTTGCGTCAGAATTGTCCTAGATGCGAGTTCAAAAAGTAGCTCAGGCTTGTCTCTCAATGACATCTTGCACACTGGTCCAAATTTGCAGGCAGATTTATTTATTCTGCTACTGAATTTTCGCCTGTTTCCCATAGCAACGACATCAGATATCCGCCAAATGTATATGCAAATCTGTTTGCCGCCAAAAGATTATAAATTCGTGAGAATGTTATTTCGTTTCGATGAAAAGGAGCAGGTTCGCACCTTTCAGTTTACGCGCGTTGCGTTTGGACTCAAATCAAGCCCTTATATGGCAATGCGAACTGTCAAGCAGCTGTGTCTTGATGAAGGGCATCGGTTTCCCGATGCTGCAAGAGTGGCTAGTTCCCAATTATACATGGACGATTTAGTTCATTCTTGTATAAATGAGGAAACTGCAATGCGTTTATCGCAAAACTTAATCGCGCTTTTTAAAACTGGTGCATTTGATTTAGTCAAATGGTCCAGCAACTCACTGTCACTGCTAGATAAGCTGCCCGTATCACACCGTGCTTGTGTTAATTTTGATGACAAGCAAAATATGGCCAAGGTGTTAGGCTTATCTTGGGAACCCTCCGATGATACATTCTCAATGACTACGGCCCCGCCCGCCGGAGGGAAGTGTACCAAGCGAATAATTCTATCGATGTGCTTGGTTTGGTAGCACCTGTTATCCTATACGCCAAGTTGTTAATTAAAGAACTTTGGCTCAGTAAAACAGATTGGGACGCTACTCCCCCTGAACACATAATTAAGTGTTGTCCATATTGATTCAAGAATTTCCACTGTTATCAACGTTTAAGATCCCGCGCCATATTGGCGTATCATCCGATTGTATGGTCAATATTGTTGGATTCAGTGATGCCAGCCTTAGTGGTTATGGTTGTGTCATTTACTTGCATGTGACAAACTTGGCTGGTGATGTCAGTGTAAGGCTGTTTTGCTCCAAGTCCAAGGTTTCTCCAGCTAAGATAACTACGCTTGCTCGTTTAGAGCTATGTGCCGCTGTTTTAATGTCCAAGTTGATTAAAATTGTGCAAGACACTTATCTGGCTCGCATTCCGATTGCAGGCATATATGCTTTCTCAGATTCAACGATCGCTCTTTCATGGATCAAAGCATCGCCTCATCGATGGTCAATTTTTGTAAGCAATCGTGTTGCTCAGTGTCAAGAAAATGTATTACCAGAGAATTTTTATCATGTCGCTGGAATAAACAATCCTAGCGATTGCTTGTCTCGTGGTATGACACCATCACAATTGGTTTCTCATAACCTATGGTGGAACGGACCTTCATGGCTGCATAATGCGCCAACGGAATGGCCTATTCAACCTTTTCAGACCGCGGAAATTGAACAATTGCCGGAGTGTAAAACGACAACGTTGACAACTCTTGTGCAACTTGAGCGACCTATACTATATGATTTAGCGCAACGCATATCATCTTGGAACAAACTGCTTAAAACCGTGGTTTATGTACTATGTTTTGCAAAAAAGCTTAACGCTGCAGAGATTGTAAACAATATTGAAATTGCTGAAACCGCTTTATTACTTGCGATTCAGAGCGTTCACTTTCATGAAGACATTGCTCGCATGAAAAATAATATGGTACCCTCGCGGAAACTCGTCAAGTTGTCAGTGTTTATTGATGAGAAAAATGTTCTTCGTATAGGAGGTCGGCTTTCAAATGCTGATTTACCATTTGAAGCTAAGCATCCTGCATTGCTCCCCAAACGCGATCATATAGTCAACATGATTATTGATCACTATCACGCTGTAAATTGTCATACGGGTGCAGGTCTCTTAATGTCAATCATCCGCCAGCGCTTCTGGATATTGGATGCCAGAACTGTTATTCGAAATAGAGTACATAAATGTAACTCGTGTTTCCGCGTTAAGCCAGACCATCCGATGCCGAAGATGGCTGACCTTCCTTCTTGTCGCTTGCAAGAAGCTAAAGCCTTTGTCCATACGGGAGTTGACTATGCTGGTCCCCTTCGTATAACGCTTTGTCGTCGTCGTGGTCAACATGCGCAGAAGGCGTACATATGCTTGTTTGTTTGCCTCGTCACGAAGGCTATTCATATTGAGTTAGTTTCAGATTTAACATCTGAAGCCTTTATAGCGGCTTTCAAGCGGTTCATATCACGCCGTGGCCCTGTCTCTTGTCTTTATTCAGACCATGGCACTAATTTTGTAGGAGCCAAATCTCAACTAGATGAGATGTATAATCTATTTCGCACATGCGAGTTCAAATCTAGACTTAACCGCGAATGCTTTAATCACCGCATAGAATGGAAGATGATTCCCCCGCGCGCGCCTCATTTTGGTGGAATTTGGGAGTCAAATATAAAAAGTTTAAAGACACATTTGTATCGTGTCATAGGGTCACAGCTTTTAACATATGAAGAGTTGCTAACTGTTCTGGTTCAAATTGAATGTATACTCAACTCACGCCCTCTCAGTGTGCTCTCTTCAGATCCGCACCCTGAAATAATTAGCCCCGCACATTTCTTAATGTCTACACCGCTTCAGTATTTGCCAGCTTCTGAACTGTCTAACGAGTGCAGAAATCTGACAAATCGCAAAAGATTGCTAGAAAGTATTGTGCAATCATACTGGAGAAAATGGCGCTTAGAGTTTTTGCACACGTTGCAAGTCAGAAATAAGTGGTGTACTCCAGATCATCCTATTGTTCAAGGCACGGTAGTCTTGATGGGTGATGATGATGTTCCGCCCCTTCGATGGCCGTTAGGTATAATCACGAACGTACATCCAGGACCTGATGGTGTGATTCGAGTAGCTACTGTTAAAACTAACAACGGCTTATTCAAACGACCTGTTGTTAAGCTATATCCTTTGCCTACACAGTAATTAATTAGCTATTTCCAGTTCTTATTGGAAGATTCTTTTTCTTTCTCATTTATTATCAACCGCATACTTTAATTTCATCTCATATTTTGAAATTCGTCGCATTTCAAGGCCGGGAGCATGGTTACGCCGTCAGAACAAAATCCCTTTTGGCCTCCTTTCCTTAAAAAGTTGCTGAGACTGTTTACAACCGCATACGTCAAAAAGAAAAAATAAGATTTCTGTCTATCAATAATTTTCCTTCATCCTGTCAACGCGTAATATTTTTTCACCGCTATATGTTTAAATGATTATTTGTGGACGAATTAGTGTTTTGTGTTTCACCTGACGTATACACGCTTATGCACGTGTTCCCCTGCGCTGAGGACTTCAGTATTTGAGTTATCGGCCGGAGCAAGTTTGTCTACACGGATACGACACGGATCTACGACGAGATATTTGATTCTGCCCGCCCGCTTCAAGAGCTAAAGTGCACACCCAAAGAAAACTCAAGGTAAGCAGTTTCAGCTCTTAAAAATTAAATATCTATTTGGTTTTTTCTTTAAATTAATTCTACGGCGTAATCTTGTCATCCACCTCCGCACCGCTCAACCGCATAGTTCAAATTGCCTATTTACACGGCATAATCAGAACTCGTCAAAACAAACCAAATGAACCCTAACTCGAGGGGTATACCAGTAGCCATTGAGGAGTTCCACTATCCACCTCCTGACTCCATCATCAGACCATCGTCACTAAGCATAATGTATAAAACTCGACAAAACAAACCATACGAACCCAAACTCGAGGGGTATACAGGTAGCCATTGAGGAGTTCCACTATCTACCTCCTGACTGTATGATGGCATCAGACCATCGTCACCAAGTATTATGTAATAGGACTCGTCAAAATAAACCAAAAGAGCCCAAACTAGAATATATAATTTTCATATAGACTGTAAATTAGACAAAATTCAAGAGTCTACTAGTGCCTTATACCGATACCAAATACGCTGTGTTCACCCCCGAGGACCCCGAGTATCCGAATCCGAACTGAACTACCTACATTGATAATATTTATTTAAACGAAAAATCAGGATTAGTTTTATTTGAATAAGAATAAGTTATCTTCATTCAATTTTCATTCACAAAAATTATTCCCGACGAAATTTATTTGGAATAATTTTAACGGGAATAAAATCAACGTGATCTTATTCACGCGTTATTCTTATTCTATTCATGGTTTTATTCTTGAGTGCCCAACTCTGCTATAGATCGGCATTCAACTTCACTGCTTCCTTTTCAATGTATAAGCACCTAGGCATACCTTACCTAAATATAGTATTCATCCAAGTTACACATCGTTCCATTTGAGTAAGCTTTAACATGTAAAACTATAGATTATTTCTCAATTGGGACAGAATATTCGTACTTGGCCAGGAATATAATAATATGTTTCATAAAAAATGCAGCGAAGCTGCGTAACATACAGTAGAATATTAGCATATATTTTGCAAGTGTAATGACATTGTGGTTATGTCAATACCGATAGACGGATGGCAATTATTTAAATATATTTTGATGTTTTGGATTGCACAATAATACTTATATGATCAGTTCGGAGAGGCACGCACGCGAACTACAATTAATTTACGGTTTTTGGTAATACATGGATATATTTGCAAGCTTTATGTCGTTTTTATCGAGTTTACATACAAATTAAATAAAGTTTGTATGAATACGGTCTTTGATTGCTAGTGAAATCAACAGCATTTTTAACCACCGGCGCAAAAAGAGGGGGGTTATAAGTTTGACGTGTCTGTCTGTGTACCTGTGTGTCTCTCTGTGGCATAGTAGCTCCTAAACGAATGGACCGATTTTAATGCGGTTTTCTTGTCCGAAAGTTGACGTGATCGCTATGGTTCTTAGCTACGTTTAAAAAACGGTTCAGCCGGTTTTGAGATATTTAACATTGAAATGTAAATGTCGGTGTTTATTCAACTTTCTGTCAAAAACTATCTGTTCGTATAAAGTTTGTGGGGAAATACAGACTTATGGTCGAACCGCGTCTAGTTTTCAATCTTAATGTATTTCAAAAGTCTCTAAAATAGTAAAAATAAGTTGGAGCCGTTTTCTGAGTATTTTCGAGAGTTTTCTTTATTGGTATAAAGATAGATGTTTTTTTATCTCTTTTATTTCAAAATATAAACAATCATTAAAATAAGGTAGTAATTAGAATTAATCAATATTAAAATAAAAGGTACCGACACACCAGACTACCGATACAAAAAAAAAATTAAAGCGTAATTTTTTTAACTTTGCTAACGTTATACTGACTTTGATTACAGCAAATAAAAACATTGTGTCCAAGAGTCAACTAAACATAACACTCTTATTTGTAATTGGTTATGTGTCAAGTATTCTCAAGCCCGTGTCAATACATACAAAATCATTACAAATGTCTTCACCATCGCGACCTCAAAAAGCATTAGAATCTAAACTATTGCGTAACTCTAGTTACGTGTCTTACGTAGTCAATGGGAGGGCTTAATGTGTTGGGTTTTAGGGCAAAGGGTTGAATAGGATTGGAAAGACATGAAAAGACAGATTTGTAGAGATTACGACTTGGTGAAATATTTTTATTGAATAACGTATAAAAGGTTAATTGGTTTCGAACTCTTTGCTAACTCTTGTATCGACGTATTAAACGAGGTTTATCTACACCCACTAATACTAGTCGCTCCATGAGCTGTAGAACACGTGAGCCTGACTTTTATAAAAAAAAAGCTTAAAAACGGATTTAACAAAAAAAAAACGGCCAAGTGCGAGTCGGGCTCGCACATGAAGGGTTCCGTAAAATAAATTGCGTGCGTAAAGTTACATGCCCCCCCCCCCCCCCCCCTGTAACTAACACACACATTTTACTACTTTGGAAGTGTCTCTCGCGCAAACTATTCAGTTTAGAAAAAAAAATATTAGAAACCTCAATATCATTTTTGAAGACCTATCCATATACCCCACACGTATGGGTTTGATGAAAAAATAATTTTTGAGTTTCAGTTCTGAGTATGGGGAACCCCTAAAACTTAATGTCGATTTTTGTGTGAAAATCTTAATGCGGTTCATAGAATACATCTACTTGCCAAGTTTCAACAGTATAGCTCTTATAGTTTCGGAAAAAAGTGGCTGTGACATACGGACGGACAGACAGACAGACGGACAGACATGACGAATCTATAAGGGTTCCGTTGTTTGCCATTTGACTACGGAACCCTAAAAACTGCTCACAAAATTTCACAAGAATCAGTGAAAAAAATGCGACACGTATAGGGGAGACCAACCGGACAGCGGGGCGTCTGGACATCCATACACAAGAATTTTGGCCCAAGCTGAAGCATAGAAGTTCGTTCGCTTCGCTCGCTTGGAAAAGTCTGTAAGGTTGCAATTATTATGCAGGCAGGGGATTATCTCAGGAACTACACAACAGATTTCAAAAATTCTTTCACGAATAAATAGAATGGCTTTTCAGGATGTACGCAGACTAAATTTTTCTTTGTATATGTAGTATATTATAAAAACATACCGTATTGCAATGTGTTTGAGCATAACAAACCCATGTCCTTTAAGTTTAGCGCAACAGTGTATGCAAAAGTGTTTATTCTCCTGCTGATTGTATGCGTGAGAACACTTTTTGCACCGATAGCATCGCGTGCGCATGGGCCCGTTAACTGTCGAAAGGCCGTACATGTCAATCACATTCCAACGGCAATATGACATTTTAGAACGTGTCAATATTGTAACCACAGCCGTATGTAGGTAGATTATTTGGAGCGCTGCAACACTTACCAGAATTTAAACATAATTAGACAATAACTGTGATTTACGAGTCATTGATTAATGAGGTTTTTGTTCACAAGGTGTGTGAATTGTAGAAGACTGGTGTGGGTCAGAGTTTGGCCGTAATCCTCGGAAATTCGCTACATTTTACGGCACTTTTACTGCCTGCTTTATGGCACTTTAAGACTTGCGGCTAAACATCTCGAATTAGAATCTATCTTAAACCTCGTAAGCAAAGCCTAAACGGATCGCGTTTAGACGAAATCAGCGCTTACTTGGCCTCATAAAAATCACACGACGCCGTCATTCAATTCATTCAATGCCGTAGCTTTAACGTGTTTTCAAATAAGCTCGGTAATGTAGTCCTTATTACTTTCGAGATAGACAGCGAAACACAGCGTTACGGGCGTCACGAATTTACAGATAAAGTGATTATACTTATTGTGTAGGAAAACTAGGAAATTGCAGGCCAGTTTGGATTATAAATATATAACACACTCGGTACGCAATCCCTTCCTTTTCCGCCGTTGTAGTAATGTACTATTAGCCCACCAGAGAGAATAGGGGATGCTTCCTGACATACCTCCACACACACATCTAATACATATGCACCGCAATGAATAGTTCTTTACTTTTCAGATTAGAATTTTTTTGTGTAATCTTACGTTTATTTGGAAAACCATTTTATTTCGGTTATAACTTTCTGTGTGAACAATGCATTCACGCAAATCAATCAACTTCGTCAATTCCTTAGCAAACACCAGTAAAAACCTTGATTAGCTCCCCGATTGGCAGAACACATTACCCTCCTTTAACCAGCCGTAGTCATAACTCAATTGAACAAAGTGAGATCGATAGATAATAAAATACAATTAATGTGTACGCGCATTCACAGCCGTTATGTAAAACCTGGGACCAGACAGAAGGATCCGCCATTGTTTAAATTTGACGTTTTGAAACCAGTAATTTGAAACCCAGCGCTGTTATTGGCCAATTTGAGTTGTATGAAGATAACAAGCGTTTGAGCGAATCATTATAATTTTATAATAGTTGTGGGATTAAATGTTTTTTCTAATTAGTATGATTTGAAATGATGTCAAATTATGCGTTAATTTAACCAATCTTAGCCAATATGGCTACTGATTTTTTTTTATAATTTATAAAGGAACCATTAACTATGTTTTGTGTTTTATGAATCTTAGATGACAGAGAATGAGGGTAATTTTATTTGGGAGTATTTGTTGTATTTCAATTTGTTGAACATCATCTAAGTTTTCTCAAACATAACTAGATACTTACATAGTTTTAATAGGTTTCTGAGTTTATCTAAAAACTTATGCAGAAATTTGATATTTTACAGCTTTTTGGGGAATGAGAGATAAGTGACAGCTTTCTATTAACTTGCAAACTAACTATGTAACACAAACACTGCTGTAAATTTATTATTGGTTGTATCCTAATGGCATAGGCACTAGTTTTACAAAAAATACCAAATGATACCTATATACAGGATGTGGCCTGTAATAGGAGCAAAAAATTAAACTGTTTATTATTAAGCTAATCAGCAATCAGTTCCAACTGTTACAAGTGGCTTAACAAAAAAAAAAAGAAAAAAAAGTTTTTTTTTGATATAACAGTTTGCTTGGATTCTTTTACTTAACTGGAATACTATCAATATTATTAAAAAAAAAAGCAAAACTTGGTGGAAAACAAAGACACTATCAATTACTTTGACATAAGTGCCCAGTGTTCTACCAAGATATTTAATGAGATAATGAGTTACATGCTACGATATCCTGATATCATATTTCATTACTTATGGATCACAACTTCAAATACCTTTTTTTCCGAATGAAATAATTTTGAAATACTGGGAACAACATAGAATAACTGCAGATATTCTATGGAGTCATTCTTTAAATTTTTTGCTCCTATTACAGGCAACACCCGGTATATGTAGGTATGTATCAATTAATCAATCAATCAATCATTTATTTATTTCTTGAATGTGGTACATAAGGTGTAATAAGATATAATGTTGTTCAGCACAATCCAGCCTGAATAGGCATAGAAATATCTCAAAAACTGCATTCCTATAACTAAGACTAGATTCTTATGACCTATCATGCAGCATGCAAAAATTACTACTAAGTTACAACATTACACTACATTACCTATACTAGATTCAATAAATGTATATAACATATAAAATTATGTTATTAAATTATAATGTCGACGATCAAATAAATGTGACATAAACCGCTGCAATATCATCTAGGTTAACTGTTTAAACAAGATGTAATTTTGGTTACCTTCATCCGACAAGCGATTATGATCTAAAAATAAGCTTGTCCGATTATGATGCAACTTTCCACGTAACAATGACTATGGGAAAGGTCAAAGGTTTTTTTTTTGGAGACGTTGAGAACTAAATCGTGTATAGGTGACCAAATTAGAACAATTAGAAACTTATTACCTATTGTCTGTTACAAAGACAAAGGTTTTGGAATAGAGCCATGGTCAAGCTTTTTGCAAAATTGAAGGTTAATATATAGAACAGGCCACGACACTCATATGGAGAGACGTCCTTTTGGATTAACACGACGGAAACAATATTATTTGAGACGATATTTTCTTATTTAAAAAAAAAATGTCTGCGCACGTTACGGGTCCGGAAGAATTTCCTCTCGCGCTATAGCTACGAGTATTCATATTCATATTCATTTATTTGCTGCAACCATGGTATTGACAGGATGTTCTTAAAATTAATCAGTACAGACATGGACCCTACTAGGGTGTAGCAACATGTTTAAATACTAAACTAACCTAAACATACATATATATAAAAAAATCAACATATTGTTATATTTATATAAAATCTGCACATTAGATAACAACATACCTACTTGATTGCATTTGCACCATCTATTAAATTGTAAAAAAATATTGGCCCATGAACTCCTGTAGCGAGTATGGGCATTCAGTTAGGAGGTAAGTTTTAAGTTTATTAACAAAAGTGTTATATGTAACTTCGTTTCTTATAAGCTGCGGGATTTTATTGTAGATTCTAATAGACATTCTAATAGACATTCTAATAGACATATGACTATGGCATGAGCAGTATGAGCACTATTATACGCTAGCAGTCAATTAAGATATTATTTTATATTAAGCAAGCTGTAGGTACATTTGACCATAAGGAAGTCTCGCCGTACCATAATATATCACATTATGCACGCTAGCATTATGTCATATAAAGTTATGCTTTGCCACATACTGAAGATGTAAAATCACAGTCGAATTGTTTGTCGTGCGGACCCAGTCATTAGTAATGCAATTGCCGGCGCAAGAGCATCCTAGATTACCTACTGGTTGTTTAACCCAATTAGTTGATTGGACTGATTTCAAGTTGTTTGTTATTGTGCAAGCTCATCTTGAATACGGCAAATACTCGGGTGGTCCTCTGGATTGAGGGTTTACGATTGCGCTTTTCTGTTTAGGAACCTATAATCAATTGACAAACAGGCTATTATCGTCAATACACAACCGTTGAATTTGTATACAAGTATGTATTGAATTGCTAGTCTTCGCTACTGCTAATGCATCGTTCAGTCTGCTCCGAAATAGATAGACCTATTTGAGTGGGTTTTTTTATCGACATTCTTATGTTTCAAGATGGTTCTAGCTGCTTAATGTGTCGAAGGTGCTTAAAATTACATTGTTTCACTTGATACATGGTAACATTATTGTTACTTTCCTTTGTTTATGACATTCGTATTAACATGGCTAATATATAGATATAATCGTTGTCGCCACCGGCCAAATACACTACATGAGGACTTTTCCATCATTGTAATGGCAAAATACGCATTTGTGCTGGCCCTTACAAAATGCCACCCGTTAGCTGATAATGAGTTACACGTATTGCCACAGGGTACTACTGCACCAATTGCTGTGTAGAGGCATCAACGCCATTACAAAGACACATGACACGCACAAATCATCAATAAGCTCTGGGCACTTTCGTCGGGAACTTGATTAAAGCTTTTTTAAAGATCACGTATTTAGATATACTTTATAAAATGCTTGGGGTGTCAACAATATTGACGAACAAATTCACTTACTTATTAACTGTTGTCAAATATTGATCTATCCACGTCGTTTCTCAAATGCCACAATTCCATACATATTTGTTTAACAAGGGGGATATCACTAGGATATCGTTTTTGTCTGGCAAGATCTGTAAAGTGTCTTTAAAAGACAGATACATGTAAGTGAGTATATCCCAAAAATATACAGGGACACGGTAGAAGGAACCTCAGTGAAGTTATAATGGCAAAAAATCCTATATTGGTATTCTAAATTGTTACACAGATGGTGTTTAATACCCATTACCTACCTACATTATAGACGATACTTGTGCAGCAGTCGAATGACAGTGTGAAGTTATTCAATTATCGATACAACATTGCAGTATTACTTAGCATTGTTATTGACCGAGTCAGCGAAGCGAAAATGCGTTCGTATGTCCATCCGTCCGTCCGTCTATCCGTCTGTTCTCCTCTACAGGTCGCATTTGTCAACCGATTCTCGTGAAATTTTGTGACCAAAAGTATTTTTGTTGATTCCGTTTTTGGAAATTTGAAAACCTTTTTTTTAGGGTTCCGTAGTCGACTGGGAACCCTTATAGTTTAGCTTTGTCTGTCCGTCCGTCCGCGGATAATCTCAGTAACCGTTAGCATTAGAAAGCTGAAATTAGGCACTAATATGTATATCAATCACGCCGATAAAGTGGTAAAATAAAAAGTGTTTTTTTTTTATTTATTAGGGTACCTCCCCTATACGTAACGTGGGGAGTGTTTTTTTTTTCATTTCAACCCTAACGTGTGATATATTGTTGGATAGGTATTTAAAAATGAATAGGGGTTTGCTGAAATCATTTTTTGATAATGTTCATATTTTCGGAGATAATCGCTCCAGAAGTAAAAAAATCTGTCACCTCTCCCCCCTTTAACTTTTGAACCATAAGTTTTAAAAATATGAAAAAAATCTCAAAAGTAGAACTTTATAAAAACTTTCTAGGAAAATTATTTTGAACTTGATAGGTTGAATAAATTTTGATAAAAATTACAAGATAATTTCACACACTTACTGTGACGGACGAAAAACTACGGAACCCTACACTGAGCGTGGCCCGACACGCTCTTGGCCGGTTTTTAATATAGGTTAACAGCTCACAGAGCCACTAGTTTAATCTATTAAATCGCATCAATGTTTGTATGGAAAGTGCACGCCGTCGTTCCGCGTTAAGTAGCCGGTTTTCCAGTAAAATTCTCGGCCTTCGGCACGTTGCCATTATAAGGTGCATAGTGCATCACGGATCACCAGTAAGCTCTAGGTTCGCTTTCGCTGACCTTCGGCCGACCCCACTTTCGATTTCACTGGGACTTATGACAACTCGGAAGGAAGCGTGTGTATACACGTTTGTATCATTATAATTATATGTGGCGATGGCGCCATGAAACTAGTACTTAACTAGCTATGCCCGCGTAGAATACGTTATGGCAGTTTTATACAAGGGTCAAAATCGGGAACACTATTAAGCGTCTTTCGTGTAGGGGGGCGAATATTCAGCGTTTTTAAGGCGTTTTTTCTTCATTGTCGTCGACATTAAATACTATTAAAAGAGACGATTAACAGAGACCACTGTTGATGAAGACCGGTACCGAGCCTTTTTTGTTTAAAGTTTCCGCAGTATGTTACCTCTGCTGAAATAATCTTGAGCCGACAATGACGTTAGAACCGAGCGGTTCAAACGCAGGGCGATTCACCTTAGGGAATCGGAATCTTTTATTTTTTTATGTAAGTAAGTATGTATGATCTGACTATGGTATCCTGGAGAAATCGAGGGAACTATTAAAATTTTATAGGCACACTTGAAGCGATTTGGGTATTTTTTTGAGGAAATGTGGAAATGTTCATGTATGTGGCTTGGCGGAGTACTTAATTGGCAGACGGTTTCAACCTTGTTTTAATAGTAAATTATTTAAAAAATTGTACATAAATGTATTTCTATTTTTGGTACTTAAGGTTCAGTTATACTTATATCTTTTTAATTCTACAGAATCTAAAAATATAAGACAACTAAAAAAATTGTAACAAAAGATGAAATAAAAAGTTGACTCAATTGACGTACCCATTATGTACCTACATACTTTTCTAGAAATACTCAATAAGGTTTAGGTACATATTTTAAAGTAGTTTTGATTACACAAATCAGTTGCAAAAGCACTTTAGGTACATACCTGGGCTGTTGGGTATTCGCTAAATGTTAAATGTCAGGCTGTTTTGATTTTTGCGCTTATTGTTAACAGATTTGTGTACTAGGCGTATATTGTTTGCGACTAAGTAATTGGGCCGTTTTAAGCTTTCTTTAAAGTAACCTAGCAATTATAAAAATAAGAATATCAAAAAAAACAAAACGTAGCAACACAGATATTGATAATATTAATATTATTTCAAAAAATCATAAATTTACGGTCAAAAACCTCGGAGGAAACAGTCGAGAACGTTTGTATGGAAAAATGGCCAGTGGTCTTTCCTCTTAATGCGGCTCACCCCGCCGGTCACCCGTTACACAACTAGACCTCTTAATTTCGACGCATCGCGGTGTCAAGGTATAATTGTGGGTGAGCGTTGAGGTGAGCTTAAAACAAGTTACAGAATAGGGGGGCTGTATGTGTCCTGCGCCAAATCTAAGCCCTAGAAGTTAGAAGGCCTTACAATTTTGGATATGTCTACCTACAGGAAAAACTGAACACTAACTCATACAAAAGGTTTTACCCACAAACTTCCACGTCCATTTTTTCTCTTATTTTATGTATTGCTTTAACGGAAATGATGCGACAATATTAACGCCATCATAATGGTAAATTAATTCTTTATTTTTATTTGGCGTAGTACCCAACTACATAATTAGGAACCCCGCTTCCGCATATTGACTTACCTTGTCATTGTAAATCATAAAGTGACCTTTCCGAATCTTTGCGTATTGTGCATTTAACAATAACATACAGCATTTTTATAAGGAAACTCAATTCACGATTATCATTTGTCATATTCCTTTTATTTAAATTTGCATTATTACAATTGCAGCCTTATTTCGATGATCTCAAGCTTCTTTATTGAATGGTCTTTGTGAGATGAATTTATGATGATGAATCTGTCGTACCTATAATGATAATGGTACAAATTGCGTAACGACCATCATGATGATTTGAGCTAATGATATTTGAATAAACCTAATGTTTACTTAATTTGTTTGCATTTTGAAGGCCAAGTTATTAGGTCAACCAATCTGCTACTAGTATTTTAAATAACCTTAACCACCAAGATATGGTTAGGAAGTTCTGTTTCACTTTACTTGGTCAGTCAATCTCTAAAGATAATTAGGTTATTTTTAGCTCAGAGCTAACTATCATCTACTTACAAATGCATACATACATATAATTCACCGTATTCTCAAAAGGATTTTTTTTATCTCTCTTGAAAAGGAGTAGGTTTCATTTTTAGTTGCAAAGTGTATGTAGCAGTGTGTGTGTGAGTATCAGCGTTTTATGCCGGCCAAAATGTGGTAGGTTGCTAGCCCATTGCCGAAAATACACTTCAGCCCTATTCCCATTATTGACTCCAACGAAACCCACGGGAAGAAAGGGGGTGGTGATTTTCTAACCACACCACAAAGTGCAACTTTTTACTGTCGTTGAAATACGAATAGTGTACAGTGAAGTAGACTACGACTACTTAGTCGTATTCTGTGATTTACCGAATTTGCAACACAGAATGATTCTCAATTCATCTTTTCAGATTTAACAAAATTTTTAGGTTAATGACCATTTATTTTGCAACGTGTGACATTGTGCGGTTTAAAATGCAACATTGCATCTACAAATTGGCGATGCACAGTTTTAGTACTAAGTTCGTACTCAAGCAAATGTACATAGTCAAATGTGACAGTTAACTAAACTGCATATCAGCCATTCGTACTTAATTTAAAAGTGTTTAATAAAAATGTATGAATATTAAGGACGTTCATAATGGCACATTTTTAATTAGGCTATTTTGCTACCATATTTTGGGTAGGTAATATAACTTTAATTATCTAAAATAGTAATAAGTAAAATTTCTAAACGAATTGGTAACAAAACCGAAAAGTTAAGAGAAAGTATGCCTTAATTGTCTTCCTAAATTTTTTTTTATTTTGAAATGCTCCGTAGCCCATCCCTGGAATTTGATATTGATACCCTTGAGAAGTTAATGGGTTAATATTTTGAGTACAATGTATAATTAATAGATTCCATTTTTTTACCGAATTTAAAATTGTGCAACTAGATACCTATTTACTAGGTACTGTACTAGTTAAATACCTCAAAAAACGGCTAAACCGGTTTTCTCGAAACGTAGCTAAGAACCACCTTGATTATTATTGAAAATATATGTAAGCCATATTATGCCCTATATGTTACTGAAAATTCAGGGTTCTGGCTTAAGCCAGCACAAAATTACAGGATGTTGAAAATGGCCTGAATGGCTTCAAGAAAAGGATGGTACGGCCATGCCTGCTTGTTTTGCTCGACTTGGCGGGGGCACTACCGTGTCCCCAGATATTTGAGTCCCTATAATTGTCTCTTTGCATCCACTGTCAATGTTTATTGTGTGAATATAACTATTGGATCTCCTAATAAATAAATAAATGAGTACCTACTAATGGTAATGATTAAAGATACATAATCATTACTATCATTAGTAATCATTACCTCGATCAGACTTTCTAGGAAACTTATCGAATCTCTATAATCGATTGGTGAATCTTCAATGAAATGGTAAGTGGTGTTGCCGGTTGCGCGGAGAGCACCGGTAATGACCTTTGCCAGAAGCTAAAAGATCGTATGTCACTAAGAAATCGTAGGTACGTTGACTCGAAGACGGCTAATGGTCAGGGAAAACGGGTGAGATTTATTATCAGGAGAGGTGATTTCGAATAAACGTATTAATTATAGTTATTAAAACCTTGACAACACACTTATGTCAAGATTTTTTCTTCGCTATTTTAGCAAAGAGAGGAAACAAGAAATCCAAATAAGCATTTTGTAATCCAAATAAGCATAATTGTAAATCCCATACTTTTAAACGACCAACACTTTATCTAGCTACAATCGTTATTTATTTTTTGATTCTCGAAAACGGCTCTAATGAATCGGTTAAAATTATGAAACATTTTTTATAAAATTTTTTATTGATTGTGTGTGAACTTTATTACTAATTTTTCACAAACTTTCTTTATTCCATAGAATCATAATCTTAATTTCAAACATTGTAGTAGAAATTTCCTTTCACCAGTTGGTGACAAAATAGAAAAATTCAAATTGTGCCTTAATTTATACAACTCTTTGTAGAAATGCTCTGAATTGTTCCGTAACACAGCGAATAAGTATTTAATAAATAAGGTAGAATGTAAGAATTATAAAACAAACATTTAAATCAGCTAGTATTTTTTTATTATCTCAAGTCACTTACGTTTCATATGTAACTTGAATTATCATGTCATGCAATGTGATGTTAAATAAAGTACTTCTATTCTAAAACTACGGAATGATCAATAACCACAAATCAATACAGCATAAATAAGAAAAACCCAGACGCGATCCCATGCCCTCGTTGTCTTCATTCTCAGGGTATTTGCCGAAGACACGGCTCAATACGTAATTGCGAATTGTAATTACATTCTCGATACACAATGCAGATCAATATTAATCTGGTTGCTATGTTACCTCATTTGCTATTCAATTGATATACCCGAGGATCTATGAATGTTGACATCAATATTATGTAAAATTTCCTTATAATTTTTTAAGCGTTTTAAAACTCAAACTCAAAAGTGTTTATTTGTTAAACATAGGTACAGTCAGTATCAAAAGTAGCAACGCAAATGAAGACGTCAAAAAGTATTTATTAAAAGGGAATAAGAACTTTTGACGTGTTCGATTGCGTAGTTACTTTTGATGCTGACTGTACCTACATCTGGTTACAGTGGTGTTAAAGTAAAATACCAACAGTATCACTATAACCTTTTGCCTTTTGGTGTACAAAAACACGCTTAAAATATGGATTATATTTGTATTAAATTAAAAATAAATAGAACAATTCCGGTAATACAATTCAAAATAATTCTATTTATATAGCATGTCAAAGTACAATTTTTTGACAAATTTGAGGTTTTTTGCGCGAGGTCCATGATTACTGATTTTGGGTGTTTAGCGATGCTGAACTTGAAAATTACTTCATATTATTTATTTGGGTTCATATTGGATTGGTCAGGGAAAATAAATACCTACAACAGATTATTTATTGGGGTTTAGTTGTAAAGAAACTAAACACATCTAAATTACTTTTGGATCTAGTCCAAAATGTCATTAAAATATTTGAAAATTATAAAGTTTGTAAAACTTTTTGGACTTGTCATTGCCAAATCTTTAATTGTTATTTCCTTAATACTAAACTCACCTTAATATATCTAAACTCAAGGCACGGAAGAAACACGCCAAAAATTCACAACACTTCACCAAATTTTGCAACTTCCGAAAAAATATAAAAATCGAACGCACTATCAAACGAACATGCGAGAGACGAGTGCACGCGTGCGAACAATAGACCTCGCTTTTAACCTCTTCGCTACATCTACCACCACTACAGCTAGACCTGCCTTTTCAAACTTCGCTACATCTCCGCGAGCTTTGCTTACGTTGGCAACCCAGCCATTTTAGCATGACCCCTTGTGAGAACATTTAAACTAGGACTTAGGGATCTTGTGATTATAACTGACTTTTGCGATAGGGGGAGGAGTTGACACCAATTAATGAAGAAGCAACAATTAGCAAGAAGACACAATCGGATTTGGGTTTTGCGTAAAAGAGACAATGGTACGAACTTTATCTCATTTCGGACTTTAATTAATCGTGTTTGTGAGGTGACAATTGCGCTTCACGGTTGTATGGGCAATTAGATTCTGTGGTTTAGTAAGCACTAGTAATTTATTAAGTTAGTAAGTTTAGTACATTATTATGGCACGAGACATGCGGTAAACCAGTACAGATATAATATAGTGAAACAATCTTTTCCACAGGCCTACAGATTTTAACAGGAAAAATTTGTCGCACTTTGTCTCAAAATTGATAGGATTAGCTGTCGTGTTTCTAGCTATATTTAACTTAGGCATCTTCATATCAAGAGTAAATAGGTTAACTTACTTATGTATGCTACTTCCCAACCTCATTATCGCTTAATGTAAGGTGAGCTTGTGGTCAAATGGTCCTATGTTGACGCGATTTTACTTTACTTATAATTTTTTTAAATATTATTGTAATTTAACTTCAAATGTTAAACCATAATAATATTTAATGTTAAGGTCAAATCTTTTCAAGCCGAAGACGAACTTTTCGTTGAATCGATTTGTACATCAATATCAGTCAGGTAACAAATGGAATCCCATAAAAAAATTCCATGTAAAAAATAAGCCGTCTTGGAACACTTCCACAGTAAAAAGTGGTAAGATATTTCGTAGAGCCAAGTCAGGCATTCTTATTAATCTTTATATGCTTGCTAAATAAAATTCTGCAACTTGCGAATCACACAACTTTCCTGCATTTACTAATGTTTGATACCTAAACCGATATAAACTGTCAAAATTTTATTTAGCAAGCAAATAAAGATTAATGAATGCCTGACTTGTCTCTACGAAATATCTCATCCCTTTTTACTGTGGAAGGCCAAGTGCGAGTCGGACTCGCGCACGAAGGGTTCCGTACCATTATCTATAAAAACGGCAAAAAAATCACGTTTGTTGTAAGGGAGCCCCCCTTAAAAAATATTTTATTTTGTTTTTAGTATTTGTTGTTATAGCGGCAACAGAAATACATAATCTGTGAAAATTTCAACTCTCTAGCTATCACGGTTTTTTTTTTTTAATTTCGAGAAAGTGACTACCAATCTAAGTATAACTAACGAACGTGCTCACATCATTTCTCGAGAATCGCTTGAGAAATGCGACCTGTAGAGGAGAACAGCCGGACAGCGTGACAGGCGGACACCGGACATAAGAACGATTTTCAGACCAAGCTGAAGCATAGAACTTCGTTCGCTTCACTCGCTCGTTCGAAAATATGGACAAGGGTTCCTTTTTTAGGGTTCCGTACTCAAAGAGTAAAACGGGACCCTATTACTAAGACTTCGCTGTCCGTCCGTCCGTCTGTCTGTCACCAGGCTGTATCTCACTGATACCGTGATACAGCTGAAATTTTCACAGATGATGTATTTCTGTTGCCGCTATAATAACAAATACTAAAAACACAGAATAAAATTGTTTTTTATAGATAATGGTACGGAACCCTTCGTAAGCGAGTCCGACTCGCACTTGGCCGGTTTTTTTTAGTATGTGTTGTTATAGCGGCAACAGAAATACATTATCTGTGAAGATTTAAACTGTCTAACTATCACGGTTCATGAGATACATGAGATACGCTCCAAGGTCAAATTGTAGATGGCGCTCTTCTAGATTCCATACGATGAGAGAGAGACGGAAGATCGGTTGTACCTACTATGTACGAAAATAATATACAGTTCTTAGTCAATAATCTTCCCCATAGCTTTAATCCACAATCTTTTATTTTTAGCCTTTTTCGAATAACGGTGGATTCCCATTACGGAGCAATTCGGAACGAAAAATAAAGCCATTCTCGCAAAAACGGCTCAAATGATTTTGTTAAAACGTAACTAAGAAACATCTCAATTCAGCATTCGGATTAAAAATACCGCACTCAAATCGGTCCATTAGTTTAGGAGCTACGATGCCACAGACAGACACACACACACACAGACAGACACACAGACACGTCAAACTTATAACACCCCTCTTTTTCCGTCGGGGGTTAAAAAAATACATGAATCAGATGACATTACATTTTTAGGAATAATATTAGACAGACATGGACCGTTATTATTGTGAAATTATTCAACGGCCTCCGTAGCCCAGTGGGTAGTGACTCTGCCTACGAAGCTGGGAGGTCCCGGGTTCGAATCCCGGTCAGGGCATTTATTTGTGTGTTTATCACGAATATTTGTTCCTGAGTTATGGATGTTATATATGTATATAAGTATGTATATGTAATTATCTATTATATATATCATCGCCTAGTACCCACAACACAAGCCTTACTGAGCTTACCGTGGGCCTAGGTTGATTTGTGTAAGATTGTGTCCCATAATATATATTATAATATATATATATATATTGTACTATCTAATTATTAGATGGTATAATAATTTCGCAATATTAATACTTCGCTAGAGATATGGTTATAGTAGATTCTAATATAACCATATTTGTAGCGAAATAAGCTATTTCATTTCATTTCTTTACCTCAATTTCGGTCATTTTTAACCCCTGACGCAAAAAGACAGGTGTTATAAGTTTGACGTGCCTGTCTGTCTGTTTGTATGTCTGTCTGTCTGTGTGTGTGAGTGTCTGTCTGTGGCATCGTAGCTCCTAAACGAATAGACCGATTCGAATGCGGTTTTTAGTATTCAAAAGCTGATGTGATCGAGATAGTTCTTAGGTACGTTTCAACCAAATCGGTTAAGCCGTTTTTGAGATGTTGAACTTTGAAATGAAAATATCGGGGATTTTTCAACTTTTCTAGTTTGTAGTTTTATCACTTATCGCTGTGGAGACATCCGTCACGTTCTGACAAGTATGCGAGAGCGAGTGTGACGGATGTCTTATCCGCAACAATAAGTGATATACCGTGCTACGCCCCCGGGTCTTACGCCAGTCTACGACGACCGCTTTAGCCTAGTTGGTAGTGACCCTGCCTACGAAGCAAGAGGTCCCGGGTTCGAATCTGGGTGAGCACACGATTATTTGTTCCTGGGTCATGGATGTTTTCTATGTATTTAAGTATGTATTTATCTATAGATATAGACTATAGATAGATAGATAGGAAGAAGGATAGGAGCACTAACTGCATGCCAAAATATGCAAATTAATGGTCACAACGGAAGACCAGCGCTGGCGCCGCCAGCATTTACGCTGAGTTGTGACCATTTCGTGGCAAATGTGTGTGTGTGTGTATGTGTCTGCAGTTTGTTTTATGTATTTCTTTTGTCACGAATAAATGTTTTCTTTCTTTCTTTCTTTCTTTCTTTCAAATGGGTGC
This sequence comes from Epinotia brunnichana, assembly GCA_963854355.1. Lineage (NCBI taxonomy): Eukaryota > Metazoa > Arthropoda > Insecta > Lepidoptera > Tortricidae > Epinotia > Epinotia brunnichana. The sequence goes on from OY977956.1 coordinate 6,138,343, forward strand.
TTCTCATCATCGCTAATAGGACTGCACGTTATTTAGCAAACTAGCAAAAAAATAATATTCTAGAAATGTATCATGAGATTCCAAAAAGTAACGCCAGATTCAATCGATAACAGTGTTTTAAAAGCTAGAAAGTAGATAATAGATGGACGAGTCCATCTATTGCACTTTCGACCGAGACATGGCATAGTCGTTTCACGACTACTGCGAGGAAATAGCAAATATGTATGTACAATCATTTTAAACGGATCTAGGGTAGTTTCATTTGGTTCACTAACTGTTGGCATTAAGTCATAACATTTTATCCCAAATGATTCATTTCGCCTGAGTTTTATTTTTATACCTATATTTTTTTGAAACTGTAAATCTTTCATGATTGTCATAAAACAAACTTAAGCTGTGTTAATGTGCTCTATGCGATGTATACTAAAGTCACGAAAAGTAAACCTTTCGGAACCGAAAATTAAGCGAAATGATAATTTGCAAAAAAACGCGCATATGAACGGTTACCAGTATACAGGGTGGGCCCTGTAACTGGAGCAAAAAATTAAACGGTAGATTATTAAGCTTGTGAACAATTATTTCGAAGTGGTTTTATGCGAAAAAAAAATATATTTTTTTTTAAAATAAATCTTTAAAATAAGTTTACTTGTATTTTTTTACTCTTCTGGAGTGCTATGAGTAACTTTTTATTTTAAAAACACAAAAAAAAAAAATGAAAAAATCACAAAACTATCTGTTGAACACAAAAATGCAATAACTATTATGACTCATTACATGATGTTACCTCAAAATCTGCATTGACTGCCGTGGTATGATCTCGTGGTGCCAAGATACAGTACTTGGAGGTCATAACTTTACATCAAAATTTCTCCGTAACCAAAAATTTTGAAAGTGAATGATACACAAGGGGTTACTGCAAATGCTCTAAGGAAGCCTCCTTTTGAATATTTGCTTGTGTTACACCCACCCTGTATATATTTAATCGCAGTTACGTAGGAGGTCCGTCAATAAAAATATAATAGTATATAGTTATATACTATTATAAACTTCGTAAGTTTCTTTATTATGACAGCGGAAATAAAATCTCAGGAATTAATGTAAAAGAACAAATGAAAGGATAATGTGCCGTAGATGGCTATAGTAAAATTGGACTATCAACAGTTAGATACAATTAGCTCAGCTAAATTACCGTTTAACTAGTTATTTGCATTCGTTTAATCTCGTATATGCTCTGATGCGTTTCGAAACGTACCTACATTGTCTTAAATAATGATGGTGATATAATATTATGACGGCCATCCAGATATTAAGAGTTATTTCTGTCGTATTGCAGCTTAAGATATGCAGCCCTATATGCAGATTCGCCAATGTTTATCGACCTAGATCTCAACATCTATAGTGATTACATATCTGTCCTTACAGTATATGAATCTTAAACTGTTTTTCTTCAGTATGTTAAAAGTGAAAACACGATTGGCAATAATTTTCTCGATACTTTTATTTTTCAAACCTAACCCTTCATTTGGAGGTTTTTGGTTGGATCTTTAAGACCCTCCCATCTTTAACAATGATTTTTGGTTAAATAGTTGTACAATGATAAGTTCTCAAATCTGGTAAAAGGATTTTGCTTATAAATGTACGCACAATAAATATTCACACAGACATTGTAAAATGTAGACACACCGATAGATCCTGTTGATTCTGTTACATAACATCATGATCATCGTCCATATTTTAATCTCTCATTCACTATTGTATTAATATAAAAGGTTCTTAATTGTTTATTGATCTTAGATCAATGAGACGTTAGTACCGTTAGTAGGTTATGTTACATTGCGGCATGCTCACAAGTGTCACGACTTAACCACACAAAACTCTGATTTGTGGATCTGAGAGGTGATCACGTTACTTTGGGACAACTCAACTGTCATTTTCCCATACGAAAAGTGACATTTAGATCTGCCTGACGCGCGTACAATGCGTCACGTGATCGGCCTGCTGATCTCAACAAAAAAACAAAATTTATCACGTGGTCCTGACGCACCCAAAACAATTGGTAATAGAGTATATGTTTCTCTTAAAAAAAAATGTTACATGGTTTTATTGCCAAGTGTACGTTTTTTTGTACAACATAATATAAAAAAAAAAACAAATTCAAATAAAAACCTACCAATCCTTCCCTAAGACCCCATAGCAACTATCAAGATATATAGTAAATAACCTAGACTTTTTTTGCACAACCATCAATTACTCGTTGAGAGATAATATTTTACAATTTTGGATTTTTTTAGTTCTCATTTAGTGACATTTAGTTTGTTAACCATTTAGGTACTAATTGGTTAAAATCTGCAATTTTAAAATGATTATTGTGTAAGATTATTAATATTATATATTAGAATACCATTTGACATGTAAAAGTGCCCTTGTGGCCTATTTGCAGAATAAATAATTGATTTTGATTTTGAGAGTTCAAAGCAGCCGTCGGATTTATCTTGATTTGAGTAGTTAAGGAGTTTCTATGGCCAGCTTCTGTCTTCATCATCAGATCAACCCGGGGGCGCCATAATATTTGCGTAAGCAGTCACCGATCTTACAAAAGCTCATAATTGGAGCAGCCCAACTGGGTAAGTACCTTACAGATGACCGCAGCATAAAAACGCTACCTTTTTAAACCCCGACGGAAAAAGAGGTGTCTGTGTGTATGTGTGTCTGTCTGTGTGTATGTGTGTCTGTCTGCGGCATCGTAGCTCTTAATCGACTGGATCGATTTGAATGCAGTTTTTTTTTATCCGAAAGCTGACGTGATCGAGATGGTTCTTAGGTTGCGTGCCTCTGAGAACTCGATCTTTGCCATGATAGATGAATACTTAAATAATCCAATTAGTAGGTTTTGGCTGTCTCTGCACCGGGATGCGAACCGTAAATAATTTTAGTTTATTAGGGTTCCGTAGCCAAATGGCAAAAATCGGAACCCTTATAGATTCGTCATGTCCGTCCGTCTGTCTGTCTGTCTGTCCGTCCGTATGTCACAGCCACTTTTTTCCGAAACTATAATAGCTATACTGTTGAAACTTGGTAAGTAGATGTATACTGTGAACCGCATTAAGATTTTCACACAAAAATCGAAAAAAAACATTAAGTTTTAGGTGTCCCCATACTCAGAACTGAAACTCAAAACATTTTTTTTCATCAAACCCATACGTGTGGGATATCTATGGATAGGTCTTCAAAAATGATATTGAGGTTTCTAACATCATTTTTTTCTAAACTGAATAGTTTGCGCGAGAGACTCATAAAATGTGTGTCCCCCCCCCTGTAACTTCTAAAATAAGAGAATGATAAAACTAAAAAAAATATATGATGTACATTATACCATGTAAACTTCCACCGAAAATTGGTTTGAACGAGATCTAATAAGTAGTTTTTTTTAATACGTCATAAATCGTAAACCGCAATTTATTTCACGGAACCCTTCATGTGCGAGTCCGACTCGCACTTGGTCGCTTTTATTATTTAAGGCTCTATAGGTTCAGCGAAGTGAAGCGAACATAGTTTTTGAAACAATATAATGCGTCTGTTTATAATAATATGGTTTCAAAAAAATACGAATAGTAATCTTGAGGCTTTTCTGCAGGGAAATCAGTGATTCGAAACACGATTAAGCAATTTTCGCTCGATATAAAAAAATCACGAACATAGGTCAAAACGAACATATTAAAATTCACTTAAAACATTCGTAGCAAATTATGCACAATAGCTAAACATATTACAATTGGTTCTAAAAATCGGCAATATCATGTTTGAGGGAATTTAGTGATTACTTTTTTATTAATTTAAACGCACAAAAAATTAAAATTAAAAAACCTGATATCCGCGCTTCCAAACACGCACTTCCATCTCGCTCACGCTTATGCTCAGCGAGAGAGAGAGAGAAGACCATGATACTATAGCGCCTTAAATAATCCAATTAGTAGGTTTTGGCTGTCTCTGCACCGGGATGCGAACCGTAAATAATTTTAGTTTATATTATTTAAATGTTTTTGTGTTTCTCCAGGATATTTTGCGCCAGGACATAATGTCCGGGCGAAAAATGATTAGGATAGCCGACCCCAACTGAAATGGGATAAGGCGAGGATAAAGAAGAGAAATGTTTAGTGTTTCTCTTTTTACATTTTATCTAAATATACTGTACTTTTAATTTAAAATCATGCTTCTTCCTTCTGTTACTTTTATTTTTACACTTTTCATTATCAGTTTTTTACCTGAAATAAATATCATTTATTTTATTAACCGACTTCAAAAAAGGAGGAGGTTATAAATATGTTCCACTGTATGTATTTTTTTTATGTACGAGTATGTTCGCCGATTTCTCCGTCAATTGTGGACCGATTTCCAAAATTATTTTTTTTTCGAGAGACTATAATCCCGAGGTGGTCCCATTGTCACCAATTTAGGATCTGATGATGGGATCCCAGGGAAATTGAGGGCAACCCTATTATTTTATAGGCATGGGTGTAATGATTTCGGTATTTCCTATTATAACTCGTGTATTTACGCTCGAAAATCGTAATTTTGGTGAAGTGGAACTGATGATACCACAGGGGTAGGGGTCGGGTTGCCATAAGTGTAATACTAATATTATTGATAGGCATACGTGGATTCGTCATAATCATTGTTATGCATAATTGTAAATAGTCATACATTTATGCGCATAAAGTTTTGAACCATAATGTTTAAGAACATAATGTGTATTGCGCATAAATTTGTGGCGCATAAAATTTTATAAGCATACTTTTTAATGGTCATAAATTGGTAGCTCATATAACGTTTTATCCATACTGTTGAAACACATAAACGCATAGGTAAGCCTATAGGTAAGTCTATGATTTTTTAGGTCGTGAAAAGTTTTGATAACAAAAAGTTTTTCCGCTCTTTTATAAAAAAAATAACCTCGAAGACGAACGCGGGAGCAAAACTCCCGCGTTCATCTTCTAACCTACCCGCGATCCGAACCGGTTTTGCAACTAAGTCCCTGTTCAGAAATGTTATGACATTAACAATTATTACTAAAATTAATTATGGCATTAACAATTATTACTAAAATAAATTATGACATTAACAATTATTACTAAAATTAATTATAAATATCAACATTATGACTAAATAAATGTATGCCATTCTACATTATGATTAAACCAATTATGACTCAATATAATTATAAAACGGAATGATTATGTTAAATAAAACCATTTATACCAAAAAAAAAAATGTGCATCAACTTTATGCGTAAAGTGTTATGACAATCAATATTATGACAATAGTTGTTATGCAACCAGATGGCCACCCAGACCACAGATGACTTATGGAACTCCTCAAAGATGTAAAATACGTCAAAGATTCTGACATGATTCCGTTGAAGTAGCAACTAATGAAGTGTTAATTCTGAGATCCTTGAGGAATCGTCGGAACTTTAAGAGCTATACTGTTGAAACTTGGTAAGTAAATGTATTCTGTAAACCGCATTAAGATTTTCACACCAAAATAGAAAAAAAAACAATAAAATACTTAGAACTGAAACTCAAATTTATTTTTTCATCAAACCCATCTATGGATAGGTCTTTAAAAATGACAATGAGGTTTCTTACATTATTTTTTTCTAAACTGAATAGTTTGCGCGAGAGACACTTCCAAAGTGGTGAAATGTGTGTCTCACCCCCCTGTAACTTCTAAAATAAGAGAATGATAAAACTAAAAAAATACATGATGTACATTACCATGCAAACTTCCACCGAAAATTGGTTTGAACGAGATCTAGTAAGTAGTTTTTTTAATACGTCATAAATCGTAAACCGCAATTTATTTTACGGAGCCCTTCATGTGCGAGCCCGACTCGCACTTGGCCGCTTTTTTTCTATAGGAATGAGAGCTCATTATCCTGCGTTCAGAAACTTATGGTGTAATGCTAATAATTCATTATTATTATTTTCATAAAATTATTTAATAATACTTAGTCTTTCTTAATGAAGTAGGTACTATGAAATATTAATAATTAGACTGACTTATAAAAATACAATAGGTACAAATAGCTAATTTTTAAATGTAGTTTTACATTTCAAAATTTTACGCTTCGTGCAAATTTGGAACGCACCGTTTATAAAGTTAATTTAAGAAAAAACTCGTGTACCTACATGTTATTGTTTTGTTTTGTTCTAAAGCCACAGTAATATCAAAATAATGGAAGTTATTTATAGATTTTAGCGCAGAAGATATATATAAAGTGAATTATAATGCCTGCTGAGTTAGCGGAAAAAGTAAAATATGCGTATTTGAGCCTTAGTTTACCCGTGAGTACCTAGTACCCAACCAAAAATACTTTGACTTTTTAGGGTTCCGTAGCCAAATGGCAAAAAAACGGAACCCTTATAGATTCGTCATGTCTGTCTGTCTGTCTGTCCGTCCGTATGTCACAGCCACTTTTTTACGAAACTATAAGAGCTATACTGTTGAAACTTGGCAAGTAAATGTATTCTGTAAACCGCATTAAGATTTTCACACAAACATAGAAAAAAAACAACAAATTTTGGGGTTCCCCATACTTCGAACTGAAACTCAAATTATTTTTTTTCATCTAACTCATACGTGTGGGATAGGTCTTTAAAAATGATATTAAGGTTTCTCACATAATTTTTTTGTAAACTGAATAGTTTGCCCGAGAGACACTTCTAAAATGGTAAAATGTGTGTCCCCCCCCTGTAACTTCTAAAATAAGAGCATGATAAAACTGAAAAAAATATATGATGTACATTACCATGCAAACTGCCAACGAAAATTGGTTTGAACGAGATCTACTTAGTAGTTTTTTTTTAATACGTCATAAATCGTAAAAAGCAATTTATTTAACGGAACCCTTCATGTGCGAGTCCGACTCGCACTTGGCTGCTTTTTTATGTAAGCGTGGAGTCTATTTCAAGATGCGAAAATGTTTATGTTACATTTAATAATTATAAAATGCTTTGATTTTGATGAAATGTAAACAAACGTTTATTTACCTATAAGGTCCAAATTACTTTCATTACATTTATAATTTTCCTCGCGGTGGTGAGGTGAAAAGTTGTGTGTTTCGCTCGGCAGCAAAGTTGTTTGGCGTCTCGTGCCTTGAAAGCCTCGCTATGCTCAGGATTGTACTTTTGAACCATTCGCTTCGCTCATGGTTCAATCTAACAATACTTCGCTAGCTCTGCTTTCAATACAAGCACTTGCGCCAAACAACAACTTAGCAGCCTTGCATAACAAAATAACTTTAGTCAGGTAGTTATTAATTTTTCAGATTTATTATATTCAATAAATGTTATTGGACAATGTCCAAAAATCAATAATTTTGAGTTATCAATTTTACCATTTAACTGAATGAAATTATATGGTTTCTTTTCACACACACACCTAGCTATAATTTGCTAGCTTTCTTCAAGACTCAAGATATGACATCGTAGCACTTTTGGCCCAGTCCGAAAAGTGGATTACAACCAGCCCCGCTATTGTAACTAGTTTTAACCTCACCTCACCGACCCACAAATATATCTTGACGCCGCGATTCGTTGTAACTAAGCGTAGGTAGAGGTCTATTCTCGTTAGGTGTGACGGGTGAGATGAGGTGCATTAACGCGTTCCGAATATCAGTCCCGTTGTTCTAGCTACCAGAAAGGCGTGTTTAGTAGTCGAATATATCGAACGAACAAAAGCTTAATATAACAGGATTAAAATGTTACCTAAACACTGCAATATCGTTATGATTATGACATTTAATTGTTTCCGAATTTCTATTGCAGCTCTCATGATGGCTATCTAGCGAGCGGCACAGCATTATTATTCAAGAAAGCATGGACCATTATGCAATACATTGTTAAATTGGAACAATAAATAGACTAGTTCACATTTTAAAACTAGCACTAATAATTAACTAAATTAGGTTTATTATAAATCTTAATGAGATACACTTAGATGTGATATTCGATTAGACATTGATTTCGAGTTGTTTCTTTTTCGATCTATAGATTAGTTATGAAAAGATTCTGTGGGCGGTGCAATGACGATTGTTGTCTTTTACAGGTGGATTAGCAATATATCGATTATGTTTGTAAGTATCATTGTGATCGATTTAGATCGATTGATTATTGGTACACGCTTGTTCGAAAGTGCTTTATGCATTGTCCTGGTCGAATCAGACAGGTTTTTTTAATACCACCACGGTTGCAAATATCATTGTACGAGCGAGCGAAGCGAACGAAGTTCTCCGTTTCAGTTTGGGCAAAAATGATTTCGTATGTCCGGCGTCTGTGCGAGTGTTTTCTTCTACAGGTCGCACTTTTAGGGTTCCGTAGTTAAATGGCAAAAGACGGAAATCTTATGGATTCGTCATTGTTTGTCCGTCCGTAGGTATGTCAGAGCCCCTTTTTTCCGACACTATAATAACTATACTGTTGATACTTGGTACCTAAGTAGATGTATTCTGTGAACCGCATTAAGATTTTCACACAAAAATACCCCCATACTTAGAACTGAAACTAAAAAAAAAATTTTCATTAAACCCATACGTATTTATGGATAGGTCTTCAAAAATCAAAAATTATATTGAGGTTTCTCATATAATTTTTTTCTAAACTGAATAGTTTGCGCGAGAGACTGGTAAAATGTGTCCCCCCCCCTGTAACTTCTAAAAATAAGAGAATGATAAAACTAAAAAAAATATATGATGTACATTACCATGCAAACTTCCACCGAAAGTTGGTTTGAACGAGATCTAGTAAGTAGTTTTTTTTAATACGTCATAAATCGTAAACCGCAATTTATTTTACGGAACCCTTCATTGGCGAGTCCGACTCGCACTTGGCCGCTTTTTCAATCTATATATGCGTAGCTAGTTTGCTCTGAAACTTTTTACCTTACTTAGAATAAGTTGGGTAATATCCAGGTCTGTAATAAGTTTATGTAGCTTCAGATACCATAGTAAAAAAAAATACAGCAAATTTAAGATTTTCATACAAAACTTGTTTTTGCTGTATTTCGTTTGTTTTATAAACTTTTGATAAACTGGAGCCATATGAACTAATTACAGACCTAAATGTACATACTCATGTCATTGTATAATTATGCAAAGTTTCGTAACAATCCAACACGTAGTTTTAAAATGAGAACAAAACTCCGTTTGTATGGGAAGGTGAAATTTGGCCGAGCTTGCCGGGAACTCTTAAGGGGGTGAAATGATGGGTGACAATTTGTATGGAGCTACTTAAGCCGCTGCACCGATTTAGATGAAATTTGGTATCGAAATAGTTTGAGTCCCGGAGAAGGACTAAGGATATATTTTATCCCGGAAATAATTCCCTAAGGGGATGCAATAGGGGGTGAAGATTTGGATCTAAATAGATGAAATTTGGTACAGAGATAGTTTGAGTCACGGGGAAGGACAAAGGTGAATTTAATCCCTAAGGGGTGTAATGAGGGGGTTAAAGTTCCACGCGAGATCGCGGGCAGAAGCTAGTCGGTTCATAAATGAACATTCGAATAAAAAAATAATTTTGACTGTGAAACCGGTGAACATTCATTAAAAAATGTATATACAGTGGAACATATCACCTAGTCCTTTTTTAAGTCGGTTAAAAACAGAAAGTCGCAGGTCACAGAATGCTTTTGTTTCATGTCATCTAAAACGATTATTGGGCAATATGATGTCAACAGAACTGTATTGAAGCTCTGAGTGCCAGGGTCAGCCGAGTGGCCTTTACAGTTGCGTACACAAGTATCATAGATGAGGCTAATTCACTAAAGTACACAAACGTACGATGTGCTTCATTCCCTAGCATAATAACGTAAACAAAGTAAAAAAAAAACCGGCCAAGTGCGAGTCGGACTCGCGCACGAAGGGTTCCGTACCATTATCTATAAAAACGGCAAAAAAATCACGTCTGTTGTATCGAAGCCCCCTTACATATTTATTTTATTCTGATTTTTAGTATTTGTTGTTATAGAGGCAACAGAAATACATCATCTGTGAAAATTTCAACTGTTTAGCTATCACTGTTCATGAGAAACAGCCTGGTGACAGACGGACAAACAGACAGACATACAGACAGACAGACATACAGACAGACATACAGACAGACAGACGGACATCGGAGTCTTAGTAATAGGGTCCCGTTTTAGTCTTTGAGTACGGGACCCTAAAAATGTAACACCACAAACATATGTAACTAGCTAACCCTAGAAAATGAAAATCTATATTTTTCGTAGATTCTTTCATGTTTTAGTTGTCAATTCAATTCAATTCAATTCAATTTATTTTACATAAAATCATGGTGAACATAAGCAATTAAAACAAAGTATCACATGTTTTGCTGCTAGTGCAACACGTAAAATGTTAGGTGCCTAATATTAACAGGATTCGTCACACGTCATGCTAAGCAATAAATAATAGATACAATTCTATATTTAATAAGTATTACTTACACTGGAATAGTTAAAGTAAAATTAGACAGGTATGTCATATCAATTGTCAAATAATTGTAGTAGATAAAATAAAATAATTTTGGAATACATTGCTAAATATCACATCCTTTATCATAAAATGCCATTATTTAAATATTCATTGACCGAGTAGAAGCATTTTTGCACAAGCCATCTTTTAAGTTGCCTTCTAAACATATTAAGGGGCATTTTTTTAAAATCTTCTGGTAACTTATTGTAGATGGTAATAGCCATACAGAATGCACTTCTGCTGTAAAGTGTAGTCTTCCTAAATGGCACTACAAGACGATCTGGATACCTTGTGCGAAGGTTACATGCATCCCTACATGTTTTAAAGAATTCTGGATGATTCTTCACGAACAAGGACACTTCATACACATTTATAGATGGCACAGTCAACATGTTGTTATTCTGCTATTCGGGGCGAGAACAAATCTAACAATTTATACATCATAATTTTCATAATAACCGGTACAGCCATTCTTGAGTGGTGTAACTTACACGACTTTGTTGTATATCCAAAGAGATCCTGTAGAGATCTACAGGCAAGGCTTTGGATAAAAAAACAAACACTCAAATCGATTCATCCGTTTGACACTGCCCCCAGATATTAATAAATACGCACTGATACACAAGTGAAATTTATAAATAAGTTTATGTCGGGGTTAAAGAAAACGCATTGTCAGTTGTCTAGAAGGTGCCATTTATCTACCCATCTTCTCTTACTTAAGAGCTAGGCTCTTGTCGGTGTAGCTCAAAGTAGGCCCTCCATCTACTCCGATCCCACGCAATCTCTTTGATCTCACGATATGACCCAACATCAACTCTCTTCTTGAGTTGCTCCATGTAGTCTATTCTAGGTCTTCCTCTTCCTCGCCTCCCCTCTATCTTTCCTTCAATTATGTTAAGTACGAAGTTGTCGTGTCGTAAGAGGTGCCCTATCATCTTCCCTCTTCTATTTTCTAAGTTCCTAACTAACTGCCTGGTTTGCCCCACTAACATACCCCTTCTACCCATAACAACCCTTTATTTAATCAGATACCTATTCCAAAATAAAACTGTTTTAAATTGTATGTTTTATGGCCATCAAATGTTATAAGAATAAAACGAATAATTTTGAGAAAACTTTAAGTCAATTTTACAGTTTGCTGTCCAGCTTGCTATCGGTACGGAAAAATAAACACTAATTTAAAAAAGCGGCCAAGTGCGAGTCGGACTCGCACATGAAGGGTTCCGTTACATAAATTGCTTTTTACGGTATATGACGTATTAAAAAAAAAACTACTTCATATATCTCGTTCAAACCAATTTTCGTTGGTAGTTTGCATGGTAATGTACATCATATATTTTTTTCAGTTTTATCATTCTCTTATTTTAGAAGTTACAGGGGGGGGACACACATTTTACCACTTTGGAAGTATCTCTCGCGCAAACTATTCAGTTTAGAAAAAAATTATGTAAGAAACCTCCATATAATTTTTGAAGACCTATCCATAAATACCCCGCACGTATGGGTTTGATGAAAAAAATTTTTTTGAGTTTCAGTTCTGGGTATGGGGACCCCTTTTATTTTATTTTTTTTTACGTTGGGGAATTGCCTTTACGCATCCCGCCCGCCACGGGGAAGGGGCAGGGCGGGTATGACGGACTAACCGCGGCAATAGCCTTGGACTACCGTCTAAAACCCCAACGATTGCCAGCTCCGCCTTAAGAAAGGGGCGCCGCGGGATCGCTTTCCGCATTCGACATGGGGACCCCTAAAACTAAACGTTTTTTTTCGATTTTTGTGTGAAAATCTTAATGCGGTTTACAGAATACATCTACTTACCAAGTTTCAACAGTATAGCTCTTATAGTTTCGGAAAAAAGTGGCTGTGACATACGGACGGACAGACAGACAGACAGACAGACGGACGGACATGACGAATCTATAAGGGTTCCGTTTTTTGCCATTTGGCTACGGAACCCTAAAAACCCGCATGATGAATAAAACAACACACCCACACCACGGGTTTAACGAGAAAAAAAAATCCAACTTTAACCGATTTAAAAAAAAAGGAGGAGGTTTGTTACCTCAGAACTCCGTCATTTATAAACCGATTCGTAAAATTCTTTTTTTAACTGAAAGTATATGCTTCCAGATTGGTCCCATTGTTTTCAAAACCCCAGTTGGATGATGGGAACCATGAGGAATTGAGGGAACTTCTCAAATATATTAAGCACGCGTGTAGTAATTTCGGTATTTTCTATTATATCTCGTGTATTTACACCCGGAAATCATAAATTTGGTGAAGTGGAAGTGATGATGAAGACCACAGATGGCTTGTGGAACTTCTCAATGATGTACTTCAAACTATATAAGTACGTCACAGATTCTGATATGATTCCGTTGAAATAGCAAACAATGAAGTGCCAAAGGTAATTCTGAGATCCTTGAGGAATCGACGGAAGTCCTCAAATATTATCGGCCCACATACAGCGATTTGGTTTATTGGTCTAAAAATCAACGCATCTGCTCTCGGAAATCAGTTCATGTGGTAAATTGGAAAAAAAAATGTGGAAATGTTCATGTGGCTTGGCAGAGTACTGAATTGAAGTCGGTTAAAACTTTGTTTTGAAAGTAAATTATATTCTACCATTTTGTCGGCGTGATTGATTAAAATACCCATACTGATTAACAGCTTTCTAGTTAAAGCTAAAGCTCACTGAGTTAAGCCGCAGACAGACGGACGGACAGACGGACAGACGGACCTGGCGAAACTATAAGGGTTCCTTGTTACTACCGAACCATAAAAACTTAGAAAAATAGATTAATTCACTCCAACATTTAATGCTAAAATGGAAGACCATAATTAGTAAAAGAATTAACGATTTCATGCGAACACAATTAGCTTTTTTTACATGTGTCATAAAAGTCATAAATCCATTGACTAATGTGTAAACGCACTGACCTTGACCGTAATACTTTTCAACACAACAGTACCCATGTCAACCGCATATAAATGATGCAGCTAAACATTTACCTAGAACATGATGTTTTTTTCGTGAAGTACACATTCAAGTTAATGATACGTAGTGTTTAACCCTCAACTTATGAGCTTCTGATGACTTCTGTAGCACCCAAGATACATTTACAATAATTAACGAGCAACAGTGAACCGTGTTGCAATGCTGTTAAAGTCTACTAAGAGCAGGGGCTGTTCACTCTGTGATCCCGTCGCGCCGCTACAAGTACATGCCGGCGGCCGCCAAATTGGCGGCCCATTAGTAGCTGCCGCGTGTTGGTACAGGACGCTCGCACGGGTCGCAGCGCGTTGCATGTGATAGAAAGGGATCGCCACATTTAGGCACGTTTGGAACTAAACAGGGAATTTGTTAACAGAGAACCTTCTGTACGTAGTACTATTACTTATTCTGTGCTAAGAGTACTAAATGCCTTATAGCCAGCAACCAACTTTGGAGCGGGATATTTGAACTGTGTCGCAGTACTCGCAGACCTTGCAGTGTCTAATATACGCGACAGAAGTTTTAATGTCTCAAAGTAGGTACTAAAGTAATATGGTCCAAAACGACAGACAATTTTTAACCCTTCGTATGTGGTAGGTAAAAAAAACGTGAGTTCAAGCCTCGGTTGCGTATAGACCAAATAAAATTGTTCGCAAAAAAAATGCTAAAAGTTGACAGTAAAATGTCATCAGGATCCTGACCAAACACAGACGAAGGGTTAACCCCCGATGCAAACGAGTGGTGTTATTATTTAAACATGTGTACCTATCTGTGTGTCTACCAGTGACATGTTATCTCTTAAACGGATGAACCAATTTGAGTAGGTACAGTCGCCATCACATACATCGGAGCAAACAAACACGTCACAAACATCGGAACACACCTCTATTTTCAAGGCATTAGGGTGCATGTGCCGATATTTTTGAACACCTATAGTGTACCTATGTGATGGCGACTGTACTTACAGTTTTTTTTAATTAAAATTCTTGTTTGTCGAAATGGTTATTAGCTATTTTTGATGTGTCAGGGGCTTTTTAATGTTAAACAATTTGGCGTAATCGTGTCAATACAATACGCCTTATAAATTAAGTCAAGAAGCATGAAACATGATTATGAACCTTAGTCGATGTCTGTAACGGGGTGTTGGCTTTCCCTCATTCGGGGGAAGCCAAAGGCTCTGTATGGCTTGGTTCTAGTGGGCATACGCAGACGGAAATGACCGCCGGCTGTTTGTTAGGGTGCATAGTGTTAAGTACCTATTTGATTTGTAATGGTTAGTAAGTTGCATTAGAGTGAAATGGTCATTTTGACAAAACTCTTTAAATAAAGATGGAGGAGGCCTATGTCCAGCAGTGGACGTCTTTCGGCTGATATGATGATAAAAGTAATAAAAAAAAAAACCTTACCCAGAAATTTAGGTAGCTATTTATTGGCTAGTTAACGAAACTCTGGGAGCTGTAGAAATGGCGAGCCTGTTTTTATTACAAAACCATCTTTTTTAATTTCGAAAATCTGAATCGGAAAAAAAAATCTACGTACCTAACTATCCAACCTGCTCACAAAATTTCACGAGAATACTCTGCGGTTCATAAAAAAAATGCAGGAAAAAAAATCATCATCATAATATTTATCAGCCGAACGACGTCCACTGCTGGACATAGGCCTCCCACAAAGAGTGCCAAAAGGTGGACTGATGACCTGTGGGTCGATCACGTAATGCATTGTACGAACGTCGGGTAGGTCTAAATGTCACTTTTTATATGGAAAATTGACACTTAAACTGTACCGACGCGCGTTCGGAACGTTACGTGATTGACCCCCAGGTAAAGGCCTACACACACCGGTCGCGTGCGCGGGCCCGCGCAAGTTGTAAAACATTAAAAATAAACTTCAAACACACATCGAACGCGAGCTCGCGGGCCCGCCGCGGGCCTGCGGCGGGCCCGCGTTTGGTGTGTGTTTGAAGTGTAGTTTCAATGTTTTACAACTTGCGCGGGCCCGCGCACGCGACCGGTGTGTGGAGGCCTTAAAGGTCGCGGGAGTCCGCTAGATGCGGGTGGCGCAGGACCGGTCATTTTGGCACTCTTTGGGGGAGGCCTATAATGGTATAACTCTCCGTTAAATGTAACATTTTGTGTCGTTTAATAATACGATTTTTTTAAGTAGAGCGGACATAATTTGCTTTAAAAACAAAGTTTTAACCGACTTCAATTTAGTACTCCATTTCAAGTGTGCCATGCCTATAAAATTCAAAGAGTTCCTGTTTTTTCCCTAGGGATTCCATCAAGAGAACCTTTTAAACAAAAATAGTAGATTGTACAACATGCGCATAAAACGAGCCATTTAACCTGAGACGTTTATATCCACCCGAGCCACCGGCGAGGGTGGATAGTTAAGTCGAGGGGTTAAATGGCTAATTTATGCCCGAGTTACACACACTGCTTTTCACTTCGATTGCGAGAAAATAACAAAAGTAATTGCAAAATAAAATAAAATAATAGCTCATTCCCGTCACTTAACTTTTTAAAGTTTTTATGTTTAATTTTCGACACGTGATATTAGACTGAGGTACTTCATACCGCTAAGTCATTTGATGGTTCAATACGTTTTAAAATAATAATTGACTCCTATTTTATCTGGTTTTAGTAATTTAGTAATGGAAAACACGGATGTGAAATTTATTAAAGCCAATCAAATCAAATGACAAGTTTATTCTACGAAGTTTTATTGTGTGTGTGGTTGTTAGGCCCGATTATCTTAGTCTTTAAAACAATTTTACTTTGTGCACTAGCACATAAAAGTTGCATTTTGTGCAGCATACATCCAGCACAAAGGAGAACTTTGCGAGCATGAGAAGTGAAAAAGAATTTTCCAAATCGGTCCAGGCGTCTTTGAGTAACCAGGAAACATACATTAAAAATAAAAGATACCGACGAATTGAAAAGAAACCTCATTCTATTTTGAAATCGGTTCGTAACTATACCTCCAATTAGGTAGACACGAATCTCTGGCTATAGCGCTAGTGCTTCAATAAGATAATATTCAATGTAATATGTATAAGGTAATACTGAGATCTTCAAATCGATATTTACCAAACCGAGCGATGACCTAAACCAAACATCGCAGAGAAAGTTATCGTATACGGTTGTAACAGTGGCCCAGGTACGTAATCAGTAATTGCCCACGTTACAGAGTTACGTTTTACGTAAGGATTTAACGTCAACAGTTAAACACGTACGGTACGTGGGATTCACGGGGACCCCGGTGACCCCAAAGGGCATTCGGTGCGATTCAAACTTCCGTTTGGCGGCATGCTTGCGGTTTTTTACATTTATTGTTTACTAGCTGCCCCCGTCACTTCGCGAATTACAAATAACGCAGACGAGGCGGCGGGATGAAATATAGATAATGACCATCCCAAAGGTCCATTATATATATTTCTTTATTTCGGACAGTATAAATACATAGCTTGTTAGTAAAGGCTTATTAACTAGGTTAGTAAAGTTCAAATTGGGCTACACTTTTTAATTGCCCTACCTAAAACTTAATTATAGGGCCATACCTTTCTGCAACCGCATTCAGGATGCTGTTGGAGTTATGCCTGACTCGACCTAGAAGTAAGGCGATCTTTTTGCGGATTATAGCGTGGAATCCGTCTGTTCGGGCATCCGCAAACATACCTCACGCACTACACCACCTAGGCAACCCTATCAGCACCCTGAATCGATCCATCCATATATATACTAGTGAAAGATTTTTTGAAATCAGATGAGTTGTTCCAGAGGTTACAAAGTCACACAAAATAGCTCTTAACAATTTTAAGCCTGTTTGACTTTAGGGTGGGTTGCAACACACCGTCTGTATTCGTAAGCGGTGTTCCTTAAAAACTGAAGATATGGAAAGTTTGACAAGTTTATATGGAATGAGAGTTGCCGGCGCCATATTTGACTTTGATCGGTCTGTAATCGTAAGTTGGTGCAACTCGCCCTTAGTCTGTTACTAAATATTTTTCCTTAACGTCCTAGATGAACTAAGAAATTTGAGTAAATTGGACGGAAATATAAAAAAAACCGATCAAGTGCGAGTCTGACTCGCGCACCGAGGGTTCCGTGCAAACGTTCATACGGCCCCATTCATTCTTGAACAATATTAACAGCTCATAGTAGAGTATTACCGTTGTACAGCGCCATCTGCATTTTGATACGTATGACTTGCAACTAGTATGTTTGTTTATCAGCGATATTTTTTTATCACGCGTACCGATTTCGATTATTATTTTTTTATTTGAAAGAAGGGACGACAATTTAACGATTATTTCATAGGAATTCAAAGACATAAAGCGTCATACCGTACAAACGTACCGGAAGGCGCGGCATGGGTGGTAAAGGTCGCAGGAGTCCGCTGGCAGCGAGTGGCGCAGGATCGGTCATTTTGGCACTCTTTGGGGGAGGCCTATGTCCAGCAGTGGACGTCTTTCAGCTGATATGATGATGATGAAAGCTTCATACAAAAGTAATTAAATTACAAACTTAGTTAAGAAATTATTTTTGATTAATAAATAAAAAATACGCTAGATAGAGGTATCATTTTATTTTTCCTTTATTATTAACTAGCTGTTGCCCGCGACTTCGTCCGCGTAGAACATGTTATCGTCTAAATGTTTGTTTAAGGAATGAATTTTTAAAAACATTGAAATTAGCTTTGTAGTCTTTTAGTAAACAGTCTAAAACCGAAGTTACAAATCCCTTACTTTAAAAATGTCTTGCTCTCCATACAAACTTTGAGGACCCTTATAATCTCTTTTAGGGGATGAATTTCAAAAAACGCTGAAATGAGTT
Source organism: Epinotia brunnichana (assembly GCA_963854355.1). Taxonomy (NCBI): domain Eukaryota; kingdom Metazoa; phylum Arthropoda; class Insecta; order Lepidoptera; family Tortricidae; genus Epinotia; species Epinotia brunnichana. Next base: position 6,156,707 of record OY977956.1, read on the forward strand.
TTGTAGTCTTTTAACAAACAGACTAAGATCGAAGTTACAATTCTCATACTTTAAAATTTTCTTGCTCTGCAAGTCTGCATACAAACTTTGAACCCCCTCTTAACGCTTTTCGGGGAAAAATTGAAAATAAAACACTAAGTTTTTGTATTGCAATAAGTATTTTTTCTACAAACTATCAAGTCTCTAGCTCAAAAATGGGTTTCCCACCTTGCACCCCTTTTTAACCCCTTAAGGGGTGGAATTTTCCAAAACGCAGTACTATTTTGTATTTTAATAAGTAATCTTTCTACAAAGTTTTATGTTTCTACCTAAAAAAAAGTTTCCCCCACACAAACATTGCAGCTCTTTTTCCCCCTCTTAGGGATGGAATTTTCCAATTTACCGAAAGTGATTTACGTATATTTGTATTCTAATAAATAACCTTAGGTACTACACAATTTAAAGTCTCTAGCTCAAAAAAAAAGTTTCGTACATATAAACTCACCCCTTTTTATATTCCCCTAAGGGGTCGAATTTTCCAAAACGCTGAAAGTACTTGATTTGTATTGTAATAAGTAATCATTCAACAAAGTTTTAAGTCCCTCGCTAAAAAAATATTTTCTCCATACAACCGTTGCACGGGTTGCACCCCTAAAGGTCGAAGTTTCTAAAATGCTGAAAGTATTTAATTTTATTTTTAATAAGTAAGCATTCTACAAAATTGTAAATCGGCTAAAAAATGTTTCCTCCATACAAATGTTGCACCCACTTTTAACCCCCTTGGGGGTGGTGGAATTTGCTAAAACGCTGAATATACTTTTTTTTGTATTTCAATAACTAATCGCTCTACAAACTTTTAAGCTCCTATCGCAAAAAAGAGTTTCCCCCATTTAAACTTTGCAACCCTTTTTAACTCCCTTAGGGGTGGAATTTCCCAAAACGCTGAAAGTAATTTGTTTGTACTCAAATAAGTAATATTTCTACAAAGTTTTAAGAACCCCTCAGAAGATGATTTTCGGGATAAAAACTATGCATTTTCCTTCCCTGGGACTCCTACTATCTCTATACAAAATTTCATCTAAATGGGTTTCATCCAAATTTTCACGCCCTATTTCCTAGGGAGTTATTTTCGGGATAAAAACTATCCGCTTTCATTCTCCGAAACTTAAACTATCTCTATACCAAATTTCATCTAAACGGGTTCCTTCCATCAAAAGTTTCATCCTCCATTTCACTCCCTTAGGGGGTGATTTCCGGAATTAAAACTATCCTATGTCCTTTTTCGGGATAAAAACTATCTTTTGTCATTCTCCGGGAATCAAACTCTATACCAAATTTCATCTAAACGGGTTCCATCCAAAGTTTAACCCCCTATCCTATGTTTCATCCAAATCGGTGCAGCGGTTAAGTAGCTCCATACAAATTTTCAACCCCATTTTCATCCCCTTATTTCCGGGATAAAAACTACCCTATATGTCCTTTCCCAGGACTCAAACTATATCTATACCAAATTGTATTCAAATAGGTTCCATCCTAATTTTCACCCCTAATGTATTCCCTTAGGGGATGATTTCCGGGATAAAAACCATCCTATATCCTTTCCCAGGACTTAAACTATCTCTAAACTTAATTTCATCAAAATTGGTTACATCTAAATTTTCACCCCCTCATTTAACCCCTTTAAGGGATGATTTTCGGGATGAAACTTATCCTATGTCCTTACCCGGGACTTAAACTCTCTATATACCAAATTACATCCAAATCGGTGCAGCGGTTTAAGAAACTCGATATAAATTTTCACCCCCAATTTCATCCCCTTAGGGGTGGAATTCCGGGATAAAAACTACCCTATGTCCTTTCCCAGGACTCAAACTATCTCTATACCAAATTGTATTCAAATGGGTTTAATCCGAATTTTCACCCCTGATTTCACCCCCTTAGGGGATGATTTTTGGGATAAAAACTATTCTATGTCCTTTCCCAGGATTTAAACTATATCTAATACAAATTTCATCAAAATTGGTTACGTCCAAATTTTCACCCCCTCATTTCACCCTGTATTTTACCCTCTTATGGGATGATTTCCGGGATCAAACCTATCCTTTGTCCTTTCCCGGGACTCAAACTATTTAAATACTAAATTTCATCAAATTCGGTGCAGTGGTTTATGTAGCTCTATACAAATTTTCACCCCCAATTTCATCCCCTTAGGGGTAGATTTCCGGGGTAAAAACTACCCTATGTCCTTTCCCAGGACTCAAACTATCTCTATACCAAAATTCATCAAAATTGGTTACCTCAAAATTTTCACCCCCTCATTTCACCCCCTTAGGGGATGATTATCGGGATCAAACCTATTCTATGTCCTTCCCCGGGACTTAAAGTATTTATACACTAAATTTAATCCAAATCGTTGCAGCGGTTTAAGTAGCTCCATACAAATTTTGACCCCCCATTTCATCCCTTTAGGGGTAGATTTCCGGGATAAAAACTACCTTATGTCCTTCCCCGGGACTCAAACTATCTCTATACCAAATTTCATCTAAATCGGTTCAGCGGTTTAGGCGTGAAGAGGTAACAGACAGACAGACAGACAGACAGACAGACACACTTTCGCATTTATAATATTAAGTATGGATGTTACTAATGTCTTATTATTGTTAAAAATCATATGAAATAATTTCAAAATTTTCGCTTGGTAAACTTCGGAGATAAGGGTGGGGTGAATGGTATTTTTTCAACATTTTCCCTAATAAATTAAAATAGTTTTAGAAAGCCCAACTCAAGTCCTTTCATATTTAACCCTTAACTTTGAATTTTGAACCCCCTTCATATTCGTCATTTACACAGAAAAAAAAGGTATATTTAAATTTTTCATTCTTCATACACGTGTCTTAACCTTCTTAACAGTTATTCCAAATTTCAAATTGATAGCTCAAGTAGTTCCTGAGATACATAACGTTGTGACAGACGGACAGACGGATATAGTCATACCATCCTCTTTTACCTTTTTGGTACGGAACCCTTAAAAGGGAAGAAGGAATTCAAATTCAAATTCAAAAATAATTTTATTCAAATAGACTCAAAGAGTGCTTGAATAAACAGGACATTGATGAGGAATTGAGGAGTATGTGGGTAGGCCCCCCGCAAGGTGGACTGATGACCTGGTAAAGGTCGCGGGAGTCCGCTGGATGCGGGTGGCGCAGGACCGGCCATTGTGACACTCTTTGGGGGAGGCCTATGTCCAGCAGTGGACGTCTTCCGGCTGATATGATGATGATGATGATGATGATGATGAGGAACGACATAGTCGTAGTAATAAGAAAATATAACGAAGAGGATCCGAAACGAATTGGTTATAAATCTTTAAAAGGATACATAAAAAAACTAACCACCCTGCTACTTTAACAATGGCTAATATATTAATTGTCTTATAGACGTAACTAATAATTTCCTGTGCCTTCAAGCTGTGGACAAATCAATTTCAAGCTTATGTTACGGTTATAGAATATGAGTAGCTTTTTATACTTTTTGTCCTATTCAATTTAGTAACAAGGACAAGCACTTGTCACACGATAAGCTTTGAAATAAAAAAATCATTATTTTTCGTCACTGGAACCTTCTCATAGCATTTTTCATGACTGTGCAAATAAAAGCTCGTACTTACCAAAAAAAAAGTATTCGTCGGAAACTGATTATTCTCTTGTAGTCTTTCCCGCTCACGGGACAATGATGTCCCGGACCTTTGGGAGGCGTGCGTGTGGGGCTAGGTACAAACAAAGTACCTACAAAGTACCAACTGAGCCAACACGTAGAGGCCCTTTTGACAATTTAATGAAATGCAAGGAGTACACCGAGCGGATGCTGTCCCTGCCCGTGTCATGGGACGCACACAGAGACAGCACCCGCTGGGGTGTATATGGACTATTGCTGTTGATGGAATCTAAAGAAAATTTGGTTATTGGGTGAAAATGATGGACTAGTGGCTGGGCTATTGGGTGAAACATCGGACGCCTGCCTAATAAACTGTCTCATTTTTTATCTCTGGCAGACGGTGACTCGCCAACTGCTAGATGGGCCCCTATTAATAGCGACATAAAAAAATGGCCTAAGGGCAACACCAGTCAGAGAGGCTGGGGGGGTAGAGAGGTGGCACAGGACTTTAAACATATAGCCAACTCGCCACTTAGGTGTCCACATCTACCCTCGAGCAACAGCTCTTGCGACTCCACTCTGGACAGTCGGTTAAGGCAAGCCAGAGGTGGGGGGCCTGTCCAACCAACCACCCGATCGGCTCAGCCTGACCACAGGACACCCCCAGGAGCACTCAGGTACGTAGGGTCGCTACTCCCTAACAGCCCGCCACAAGCTGCCTTACGTTGACTGATTGCACCAGAAATCTGGTGGGCGATGGGGCCGTCACATCCCTACGCCTTATCCCTTCTTGTATTTAGTTATTATTATTATTTTAGTTTAAAGTGAAAACTGGTATGAAAATTGAATTACTTTGTTACGATATACGCACAATTTTCTACAGAGTTCTCCAATATTTTTCCATAGAGTGACGGAATGCATGGGGTTTTTGTAAATCAGTGGAATTTATAAAACAACATTTTACATAGTACAATTGTCGGGTTAGTGCGTGTTTCAATCGTCTTAATGAGTATTTGCTGGCTCTGCAAAAAGCAGAATTGGGCAGAAATTATGTACTTATTTACGAAAGACCGTGAAGATAACTAAATCATCTTTTATTTGAAGTAACTAAATAATCCGTCATTTGTCATTTTAAATTTATCTAGGTCAGTTTCATTTTTATCTAGATAAATTAGTTGGGATTTTAAATAAAAGATGAATGTGTGACGGTTTGACCCGACGTGAAATTCTGTATATATTTATTATTATAAGCTTACTTCAATAACAAACGAGGTCGGTTATCTACTTATCTTCATCTAGATAATTTATCTACATAAAAAAGTTGTCAACGCACTATTTGTGAATTTATCTTCGAATAGATTTATTTGAAATAATTATCTAGATAAGAAATTATCTAGATAACGCCCTACTCTGGAAAAAGAAACCATCGCTAGACTCTTCTAGTAAGGGCGGTTTCGCATTAAATGTCAGGTTAAACTGCCATATGAATATGAAGTTGTCAAACGAGTGAAAACAACAAGGTACCTACTTAGGTGTTGGACTTTCGAATGATCCATGGAACATGGCGGATCGTGCTCCAGACAGTGTTTTTTATTTTCTGCATCCTGCTGTTTAAAGTATAATTTTGATAGCATATTATGCAGTTAATGGCAAAGGTGACGGCTACAGTTAATGAAGAATTTTCGTGGAAGTGCGAATAACCAATTCACGGGCATCATTCGGCGGTTCGTGGTCGCGGCCGCCATTATACTTTGTACTGCTCCAGCTATCACCCAGTGCATTGTGAAGGCCTTCTACCGTACATCATGCTAATAATACTGTTTAATTTATAAACCTACTGACTCTGGCAAAGGCCCTCGAGGCTGCCATTTCTTTTATAATTTTTAGGGGCCCATCTAATGAGCGGCTAGTCACCGCCTGCCTCGATAACCTTGTGGATAACATTGTTATGGCAGGTGTCCGGACCACTTTGTAATAACCCAATTTTATTGTCCACCCAAATGTCATCACCCACAACCCAATTCTCTTTTCCATTTTCCTACAATAGCTCCAACGCCTGCTGGGACCAGTTCACGGGTATCTACCGATGTACCCGTGAATAGGTTCTAGCAGGTGTACTACATGACATTAAATTTCGTCTCCAAAGGGCCTCTACGTGTTGGATCTATATCCCCACGCACGCCTTCCAAATGACCGGGGTTCGCCCCGTGAATTTAAATCGGAGATACATAATAATAATAATAATAGGGATGTGACGGCCCCATCGCCCACCAGATTTCTGGTGCAATCAGTCAACGTAAGGCAGCTTGTGGCGGGCTGTTAGGGAGTAGCGACCCTACGTACCTGAGTGCTCCTGGGGGTGTCCTGTGGTCAGGCTGAGCCGATCGGGTGGTTGGTTGGAGAGGCAGACCTCTGGCTTGCCTTAACTGACTGTCCAGAGTGGAGTCGCAAGAGCTGTTGCTCGAGGGTAGATGTGGACACCTAAGTGGCGAGTTGGCTATATGTTTAAAGTCCAGTGCCACCTCTCTACCCCCCCAGCTTCTCTGACTGGTGTTGCCCTTAGGCCATTTTTTAATGTCGCTATTAATAGGGGCCCATCTAGCAGTTGGCGAGTCACCGTCTGCCAGAGATAAAAAATGAGACAGTTTATTAGGCAGGCGTCCGATGTTTCACCCAATAGCCCAGCCACCAGTCCATAATTTTCACCCAATAACCCGTTTTCTTTAAATTCCATCAACCAGCAATAGTCCCTATACACCCCAGCGGGTGCTGTCTCTGTGTGCGTCCCATGACACGGGCAGGGACAGCATCCGCTCGGTGTACTCCTTGCATTTCATTAAATTGTCAAAAGGGCCTCTACGTGTTGGCTCAGTTGGTACTTTGTAGGTACCTAGCCCCACGCACGCCTCCCAAAGGTCCGGGACATCATTGTCCCGTGAGCGGGAAAGACATAATAATAATACTTAGGTGTTTGGCAACTTATGAGGTTGACTGTGAAACCAAGAAAACTGGTAGGTGATGGTAGGTGATGGTAGCTTATAATAGTTTTTCCCGAAGACGAAAATCTTCACACAAAGTTATACGATGCTTCTAACATATTTACAAGCACATTAAGTCGTTTGCAAAAAATACATCTGTCGTCATTATCTGATTAAATATTTGGGTTAATCAACTTTTTCTTGTTGTTATTCTGTCCCGGTAAGCCAAGAGACAACAGTGACAGACTTTCTTAGAAAAAAATACTATAAACTGGACTCCTATCATGCTAAGGAGATGCGCCACCACGGAATGGGTTTACCAATATACGAGAAACACGTGTTTGGTGGATTTAAACCCCATAAAATAATAGTTTTAAAGGGTGACCCAGGAGACGTAACCATGGCAACGAGCAACAAGAAATAGTTGATTGACCCATTTATGCGTGAGAAAACTATTGAACAACCTTACAATCGCCATTGCCAAACAAACGTGGATGCAAATAATCCAAAATAAAAGATTATATTTACATCTCGTGATTCATTGCTATATTTGCATATGGTCATTCGCAATTTCTAAATTATATTGTTTTACGCAATGTTATGTCACCTTTCGAATTTGCATGCAATGTGAGAATGGGTCGTTTAAATTGATTGACGTGTATGTCAAATGACATTGACTGCGTCGTCTACTTGACATATTTTTCAACCGACGAAAAAAACGGAGGAGGTTCTCAATTCGACGCGTATATATTTTTTTTTTATGTATGACCACGCATAACTTTTTACAGAGTAGTTCGATTTTGATAATTCTTTTTTTATTGGAAAGGGTATTATAACCCGAAGTTGGTCCTATATAAATTTGGAAAAAAAAACCCACCCTAAGGGTACGAAAATAGGGGATGATTGATTTTTCGTCGGTTAAAACTTTGTTTTCAAAGTAAATTATCACAATTGAGAATCGTTTTTTGATCGCATCCAGTCGCTAAGTAGGCCGCACACAGAACGGAATTCAGTCAATGAATCATACTTAACCTGAATCACTCACGAGCAAATAAAATAGTACACTTTGTAGGTACAGTCGCCATCACATACATAGGTACACTATATTAGGTGTTCAAAAATATCGGCACATGCACCCTAATGCCTTGAAAATAGAGGTGTGTTCCGATGTTTGTGACGTGCTTGTTTGCTACGATGTATGTGATGGCGACTGTACATAATGGCTACCCTTATCTTATCTTATCTAATTGAGGGCCCTTTCGGATGCACTTCGACCCAGTGGGATCTTTTGCACGTATTAAAATATGAACCTAAGTATTTCATACTGGACAAAATACCATTTGTGTTAGATTCATTATCAGGCCTCGGAGTATTAGTAGCACTTAAGACTAAAGTATGCTATGGAGTCGTTGTAAGCATTAAAATTAAATTTATACTCATACTCATCCTCATTAATTTCATTCATTAAATAAGTACCTATAAAAATACACAACTATAGATTTTCATTCGCGAATAAAAAATAATATGAGGGTCCACGGAAAGAACATGTCTAGTCACTTTTTTTAAAGTGAGATTTTGATGTCAAAATGTTGCGCTCGTTATGAACTATTGCGTGACATTAAATTCTCATTTTGAAAAAAAAAGTGATTAGACATCATGTTCTTTCCGTGGACCCTCATAATATTTTTTATTCTTCAATGAAGATCTATAGTGGTGTATTTTTATAGGTTTTATTTATTTAATGAATGAAATTAATGAGGATGAGTATGAGTATAAATTTAATTTTAATGCTTACAACGACTCTATAGCATACTTTAGTCCTACCGTGCTAAAAATACTCCGACGCCTGTTCATTATGAATACGAAAAAATTTGGTCATAAAAAAGTACAGACAGACAAAATTACATTCTCACGAAATTCACTTTTGATCGTATTACTTTTAGTCCAATTTCAATGTGTGTCTGTGTATCTGTGTGTACAACCAGCTAAAGTCCTAAACCTGACATGATCGAGTTATTATCTATGAGTTGTTAATGTTGTTATCCACGTTTCAACAAAATCGGTTGAGCCGTTTTTGAGACATTAAACTTTGAAATTAAAATGTCAGGGGTTTTTCAACATTTTTAAGTGGTTAATTATTAGTTCAATTTCAAAATGGTCATCTAGTGTTGACGATCTTCCATTTAATTTGTGCCAAATGACGGTAAGCCCTCGTGACGTGTTCCCGGGCAATGCCACTCAAATTATTTCCTGACGTCAATTAGTAATTGGAGACGCTTCTCGCAACGTATACAGGGTGGGCTCTGTAAGAGGAGCAAAAAAATAAATGGTAGGTTATTGTGTTTGTGAACAATTAATTGCAAGTGGTTTCAATTAAAAAAAAATTATGAAATATAAAAATATATATATATATATATATATATATATATATATATATATATGCATGTATTATACATATAAACCTTCCTCTTGAATCACTCTATCTATTAAAAAAACCGCATCAAAATCCGTTGCGTAGTTTTAAAGATCTAAGCATACATAGGGACAGACAGACAGCGGGAAGCGACTTTGTTTTATACTATTATATGTAGTGATGTCACCGTTAGATTGTAAACACCACAGATGTATGAATATAAGAAGATCGGACATGGCGGCCGATTTGTATAGAGTGAGCCTGTCGCAAGTACATTAACCCACACAACGCCCAAGTAATTGACAAGACAAAGCACGCACACATCTAAAACACACACACTTGTATACCTACACGCTTATTTGACAATAAACGCGCATCATATCAGGCATTTTGGGAAAAAACGTAATATTCTCTGCGATCAGCACGCGTGCACAGTATGGCAGTGTATGCCCATTGAGCATACAGCTGTGACACGGCCGCCGGCGGCTTGTCCTCTCTCTAGTATTCTATGCTCTGAGGTAAACACCGTCAGTTTATAACCTTAATCGCGATATTCTAACCTGTCGAAAAGTTGTCAACTGGCAAACTTTCACGAGAATCGGTCGAGAAATGCGACCTGTAGAGTCAAAAAGCAGGACGGACGGACATACGAAAGCATTTTGGCTCAAGCTGAAACGGAGAACTTCGTTCGCTTCGCTCGCTCGTTCAATTAGTTATTCTGGAGCTTTACGTCCTCGCTTGGTCGACTTAGCGGTGTACTACCGTGCCCCACAAATCCCCAATAATTGGCCCATTACTCAGTTAAGTGCCCCTAATTAACTACAATGTCTGTTCTTCTTTCTAACGGGTCTGTATTTGGAAGTTTATCTCAATCATGGACAGGAAATAAATACAAATACTTAGTAGGTACTACGGGCTGTAACTTGATGACTTAGGCCGGATTCGACCAAATGGGAATAAGGTCTTAATCTGACGTTAAGCTACAAATTTGCATGAAATTATCTTGGAATGTATTTATTTAAGAGTCCTCGGCAAGCTCGGTTCTTCTTACAAACGTAGTTACGCTCTCATTTTAAAACGACTAGCTAATTTGCTCTGAAACTTTGTACTTAGATAAGTTAAGTACCATCCAGGTCTGTAATTAGTTTATGTAGCTCCAGATACCATAGTAAAAAAAACCAGCCAAGTGCGAGTCGGACTCGCGCACGAAGGGTTCCGTACCATTATCTATATAAAACTATTTCATTCTGTGTTTTTAGTATTTGTTGTTATAGCGGCCAAAGAAATACATCATCTGTGAAAATTTCAGCTGGAACTATCACGGTATCAGTGAGATACAGCCTGGTGACAGACAGACGGACGGACGGACGGACGGACGGACGGATGGACGGACGGACGGACGGACAGCGCAGTCTTAGTAATAGGGTCCCGTTTTACTCTTTGAGTACGGAACCCTAAAAAACAGCGAATTAAAGTCCTTCATACATAACTTGTTTTTGCTGTATTACGTTTGTTTTATAAACTGGAGCCATATAGACTAATTAGTAATTACAGACCTAGATATACCTCATACCCTGAGAACTTTACGGTTTCGCTCTATGAAAACACAACAATATATCGATATCAGCCATATTTTTACACCAAAAAATAGGTTGGGTAATTTGACTAAATATTCATTATCTCAAGGTCGTAAAATATTTAATTAAAATGCCGTTATTTCCTGATGCATATATTTTTGGATTCAGGTATTAAGTCTCCAAATTTGTGTACTCAAACATGTTTTCATTATAAAAATACTGATAGCATTTTTGCTTGCGGGTTAATTTTTTTTCCTAACTTCCGGTCAATAGAAATATTGATTTCGATAGTAAAAGTTGTTTAAAATAACATATAAAAGCCGTATACAAATACCAAATTAGCCTGATATTGAATTATTTCCAAAAAAACCGTAATTTTCTCAGGGTATCATGTCATTAATATGCAAAGTTTCGTTACAATCCAACTCGTAGTTTTAAAATATGAACGAAATTCCGTTTGTATGGGAAGGTGAAATTCGGCTAAGCTTGCCGGGGACTGTATGGTTGACATTGAATAGGTTTACTCTTCTTTTATATTTGCCTATCTATAGTATCTAGCTCGTTTAGCATCACCCAGGGGACACGTGCAGGGCAACGAAGGGTATACTCCTGCGGACGCGAACTAGAAGCATTCGGCGTCTTCCTGATTTCTCGGTGCGGAGGCGAGTTCTACATAACCACAATCTCACTGACTTTTATCTTTACTAACTTATATCGGTATAGATAGTGTGAACTATAATTAGCACCCCGTTGTTCATGAACCTTGGCAAGCCTGTGTTACTTGAAATGTTTTCTTGTCTCTTTCCCATTGAGGATCACTATTTAATGTTTCCACCATCTGTAGGCTTTAATGTGACATGCAATAAACATTTTTATTGGCATCATTTTCAGTATAAAATGAATCTCAGAGCCTGATAAGTTTATGCCTGCGCGGTGGACAAATTCAATTGTGACGATCAATGTTTCTTGCTATACATTTTTGATCAGGCGTTAACTCCCCGTCTCTCAGAATAACTTAAATCACAGGTTACTTAAATACGTACAGTACAGAAGTTCCTCTGCCTAACAAAACGAATGTTTTACAGCTAAAAAAATCAAATCATGGCATACTGCTTGCACGTGCTCACCGCATAGAACGTTCTCTTGCGTTTCCATCGCAGTCGGGTGTATAAATTCCTCGGCGGAGCGCGAGGGCAGTTTAGAACACACTACAAATAAATTTAGGCAAACTCGCGGGAAAAAAAATTGCCAATGTTTTTTTTTTATACCACCTCGGTGGCAAACAAGCTTACGGCACCTAATGGTAAGTGGTTATCGTAGCCTATGCACGCTTGCAACTCCAGGGGTGTTACATGCGCGTTGCCGACCCTTTAAGAATGTATACACTCCTTTTTTGAAGAACCCCATACTGTAGTCCCTTGGTAAAACCTCGGCAGGGAGCTCATTCCACAACCTGAGCGTCCGAGGGAGGAAATTTCTCTGAAACCGTACGGTACGCAGGGATTGTAACCGGTTCTTTTTTGTATGGGAACTGTAACCGTTTTTTTTCGTTCTTTGTTAATTATTTCATTTTCTAATTGGGCAATTTAATAATACGCACTCGTTACCTCAAAACGCAACTGAGTCCTACATATGAAGTATAAAATAGTTCGAGATATGTGGTTATATCGAGGTTTTTGCAAAAAAACCGGTTACAATCCCTGACGGTACGCGACCATTTAGGTTCCAGGGTGTGAGTGAGGATGAATACCCTACCGATTCCATTGTCCATTCTATATACCGGTGAAAGAATTGTTGGAATCGGTTGAGTAATTCTGGATTAGGTACCCATTACGTACATACTTACTCGTACATACATACAAACTTACAAATTAACAATATTTTCCTCTTTCTAATATTATATCTAATATTAAATATCAGTCTCTGGGCGACCGAGCTCCGCTCGGATGAAAATTGAAAAAATACGGAGAAAACGAATTTTCCCGGGCATAAGATCTATCTAGATCGATTTCTCGCCCCCGTAAACCCCTGTACTCCAAATTTCATCGAAATCGTTAGAGCCGTTTCCGAGAACGTGATTGCAAATATATATATAATTATACATATATATTATACAAATATTGCTCGTTTAATAGTATAGGATATGTTGAGAGTGGCATTAATTTAGAGCATTGCCAGAACATTACGCAAAACTCTTCGTAGGTGGCGACACTAGCAGCGTTGACATTGTATCTCGTTCCCACTTGCGGTATTGTCTATGCAAGCATCCTTGTCACTCATTTGACAATCAATTGTGCATGTGTGTGTGAATCCCTATATTCCTATACTGGTTTACAATTAGTGGTAGTGCTGCCTCTGGCGGCAGAAAATTGCAGTAATGTTCCCTATTGAAGACGTTTAATTTCATCTACTTTTTTCATTAAATAAATAAATACCTACTTACGTTTACGTGTGACAATTTTCTTATCACACCTAAGACCGGCAATATAATTATTCCATATTACATTACTTACCTAGGACGGTAAAACAAAGAATGTCTCAGATGGCAGGTATTTGATGCCCGAGCCGAAGGCAAGGGCGATAAATATGCTATCTGAGGCTTTTTTATTACCGTCCGTTGTGAGTACACACTTTTACGTCTCTCCCTGGCCAGGAAGTGGGATTTTCGTGCGAGTGCGGTAATTCCTGCTTTACGGCCAGGTATGACATGACGTACCTAATAGCGTGTAAGGACGTTATATTATACAACAATGTTTTTAATACAGTTGCTCAAAAAGTGGTACTTTTTGTAGCTGCAAATCGTGCGCAAAGTTGTATTTTGCGCACTAGTGCTTTTTACTTTTCCACGTGTATCGAACGAAGTTTTTTAATACAGTTGCGAAAAAATAAGAAAAACAACAAGTGAGGAATTTGAAACTTTTATATTATTAATTCTGTAACATCATTGTAATACAGTTGAAAAATAATGAAGATGTTCAAAAAAACATTTTTTTTTAATACTGTTCTTACTTGTTGTTTTTCTTATTTTTTCGTAACTGTATTAAAAAATGTCGTTCCATACACGTGCGGAAATGTCATTCTTCACTCGTCCCGAGTCTTACCACTCGCCTACGGCTCGTGGCAAGATATCTCGGCACTCGAGAAGTAATGACATACTTTCCGCACTAGCATCGAAATGTACTATCTTCATCACATTTGCGAGGAACTAAATAACTACAAAATACAGAAAAATCTATGTTTCATACAAGCTTACCATTAAAAATTGTCGAAATTGACAACTTCACTTCCAGATCAGTGCGAGTGGAGCGTGTAGCTTCAATATTTCAACCAATTACAGAGCAGTATTCTTGCAGCGCGTGGCCAACTAGTTTTTTTTTCAACCAATCACAGAGCAGAATTCTTGTAGCGCGTAGCCAACTAGATTTGCTTAAACCAATCAGATCACACACAAGCTCATAACTCCCTCGGGAGTTGTAAAAAACCATAACTCCCCCGGGAACAATTTAGGCCATTGTCCTTCTGTCTACAGGCATGGAATAACACCATTAACGAGCAAGTATGATGACAATAAATTAAACGAATGTGTTTCTTTTGGATCATAAGTACTTAGTTTGTTATTTTGCACTATAAAAGAGTAGGTTTTGAGTCGCGATATAGCCTGATCTTCTTTAGACAATTTATAACGTATACGAGTATATACGAGTATTTATGAAATTTGGTCTTAATTTAAATGAAATGAAATGAAATGAAATGAAAGTTTATTCACGAACATATGGTAAGTTCAGTAGATGTTATAAGTGTAGTTACATTGTTGACCCTTAATACATTCTGCCTCAAGGCATGTGAAAATAATTATTATGACATGACATAGTCAGTCATTCATGTCAAAATTAAAATTAAGTTTAAATTGCGTGCATATATTATACTAATATATATAATATATATACTAATATATATAATAATATATAATACTAATATACTAAAATATAAATTAAATTAAATAACTGTCAATTGCCTAAGAACATGCTTAACATAAATACAAAATTTTTAATTTGGAATGTCATTCATTATTATTAGATTATAATTTAAAGTACAATTTTAAATATCAAAAGTGATGTAAGAATTAAAATTTATAACTAAAATATTCGTCAATTGTGTAAAAACATGCGTTATTTAAAATACTTTTGAATTTAAACTTGAATTCGGCAAAACATTTTATTGATTTATTTAACTTGTAACTGTGTAAAAATGAATGAAACTAAGTATAGCTGTATTAGTATTAATTACTCACATAGCCATAAGCTACGTTACTTTTGTGTTTTTTAAGACCGTGTGATTCTTAAAAAAAAAAAAAAAAAAAATGTAAACCGACCACTACTGAAGCTTCTGGGCCATCAATCAATATCATTATAAGGGTTAACGAAGACACGTTAACCCCACCCCGTAAAGAATATAATCTAGTCCTAATGTCAGGTGATTCGAGCCAGACTCTCGTTCATCGACCGACACCTCTCTTCCTGTCTGAAGCTTTTTGTCTTGCCCGAGATGCCTCTAAGTAGTCCAGGCAATGAACTGACAACTTGTATGGAAAAAATGTCATGGAAATCATTTATAATATTAATAGCAGATGTTTTCTATCATCATCATCATATCAGCCGAAAGACGTCAACTGCTGGACATAGGCCTCCCCCAAAGAGTGCCAAAATGTCCGGTCCTGCGCCACCCGCATCCAGCGGACTCCCAACATTGCACGTAGAACCGATGGCCGTTGGGGCGAAAGGTTCTCGAGTGGCGACCACGTAGCGGAAGGCGCGGCGTGGGTAGGCCCCCCACAAGGTGGACTGATGACCTGATAAAGGTCGCGGGATGTTTTCTATGAAAGGGATATATTATCAATTAAATAGTTACCTAGCGACAAAATCCAACAAAATTTCAGACACCAAAAAAATTATAAGCTTAACTAGCTTCTGAAAAGTCAGAAAAAATGTGAATAAATGGAAAAATCTTTATTTTGATTCATTTACATTTGCTCTATAATATTCTAGATAAATAATAAAAAACCGGCCAAGTGCGAGTCGGAATCGCGCACGAAGGGTTCCGTACCATTATCTATAAAAATCTTTATTTTATTCTGTTTTTAGGGTTCCGTACTCAAAGAGTAAAACGGGACCCTATTACTAAGACTTTTTTTTTTATAAGAAGACACCGTAGCTTACGCACGTTTATGGCGCCAAAGGCGTCACAAGAGCGTTGCCGACATCTTTATGCCCTTTTCCCGGTTGCGCCTTAAAGACCGATGATACGCTGAAAGCTCGTATACGCCTGCATAAAACAAGATTATAGATAATCGTGAAAATAGTAGCCCCCACCCAGGGCGGTAAAACAAAGAATGTCTCAAATCGCAGGTATTAGTAGGCCTATGCCCAGCAGTTGACGTCTTTCGGCTGATATGATGATGATATTGATGATGATGTACTCGCACTAATTACTAATCAAAGTATAAACAGCCCATTACGCATGTGTGTCGTGTCGTGATCGGCACTGAATGGGATATTTTCGTGCGCCGTGTATGCGCCTCCCTCAAACAGTTGACTGTTGACTAGCGGGCGCGTAGCTCGTGGTCGTTGTCGGGAAAAAGCGGGAAAAAGTTTAGTGGAAACTGTGAATATTTCCTTGACTACTAATAATTGTTTTTTGTTTTAAAATTGGTGAGTATCAGTATGAATTTAGTATTGGATTCGATGTCAGTTTTCGACGTAAAAGTGATGGGAAAATAATGTTTTAGAGTAACGATTGGTTTTTTCAGTAAAAATTTACTAGTGTTGTAGGTTGTTGGAATATTTTTATTATAACTAGATATCTCCTGTCACTTAGTCTGCGTAAATTCGGAACAAATCATACTTCATCCCTTGAGAAATTATTTTCGAGATAAAAATTTCATTTTTGCGTAATTGAGAATCAAACATCCAAGCTCTTACGTTTTGCACAATTAGGTCCCGTTTAGTAAAAATCATGTGAAAAAATCGTTAAAGTTTAAATTTATAAATTTCCTACTGCCTTATAAAGGGAACAC
The DNA here is from genome assembly GCA_963854355.1 of Epinotia brunnichana. Lineage (NCBI taxonomy): Eukaryota > Metazoa > Arthropoda > Insecta > Lepidoptera > Tortricidae > Epinotia > Epinotia brunnichana. The sequence continues at coordinate 6,173,381 of OY977956.1, forward strand.
ATAAAACCTGTACACAACGGTAAGCTGATGAAAGTTTGGTGAAGTGAAACTGATGATGAAGACCACAGATGACTTATGGAACTCCTCATTGATGTAAAAAGTGCGTGTCACATATTCTGATATGATTCCGTTTAAGGCTTGTACACCCGCTAACGTCCTTGAGTCGTCGTCCGTATGGCCCAGCGCGCGACTGATCGAGCCTGCCGAGCCTCCGCGCTCGCGCATTTTGTAGGTATTTAAACATAGTAATTAAGATAATCATTTTATCTATTCAAACTCTGCGAATTTGTCTATAAATATTTAATAACTTTATTTGAGTACAAAAATTTAATTTAAAATATCTATAGTTTAGTCATAATATTGAATAAACTTTACAAAAAGAGGTAACTTTGGGATTTTATCTATCGAGTGAAGTTCATTAGATCGCGTAACTGAATGCGATTTTGACTAGATTAGATCCTTAAGTAATACGTATCTTTTTTTTAGATTTTTGAACCCTATTTTCTACGTCTGAGATTGTTTTAAAAAACTCGAAAACGCTGCCCCTGTTGACTGTCGAGCCTTAAGTAGCAACTAATGTAATGAAAAAGCTGATTCCGAGATCCTTGAGGAATCGACGGAATTCTTCAAATATTATCATCAGCCTACATATAGCGATTTAGGTTTTTTCGTTGATAATCAACGTATTTTTCTCGGAAAGCAATTCATGTGGTATAGTGGAAAGGAAATATGGAAATGTTCATTTATATGGCTTGGCGCAATACAGAATTGAAGTTGGTTAAAACTTTGCATTAGCAAATTATCTTGTATGTTATTGGGCATGAGATTGGGCAATTAGCTACATTCTAGTCTAGCATACATTGTTAGTTAATTTTCAATTTCAAACAGTTGCGTTGCCTCTTGCTTCAGAAAGAAACTGACTCTTATTTATTCGCTAGCTACCAAACCAAATGATAGAAAGGTTCAGTTGTTTGTTTTCACAGACAACTGAACCTTTCTATCATGTCATGAAGTTTCAAAGCGCGTTATACTGTTTAAATTAATGTAATTTATACAACTAATGCTTAAAATACCAATTTTCAAACTTTATAAATCGTCGATTCATGGCGTGACAGTATTCCTGATGTGTTCGGCATGCATCCAGTTTAGTTGACCCCTTAATGCATAACAACCATTGATATCTGTCGACGTTGTTATGCTGGTCAGTCAATGTTGACAACTTCTGAACTATCCAACCTATTTCATCTGCTTCTTCAAACAACTATTACGGGCTGAGAGGTCAGAATATGTTGGTATCAATATACTGTGGCAATCCGCAAGCCCTCTATTTTTTTCTCACACAATTATCTACCTAATCGCTAGACCATTATTTCATGGAATGGCGTAAACATTCATATGGACTTGAGTCATTTTGGCTTTAAGATATTGAAACGTTGACTTGTCTTTCATACGTCAAGTTCTGCATATAAGTCGAATTGCTTACGCTATTATACTGCTTATTGTTTGACACTTAAAACCGAAAATGGCGTGCCTTGAAGCAAAAATATTTCGTCTCTATACAAAGTTTAATTCCCTTTTTCGTTCCTAAATGGGATGAAATTTGACATAAATTATAGCTTATGTTTTATTCTGATATATAAGGTACATAACTGGAATTTTTTATAACGATTCGTCTAGTAGTTTTTGAGATTTATATATATATATTATATCATTATAATCTGTAATCGCCTCACCACCTATTTTTCATCCCATATTTTTCACGTTTTATCCCTACATTTCACAAATGTTGAATGGGGTTCTTTTTACTTTCTAGTCAAGTATATGCTTGCCAACTTTCAAGTCTTTAGCTCATGGATTCAAGGAGTTCTCATACAACGATTAACCCCATTTTTTACCCCCTTTGAACCCTAATATTTATGATTTTTATAGCCTATAGCTTGGCTGAAGATCCACTTAACCTTTTAGTAAAAGTTTCATATTAATCCATTCGCTCGTTTTCACGTGATGCCGTTACATATAAACAGACAGACAAACCGACAAACAGACAAAAATTCTAAAAACTGTTAAAGTGTGTTCTGTTATCGATTCTAAAACCCTCAACTGATTTTTTTGCCAATATCTTCAATGTACAGACTTTCGACCCTCTACAGCTTTATTATATAGAAGATATAGATATGTATATAGATATAGATATATATATATAGTCCTCCTTGTCGTATCCGACGACGGCGACCCTTACAATTTCCTCTGGTGAGCACGAATATGGCTCGCAAAGCCGAACTTAGTTTTAAATGTCCGGTCACATTGTGTGCAGTATAGCTGGCCCTGGTTATTGTAAGTATATGCATAGGATGGTGTAGGTCGAGTCTTCCGCAAATGGCGCTTTTGGTCCAGGTGTTCAAGTCGAGCTACTTCAAAAGAAGCTACACCTTTTCTGACTTTATTACGCCATTCTGGTCTCATGGACGCGACCTCCTCCCAGCCCTCAGCAGGTATATCGCAGGCTTTGAGATGACGTTTTAATACGTCCTTGTAGCGCAGAAACTGCCCCCCACGATTACGCTTTCCATCCGCAAGCTCGGAGTAGAATACAGATTTTGGGAGTCTGCAGTCTGTCATGCGACTAACGTGGCCACTCCATCTCAACTGGCTTTTCATCAGTATGGCCTCCATGCCGAGCATGTTAGAACTTCGTAAAACGTCCATGTTGGTCACACGATCCTGCCACCGAATGCGGAGAATGCATCGTAAACAACGCATGTGGAAGGTGTCAAGCTTTCTAATATCTCCCTTGTACAAGCACCAGCACTCAGCAGCATATGTGAGTATTGGGGGATTTATATAGATATAGATTGTAATAAACGACGGGTCTATACTTTTTAGCCAAGATATAGAATTGTTAGAGCGCGGCTGGTAGTGGTAGAGTGTCGCCGCCTGGTGTAGGAAGCTTGGCGCTACTTATGATTTGATATCTTTTTAACGCTGAAAGCTATATGAGCTAGGGAGTCTTGGCTATCAATTTACATGTAATGCTTTTGGTGGGATCTCATTCATTTTTGTAAAGTAATTTCTAAAGAAGTATATTCAATGGAAAACCCATACAACCTTCCATTCCCTTATTTTAAGGGTGGGAGGTGATTTTCTAAAATCCTGATATTTGTATTTTATAATTTGTAATAAGGAGTCCATAATAATATCAATTTTCAGACTCCTAGCATCAAAATTTGCGGAAGTCTCTAACAAAATTCCATCTCCTAGCTAGTTTACGGGGTTGGGGGGTAAACGTTCCTATTTTTAGTATTTTTTTTTGATGATTGTTTTATTTTTTTATACAACGACGGTGGCAAACAAGCTTACGGCCTGCCTGATGTTAAGCAGCTACCGTCGCCTATGGACACTTGTGACTTGTGACTCCAGAAAAATCACAAGCACGTTGCCGACCCATTATTCACTTGAGGATTCGCTGGATTGTGTACTAATACTAGCTTACAACACCAAATTTCAGCTTTCTAGGACTTTAGGAAGTACCCTAGAGGTTTTGATGATCAACGTGAGTGAGTGAGTCAGTGAAATCGGCATTTTTAGATATAAATAAAATCTAAAGTAGGTATAAGGGTTGAGTATAACCCAAGTTATGTTATCATGTGGCTACTAGATTTAACTCTGTACAGTGACGAGGAGTTTCTTAAACTACCGTGTACATAACTAATGACATACTTAATTACTTATTATTCTCAAAATTTACTTGTAACTATGGTGTTATCAATAAAGAATTGTATTGTATTGTATTGTTATGAGGGTTCAAAAAAACGACGAAGTGTTAAAAGCGAGAAAAGGTAGCTAGTGCCCTGCCCTTGCGATTCGCTTGGCTCGTCTTTTTGCTCACTGGTTTTAAAGGATAAAAGACGGCTTTCCGAGGCAGTGAGGGAAAAGTAAAAGGAACGTGTTTAAGGTGGTTCGATTGCCATACAAAGCGTTATTTGACATTCGCAGGCTAACGGCGTGATATTTTAAGAAACTAATGTATCAGACTTTTATCAATTGGCTTCCCATTTGCGCCAAATTCCCCCTTTCCTAGAATAAACTTGTATAAACTAGATTAATTTGAGAAAACTAGTTTTCCCAAAATATCACGTGACAAACCAATTTCTCAAATTAATCTAGTTTATACAAGTTTATTCTAGGAAAGGGGGAATTTGGCGCAAATGGGAAGCCAATTTATGAATGTTTGTTACATAAGTTTCTAAAAATATCACGCCGTTGGCCTGGGAATGTCAAATAACGTTTTGTATGGCAATCGAACCACCTTAACTTGATTTCCTACTGCGGATCGCTCGCGGTTCAAAGAGCCTTTTTTTGTTGAGACCAAATATGATCAAATTCTTGGCTAACATAATAAATAGCGTCAGAACACTTTCGTTTTTAACCGACTTTAAAAAAAGGAGGAGGTTATATGGTCCACTGTATGTGTTTTTTTTTTATGTATGTTCGCCGATTTCTCTGTCAATTGCGGACCGATTTCCAAAATTCTTTTTTTATTCGATAGAGTATACTTCCGAGGTGGTCCTATTGTCACCAAATCAGGATCTGATGATGGGATCCCAGGGAAATTGAGGGCAACCCTCAAATTTTATAGGTACGCATGTAGTGATTTCGATATTTTCTATTATAATTCGTACCTTCGGAAATCGTAATTTTGGTGAAGTGGAACTGATACTGAAGACCGCAGATGACTTATGGAACTCCTCAAAGATGTAAAGTTCGTCTAAGATGACATGATTCCGTTGAAGTAGCAACTCATGAAGTGGTAATTTTCAGATCCTTTAGGAATCGACGGAACTCCTCAAATATTATCAGCCCACAGATAGCGACTTGGGTTTATTCTGTAATAATCAACGCATTTTCTCTCGGAAAGCAGTGCATGTGGTAAATTGGAAAGGAAATGTGGAAATGTTAATGCACCTATGTGGCTTGGCGAAGTACTGAATTGAAGTCGGTTTAAACTTTGTATTTAAAGTAAATTATTACTCGAAAGATCCATCAAACGCCGCCATTTTATTTAAGGAGCTTTTCCGAAATAGTTTTGGCCAATGTTATTAAATACATCAATTAAGGCATGCTTTTTTTTAACCCCCGACGCAAAAAGAAGGGTGTTATAAGTTTGACGTGTCTGTCTGTCTGTATGTGGCATCGTAGCTTCTAAACGAATGGACCGATTTGAAATAATTTGAATGCGTTTTTAGGGTTCCGGACCAAAACGGAATGCGACTTATGGTGCGGTGCGACACCGTCCGTCTGTCTGTATGTCACAAAGTTAAATATCTCAGGAACTACTTATGCTATATTTTTTTGGATTAGTTGTAAACAAAGCTAATCCACGTGTATGGAATATGAAAAAAATTAAGATATAGTTTTAAGTTCAATAAAAAAGGATGGATTTAAATTCTAGGCCAAATAGGGTATCATATAAAAGGGCTTAAATAGCAAATTCTAAAACAGTTTTTTTATAGTGGTAAATTTTTGATTTACAAAGGATACTGTTGAAAAAATAACCATTCCCTCCCTTATGTCCGAAGGTTACTGAGCGAAATATTTCGAAAATAGATATATAATTAATATTAACGTAAATATTCCCGGAAAAGTATAACGAGACCCCAAGGTTATCTAGCGTATTTTTTATTTATTCTTCAAAATTCATTTAATATTTAAGTTTCTAATGTAATACTTTTGTGTTGATTTTTTTCCTTTAAATTCGTATGGAAGTATTCAGAAAGTACCTTAGAGCATACAGACTGGAGTAGCCTTATTATGTCGTATTTGCGTACAAAAATGTCTGCCAAATTTTCCGGGGTTTGAAGAAAATTAAATAATAAATGCCAAAGATTACTCACAAATGCAAAAACGATCTGTTTGCTTACACACGCACATTTAGAAAAAGAAAAACACATTCTCATATTGACGCACACAAACATATCACACATGGAAAGACTTCGTAGAAACATGGTTTAAGAATACGTAATTGCCAGTGTGATCGGCTAAATCAGTAGGGCGAGGTTTGGGACGTTAACTAAGGTCGATAATTCTATCGATATTATGCACAAACATATACACCTACCTCTTCAAGCTTTAACCACTGAACCGATTAAGATGAAATTTGGTACAGATATACTTTGAGCCCCGAGGAAGGACATAGGATGTGAGGGCACGGTAGTAACCTACCTTTTTCTCGAAGCGCTTCGTCGTTTTTTTGAACCCTCATAATTTGGGTTTGGATTATACGAGTACCTTCTCTTGGTATAAGTAATAATGGCAATAGTGAACTTATTAAACATATTCAGTTTCACTTGCATAGCTCTTATACTTTATTGATATCTAAATAAAGCCGATTTCGTCACTGACTCACTCACTCACTCACTCACTCACGTTGATCATCAAAACCTTTACGGTACTTCCTGATGTCCTAGAAAGCTGAAATTTGGTAGGTATGTAAGCTAGTAATTAGTACACAAACAAAAAAAAACCGGTCAAGTGCGAGTCAGCCTCGCGCACCGAGGGTTCCGGACCACCCCGTACAATATAAACAAGTCCACTATAAACTGACACTCACTAAGTATGTATTCATGCACATACTTAGTCAGTCAGTTTATACTAGACATAAAATTTTCAGTGATGTAACTAAAATTTACGGATTTCGCAATTTTTCCTTTATCTGTGTTATAAGACGTTGCTTCGTACCAAATTTAAAGACTCTGAGTTCACGGGAAGTACCCTGTAGGTTTTGATTCCCTTGAGAGTTTCGAGAATTTGCGGAAATTTGCGGCATACACGGCTGTATCTTTTGATTGCGTTGGCTTAGAAGTTTGATTTTTTCACAGCTCTAAGGAACAGTAAACTTGAGTATTTGATATAAATTTCAAGTTGATACCTCCACGTATTCCAGAGAAAAAGGGTCTTGACAGACGGACGGACGGATAGACAACAAAGTGATCCTATAAGGGTTCCGCTTTTTCTTTTTGAGGTGCTGAACCCTAAAAATCCCTAAAAATTGGAACTTTACCCCCCAACCAGCCAGCCCCAGCTAGGAATTTGGTATGAGATCTCCGCAAATTTTGATGCTAGGGATCTGAAAATTTATATAGGGACTACTTGTTATAAAACTTATAAATAATAAAATACATATTTCAGGATTTTTAGTAAATCACCCTCCACCCTTTAAATAAGTTAGGGTATGGAAGTTTGTACAAGACGCCATCATATACACATCGGAGCAAACAAGCACGTCACAAACATCGGAACACACATCTATTTTCAAGGCATTAGGGTGCATGTGCCGATATTTTTGAACACCTATAGCGTACCGATGTATTTGAAGGCGACTGTAACTTTTAATAATTACCTTGCAAAAAGGAATGAGATCCCACTAAACAGTTAAAAGCATTACATGTAAAGTGATTGCCGAGACTCCCTAGCTCATATAGTTTTCAGCGTTAAAAAGATATCAGAACACAAGTAATGCCAAGCTTCCTACTCCGCACGGCTTAACTCTACCCGTCACGCTCTAAAAATTCCATATCTTATTGGCTAAAAAGTATATTACAAATAAGACGAGATTTTCACAGGATTATTGACATACAATTGCCGAACGGTGGCTTCTTTTGCATACAGAGCAACAGCACACAGGTTCGTAGCGTTTTTGTTTTATTTATACGTTTAGAAAAATGTATAAAGAAGAATAAAGAATAATGCAATTATTTGTTCAACACAGGTAGGTACAAAGGTTTAAACATACAATTAGTCGAATCACCATATTGGGTTTGGGCCGTTAGGCATACCAATATTTAAGCCATTAATAGAGCCAGGCTTGTTCTCGCTAAATTCCATTAATTACAATCTGTCAGGAATTCGTTAACAGTTAGCTTTCCTAACTGCAATATTAAATAACTTATTTTTAAACTAAATAATATTTTCAATTTCTATTTATAAATAACGGGGTATTCTTTTTATAAATAATACTGATGCATTTTTAAATAAAAAAAAATAAAAAAAATAAACTATTATATATTTCGGAACTTGGTTAATTTAAGGAGCCATTCCTAGTAAACTTCTCTGGAATAAAGCTGTTTTAAAACACATTCCACTTATTTTATTGCTTAGACGCTACCTACTCCTGAAAACTTGGATATAAGTGCAGATTACGTCTCACGAACATTACAACTTCAAATACATAAAAGCATAGGACAGTCAAAATGCGTAATTTTTGAAAATATGGCCTACAAGTGTCAAGTTGATACTAATAGCGATCTAACATAACATCTTTATTTCGCTTTAAACGCCATTTCTCTTTCAACTGAGTTTGCCCAGAACAGAAAGTGATGCCGTACCTTAGAGTCGACCTTATTAATGACGGTGGAAAGGCAAAACCACTGAAGCGACATTTTTTGAATTTTACAGGAGAGCATTTTAAAGTTTTTTTTTGATAAAAAAAATCGTAACTTTATTTCTTGTTAACTTAGAGCGTTGAGTTATAAATATGCACGTGTTATTTCAAATTATAATAGCTATTTAATAAAAATAATGTTATTCTCCTAAACAAGGCGGGTTCGAAAATAAATGTCGCTTAAGTGAAAAAGCCCCAAAAAAATCCCGGAAGAACCATTGAAGCGACACCATCATGCGACAACAGTTATTTTCAACATGTCCGAAGAAACACTTAAGTACCTTATCTTATGAAATATGTACCTGGAAGAAACACTTTAAGTGACATGACATCGAAAATGAACGATTTAAAAAAAATACTGTATGCGACCATGGTTATGATTGAGTGTACGGTTAAGTGACACAGGTTAGATTTTACTCAAAAAGTGTGTCGCATAAAGTAACATTTTATAAATTTGGCGCTTATTTTTGTATTACCTTAAGCGACATGAAACCCGACTCAATCGACGCAGAAAAAAACGCTGATTTCAACGATATACATAACTCTATTTTGACCAAAATGTCGCTTCAGTGGTTTTGCCTTTCCACCGTCGTTAATTACTACAGGATACGTGTACATTGTGTTACCTTATGTACATAACTATGTCAATTATCATAATGACTGTGATACGTACCTATACTTACTTCCTATTGACAAATACGAGTAGGTAAGTATGAAACCTAACTCATTTAGTAACGTGCAGTGTAGATAATAACACTGAAGATATAATAATTACTAAAATTAAGCTACCATGAGTGTCGATGATATAAATTACAAGTATATTAAGTATTCAGATAAGTTCTCGTTCTCGAGAACATTCTAGAAGTTACCGGTAATCTCTCATATAGAATGTTTCGCAACTTTGAGAAGTTCTCGTCGGTGCATTGCTATCCAGAGACTAACTAACTATACTATACTAGACTAACTAACTATACTACTACGTTTCCAAATTTCATGCTTATATCTTTAGCGGTTTAGGCTGTGCGCTATTTGTCAATCAGTCAGTAACACTATACTATTAAACGTGGCCTACATACAAATATCGCTATATTTGTATGTAGGCCACAGCGGCGGCGTGTGAAAATGTTCGATGGGCAACCCGGGTCAAAAAATGTAACTGTAAAGAGTATTTAATACTTTAATTTGGACCTAAATACGTGTAATCTTAGTTTGCCCTATCCCAGATGGTGTGCATAATTTTTTTCTCTTTTTTCATGTAGCACAAAAACGGTACTTCTGACAGAAAATGTATTCTTTTCAACATTAAAGAGGGTCAAATTTTGCACCGAATCTAAATCTAAACTTCAAATTCGGTTCAGTGGTATAGTCGAAATCAAAGGTTAGAAACTGGGAATATTTAGTTGTTTAGGTGCAAACTTCGATTTTGCGACTTTTCAAGATCGACATATCTTTGAAAAAAATATACCTGCTGACAAACCCATGGAATAAAAAAATTAGAAGATAAAATTTTACATTATATACATTGACCTTCTTTAATATTGAATAGAATACATTTTTACTGTTTTAGTGCACATGCAAAAAACTGAAAAAAAGAGGAAAAATTTCGCGGTTATTGGGCTCCCAAAAGTTATGCACACCTCCTGCGACGGTACAAACTCGGATTACATACATTTAGGACCAAATTAATGTATTAAAACGATTTCCAGCTTTATGGGAACTAATTCCTCAAAACGTTTTTTTTTATCTAATTTGCTTGGCCTAATGGGAAAACTCGTTTTCTCCGTATTTTCACCCGAGCTGAGCTCGGTCGCCCAGGGACTTGATATAATAATGTTACTCAATTACTCGATCTTCATACAACGTACCTAGTCGTTTAGCAATTATGACGTTTCAACTACTTGGTCATTTTATAACTAAATAAGACATTGAACAAACAATATCTTTTATCTATCCAAATATCATAAACACTCCATGGTGCGTTCAAGAGCCGCACATTATGGCCACCATAAAAATAGACTGTTTTGTTAGAACTAATATCTTATCTGTGAAAATGTTATTATTGGTAAATAATAACATCGATTTCAATAATATTATTTCATTCAAATGTCGAACATCTCTGAAATCAAAGAAATTTGATTTGACCTCTATTCTAATATCAGTCGAGATGACATTTAGTTCGAAATGAATTGGCAATTTGCATACAAATTTGACAAATGTCGCACGTAAGTAAGATATCGAACGATATGACAGTTGGATCCGACTCTAGTTTGTCTCTGGATTAAGAAAAAAACTATGACAGCTGCCAGAAAACAACGCCGCGATGCCGGTCATAATCATAATATGCGGCTCCTGAATGCATCATGGAGGCTTATGATATGTAGATAGATAAACTAGTATATGTAATTGTTCATAATTAGGCATTATGTACAGTTACATAAACTACTATTAATTACATACCTAATCCTTAATTCAATCAAGACTTTATACCTACTTGTACATTTCACGACCTAGACGTTCTGCTAAGTAAGTCTTTTTAACCCCCGACGGAAAAAGAGGGGTGTATAAGTTTGACGTGTCTGTGTGTGTATGTGTAGTATTTATTTGTTAAACATAGGTACATCTGCGATATCTGGTTACAGTGGTGTTAAGATAAAAATGTTTTTCTACTCCTGTACCGTTATCTGTCATTTATATAGGCTGTAGCTCAAATACAATGACACCACTAATAAGTCGTCGAAAAACTCTATGCTCTATGGCCCAAAAACGCACTGTTTAGCGTACTTTTTTGGTTCATACATTTTTCATAACAGCACTATTTAACTTTTTTTTTAATCGGCCGCTATATTGCAGTGGTGCCAACTTCATAAACAAATATGTCGAAATAAAAGTATTTATTTACGATTTAACATTTGTATATTATAAATTATTTACTACAATAATAATAAATCATCATCTATTGTGTGTTAAATTACATGTTTTATAAATTCTTGGTATTATTTATAAAAATAAACAGTTCGAATTCGGTCCGGGTCCGGATTCGGTTTGGTTCGGATGGCAAGTGCAAACAAATTAAAAACAAAACAAACCATAAGCAAGAGCTGTCACATTTCCGATTTCCCACCAAAATACAGTTCAAAATGAAAAGACGAAAGATGATAAACTTTTAAAAATTAGTCCTAAACTATTAAGATTTTATTCGTTTTTGTGAAGACAAAAGTGTACGTTCCTTATAAAATGGTCGAAGAAATTAATAACTGCACTCCTGAAGAAATTGCATGAGTAGCAAAAGTACGAATAGAAAACTTGCTGCCTGAAAAGTTTAACTATTCTGTAGTCTGCTATTTATTTAAAAATTGTCGTAGAAAAAGTATTGTATGCAACGGTGTATAATTGGTCTAAAAACGCTCGTGGCGTCTTTAATTGCGATGCTCGCCAAGGCTCGCATCGCAACCCACGCCACTCGCCTTTTAAGACCCTTTTTATACAACAGTTGCATAAAATACTATAGTGTCACTATGTTTTGCCTTTTAGCGTACAAAAACAAGCTTACAATATTGGGGGTTTTCATCTATTCTAAGTTGTAGTACCCAAATTAAAAGAAGATCCATCAAAATTTGCCTATAAGATTTTACTGCTTTTATACATTTTATTTAGTAAAAACAAGAAAACAACATCATAAATAAAAATAAACTAACAAGCAAATAATTATAAACTTATTAAAAACTAAATTAACTTAACTTGCCCAGTCATAGGAAGAAAACCCCGTCCAGCAGTTCCGTCTGCGGCATGGAGCCCATAACGCTGGCGGCGTTACCTCTCTGTATTGCTAATGAAATACGTTGCGAGAGGTAACCGCCATCGCCAGCCCTATGGAAGCGTCGACGAGTCGTTTAGTCATTGCCCTCATAAATGATTTCTACCGCAAGCGCCGCAAACTCGTAGTCTTTAATTAAAGACGAGTATTTGCGGTGCTTCAACACCTGGGCCTGATCAGCTGCAGCGCCGGGTTGAGTGCGAATCCCCTGGAGTTGTAGTTATTGATTAACATAATTTTGTAACCATGGCATTGTAGGGTCATTTCGCCGCTTACGCGACCACCTTCGGTTAGCGACCACTTGAAGAGCATGGTTTTTTCAATTGAATATAAAATCAATTCTACAGAGCCTATTGAAACAGTCAGCCGTATGCCTTATTGTTTGTAGTTATGGAATAGGAATTTACGAAAAAAACGAGAAAATATGTTTTCAGTTCACCAAGTCAGCTAAGTGGTCGCTAACCGGCACATGAAATTAGGTGGTCGCCAACCGGCGAAATGACCCTATGAACAAGTAATTTTGCATACTTAGTCAGTGTGCTACTGACACGTTTTGCATGCCAAGGATTAATGGGTTTCTGTTATATACGGATTATCAATCTTTCGAAAGGACCTTCGATATCCATAATTTCATTTGCTAATGCTAGTGTTTGCCATAATCATCATTCCTGATAACAAACATACGTGCTACGAACATCTAAAGGGAGTGATGCGTCATAATAATTATGGTGAATTCTAAAAAGCTCCTTGCAAGAAAGCCTATGGAGATCCATTAAAGGGGACTCTTGTTACAGGCGTTACCGAGTCAATTAGCAACGGTGTCAATTAACTAAGCAATTTATCCCCAGCGCCGGAAATATGACAAGCGCAAATTGCATTGAGGAGTTGAGAAAATAAATTACTTTTTCACTTCTCATGCTTGCAAAGTTCGCCTTTGTGCTGGATGTATGCGCACAAACTGACACTTTTATGCTCTACTGCATCACATGTCAAAAATTATACATAAAAACCAGCCAAGTGCGAGTCGGACTCGTGCACGAAGGGTTCCGTACCATTATATATAAACCGTATATCTATAAAAAACTATTTTATTCTGTGTTTTTAGTATTTGTTGTTATAACGGCAACATAAATACATCATCTGTGTATCAGTGAGATACAGCCTGGTGACAGACAGACGGACGGACGGACAGCGGAGTCTTAGTAATAGGGTCCCATTTTACTCTTTGAGTACGGAACCCTAAAAAGTATAAAAAAGTAAAATTGGCGGAATGGATTATTATTTTATAAAATTTTGCAAATAGGTACTTCTTATTTTCTCGCATTCGAAGTGAAAGACAGTGTGTATAACTCGGGTATAAATGAGCCATTATCTCCCTCGACTTAACTATCAAACCTCGCCGGTGGCTCGGGTGAATATAAAATAAACGACTCGGGTAAATGGCTCGTTTTATTCACTTGTTGTACAATCTACTCTTTCAATTATCAATAGTCAAAATGATTTATTCCATTGACATACAATATGCACTAGAATATTTATATTATTTTCACGCCACGGTTCGGAAATGTGGCAAAATATGGTTAGAATTCAGGCTTCAAGCCGCTGGGGTAGTTGGACGTCGCATGAACAGTAATGCCATCTATGAATTCAAACTGTCCAACAATGTTATAGTTGGACAGTCTGAACAGTGAATCGACCGACCAATCACAGTAGGTATATGTATAATATTTATTTTATAGTAAGTATGCGTGCAGTATTTTAATTTTATTTGCTTTATTTTGATTGTAGTACCTATATATATTAAGATTTATTTTATTGTAGAGTGAAGGTAAATACGTCCCTGTACACGTGTTAGTTTGTCTATCTTTTTGTTCCTGATCTCCACTCAATTGCTCAAAGGTTAACTGGATATGTTCGCCTTTGCACCGATTTAACCTAAGTATTTGTGTCTGTATTTTAATTTTTTTTTTTTTTTTTTTATAACGTTGGGGAAATGCCTTTGGCAGAACGGGTATGACGGACTAACCGAAGCTGGACTACCGTCTAAAACCACCAACGAGTTCCGGCGCCGCCTTGTAAAGTGGGGCGTCGCAGGATCGCTCCTGGCATTCAACTGCGTACGTCCCGGCGGGCGGCCCACATTAGCAGGCCACATACATTTCGAGGCATCAGCTCCAGGCCTGTGGAACCTTTACATACAGGGACCCCGACTCTCTGCATGGTTCCACTACGGCGGAGGTAACAGATGCGCATAGCGCCTGGCTCTGCCCCCAGTCCGTCGCCGGCGAAGCGGATCCGCGAGAGGATCATTATCGCGAGCCCGCTCCGCAGCCTCCTTCTGTGACATTACGTCGTCACAGAAGGAGGCCATCGCTCTCCAGTCTGTATTATACCTGTTTCTTGTGTACAATAAAGTTATTTACATACATAAGTACAACATAAAAGCACTGTGTTAAGCGTCGGCCGAAAATACAATAGCTGGACTCGTGCCTACTATCGAGGGCCTCCGGTAGGCTTTGGCCCTCGAACTAACTCGTCCTCTATTCCTTACTTACCACCGAAAATTGGTTTGAACGAGATCTAGTAAGTAGTTTTTTTTTAATACGTCATAAATCGTAAACCGCAATTTATTTCACGGAACCCTTCATGTGCGAGTCCGACTCGCACTTGGCCGCTTTTTAATAAGTAGAGTGATCCAAGAGAAAGGTATGCATCAGGGCCTGATTCGACATAAAAAAATCTATATTATTACCAAACCTGATAACCCCAACTCTCACGCACACAACCTACGTCACCGCAAAAAAATAGTTCAAGCAGTTCCCGCCAAGCTAACAATGTTCAGTAAAGGCCCTTACGCTATGTCCATCAGAATCTACAACAAAATTCCGCAGCATATAAGAAATGAAGTAATATTCAACGCATTTGTCAATAAACTAAAAACGTACCACATTACTGAATGCCCATACACTCTGCAGGAGTTCATGGGCCATTAAATTTTAAATTTTAATAATTTAATAAGTAGGCCAAATATAAGTAAGAAGGAAGTGTTATAAATATCTTTTGTTATCTAACGTGTAGATATATATATATATAAAATGTTGATTCTATAAATATATATTGTTTAGTTTAGGTTAGCTTAGTACATAAATATGTTGCTACACCCTTGTAGGGTCCATGTCTGTACTAATTAGATTTTAAGAACATCCTGTGAGTACCATGGTTGCATCGAATAAATGAATATGAATATGAAACAGCTAACAAAATTTCACGGAAATCGTTTTAGAAATACCACCTGGAGAGGAGAGCAGCCGGACAGAGCGATAATACGATTTATTTTTTTAAGTTTTAAGTCTTTGTTCTCTGGCTTCCAGTACCGATATTTGATAGCAATAAAGTTTGGCATCTTTGGGCGCCGCATGACCGTGCTCATTCGTTCCTAGCCCGAACGGGTATCAACAGCTCGGAGGTGTGCGAGTCCAGTTTAGCCGAAGCAGCAATATGAACAGACTTGGCATAGCCCAATAGTTATATAACGATTTGTGCTTTTTTAGGGTTCCGTAGCCAAATGGCAAAGCTTCCAAAGTGGTAAAATGTGTGTCCCCCCCCCTGTAACTTCTAAAATAAGAGAATGATAAAACATAAAACTAAAAAAAATATATGATGTATATATGTACATTACCATGCAAACTTCCACCGAAAATTGGTTTCAGCGAAACAAAAACACAGAATAAAATAGTTTTTTATAGATAATGGTACGGATCCCTTCGTGCGCGAGTCCGACTCGCACTTGGCCGGTTTTTTTTAATACTTCGTAAACCGCAATTTATTTAACGGAACCGACTCGCACTTGGCCGCTTTTTTGGCTATTTGCCATCGATTACTCAGAACACGTAATGTTGGGAAATCCAACAGCTGTACTCTATCGGCAACACTATCGGCAATAGTGCTAACTATTGAGAAAATTTAACTGAACATTTCGAATTTAAATTGGGTTTATTTTTGTACTCGCTTATTCTGCCAAAAACAAGTGCGCAGCGCACTGAACATTGAAGAATGAAGATGAATTTACTTTAAAAACAAAGTTTTAACCGATTTCAATTCAGTAATAAGTTTTTTTTCAAAAGTTCTCTTGATTTCTCAAGGATCTCATCATCAGATTTTTGATGACCATGGGATCACCTGGGAAGGATACTCTTCCAAACAAAAAAAACTATTTTCTAAATCGGTCCAGGCGAATCGGGGAACATACAAAAAAAAGATTCCAACGAGTTGAGAACCACCTCCTAATTGGAAGTCGATTAAAAAGTTTCACAAACGACAAATTGCTCTCAGGAACTCGGTGGAATAATGGAATTAAATATTCCTTTTGTGAGGATGTTCCTTTTTCTGTAGCTTTCCTATTTTTAACCTACTTCATAAAAGGAGGAGGTTCTCAATTCGAACGTTTTTTTTTTAATTTTTTTTTTTTTTTTTAATGTTTGTTACTTGTTACCTCAGAACTCCGTCATTTATAAACGGATTCCTACAATTTTTTTTTAATTGAAAGTATATGTTTCCAGATTGGTCCCATTGTTTCCAAAGCCCCAGTTGGATGATGGGAACCAAGAGGAATTGAGGGAACTCCTCAAATATATTAGGCACGCGTGTAGTAATTCGGTATTTTCTATTATAATTCGTGTATTTACACCCGGAAATCATAAATTTGGTGAAGTAGAAGTGATGATGAAGACCACAGATGGCTTGTGGAACTTCTCAATGATGTACTTCAAACTATCTACTAATGAAGTACGTCACATATATGATTCCGTTGAAATAGCAAACAAAGAAGTGCCAAAGGTAATCCTGAGATCCTTGAGGAATCGACAAAAGTCCTCAAATGTTATAGGCCCACATACAGCGATTTGGTTTATTGGTCTAAAAATCAACGCATTTGCTCTCGGAAATCACTTCATGATTGAAAAAAAATATGTGGAAGTGTTCATGTGGCTTGGCGGAGTACTGTATTGAAGTTGGTTAAAACTTTGTTTTGAAAGTAAATTGTAGAATTGTCATTCATGGAATTAAATACTGGCATTGTATTTTTTTTAAGAGTTTAAGTGTTTTCCCATTGTTAAATTGGATTATAAACCATCAAATTATCCCGTCATGAATGTCGTCGTCATAAGTGGTTCCAGAGATTAACCCCTACATACAATCTCAAGTCTTCTTCTTATTATTATTATTCTGGTAGTCTATTATATATTATGCTCTAAGTAGTATTCTGGTTCCAGGCTGTGAGAGCCCTTATATCACTGCGACCATCGCTGATCTATTGTGATCGCCACTTACTACAATTCTTGGTCAAATTATGGTGGTCGCTTCTAGGCTGTGAGAGCCCTTCTATCACTGCGACCATCGCTGATTTATTGTAATCGCCACTTACTACAATTCTTGGTCAAATTCTGGTGGTCGCTTCCAAGCTGTGAGAGCCCTTATATCACTGCAACCATCGCTGATCTATTGTGATCGCCACTTACTACAATTCTTGGTCAAATTCTGGTGGTCGCTTCCAGGCTGTGAGAGCCCTCATATCACTGCGACCATCGCTGATCTATTGTGATCGCCACTTACTACAATTCTTGGCCAAATTCTGGTGGTCGCTTCCAGGCTGTGAGAGCCCTTATATCACTGCGACCATCGCTGATTTATTGTGATCGCCACTTACTGGGCGTTTTTCAAAAAAGTGTACAAACCTTGTTTTTCAGAATTCTTTTTTTTTGGGTTTTCGCACTCCGAATCGTTGATACTATCGATCCTCAGACAATAAAAAAAGTGTCCTAAATATTCCATTCCAGATCGTCACATTTTTGTATGCAGTCTTTTTTAGGGATCCGTACTCAAAGAGTAAAACGGGACCCTATTACTAAGACTTCGCTGTCAAAATTTCAACTGTCTAACTATCACGGTTCATGAGATACAGCCTGGTGACAGACGGACAGACAGACAGACAGACAGACAGACAGACAGATGGACAGTGGAGTCTTAGTAATAGGGTCCCGTTTTACTCTTTGAGTACGGAACCCTAAAAACTATATCCTTACTACGGAAAAGTAACTATGAATATTTTTTTATATATTTAACTCGAAACTTTCTCTTCTTTCATTTGACACCCAACACGCTATGATAGCAAAATATTTTTTTCAAAGCTAGTAACTTATTTGTATGTGACAGCGACAGCCACCATGTTTTTATTTTTCATACAAAAGGTAGCCTATGTCACCCGGAGCATAATTTCGAGTCGATTGACACCCCATTTATCATATTCGGTTCAGTATCTTAAGCGCTACAGTGGAACATACACAAATACAAACATAGACTGCTAAAAACATATCCCTTCCTTTCGGCTGTGCCGTAGTCGGGCAAAACTAGAACACATCAATGTGTAAAACTAAAAATAGAATATATCAATGTGTAAAACTAAAAATAGAACACTTCAATGTGTAAAACTAAAAATAGAATATATCAATGTGTAAAACTAAAAATAGAACACTTCAATGTGTAAAACTAAAAATAGAACACTTCAATGTGTAAAACTAAAAATAGAACACATCAATGTGTAAAACTAAAAATAGAACATATCAATGTGTAAAACTAAAAACATTGTCTCCTTAGGGCATGTTTATTGAATAGTCATCATCATCATATCAGCCGAAAGACCTCCACTGCTGGACATAGGCCTCCCCCAAAGAGTGCCACAATGGCCGGTCCTGCGCCACCCGCATCCAGCGGACTCCCGCGACCTTTACCAGAATAGGTAGTGGTTAGTGCAAATCCAAAGAAAAGCTACTCGCAAAAATAGGTACTAATTGTAAAACGGCCCTTAGGACCCGTTAATTAAATAGTGATTATTGCGAGTCCTTATAAAAGCTACTCGCAAAAATAGAACACAGTCCTATTCCTTAAGCTCGCACTAACTGATCAAAGTGTATGCAGGCCATTAGTGAACGTAAATTTCATTTAATACACTAACAAACGATCTCTTGTCCATTAAGGAAACTCACTTCGTTTCACACAGCTGCGCTCTTTGATTTGTCAAAGGCATTTTCCTGCTTTTAACTCTGAGTTAACAATCTTTTAAGGCGTTTTCCAGACTCTAACGTTGGCTGTATAATTTAACGAGTGAAGGCGAAAAACGCCTTGAACGAAATATGAGTTAAATTTGCTTATTAACGTCTGATGATCTTTGTTGTGTTGAAGTAGGTAGATTAATAAAATAAATAAAAATAATTTAATTCCGACTAAGGTCCATACATGGTTCGTAAACAATGAAATATTATTATTAGTGCGTTTTTTAAGCATTAGAAAGAAGGATAAAGCACAAAGCACGAGGTCTTTTATATAATCCTTCGCTTGGTGCCGCCATTTTGGTCATTTACGCGCATCTGGCGCCTGTCCGGCTCCGGGAGAGAAAAGAAAATACTAATTT
This sequence comes from Epinotia brunnichana, assembly GCA_963854355.1. Lineage (NCBI taxonomy): Eukaryota > Metazoa > Arthropoda > Insecta > Lepidoptera > Tortricidae > Epinotia > Epinotia brunnichana. Next base: position 6,193,097 of record OY977956.1, read on the forward strand.
AAACTATGACACTTTATGCTACACAACTGTCAAAGTATCTCAAACAGCCATTAAAAAAGCCTTACATTATTGTTGTCGACACCCTAAATTTATATCTAAATAATACTTACAACGATATATTTATTTTGAAAGTATTTATTTTTTTACTCAGTTATTTTAAATTTCGTTATTCAGTTCTGGAAAGGTTGCAATAATAAAAAACCTAAAGAAGAAGAGGTCTGAAACGATCGGTTCGTTTTCTTCGCTGACGACATTGTCAAAATTGTCAATCATATCACGTTCTTTTTCTTGGTAACAAATTGTTGATTTCAGATTACGAGATTATTATACGAGTATCTATTTGTTAATTAATATTAAGATTTTATTTTTCGCTGTGTGTGTGTGGTGGCGTGCGGACTGCGATGGATCAACCAGAGGCAGGCCCAAGTGAGGCCAAGTGGCTTGCAAAACAGACCAACTTATTCTCCCCCGAACGTTTTGCCTTCACCAAAAGCAAAGAGACAGAAACAGAGAACAACAAATGAGAAACGTATGGTGGTCAACATTTACAAGTTGGTGTGTGAACTTTGCAGCAAGGATGAATTTTATAGTACTTACATAGTTTTATTTAAGTACATAATAAATTGATGTGGAAATTTCACTTTTTATTTAATACGCAGGAAAAATACAAAATAACTAATATTGTGCCTGATGCACCTATGCACTGGTTGTGCAACTGAATTTGACGGGATTCCGATGAGGGAGCAGCTGAGTGAAAGACTTGTTTTCTTTTCCGAGTTGATGCCGTTTCGTAGGTATTTGTAGAACTGAATTTCATGAGGCCCGGACGCCATATTTATACCATGAAATTCCTTGCCCCGCAGCCCGCCCGCCCGTGCTTTTGGCGGGAAATATGGGCGGGAAAGTATTGGCGGGAAATTTTTGGCGCGAAACGACATCTCATTTATTTATGACAATAATCTTAGGCTAATACGTTATTTACAGTGTTTTATACTTATTTCTATGACATTCGTAGTGCATTATCACCCGAGATCCTCTCCGTTTGCCGGCCAATCGCATCTAAAGCGCGGGTTTTTCGTGTCGCTGTCTATATACGTACCTCGGCCCCCACCTGGGGTATAAATACCGAGCTTCCCCCCTCGCTCGCCCATCAGTCTATGCTTGGCCAGCGCGCGGATAGGATCTAAAGGCTTCCTCTTAATCTATCTATATTTCTAGTGGAAACTTAGTGTTTAGCCACTCTTTACTTATAAAACCAACAGTATATTACCTCTTAACTAGGTAGGAATTAAGTGTGAGACCTATTATTATTTATTTCGACTACAAATTATATAAGGCGACTGTAATACAATGCTTACGTTGTAAGAGGGTTATAAGCTAGGTTACAGGCAATCTATTTTATCAGTATTTACGTAGATGGTTGTCCTGCACATTTCTCCCGCCGTGGAACACCCGGCCGGTGTTCCAGCTCGCTGGCGTGCAGGTCGTCATCCTTGGTAGGTAAAATCGCGAGCTTCTTGGTCGGTCGCCGTAGCACTCCGCCCTTTGTTCTGACGTCCACCACTCTTGTCTCGCCGTCGGGTCCCGGGTACTTGGCGATCACTCTACCCATGGGCCAAGTATTGCGTGGGAGGGTCCCGTCGCCGATGAGTACGATGTCGTCGATTTCTATGGGCCGGCCGCGCCTATACGGCTCCCGCCGGTCTTAAAGTGTAGGTAGGTACTCGCGGACCCATCGACTCCAGAAGTGGTCCGCGAGTCGTTGGCTCGTCCTCCACGTTGCTCGGCCGACTAGGTCCTTGTCGTTGAAGGTACCGGGCGACTGCACTCTGCCGGATCCGCCGAGTAGGAAGTGATTCGGTGATAGGGCTTCGGGGTCATCGGGCTCCACGAACACGTGTGTGAGGGGGCGGCTGTTCACGATGTATTCTGCTTCAGCCAGGGTCGTGGCGAAGACCTCCTCCGAGGGATGACGCTCTTTCAGGACAGTGTAAAGAGTGTCTTTTACCGCTCGCACCATTCGCTCCCACGCCCCGCCCATAAATGGCGCCGAAGGGGGGATGAAGCGCCATATTATTTGTCGTCGCCCCGCCTCCTCTCGCATCGCGTCTTCGGCGGCCGCCCGCAGCATCTTATCCGCAGAGTGGAAGTTCGTCCCGTTGTCCGACCAAATCTCCGTAGGTGTGCCTCGACGCGCGATCATTCTTCGTAGAGCCATTATGGCGGATTCGCCGCTTAGACTGGGCACTATTTCCATATGTATAGCGCGCGTTGTAAGGCATGTAAATAGCGCTACATATCTCTTCTGTGTCCCTCGGCCTACTGTAATAGTCGCGGGGCCCCACAGATCGACGCCCGTGTATGTGAAGGCTCTCTCGTGATGTGCGAGGCGGCAGCGCGGCAGATTTCCCTTCGGAGGTACAGTCGGCTTCGATTTTCGTCGCCGGCATGGCAGACATCGATGGATAATCATTCGGGCGACTGTACGTAGTCGTAGTATGGCGTAGTGTTGTTTGCATTCGTTCACTGTCGCTTCAACTCCGTGATGGTTCATTTGTCGGTGCACGCAGTCGATGTACAGTCGGATGGCCGCGTGATTTCCGTCTAATACGGACGGCCGTTTTTGCGTTGTGGTTATGTCGTTTGCTTCGTTGATGCGCGTTTTTAGCGTTATCACGCCGTCGATGAGTTCGATCGCTAAGGGGCGTAAGCGACTATTCATGGCCGGCGGCTTGCCCTGCATTAGTCTCTGAATTTCGTCGCTGAAGCTGTCTCGTTGACTCTCTCGTACTATTAGGCGTTACGCTTCTATTAGGTACCGCGCGTCAATTGATAAGTAGGTTTTTGATGCGGGCCGGGCCTGTCGCGGCGCGGCGGATGCGGGTCGCTTGTGTTTTCTGTTCCACTCGGGGTCCTTTTCTTTATCTCGATCCAGTTTTTTCTCGATGCTATGTAGGCGTTTGAGCGCGTTCTCGTAGTTGTCCGGCGGTTTGTCGTCTTCGTTTTTCCATAGTAAAGGCACTTGACAGTGACCGTCGGCCGTGAGCGTGGTTAATTGCGCGAGCTGAGCGAGGGCGCGTTCCTCCGGGTCGGATTTGGGTCGTTTCGGCTCTATCATCATATCTTCGATGGCGAAGTATTCTTTTAACTGCCGGTCGACGTCTTCCTCGCTTGTTAGCGATTCCCTTTCTTCGGCTGGCTGATTGGAGATGTGGCTGACGATATGGTGGATGACCTTGCCTTGTAGGGGGGCGCGGGTGTGTGCGCCGTGTAATACCCATCCGAGCGGTAGTCGGCTGGCGACGGGTTGATTTTTGTCGCCGCGTCGGATTTCTTCTGGTATTAATAGATGCCAGTTGTCTTGCCCGAGCAGTATTCCCGGTTCGGCCGTGTCGTATCTCAGTAGGTGCTCTATGTCTCGTAGGTGTGCACACGTACTGATATCGTCTTCGCTTATCGTTTGGGGTGATAAGCGTAGGTCGGGAATTGTGCGGGCGTGTATGCGCATCTCTTCGCCTTGTCCGCGTATGAGGAGCGGGACTCGGCGGGATTTTCTGGCGTTTATTTTTTCACAGGTGATTGCCTCTATGCGTAGCGGCGTTGTAGGCCCGAAAATGGGAGCGTGGGTTCCCCCGGCGGGGGGAGGGGCGGGGACGGCGGGGCGCACGGCGGCGGCGCCCTGTCCCGCGCTCTCGGCGGTGCTCCTCTCTTGGGCCTGCTCGGCGTACTGTGGGGTTTCCCGCCGCGGTGTTGCTGCAGGGTGTAGGCTCTCCTGCAGCGGCGGGACTATGGGTGGCAGCGTTGACTGTGGGGTTTCATGAGGCAGTGTTCTCCACTGCGCGGCATCATGCGTTCGCTGCCCTATGGGTGACCTTGGCTGTAGGTCTGGACGAGGCTCCGGCGTCGCAGGAGTGCGTGTCTGTGGGGTTTCCTGCGAGGGCCTCGAGCCGTCTTGACACGTAGTTCTTGACGGCACTATGGGTGGCAGCGTTGACCGTGGGGTTTCATGAGGCAGTGTTCTCCACTGCGCGGCATCATGAGTTCGCTGCCCTATGGGTGACCTTGGCTGTAGGTCTGGCCGAGGCGCCGGCGTCGCAGGAGTGCTTGTTCGCGAAGTCTCCTGCGAGGGCCTCGAACCTTCTTGCGTCGTGGCAGTTCCCGACGTGGATGTGGTTGCTTGTTGTGATGTTTGTGGCACTGCGTGGGTGGTGCCGCTTTGTTTGTAGCGATTCGCGCAGGGCAGCGCGGGCGTGAAGACGGGGGAGGGGTCGCTGAAGGGGGCGTTCCCCGCTTGCGCAGGCGTCGCGACGGCAGCGGCGACTGGTGCGCTGGGCGGCGGGGGGAGCTGGGTCTCGGCGCGCGGCAGTGGCTGCTGGACCGTAGCTTTTTCTTCGTCAGGATTGTTCCCCTTTTCTTCTGGAAGGTGTGGTTCTTGAGTGATGGCGGGCATCTCGTGGTTTTTCTCGAACCAGGCGTCGATTTGCTCGTTCACTTGAGTGGCGGAAACCACAGTTCCTTCGTTTTCGTCGCTTTGTTCGGCTTCTAGTGTGGCGATGTGTGCTTGGGCGAGTTCAAGCTTGATGCGTAACATCTCTTCTTTTGCTTTGGCTAAGCGTTGCGCACGGCGGCTCGTGGTCGTTGCGCGTGACTTCGATGACGGTGGCGGCGCGGGGGGACGTGGCGTCGTCCCCGTCTGTGACGATTCCTGAGATAACGGCGGCGTCTCAGTGATCGTGTCCGTGCTCGTCGCGTTGTCCGTCGTCGTCGCGTTGTCCGACGCCGTCGGTGGCGTGTATGTTGAGTCTCTACTTGTTTCTTCTCTTGAGGTCCTCGGCGGTTGCTCTGTCCCGAAGATGAGCTGGGCTAACGACTGCCCCGGCGCCGATGACCTTGTGACTGGACCCATTTTCGACGATAATTTCTCGGCAATGTTCTTTCACTTTCACTGGAATCTTCTTTTTTTTTCTTGAGGCTGTAGCTGTGCTTAAACTGCAATTTCTTTCTTGAATATCCGGCTTACTGAAGGACCATTATGTGCCTGATGCACCTATGCACTGGTTGTGCAACTGAATTTGACGGGATTCCGATGAGGGAGCAGCTGAGTGAAAGACTTGTTTTCTTTTCCGAGTTGATGCCGTTTCGTAGGTATTTGTAGAACTGAATTTCATGAGGCCCGGACGCCATATTTATACCATGAAATTCCTTGCCCCGCAGCCCGCCCGCCCGTGCTTTTGGCGGGAAATATGGGCGGGAAAGTATTGGCGGGAAATTTTTGGCGCGAAACGACATCTCATTTATTTATGACAATAATCTTAGGCTAATACGTTATTTACAGTGTTTTATACTTATTTCTATGACATTCGTAGTGCATTATCACCCGAGATCCTCTCCGTTTGCCGGCCAATCGCATCTAAAGCGCGGGTTTTTCGTGTCGCTGTCTATATACGTACCTCGGCCCCCACCTGGGGTATAAATACCGAGCTTCCCCCCTCGCTCGCCCATCAGTCTATGCTTGGCCAGCGCGCGGATAGGATCTAAAGGCTTCCTCTTAATCTATCTATATTTCTAGTGGAAACTTAGTGTTTAGCCACTCTTTACTTATAAAACCAACAGTATATTACCTCTTAACTAGGTAGGAATTAAGTGTGAGACCTATTATTATTTATTTCGACTACAAATTATATAAGGCGACTGTAATACAATGCTTACGTTGTAAGAGGGTTATAAGCTAGGTTACAGGCAATCTATTTTATCAGTATTTACGTAGATGGTTGTCCTGCACAAATATAGGCCTGTTAAGTTCTCGTTCTGTTATGGACTTCGTGACATCTAATATTGGTCCCAAGCAGAAAAGGTTGACGATGATCGCTTCTTTGTTTACCTTATTTCTTATCCTAAAAAAACGAACTATAGTGTTAGTATATCACAAAAAACCGGCCAAGTGCGAGTCGGACTCGCGCACGAAGGGTTCCGTACCATTATCTATAAAAATATTAATTTTATTCTGTTTTTAGTATTTGTTGTTATAGCGGCAACAGAAATACATCATCTGTGAAAATGTCAACTGGAACTATCACGGTATCAGTAAGATACAGCCTGGTAATAGACAGACAGACAGACAGACAGACGGACAGAAAGGCAGACAGACAGACGGACAGCGGAGTCTTGGTAATAGGGTCCCGTTTTACTCTTTGAGTACGGAACCCTAAAAAAAGAGAGACTTAACTAACCAATGACTGCATGCAGTCTCTGCCAGCGGGTGAGCATGGGGCCATTTTCATGGTCCGAAAACACGCTCAGGATGCTGTTTGGGCTGCCGCGTAGGCGACGCCTCAGTGAGGCGGAACCCCCCGACCCCCCCGTGTCGAGTTATTGGTAACACCAGCAAGCGATAACTTAGGGTTCCCTATATTATCACTTGCCGTTGTCTCCAGGGCGCACCGGCCAAGACACTACCCATTCCTGCGGATCAACCGGTGATACCGGTAGAGTCCAGACACTCGAGGAGGTTACCCAACATAGCGACGCTAAAGGGGCGGCCTAGGCTCCAGGGTACGAGAGTGCAGCTATCGGGTCTCTTCCCGACAGTAGCAGAAAGGCCCGTTGTCAAGAATCATACATCTGAAAATCACTCATTATTGTTTCCTAATCTGGTCAGGGTGTCGTTTTAAAGAACGCGATATTTTCCAATCCACGCCAATCAAGCCACTTCATGCCACAAGCCACAACCTTAAAGTAAACTGATTTAACTTTTTTTTTATACCACATCGGTGGCAAACAAGCTTACGGCCCACCTGATGGACTTAACCCTCCTCATTAACAAAACTTTGAAAATAAGGATAGGGAGTGAGGGACCTGCATGTCTCTATCTGCCAACACAGCGAATCCTCAAGTGAATAAAGGATCGGCAACGCGCTTGTGATTCTTCTAGAGTCACAAGTGTCCGTAGGCTACGGTACCAGCTTAACATCAGGCAGGCCGTAAGCTTGTTTGCCACCGTCGTTGTGTAAAAAAGAAAGCTGGAACAGATAACTTCGTTCGCTTCGCTCCCTCGGTCAATGAAAACCGTTGACTATAGGACCTGTTGTGAGTAATATGTACTTTAATGCATGCTACTGTACACTCCCACATCCTTAGTCTCATAGCTATCTGTCCTGCTTTAGTCGCCTAATAAACACGTACAAGATCACACGTCTATTTAATTCTTTAAATCCAATAAATATCAAATTTGCAAAAGTGAACCTTAATACAACCTACAGGACCAGTTCCAATAATTGAATAACTGGCAGAGCTGAGTACCTAATTACCTATCTAAGTGCTTTCAAGTGACACTTGATTACCCATTTGATGGCGTTTGTTACTTCATTGAAAAGCAATGGCACGGAAATATAGTATTTCTCCCTAGGGAGGCGTTCTTGATAACCGTGTTTTATTGCCTTTTTCCTTATCGAACAGAATGGATGGGGTATGCCAAATCTTGACGTTTGACATATAGTCCAATCATTTTATTAACAACTAGTAGGTACGGAAAAAATATAAATTCGGAAATAATTTATATTACGACATATCTGGCCGTAAAGTAGCAATTACTGCACGGTACGTGCGAAAAATCCCACATCAGGATATCCAGGGAGAGACGTAAAATGTTGAACTCACCACGGGCGGTGATAAAGAAAGCCTCAGATCGCATATTTATTTTACGTCATACCTGGCCATAAAGTAGGAATTACCGCACGCTATGCGTGCGGAAAACCCCACTTCCTGGCCAGATAGAGACGTAAAATTTTGTACTTACCACGGGCGGTAATAAAGAAAGCCTCAGAGCGCATATTTATTTTACGTCATACCTGGCCATAAAGTAGGAATTACCGCACGCTATGCGTGCGGAAAACCCCGCTTCCTGGCCAGATAGAGACGTAAAATTTTGTACATACCACGGGCGGTAATAAAGAAAGCCTCAGAGCGCATATTTATCGCCCTTGCCTTCGGCTCGGGCGTCAAATACCTGCGATCAGAGACATTCTTTGTTTAACCGCCCTAGGTAAGTAATGTACTATTATCGCCCTTGCCTTCGGCTCGGGCCTCAAATACCTGCGATCTGAGACATACTTTGCATTGCCGCCCTAGATAAGTAATGTACTAATAAGTAGCAAAGTTTTTTAGGTAATGGATATTATCATTTAAATAATTACTGATAGACAAAATCCAGCAAATCATTAGACTTCAAAATGATAACTTAATTAACTCCTGGAAAGTGGAAAAATATGAATATTTTTTAAAACCTGTTGGTTAATTTAAATTTCCTCTATAATATTCAAGATAAATCATACAAAAAAAAGACAATGAAATCTTCGTTTATTTATCTACCTATATGTATAAAATTACTTGTGAAAATTTTGTAGGATTCTTGAATAAAGCATTAAAAATAAAGTTTTAAAATAAAATATATTTGTCATAATTGATTACATAATGAATAAAAAGCGGCCAAGTGCGAGTCAGACTCGCACATGAAGGGTTCCGTTAAATAAATTGCTTTTTACGATTTATGACGTATTAAAAAAAACTACTTACTAGATCTCGATCAAACCAATTTTCGTTGGAAGTTTGCATGGTAATGTACATCATATATTTTTTTTAGTTTTATCATTCTCTTATTTTAGAAGTTACAGGGGGACACACACACACACACATTTTACCACTTTGGAAGTGTCTCTCGCGCAAACTATTCAGTTTAGAAAAAAATGATTTTAGAAACCCCAATATCACTTTTGAAGACCTATCCATTAAGTTTCAGTTCTTAGTATGGGGAACCCCAAAATTTATTGTTTTTTTAATATTTTCGTGTGAAAATCTTAATGCGGTTTACAGAATACATCTACTTACCAAGTTTCAACAGTATAGCTCTTATAGTTTCGGAAAAAAGTGGCTGTGACATACGGACGGACAGACAGACGGACAGACATGACGAATCTATAAGGGTTCCGTTTTTTGCCATTTGGCTACGGAACCCTAAAAACCACTAGGCACTTAAATCTACTTAACTACTAGTAAATATACCCTCTCCAAGGTCACTGCCCTTGGGAAGGATGCCGATAAGGCTGGCCACATTTCCTCGTTGAATTGCAATTCCAATCCGTTATCCGAGGAAGTAGCCAGCCCTATGGTCAGCCGTATTATCTGCAATTTATTTCTTTATAAAGCCAATGGGCGCTAGGACTCCACAGCCCGAGAGTTTCAACCGCGAAGGCCGCAAATAATTAGGAGTTTGTCAGGCCCGCATATTTGCGGCGCTTCGCGGCTTCTGCCGCCCCGCCCGCCCTCAAAGAAGTTGTGGCTAAATGGGACGTGGCCATGGTGTCCACGCAGGGGGCGTCCCAGATAAGAGGCCGACCCATCCGCCACGGAATGACTGTCAATCCATCGGGTGTCATAAATAAAATAAACAAAAATATGCTCGAATATACATTTTTTTAAACCGTGTATTTAGCCCGCGACGCAAAACGAGGGGTGTTATAAGTTTGACGTGTCTGTGTGCCTGTAATCAAGTAATTTATTTGCATTCATGTTGTTACATAAAGGTGGTAAGTTTTACGATCTCAGACCTAGAAAAAAAGATAGACGGAGCATGACGAACCACCTAGTGAAGCTAGTTTTCAACCAAGCCAAGTAAGTTTGGCACAGACTCACGCACACATAAACAACGTAAATTGCACAAAACTCGAAATAGGTGATCTTGACAGCATTGAGACACGTGCTAAAGAGTTTTGTGCAATTTAATTTATTTATGTGTACGTGAGCGGGCTTCACTATGTTGTTCGTAATGCTCTATCTTTTTTAGGGTTCCGTACTCAAAGAGAAAAACGGGACCCTTATTACTAAGACTCCGCTGTCCGTCTGTCACCAGGCTGTATCTCAACAACAGTAATAGTTTGACAGCTGAAATTTTCACAGAATATGTATTTCTGTTGCCGCTATAACCACAAATACTAAAAAAAGAATAAAATAAATATTTCATAGATAATGGTACGTAACCCTTTGTGTGCGAGTCTGACTCGCACTTGGCCGGTTTTTCTTGGTCCGAGGTTACAATAAGGACGTATCAAACATGACAAACCAAAAGCAAGAGGTGTCACATTTCCGATTTCCCACCAAAATACAGTTCAAAATATAATAATTACTTTAAAAACAAAGTTTAAACCGACTGTTCGAGTCTAGCTATTACTGACACGCAGATCGACGGACCCACAGCGGAGGCTTAGTAACAGGGTTCCGTTTGGTATATTATCCTGTGGGAATTCGACCTTAAAAAATATCTAGTTGAATTCCCTGACCCCAAATATGTATACTTAGACACCAACTTTGTGATTCTAAGTGATTTAGATCCCAAGATATTAATAATAATAATAATATACCTATAATTCAAAATGGACCCCATTAAAAAAAAGATGGCCGTCGGAGGAGTTGGTTCCTATCAAACACTTAAAGCTAACCTAACCTAACTAGTACCTGAAAAAAAGTTGGTGCTTTTGTTCGGAGTGTCCACATTTACAACAATTTGTTCCGGCAGTCTGCCCTACTATACTATCTCTATATATCTACATTGGTTTTATCCAAAAAATTCACCCATATTTCATCCCCTTAGGGAATGATTTTCGGGATTAAAACTATCTGTTGTATTCTCCGGGACTCAAACTATCTCTATACCGAATTTCATCTAAACGGGTCCCATCAAAATCTTCACCCCCCATTTCACCCCCTTAGGGGGTGATTTTCAGAATTAAAACTATAGGTATAAATATAGTTTGATTCCCAGGAATGAGACTATCTTTATACCAAATGGTATTCATCCAAATTTTCACCCCTAATTTTACTCCCTAAGGGGATGATTAAAGGGATAAAAACTATCATATGTGTTTTCCCAGGACTTAAACTATCTCTAAACCAAATTTCATCAAAATGGGTTACATTCAATTTTTCACCCCCCCATAGGGGATCCCCTCTTAGGGGATGATTTTCAGAAAAAAACCTATCCTATGTCCTTCCTCGGGACTCAAATACGTAATAAATATTTACTTATATACGAAATTTCATCTAAATAAATAAAAAAGCGTTTTAAGTAGATCCATACAAATTTCCACCCCCAATTTAAACCCTTTAGAGTATGATTTCTGGGATAAAAACTATCCTATGTCCTTTCCTAGGACTCAGACTATCTCTGTACAAAATTTCATCCAAATCGGTTCAGCCGTTTTCACGTGATGCGCAGTCACGAACAGACAAACAGATAAACAGACAGAAATTCTAAAAACTGTTGGAACGTGCTCTGGTGTCGATTCTAAGTACCCCTAGCCAATTTTATTTCGAATCCATTCCATGTACCTACAGACTTTCGACCCTCTTCAGCTTTATTATATGTATAGATAGATAGATGGATTGTTTACCTAAGTACGTAACAAGTAGGTAACAAGGCCAAATATAATAAGAATAATAACACCTAGCACAACGTGTAAACAATTTAGGTCATTTTTTCGGGAAAAGCAAAATTATGACTCGTTGTCTCGTAAATAACCCCAGGCCGCATTTGTTGTTGATTCAATTCCAATAATTGTGTGGCTGGAGAAAGAAAATAAAATTCTCATTGGTGCCAGATTGGTGCCCAAAAATAACGTGTTTGCGTTCGTCATACACCTAATTAACCGAATCAGTGTGTGAGGAGCGCAGTGAATTCAGACGATGGTAATGTATTTTTATCCGACTTCAAAAAGGAGGAGGGTATATGTTCCACTGTACGTTTTTTTTTATGTATGTTTGCCGAATTCCCTGTTAATTGTGGACCGATTCCCAAAATTGTTTTTTATTCGAAAGAGTATAGGTACTTCCGAGGTGGTCCCATTGTCGCCAAATCAGTATCTGATGATGGGATCCCAGGCAAATTGAGGGCAACCCTCGTATTTTATAGGCACGCATTTAGTGATTTCGGTATAATCTATTATAATTCGTGTACTTATTTACCTTCAGAAAACGCAATTTTGGTGAAGTGGAACTGATGATGAAGACCACAGATGACTTATGGAACTCCCCAAAGATGTAAATTTAGTAAAAGATTCTGCCATGATTCCGTTTAAGTAGCAACTAATGAAGTGTTAATTCTGAGATCCTTGAGGAATCGAAGGAACTCCTCAAATATTATCAGCCCACAGATAGCGACTTGGGTTTTTTCTGTAATAATCAACGCATGGCAATCGGAAAGCAGTGCATGTGGTAAATTGGAAAGGAAATGTGGAAATGTTCATGTACCTATGTGGCTTGGCGAAGTACTGAATTGAAGTCGGTTTAAACTTTGTTTTTAAAGTCAATAATCATAATAACATTGTCGGCCTAGGGTGAATGGTACCTGACCTGCTTATACTTGTCTATTATTAAATCGTTACTCGCTTACGGTGGACCAAAAAGGTGTCAGATTGGTGGCCACTTCTAGGTAAAAGGAGTGTCGGCCGTCCACCAGCTCGATGGGTGGACGATATTAGGAAGATCGCGGGTCACTTCTGGATAAGATTAGCCCAGGATAGGGACGGGTGGCGTACCCGAAGAGAGGCATATGCTCAGCAGTGGGCGATTACGGGCTGTCAATGATGATGATGAATGATTACTCCCTAGTCGACGCTACATACTTGTACATTTAGTACAACACGATGAGTAAGTAGCTAAAATATGTTTTGGCTATAGCTCCTGAAGATTGATTTAAAAAATTTCATAACGTACTGAATCATAAGACAGATAGATAAATATTTGTGCCACAAATGTAAACACGTTAATATTGATTTATTTTTACATCTTATTTTAACCTTGGATTAGCGTGTGCCCGCCCACCATGGCCGAGGCTCGGAAGCGGCTCGGTGTCGGCACGGCCTGGCCGTAGGCTCGGCCGAGCTGGGGTATGGCTTGGCCGCGCAAAAACGCCGTCGTTTTTCTTAGAAAACGGCCCGGGCCGGACACGGCCCGTTCTAGCGTGAGTCATCCTTTACATAACTAGTGGCTCAGTGAGCTGAAGAATTCACAAGAATAATAAAATAAAATAAAACACTTGCATTACCGATAGGTACATTAGTCAAACATTACCTACCTAGATTGTTTCTATTAGTAAAGATGAATCTCAACACGGATAAGTAAACATGAATAGTATAATAATATTTCAAGTTCATATATATGTAAAATATTCGAATTCGTTGAATTCGAAATTTTCTCCTCTTTCATTTGGTACCCAACACGTTACGCTAGCAAATAACTATTTCACCTCAGCAGCTCGAACAAGCATATTTTGCTGCGTGAAAACAGTGAGCAAAATGCGATTTTGCTCACTCCGTGAGTCAAAGTAGCTTTTTAATTTTGATATCGAGCACTGATATTTCATAGTGTGGGGTCTATTACAAATTCAGAATTTTTCAACTTTATGAGCACTGTCCCTTTCATTTTCATTACGAAAAAAGAATACGACACGAATAAGTCGATTCACAGTTCGATATTCGGATTTAAAAGTAGACCTCCAAAACAGCGCGAAACAAGTTACACGTTCGAAAACACACTTAACATACTTATGAGGTTATGATTTTAAATTAACAAAAATACTATGGAATGTTATAAATTGAAGAGAAAAAAACATGGAACATCTCAAATGAAGTCAGTTTTACTTAAATAGGTCAAAACATGAATTTTCATACGATGAACAATCAATGATTCTATTTTGAACAATCTTCATTTTTAAGAACATATACCACAGATGCAGTTTCCGAACGTACACCCGGCGCCCCGCCCCTTTAAAAAAATGGCGCGCTGTTAAATTGTTTACATTTTATTGGGTATATTATTCTTCATGGTTATAGTTGATATTAGTTTTGGATATATAAAAACGACTACGATTAATTAATTACCTATCTAACTAAGAAACATAGTGAATTCATTGAAAGACAGTATTTAACAACAATACCTACGCTTAGTTTTCGGAGCGCACGCGCGACGCGCGTAATCGTAACAGATATTAGATTGAATATTTCAAAAATAGCTCGAAAACATGAGTAAAATGTGGGAACATGAGTGACAGTATTTTAACAATAATAGGTACGGTTAATTTTTAGTGTAGTGTTAGTGTCACGCGAGACTCATATAGATTATAAAATGTGCTTTAGTCTGTCGTGTCGCGCCTTGTCTCGCCCGCGCTCTCGCGTGCTTCTAGTAACCAACTAGCCGCGCTGAGGAGTTAAAACAAGCAGTAACGAACCCCGAGTCAAGTTTTCTTCCTGAATATCCACGAGACGAATAGGTACGTAAAAGCCAATCGATACGATGTTCTCACTGCTGAGGTGAAAAGTTGTATGTGTTACTCCCTCGCTGCGCTCAAGATTTTAACTTTGAATTTTAGAATCTTTCGCTTCCTCGGGACTCAAAATCAGCACTCGCAGCAAATAATAACTTTGCTCTTTTGTTGCACAAATAACTATTTCAAAGTCAGTCACTTAGTCTATCTGTCTACTAATATGTTTTTATTTTTCATACAAAAGGTAGCCTATGTCACCCGGAGAATAATTTCGAATCGATTGACACCCCATTTATCACAATCGGTTCAGTATTTTAAACGCTACAGTGGAACATACACACATACAAACATATACTGCTGATAACATAGCCCTTCCTTTTGGCTGTGCCGGAGTCGGGCACAAACAAAGAGCCTAACAAGCAGGTGACTGATAGGTATACATTGTCTTTTGTTGTTACAGATATGCACTGAAGACAGCACAATTACAGGAAAAACTTAACAAAGATCTCAACATGTTTAAATTCCAAGTTATATTCGAAAGTCTAGCCATTACTTTAATTTTGATCCCACATCATATCACATCGAAAGCAATATACACCACAATAACAAATGCTATAGAAAGTAGCAGAAATGAATATGAAACAAATGTAAACAATGAAAATGTTACTCGTCCTAATGAAGATGCTAATGTATGCATAGGAGATCCAGAATACTGCAATTTAACAAAAGCAGATTACATACAGATGCTAGATAACTATATATTCCCGTCTCCTCACGAATGGGGACTAATAGCAACGCATTCAGTTGTTTTCGTGATAGGTCTAATAGGGAATGCTCTTGTGTGCATAGCTGTGTTCAGGAATTCTTCAATGAGGTCTTCAGTGACGTACTGCTGTCTGGTGAATCTGGCTGTGGCTGATTTTCTGGTGATCCTCCTATGCTTGCCGCCGACTGTTGCATGGGACGTCACGGAGACGTGGTTCCTTGGGAAAACGTTGTGCAAGACGCTGGTGTATTTTCAGGTGAGACGTGGCAATAATAACTAATATATTAACTCTCTGTCTTTAACTTAAGAGTAGCACTCTTGTCGTTGGAGCAATCGCCAGCCATTTCTATCCTCTGCCATTTCCTTTACTTTCTGATTTGACCCGACTAGCTTTCTCCTTTATTTGTTTGAAATTGTTTCGTCTTGGCCTTGTGCTTCCGGCTATATTAATTAGTAAGAAATATCATATATCGTCCTGATACTGCGTAGCATTAAACTCTGAAGCCAGTAGATGTAGTGTTGTGAATTAGAGCTCGGTCGAGCCTATAAGAATCGGGTCTTCAGTGCTAACGCGAGTCTTCTCAGTAGTGCACAACCCAGCCTTAGCTCTAACGGATCGAGTCTTCAAGGCTCAGCCAAGCACTAAATCACAACACTGAGTAGATATGTCCCTCCATTCTCTCACATCCATGAGAGGCGGCCTGTGCCCAGTCGTAGAACGTATAGGCATATACATATAGGCTGATGACATCTGACTCCAGAAGAATCACAAGCGCGTTGCGCCTTTATTAATTAAGGTTGGATGTGTTGCCAGCTCTCTAGCTGGCAACTCACATCAAATGCACATCAAATGCAGATCTCCCACTCAACACAGCACATCCTTACTTTCTGGCGACCTTATTCATCACCAGTAACACACCAAACACCAACAAAGCAAGTAGTGGCATCAATATGGCTGCGGTCTTCTATAAGGTAGTTGTGCCTCGCACTGACTGCACCAGCATGACTATCTGCCATAACAAAGCGGACAAAAATATCTGACACGTCCAACTGCCCTTGAAATGGACACGTCAGATATTTTTGTCCGCATCGGTTTTAAGAGAATTTCATCTCGCTCGTATGTGGAGCAGCCCAACTGGGGAAGTACCTCCACCTTACAGAAGACCGAAGCCATAATAGCACCACTGCTTTGCAGTTTTGCTATATTATTGCATGCTATAAAGTATGTGGTGTAGTGTAAGGTCGCCAGAGCTCCCTAGGGTGCGCTGTGTTGAGAGTGAGATACCTGCAAACCTGCATGTCTCTATCTGCCAACACAGCGAATCCACAAGTGAATTGATTCTTCTGGTGTCACAAGTGTCCATAGGCTACGGTACCAGCTTAACATCAGGCAGGCCGTAAGCTTGTTTGCCACCGTCGTTGTATAAGAAAATTCTATACTGCAGGTGATTGTACTCCCCCGTTTGGGCAGCTCCAAATATGAGTGAGATGATATTTCACTGTGTCTCTCTATCATAATGGCAAAGTCGCCATGAGATATTTTGAGATAGTAGAGGGAAGTTTCGTAGGTTCTAAGTAAAACCAAACCAGACACAATTTCACCGAAGATGTTGTTGTCTCGGTAGATCAAGTATAAAGAACAACGTATACATTAACTTACAGTACTCATACATATAGTTATTGCTTACTTGCTATATTACCTACGTGCGTTACATGTTGCAGGGCGTAACGATAAGTTACCGTTAATGTGTTAGTTAGGCACATTACACTCTCTATAAACCTCTCCTGTTGTTGACAGTCGGTGTCAGTGACGGTGTCAGTGCTGACGCTGACATACATCGCCCTGGGCCGTTACAACGCCACCGCGCGGCCACTGAAGTTCCACGTCCAGTCAACCAAGTCCATGCAAGTCAAGATCGCTATCGGCGTCATCTGGCTCATAGCGCTTGTCTTCAGTAAGTTGAAGACACGTTTACGTTTTTATTACATGCTTTCTATACACTTAAAACTAATAACTAGTATGTACATACTCCCAGAGGTCGCTGCCTGTGGGAAGGGTGCCCATAAGGCTGGCCACATTTCCTCGTTGGATAGTTATTCCTATGCGTTGACCGAGGAAGTAGCCAGCCATTGCTTTCTATTAACTTGCAATGTATGTACCTAACTACATATGTTACTATGTATTTATGTCTATCAGTGGCGGAGCGCCTATACAAGCCGATACCCATCGGCTTGCCTAAAATTTCTAGCTATAAATAACAACCCTTTGTTTGACTCCGGGTTGTCCAGTGAAAATTCTCGCGCGCCGCCACTGATGTCTATTGTATGTTAGGTACTATGTTTGTTCGGGTGGAATCTCGCAACTCAATTTTGAAGCAGATATCTTCAACCGATTGAGCTGAAATTTTGGGTAAAGGTATAGTTTGGATGATAATTCAATATTATGGTACCATCGAGCTGATCTGTTGATGGAGACAAAAGGTGGCCATGGGAATTCAGTACTTAACCGACGTAACGTGGAGTTTGGGCTCGTTGGAATCTTCTCAATTAGTAGTTGATGACGTCGGCAGCAATAGCTTGCACCAAAAAATTACTTTTTGACAGAAACTTATTCCATAGTCACTTGATATCATGCGTGACCACCCTACGCGTCGCCCGTCCATAAACGTGGCCTTAGGGTGAGTGGTACATACCAGCCCCCCTATTCTGTAACTTGTTTTAAGCTCATCTCAACGCTCATCCACAATTATACCTAAACACCGCAATGCGTGGTAATTAAGCGTAGGTAGAGGTCTAGTTTCGTAACGGGTGAGCCGCATTAACGCGTAGCGAATAACAGCCCAGGGCTATGCGAAGTTGCGAGGCGGCGATCGAGGAAAACATGGACCAATAGTGTAGTAACACGTGTCGAGGTTTTATCATTATTGTTGGTGGTTTGTTAGGGTTCCGTAGCCAAATGGCAAAAAACGGAACCCTTATAGATTCGTCATGTCCGTCCGTCTGTCTGTCTGTCCGTCCGTATGTCACAGCCACTTTTTTCCGAAACTATAAGAGCTATACTGTTGAAACTTGGTAAGTAGATGTATTCTGTGAACCGCATTAAGATTTTCACACAAAAATCGAAAAAAAACATTAAGTT
The DNA here is from genome assembly GCA_963854355.1 of Epinotia brunnichana. Taxonomy (NCBI): domain Eukaryota; kingdom Metazoa; phylum Arthropoda; class Insecta; order Lepidoptera; family Tortricidae; genus Epinotia; species Epinotia brunnichana. The sequence continues at coordinate 6,211,313 of OY977956.1, forward strand.
TTAGGGGTCCCCAAACTCAAAAAAATTTTTTTCATCAAACCCATACGTGTGGGGTATTTATGGATAGGTCTTCAAAAATAATATTGAGGTTTCTAACATCATTTTTGTCTAAACTGAATAGTTTGCGCGAGAGACAATTCCAAAGTGGTAAAATGTGTGTCCCCCCCCCTGTAACTTCTAAAATAAGAGAATGATAAAACTAAAAAAAATATATAAGTAAGTAAGTAAGTAAGTAAGTAAGTAAGTGTTTTATTTGTAAACATAGGTAATTACAGTGGTTGTCTTTTTTTACAGTCTCACTATGTTTTGCCAATAGGCGTACAAAAACTTTGAGCTTAATACTAAATGAGTACCTTATACCTACTATCATGCATACAAAATTGAGGTGCCTTTGTACAAATTATAATTATATAGTAAGGTCAGCAATTGAAGTTAAACAATCATTGATAAAAAAAGTTATATAGGTAGATGAATGTATTAGTGCATGTCCGATCTTAAGAATGTCAATTAAATATGTCAAGTATAATTAAAAGAGAAAAAAATATATAATTAAAAGAGTCAAAGAAATGTCAATCTAATTTATCATTTATATAATCTGAAATGGAATAATAACATTTATGTAATAATAATGTCATTAATTTCTTTCTTAATTCTAACATATTTAATGACTTCATGTTATAAGGTAAGTGGTTATAAATTTTGCTGGCTAGACAATACATACTTTTTTGCATCAATGCTGTCTTTGCAGGAACTATGCAAAGATTTAAAGTATTTTTCTTTCTCAAGTTTCTATTAGTAACATCACTGTGCTTTTTGAATAAGGTCGTATTGTTTTTGACAAACATGATTATTTCATAGATGTATAGAGAGGGCATCGTCAAAATTCTTGAGTCTTTGAAATAAGGTACACAACTGTCAGTCGGTTTGAGACCATACATGGCTCTAACACACCTTTTTTGTGCCTTGAAAACGTCTTCTCTATTTGTGGAGTTACCCCAAAACATAATGCCATACCGTAGTTTTGACGCTACAAAACCATGATATGCCATTAATACTGCGTGAGGGCTTGCTTGCTTGGCAAGTTTATGTAAAGCGTATGCATATTGGTTAAGCTTTTTGCACGTATCATCCGCATGAACTTTCCAAGATAAATGTTCATCTATGTACACTCCCAGAAACTTTGTAACAGCCACAGAATCTATACTTTTCTCTTCATAATTGCAATTGATTTGGAGAGCTGATTTACGTTGACAGAAATGTATTATCTTGGTCTTGTCCAGGTTTATCAATAAATTATTAATATTAAGCCATTTAATTATGTCCAAAATAGTTTTATTAATTACTGATTCATATTTACATTTTTCATTACATTCAATAATTACGGTACTATCGTCGGCAAATAGCACCATGGGGTATTTGATATGCCGTGGAAGGTCATTTATATAAAGTAAAAAAAGCAAAGGGCCAAGAACACTTCCTTGCGGCACACCACACCTTATTCTCCGACTTTCAGAACGGAATGTGTTTTGCTGTTTGGTTTGCAAACACACCTGAGTTATCTCTGTGTATTGATCCCTGTTACTTAAATATGACTTGAACAGATCCCACACATTGCCTCGTACGCCATATGCATCGAGTTTCTTTAAGAGAATCTTGTGGTCTACATAATCAAAAGCCTTGGTCATGTCCATGAAAACTGCACAAATATTATTACGCCTGTCCATGTTTTCTATAATAGGTTGTACAAGATCGAATATTGCCATGTTTATGGTTTTCTGTCTCCGAAAACCTTTTTGTTCTGATGCTAGTAGGTTATATTTCTCTAAATAAGTGTATAGAGCTTCATATAAAACCTTTTCAAAAATTTTTGAAAATATTGTTGCTAGAGCAATCGGTCTATAATTTTTTACAGATGACTTGTCACCTTTTTTATGTAAGGGTTTTACAATAACCGGCTTTAAGTTATCAGGATATACTCCAGTTGTGATGCTTAAATTAATGATGTAACTTAGGGGAATAGCGATAATGTGTGCAACTTCTTTTACGACTTTGGTGCATATGTTGTCATGCCCGACACTGTTAGTGTTCTTTAAAGACTTAATTACCTTGAGAATGTCATAAGGTGTGGTTGGTTTCATGTACATAGAATTAACACAGTTTACATTCAAATCATACAGAGCCTCAGATCCTGAGAGAGATTTTGTGCCTTGGGATTTTATTTGATCAATGAAGAAGTTGTTGAACGCATTTGTTATGTCTGTCGGATCTGTAATAGTAGTCGCATCATCTGCAATAATTTTTAAAATTGGCTCTTTGGGAAATTGCTGCCTACTCTTATTTATAACTTGCCACGTAGCTTTAGATTTATTACACGCAGATCTAATGAAGTGGTCATTTTGTGAACGTTGAGTAAGACTCAAAATTTTCTTGAATCTAGCGTTATACATTTTAAAAGTAGTTTTATTTCGCGCATTGGGACACAAACGATACTTCCATAACATTAACCTTCTTTTTTTACTGCATACCTTTATACCGTGTGATATCCATTTAGGTTTCTTAGTAGATTTAAGTTTAATACTTATAGTTGGGAAGCAAAGATTGTTAAAACAGGAAAACGTGTCCAAAAAAGAGCCAAATGCCAAGTCAGCATCGCTGAGCTCCATAACGTCAGAAAAAGAGAGGCTACTAATACATTTTTTAAACAAATTTAAATTTTCTGGGCTATAGTCACGCTTCAGTATACGCCACGAGTTAATGGAGCACGTTTTTTTGACTGGACATTTTAGTAGTTGGGCAGTATGATCTGATAAGCCGAGGTCAACAACTTCTCCCTTACATCCTTTTATGTTGTGTGCAAAATTATCCAGGCATGTACCACTACAAATTCTTGTCGGTTTCCTTATTTCTAGACGTAGATTATAATTTAGCAGAAGGCTTTCCAGCTTCAGGGTGTTAGTATTTTGATTTAAAATATTGATATTAAAGTCTCCACATAATATAACTCTTTTATTTGTATTATTACAAATCTTTTTAAGCAAAATATCAAGGTTTTCAAAGAAAAGAGCAATATTTGATTGCGGAGGTCTATATAGGCATATTATAATAGTTTTATGTTGCACTAATTCAATTCCACAACATTCCATTAAACATGTTACGGATATATTTTTTACATCGATTAATTCATTATATGATGTACATTACCATGTTAACTTCCACAGAAAATTGGTTTGAACGAGATCTAATAAGTAGTTTTTTTTTAATACGTCATAAATCGTAAACCGCAATTTATTTCACGGAACCCTTCATGTGCGAGTCCGACTAGCACTTGGCCGCTTTTTGTAATTAGCATGTTTCCACATGCAGAGGGACGGTGGGCGCATTAACCGCATGCAGAATACGCAAATAGTTGTACCTCATCTTCGCTGATGGACCAGCAGGTTTTTTAGCGGAATAGCAAAGGAATATTGTTCTAGTAATAGTTTTTATTTCATAAATCATAAAACTAGCGACTCTGTGAGCAGTAAAAAGAACCTGAATTGACAAAAAAAAACAATATAATTGGACGTAGTTCAGCGAAAAGTATCAAACCCGCTGGATGTAAAGTTTGAGTTTGAACACTTTGAACCTTCTGTCTAAAACAAAAGTCATACATTTCAATGGTGATGTTTTGTAGGTTGGATCCTTTTCCCTTAGCTACGTCCAATTATCAAACCTGCTCACAAACTTTCACGAGAAGGGACATCCGGCAATATGAACAAAAATTTTGGCCCAAACTGAAACTGATCACTTTGTTCGCTTCGTTCGCTCGTTCAATTATCCTCGTTTTCAAAGCAATGATAAAGTACTTACGGGGTTAACATATAATTTGGAGTTTCAAAAGTTGCGCTACTCAATTAACGAACACACGAACTAAGTGCCCCATGTAATTACTGAATAAGGCCAAACAAGCTATCGGATCGCTCGAAGTTTGTTCTTGTTTGGAACTTTAAATCAAGTCATTAGCATTTGGAATTGAATATCTAGACATGTGAAAATTTGTTACCGTGTATTGGAATAAAACACGTGTAATAAGAACCTTAGCGGCCTTAAGCCTTGATCACACGTAACGAGCAAACGGGCTCTCGGCCGAGTACTTAGTGCGTATAAACAGTACTCGCTATGTTAAGTATACGCACCGAGTACTCGGCCGAGAGCACTGTCTCTCTCGTTTGCTCAGTACGTGTGATCAAGGCATTAGCGGCTGGTAGACCTGGCTAAATGAACTGCACTAGCTGGGTAGGGGAGTTAAATTATCTCATTGTATATGGAGGTGCTGATAGACTTGCGCATTCACATGTAACAGAACATCGAACGGCCTCCGTAGCCCAGTGGATAGTGACTCTGCCTACGAAGCTGGAGGTCGCGGGTTCGAATCCCGGTCAGGGCATTTATTTGTGTATTTATCACGAATATTTGTTCCTGAGTTATGGATGTTATATATGTATATAAGTATCTATACGATGTATCTATTATATATATCATCGCCTAGTACCCACAACACAAGCCTTACTGAGCTTACCGTGGGCCTAGGTTGATTTGTGTAAGATTGTCCCGTAATATTTATTAATTTATTTATTTATTTATCGAGCATTTGCCTTATTTCATCATTCCAGACGTCCACTGCTAGACATAGGCCTCCCCCAAAGAGTGCCACAGTGACCGGTCCTGCGCCGGTTTGTCATTTTTAAATTTGTCGAATTGAACAACAAACAGAGCCAAGCATAGACACAAACATCGCTATCATCATCAGTATCATCATCATTCTAGTGAACGCTCTAGAAAGGTGCGGGAGGTGTCGGCGGATAAAAATAAAAATTCGAAGCTCTGTCATTATCATTACCTACTTACTTACAACCGCTTAAAAACTACAAATTGCAAATTTCCATTTCACGCTTAGTATAGTTAGTTGGTTTATGGCTAAATAGTTCAAATTGATTCGTAGTCTAAAATTGTTAGCATATTCAGATGGATTTGAATATTGTACTTTACCAACAACATGAGATAGATCTCAATATTTAAGACACTTCAACATATGTTAAAGCTGAAGAGAAATGAGACTGTAATTTTTGACTCCACAGTCAAACTGAAAAATTTAGTTTTGTGGAGCAATGTATCAACGTATATATGTAACTTTTTGTTTTTAATAAATAAAAAAAAAAAAAAAAAAAAAAAAAACAAAATGTGATAAATAGCTACAATTACATCGAGAAGCGATAAACAATGTTTGATTTTGCTCGTTATTTTATGATCCGGGTGGAGCTTTGTTTACGACATCGTGAAAGTATCTACTCTCCAAAGGCAGCTATTTGAGTTCACCGCGTATTTATTCAATCATTTGTTATGGAATTTGCGAGCCCAAACAATGTACGGCCGAATAAGAAACAGACATGTAGGCGTATATTATCTACGGGTGGCTGGTCGATTCAAGTTAGGGCTTGTGCACAAATCAGGTTAGGCGGGGGTGGGGGGGTCAGGAAAAAATCACGACAGATCACGATGGGGAAGGGGGGGGGGGGGTTGTAAGGAGACCTCACGTGTATTTTTCTACAGTGAACGAAACTAAGAAATAATATCTACCACACGAGTACGTTTACTAAGCACTTCAAAATAGCGAGTCTATTTTAAAAAGTAGCCTAAAAACTTCGCGTGATTTGTGCACGAGCCCTTACGCATTCCAAGTCGATTTTGATTCGCACATTGAGAGCTACGACGCGACGCGTCGAACTTACACGGAACCCGCAGCTAACAATTACTACGGAGAAAGAACATTAAAGTACTTAACACCTTGTATTTTTAACACAATCTTTCCTGAACATGAAATTGTACACGCAAGGACATTTTCAAAAAGAGGTTAAAAAAACTGCTTATAGATAGGTACCCTCTATTTAATCAAGAATAGGTTTTTATTTTTATTCTTAATTATAAGGTAATAACTGTAATAAGATATAGGGTGCTTGGTCCATCGTTTTCCAAATTAAAACGTCAGGTAGTTTGGGTCATTTGCTATCACTTACAGCATTCAAAAAAAAATTGTGGCCCCGGGTTTTTTTATATCAAAAAGAAATAAAAAAAACTAAGGATTGTCATCATCATCAACATAGCAGCCGTTTGTTAATTATAGTCTTTTTTTGTCTAGTAACTTTTTTTTACTACCTAGTGCCTTTGAAGAATAGACGTTCGTTGGCTTCACTCGATCGTTCTAATACACGTGCAGCTAAGGACTCTCCTGCGTATATTTTGTGCGAATATAAACCGACGGGGGTGTTATTACTTAGCTACATTAAACAACGTTAATAAGCAAATTATAGCAATTTAAGTTGGTGAAGTAGTACCTAAGCCTAATTATGTAGGTACTTTTTTAGATTACCCTCATTAAGCGGAATTTATAGATATTTTAAGGCTGTTATACCTATTATTATTGAATTATTTTTATTACAATTTCATACTAAGTATTTAGGTACCAAGGGATACTGAAATTTGGTAGGTGAATAAATGAGACAAAAATAATTCCATCCCCACTTTACGTATTAGAGGATACCCCACCGTAATAGTACATTACTTACCTAGGGCGGTTAAACAAAGAATGTCTCAGATCGCAGGTATTTGACGCCCGAGCCGAAGGCAAGGGCGATAAATATGCGCTCTGAGGCTTACTTTATTACCGCCCGTGGTAAGTACAAAATTTTACGTCTCTATCTGGCCAGGAAGTGGGGTTTTCCGCACGCATAGCGTGCGGTAATTCCTACTTTATGGCCTGGTATGACGTAAAATATATATTATATATTGTTTGTGTAGGAAAGGGGGAATTTCGCGGAAATGGAAAGCCAATTTATGAAAGTATGTTACATAAGTTTTGTATGGAAATCGAACCAATAAATAATGGTACAATTAGAGGCAAATATCAGGCGGTCTTTTTCAGAAAACCTCAGGGTAGCGGAAATAAAATCTAACCAGTGTGATACATACATACGCTTAGTAGTAGGTGATGCAGAGATAATTGATGAAACCAAGTAAACAAATATAGATGTTTTTCGATGTCCAATTATGTTTATGTCCGTTTCCTTCTTTCTCAGACTGTCCGGACCTAATCTACCTAACGACAGTGCAACAGCCTCTACGTTTCGAAGTGCCCCATCTGGTGCAGTGTGCGGCCACGTGGTCCGATGACGAGGTCCTCATCTGGCATATTGTTAAATTCGTCTTTATGTACACGTAAGTGTTATATATTAAGTTGTTTAATATTGAACGAGCGAGTGAAGTGAACGCTCTTTGTTTCAGCTGGGGCCAAAATTATTTCGTATGTTTTGATGTTCAGAAGTCCGGCTGTTCTCTTTACAGGTCGCATTTCTCAGCAAATTCTCGTGAATTTTTGTGAGGTACAATAATTATATTAGTAATTTTTACCCAAATAAAAGTATATATTTTTTCGAAATAAATAAGGCTCGCTCGCAAATTCTACAGATCACAGATCCACTGCATAATTATTAAAAGGAACAATTATTTATACAGGATGATTTAGGGGTCGTGTAGCAAGATGACCAAAAGCGAATAAGATGGTAACACTGAACAACTTTTCCCGAGAAACAGACCACGAAATCGCAAAAAAAAATCAACTGTTCCATACTTTAACTCTCAATTAACTCACAGTTAGCTCACAGTTAACTCACAGTTAATTTACAGTTAGCTCTTAATTGGCTCTTATTTTTTTGTGATTTCGTGGGTGGTCCCATGTGAAAAGTTGTTCAGTATTGACCATCTTATTCGCTTTTGGTCTTCTTGCTACACGACCCCTAAATCACCCAGTATAGGGTTTGAAGTATCGCCGTATTGTTCCTGTAAAGCCATACTTACCTAACGTGAGGTGATGTTCTCTCCTGCGCTCTGACGCCTACAAATAGAGCCATCACGTCAGCATCAGAAATTTGCCTATCCATTATTGTCATTATATTTCTTCTTCGCGATTTCGACGAGTGTTACCGTTTCGGCACTTGCACGGTCGGCGCGGACGAATGTATGGAGAACGCGGGACTGGGTTTACGGGTCGAAATCAGCGTTTTTTTAGGGTTCCGTACTCAAAGACTAAAACGGGACCCTATTACTAAGACTTCGCTGTCCGTCCGTCCGTCCATCCGTCCGTCCGTCCGTCCGTCTGTCTGTCACCAGGCTGTATCTCAAGAACCGTGATAGCTAGAGAGTTTAAATTTTCACAGATAATGTATTTCTGCTGCCGCTATAACAATAAGTACTAAAAACAAAACAAAATATTTTTTTAAGGGGGGCTCCCATACAACAAACGTGATTTTTTTGCCGTTTTTATAGATAATGGTACGGAACCCTTCGTGAGCGAGTCCAACTCGCACTCGGCCGGTTTTTATTTTAAATAAACATGGTTTTTATTTCTTATATATTTTTTTCTTCCTTATTTTTTGGTTAAAATAGTTTTTCTCATTCGCTCGCTAATGCCAACTCGTATGCTCTTTTTCCCTGCACGGACCAACCATCGACGATTTATCACATTATTATCAAAATTATTGATTATTTCGTAATAAACTTCTTCACATATTAGATAAATTAATACAAATGTTTTTTTGGAAAGTTCGCGTAAATTTTACCGTAATAGTAGCATTAAGTTGATAAGATCCTCCAACTAGACTTAGTGTCCTACTTAAAATTAACGTTTAAATAAATAATATTACAAGACAGGCAAGATTTAAACCTTTTTCAAATATTTTTGCCAGTTTATTTATAAACATTAGCGCTTTGAAAACCAACATTTTACTTTTATTAATTTGTACTCCTCTTAAAATTGTGCGACCTACCAACTACCTTCATACCTCTTTGGGCTGAAGGTTCGAGGTCGCACCTATTTGCCGCGCCCCCGCCAAGTCGAGCAAAACAAAGAGGCACGGCCGTACCATCCTTTTCTCGAAGCCATTCAGGCCTTTTTCAACATCCTGTAATTGTGTGCTGGCTAAAGCTAGAACTCTAAATTTCAGGTGAATGTAGGGCATAATATGGCTAGCATATATTATCAATAATATTCAATTTGAATTTTTAGTTTAAGAACTATTGTCCGTCAAAGTTCGTTAGTTTTGTCACTGACATACTCATTGATAATGATAACGCTAATTCTAAGGTACTTCTAGCAGACCCACAAGCTTAATTAGTTTTTAGCCTAATTATTTATAAAAACCTAAAAATATTGCAATTTCAGTCAAGTTTCAGAGACATACAAACTGCATAGGTAAGTTTGTAATCCTATACAAGTACATGCGATTACAAAGTTACTTTTGCAGTTTCTTCCTACAAAACTATACAAACGTTATTTGCGGTTGGTAAAATAACATTCCCATACAAAGTCTACAAAAAGAAACGAGATCCCATAAAAAACATTCCATGTACAAAATAGGCCAGTAAAAAGTGGTGAGATATTTCGTAGAGCCAAGTCAGGCATTCTTATTTACCTACCTATCTTTATTTGCTTGCTAAATAAAATGTTGTGACTTGGCAATCACACTTACATAATTTTAGGTACATATGCAAAAATTAGTAAATGCAGTAAATATGTGTGATTCCCAAATTGCAGAATTTTATTTAGCAAGCAAATAAAGATTAATAAGAATGCCTGAATTGGCTCTACGAAATATCACTGTGAAACAGTTTAGAGACTTGAACTATTTTTTACATGGAATGTTTTTTATGGGATTTGAAGATATTCTCCATAAATCACGAAACGTAATATTGACAGACAAAATATTTGCAGATTATAAAATGATTGCAGATTTTTGTATTTGTTTTGGAAGTAAAGTGAGAGACGTGCATATATTTCTTGCTATTGACACAAAGATAAAGAGCATGCCCTTAAATTATGACATTTATTAACCCCCGACGCAAAAAGGGGGGTGTTATAAGTTTGACGTGTCTGTGTATCTGTGTGTCTGTCTGTGGCATCGTAGCTCCTAAACGAATAGACCGATTTATCGAGACTGACGTTATCGAGATGGTTCTTAGCTACAATATCGGGTCAGCCGTTTTTGATATACTTATTGAACTTTGAAATGAAAATGTCGGGGGTTTTTTTCAACTAAGTTGTAGTTATGACTCTACTTGAGTCAGTCTTTGGGGTTGTAAGTCTTGTAAGTCTTGTAAGTCTTGTATGTTTGTTTTAATCTACGGAACTAAATATCCGATTTCAAAAATTACTTTATTAGTACCTCAGAGCATAGAATACTTGAGAGAGGACAAGCCGCCGGCGGCCGTGTCGCAGCTGTATGCTCAATGGGCATACTCTGCCATACTGTGCACGCGTGCTGATCGCAGAGAATATTACGTTTTTTTCCCAAAATGCCTGATATGATGCGCGTTTATTGTCAAAGAAGCGTGTAGGTATACAAGTGTGTGTGTTTTAGATGTGTGCGTGCTTTGTCTTGTCAATTACTTGGGCGTTGTGTGGGTTAATGTACTTGCGACAGGCTCACTCTATACAAATCGGCCGCCATGTCCGATCTCCTTATATTCATACATCTATGATTAGTACCTATACATAATGAACCGCATTGACATATACTATATTCTATCGAGTGGGGACCACGTACCGGAAGACGCAGCATGGGTAGTCCAGACAACCCACAAGGTGGACTGATGACCTTGTAAAGGTCGCGGAGTCCGCTGGACGCGGGTGGCGCAGTACTGGTCACTTTGGCACTCTTTGGGGGAGGCCTGTGTCCAGCAGTGGACGTCTCCCAGCTGATATGATGATAATGCTGATATTTTATTTCGCAGCTTTCACTTTAGTTTTCTGTAATACGCGGGTAGCTCAAATAAAAACAATGTTGGCTTAGGACTTCATCCATTCTTTGTTTCAGAATACCATTGCTGCTGATAGCGGGGGCGTATTTCCTGATCAGCTTGAAGTTATGGAAATCAGGGATGATCCCTGGGCAGGCGGAGTCTAGGCAGCTGACTCATGAAGGTGAGAAGCTTTTCTTTTACACCTACACTTTAAGCCTGCATCACACTGGCGCGGCCTGCGGTGGCGGACCATAGTAAATTTGACAACGAATTACAAGTTTTCTATTGACCGCCGCGGCTAGGCTGCGCCAGTCTCTGAGAGGATTGATATTGAGAACTGTGTTTGTTGTTAGAATTAAGTAAAACTAAGATAGATAATTAACGAATACTATTTTTAATACAGTTGCTAAAAAAGTGGTACTTTTTGTAGCTGCAAATCGTGCGCAAAGTTGTATTTTGCGCACTAGTGCTTTCTACTTTTCCATGTGTATCGAACGACGTTTTTTAATACAGTTTCGAAAACATAAGAAAAACAAAAAGTGAGGAATTTGAAACTTTTATATTATTAGTTCTGTAACATCATTGTAAAACAGTTGAAAAATAATGAAGTTGTTAAAAAAAAATAATAATACTGTTCTTACTTGTTGTTTTGTCTTATTTTTTCACAACTGTATTAAAAAAAGCGTCCAAGTGCGAGTCGGACTCGCACATGAAGGGTTCCGTAAAATAAATTAGGTTAACGATTTATGACGTATTAAAAAAAAACTACTTACTAGATCTCGTTCAAACCAATTTTCGGTGAAAGTTTGCATGGTAATATGTACATCATATATTTTTTTTAGTTTTATCATTATTATTTTAGAAGTTACAGATGGGGGGGGGGGGGGGGGGACACACATTTTACCACTTTGGAAGTGTCTCTCGCGGAAAGTATGCAGTTTAGAAAAAAATGATATTAGAAACCTTAATATCATTTTTGAAGACCTATCCATAGACACGTAAGGGTTTGATGAAAAAAAAATATTTTAGTTTCAGTTCTGTGTATGGGGAACCCTAAAACTTAATATTTGTTTTCGATTTTTGTGTGAAAATCTTAATGCGGTTCACAGAATACATCTACTTACCAAGTTTCAACAGTATAGCTCTTATAGTTTCGGAAAAAAGTGGCTGTGACATACGGACGGACAGACAGACAGACAGACAGACAGACATGACGAATCTATAAGGGTTCCGTTTTTTGCCATTTGCCTACGGAGCCCTAAAAACGTCACTCGATACACGTGCGGAAATGTCATTCTTCACTCGTCCCGAGTCTTACCATATCTCGGCACTCGTGAAGTAATGACATACTTTCCGCACTAGCATTGAAATGTACTATTTTGTATGCTTATACACGTATGTAAAAGAGTCCACCTTCTTTTTTGCTGTGCCCAACAGGGTACATGATTGTGATACCATAGTTTATTCAAAGACCACCTGTATAAACATTATGTGCAATAAATGATTGAGTATTGAGAGGCCTTACGAGTATGGAGGAACGAAAAAAACCGGCCAAGTGCGAGTCGGACTCGCGCACGAAGGGTTCCCGTACCATTGTTTTTAGTATTTGTTGTTATAGCGGCAACAGAAATACATAATCTGTAAAATTTCAACTCTCTAAGCACGGTTCTTGAGATACAGCCTGGTGACAGACAGACGGACGGACGGACAGCGAAGTCTTAGTAATAGGGTCCCGAATTACTCTTTGAGAATGGAAATCTAAAACAACACGGCGAATCCGAATCAGATTAGCCTTAATTTGTTTCGAGAGTTTCTGATCGATGTTTGTGCTACTTGACCGGATGAGAATTGACTCTGAGTCTTAAATACTAGTGGGAAAGCATGCCAAAGACGACTTGCCACCACAGGGAAGAAATAGTTGATTGTACAGTCAGCATCAGATAGTTAGTAGCAGCCAAGGTAGTCAAATAAAATACTTTATTCATAAAATTTTGAAGGCTTACTAAGTTTATAAAAAATCTTTTTGTCCCATTATTACGAACACAAATGCCAAAGACAATGTGAGAGAGACGAACTTTAACGGCACTTTAGCTAAAATAGGTTTGTTGAACGATTATGAATAAGGCCAATAGTAATTAACTAAGTACCTACTATTGTAAGTAACTATAATATTAAATTAGCTAAAATAGAACTGCACCCCTGTAAAAATATATATTTAATTAGTTAAAGAGCGAATACAGCGGCAGATAAACCTTTACGGCTTTGTCCGCTGTACAAATGTTTTTTTTGTATTGTTTTTTGTAGTAAATAAATGAAAAAAAAAAAAAAAATATCGCAACACGTCTTTATAACTACAAGAGTAAGGATGTGTTACGGTATATTTGGCTACTTTGGCTGCTACTAACTATATGACGCTGACAACAAGGGTCTAAAATGAACCATATTACCACGAGGAAAATTGTTCGAGTGGTAGTAGTGGTGCGGTGGTGGCTTTTAGACCAGAGTAAAAAGGTTAAATAAATTAATTTTAAGAAAAATTTAATGTACAATTTGTACAATTTTTTATATTTATTTTGGGGTTTACCCCATACTAAGAACTGAAACTCGTTTTTTTTATCAAACCCATACGTGTAGGTCTTCAAAAATGATATTAATGTTTCTAATATCATTTTTTTCTAAACTGAATAGGGTAAGGTAGCCAACAATGAGCCACCAAAAGTTTGTACCTTAATAAGTCAGTCTTAAATAAAGGTATGAACTTTATTTTTGTTCCATATCATTCTTTACTTAATTGGCTTTAATTTTGCATCAATATTTTTGACTAAATCGCAATGGAATATGAGATATACGTGTTTAAAAAAAAAAAGAGAAATGGTTCATTGTGTACCATATCTGGTACACGCTGAACCGGGGCTAGGTATTCAATGATCCAGCTAAGTACACAATGAATCTTTTCTAGTTTGCGCGACATACACTTCCAAAGTGGTAAAATGTGCCCCCCTCCCCCCCCCTGTTACTTCTAAAATAAGAGAATGATATTATAAAAAAAAATATATGTTGTACATTACCTTGCAAACTTCCACCGAAAATTGGTTTGAACGAGATCTAGTAAGTAGTTTTTTTAATACGTCAAAATCGTAAAGCGCAATTTATTTTACGGAACCCTTCATGGGCGAGTCCGACTCGCACTTGGCCGGTTATTTCTGACGATTGCTCCAGTACTATTGTTCACAGAGAGCCAATATTTAGTTAAAAATTTACATATTTTATGTATTCACATTATAATCCGTATAAATAAAAGCTGGCTGTAAATCGAACGGCTCAAATTTTGTCTGATTAATGTTGATACCCGGTTGGAAGTTGGCTGGTTGTTATTTACGAAGCAATTTATTTCGCTTTGAACCCTTTTGGCAATAAATAATGGTTATTCGTGTAGAATTGTTTACTCTCGAGAACCGATTGAACTATTGGGTATTACCCATGCATATTTCAATCATAATATAGCCATTATTAATACAGTTTTGGTAAAGTTTTGTTATTTTACCCTTCAGCCTCGTATACATTCTCATACGCATTAATACAGGGTGACTGGTAATTCGACCTATTCCTTGAAAGGGGTTATACTAGAGCTAATTTGCAATAATTTATGTCCAGTCAAACAGGGGTCGAAACTCGCTGGTTTCCGAGATATTCGAGTTTTTCGTTTTTAGTCGATTTTTCACCGATCATCAAGAGGAAACGGCACGGATGAAAGATCACAATAATTTACTTTGAAAACAAAGTTTTAACCGACGAAAAATCAATCATCCCCTATTTTCGTACCGTTAGGGTTGGTTTTTTTTTCCAAATTTATATGGGACCAACTTCTCCCTTTCCAATAAAAAAAGAATTATCAAAATCGAACTACTCTATAAAAAGTTATGCGTGGTCATACATAAAAAAATAAAAAATATACGCGTCGAATTGAGAACCTCCTCCGTTTTTTTCGTCGGTTGAAAAAAGCCAAAACGATACTTAGTTCTGATACGATAGGCTGCTACGCTACGGCTAGTATTTACGCATTCATTCACGCGACGATGCTATACTATCCTCAAACCAAATAGACGACTGGGATCGTATTGGCTCAGTCCTCCGTTTGGTTTGAGGATACTATAATGATACGGTATGCCCAAAGTGATCGTTCATACTTGGGATACGCGTGCTCGATACGATACGCCTGATCTTGTTACGGCAAAGCGATACAAATGTGTGCGAGCTAATCGTGGGAGCGAGAAGCCGCCCTCCGATCTCTCACTCCCACGTGTGGTGCAAGTCACCGGTGAGTCTTTAAGCTGAACTACACGGACAAACTATTGAACAATACAGGGTGGATCCTAAGTCGTGAACAGAATTATTTTCCTATCCTATCTAAATGCTGTCTAGAGTTATAATTAGGTCAAAAAGATAGCATATTTTTTATAAATATGAAAAAAATATTTCTATGTTATTTCATCATAACTCATGGTCACCCTACAGATGTTTTATGCAGTTGACACGTTAGAGTCTGACCAGCGAGTCGTGACAGTGAAAAATGACGGCAAATTTAAAAAAAAGCGGCCAAGTGCGAGTCGGACTCGCACATGAAGGGTTCCGTTAAATAAATTGCTTTCTACGATTTATGACGTATTAAAAAAAAACTACTTACTAGATCTCGTTTAAACCAATTTTCGTTGAAAGTTTGTATGGTAATGTACATCATATATTTTTTTTTTGATTTATCATTCTCTTATTTTAGAAGTTACAGGGGGGGGGACACACATTTTACCACTTTGGAAGTGTCTCTCGCGCAAACTATTCAGTTTAGATAAAAATTATGCTAAAAACCTCAATATAATTTTTGAAGACCTATCCATAGATACCCCACACGTATGGGTTTGATGAAAAAATTTTTTTTGAGTTTCAGTTCTGAGTATGGGGACCCCTAAAACTTAATGTTTTTTTCGATTTTTGTGTGAAAATCTTAATGCGGTTCACAGAATACATCTACTTACCAAGTTTCAACAATATAGCTCTTATAGTTTCGGAAAAAAGTGGCTGTGACATACGGACGGACAGACAGACAGACAGACGGACAGACATGACGAATCTATAAGGGTTCCGTTTTTTGCCATTTGGCTACGGAACCCTAAAAACGCATGCTGGTAACACGAAATGTATGGAGCCGTCATAAGTACTTACAACTGACAGTTTATTTCATAGGTAAAATTGTTGCCATATAAATACATACATACATACCATCACGCCGTTATCCCTAAAATGGGTAGGCAGAGCACATGAAACTTGTGTTCCAGTGCCACTTTTAGCATAAATGTGGGTATAAAAGATCGACAAAATGTGATAATTAATTTGATATAAATAATTTGAAAAAAATGCTATTGTCACGACTCACTGGTCAGACTCTAATGACAACTCACTACAAGCTAAGTAGGGTGACCAAAAGAAAATGTTAGCGAGACTAGAAATGCTTGTAATGACTAAACATTATGTTAAATGTTATTGAATTGCTAGTAGACCCAGATATTGTAAATCGCCATACTGAAATGCATCGGAATCTAGTGTTTCTGTTCACGACTTAGGATTCACCCTGTATATTGAAAGTACAACCATTGGGTATCTTAAGGCGAGGCCGTTCACGATCTGACGAAAAGATTGATATTTGAGCTTCCAGTGTGAAGAAATCATGAAGACTACAGAAAAATTACTGTAGACTGAAAAAGAAACAAAGAAAAACAATAACCGAACATAATATTAAAAAAATACTTGGTAACTCTGCAAAAAAATCTTAAATATCACCATAAAAATAAACTTAAATGTTCGAGATCTCGTAATTTTCAACGACAATCTATGTTTTTTTTTTATAAAAAGGATAGCTTTTTTTATTGTTCTAGGACGATAACCGGATAGATTTTTAATAAATCACCCATTATTCCAAAAAACAATTAATATGTACTAAAAAGTGATGTTACACACTTCCGAACACGCACTTCCATCTCGCTCACGCTTATGCTTAGTGAGAGAGAGAGAGAAGACCATGAACCGGCCTCGCCTTAATTGGATTCTCATACTTCTACGTGTCCTGTGTTACAGCGCAGCAGCGCTCGCGCCGCAACATTGCTAAGATGCTCGTAGTGGTCGTCGTCATGTTCGCCGTCTGCTACTTGCCAGTCCACGTGCTCGCCCTACTGAGGTAACACACACCATACACAACACACACACACACTTGGATATATTTGCCCAGTTTAATCCCAGTGCGCAATCCCACAGTAAGGATAGTTAAAAAAATAA
Organism: Epinotia brunnichana; assembly: GCA_963854355.1. Lineage (NCBI taxonomy): Eukaryota > Metazoa > Arthropoda > Insecta > Lepidoptera > Tortricidae > Epinotia > Epinotia brunnichana. Next base: position 6,228,467 of record OY977956.1, read on the forward strand.
AAGCGGCCAAGTGCGTGTCGGACCACGCTAAACGAAGGGTTCCGTGCCTACTACTACACAAACTGTGAACGTCTTGACTAATTTGATAAAATATTGCTGTCTTATTCATTCGCCTAACAAATATCGTACCGAAAACCTATAGTATCACCGAACAAGTATATATACAAATAAATACATTCATACGAATGTCGGATTGTTCCTGTAGACTCGGAGGACTTCGCTCGTTTGTACAATAATGTGCTAAACGAGGATCTGCATTCTGTGATAAATATTAACCTTACGTTTAAGCCATATTATATACTTAATAGCCACAAGGAATTTGTTAGCGTCGTGATGTTTAATCAGTGATTTCGCTGCACTGGTCAGGCTGGTTAAGGTCTTAATGTGTTCCTCCTCGCGTGGTAACACAGGGTAGCAAAAAAACTGTTTATCCAGCATTTTGCATAAATATATCTAAACCACTTGAACGAAGAAAGTCTTAGTTAACATCTACAAAAACTTAGAGTCCGTTAGTGTAAAGTACGTTTCGAAGGCGCATTTGGGAGACCTAAACCTAATATGCAAATAACCTTGTATTATCATATATTTAAGAGAAACTGCTTCAACATGTCCGGCTATGTTGCTTGCTTGCTCATAATAATTTCTAGGACAATGTCGAAGACTGGTGTTTGCCCATGCTAAGACGCCATATACTGTATTCGAAGATGCTTGTTCAGAAGTTGTTCTTACTACTTCTACAAAACCAGGTAAGTTAAAGGAGTCAACACAACTACTCTAAGTTTCTACTATAAAATAGACATCAGACTACATTATGGAATACGATTATACGAGCCCCTACCCCCTACCTACCTATCCCCTTGGTAAATGATTTTTGGAATAGTATTCTACGTCTTAATGCAGATTACAAACTATTTACCTGTGGGTCAAGATGCACCCAAATCGCATGGCAAAAGTTGAATATCGAGGCCTGACCGAGAACCTCTTCATCACCTATATACTCGTATGTATCAGTAATTTGATAAGAGACCGAAGGTGAACTGCAGGGTCCTACCGGAACTTATTCATAACTTATTAAAAAATCTCTTCTTATCCAATATATTGCCGACGTAGGTGAATCTATAATAAAACTTTTCTTACCTACAAACTACTTATTTAAGCTGTTTGTTTATTATTGGGCAGTTTCAGTATTAGTTTAAGTAACAAACCAACTGTTCACTATTTTCATGTGGCATGAAAATAAAGAACTTCGAGCTGGTTAACACAATTAATGATTAGAGGTCAAAATGCCGGTTTCAAAATTGACTCGTCCAGCATAATTACGTTGTAATTTGATCTTCGATTTCAAACCGTTCCTGCGGTCTATACAACACGATTTCTCAATATTGATCTTTCCCCGTGTTTCTGCAGCAAATTGTTTTTATTCTTTGTACATTTTTTTTAAATTATTACATATCAAACTTTTAGCCGCGAGTTCGGCCGCTTATACCTGTTAGTAGCCTTAAACGTATTTTATGTTAAACGCCTTAACAAAATCTAAGAGCAAAAATATGCTATTACTGCTAAGTATTAGACATGAGCATGACATAGCTGGCACAGGCGCAGCATCAATTATCGCAATTAATTCCATAATACCTCTTACCATCCCTTTAAGAGATGACTTCCACGATGAAAACAAACTATCATATGTCCTTCTCAGGCTCTCAAAACTACCTATCTACAAACCTAATTTCATTGAAAAGGTACAACACACAGACAGAGTAACTTTCGCATTTATAATATGATATTAATAATGGGTATGGGTTTATTTATTTGTAACTGAAATACGCTACTGATAATCAGTATGCTTGTAATAGTCGTAATTATGCACATCAGTGAACGACATTATATTATATTAAAAAGGTCGTACGGCACTTACATCCCTTTCTATAGGGAAATCAGCGTTTCAGCAATTACTCGAAAACCTTTAAACCAATCTTTTTCAAAACACTTTTCGGCGAATTTATTTAATAAGCACTATATCCATGATTTTTTTCAAATTTTTCACTTCCACCGTTCAAAAGTGAGAGGGGGGGGACACAATTTTCGTGCCTTTCGTGGCGATTATCTCCGAATATATTCACATAATCAAAAAAAGTCCTAAGTAACCTTATAGTTATTTTAAAAGACCTATCGTTTTATGTGCTACATATGGGCTTAGTGTGAATTATATTTTTTTGACATTCAGTTACAGTGCCTCAGTAAAAAGTTTGTTTAGTAATTTCATTGCATAACTATATAGCAGCCATCAAAATACACCTTTTCTCCAAATTTTATTCAAATACAACGTCTAGTTTTCGAGTAAAATGCCTGTGACATACGGACAGACGGACATGACGAAACTATAAGGGTTCCGTTTTTGCCATTTTGGCTATGGAACCCTAAAAACAAATAGATAAAATAAACGAATAATTTCCAAAAACGGAATATACAAAACAATTCCTTATAAGTATCGAACTTGCTTACAAATATTCACGAAAATTGGTCGAGAAATGCGACCAGTAGAGAAAAGAAGCGGGACATCCGCCGGACGTCGCACAGATATACGCAGGCATTTTTGCCCAAGCTGTCACGGAGAATTTCGTTCGCTTCGCTCGCTCGTTCAAAAATAACTTATTTCCGGTCTTTGTTATTATTGAGATTTTGATGGAAACTTTCCAAATCATATTCTATTCTCAAACCTTTATTTAATAGCGGCCTACGCAACATTCTTATTGAAACAAAAGCATCGAGAAACTGGGAAATTCTGCATTGTTCAATGAACGTTTTAAATTTTATCTATCCAAATATCATAAACCCTCCATGATGCGTTCAAGAACCGCACATTATGACCACCATAAAAATAGACTGTTTTGTTAGAACAAATTTCTTATCTGTGAAAATGTTATTATTTCTAAATAATAACATCGATTTCGATAATATTATTTCAATAAAATTTCGAACGTCTCTGAAAAACAAAGAAACTTGATTTAACCTCTATTCTAATATCAGCCGAGATGATGACGTTTAGTTCGAAATGAATTGTCAATTTGCATACATATTTGACAAATGTCGCGGTAAGTAGTTGGATCCGACTCTAGTTTGTCAATGAATTAAAAAAAAAACTGACTGCTGCCAGAAAAGAACGCCGCGATGCCGGTCATAATTAGCGGCTCCTGAATGCATCATGGAGGCTTATGATATGTGGATAATTTAGTGTATGTAACTGTACATATTTAGGCATTAAAACACTCGTGTGATGTTATTATGAAACTCGCCTTCGGCTCGTTTCATAAACCCACGCTCGTGTTTAATGCCCTTCATTATGTACAGTCACATAAACTACTAAAAATACAGTGCTTGACGGACGCCTCATTTGCAAGGAGGTCTTCACTTCAGTTCGGTTGTCCTTTTATTATTAGGGTTCCTTACCCAAAGCATAAAACAGGACCCATTACTAAGACTCCGCTGTCTCTCTGTCTGTCCGTCTGTCAGCAGGCTGTATCTCATGAATCGTGATAGCTAGACAGTTGAAATTTGATGTATTTCTGTTGCTGCTATAACAACAAATACTGAAAAACAGAATAAAATAAATATTTAAGGGGGCTCCCATGCAACAAACGTGATTTTTTTGCCGTTTTTATAGGTAATGGTACGGAACCCTTCGTGCGCAAGTCCGACTTGCACTTGGCCGGTTCTTAATGTTTATCGTCATTTATGAACTACTAGCTGTTGCCCGCGACTTCGTCCGCGTAGAACATGTTATCGTCTAAATGTTTGTTTAAGGAATTAATTTTTAAAATCATTGAAATTAGCTTTGTAGTCTTGTAGTAAACAGTCTAAAACTGAAGTTACAAATCCCTTACTTTAAAAATGTTTTGCTCTCCATACAAACTTTGAACATCCTTATAATACCTTTTAGGGGATGAATTTCAAAAAACGCTGAAATTAGTTTTGTAGTCTTTTAACAAACATACTAAGATCGATAATTCTCATACTTAAAAATTTTCTTGCTCTGATAGTCTGCATACAAACTTTGAACCTTTGAATTAACGCTTTTCGGGGAAAAATTGAAAAGAAAACAATAAGTTTTTTTATTGTAATAAGTATTTTTTCTACAAAATATCAAGTCTCTAGCTCAAAAAATGGGTTTCCCATACGAACCTTGCACCCCTTTTTATTCTCATTAGGGGTCGAATTTTCCAAAACGCTAAAAGTACTTGATTTCTATTGTAATAAGTAATCTTTCAACAAAGTTTTAAGTCCCTCGCTAAAAAAATATTTTCTTCATTCAAACGTTCTTATAAACCCCTAAAGATCGAAGTTTCTAAAATGCTGAAAGTATTTAATTTTATTTTTAATTAGTAAGCATTCTACAAAATTGGAAATCGGCTAAAAAAATGTTTCCTCCACACAAATGTTGTACCCACTTTTAACCCCCTTAGGAGTGGAATTTACTAAAACGCTGAATATCCTTTTTTTTTGTATTTCAATAACTAATCGTCCTACAATCTTTTAAGCTCCTATCCCAAAAAGAGTTTCCCCATATAAACTTTGCAGCCCTTTTTAACCCTCTTAGGGGTGGAATTTTCCAAAACGCTGAAAGCACTTTGTTTGTACTCAAATAAGTAATGTTTCTACAAAGTTTTAAGAACCCCCTCAGGAGATGATTTTCGGGATAAAAACTATGCATCTTCCCTGGGACTCTTACTATCTCTATACCAAATTTCATCTAAATGGGTTTAATCCAAATTTTCACCCCCTATTTCATTACCTTGGGAACTATTTTCGGGATAAAAACTATCCGCTTTCATTCTCCGAGATCTCTATACCAAATTTCATTTAAAGGGGTTCCATCAAAAGTTTCATCCTCCATTTCACTCCCTTAGGGGGTGATTTCCGGAATTGAAACTATCCTATGCCCTTTCCCAGGACTTAAACTATCTCTAAACTAAATTTCATCTAAATGAGTTCATCCAAATTTTCACCCCCATTTCACCCGCTTAGGGGATAATTTCCGAAATAAAAAGTATTCTATTTCCTTCCCTAGGACTCTAACTATCTCTATACCAAATTTCATCTAAATGGGTTCCATCAACATTTTCACGCCTAATGTCACCCCCTCAGGAGCTGATTTTCGGGATAAAAACTATGCATTGTGCTTCCCTGGGACTCCTACTATACCAAATTTCATCTCCATGGGATTTATCCAAATTTTCAAAACTATCTAATGTCATTCTCCGGGAATCAAACTATCTCTATACCAAATTTCATCTAAACGGGTTCCATCCAAAGTTCAACCTCCCATTTCACCTCCTTAGGGGTGATTTCCGGAATTAAAACAGTCCTATGTTTCATCCAAATCGGTGCAGCGGTTAAGTAGCACCATACAAATTTTCAACCCCAGTTTCATCCCCTTAGGGGTGGATTTCCGGGATAAAAACTACCCTATATGTCCTTTTCCAGGACTCAAACTATATCTAAACCAAATTGTATTCAAATGGGTTCCATCCGAATTTTCACCCCTTATTTCACCCCCTTAGGGTATGGCTACCGAAATAAATACTATCCTATGTCCTTTCCTAGGATTTAAACTATCTCCAAACCAAATTTCATCAAAATTGGTTACCTCCAAATTTTCACCCCCTCATTTCACCCCCTTAGGGGATGATTTACGGGTACAAATCTATCCTTTGTCCTTCCCCGGGACTCAAACTATTTAAATGCCAAATTTCATCCAAATCGGTGCAGCGGTTTAAGTAGCTCCATAAAAATTTTCACCCCCAATTTCATCCCCTTAGGGGTGGATTTCCGGGATAAAAACTACCCTATGTCCTTTCCCAGGACTCAAACTATCTCTAAACCAAATTGTATTCAAATGGGTTCCATCCGAATTTTCACCCCTTATTTCACCCCCTTAGGGGATCATTTCTAGGATAAAAACTATCCTTTGTCCTTTTCTAGGATTTAAACTATCTCCAAACCAAATTTCATCAAAATTGGTTACCTCCAAATTTTCACCCCCTCATTTCACTCCCTTAGGGGATGATTTACGGGATTAAACCTATTCAATGTCGTTTCACAGGACTTAAAGTATTTATATATCAAATTTCATCGAAATCGGTGCAGCGGTTTTAGTAGCTCCATACAAATTTTCACCCCCCATTTCATCCCCTTAGGGGTCGATTTCCGGGATAAAAACTACCCTATGTCCTTTCCCGGGACTCAAACTATCTCTATACCAAATTTCATCTAAATCGGTTCAGCGGTTTAGGCGTGAAGAGGTAACAGACAGACAGACAGACAGACAGACAGACAGACAGACAGACACACTTTCGCATTTATAATATTAGTATGGATTTGTTAATTTTTAGCGGTTCCGTACTTAACATTGAAAAAAGAAGTAACCTTACTGGATCACTTTCTATGAAAAGGGGTCTCTTTTGCTTAGGCATACATGGAGGTAGCATTTTTACGATAAATATAAACAAATAAAAATATACAAATGAAATCATGAGTAAGGTTAAAAAATTATATCAAACGATGAATTTATAAAAAAAACTGGCCAAGTGCGAGTCGGACTCGCGCACGAAGGGTTCCGTACCATTATCTATAAAAAAATATTTTATTCTGTGTTTTTAGTATTTGTTGTTATAACGGCAACAGAAATACATCATCTGTGAAAATTTCAGCTGGAACTATCACGGTATCAGTGAGATACAGCCTGGTGACAGACAGACGGACGGACGGATGGACGGACGGACGGACAGCGGAGTCTTAGTAATAGGGTCCCGTTTTACTCTTTGAGTACGGAACCCTAAAAACAATCCTGGTTCAACGATTTTGAAAATTTTAAATCCGATTAAGTCACTTTTTGGCACAGCGAACGTAATCTATAGCCAAACACTCGATTTTGACATGACATCAACACTACGATTAATTCAGATTCATACAGCTCTGTTGACATAAATGATATTTTATGTCGCGCTGGATAAACTTCATTAGTACATGTCGCTCAATATTAGTTCAAGTGATACTTATGTCAATATTGTTGGTCGCTGCAGCTTGAATAAGCGTTCCAAAGAGGTAACGTAACTTTTCGAACAAAAGTTTGGACAAAGCAACTGTCATTTTCTAGCAATATAGTTACCCATATTTACTTCAAACATCACTGTCTTAAAGATATTTGGCATCAAAGTGGAACAATTTTAGCCAAAAAACAGGTTTTCTGGCCATAACTTTTGTGTTAATTAGTTTAAAATCAAACGTTTATAGACTACACACGTTTATAGAAACATCAGAGACGAACCCAAATATGTAGATTTCGTAAATGTTAGATCTTTCACAGCAATCTTATAACAAAAAAGGTGTTTTTTTAGACAATGTTTAAAAAAATCATAAAATAATAACTATTCATTTCTTTCAAAATATGGTACACCAAAATGGAGATTAAAGATTGAAGAATCGATTGCCTTACAATTATATCTGTAGTGCAAAAGTATTTGTGTCGATTCAAAACTAGTCAAAAATCGATGAAAACCTCGGGTAGCCCCTTAAGACCATGAATTTCGTATGAGAAAATATTATTGGAACTTAATTCGTACTTGTAAAAACACGGTTACATCACTAGTCAGTCAGAAACGTCAAATGCTACCTAAATGTCTTATTTACTTAATGTGCCGTAGGTTCATGGTCTTCTCTCCCTCTCCTTGAACATACGCGTGAGCGAAATGGAAGTGCGTATGTTCGGAAGCGCGGATAATATATATCACGTTTTTAGGGTTCCGTACTCAAAGAGTAAAACGGGACCCTATTACTATGACTTCGCTGTTCGTCCGTCCGCCCGTCCGCCCGTCCGTCCGTCCGTCCGTCCGTCCGTCCGTCCGTCCGTCCGTCCGTCCGTCCGTCTGTCTGTCACCAGGCTGTATCTCAAGAACCGTGATAGCTAGAGAGTTGAAATTTTCAAAGATTATGTATTTCTGGTGCCGCTATAACAACAAATACTAAAACCAAAAAAAATTTTTTTAAGGGGGGCTCCCATACAACAAACGTGATTTTTTTGCCGTTTTTATAGATAATGGTACGGAACCCTTCGTGCGCGAGTCAAACTCGCACTTGGCCGGTTTTTAATTTTAATTTTTTGTGCGTTTAAATAAATAAAAGGGTCAATCAATTTTTTCACCCACACTTTTTCTGTCTCCTGTGTTACTTTTTACAAACTTTCAAATCAATTGCTATTTCAAACCTGTGTCTATCAATCCAATTAAAATCTGTGGCATATCTTAACTGCTGGTGTAAACCATCGTTATACATAATTGGGTACCTGGCTTATAGCAGTTTCTCTAACAAACATGATAGTTCTGTATCTTGTGTTATACCGGACAAAATACTGTGGGTCCAAAAGTTGATTGGCCCAAAAACATAGGTACTAAGTTCTCTCAAACATGCAATTGCCGATTTTTAGAACCAATTTTAATACCCTTAGCTTTGGTGCATAATTTGTTACGAATGTTTTAAGTGTATTCTAGATCTATGTTCGTGATTTTCTATCGAGCGAAAATTGCTTAACAAAATCATATTTCGAATCACTGATCTCCCTGCAGAAAAGCTTCAAGATTACTCTTCGTATTTTTTTAACCATATTATTATAAACAGACGCATTATATTGTTTCAAAAACTCTGTTCGCTTAACTTCGCTGAATCTACGGCGCCTAAAAGGCCTCCACACACCGGTCGCGGGCGCGGGTCGTGCGCGCGTCGGGCGCGGGCCCGCGCAAGTTGTAAAACATTGAAACTACACTTCAAACACACATCGAACGCGGATTCAATGTTTAACAACTTGCGCGGGCCGGCGCCCGACGCGCGCCCGACCCGCGCCCGCGACCGGTGTGTGGAGGCTTTAAATATAGATAACTTTTTCAGATACACGGGCGCACTGAACGCGGTCGATGACCACGACGTCATGTCGGCGATGGCGCTAGTGTCGCACGTGCTCTGCTACGTCAATTCAGCGATCAACCCCGTCATTTACAATTTTATGAGTGGTAAGTCTTGTGGTAGGTAGGACTGAGCTATAGGCTTACTACCAGCGGAATGGCTTTCAGATATGATTGTTTGCTGCGAATAAATTGAATAAGCAGTCCCCTTCTACCACGCTGCGGTAGGGTTATCAGGATGTAGTGAAGATTCTCGTAGGAGGGGTTTGTCTATAAAAGGCTGTATTAAATAAGCAAACATCTGGTGGCAGGCAGCAGCACACGTACTGATAGGAAAACGAAGACATACATATTGTAGACTTTGTCTGGCAGATATCACGGACAGAGAAACTCAGTTCGTAAGTGAAAGACAAACTGCGGTGTGAAAGGCAAGGGGAAAACTACCACACTACATGTCTGAATTGGAGTAATGTTATATTGTAGAATAAATTGGAAATTACTCCACCAGGGCAGTGACGTAGCTTCTGCCCACGATCTGGACAACGGGCGTTACAAAGGTTGGCCCAAATTTAAAATTTTCAGTCAGTGTTTAGGGGCGGCAACGCACGTGTGTTACTACCGGAGTTCCAATGGTCCGTAGGCTACAGTGACCACTGTCCAACAGGCGGGCCGTAGGCTTGCTTGCCTCTGACGTGGTATTAAAAAAAATATTGGTATTGAAGCAGCGCTCGAAGCGTTTGTTTCAAGGGCCGATCGGTTCTGACTTGTACCGCTCCTAAATAACTACGTGTAAAAACCCGGCCAAGTGCGAGTCACACTCGCGCACGAAGGGTTCCGTACCATTATCAATAAAAATATTTATTTTATTCTGTTTTTAGTATTTGTTGTTATAGCGGCAACAGAAATACATAACCTGTGAAAATTTCAGCTGGAACTATCACGCTATCAGTGAGATACAGCCTGGTGACAGACAGACGGACGGACGAACGGAGGGAAGGACGGACAGCGAAGTCTTAGTAATAGGGTCCCGTTTTACACTGAGTATGGAACCCTTAAAAAAGATTGGTATTGAAGCAGCGCTCGAAGCGTTTGTTTCAAGGTCCGATCGGTTCTGACTTTTACCGCTCCTAAATAACTACGTGTAAAAATTATTACATTCCTGTATATCCCTTTTATTAAACAGGCTGTTGCTGTCATAGGGCAAACCCAATAAAGCGATCGGAATGCGCGGTGGGAGAGAATTATATATGAAGGAAGCTTAGAATAAATTCGTCGAGTAACCGCTTAAGTTGGTATCACATTATGTACTAATCCCCAATATTTTTTGATAATCTAATGGATGGCCTAAACATTGTTAGGAAAGTATTCGATTCAGCCTCGGGTGTAATGATCAACCTAGCTCACTTGTATCACAATGTACTTTTACTTGATTAAATGATATAATTGAACGCAGGAAAGGTATTCTCGTGAATGTCAAAAACAGGCAACTTTGTGTAGGTAATGGCTAAGAAGAAATATCTCTTCAGATGCAATTAAATAAATGTAGGCCTTTAATGAAATAAATATAAAGCTAGGCATTCACGGCCGCTCCTGTCAAAGCTGTAGCGTTTAAAAACTAGTGGCTGTGTGAATTGTAGAACTCGCAGGACTGTTTTTTAGGGTTCCGTACTCAAAGAGTAAAACGGGACCCTATTACTAAGACTCCGCTCTCCGTCCGTCCGTCCGTCTGTCACCAGGCTGTATCTCACTCATACCGTGATAGTTCCAGTTGAAATTTTGCTCATATGATGTATTTCTGTTGCCGCTACACATACAAATACTAAAAACAAAATAAAATAAATGTTTTTATTGGTAACGGTACGGAACCCTTCGTGCGCGAGTCCGACTCGCGTTTGGCCGGTTTACTTAATCCAAAATTGGCTAAAAGAACTATGAAATTACCTATCGAACCTGCTCACGAGAATCGGATGAGAAATGCGACCTGGCCCCGTAGCATGGATGGCGTTATCACGCGATAAGTGACAGGATAAGCGCGTCGTCTCGTTCTATCGAACGGTGTCAGCCAGGGACGGATGCTCTATCCTGTCACTTATCGCGTGATAACGCCATCCATGCTACGGGGCCTGTAGAGGATAACAACCGGAAAGCGGGACATCCATACGAAAAAATTTTCGGCATAAAATGTATTATTTCTTAAATTCAAAATCTCCAAAAAAATCCATTTCAATTTATTTATTTTATCAAGATAACGTTGCTCTCATTATTGTTAGTATAAATAAGCGTAAAAAAATATGTAAGTACCTAAAAAATAAGTTAGATTTCACATATTATATTATTTCATTAGATACAGGACAACACACATGATCATCTATCATCCTTAGGATGCTGTTTGAGCTGCCCCTAATTCTGCTCAGCAGTGACGCTGCTTTTTTGCGCAAAATGGCCGTAAACCCGTCGGTGAACCCCCAGCTTAAGGCTTTCATTTATACGAGAAGTGATTTAGGGTCGACGTTTCCAGCCGCGAAATTGTAGGGCGCACATTCTGTGACTGTTTGAAGTAAAATGCGGTTTACATAACATAATTAGTATGGCGCGCGTCAAAGCGCTTAAGTCGTTGACCGAGAGGATATTGTTGCTTGATCCGCGCTAATTATTACTTGAGCTTTTTGACCCTCATCTGAAAACAAAGCGTTTGTATTTAATTGGGAATGGAGGAAAATTTTTGAAGTGCCTGATTATTTTATGGTGATAGGTAGAAATAATCTTCCTTAGCACTAGAAAAAAGTTGCAGATTTTTCAGCTGCGTCAATTATTTTCGAAAAATATAAACAGTTTCCTCACTTACGTTTTGGGTTTAGGACGGCAAATAAGAAACTTTGCTTCATCCATCTTATATTACAAAAAAATATCTTAAAAATCCGTGGTAAACTGACACTGGCAATGATATTGACAGCTGCAGCAGCTATATTTGTATTTGCCAGGGTCAGGTATTTAAAATATTTTTGTAATATGAGACGGTTGAAGCAAAAGTGTCTTATTCGCCGTCCTAAACCCAAAACCAAAATGAGGAAACTGATTTTATTTTTCAAATATAATTGACGCAGCTGAAAAGTCTGCACCTTTTTTTTGGTGCTAAGGAAGGTTATTCCTATCACCAAAAAACATATCAGGCACTTCTAAATTGTTCATCCATTTCCCATTGTACACCCACTATGTTGTAGGCCAAGCAAAGATCCAAAAAATCGTTTTGAGAAATTAATTCCCATAAAACTGGAAATCGTTTTAATACCTTTAAACAGAAAGAGAATAATGCACCATCTCAGGAGGTGTGCATAACTTTTGGGAGCCCAATAACCGCGAAATTTCAAAGTTTGTAATGTATTTAGAATATTTATAGATAGGTATTGCAATGCTCGACAGAGCTCATATTAGAACTACATAAGACCTATTTTGTTACAACATGAACGCAATAAAAATCTGAATCGGAATATTTTTCGAGTTTTTTGCATGTGCACTAAAACAGCACGACGGACGGAAAGTGTATTCTATTAAATATTAAAGAAGTTCAATGTAAATAATGTGAAATTTTATATTCTATGGGTATGTCAGCATGTATATTTTTTTCAAAGATATATCGGTCTTAAAAAGTCGAAAAATGGAAGTTTGCACCTAAACGACAAAATTTTCCCAGTTTCTTTGATTCCGACTATACCACAGAACCGAATTTGAAATTTAGATATTCATTCGACGCAGAATTTGACCTTCTTTAATATTGAATAGAATACATTTTCTGTTCGAGGTACCGTTTTTGTGCTACATGGAAAAAGCGCAAAAATGTATGCACACCTCCTGGGATTGGGCAAACTCAGATTACACGCTGGACTACGTGTAATCTGAGTTTGAATTTTAATGTTTAATGAACTGACAACTTGTATGGAAAATATGTCAAATTTGGAAATAATTTAAAATAGCAGTTTATTTCTATGTAATGGATATATTATCAATTAAATTGTTACTTAGTGACAAAACCCAACAAAATTTCAGACATCAAAAAAATTATAACTTAACTAGCTTCTGAAAAGTCAGAAAAAATATGAATAAATGGTTTTGTCTTTATCTTGGTTCATTTACATTTGCTCTATAATATTCAAGATAAATAATAAAAAAAAACAATTCATGCTTTTTTTTAATCTATATAAATACTCCGGATGGAAAGTTTGTTGGATTCTTGAATAAAGCATCTTAGAACAATGATTTAAAATGTTTTAAGAAAAAAAACCGCTATTAGAAATTAATGTTTTTAAAACCCGTATTTTGCATGGAGTAGTATTTAGGACCAAATGAAGGTAAGTATTAAAACGATTTCCATCTTTATGGGAATTCTTCGAAAAATTCTAATTTGATTGTCTTATTGGTGATGTGATTAAGATAGAATCCAAAGTAACATGATGTTTTGTGAAAATAAATGTCTGTATTTTTGTTACTTTTCAACCGACGAAAAAAACGGAGGAGGTTCTCAATTCGACGCGTATATATTTTTTTTTATGTATGACCACGCATAACTTTTTACAGAGTAGTTCAATTTTGATAATTCTTTTTTTATTGGAAAGGGTATAACCCGAAGTTGGTCCCATATACATTTGGTAAAGAAAAACAACCCTAAGGGTACGAAAATAGGGGATGATTGATTTTTCGTCGGTTAAAACTTTGTTTTCAAAGTAAAATATTACAAGCTTTTGTTTAGCTTGCACTGTTAGTATGTAGGTAACTAAGTTCACATAACCTAAAAAAGAGTAAATAATACTCACTATAGAATAAGTAAATAACAAATGGTAAATACATATTATGGGACAATCTTTCATAAATCGACCTAGTCCCAAACTGAGCAAAGCTTGTACTGGGGTAGGTACTAGACGACGATATACATACTTACACATATAGACAATTAAATACTTAAATACATAGAAAACATCCATGACTCAGGAACAAAAAATATTCGTGCTCATCACACAAATAAATGCCCTTACCGGGATTCGAACCCAGGACCTCCGGCTTCGTAGGCAGGGTCACTACCTACCAACTAGGCTACAGGCATAGTATAAAGATGGCAAAGTATGTTATCTTTCTACAAACGCACCGCACGCGGCTTGTATGTGTGCGCGAGGTATCCGTCGCACACTCAAACAAAATCACGACCCGTTTCTCAGTGCGAAACAATCGAGATTTTGTTTGAGTGTGCGTGCGGCGACGTATAGATAGTATAGCGCACACATACAAGCCGTCTTTATACTATGCTACAGAGGTCGTCGAAGTTGGAAATTACTCCGCCGACAGAAGCCTCCCTCTTAAAACCAAAACATTATGAAAATGATGTAACTAAGCTTTATCCTTCACAAACAAGTGTTACGGTATTTGTAAATTTTGATATGCCTACATTTATTTCACCAAGATTCATGTTTTGAAACTACCGTGTTCCAGAAAAGTTCCGCCACGAGTTCCGCCGTGCGTTCCGCTGTTCCGCCGGCTACGTGCACGAGAACTCAACCACCGTCACCCTCACCACCAAGTCCAAGAGGTCCATCGTCGAAACGCAGTCCCTCACTCACAAGCACTCACTCACTCATAAGCTCGTTGGGGAAAAGAACGGATATACGTAAAAGAGGATAGGTATTTTAAACAGGGTGTGTATGGAAGATCGTATGCCAAAAGACTAGAATGGGCAGGTAGGGTCAGTTGCAACACATTTTGGGCCAAGTAAGATTCGTCCTGCCCACGGTTATTTTATATTGTTATTATTTAATTTTATCTCGGCATTTGCCAAAAAATAGTAGATTGTACAACAAGTGCATAAAACGCACCATTTTACTCGAGACGTTTATCCATCCGAGCGAGCTTGCGAGCGAGGATAGATATAAAGTCGAGTGTAAAATGGGTTTTATGGACGAGTTGTACACTCTACTTTTCACTTCGATTGCGAGGAAATGAAACAGCAACAATATAAGAAATAATAAATGAGACGAAATACAAATTATAAGTTTATTTCATGAAGTTTTATTGTGTACTTTGGCTGTTGGTATCTTTGCCTTGGTCTTAGAATACGAACGAAACGAAATAAAATAAAGAGGTTGTTGTATGAAGTTAAAGATGTTCGTGTGGCTGTTGCAGCGATTGCCTTGGTCTTCGACGAAGATTTTACTTTATGCTCTAGAGCATAAAAAGCGACTTTATGTCGCCTACGCACGACATAAAGACGAACTTTTAGAGCATGAGAAGTGAAAAATAAATTTTGCTTACCTACCCATTTTTTTTTTATGTGATGATAGCACTTAATTATTTATGTTTTTTAATCTATAATGTATGCGTATCCTATAGAAATCTTATTTTCATTTAGATAATAAAAATCATCAAATTCAACTTTGAAAAAAAGTTGAAACTCCACAGATCTTCCAATAACATAAAAAAATCTTCACTTCCACTAACAATTTTCCGGCAAAAAATCGTTTCTGTCTAAAATGGTGACGTAAGTAAATGACCTAGTACTCCTTTGAAACTACTTACAAATAAGATTTTATGAAATAAATAAATTAAGATTAATCAAATTTATTCGACTAATGATAAAAAAGTATTCAAAAGGTCATCTAAAATGATAAATAAACCTAAGATTAGTAATTTACATTAATAATAATAAAAAAAACACAAGTGACCCTACCTATACCTAACCCACCCTAGTCTTTTGGCAGACGATCTTCCTTAGCCTGTATATACGTAAAAGAGAAAAAGCGGCCAAGTGCGAGTCGGACTTGCACATGAAGGGTTCCGTTACATAAATTGCTTTTTACGATATATGATGTATTAAAAAAAAACTACTTCCTAGATCTCGTTCAAACCAATTTTCGTTGGTAGTTTGCATTTATTTTTTTATTTATTACATATATAAAAGAAAATACATTTGGTTAAATCTAACAGTGTCGTTAAACCCTATCGGATTTGTATCGACACAGCAATTCGTGAACAGTAATAAGATTCGATCTTAGTAATTAATTTATACAGGAAGGTAGCACTAAATAAGCGTAGCTTAAGTACGATAATTCCCACCCGGGTAAAAACACCGTTTCTCATGCCAATATGTAAGCGATTCGCATGGTAATGTACATCATATATTTTTTTCAGTTTTATCATTCTCTTATTTTAGAAGTTACAGGGGGGGGGGACCACACATTTTACCACTTTGGAAGTGTCTCTCGCGCAAAATATTCAGTTTAGAAAAAAATGATGTAAGAAACCTCAATATCATTTTTGAAGACCTATCCATAGACACACAGGGTTTGATGAAAAAAAAATTTTTGAGTTTCAGTTAGGGACCCCTAAAACGTAACGTTTTTTTTCGATTTTTGTGTGAAAATCTTAATGGGGTCACAGAATACATCTACTTACCGAGTTTCAACAGTATAGCTCTTATAGTTTCGGAAAAAAGTGGCTGTGACATACGGACGGACAGACAGACAGACGGACGGACATGACGAATCTATAAGGGTTCCGTTTTTTGCCATTTGGCTACGGAACCCTAATAAAAATGGTATACGGTACTGCTAGTCAAATCTGTGACCTTTTATGAAACATCATCAATATCATCATAGTTATTTATGATACAAGTGCGGAAAGTAGGTAATTCCCAACGAGTGGCGATGACCAAAAACACGACCGTCATGGAGTGTTTTCTGATGGTGGGATCCTGGAGAAATCGAGGGAACTCTTCAAATAAGGCAAACTACTGAATTTAACTTTCTCCGATAAAATTGGAGAAATCTTACAAAAAGGTTTTTTTTTATACAACGACGGTGGCAAACAAGCTTACGGCCTGCCTGATGTTAAGCTGGCACCGTCGCCTATGGACACTTGTGACTCCAGAAGAATCACAAGCGCGTTGCCGACCCTTTGTTCACTTGAGGATTCGCTGTGTTGGCAGATAGAGACATGCCGGTGCCTCACTCCCAAAACAACGCACCCTATGGACCTTATAGTCAGGTCAAAAGTACCCTAAACCATGCATGTATGAGAAATGTTATGAATCGAAAGTGGTTTGTCAGGATCCGTGATCTCTGCCTACCCCTCTGGGAAAGAGGCGTGATTATATGTATGTAGGTATGTACACTATGTACTGAATTGAAGTGGGTTAAAACATTGTTTTTAATGTATCTACATAAATTGTCTAACTTACCTATTCTACTGATGTTACTCTCATCGATGATTGTATTTTATATGCGATTAAAATTTGGATATATAAGTATAGGTAAATGTTACGATGAATGTTTAAAATAATAACAATGTATACTATAAATTATGTCTTTTATTTCGTTCTTATACCCCTTTTAACAAGTTTTTATTTAACTTGCACTTTGCTGTGTGCAAAGTTTACAAAAATGCATAGGTACGTAAGTTTACTAATTCACACATGAAATGACTAATCAAACACTTCACTCCTTCACACAAAAGGGCCCTTTCTTAAGTTTTTTACCTATACAGAATAGGGAACATTACGCAAAACTCTTTGTTGGTGGCGACACTAGCAGCGTTGACATTGTATCTCGTTCCCACTTGCGGTATTATCTATGCAAGCATCCTTGTCACTCATTTGACAATCAATTGTGCATGTTTGTGTGAATCCCTATGTTCCTATACTATTTTACTATTAGTGGTAGTGCTGCCTCTGGCGGCAGAACATTGCAGTAATGTTCCCTATTTGAAAGGGCTATAATAACGCCATCTATATAGTCAGGAGTTGCTGCAAACTTACGCCAATTCTAAGGGTAAAGTTTTATTAGTTCTCTATTTTAAGATAGTATCAAGTCCTGAAAAATGAGCGCCATCTACTTTATGTCATCTAAACTAAAAATAAATGTTATCTTCTATGTCGTCTGAAATGAAAAGCGCGTCACAGTTCGGTAAAAGCAATGTAGATGGCGCTGATTTTCATTTAGTGATTTGTTTACATTTTCGAGGCATTCGTAATTTTCATAAAGGATATAGAGATTTATGCCATCAAAGGTATTTTAGGGACGTTAACTTAAAGTCTAAGTATAATGCTTAATTAGGTATACAATCTCTGTAGCCTAGTTGGTAGTGACCCTGCCTACGAAGCCGGAGGTCACGGGTTCGAATCCCGATAAGGGCATTTATTTGTGTGATGAGCACGAATATTTGTTCCTGAGTCATGGATGTTTTCTATGTATTTAAGTATTTATTTATCTATATAAGTATGCATATATTCGTCTAGTAGCCATAGTACAAGCTTTGCTTAGTTTGGGACTAGGTTGTGGAAAAAATCCTTTTTATAAAATGAAAATACAGCTACAGGCTCCTAATTTGTTTCCTTTAGTTATTGATGACAACAGGTTTTTACTTACATACATTTGTACATCTCCAAGAATGTACAGTGGCGTCAATTATATTTATCACTTTTCTATTCACTACGAGTCCACATTTTTAATAATAATGAAACGTGACGCATCTTCAATGTTTACAAATATTTGTAAAATTACTTATAATGGCGCGGAACTATTTTTTTACGTGAAGTTCGCGCAGTGCGAGGCGAGGCTTAGATGAAATCTCTAAACAGCCAATACAAAATAAAATAAACATATTCTTATTCAATTTAAATTCATGTCAAATGATATCAAAAGTAAATAGTTTTACTAAATGAAACGTTTCCATATCATATCCATGAAGAAATAATCAATTAATTCACAAGAAGGATTTAATTTGTTTAGTCGAGTAAGAATCCATTTGCCGAGAATTAAAAACAAACCTGTATAACCCGGTCAATTTAAGAATGCGCCGGGTCCATACATACACCTTGCTGCAAGGTGCCAACGTGTCTTAATCGGGATATAAACATAACTACACGAGTGTCGTAATGTTATAAAACACGCGTGTTTAATACCCAGGATTATGAGCCTAAAAGGGCACAATAAGAGGCACGTTCCGAGCAAATGTGTTGAAAATTATAAGGATTCCATTACAGTTGATTAAAGTAAAACTAATTCACTAACTAGTTTTAGTAGATATGGTTGGGTATTCATTTATTAATCATCAAATTCGTAGTAGTAGTCGCGTAGAAAATACAGCTGACGTCTGACCTTCTTTTTGTATTTTCATTACGGAAGATCGGGATATACCTGAAATTAAAAAAAAAAAATTTACTTGTAATTTATTTACAAATTAGCCAATTTTCATTGCACATACTATATGATGTACCTACCAGTCATGTTGACAACAAGGTCGGTGATGTTATTTAGAGGAATAGAGTCTAATCCTTCAGACTTTCTCTCCGACAAATACTTAGTCATATCGTTAAACCTTTCTTAAGTGACTTTAATAGTTTTCGGCATTTTATCGCACAAATAACACACAATATCCAGGCCCCGTAGCATGGATGGCCTTATAAAAAATAAAAAACGCGACAAGTGACAGGATAGAGCATCCGTCCCTGGCTGACACCGTTCGATAGAACGAGACGACGCGCTTATCCTATCACTTATCGCGTGATACGCCATCCATGCTACTGGGCCTGGAAATACACCACGCACAATCGACACCTCACTTTGACGGCACTTGACAGATGGCATTAATGACATCTTGAAAGTTACTGATGCCAGTTCAAGAAATTAGTTCCAATAGTTTTCCGCAACATGGCGAGGTTTATTATTTTCCAGGACGGATAGCATGGATAGCCTTATCACGCGATAAGTGATAGGATAGAGCTGCCATCCCTGGCTGACACCGTTCGATAGAATGAGACGACGCGCTTATCCTATCACTTATCGCGTGATAACGCCATCCATGCTACGGGGCCTGGTCGGGCTATAAGTAGTAACCCTACAATGACAAAAAATAAAGTATTGGAATATCTGATTCAGCTTTCATTGATCTCAGTCTTATCATAGAGTTATGATCGCCTTCCAAACAAAAGAAGGAAATCTCAATTCAGAACTGGGCCGCCATTCTATTGGCGAAAATTGACAGAAAGACATCAAGAGACATCCCCATTTTGAATTTGAAAGACTATGTTAGTCTGGTTTTAGATACTATGAACTACTTGAACGATTTTTTTTAGATTTTATAAAACACTTTTTTTGCAACCAAATTTTTTGACGGGTTTAGCGGGCTGCTGACGCGTACTGTCCCAATATTCTGCAGACTGACTATGTCCGCATAGCTTGTTAGTTGTCTTACTATCCACAGACTAATTTTCAGATTTTATAAAACAGTTGCGACGTAGGTGTTTTTTTAACAAGTTCGGAACCACCTCCGTTTTTAAAACTCCTAATACAACAGTTACACAGTATATAATAAATGAAACCGATAAAGAGAAACACAGACAAACCCTTAATTATGTTGTTAGTATATTTTTACAAGCTTTATATTAACTTGACTTGTTCGTATGTAAGTATATATATAAGTATGTAAGTTGTCTGTCAAAATTTTCAATCCATTTTTCAGTCACTTGCCGTTATCCGATTGAGCTGAACTTATGGGTATTAGTATAATTGGGATGACAATTCAATATTATGGTACCATCGAGCTGATCTGATGATGGAGACAGAAGGTGGCCATGGGAATTCAGTATTTAACCGACGTAACCCCGTTGAGTTTGGGCTCGTTAGAATCGTTTCAATGAGTAGTTGTTTACAGAATAGTACAGTCGGCAATAAAAGCCTGTACCAAAAATATTTTTTTTTGACAGAAACTTATTTTTAAATAGTTTACAGGTTTGGAGGAACTGGAGCTCCAGCAAGGAAACAGTCGAGAGCAGAACCTTTAATTTGCACTTTTTTAACCCCCGACGGAAAAAGAGGGGTGTTATAAGTTTGACGTGTCTATGTATCTGTCTGTCTCTCTGTGTGTGTGTGTGTGTGTGTGTGTCTAAATAAATGCACCGATTTGAATGCGGTTTTTTATCCGAAAGCTGACGTGATCGAGATAGTTCTTAGCTACGTTTCAACAAAATCGGTTCAGCCGTTTTTGAGATATTGAACTTTGCAATGAAAAAGTCTGGAGTCTTTACAAACTTTTCTGAGTTGAAGTTATTGTATGGACGAATCGACTCGTTTCCCACCCTCTTAATGGCCCGTGTTTAGAAAGCTTTTTCCGTAATGAAGTTTATAACGATAATTCTTCCAGTCTGATGACTGCGATTAAGCACAGCCAGTTTCTTGGCAACATTGCGCAAATTCTAAAGTTTGTTTCATCAAACAACTTTTGACTTGATGAGGTTTGACCGCAGACTGTGTAGCATTTACGTCGTTGATAATGTTGGAGCGATAATCCACCATAATTTAAGATAGGTTTAAGTTTTAATCATTACGGTTTCCTAGCCAAAATGGCAAATAAATTACAATTATAGTTTTATCATGTCCGTCTGTCCGTATGTCACATCACATCAGGCATTTTACTCAAAAACATGAAATACGCGCTTTGTACTTGAGAAAACTCACGGCACTTACGCCTTTTTTCAGGAATGGCATTTTTTCCGTAACAACTCGAAAACCTTTGTTGGAAATAATTTTCATTGTAAGTAGGTAATAAATAACTAATAGATAGATAGATAGATTCATTTATTTCATTTTGAAAATTTACATGTCATTTTTATAAGTTAAAATAGCATGAATTCACAAAAAGATCGTCAGAGTGTATAAGAATAACAATAATATAAATTGTCAAATACAAATAAATCAAAATAAAGAGCAAAATTAAAACAAACAAAACAATCATAAAATTAAAAAGGTACAATGTCAAGGAAGTAAAATGTCAAATTATTTCATATATTGTCATATTTGTCATATATGTATTAATGTTTAATATAAGTGGATAATTTTGTAAAGTGTACTAACATTACATTTAAGTTATTTATTGTAATTAACCAAATATGGATTTATTCCGAAATAAAATTATTGATTGATTGATTAATAAAAGCTAGGGCTTCCTAGATATAAATTGTCAAAAGTGGAAAAAATATATATCTATACAAAATTCATAATAAAATAATAATTTCATTTTAAAACTAAACATGTCATTAAATAAAGATACAATACAATTTAAAATGTTTGTTCGTTGTATTCCTTTATGGAATACAACGATTTTGATAATAAAAGTTCTTTTAGTCGGCGTTCAAATATGTCGTTTGAGGTCTCATTTTTTATAGTGGCGGGTAGGCGCTCGTACATCGACTAACCACTATGTCCCTGATTGTCTAATTTATTTTCACATGTACCTACTCCATCATTTTTGTGTAAAGTCGGTCATGACGAAACTATATGTATGTGTTGAGTTTTTGCCATTTTGGCTACGGTACAGTACGAGTATACCTACCTTAAAAGTTAAGTCGATCGCATTGTTAGTTTGTGAGTAGGATAGTCTCCGGAACTATTGGTACTAACGATACGATTTCAAACATTTTTTTACCATTATCTTATTTATCTATGTAGAATCTGGGGGCACGGCAGTGACCCCGCCAAGTCTAGCAAAACAAAGAGGCACGGCCGTACCATCCTTTTCTCGAAGCCATTCAGGCCATTTGCAACATCCTCTAATTTTGTGCTTGCTAAAGCTAGAATCCTGAATTTTCAGGATCATGTATGGCATAATATGGCTAACATATAATATCAATAACATTCAATTTGAACTTTTAGTTTAAGAACTATCAAAAAAAGTATCCGTCAAAGTTCGTTAGTTTTGTCACTGACATATTCACTTATATACTGATAATGATCACGCTAATTCTAAGGTATGCACTTCTAGCAGACCCACAAGCTCCAAATTTCAAACGTAGGTAATTAGTTTTAGCATAATAATTCATAAAAAACCTAAAAATATTGCAATTTCAGTCACGTTTTAGAGATAAACAAACTGCATAAGTAATTGTCAAGATCCGCACATTATGACCACCATAAAAACAGACTGTTTGGTTAGAACAAATTTCTTATCTGTGAAAATGTTATTATTGCTAACTAATAACATCGATTTCTATAATATTATTTCATTTAAATTTCGAACATCTCTGAAAAACAATGAAATTTGATTTGACCTCTATTCTAATATCAGTCGAGATGACGTTTAGTTCGAAATGACGTAAGTAAGATATCGAACGATATGATAGAGCTGAATCTAGTTTGTCTCTGAATTAAAAAAAAATCTATGACAGCTGCCAGAAAACAACGCCGCGATGCCGGTCTTAATATGCGGCTCCTGAATGCATCATGGAGGCTTATGATATGTGGATAGATAAAGCAGTGTATGTAACTGTACATAATTAGGCATTAAAACACTCGTGTGATGTTATTATGAAACGAGCCGAAGGCGCGTTTCATAAACTCGTGTTTAATGCCCTTCATTATGTACAGTCACATAAACTACTATTGTATTGATAACCAAGCGGAGACGCGCGGGCGGCTAGTCTTGTTGGTAATAAATAGTTAGAATCATCTTCACCAGCCCCTTGGGTCTCGAGTGTTATTTGAGGATCGTAAATTATCCTCGATAAAAGGAGGAAAGTGATCCCTGTTCCCGGAAGACATTAGGGAACGTTCTGTGTATTTAAACAGGTCATTAACCTTATATTAAAGACAACTAGGCAATAATAAAATTATTAAGGCATCCTTTTTAGGGTTCCGTAGCCAAATGGCAAAAAACGGAACCCTTATAGATTCGTCATGTCCGTCTGTCTGTCTGTCTGTCCGTCCGTATGTCACAGCCATTTTTTTCCGAAACTATAAGAGCTATACTGTTGAAACTTGGTAAGTAGATGTATTCTGTAAACCGTATTAAGATTTTCACACAAAAATATAAAAAAACAAAAAATTTTGGGGTTCCCCATACTAAGAACTGAATCATAATTTTTTTTTTTATCAAACCCATACATGTGGGGTATTTATGGATAGGTGTTCAAAAATGATATTGAGGTTTCTAACATAATTTTTTTCTAAATTGAATAGTCTGCGCGAGAGACACTTCCAAAGTGGTAAAATGTGTGTCTCCCCCCCTGTAATTTCTAAAATAAGAGAATGATAAATATAAAAAAAATATATGATGTACATTACCATGCAAACTTTCAAAGAAAATTGGTTTGAACGAGATCTAGTAAGTAGTTTTTTTTTAATACGTCATAAATCGTAAAAAGCAATTTATTTAACGGAACCCTTCATGTGCGAGTCTGACTCGCACTTGGCCGCTTTTTTTTTATTACTAGCTTTTAATACTTAAGTGCCTACAAGTTTTTATTAAGCTCACCCCGTTTGTTTTATTCTTCTTGGGTCCAATTTAGTAATTTAAATTTCACTTACTTCCCGGTTTCCGATTGAGCTAAAATTTTGCATGCATATGTATAGCGCATGACAATGCAATAATATGATGACATGAGCTGATCTGATGCTGGAGCTGGAAGGTGGCCATAGGAACTTCGCAATAAAACGACACAACCCCATCAAGTTCGGGCTCGTTAGAATCGTCTCAATGAGTAGTTGATGACGGTATACAGAAAAGTACAGTTGGCAACAAAAGCTTGTACCAAAAATGAATTTTTTGACAGAATTTTATTACTTACAAGGTTTTATTTAACTTGACCTGTTCGTTTGTTAGTTTGTTAGAGTGGGACAAATCTTGGAACTGAATTTAGAACGAGTTAACCTCAACCGATTGAGCTGAGATTTTGTTTCTAAGCATAGTTTAGAGAAACAATTGAATATTATGGTACCATCGAGCTGATCTAATGATGGAGACCGAACCCAATAACACATCAAAGCAGTATAACGCCCGACTTACAGCATTTCTGTATCGTTTTGGCATTTTGAATTAGTTCTATAGTAGCCGTAAGTATAAACGTTTATACGGCTAAAATAATAATAATGCTTATTTGGGCATGGCTTTAGATCCTGAATAGGGTCACAACAGTTGTTTAATTGCATTACAGGCGCATTGTATTAGCAATATTGTGGTCAAAGAAGGCATCAATCGCATTAAAGAAGCATTATTATGGTCAATGAAGTGGCTAATCGCATTACAGAAGCATTACGAGTATACGACAAATATTATTGATAATGAAGATGTTAATTGCAATAAAAAAGCATGAGAATAGCATTAGAATACCGTAAAAGCTCGATTGGAGCTACTTAAATATTCGCAATTAGAACTTAAATAAACCCTACATCATTGCAAAAACATCTCTAATACCCCTGCCGTACAAATGTTAATTGTAAAGTAACTAATTTTGTTTCGCAATAATGTATGGACGGTCAAAACTGAGCAAGTGAAGACGTTTGCAATATTTATAATTCCGGATCAGTGGTTGACACTTTTGTTATTTCATGCCTTCAAATATTACTGCGTAATGTGGTTTACTGTAAATGTCTGTATGAGTTTCATTTAATATTTTCACGCGCCTTCGATATTTGTGGTTTTGATATAAAATGTTATAAGTATAAAGATATGAGTCAAATAACCTAAACAATTGGGTATTCCTAGTATGGAACGAATTTTGCATAAAAGTTTTGTTTGGGTATTATTAAATTAAGTTATATCATTATCATATAGGTCTATATTACTTTTATATACACTCGCATGATAATATTTTTTGGTTATAATTCTCACAAAATTGTGTCGGTCTATAGTAGCCCCGTAAGCCTCCAGAAAGGCTAATTAATTCCACCAGCAGTATAAATACTCACACGTGAACAATTATTAAGCCATAGGTCAGAAAGAAGACTTTTGATGAACCACTGTAGCGCCATTGTCTATAAAGTATTTCTTAATGGGTTCACCGGAATACCTGTTTACGGAGCATTGTAATGGTAAAAGTTTATGCAATTAAGCAGCATTAGGCATTATTAGACCCTTATGCATTAAGAAAAGCTGAAAGCTGTATAGCGGATTTACGTGGCATTATAATGGTTCATGTTTATACTATTAAACAGCATTAAGCATGTATTTTAGTAGTTTATGTGACTGTACATAATGAAGGGCATTAGACACGAGCGTGGGTTTATGAAACGAGCCGAAGGCGAGTTTCATAATAACATCACACGAGTGTTTTAATGCCTAATTATATACAGTTACATACACTGCTTTATCTATCCACATATCATAAGCCTCCATGATGCATTCAGGAGCCGCATATTAAGACCGGCATCGCGGCGTTCTTTTCTGGCAGCTGTCATAGTTTTTTTTTTAATTCAGAGACAAACTAGAGTCAGCTCTATCATATCGTTTGATATCTTACTAATGTGCGACGTTTGTCAAATTTGTATGCAACTTGACGATTCATTTTGAACTAAACGTCATCTCGACTGATATTAGAATAGTGCTCCGTGCTCCCACCTCCTTCCGCACGCACAAATATGCAAACAAATAAATTCATTGATCCGTTTTGTTTACACTTTAGTATATTATCGGTCTTCAGTTGATATATATCCCACCAAAAACATAAATGTAAAAAAGCGGCCAAGTGCGAGTCGGACTCGCACATGAAGGGTTCCTTTAAATAAATTGCGGTTTACGATTTATGACGTATTAAAAAAAACTACTTACTAGATCTCGTTCAAACCAATTTTCGGTGGAAGTTTGCATGGTAATGTACATCATAATTTTTTTTAGTTTTATCATTTTCTTATTATAGAAGTTACAGGGGGGGGGGGGGGGGCACACATTTTACCACTTTGGAAGTGTCTCTCGCGCAAACTATTCAGTTTAGAAAAAAAATATGTTAAAAACCTCAATGTCATTTTTGAAGACCTATCCATGGATACCCCACACGTATGGGTTTGATGAAAAAACATTTTTTTTGAGTTTCAGTTCTAAGTATGGGGAACCCCAAAAACTTATTGTTTTTTTTTCCTATTTTTGTGTGAAAATCTTAATGCGGTTTACAGAATACATCTACTTACCAAGTTTCAACAGTATATCTCTTATAGTTTCGGAAAAAGTGGCTGTGACATACGGACGGTCAGACAGACAGACAGACAGACATGAAGAATCTATTTTATAATATAAGAATATTTTTTTTGCCATTTGGCTACGGAACCCTAAAAAGGAGAGCCAAGTTTAATACAAAAATTATGCTTGGCTGTGGGCTTCGCCGCAAAAAAATGGAGATCCAAATGAGTGCCAAGTTCTATGCAAAATCCAAATATGTATTTATTTTATAGGAACAAAATAACATTCTTTTACGGCGAAGCCCACAGCCAAGCATAATTTTTGTATCGAACTTGGCTCTCCTTTTTTACATTTATGTTTTTGGTGGGATATCATTACTTTTTGTAAAGAAAACTAGGCAGGTATTGAGATTTACTTCTGTTCTGTGTATAATTATATGGTGCCGCGCGCCGCCGACGACACACCGTTGGCCGGTTGTTTAGCGCGTATTACAATTTTTTTGTATGGGGACACCACTTATTTTTTGACTTACCTTTATTTGTATATATCTCTTATATAGCAAATATACTAATACATATATTGGGATAGTTTCAAATATCAGCTAGTAAAGGTTCCAACGCTACAATTAAAAAAAATTGTATGGGGACCCCCCCTATTTTTTAACTTTTTTTTATTTTAAGATTTTTTCATACGCTTACACACAATTACCGAGCTGGATACCAAATTTCATCCATCTCAGGTCATCTGGAAGTAGGTTAGGTTTAGGTACTATATATTATATCAGTCAGTCAGTGCTAAAACTTACGACTTTTTGACCTTCATAAATCTTTATAACCGTTTGAGCTAGCTTCATGAAATGTGGGATTCTAGATGTCCTAATGGATATAACTAAACACAGTGTAGTTTTATAGTATATATTAGTAGTAGTTTTATGTGTTTACGTTAAAGAGGTTTTGAGTTATGGATGGGTCAAAAGTGGTACCAAGTGGTTCGTGTAATATTACACTTGGCGCCGGCTAGCCAGTTCTTTTGCTTGAACTTGGCTTGACACGCTGCCGCTTGTCTAGATACCTTGCAGCTTGGTCAACAGTGTGACCGTGCCTAGAAAGCACTAGGAATCTTCCCCTAACCAGGGGACCTACGCAGATGTTTTCGTTAGCAAATCTAAAAATAAAAACCATTTCCTTTATTTACATAGTCCCCTAAAGTGAGATTACAATAAAGAGAAACAGCAGTAGATACACACATTTCCTAATTTTCCTCGTTGCCAAAGGAAAAGTCAGTGAGATTTGTACAATACGATTGAAATCAGATAACGATTCTGAAGTTAGCCTCGAGTCGCCTCCCGCATACCCGCCCGACCCCTCTGACACCTTTGCGGCGCTACTAGTAGCTAACATCAGAATCGTTAACTGATTTTTTCAACACACCTGCTCGTAAAGTAGGTCTTATTACAGCGTATTTACACTGATAATGCAGAATATTACCCATGCCGTGCCTTTTACATTACATTATCGCACTAGTGCCTTTTCATTACATATCTTTGTAAATATTAGCAAAATAATGCAGAATATTACCCTTTTAAATTACATTATCGCACTAGTGCCTTTTCATTACATATTTTTTAACATTTTCATTTTTTTTTTTTCCTCGCAAATGTGTTGAAAAACGTCGTATGAAACACGTGAGCATTGGTCATTACACTTCTCGTCTCCATTAAGCCTTCGCCTTCGGCTCAGGCTTAAAAACCGACTCGAGTGTAATGACCAACATAGCACACTTGTATCATAATGTAATATTATCGTATTGTATGATTGTATGAACGGTGAATCTGCGGAACTACTGATCCGATTTTCTCTTCCAGAACCTTCAGGTATAGACTATACTGTATCACACGGTTCCGCCTGAGTTCTTCAAAGGTAATACGCAGCTTGTTGTATGACTGTACTTATCTGTGTCCAATAGATGTCAACTTTAACATTGAGCTGATCATAATCCAGATCAAAGTCCAGAGTAAGCACCCGTTCAAAATTAGGCACGCAGTTAAGAATGGTTCTTGAATCTACTGGCAGCTCACAGCTTACAGAGGGTTGATCACGTAACGGTTGGAACGCAAGTAGGACAACTAACGTGCGTTGCAGTCACTTTCCCGTACAAAATGTGAGATAACTACCCGACGCACGTACGTCGTACGTCGTCGTCGTTACGGTATCGTAGTAAATTGTAGCCACGGCAACGACAAATCTAGTCGTCTTAGGATTGGTATTTCTAATTGGTCTGAATTCGATCTCAGTAAACCCGGTTCCAAAAACGGTAAAGATGTTATTGGCAAACTTTCTCTACTGTTCCCGCTCGAATATTCCAATTGACAGAGCGTATAGAATTATCCTCGCAACAGTGCAGATTTATCCTTATCGTACCATCGCAGACGGTACTTCGGGTTAATGGACTGTGTCTAAAAAACGAATTTTAATGTACTGTTTGCTAAAGCTGTGCTAAAAGCAAATGCTGACTTTAGTGTGGTAAGTTTTAAATGCCCCTTAGGTTTCGAATTAAACAAAATGCTGCGGATGTGAAATTGTTTAAGTTATGCAGGGGTTTTCGTACCTTTTCAGTTTCTGTTAAAATTACTAGTTCTAGCCAAGCAAAGAAAATAAAGTATTTTTGGCGTTGAAACCTTTTTAACCGACTTCGAAAAAAAGGAGGAGAATCTCAATTCAGATGTATTTTTTTTAAATGTTTGTTAACTCAGAACTCCGTCATTTATGAACCGATTCGTACAATTCTTTTTTTAACTGAAAGTATATGCTTCCAGATTGGTTCCATTGTTTCCAAAACCCCAGTTGGATGATGGGAACCATGAGGAATTGAGGGAACTCCTCAAATATATTAGGCACGCGTGTAGTAATTTCGGTATTTTCTATTATAACTCGTGTATTTACACCCGGAAATCATAAATTTGGTGAAGTGGAAGTGATGATGAAGACCACAGATGGCTTGTGGAACTTCTCAATGATGTACTTCAAACTATATAAGTACGTCACAGATTCTGATATTATTCCGCTGAAATAGCAAACAATGAAGTGCCAAAGGTAATTCTGAGATCCTTGAGGAATCGACGGAAGTCCTCAAATATTATCGGCCCACATACAGCGATTTGGTTTATTGGTCTAAAAATCAACGTTTTTGTTCTCGAAATTCAGTTTTTTTTTTTTTTTTTATTTATTTATATATATAATTATTTTACAATACATGGCCAGACAGCGGACAAAACCCAGCAGGGTTTAACTGCCACTGCATTCACTCAATTAATATTTAGTTTATACATAGGATAACAAGCTTATAAAAATAAAGCGCACACGGCGATTGCCTACACAAAATGCGACATTATGACGTGATATGCTGTGAAGCACTTGGGAGCACGCTGGAGACGTGCATACCGTTTCTTATCCTATTGCCGCGGCTTAGGGTCCAAAAACTGCATACACGTCTACGGCGGCAACAGTAATTTAAATTAGCTATTTCATTAATTATTACTATCAGGTTTGGGATATACAAGCAGATTTCATTATACGTTTACAATGTTGCGGTTTATCACATATATTTGTGAGGACATCAGATCAGTTCATGTGGTAAATTGGAAAAAAAATGTGGAAATGTTAATGTGGCTTGGCGGAGTACTGAACTGAAGTCGGTTAAAACTTTGTTTTGAAAGTAAATTATTAGACTTATATTTTAAATATTTAAAGCGAAATATATATTTTTTCCTATTTTTATAACTTTGATTTTTTGAATCTTTACTGCTGCTGGGTCCATCATCAAATAGATATCAATTGATATATAATTACAAAATCTATAGGTTACACATTTTTCTAACCTAACCAGTCTAATGTTTGCAAACCAACATCTTTTATATAATAAAGAACTGCGAATTAGGTAGTTCCTGTATTGACATAGGTAAATTGGTAGAAAACTTCCAAAACGTACAATCTTCGCTATTAAAATCATCTTGCGGCATTTTGCAAAAAAATTAAAGAGATGGATGATTGAGGAGAAAATTCTGTCAAAAATTTAACTTTTGGTACAAGCTTTTACTGCTCCCTGTACTTTTCTGCATACCATCATCAAGTACTCATTGAGACGTTTCTAACGAGCCTAGGGTTTGCAATCCGGATCCGACTTGTTGTTGATCTCGATCCGGATCTTTCCATACAAGTCGGATCCGGATTGCAAACCCTAAACGAGCCCAAACTCGATGGGGTTGTGTCGTTTTATTGCTGAGTTCCTATGGCCACCTTCCAGCTCCAGCATCAGATCAGCGCCAAGTCATCATAATATTGCATTGTCATGCGATATACATATACCTGCAAAATTTCAGCTCAATTGGATAACGGGAAGTGACTGAAAAATTTTGACGGACAACTTACATACTTACATATTTACATACTTACATATTCACAAACATATGAACAGTGCAAGTGAATAATATAAAGCTTGTAAAAAGGCCAACGACCTCGCCCGACGTTGTTTAATGTTCAATTGTATTTGGAAAAGCTAATTTAAAACACCTCTGACACCCTTAAACTAACCATAGCTTAGATAGAACCATCTGGACAGACAAAACTTTTGACTTAAAACACCGCACTCAAATCGGTTCATCTGTTTGGGAGCGACGATGCCACAGACCGATACACAGATACACATCATCATCATTCACACAAAATTTTTTACTCTCTTTTTCCATATTTTTTGTATACTTTTTTGACCGCGTAGCGCGTTTTAATTGCGTAGTAAAGGGTTAAAAAGAAGTTGGTTACGATAGAGGAAATTAAGAAATGGAGAAAGCAAAATGGAACAGCACATTCCGCTTATTGAACCATTCTGAAGATAGTCCATTACACAATTGGAACTTACTTGTGAATTCTGTTAAGGGTAGGAAATAAGTTTCCGACAAAAAAATGTTTGAAAGAAGCTTCTGTTGAATATGAATGAATGAATGAATGAAAGACTTTGATGAAAGAAGATTGTTTGGCCGACTGTACTTTACTTTGCACTTTCACTTAATACTCATCCAGGCAATTCTGACGAATTACAGCTTCATAAGATTAAATTTTTATGTTTTCCTAGTCCCTATACTTACTTTTGGGCTAGGCTTCAACATATTGTTGCCATGTTAAAGATATTCAAATTCTTAATTAAAGGTTAAAAAAACCGGCCAAGAGCGTGTCGGGCCACGCTCAGTGTAGGGTTCCGTAGTTTTTCGTCCGTCACAGTACCTAAGTGTGTGAAATTATTTTGTAATTTATTTCAAAAACTATTCAACCTATCAAGTCGAAAATAATTTTCCTAGATTTTTTTTATAAAATTCTATTTTTGAGATTTTTTTCATATTTTGAAAACTTATGGTTCAAAAGTTAGAGGGGGGGACACATTTTTTTTAACTTCTGGAGCGATTATCTCCGAAAATATTAACATTATCAAAAAATGATTAAAGCAAACCCCTATTCATTTTTAAATACCTATCCAACAATATATCACACGTTAGGATTGAAATGAAAAAAAAAAACACTTCCCACGTTACGTATAGGGGAGGTACCCTAATAAAAAATAAAAAAAACACTTTTTATTTTATTATTTTGTCGGCGTGATTGATATACATATTAGTACCAAATTTTTGCTTTCTAGTGCTAACGGTTACTGAGATTATCCGTGGACGGTCGGACAGACAAAGCGAAACTATAAGAGTTCCTAGTCGACTACGGAACCCTAAAAACCGCATTTAGGAACTACAATGCCACACACCGGTCGCGTGCGCGGGCCCGCGAGCTCGCGTTCGATGTGTGTTTGAAGTTTATTTTCAATGTTTTACAACTTGCGCGGGCCCGCGCACGCGACCGGTGTGTGGAGGCCTTTAAAAACGAACGCTGTTTGATAATAGAGAACCTTCACGTCACTTTCTATGCGGACGTGGATGGCGCAGTATGAGTCATTGTGGCACTCTTTGGGAGAAGCCTATATCCAGCAGTGGACATATTTCGCTTGATGACACCAAGAAAGACAACGGTGCTAAATGTGCTGAATCGAGTGAAAACAACCCCTTAAATGTGCAATAAAATTAGTGTAACCGAGCGCCGAGTAAATTATGCTGATTGTAATAGAGCTCATATTGGACAAGGACATTTTAAATGGTAACTATTTAGTTAGAGTGATGTTAGTTCAATGTACGTCACGTAACATTTCAAACATACGTTAGGATGATCCAAACTGTCATTTTCCCATCCAAAAAGAGACAGTTAAATCTACCTGAATGACGTGCGTACAATGCTTTATGTCAGGGGTCGGCAACCTTTTAGTAACCAAGGGCCATATAAGAGCTAAAAAAAAACCGAGGTCCGCATTCTTAATTATTTGTGACTTTAGCAGCCCACTTCCAAAATTCTAAATTCAACGACCTTTACATACAGAACAGCCAGGGAGCATGCGGCCCGCGGGCCCCCTGTTGCCGACCGCTGCTTTACGTGATCAATCTGATGCAGGTTTTTGTAAGTATGGACCTAGAAAGAAAGAAAATACATTTATTTGACGTCGCAACTTACACAATAAAAAAAGCGGCCAAGTGCGAGTCGGACTCGCACATGAAGGGTTCCGTGAAATAAATTGCGTTTTACGATTTATGACGTATTAAAAAAAAACTACTTACTAGATCTCGTTCAAACCAATTTTCGGTGGACGTTTACATGTACCATCATACAGGGTGGAATTTCATAAACTGTACATAATAAAAGGAGAAAAATTTCAGCCAATTTCATCGGTGAAACGGTGTTTTTTTTTTTTCTAGTCATTAGTTTTTTTTTTACAGAATTTTGAAAATTTTTGTAAAAACTCGGGTAATACACCTAATTCAGACGGTATAACTTTTGATCCAATGGTCCTAAAATGAAAATAAAAAATGCAGAGTATTACCAAGGGACAGGTTAATAATTCTTAATAACAATAGAAAACCAACTAGAAGAGAAAATCCGCAAAAAAAAATATTGTTTTTGAAAAATGGCTACAAAAATTACGAATTTTAAAAGAAAAACACAATTTTCTGAAAAAAACGTAGATTTAGTTACCATTTTTTTTGCTTAGTATTAAACCTCACTTAATGCCGATTCTAAAACCGTTTTTAAACTGTCTCAGACTTTGAAAAATACCACGCTAATGGGTACGTAAATCAAACCATAATTTTATTAATTTTAATCCTCTTAAAATCCTTAATGACCGCTTGTTCCCAGGTAGTTGAAGGGTGTTTTTGGGTTGAAGGTGGAGATAACATGAGGGGTATAAAGGCATTGGGCAATAGGTCAACTATTCAGTCGCTCGCAAATCGCAATTGCTTGTCTTTGCTCGCCACTTCTTTGATTACTCCAGTACTTGTTCAGTTTGAATCATCATGCCCCGCTTACGAGAGTTTTCGCCGTTACAAATAGCCAACATGCACTATTATTATGGATTGTGCCATGGATCTGCAAGAGCTGCGTGTATCGCCTATTTGGAGCAGTATCCTAATGACGTTCCAAGACCTGCTGCTCGCCACTTTCAAGAAGTTCATCGCCGGTTGTGCAATATTGGCCTGGGATACGGTGGCCGAGATCGCCGAGAGCCAGGAAACATAATTGATGTTGCCATAGAAGAAGCAGTTCTCAGATACTTGTACGCGGACCCAACCACGAGTCTAAGACGCTTGGCATTGAGGCACGGAATCTCAAAATTCTCTGTCTAGAAAATTTTGAAGAAGGAAGGACTGCATCCATTTCATTATCAACGGGTACAAAATTTGCAAATTGGCGATGCCCGCGTTAGGTGTGTTATGTCGACTTTGATACTTGGCAATATCAGAAGGGATCCGGAATTTACTAGAAGAATTTTATGGATGGACGAAGCAAGATTTACTCATACGGGAATAACTAACTTCAGAAATTTACACACATGGGCTCACGATAATCAAAACCTAGTAAGACCATCTAATTTTCAAGACCAATTCTCCATAAACGTTTGGGCAGCGGTACTCGACGATCAATTGATTGGACCAGTCTTCTTACCGAATACTTTGAACGCCGACAGATTTTTACTGTTACTGAGAGACGAGCTCCCAGAGCTTTTGGAAGATGTGATGTTAGATGTGAGACAACGCCTGTTTCTCCAAATGGATGGATGCCCAGCTCATTGGGCATTAAGAGTTCGACATTTTTTAAATGAGCAATATCCCAATAGGTGGATCGGCCGAGACGGCCCCGTTGGATGGCCTGCAAGATCGCCTGATATGACGCCGTTGGATTATTTTCTTTGGGGTGATATGAAGCAACGGATATATCACAGAATCGTCAATACCGAAGCAGAATTGCACGACAGAATTTTAAATGCAGCACAAGAAATAAAAAATAATCCGGGAATGATTCGACGGGCTACGCAACAAATTCAAGCTCGGGCCACATTGTGCCTTCAAGAAAGAGGAGGTCATTTTGAACAATTAATACCATACAGGGAACGCCCTTTGCAACACTAGAATAAGTTTTTTCTTTAATAAAGGTTTATCAATCGAATTTATGACTTTTAATTAAAATACATGATTTTATTTACGCAATTTTTAGGACTACTTTTCTTCCTATTGTTTTCTCTACCTAAAACCCGATAACACCCTTCAACTACCTGGGAACAAGCGGTCATTAAGGATTTTAAGAGGATTAAAATTAATAAAATTATGGTTTGATTTACGTACCCATTAGCGTGGTATTTTTCAAAGTCTGAGACAGTTTAAAAACGGTTTTATAATCGGCATTAAGTGAGGATTAATACTAAGTACGTAATTTGTTATCTCCACCTAAAACCCGATAACACCCTTCAACTACCTGGGAACAAGCGGTCATTAAGGATTTTAAGAGGATTAAAATTAATAAAATTATGGTTTGATTTACGTACCCATTAGCGTGGTATTTTTCAAAGTCTGAGACAGTTTAAAAACGGTTTTAGAATCGGCATTAAGTGAGGTTTAATACTAAGCAAAAAAAATGGTAACTAAATCTGCGTTTTTTTCAGAAAATTGTGTTTTTCTTTTAAAATTCGTAATTTTTGTAGCCATTTTTCAAAAACAATAATTTTTTTTGCGGATTTTCTCTTCTAGTTGGTTTTTTATTGTTATTAAGAATTATTAACCTGTCCCTTGGTAATACTCTGCATTTTTTATTTTCATTTTAGGACCATTGAATCAAAAGTTATACCGTCTGAATTAGGTGTATTACCCGAGTTTTTACAAAAATTTACAAAATTCTGTAAAGAAAAAACTAATGACTAGAAAAAAAAAAAACACCGTTTCACCGATGAAATTGGCTGAAATTTTTCTCCTTTTATTATGTACAGTTTATGAAATTCCACCCTGTATATTTTTTTTAGTTTTATCATTCTCTTATTTTAGAAGTTACAGGGGGGGACACACATTTTACCACTTTGGAAGTGTCTCTCGCGCAAACTATTCAGTTAAGAAAAAAATGATGCTCGAAACCATAATATCATTTTGAAGACCTATCCATAAATACCCCACACGTATGGATTTGATGAAAAAAAAATTTGAGTTTCAGTTCTAAGTATGGGGAACCCCAAAATTTATTGTTTTTTTTTCTATTTTTGTATGAAATTACATCTAATTACGATCTAAAACGAGCCGAAGGTGAGTTTCATAATAACATCACACGAGTGTTTTAATGCCTAATTATGTACATTACATAAACTACTTTATCTATCCACATATCATAAGCCTCCATGATGCAATCAGGAGCCGCATAGTATGACCGGCAACGCAGCGTTGTTTTCTGACAGCTGTCATAGTTTTTTTTTTAATTCAGAGACAAACTACTTAGAGTCGGCCCCCCAACTATCATGAGCTTAGGTACTTACGTGCGGTGCGACATTTGTCAAATTTATTAATTTCGAACTAAACGTCATCTCGACTGAGAATAGAGGTCAAATCAAATTTCTTTGTTTTTCAGAGATGTTCGAAATTTAAAAGAAATTATCATATCGAAATCGATGTTATTATTTAGCAATGGTAACATTTTCACAGATAGGAAATTTGTTCTAACAAAACAGTCTATTTTTATGGTGGTCATAATGTGCGGTTCTTGAACGCACCATGGAGGTTTTATTCATATTCATATAAGTTATTGCATGTTTACATTGGTGTTAAAATACAGTTGGTTTCAACATGTACCCTTTCGGGCATAGCAATGTACTACAATACAACGTTACAATACAATCTAACTATAAATTAAATTATAGAAATGACGTGAGCATGTTAAACGTTAAAAATTAACAAAATTCAATTTATCTATCCAAATATCATAAACCCTTCATGATGCGTTCAAGAACCGCACATTATGACTACCATAAAAATAGACTGTTTTGTTAGAACAAATTTCTTATCTGTGTAAATGTTATTATTGCTAAATAATAACATCGATTTCGATAATATTATTTCATTCAAATTTCGAACGTCTCGAAAACAAAGAAATTTGATTTAACCTCTATTCTAATATCAGTCTAGATAACGGTTAGTTCGAAATGAATTGTCAATTTGCATACAAATGTGACAAATGTCGCACGTAAGTAAGATATCGAACGACCCTAGTCGGATCCGACTCTAGTTTGTCTCTGAATTAAGAAAGAACTATGACAGCTGCCAGAAAACAATGCCGCGATGCCGGTCATAATATGCGGCTCCTGAATGCATCATGGACGCTTATGATATGTGGATAGATAAATTGAACTTCCTGTATCACTCAGACATGTAAAGCTATATGCGACCTTATTTGACATCCGATGTAATTAATAAATAATACTACTTATTATGTACATACCTGACTTGTAAAACATTGACTTTTATGAATAAATATATTGTATCTTGTAGTGTATGTAACTATACATAATTAGGCATTAAGAAACTAGTGTGATGTTATTATGAAACCGCCTTCGGCTCGTTTCATAAACCCACACTCGTATTTAATGCCCTTCATTATGTACATTCACATAAACTACTATTATATACATGCTCATTATTCTTAAGCGCATATTGATAACATTCCATTATTCTTATACATTTCTATTAATTTCTATTTTAAATGCCTAATCTATTGTTTATAATATTTATGTTATGAATAAATTTAAAATAAATAAATACCTTGATTAAAGTTATTTATTGTCTCTTAGATTGTCAGCCCAAAATTCATCCAAGCAATAATAACATTTACGTAGTAAAAATTACTTTAGTTTCTTATTATAAATATCATATTTGTCCGATGTTTTAAAGCTGCTCGGTAGTTTATTATATACCTTGACTGCAGTGTATTGTGGGCTATTGGAGATCATTTTTATTTTAGCGGGTGGGCGAACAAGCTGATATTTTATATCTGGCACTTTGAATTGCTCAAATAAGTGCTGGTTTTTCCATGCGTAAATAGCCAACGTCAAAATATACTGGCACGGTAGTGGTAGAATTCCGAGGTTTTTAAAGTAAGGTTTGCAGCTTTCTTGGCATTGAATGCGAACCCTTTCTGCACCTTTTCTGCATCACAAACAGTTCGTGGGAATTTGTGCTGTTTCCCCAAATCATGATGCCGTAGCTGAGCCGCGAGTGTGCAAACGCGTGGTAGGCCGATAGTGTAGTATTCAGATCTGTTGTTTAGATATATTTGGATAGGTAAAAATAATTATGTTGAATTTAGTTGAAACCCGTAGAACCTAAAGTTAGTGACTGTTATTTCTCAATGAGGGGAGTCGAAATGGAGACAAGGCAAACACGGACCGTTCACTATGACAAGTATAGATAGATAGATAGATGTCATTTATTGTTAAAACTGTGTACATAAGATCTCATTTTAGACATTGGAAGGTATCAACAGTTTGCCCTTTTCGAGCGTACAATGTTATTGAACTTAAAATTAAACTTAATAATTTGTAGACCTAGGCACTTAAACGAAATATTCATTCAGATTGTAAAAGCATTTATCTGCTAGCCATTTTTTCAGCTCCTTGTTGAACTTATTATTATTATCCAATGACTTAATATATACAGGTAAGTTATTAAAGATTTTGATTCCAGTAGCATAGGTACTCTTGCTAATTATGTAACTAGAAGGCCTAACTGTACACATATCATATTTATATTGCGATCTAATTTTTAATTTAGAGTCACTTTTCCTATTAAAAATATCGTGCCGTTCCTTAACAAATAAACAAATTTCCAGTATGTAGATACATGTCAGCGTTAAAATTTTATTGCTTCTAAATATGTCTCTTAAGGATTCCCCATTCTTAAGTTTAAATATTATTCGTAGGCTTTTCTTTTGTAGAATAAATACTGACTGAACATTTACTGAATTACCCCAAAAAATTATGCCGTATTTGAGTATAGGATAAACGTTTCCATAATATGCCTTTTTTGAAACTTCTATTGACGTTATTTTGGTCAGTATAGATAAGGCATAACAACTTTTAGCTAGTCTATTGTTTATTTTATTAGTGTGAGATTTCCAGTTCAAATTGCTGTCTATTGTGACTCCTAAGAAGTTTGTGTTTGTAACTTGTTCAATTTGTGTATCCTCAATTGTTATGCTTAAATTCTGCGGTATCTGCTTATAATTAGTAAATTGTACTATTTTTGTTTTGTCTAAATTAACACATAATTTTAAGGATGAAAACCAATCAGTAACAGTTTTTAAGGTGTTATATAATACATTAGTAATATCAATATCTTTGTCCTCACTTACAAATATTGTGGCATCATCAGCAAACATCACACACAGGTGGTTAACCACTAGAGGAAACTCGTTTATATTTTGACTAACTCCGCGCGGTACGCAGCCGCGCCTCTCATCTCTTAAAGCTACCCACATAACATCCCTCCACCTTTATTCCTAAAATTAACCACCAAGAAGGTAAGTATAATAAAACTAAAAGAATAATTTGTAGTCCACTTTTTTCCTAGGCCGTTTCCCAGTTGGCGCAGATTCCTCTGAACCTTGGTTGTCGTGTTCCGATGTCGAGCTTGAAGGCGCATCGGCAGCAATCAGGCCCGGGCCAGTATCCTCACTCTCCAACCAACGTTCTCCATCTGTCTCGTGCTCCGTGGTACCTTGGTTAATGTTGCCTTGGATTGACTGGTCATTCAGTGTGTGAAGAACCACAGGGTCGGTCGACAAGGACGGCTGCGCCTGCACCATCGGCATCATCTCCGCGGAGGCTGGTTGGCTACTTATGTTGGGAGGCCCATGCAAATCCCCAAACTCTAAGCTGACTGATGTCGAAGGCAGCGCTAGAAACACCGGTGGCATCTCGGCCGGGTCGGGCGCGTCGGACACGATGGTCGCTGGGGCCACTCTAGTACCACAGTCTAGGGCATGCTCCTCCTCCCCCTTATATTTCAAAATTTGGTTGACATGTTTTTTTACACTGCGATCATCGTCCTTTAACTTTACAATATAAACTGACGAACCAAGTTTTGTTAATACTGTTCCCCTAACTAAAAGTTTATTTTGGTTTATATACACTTGCACCAACACTTGCTCGCCGATTGCGAAATTCACTTTGCGAGAACCGCGATAGTATTTACTCTGTTGACATTGTTTATCTTTGACATGTACGGCGAGTGGTGCGCTGGATGATGTTAGACTTTGTGGAACTATTAAATCCAACCTACTTCTTAATTTTCGCCCAAATAATATTTCTGAAGGGGATCTGTCAGTAGTACTGTGTTTCGAATTTCTGTAATGGAATAGAAATTCTTGTAATTTTATATTAAAATTCTTTCCGCTGTTCCCGGACAATATTATCGCCTTAATGGCCCGCTTTATTATTTTACAATACGATTCGGCCTGTCCGTTGCTGGCCGGGCTGTAAGTGGGAGATGTAATATGTTCTATTCCATTACGTGTGCAAAATTCTTTAAATTCTTTCGATAAAAAATATGATCCATTATCCGAACAAATTACATTAAATATTCCGAATCTCGCCATTACTTCACATAGTCGTTCTATAATTACGCGAGTACTGTAACCACTGGACACATCAAAGCACTCGACCCATTTAGAAAAAGCGTCCACAACAACCAAGTACGTTCTATTGTTAATGGGTCCGGCCAGGTCAACGTGCACGCGATACCAGCTGTGCGGTGGAAACGGCCAGGGCGTGAGAGGCGCGCGCGCCGGCGCGGGGCGTAGCGCCCAACACACTCTGCACGACGCGACGCACTCTTCGATATCCGTTGACAGCCTAGGCCACCAAAATCTATCGCGTGCCTGTGATTTCATTTTATGTACCCCTAAATGGCCCTTATGTAACTCTTCAATTATTTTAGATCTCATGGACATTGGTACCACTAATTTATGACCTTTCATAAGGATGTCATTTTCGACATCTAATTCGCTTCGGTTTTCATGATACGGTTTAAGAGATAAATCTTGTACTTTATTAGGCCAGCCCTTTAAAACGAATTGTATCACTTGTGACAAAATATTATCTGACCGTGTACCGACTTTTATATCGTTTAGTGATAAAAAACTGTCGCCTTCACAAACAAAATTTACGTAATGACCGCTGCTGGCGGCTGCTTCGTCTATCTGAGAAACCGGTTCCTCGCGCATAGCTCGGCTCAAGAAATCAGCTGAGTTGCGTGAACTTGAAATATATTCAATGTATTAAATTTACGCTGATAAAAATATTGCGTACCGTTGCAATCTGTTTGCAGAAATTTCGGGAATGCCTTTATCAGGATTAAATATCGATAGTAAAGGCTTATGATCTGTTCTTAACGTAAATGGTATATCTCGTCCGTATAGGTATTGATGATACTTACGGACTCCGAATACAATAGCAGTTGCCTCCTTTTGAATTTGACTGTATCGTTTTTCAGCGGCAGACAATGATCGTGATGCGTAAGAGACCGGTTTTTCTACCCCCCCTTCTACTAGGGATAAAATCGCTCCGAGACCGCGGGGCGATGCATCTACTGTCAAAATCAAATGTGCCTCCGGGTTAAAATGTGCTAAATTTTTTTCCGACGACAGTTCATTTTTTATTGTTGTTACCGCTTTTTCGTGCTCCTGTTTCCAAATCCATGGAACGTTTTTTTGTAGTAACTCGTGAAGAGGACTGAGTATTGTTGACGCATTATTTACAAAGCTCCTGTAATAGTTGACTAGGCCCAAGAATGATTTTAACTCTGACACGTTACTGGGTACTTTTGCTTCTAACATGGCCTTAACTTTCTCAGGTGATTTGTGAATACCATGCTTATCTATAATAAATCCCATCCTCGTCGCCACTGTTATTTCTCAATGAGGGGAGTCGAAATGGAGACAAGGCAAACACGGATCGTTCACTATGACAAGTATATTTTGACTAACTCCGCGCGGTACGCAGCCGCGCCTCTCATCTCTTAAAGCTACCCACATAACAGTGACCTGAGGGTTGATCACGTAACTTCTCAAATGCACGTTAGGACAAATCGACAGTCATTTTCCCATACAAAAGGGACATCATCTGTAACTTACGTACGTACATTGAGTTCGGGATCGACAGCAAGTGGATCACGTAACGCATTGTACGCGCGTCAGATAGATCTAAATGTCACTTTTAATATGAAAAAAAAACAGTTAAATTGTCCTAACGCGCATTCCGAACGTTACGTGATTACCCCTCGCTGAACGCATTGTTACCAAATCAAACGTCAATATTTACACCGATAGCGGTGTTTACCAAATTGCCTATAAACCCATTTGTGGTTATTCGCTTCGGTTTTCAAACTAGAAAAGTAGATTGCAATGCGATTAGATCAAAATTATATTAAACTTCGCCAGACCGTAATACAAACGAATTCTGTAACAGATCTTTTATGTTATTAAATTGGGATTTAGCTCCACTAAGCTGTAATAAAAGTTCAACGAGGACCCAAATCAAATTCAAATATGTTTGTAATAGTTTTCGTTTTACAAGTTTTATTGTGTGGTTTGGCGGACAGTTCTTTGAAAACGTTACCAAATGCGACTACGTACGACCTGGGTGATCACACTATTGTGTCGAATAGTAACGTGTTTCCTTATGTGGTGGCCATTTTGAATAAATCTAGGTACCTCTGCGCTGGAGCACTGATTAGTGA
The DNA here is from genome assembly GCA_963854355.1 of Epinotia brunnichana. Classification (NCBI taxonomy): domain Eukaryota; kingdom Metazoa; phylum Arthropoda; class Insecta; order Lepidoptera; family Tortricidae; genus Epinotia; species Epinotia brunnichana. Next base: position 6,271,526 of record OY977956.1, read on the forward strand.
CTCTTGGGTTATGACGGTAGCGGACTCGGTGTTTTTGTAAGTTTTAATTTTCTTTTGGTTTAACTCATAGGCCAGTTCGTAGAGGTTCAAAGCACCCCGGGGTACGTTGCAAGTGGTGGTGTAGAAGATTATTTCTTTAAATATTGTTGACATCGATACGTATGCATTTGAGGCGCTACGGTGGAGAGTAACGGTCATCACGCATTGAGTTGTTGTCGTTGCGCGGGCGCTCGTGTCAGCTAATGTGCCATGTATGTTGGAGCCTCCAGGCCTTTGCCGGTCTGACGGTAAAAGGCCCGACGGCTTAACCCTGGTGCCCTGGCAAAAAGGCAAATGTCTCCTCTGGGACGCTACATGTGTTAGCACTTTTGCTGCTTCGCACATTGGTCGCACCATACGGGCGCCTGGAGCTGCGGCTGAGCTGGCGGCAGTACGGAAGAGGGACAAGTACTCGGGTCTCTCAAATTATTTATTCGTTCCTCTTGCGGTGGAGGTTACTGGGTGTTGGTGCTCAGAAGCCAAAATCTTTTTCAAGGAAGTGGGGCGCCGCTTGCAAGAGAGAGGTCTCGATCCCCGCTCTGGGTCTTTTTTAGTGCAAAGGTTAGCCATAGCTGTTCAGCGCGGCAATGCGGCTAGTGTGATGGGCACCTTTGCACCTGGAGTGACCCGGGGCGGGTTATTTGACACTTAATTTTCAATGTAGCTGTTTTTATTATTTAATTTTAGTTTTAGGGATTGTATTGTTTTCTTCTTTGTGTTGTATTTTGCATAAATAAATATTTTTATGTTTACCGATCAATTATCAAAAATGATTACACGAGATATCTTGGGACAACTTTTGGCAGCCACAAACCCTCGCAATTTTGAGACTTTTTTTGGTTTCTCACTCGTAGCTTCTATACGGTGCATCCTAGCGAAAAGTTACACACTAGGAAATTAAAAAAACATAAAATTATGCGTCTAATTAGTACCAATACATTCTAATTCGGTTTAGCGACATAGTAGAAAACCATGGTCGAAAATTAGGCTTTCTTCAACTTTGTTAGTTATTTCAAGATAGTGGTTTTAAAAGGCTTCTGCGTTTCAATTTGGAATTTAACTATAGGTTTTAGCTCCTCAATTGTAGGAATTTACAGAATCAACAGTCATTTCAGCATAAGTATCATCATAACTGGTAATCGAAGAGCTGGCAGTTTTCTCGTGCAACGCATCAGCATTGCAGTTCAACGAAGAAATACTGCCAGCATACTCGGTACAATGCCTGGAGGGCCTTTTTAGGGTTCCGTAGCCAAAATTTTCGACCATGGTTTTCTACTATGTTGCTGAACGAATTAGTATGTATTGGTACTCATTAGACGCATAATTTTATGTTCTTTAATTTCTTAGTGTGTAACTTTTCGCTAGGATGCACCGTATAGAAGCTACGAGTGAGAAACCAAAAAAAGTCCCAGATTTGTGGCTGCCAAAAGTTGTCCCAAGATATCTCGTGTAACCATTTTTGATATTTGCTCGGTTGTATCGATGTTAACAATATTAAAAAACAAAATCTTCTACACCACATTTTGCAACAAAGATATACTCTACGGACTGGCTTATCAGTACTCAGCTCTCTGTCTTTGACCAGTGTGTGTTGCCAGTGATGACGTATGGCACCGAGATGTGGTTGCTTACGATGGGCCTCATAAGAAGTCTCAAAGTCACCCATTTGGAGAGGGCTATGCTGGGAGTTTGTCTGCGTGATCGCATCAGAAATGAGGCTATCCGCAGCTGAACCAAGGTAACCGATATAGCCCTCCGAATCGTTTAACTGAAGTGGCAGTGGGCGTGGGACGGAAAGGTTCTCGAGTGGCGACCGCGTACTGGAAGCGTAGGTGGACTCATGACCTGGTAAAGGTCGCGGGAGTGCGCTGGATGCGGGTGGCGCAGAACCGGCCATTGTGGTACTTTTCGGGTGAGGCCTTTGTCCAGCAGTGGACTTCTTTCTGCTTATATGACGATGATGATGATACTCAGCTCCATACAAACCTGCATACATCTGCGAAGAGATTCAAAGGTATATGTGAAGTCCCCAGCCAGCACGGGCAAGCGTGGGGCCTACTGTCCATTCCCTCTCATCCATGAGAGGAGTGCCCAGCAGTGGGACGTATATAGGCTGGCAATACGACGATGGCAAACAGGCAAGTGGCCTGTCTGGTGGTAAGCAGACACTGTACTCTATGAATGAATGAATGAATGGTTTATTCGCAATAAATATATGGTACATAAGATCTTAAATATATATACATGCCTATGAACTGACTCCTTATGAGTCACAGGCGTGGGCAACCCTTTATTAACCGACTTCAAAAAAGGAGGAGGTTCTCAATTCGTCTGTATTTTTTTTATGTGTTTGTTACGCGATAACTCGGTAATTTATGAACCGATTTGAATTTTTTGTCTTTATTTGGAAGCATATACTTCCAGATTGGTCCCGTTGTCACCAAAATCCAGTTCTGGTCATAGGATCCTGGAGAAATCGAGGGAACTTCAAATTTTATAGGCGAACTTGAAGCAGTTTGGCTACTGATTTGAAGTCGGTTAAAACTTTGTTTTGAAAAGTAAATTATTGATTAAAAGATTCGTTGTGTCGATAGCTTAGACAAACGCAGCTCCCTCACTCTAACACGAAACAGCATGAGGAGCACTGGCAGCCTTAATCACTCTAACACGAAACAGCATGAGGAGCACTGGCAGCCTTAATCACTCTAACACGAAACAGCATGAGGAGCACTGGCAGCCTTAATCACTCTAACACGAAACAGCATGAGGAGCACTGGCAGCCTTAATCACCAATAGGAACACAACACCACCTACAGAGCAAGTAGCCGTATAAGCTGCCGTTTTCTGTAAGGTGGAGGTACTTCTTAAGTTCAAGTGTGTTTTTATTGTATTTACGGCCCAAAACAGACGGTGAGACGCAACTGCAACTTCTAGTTACTTTTGAGTTTAATTTGAGTTTATGCCATAGACTCCTTTGAGAGACCGCACATGACGCGATTGGTTAGAAACGCAGAAAACCGATTTCAAAATGGTTGCGTCATGTGTGGTCTCTCAAAGGAGTCTATAGCATAAACTTAAAAGTAACTAGAAGTTGCAGTTTCGTTGCAGTTGCGTTTCATCGTCTATTTTGGGCCTTCCTATTTATACAATCTATTTACGTCTAGTACCTATTTTTATTTTTTTTATTTTCTTCGTGGAGGAAACCTGCGTACCAGGTACCCAATCATCGGGGGATGACTGGGTTATGTGGTATTTCTATCCACTAAAAACTCCACGGCGCGGCGGCCGGCATCTGCGCTCTCATGCGGGGGACTCCAGGATCTCATACTGAACGCACTGGAGCCCTGCTCGCGCCTCGCCACATTTGGCTCGTACCTACCCATGACACATTTTGTGTCACACAATCCTTATTGAGCCCTAAGGCTTGAAAATTAATATTGGCATAAAATAAATATTCCGGATTAAAATCAAGGATGCTTTATTTCACGAAAGCGTCAATTAAAGGGATTAAATTGCTAAATAACTAAAGTGGATATCCGATATGGAAGTCCACGCAGTCAAAGTCACGGGAAAATACTGGTTAATACAACATCAAAGTGCCAAATTGCTGCTAACCGTTTTCATGGTAAATTACTTTCAAAATCGGTATCGCCGTCAATTGTGGAGCTAGGGCCAACCTTGGCTTGGTTGGCGACCCTTTCATGCATTTTCTTTGATGCGGTTACCTTTAGTCTCACGAGGGACGGTATGTAGCTTCAACGCTTATATTAAGGAATTAGGGATCAAAATTAAACCCGTGAGTAGAGCTTTAATTTAAAATTAAAAGGAAACATATTAAAACAGTTCCCTCTTCTTAGGCTTTGAAAATTTGTGGAACTGAGGGATAATCACGTAACGTTCCGAACGCGCGTCGGTACAATTTACTTGTCAATTTTCCATATAAAAAGTGACATTTAGACCTACCCGACGTTCGTACAATGCGTTACGTGATCGACCTACTGAGCACGGTGTTGATAGCTCAGCTGGTTAGAGCGATCGGTCGGATGTGCTAGAAGGTTGTGATGATTATTTTTGAAATTTTTAATTTTCTTCTGTAGTCGTTACTGCTTAATACAAAAAAGCGGCCAAGTGCGAGTCGGACTCGCACATGAAGGGTTCCGTGAAATAAATTGCGGTTTACGATTTATGACGTATTAAAAAAAAACTACTTATTAGATCTCGTTCAAACCAATTTTCGGTGGAAGTTTACATGGTAATGTACATCATATATTTTTTTTAGTTTTATCATTCTCTTATTTTAGCAGTTACAGGGGGGGAGGGACACACATTTTACCACTTTGGGAGAGTCTCTCGCGCAAACTGTTCAGTTAAGAAAAAAATGATGTTTTAAACCTCAATATAATTTTTGAAGACCTATCCATAAATACCCCACACGTATGGGTTTGATGAAAAAAATTTTTTTGAGTTTCAGTTCTGAGTATGGGGACCCCTAAAACTTAATGTTTTTTTTTGATTTTTGTGTGAAAATCTTAATGCGGTTCACAGAATACATCTACTTACCAAGTTTCAACAGTATAGCTCTTATAGTTTCGGAAAAAAGTGGCTGTGACATACGGACGGACAGACAGACAGACGGACGGACATGACGAATCTATAAGGGTTCCGTTTTTTGCCATTTGGCTACGGAACCCTAAAAATGATACACAGTTTTTGTTTGGTATGGATATAGTTTGAGACCCTGGGAAGGACACAGGATAGTTCTTCCTAGGAAAGTATCCCTTCATCATCATCATCATATCAGCCGAAAGACGTCCACTGAGAAGTCTCCAAAGAGTGCCACAATGATCGGTTCTGCGCCGCCCGCATTCTCCCTAAAAGGGGTGAAAAATGGGGCTGCCTGTGAGAATTCTGGTAGCATATTTTGCTCTTCGAGTTTGTACAGGCAATACAGGCATCCTATTAATCCCTTAAGTATCACTTGATTAATGAATAAACGTGGACGAAGTCGCGAGTAAAATCTAAATTCCGAAACGCGTACTATCTTTCGCTGTTACACACACACACTCACTCAATTATACACAATATCACACACGCATTCCCACCCACATACATTAGTGCATTTACATTATTGTTTTTAATACCACTTGTAACGCGAGAATTTACTGTGTCTAGGTATAATCAAAATATGTTAATAACTTAATATATTAATCTCATTTATAGAAGAAAGCGCCATCTCGGGGCAGGGTGATAGACAACGTTGTTAATTAGGTAACGTCGCGCGCGCACGACTTATTAGCAAGGCGATAGGTACAATTCGTTCCAAAAATCACCACCGCCTAGACCTACGGCGCTACATACTGAGTAGCCATCTTGTTGGATAACGACAGCGCACGGAACGCATGCAAAAATGTCGGAGACGGGTCTTCATCCTGAATTTGGCATACCAATGCCTAAAACAGTAAAGTTAATTATTTAAAATGTTAGTAACTTAAATAAAAGAGGAGAAAGTCATCACCTACAAGCATATTACAGAAAACCCGAAATGTAAGTACGGCCGCTTTCCCACTTAACCTAAAAATCTAAAAGTACATGCACGTGTTGGTTTGGCTGAAGATTTTGGTCTTACAGCTGGGTTTTGATTTGTTTTAGGGGTTTTTATTTCCACCTTTACGTCTGATCTTCAACGTTCCGGTCTGTGCCTGGTGTTCGAGCTGGTCTGTCCGCTCCACCCCATATTCCTGGACCTGCTTCCTGAAGGCATCAGCGGAGGGAACTTCATTATTGTAAGATTAGTCATGTGAACATTTAAAAAGGTTAGTCCTTTCAAGAACTTTAATAATGCAGTGAAGTTGTAACGAGAGTGGCGTATATGTGAAGTGATAGACTTTTTATTGATTAAAGACTTTCTCCTGAATTTCTATCTTATCATTTCTTTACCACACACGTAGTAAGGCGCCCTGGGAGATTTTTAAATAGAGTTTTATGCCTCCGATGAACACTAGCCGGTGAGTAACATACAGGTTAATAATAAGTGTTACAAAGTGGCGCCCAACGTGGGGCTTTAAAACTACGTTGTGGTAATAAATGATTAGAGCCTGAACCTAAAACTATGAAAGTGAAGTGTTTAATTGCTTAGTTATTAGTGGTAACTTAAAGTAACTTTTTGGTTAATAACCACGTGTCTACGGGGCTCGTTTTGAAGAACGAAGTGCTGTAACAAAAGGGTTTGCCCTATAACTAGGTATATAGTGATTATTAACGTGTTATTGTCACAGGTATGCATATTTAATTATTGATGTTAGTTTATTTTTACATAATATTAACTTAAATATTCTTGTGTAGGTATGCCTGCGATTTAACGGTTTAATTTAATAAACCCTACTTAAATATTTTGTAAATTCAAGGGATTAGCAAAATAAGAAAGATGTCTGTTCACAAATATGTGGACTGTCTGCTTAAAGATGAACTCGTGTATGAACTCAGTATTCTTGGTGTATCCGCAGGAAAAGATGTGACCGTCGATGCCTTAAGGAAGCAGATTCGACAGGTGTTTAAATTAGCCAAAAGGGGAAGCATGAGTGGCGAACCAGCTGGACCGCCGGACACAGACTCGGAGATAAAAATCTGCACTCCAAAGGTTACTTCTATGGAATCCGAAATATCAGAACCCAGCAAGGTAAGTGACCGAAAAATTTGTGTCAAGCTAACACGGCGTGCCAACTACCTTTGCGATAGGTTAGCAAGAATTTTGGAAAGCACTTCCCATGTAACTAGTTTACGCGGTCGATTAGTAAAGATTCTTAGTGTGGTAGATCAGGCAGACAGTGAGACAGACAGTGAACATGAGGATACCCATACTCAAGCTCCCCGTACATCCGAGCGAGACGAAAGCAGGATAGTGTATTTAAAAGAAAAACCAGTCAACTTAAATACACTCAATTTAAAATATGACGGAACCACCTGCGTGCGAGTATTTATTGAAAGATTAGAGGAACTTCGCGAAGCACGAAATATCCCAGAAAACCACATGCTGTCAGCTTTCTCGGACTTACTTGATAAATCCGTATTACATTGGTATAGAAATAATAAATGTTACTTTCAAACTTACCCGCAACTATTGAAATGTTTACGTGAGGATTTTGATATACCCGATTTAGATTACAAATTACTTAACGAGATAAGGCAGCGTACTCAATCACGAACGGAAACGATAGTAGTATATTTGTCGACTATGCAAGGTATGTTTTCTAGACTTGCCACCCCTCTTTCAAGCAAAGACCAACTCGAAATACTTATGCATAATATTCGCCCAGAGTATATGAAAGATTTAGCATTTCAAAGAGTAGATTCGATAGATTCGTTGAAACATTACTGTAAACAACTCGAACTAGCACGCACGCGCGCGGATCAATTTAGTGAACCCAACTTTAGTAATTTCCGAATTACATCAGATTTACATGCTAGACCACCACTAAAGTCATTTAGCAAACCGGTTTCTGCGCTTGACGTTGCGAGTACTTCCAACATTTCCAACCAGGCTACAATAAAATGTTTTAGATGTAATAAGACAAATCATTACACTAATCAGTGCAATTCTAGGGAGATCGTGTGTTTCAAGTGCGGAATGAAAGGTGTGAAGCGCCCGGAGTGTGAATGTAGCCTTAGTTCAAAAAACTAATTGCGCCAGGACTCCTTAACCAATCTATTCGTACCGAGTCATCGCGTAGTGACCAGGTTGAGGAGGTCCTGTTTAAGAAAAACTGTAACGATATTAGACCACACTTAAAACTTAAGATTATGGACTTAATAGCATACGGTCTACTAGACTCCGGTGCATTTTGTTCGGTTTTAGGACGAGATGCACACTTAAAGTTTACAGAATATGGCTTTAAAATTAATTATTGCAACACTGAGACTTATGTAAGAACAGCTGATGGTACGAGACTCAATTGTTTAGGCTACATGTCTCTGCCTTTGGAATATAATAACACTATCAATGTCATTAACTTCCGTGTTATACCTCATATAACGACGCCAATAATACTAGGCGTAGATTTTTGGCAGCAATTTCGTTTAGGAGAAGGTCTGGTAACGAGTGTCGGAGCCGATTTTGTTTGTGACTCAAATATTAGTAATTATATAAGCACGGTCTCGCCTAACGAGGGTTTGGAAGAATACCAGTCTTTAACACCGGAACAAAAAGGGACCATAAATAACTTGATTAAAACATTTGATACTATTAACACAAACAAAGTTGGTTTGGGCCGTACGAATCTAGCTTATCATACGATTGACACGAGCGATTGTAAGCAGATAAAGCAAAGGTATTGCCCGTTGTCCCCTGTCAAACAACAAGCCTTAGAGAAGGAACTGGATAGGATGCTCAGCTTAGGTGTCGTATCTCCGTCGCAATCTGCTTGGAATAGCCCAGTAGTGATGGTAGAAAAACCGAACGGTGACCTTAGGCTGTGTTTAGACTGTAGAAAACTTAACTCGGTGTCGAAACCTGATGCATACCCCTTACCATACATTACTAGCATATTAGATCAACTTAGGGATGCCAAATACCTCTCATCCATAGATCTGTCAGCGGCATATTGGCAAATACCATTTGACAGTGAGCTTTCAGCCCAAAAATGTGCATTCACAGTTCCAAAAAGAGGACTTTTTCAATTTGATGTAATGTGTTTTGGACTCGTGGGAGCCAGTGCTACGATGCAGAGACTAATGGACAAGTTGTTCGGTGCTGAATTCGGGAATAAAGTATTTTGTTTTCAAGACGATATAATCATCATATCAAGTACGTTCGAGGAACATGTCCAATTACTACACAAAGTCTTTGATAAACTTAAGAATGCAAATCTTACCATAAATATGGATAAATCTATGTTTTGCAGAAAAGAATTAAAGTACCTAGGGTATCTAGTCGATATGCATGGTCTCCGTATGGATCCGTCTAAAGTAGACATTATACTGAACTACCCCACTCCTACTTCAGCGAAAGAAGTAAAAAGGTTCTTAGGTATGGCTGGGTGGTACAGAAGATTCATAAACAATTTCTCGAACATTGCGAAACCATTAAACAAGTTAACTAGTAAAAACTTAAAATTTAAATGGTCGGATGAAGCTGAGATATCGTTTAATCACTTAAAAACCGCGTTGGTTTCTGCACCTATATTGAAATGTCCTAATTTTGACCTTCCATTCACGATTCACAGCGATGCAGCTTCGGCCGTGGCTATAGGATCGGTTCTTACGCAGACTTATGATGATGTGGAGCATCCTGTAGCTTATTGTAGTCGTTCACTTAACAAAAATGAGGTTAATTATAGTACCACCGAAAGGGAATTATTAGGAGTTTTATACGGCCTCGAGCAGTTCCGACCCTATGTTGAAGGTCAAAAGTGCAAAATAGTAACTGACCACGCTTCTCTTTTATGGTTTTATAAACTTAACAACCCCACCGGTCGCCTAGCGAGATGGAGTATGAGGCTAAGCCAATTCCACATCGAAATCGAACATAGAAAGGGTAAATTAAATGTTATCCCTGACGCACTAAGCCGTATTAAGATAGACGCAATAGGGTCAGTGACCTCGAACGACAGCTGGTATAATAATATATTCGAGAAATGCCAATCAACTCCGCGCAAATATCCGAATTTCTTAATAACAAACGGCAAATTATTTAGATACTCTAAAAACAAATATCAGCTGACGAGCGAGTTCGACTGGAAGTTGGTTGTACCTCTAGAGGACAGATTAGGTATTTTAAAAACATGCCACGATGACCCTACAAGCGCACACTTAGGCGTTTTTAAAACTCATAAACGTTTAAGTCTTCACTATTACTGGCCAGGAATGTACGAAAACGTTAAAGCTTACGTAGGACAGTGTGAAATTTGCAAAATGTATAAACCAGTTAATAGTGCTAGACCAGGTTTAATGGGCAATCCTAAAGAGGTAAGCAAGCCCTGGATGTCCATATGTATTGACCTCCTTGGTCCGTTCCCGCCTTCGCGAAATGGAAATACCTACTTAATAGTATGTACAGATTACTTCACCAAGTACGTCATGTTGCATCCTATACGGAGAGCAACAGGTGTAGTTGTGGCGAAGTACTTAGAAGAGCACATATTTCTAGTTCACGGAGTTTGCAAGACGATTTATTTTGACAATGGCCCCCAATTTATTAGTTCTCACTTTAAACAGTTATTACATCGTTATGAGATTCCAAATATATATGCAAATCCTCGATATCACCCACAGGTAAATGCCTCAGAGCGGGCAATAAGAAATGTTGTCTGTGGTATTGCATGTTATGTAGGAAATGATCACCGAAAATGGGATGACAACATACGAAAACTACAGTGTGCACTTAATACGGCAGTAAACGAAACCACAAAGTACACACCTTATTTTCTCGTACACGGCAGAGAGTTCATTAGTAAGGGAAACTTGCACCACTTAAACTGTGATGAACCAATACTTAGGTCTCAAGTTACTGTAGAGGAAGCAGATGTACATGGTAAAAAGCTGAGCGAGTTAGACGCAATTTTCAAAAAGGTTCAAAAGCATATTTACAATGCCCATGTAAAAAATACGAGACACTACAATTTAAGAAAACGAAATATTGAATATCAGGTAGGGCAAATTGTTTATAAACGTACGTATTACTTGTCAAATGCATCCAAAAGTTTTACTTCCAAATTAGGCCCCAAATTCCATAAATGCGTTATAACCGCTAAGCTATCACCATTGGTATATGTGTTGAGTACGCTTGATGGCAAAAATCTGGGAAGTTATCATATAAAAGATATACTTAAACAAAACGACACACAATAGTAATTCTTTGTAACATGTGCTGAATGAAAGATGAATGGTATGAAAGTATTTTTTCTAAATTATTACGCGTGTACTATCTGGTCTAAAATAAGTTATGACAGTGATAAGAATGGAATGCGCCTAGTTACAAAAACCAAGTCACCCAGGGAACTCAAGACGTAAACAACATCATACTTGTACATTTATAACTGTGCTCGTGCGTAATGAATGAGCCATTTAAAAGTGAACCGTATTACTTGATACATACTTAACAAAATGAATTTGAGGAGAACTGGATTTTTAGAATCTTAAAGGTATAGAAATAGGTACCTAACTTAATAATATTAACTTGAATACTTTGAAGCAAGTATTTTAGTTGTAACATTTATTTCTACCCACCGGGTAAACTTAACTTAATTATCTGATATTACGAGAAATCTGTGCTTTCATGTACCCACTACGTATACGTGTATACATGGATACAAGGAAGTCATGGATGATTTCCATAGTACCTAATGTTGGCCAACGCTTAGTTTAGGTGTATGTGTTTTTAATGTACAAATACACTACTTATACTTAACTTAAAGATTCCCAACCTTATTGTATTGGTTGGTAAATCAAATCAATAGGTAAGAATGCTGGGCAGTTATCGAATCGTAGTGTAATTAGTTAGGATAGTGTAGGTATAGTAGGTACGTAACGAATAGGTGTTAACGTAATGGGGCGGATGGTACCGCATGTTTGCTGTCTGCCACACTTCGTACTTATGATTAGGGAATAAAATATATAATAGGTAATGATAACGTAGGTACTTATTATTGAAATACTAGTATAACTAAACTTTTTATCAGTTTTAGCAAAAAGATTTTTCAGTACGAAAAACTTTTTAACCCAAGTGAGACGGATGTGTAACGCGAGAATTTACTGTGTCTAGGTATAATCAAAATATGTTAATAACTTAATATATTAATCTCATTTATAGAAGAAAGCGCCATCTCAGGGCAGGGTGATAGACAACGTAGTTAATTAGGTAACGTCGCGCGCGCACGACTTATTAGCAAAGCGATAGGTACAATTAGTTCCAAAAATCACCACCGCCTAGACCTACGGCGCTACATACTGAGTAGCCATCTTGTTGGATAACGACAGCGCACGGAACGCATGCAAAAATGTCGGAGACGGGTCTTCATCCTGAATTTGGCATACCAATGCCTAAAACAGTAAAGTTAATTATTTAAAATGTTAGTAACTTAAATAAAAGAGGAGAAAGTCATCACCTACAAGCATATTACAGAAAACCCGAAATGTAAGTACGGCCGCTTTCCCACTTAACCTAAAAATCTAAAAGTACATGCACGTGTTGGTTTGGCTGAAGATTTTGGTCTTACAGCTGGGTTTTGATTTGTTTTAGGGGTTTTTATTTCCACCTTTACGTCTGATCTTCAACGTTCCGGTCTGTGCCTGGTGTTCGAGCTGGTCTGTCCGCTCCACCCCATATTCCTGGACCTGCTTCCTGAAGGCATCAGCGGAGGGAACTTCATTATTGTAAGATTAGTCATGTGAACATTTAAAAAGGTTAGTCCTTTCAAGAACTTTAATAATGCAGTGAAGTTGTAACGAGAGTGGCGTATATGTGAAGTGATAGACTTTTTATTGATTAAAGACTTTCTCCTGAATTTCTATCTTATCATTTCTTTACCACACACGTAGTAAGGCGCCCTGGGAGATTTTTAAATAGAGTTTTATGCCTCCGATGAACACTAGCCGGTGAGTAACATACAGGTTAATAATAAGTGTTACACACTAAAGTTGGTTTTATTGGTTGTTATTAATGTGGTATTTTAAGAAGATGCCCCAGATACCCAATTAATGAATAAACGTGGACGAAGTCGCGACTAGTTATAACTAGTTTGCGAGTAAATTCCGAATCGCGCTATTTTTAGGGTTCCGTAGCCAAATGGCAAACAACGGAACCCTTATAGATTCGTCATGTCCGTTCGTCTGTCTGTCTGTCCGTCCGTATGTCACAGCCACTTTTTTCCGAAACTATAAAAGCTATACTGTTGAAACTTGGTAAGTAGATGTATTCTGTGAACCGCATCAAGATTTTCACACAAAAATGGAAAAAAAAACATAAAGTTTTAGGGGTCCCCATACACAAAACTGAAAACTCATATTTTTTTTTTTCATCAAACCCATACGTGTGGGGTATCTATGGATAGGTCTTCAAAAATGATATTAAAATTTCCAAATCATTTTTTTCTAAACTTAATAGTTTGCGCGAGAGACACTTCCAAAGTGGTAAAATGTGTGTCCCCCCCCCCTGTTACTTCTAAAATAAGAGAATGATAAACCTAAAAAATGTATATGATGAACATTACCACGCAAACTTCCACTAAAAATTGGTTTGAACGATATCTAGTGAGTAGTTTTTTTTTAATACGTCATAAATCGTAAACCGCAATTTATTTTACGGAACCCTTCATGTACGAGCCCGACTCGCATTTGGCTGCTTTTATTTTAATGAATACCACTTATGTTGGTTTTAATGATTGTTTTTACAGGCTTTCTATTAACTTGCAATGTATGTAACTTAACTATGTAAGTATGTGGTATATGTAGGTAACTATGTTTGTTCGGGTCGAATCATACAACTCAGTTTTGAAGAAGATATCTTCAACCAATTGAGCTGAAATTTTGGGTAAAGGTATAGTTTGGATGACAATTCAATATTATGGTACCATCGACCTGATCTGATGATAAAGACAGAAGGTGGCTATGATAATTCGTTACTTAACCGACGTAACCCCGTTGAGTTTGGGTTCGTTAGAATTGTCTCAATTGATGACGGTATGTACTTATACAGAAAAGTACAGTCGGCAATAAAAGCTTGTACCAAAAATGAAATATTTGGCAGAAACTTATTAATGTTGTAGTTTAAGATGATGTCCCAACACATTTGCTTTATTTTCATTTGTAGTCTGAGTATTATTTTTCATTTTCAGATTTAGAGATTCCTTGAGACTAATCCACGTTAGACTTGGTAGCATTAATTACAAGAAGGGGGGCAAAGATCTTCCGATAAAATTAATCGAATTTCATCCCTATTTCGATGACCAGAAGCCTGAATATGACGTGGCACTAGTTCAGCTCGCACATCAAGTGAGGCTGACTCCAAGTTTGAACCCGATAAGGTTACAGAAGAAACCCAAAGAGATCATGGCTACGCATTTTATTGTGACTGCTTGGGCAGCGCAGGTATGTACACAAAATTGTCGCATTTAAGTCGAATATGGTAGTTGCGTAAATTTTTGAACGAGCGTTACAAGATATCAATTGTTATTTCCACCTTAATTTGATACCTATATCCCAACTCGTGTTCGAAAATTATACATGGCAAATTTCTTGACATAGGTAGTTGAACTAATTACACTGATTAAATTTCTTAACAACGTGTTTGTTTTTGGAAAAAGCTCATGTATATATGTGATTTTTGTACTTTGACGTGAGCTTACTGTTGTCGCACAGATTTCCTCTCTTATCACTTGTGGTATACTGTCAGTATACTGTCAGTATACTGACAAGTAAACGACGAAGAGACGATCACGGTAAGTTTTTCTTTTTATTTGTTCTAATTGCCAAATGGTTAAAATCTTGTCATGGTAACTTCCACGTAAAATTAATAGGAATCAAAAATATTTTATATAATAATTTGTTTCGTTAAAAAGTAAAATGATATTTCCATTTAAATTATTGCCAGTTGATCGGAAAGTTACGCAATTCAAGCGCGGGGGAAATTACAGCATGGTACGTCTCTTCCTACATAACGATGTGCCGTACCTAACTAAAGAAACAAAGTTGATAATTCTATAATCTACCTATATTATAAACTAGCTTTTGCCCGCGACTTTGTCCACGCAGAACTCGTTTATATCGTAGCTCGATACAAACTTTCACCCTTCATTTCCCTTTTAGGGGTAGAGTTCCAATTTAAAAACTATCATATGCCCTTCTCCGAGACTCAAACTACTTTTATCATTATCATCATCATCATCATAGCAGCCGAAAGACGTCCACTGCTGGACATAAGCCTCCCCCAAAGAGTTCCAAAGTGACCAGTCCTGCGCCACCCGCATCCAGCGGACTCCCGCGACCTTTACCAGGTCATCAGTCCACATTGTGGGGGGCCTACCAACGCCGCGCCTACTAAATAACTACCTCTATACCAAATTTAATCTAAATGGGTTGTATAGTAGCTCGATACAAATATTCACCCCCCATTTCACCCCCTTAGGAGATGCTTTCCGGGATAAAAACTATCTTATGTCCTTTCCCGGAACTCAAACTATCTGTTAACCTAATTTCATCTAAATGGGCTACATCCAAAATTTCACTTCCATTTCTTTCACCCCCTTAGGGGATGATTTCCGGAATAAAAATTGTCTTAGGTCCTTTTTCAGGACTCAAACTCTTTCAACCAAATTTTATCAATTAGGGTCACAAACTAATTTCCACCCCCAATTACAACCCCTTAGGGGATGATTTTCGGGATAAAACTATCCTATGTCCTTCCCCAGGACTCCAGCTATCGCTATACCGTAAATGCATTCCATCCAAATTTCCAACCACCATTTGACCCCGTTAGGGGATGATTTCCTCCTTTCATTTGTTCTGGAAAAAAAATATCTATGTCTTTTCTTAGGACTCTACCTCTCTCTATACCAAATTTCATCTAAATGGGTTCTATTCAAATCTTCAACCCTCATTTCACCACCTCAGGAGATGATTTTCCGGGATAAAACTATGCATTGTCCTTCCATGGGACGGCTTCCATCTCTTTACCAAATTTCATCTAAATGGGTTTTATCAAAAATTTCACCCCCTATTTCCCTATCCGTTGTCATACTCAGGGACTCAAACTATCGTTATACCAAATTTCATCTAACTGGGTTACATCTAAATTTTCAGTCCCAATTTCACCCCATCAGGGGATGATTTCCGGAATTTAAAACTATCATATGTCCTTTCCCAGGACTAAAACTATTTTTCAACCAAATTTCATCAAAATGGGTCACGAACAAATTTTCACCTTGAATTACAACCCCTTAGGGGATGATTTTCGGTATAAAACTTTCCTATGTGCTTCCCCAGGACTCCAACTCGCTATATTGTAAATGGGTTCCATACAAATTTTCAGCCCCCATTTCACCCCCTTCGGGGATGATTTTCGGGATTCAAAGTATTCGTTGTCATTCTCCGGGACTCAAACTATCTCTATACCAAATTTGATCTAAACGGAGTCCATCCAAAATTTCAGCCCCCATTACACCCCCTTAGGGGTAGATTTCCGGGATAAAAACTATCCAATGTTCTTTCCCAGTACTTAAACTACCTCTAAACCAAATTTCATCTAAATGGGTTCAATCCAAATTTTCACCCCTCATTTCACCCCCTCAGGAGATGATTTTTCAGGATAAAAACTATGCATTGTCCTTCCCTGGGACTTCTTCTATTTCTTCACCAAATTTTAACTAAATGGGATTTATCTATATTTTCACCCCTATTTCATCCCCTTAGGGGATGATCTTTGGGATTCAAAGTAGGTATCCGCTATCATTTTCCGGGACTCAAACTATTTCTATACCAAATTTGATCTAAACGGAGTCCATCCAAAATTTCATCCCCCATTACACCCCCTTAGGGGAAGATTTCCGGGATAAAAACTATCTAATCTCCTTTCCCAGAACTTAAACTACCTCTAAACCAAATTTTATCAAAATGGGTGACATCCAAATTTTCGCCCCCCCCACCGTTTTACCCCCTAAGGGGAAAATTTCCGGAATAAAACCTATTATTTGACCTTCCGCGGGACTCAAACTATTTATATGCAAAATTTTATCTAAATCGGTGCAGCGGTTTAAGTAGCTGCATACAAACTTCCACCCCCCATTTCATACCCTTAGGGATTGATTTCCTGGATAAAAACTACCCCTTGTCCTTCCCCAGGACTCAAACTATCTCTATACCAAATTTCATCTAAATCGGTTCAGCCGTTTTTACGTGATGCGCGGTCACATAAACAGACAAACAGATAAACAGACAAACAGACAAAAATTCTAAAAACTGTTGGAACGTGTTCTGTTGTCGATTCTAAGTATCCCAAGCCAATTTTTTTTCGAATCCATTCCATGTACAGACTTTCGACCGTCTTCAGCTTTATTATATGTATAGATTTTATCTCGAAATAAAACAATCTACTTAAATCTAAAAAACCGGCCAAGTGCGAGTTGGACTCGCGCACGAAGGGTTCCTTACCATTATCTATAAAAACGGCAAAAAAATCACGTTTGTTGTATGGGAGCCCCCCCTTAAAAAATATTTTATATAGTTTTTATTATTTGTTGTTATAGTGGCAACAGAAATACATAATCTGTGAAAATTTCAACTCTCTAGCTATCACGGTTCTTGAGATACAGCCTGGTGACAGACAGACGGACGGGCGGACGGACGGACGGACGGACAGCGAAGTCTTAGTAATAGGGTCCCGTTTTACTCTTTGAGTACGGAACCCTAAAAAAATATAGTTTTTAAACTAATTTGTCTATCTTTTGCTTTTTACACGCACAATACAAAGATATTACTGTTAGTGACTCTATTTTTAACCGACTTCAAAAAAGAAGGAGGTTATATGTTCCACTGTATTTATTTTTTATTTAATGTTTGTTCGCCGAGTTCTCCGTCAATTGTGGACCGATTTCCAAAATTATTTTTTTATTCGAAAGATTATACTCCCGAAGTGGTCCCATTGTCACCAATTCAGGATCTGATGACGGGATCCCAGGGAAATTGAGGGCAACCCTCAAATTTTATAGGCACGCGTGTAGTGATTTCGGTATTTTCTATTATAACTAGTGTATTTACCCTCGGAAATCGCAATTCGGTGAAGTGGAACTGATGATGATGACCACAGATGACGTATATAACTCCTCAAAGATGTAAAGTACGTCAAAGATTCTGACATGATTCCGTTGAAGTATCATCAAATGAAGTGTTAATTCCGAGATCCTTGAGGAATCGACGGAACTCCTCAAATATTATCAGCCCACACATAGCGACTTGGGTTTTTTCTTGTAATAATCAACGCATTTGCTCTCGGAGAGCAGTTCATGTGCTAAATTGGAAAGGAAATTTGTATGTACCTATGTGGCTTGGCGAAGTACGTACTGAATTAAAGTCGGTTAAAACTTTGTTTTTAAAGTAAATTATACAAAATAACATTTGCAGCAAATCAGCTCAGCAGAAATGAAAACGGTGGTATCACCGGAGGTCGTGCAGCGGCGGCGTGTCTTGCAAGTTGCACATCTGCACCCGACGAAGCCCCAACAGTGCGCTGAAGTTCTCGAGGAGTTGGGGTTCTCGAAGACGAACATCATGTGCCTAGACCAGGGGGAGGGGGCAGATCCGTGCTCGGTAAGTCGTACATCCCATCATGTTAATTTAAAATTCCATCTGAAAAAAAAAACTGTATTTACTGTTTTCACACGGTGAGAGTCTTAGACCAGTGTGTGTTGCCAGTGATGACATATGGAACGGAAACGTGATCGCTTACTACCTCATAAGAAGGCTCAAAGTCACTCAAAGGGCGATGGAGAAGGCTATGCTGGGAGTTTCTCTGCGCGATCGCATCAGAAATGAGGCTATCCGCCGCAGAACCAAGGTAACCGATATAGCCCTCCGAATCGCTAAACTTAAGTGGCAGTGGGCGGGGCACATTGCACTTAGAACCGATGGCTGTTGGGGCGGAAAGGTTATCGAGTGGCGACCACGTACCGGAATCACAACCATGGGTAGTTATAGCATGATCGAATAGCGGGCTAAAGCATTCGTCCCTTTCTAGCAATTATGTAAGTGTAATCGGGACGAAGGCTTTAGGTATGTCTAAAAAACGATCATGCTAGCTAGGCAGGTAAGTGAAAAATATTTTTCCACAGGACGTATAACATTTCTTAAGGAATATTGATAGGGATAAGCTTTTTTATATCATCTCTACCTTGTTTAGGGAAATGGTTCCTATAGCTACCATCCGTATCGATAATAAGGTCGAACTCACAAGAAGCTTAACGCTTTTGTGACGTGACGCTATAACGTCTTGTTGAAACTGCCATACGAAGTTATCAAAGGGGAAAAAGCGACAATATTTTGATAGAACTAATTGTTGATTTGGCATACAAAAATAAGCAATTAACAAGTATCTGTCAAAAATTTCATTTTTGGTAAAAGATTTTAATACCGGCTGTATTTTTCTGTATACCATCATCAACTACTCATTGAGACGATTCTAACGAGCCCAAACTCAACGGGCTTACGTCTGTTAAATACTGAATCCCCATGGCCACCTTCTGTCTCCATCATCAGATCAGCTTGATTGTACCATTATATTGAATTGTCATCCCAACTTTACTATCACCCAAAATTTCAGCTCAATCGGATAACGGCAAGTGACAAAAAAATGGATTGCCAATGTTGACGGACAACTTACATACATACGAACAGATCAAGTTAATATAAAGCTTGTAAAAATAATAGAAACTCATTGCTTATTCAGAAAGACGTTGGCGCTCCAGTTGTGCTCAACGGCATCCTCTGGGGCGTGATGTCCTCGTGGGTCCCTGACGACTGCGACCTGCTGCCAGGACCCAGCTTCGTGACCCTGGCGTCAGCACCCAACATCAGCTCTTGGATCCATGCCACCCTTCGCGGAGCCAAGTGGCAGCTGCGGATGTTATTTGACATAGACTATGATGAGTATGAGGAGGACGATTGAATAGACATGGGAATAAATATGATGTTGTTTTCTTGTTTTTACTTAATCTTCGTTTATAAAACAAAAATGAATAGTAAATTATTAAACCATAAATACCTAAGTTAAAGTTAGACTAAGTGATCTCTAAGCTTTTGCGGTCTATTATTTATTGTATCATATCATAAGAATCTTCCGATCTGTCTTTATGTACGAATTGCGTTGACAATATTTGGCCACGTCACTCAACCAGCGGTACTAACAATCTCGATGATCGTCTCTGTCACTCCTTCTTCTTTCGTGTCGAGGTTGATCTAATATTTGAGAGAGATCATCATCATCATCATCATCATCATCATATCAGCCGGAGGACGTCCACTGCTGGACATAGGCCTCCCCCAAAGAGTGCCACAATGGCCGATCCTGCGCCACCCGCATCTAGCGGACTCCCGCGACCTTTACCTCCACCTTGTGGGGGGCCTACCCACGCCGCGCCTTCCGGTACGTGGTCGCCACTAGAGAACCTTTCCGCCCCAACGAAAATAAGATAGAGATAAATAAGAGATGCCACTCAAACATCATGAGTACGAAATAGACGGATATATTTTAATTTCGGTTTTCGTGATTGTAACTCAGCTTTGAAACGATAATAGTTATTGGCTGCGTTAAAAGAATAAGTTCCTGTCAAAAATATTTTTTTTTGGTACCAGCATTTATTGCCGACTGCACTTTTCTGTATACCGTCATCAACTACTCATTGAGACAATTCTAACGAGCCCAAACTCAACGGGGGGTTATGTTAGTTAAGTACTGTATTCCCATGGCCACCTTCTGTCTTGAATTGTCATCCAAATTATACCAGTACCCAAAATTTCTGCTCAATCGATTGAAGATATCTGCTTCAAAATTGAGTTGCAAGATTCCACCTGAAAAAACATAGTTACATACCTACATACCTCATGCTTACATAAGTACATACATTGCAAGTTAATAGAAAGCTTGTAAACAGGAGCAGAGGCAACCCCACGATGGACAGACGCGATCCGTGATGGATATACAGGGGGTAATATCATCATCATCATCATCATATCAGCCGAAATACGTCCACTGCTGGACATAGGCCTCCCCCAAAGAGTGCCACAATGGCCGGCCATATGACTAGCCCAAAATAGAGTTCGGAGAACGGTGGTGAAGAACTGACCACTGCATCCTAACCTGGCTGAGGGCTAGATAAACCGACGAAGAAGAATACCGAAGAAGAATAGTAGTAGGCACTAATTTATGCGGAGGCGGCCGTTTAAACTTCCAAACTAGAGGGGAAATTACAGTACGATATGTAAGGTTTAAGGTAGGTAAGTTCTGTAGTAATTTTATTCCAACCATTCAAGCCATCAGGGGCTGAAAAAGAGCTTGCCATTTCTCGCCTGCATTGCATAATTTAAACTGGAATTCTGGATTTAACCAAATGGAAAAACTTATTACGTAGCGTACAACGTTGGTTAATTTTAATATAATGAAGTGCAACAACAACTAGGGTATCTACATGTAACAACAAGATGAGGTTCCAGAAGCTACGCTGCTATGCACCCCGTAATCGCTCGGGAAGTAAAATGAACTTGTTTAAGGCGCTATAGGTTCAGCGAAGTGAAGCGAACATAGTTTTAGAAACAATATAATGCGTCTGTTTATGATAATATGGTTTCAAAAAAATACGAACAGTAATCTTGAAGCTTTTCTGCAGGGAAATCAGTGATTCGAAACACGATTAAGCAATTTTCGCTCGATAAAAAAAAATCACGAACATAGGTCTAAAACATATTAAAATTCACTAAGATAAGATAAGATAAGATTCATTTATTGTTCAAAACTGTGTAAAAATAGATCACACCTTAAATAAAAAGTCCAACAGTTTGCCCATTTCGGGCGTACAATATTAAATTATCACATTTCAACATTAATTAACTTTCTTAATATGTATATAACTATCAATCTGAATATGTAAAATATTCATTAAAATTATAAAAACATTTCATTAATAGCCATTCCTTGAGCTTATTTTTAAATTGGATTCCATCTTGCGACTTAATATTACCAGGTAGATGATTGAAAATTTTAATTCCATTGACATATGCGCTCTTGCGAAGTATAAAGCTCGAAGGTCTAACTTTACATATGTCATATTTATACTGTGAACGGATATTATTTTTAGATTCACTTATTTTTATAAAAATGTCAGTTCGCTCTTTAACAAATAAACAGATTTGTAGTATATAGATACACGTCAGAGTTAGTATTCCATTCTCTTTGAAAACGTCCCTTAAGGATTCCATATTTCTAAGCTTAAACATAATTCGCATTCATTTTTTTTGTAATATAAATGTAGATTCAATGTTAACCGAATTTCCCCAAAAAATTATGCCATAGGTAAGGATGGGATAAACATTTGCATAGTACGCCTTCTTTACGACGTCGATTGAAGTAATTTTGGTCAATATAGATAGTGCATAGCAAGATTTGGCTAGCTTTTTATTCGTTTTTTCAATGTGAGCCTTCCAGTTAAAGTTTCCATCTATTGTGACTCCTAAGAAGTTTGTATTATTTACTTGCTCAATTTGTGTGTTGGCTATAACTACATTGAGACTTTTTTGCATCTGCTTGTGATTAATAAATTGTACAATTTTAGTTTTGTCGAAATTAACACTTAAAGTTAACGTAGACAACCAATTTATTACAATTTGTAAAGTATTTTGTAATTTATTAGCTATGTCCGAATCTTTTTCTTCAGATACAAAAATAGTCGCATCATCGGCAAACATCACACACACGTGGTCAGTTATTAGGGGGAACTCATTCACATATATCAAAAACAATAGCGGGCCCAAGACGCTTCCTTGGGGTACCCCTTGCAGATTCATACTATTTTTTGATTGACATCTTGTTATTGTTTTTGTGGTCTTGTCATATGTGTCTAATATAGTAGCTTGGGTTCTATTATTAAGATAAGTTTGAACTAATTTTAAGGACACTCCTCGAATCCCGACATGCTCTAGTTGGTTCAGTAAAATCTTGTGCGACACATGGTCAAAGGCCTTTGACAGGTCTATAAATAGTCCACAAGATATTTTTTTCTTATCCATATTTGTCCATATCTGATGCAAGACTTTGAATATTGCTAATGACGTGTTTTTGCCCTTTTGAAATCCAAATTGATTGGCATTTAGTATTTGATATTTATCAACAAACGACATCATGCGATTTGATATGACCTTCTCAAATATTTTTGAAAAATTAGGCAGCAGTGCAATGGGTCTATAATTATTAATGTCCTGTTTTGACCCTTTCTTATGTAATGGCTTTATTAATGCCTTTTTAAGGTCGTCGGGAAAAATTCCAGTTTCCATGGTTAAATTTATAATATGGGTTAAAGGTCCTGCTATATACTCGATGCTTGATTTGATTAATTGCATAGGTATTTGATCATGGCCAGTGCTTTTCTTGTTTTTTAATGCTTTAACAATTTTTAATATTTCTTCAGTAGTTACCGGGGTCAGAAAGATGCTGGTTAAGGTTGGTTGGGAAACTGATTTATATTGGGTATCGTTAACTGTACGATTACTATTTAATTTTATAAAGAAGTCATTCATGGTATTAGCAATGTCCAGTGAATTGTCCATGACAATATTATCTATTTTTATTAATTCTACTGTATCTTTAATCGTATTAGTTCGCATTGTGTTTTGTTTTATTATTTGCCACGTAGCTTTATTCTTGTTGGTGCTTTGGTAAATGTAGTTTCTATTTGTGTTGCGTTTTGATTGCATCGTAACTACTTTCATGATCCTACAATATTTTTTGTACTTATTTTTGACGGTTGCACTACTTGATTTTAGGGTTTGTAAATATAGTTGCCTTTTACGTGCACTTAAAACATTCGTAACAAATTATGCACAATAGCTAAACATATTAACATTGGTTCTAAAAATCGGCAATATCATGTTTGAGGGAACTTAGTGATTAATTTTTTATTTATTTAAACGCACAAAAAAAGCTTCCAAACACGCACTTCCATCTCGCTCACGCTTAGGGAGAGAAGACCATGATACTATAGCGCCTTAAAGATTACTGTTCTAATCGTGATGTGTATATAACTTTGTTATAATTGCCTCCGTACAACAAGACTCAAAGGAGGAACAGATGTTTTAGTTTCATTTATTAGCATTTATTTAGTTTCATTCATGTTTAGCGCAAAATTTACGCGGGGGGGATCTGTGTCTGTGTTTAGATCTGCGTGTCTGTCTGTGGTATCGTAGCTCCTAAACGAATAAACCGATGTTGATGCGGTATTTTGTGTCCAAAAGCTGACGTGATAGAGATGGTTTTAGCTACGTTTCAACAAAATCTGTTCAATCGGTTTTGAGATATTGAACTTTGAAATGAAATGGTCGTGGGTTTTTCAACTTTCCTAAGTTGTTATTAAAATTATTATATTCATTGGGCCAGCATAAAAGCTGCAGAACATTTCTTTCATGGATAAGTGGCATGTGTACCTATACGTACCACTGTTGTCAGTTGGACGTACAGTAAGCCGCAGAGAAATGTGACTCCCTGCATACGAAACCGCATGCACACGTAACTTTGCAGCTCACTTTAAGGCCTCCACACACCGGTCGCGTGCGCGGGCCCGCCGCGGGCCCGCGCACGCGACCGGTGTGTGGCGGCCTTAACAAAAACTGGTGAATTTGATAATGATGAGATTCTATCTTGTATCTCTTTCTCGCATACAAAACTGTGTTTATACAATGATTAGAAGATCGTGAACTAAAATCAACGAATAAACGCTTACTATAATTATCTACAAACAATAAGAGTATATAGGTATTCTAGGAGCAATAAATTGGATCATTATCCACCTATCGTATGCCCTACCCGTAGCTGGTGGGTAGATACCTGTAGCTGTGGGTCCACTTGGGTACCTAATTCCAAGATTTTGCGTAGGCATTACTTTTACGGAGGTGACTGCCACCTGAACTTTCATGCTAGAGGGAGAACTAGATCTTGTTGAGATTGGACCGGTTTCCTCACGGTGTTTTCCTATGCCGAAATATTTTTTTTTTAATCCAGTGGTATGAGCACCAGTGGCACTACCACGAACTTCGAATCTCGAACTTTGTATATCTCCGTCTTTGTCGCTCGAGTACCATAAACCATAAGTGCGATAGAGACGGAGATATACGAAGTTCGAGATTCGAAGTTCGTGGTAGCGCCGCAGACGACAACTACGGGATCCATACTAGCGTGCCTCGAGAGCAAGAACATTGGTACAGTTTGTATAAATAGGTACCTACTCTCTGTACAAATTGTGTACCCGTTTTCTTCGGCCTTAAGTGTATATTCGTTTTGATGACACTTGTTTGTAGTTTCTGAGTAGTCGTGCCTCTGCTCTTAACTTGAGTAAAGATGGAGTAATGCAACATCTGTATGGAATCTTGTTCTGTGCCAACAATGCGGGACAAAGTTGGAAGAAATTTTACAAGCTTAGGTACTTGCCAACATGTTCCACCGAAGTTCCGTTTGACTTTACAGATTAAATTTTTACTTTTATTTGCTTTTAAGCATTACGTATGTTAGCTGGAAGACAAATGTCTTTATGCAAGCAGCTTGAAGTTAAGTGACACAGTGTCTACAAGTTCGTAACTCCAGTATTAAGGGAGGTCACACACGGCGCGTTTTGGTAGCGATTCAGTGAACGCGCGACTGCATCGCCGCATGTGGCCCTTTGTCGCATTTGCAACGCACGACAGAAGCGATGCAGTAGCGATGACGTGATGCAGTCGCGTTGTTTTTATTCAGCATCACTTCTACATGTAAACGCGTGAGCTGTTTCACATGACATACACCGGGTATTTTTAGGGTTCCGTAGCCAAATGGCAAAAAACGGGACACTTATAGATTCGTCATGTCTGTCTGTCTGTCTGTCTGTCCGTCCGTATGTCACAGCCACTTTTTTTTCGAAACTATAAGAGCTACCTATACTGTTGAAACTTGGTGAGTAGATGTATTATGTAATCCGCATTAAGATTTTCACACAAAAATATTAAAAAAACAAAAAAATTTGGGGTTCCCCATACTAAGAGCTGAAACTCAAAATATTTTTTATCATCAAACCCATACGTGTGGGGTATCTATGGATAGGTCTTCAAAAATGATATTGAGGATTCTAACATATTTTTTTTCTAAACTGAATAGTTTGCGCGAGAGACACTTCCAAAGTGGTAAAATGTGTGTCCCCCCCCTGTAACTTCTAAAATAAGAGAATGATAAATCTAAAAAAAATATATGATGTAAAATTGGTTTGAACGAGATCTAGTAAGTAGTTTTTTTTAATACGTCATAAATCGTAGAAAGCAATTTATTTAACGGAACCCTTCATGTGCGAGTCCGATTCGCACTTGGCCGCTTTTTTTATTTATTGACCAATATATTTTGGTATACATTCTTAACACCAGCGGAAACCTCTGGGGTTTATATGCTGACGAATAGTTCGGTATGGTACAGTCACCGGCATTAATATATGATGAATCAAAGGCCGCCAAAATATCTGACACGCTCTTACGGCTCTAGGAATAGAATTGTCATTAGATATTTTTGCGGCCTTTGTTCCATCATATATCTATGCCGGCGACTGTACATTGACTACATCACCGTTATAAACTCATAAATATTACAATACACTCGTATTGGGTTCAGATAACGTCAGATACCTTTTGATACTAGGTATCGATTTTAAGCTATTTACGTATTCATGCTGTAGTTCTTTAAGTAGTTGGTTTATTATACAAGGAAGAAGATATCTGACGTTTCTTTTCCCATGCACATTGACAAAATTAGGCAAATTGAACATAGCTAGCTGTAGTATATTTTGTCTAAGGTTGCTTTTTCTTACATTTAATACTAAGAAGAAGAAGAAGAAGAAAGAAGAGAGTGGAAAGGGAATGCCGCAGCTGTGCAGGCTCCGACAGGCATACTACGCTGTTGTTGACCCATAATAACAACAACTTAAAAAAGTTGAAAAATCCCCGACATTTTAATATCAAAGTTCAATATCTCAAAAATGGCTGAACAGATTTATTTGACTCGTAGCTAAGAACCATCTCGATCACATCAGCTTTCGAATAAAAAAAACCGCAAAGGAGCAACGATGCCACAGACAGACGCACACACACACAGATACACAGACACACATACTTACACCTCAAACTTATAACACCCCTCTTTTTTTCGTGGGGGGTTAAAAATGGAGTCGTTCGACACAGATTTATTCGTCCTGTAATATGGGACTCGCGGCATAGCGACTGTATCGATACTTTATCGCGGCTGCGGCTGTATCGGTGCTGCAACGTGATATCGTGTTTACGTGTGCGAGGGTATATGCCCAGCGACAGCATCGCGACTGTATCGCGGACTTTTGGCGACTACTGAGCCGTTGCAAAAAGTCGCCGTGTGCGACCACCCTTAGATTATTATTGTTCAAAAAGCGTGTTTTAGCTGCTTAACTAACAGTACCTAGGATACCGTGATTTGCTTCGCGAGATATAACTAAGAATGCCGAATTCCCGTATGTACTAGTACATGAGATTTAGATAGGACGATTTTCGCCGCCACCAACCTTTTAAAGCTTAATAATCGTTAATTTTAAGTAATTTGAATAAAAAAATGCTGAATGGGGAATGGATGAAAATTTTAGAAGTGCCTGATTATTTTTTTGGTGATAGGAATAACCTTCCATAGCACCAGAAAAAAGTTTCACACTTTTCAGCTGCGTCAATTATTTTTGAAAAATATTACCATTTTCCTCACTTGCGTTTTGGGTTTAGGACGGCGAATGAGAGTTTTTGCTTAATCCGTCTCATATTACAAGAAAATATCTTAAAAATCCGTGGTAAACTGGCACTGGCAATGATATTGACAGCTGCAGCAGCTAAATTTGTCATTGCTAGGGTCAGATATTCAAAATATTTTTTTGCAATATGAGACGGATCAAGGAAAGTAGACATTTGCCGTCCTAAACCCAAAACGTCAGTGAGGAAAATGTTTATATTTTTTAAAAATAATTGGCGCAACTGAAAATTCTGCAACTTTTTTCAGGTGCTAAGGAAGGTTATTCCTATCACCAAAAAAATAATCAGGCACTTCTAAAATTTTCATCCATTCCCAATTGTTTAAAAGCGTTACAACATTTAACAAGATGCAAGAATCTTCACGTCACAGAAAAAAATAAACTGCCTTTGAAAACCGATATTGGCGCAGTCATTTTTCCATCCTACCAATTCAGATATGAACAGCCAATATGCTCTTTTATCGTGATTTCACGTGGGCAGATTGAAATCTTGCTGAACGAATGAATATGGACAGCGGGATAAATGAAAAACGACAATGACTGTGTACAATTTGTAGCGGTTCGATCTGCCTCGAACACACGAAATGGAACCAATATCGAATATTTAGGTATGAAAGAATGTTTTTATTTATGAATACCAAATGATACAAACATCATAAATGTGAAGCGCCCAGCTTGTTTGGCAGTCAGATGGATTGAGAAATTGAGATGAATTACATAGATTATAGGATAGGGCTTGTGCACAAATCACGCAAGGTTCGATAGGGGAGGGGGGGGGGTCAGGAAAAAATCACGAAAGATCACGTTGGGGGAGGGTATAAGGATACCTCACGTGTATTTTTCTATTGAGAACGAAACTAAGAACAAATATCTACCACACGAGTAGATACTTTTTCTCGGCTTCGTTAAACATAAATCTTTACTTAGCACTTAAAAATAGCGAGTCTATCTTACTAAGACAGAAAAATAAACAAGATTTACTATGTATAGTACTATTTATCTTACAATTAGGTCGAATGAAAAAATATACGTGAGGTTATGTGGGGGAGGGGGGGGGGGGAGCCAAGAACCTCACCAAATATCACCAAGGGGGAGGGGGGGGGGGGGTCAAAAAGTATCCGAAAAAACCTCGCGTGATATGTGCACAAGCCCATCTATCTGGAAAATAGGTTCTCAAATTAATGAAATTGATATAAAATATTATTTTCGGTTTTAGTAGGTGTACATTTCCAACTGTCTTTTCCAGTTGAAAGTCATATTAACTATTGCTATTGGTTAATCTACGGTACAGTTCAGACGCCAAGGGTTATAATACTTTGTATCAAATATTCCAGAAGCTCATTTTCATCCATCCTGTTAATACTCATAATACGTCAAATCTTGAATCAAAGGGGCTTGAGTAAAGTATGACAGCTGCTACATCATATGTTCCAGCGGAAACTAAGATAGGTACTAAAAGGGTTGTGCGTGGCATAGCTCAGAAGCTTGCTTCTCGCATGTTTTTAATATCCGGCCTGAACCGGGTTATAGGGAACTGGTACTCATCGGAGGTTACTTTCGCAGATGGATAGAGAGGGTATCGCGTAACAAGTTAAGGTACAAGTTGGAAACCGACCGCAGACAGCAGCAGCAGACGACGTGTCGCGGTAACACGACTGGTTTCTGGAATGGCTCCTCTACACTATTGGCGATTACAGACGATTACGGGCGAGCACGATCGTGTAGAGGGCGTACTCGGCTGTACTCGGCTGTACTCGGCTGTACTCGGCTGTACTCGGCTGTACTCGCCGATCATCGTCTATGATCGCCTGCGACCCGTGACTTGTCGGTTTTTCGGGCACGCATCAAAGGGAATTGCGGCGTGGTGCGTAGAGCTGCCCACACGATCGCCGATCATTCATTCGACGTTGCACAGTGAAGTTTTCACGGCATAGATAAATCAACAGCCTCCTGAAGACCATTGCTGATAGGCTGGAATGCCCGATGGTGGAGCACTGGATCTCCTTACACGTTGTAGCTAATAATTGTATCGTCTTATTTTAATGTCTTATTTTATTTTTAATGTGTTCTTTATTTTAATGATTGTATATGTGGTTTATAGTTCGAAATAAACAAAGATAGATTTAGATATATTTTAGTTTTATTTAGATGTATTTTAGTTTTAGTTTAGTTTAATTATAGTGGTGTATTTATTAAATTGCACATATCAAAATGATAAATATTAAAAAAATATTAATAATAATAATATGATTCAAAAAAGTTAGCTGTGTTAGTAGATCAGTTTCGGATACCAAACCATTTATTTGACCTAAGCTTACTTGGCCTAAATTGAACACGCCCGCCTAAAAGTTAAATTACTTATTAAATATTATATATTTATTCCTCTCTCCCCCACTCCTACGTCGCCGAACTTTTTCCGACCAAATCGGAAAAATCCTGAAGAAAGGTCAGGTCAAGAGTACCTACCCTAAACCGACGAGCATGTATCATATGCAGAATATAATAAAGTTCTACAACTTAGAAAAGTTGAAAAACTCCCGCCATTTTCATTTCAAAGTTCAATATCTCAAAAACGGCTGAACCGATTTTGTAGAATAAATAAATAAATAAATATTATGGGACAATCTTACACAAATCAACCTAGGCCCACGGTAAGCTCAGTAAGGCTTGTGTTGTGGGTACTAGGCGATGATATACATATAGATACTTATATATAACATCCATAACTCAGGAACAAAATATTCGTGATAAACACACAAATAAATGCCCTGACCGGGATTCGAACCCGGGACCTCCAGCTTCGTAGGCAGAGTCACTACCCACTGGGCTACGGAGGCCGTTACGTATAAAACTAAGAAACATCTCGATCACGCCAGCTATTGGATACGAAAAAAAACCGCATTCAAATAGGTCCATTCGTTTAGGAACTACGATGCCACAGACAGACACACAGACAGACAGACACGTCAAACTTATAACACCCCTCTTTTTGCGTCGGGGGTTAATTAAAGTGAATGAAGTAAGAAAGGTTTGTCAAGATCGTAGCAAGTGGAAATCCGTGATATCTGCCTACCCCTCCGGGAAATAGGCGTGATTATATGTATACCTATGTATGTATTTATTTTAACAACTTTCTTTGTTCTATTACGGTTAAAACTCAAACACCATCATCTTCTTTTCTTGCTTTTTAGGGTTCCGTAGCCAAATGGCAAAAAACGGATCCCTTATAGATTCGTCATGCCTGTCTGTCTGTCCGTCCGTACGTCACAGCTACTTTTTTCCGAAACTATAAGAGCTATTCTGTTGAAACTTGGTAAGTAGATGTATTCTGTGAACCGCATTAAGATTTTCTCACAAAAATGGAAAAAAAACAGTAAATTTTGGGGGTCCCCATACTCAGAAATGAAATTAAAAAAAAAACATTTCATCTAACCCATACGTGTGGGGTATCTATGGATAGGTCTCCAAAAATGATATTGAGGTTTTTTATATATTTTTTTTCTTAACTGAATAGTTTGCGCGAGAGACACTTCCAAAGTGGTAAAATGTGTCCCCCCCCCCCCCTGTAACTTCTAAAATAAGAGAATGATAAAACTAAAAAATATATATGATGTACATTACCATGCAAACTTCCACCGGAAATTGGTTTGAACGAGATCTAGTAAGTAGTTTTTTTTATACGTCGTAAATCGTAAACATCAATTTATTTTACGTAACCCTTCATGTGCGAGACCGACTCACACTTGGCCGCTTTTATTTTACAACTTTTCGTTGAAGCACGTTGACGTTATATACCGCCATTAAATAAATTTAATGGTTGCAGCAGCAACACACCACTTCCAATTCCATGTCCATCTTGTTCGCTTGCCGTTCGACTACTACGGACTACTACAGACGATCGTGTGGATGCTTGCGCGATGCTTGCACGATGATCGTGCCGATTATTGACGATCACACGATCAACGATCATCGCCGATAGTGTAGAACGGCCAGCGACGCTCGGCGACGTGTCGAAAGGTATCTCATAGAAAACCTGTCGTGTCGCCGCGACACGTTGTCTGCTGCTGCTATCTGCGGTCAGGTTTCAAGTTGAATTCAACTTGTACCTTTACAGTGGAGTTATACTTAAGGCTCGACAGTCCACAGGGGCAGCGTTTTCGAGTTTTTTAAAACAATCTCAGACGTAGAAAATAGGGTTTAAAAATCTAAAAAAAAGATACGTATCACTCAAGGATCTAATCTAGTCAAAGTCGTATTCAGTTACGCGATCTAATGAACTTTACTCGATAGAAAAAAATCCCAAAGTTACCTCTTTTTGTAAAGTTTATTCAATATTATGACTGAACTATAGATATTTTAAATTAAATTTTTGTACTCAAATTGTAACAATCCGGCCTGAGTCGGTGAGCATTAAAGAGGGTCGTGAATTGTTAATACTAGGCCCGAGCCGTGAGAAACGTTACTTCGTCCTTATATTTTATAAGTGGGCGCCTTAGGACGAATTAGTTTACAAACGGAGACACTCAATGGTAGTAATTAAACAAGTTTGGGTCCTTTAATGCATTTTATTTATTTTAACGCTCATTTATCACTACAACAATATATTATAAAATAACCCAGGCGTCCCTGGCCAACTTAAAGTTATCTCTTAAATTGAAAAACAGCGAAATTTACCTAGGTATGAACTTTGGACCTTGATAACTAAATTGATAGGAATTTAGAGTAGAGGATAAGTGTGTGTGTGCACGTAAAAGAAAAGGTAAGTACGATACCTTCACATGGCCTACAGAACCATGCTTAAAATTAAACGCCAGACGGAATTCAGCACCGCTACCAGCATATCAACGCCACTGCTCGACGTCCAGGAATGCGTGACGTCACCCTCCAAAACCGGCGACTCCTTTACAAACTGGACACATACGCCATATACCCGTTCCGGACGACACGGAGTTTCATGCCCGTCCCCGAGGGCCCTGGAATTCGAAATACACAGGTTCACATTCCATTCACAAACAACACGGGTTAACGCCCCCCTTGTTCGCTTACAAGATAAAAAAAGAACACGACACTTACCGTTTAGGGCTACAGTTAGCACTTATTTCTAGTTCGCCAGCCTTTGCGGCTCGAATGAGCACCTCTCTGCAACAAGAAAATTGAAGGTTTAGTTTTTTAAGCCCTTGACGTGACCTCTGAGGCCAGCATTTTGGAGGTTAACACAAGGTATCCGGTGACTTACCTGATAGGTGTGATAAAACGCTAAGGCGCTTTTACGTCAGGCATGCCTAGCGGACGGATTCAGTAGATTGGCAGCCACCTGCTTCGATATCCAAAAATTACGTCTACATGTGCCGACACTGATCTCCGGGAATCCAAAACTTTTCCTTTCTTCTAGGCACCTCTCATTACGGTAGTCGTCAGCAAACGTTTTCTCAAAGACAGATGGCTAATATCTCGGATGTTTGCCGATTACATCTTTTCTTTTCCCAGAGCGAAAATCACCTCTCGCTGCCTCCCAACTGATAGCTCAGTAGTGGAACCGGATTTTGGCCCTAGAAGTTTTGATAATTCTAAAGTCGGAAAAGTTATGCTTATATGGTATATGACTTATTTTCAAGCATATTTGTATTATATGAAGAAAAGTTAGAACGAGGGTTAGATATAAATTAGGTATTTATTTATTTTTATTGATAATTTGTGAATATTGAATTAAAGTGCAAAGTTTAAGCTTCATCGTTTATAATATGTATGAACCTTTACACTGTTAAGTTTTTAGAAAAAAAAAACACCCGCGACTACGTCAAACCAGAATTAGCTTATAATTTAGTCGATATTGAATTAGAGTTTTAAAAATCCACAACAATATCTCTAAATTCTTAAGTTAATAGACAAAGCCAAAAGTTTAGAGGAATAAGATAAAAGCTTTAAAATTAATACGCATTTTTTGTCCTGTAAGATCTAATATTGAATTAGAGTCTATAAAAATAAGTCTAATACTATAAAATAATATATGCAGCCATATTATGGAAAGTAAGAAATTTCTGTGTATAGTTTGCATCATAAACGCATATTATTAAAAAAAGGCGCGAAAACCAAGCCGCGCTACAAGTTGTAGCTACGGCGCATGCGGCAGATCTTAGTCGACCTTGCGAGCTATCACTTGCTAGGTATCCCTCGCCCCACCCGCGCGCCCCCGTTCTGCCGCATTAAAAAAAAACATTTTTTGAATTTATATGTTTAAAATAGTGAAGGCGCAAAAACTTTTTATGTATAGTTTATGAGATTTTTTTTGGGGGCAAAACCCAGATTCGAGCATAGTAAAACATATGTAGAAAAAATTTAAAGTGGCCAGATTCAAATGAAAAAAATATATGTTATAAAAATCGTCTATTTAAACAGCTCTTTCAAAAAACTAACCAAAATAGTTTTTAAAAACCTTCCTTCAGAAAAATACATATTACAGCACTGTTACAATATTAGTGATGGTCCACGGGTAAAGGTACCATAAGGCGGTTTTATGTTTCGGAGATATTCAATGTTTGGAAAAGCGGGTGAAAGGGAAGATTTTTTTATTATAGCTATGTCAAAAACTATAAGATGTAACATTACTTAAGCTATTTTTATTTTTATTATGTACAATAAAAAATACAGATACTGTTATTTTATGAAAAAATCTGCATGGAATAATGTGAAGTTACAGAAGTTAATTTAAAATTGTTATTAGTAGCGTCCGGACAAAAGTGGTAGCAAATTTCGCACAGGGAGTAAAATGGAGTCGTTACTTTTTATTAACTTTTTACGGTTGAATGAATACATTATTTATTGAATTTATATTTTTAGAGTATTAAACTATAATGTAATTTGGATATCAAAAATAAAAATATATCCAAATTATATTAAGTATTTTAAATATATTGTATTGCAATTTATGGCTTGCAGTAGTTGCAGTACACGAAACAGTTGATAATGTGGCCAAAGGCCCTGATAATTGTACTCGCAGTAGTCATTTTTGAGATTTTCACTTTTCTGCAAAAATGACATCACAAGCCTAAAAAAAATTTCAGGTCTTTTTTATATTTCAAACATGTTTCTTATCTAACCAAAAACGCAGTACTTTCACAAAAATATTACTTTTGCTAACAAGATCTACAGCATTCAGCATGTGCTAGAAGGTTGTGAAGTACTTGCTACGTTTACTGCAGATTCATTAGGCATATAACTTTTTTGCAACGAATACTAACTAAAGCCAAACGCGGTATTAAAAATTACTGCGTTTGAGTTTAGCGAGAAAACCAAAGAGCTACTCTTGCCACGCTAAAAATACTTAAACGCAGTACTTATTCCACAGTGCTGTGCTTAAGAGTATCGAGAGGTATTCGAGAGTAACATAAAGCTACGCATGCACCGAAGCCACACGGTACAGTGCCGCATTTCGTGCTAGCAAATCAGAGTGAAATATTCGCACTTGATTTGGTTACACCTTGTATAATTCAAAAGAGTGATTGATGGCTTGATGAGTGGAGGTGTTTTATATTAATAGACTCTAATAAAAAATGTTCCTGAAACACATTTTATAGACTATTAAAAATAATAATTTGATACGCTGATAAGAAAAATATTCATTTTTTCTAGTACCTACCTAAAATCAATTTTATTTCGTCTCTTCGTCACTTCAATATTTGTCTGAAGTTAAATCTTACCAACACCTATTTATTACTAGGTATGAAAATAGAGCATGATTGCGAACTAGAAACGCAGTATTGAACACGTGCTAGGTGATTTTGCAGTAATAAACACAAATACTGCATTAAGCCTTAGTGATACTGTAATGCCTGCAAACCCAGATCATCATATCAGCCAAAAGACGTCCACTGCTGAACATAGGCCTAACTGCAAACCCATATAGTTGATGAAAATGCAGTACTGCGTATTTTATATAAATAAGGCAGTAAAGTAAAAAATATTTCAATCGAAAGATTTATTTTTTTAACAATTTTTCTGTACACTTCAAAAGTTGTATAACATAGATTTGTTGTATAGATACCAAAAAATATGTTTACCGCGTTTATATCGAAACCACCATATGCAAGTACTGCGTTTGCAATAAGAAGGGCAGATTTGTTAGCGTACAAAGTAAATGCCAACACAATGGCATCTGTAGTCTGTAGTAGACGAAAGATTGAAATTTTTGTGGAAAGATAACTTAAACAAAAATCGCCGTTATCGCCGCAACAAGGCGGCCGAACTATAGCGTAATATAAAGGTTGTATTATTCAAACGGGGCAGTGAGGGAAAATCCGAAACTATAAGAGATACGAAAATTTGCTCTTAGGAGTCACGAGACTTATCCAGTTTATGGTAAACTATAAGAATAAGAATAATTTATTACTTAACAAGCACATGATTACAGATTATACAGACATTATCCGTGGGGTTCCAAACTAGGCTGAGCCTGTATCTTGGGACCCACTGAGTCGGTTAACAAATCTCTTCAGACACACGTCTCAAGAAGCACGACATGAAAGTAACAAAGTGAAAATTTAAACATTTCATATAATATGAGCGCTGCTAACTTATCAATGGGAACACAAATTCATCATTAATAAGAACAAAAATTATCCTGTTTTAGTAGTACAAATAGAGTTTGTGTATGAGAGTGTGTGAGTGTGTGCGCGTGTGTAAGTGTGCGTGAGAGGGAGTGTTTACGTGTGTTAAGTGTTTGTTACGAGTGTATGTTGAATTGTTAGGTACCTATTGAAAAAAACAACCTTAGATGCAGGGACGTAAAATCTCTTCCGTATCACTATACGAGAGTTCAGCAAACCATTTCCTTAGAGTGGACTTAACTTTGCGTATGGTGCACTTTTTTATGTCACAGACTTTACAGACAGCATTATAAACAAAGGGGTGGATGAAGAATGCGGAGCGTTGGGCATGTGCCGAGTTGACAGAGGGAATGGGGACTCTATATATGCGTCTACTCGTGATGCAATCTATAAGCGGCAACTTTGCAGTACTTCTGTGGACTCTAATGACAGCATTCATGATAAACTATGAAAATGAACAGTCATAAATTCTGGAAATACATAAAATCCAGTTCCGGAATTTCCGATATTCTGAGTGTACCAATTCCGGAATTGTAATATCGGAAACATTGCCCGAGATTCCGGAATTTCGAAAGTCCGGAAGTGTAAGGGACAATTGTTCCTAAGGAACCCTGTATCTACAATCACAGGAAAATGCCTAATTTCATAGTTTGATGTACGAAAATGGATTTCCCCATACTAAGCTCCTTAGTAAGTATGGGGAGAATAACTGTGGCGTCTGAAACTAGACAAAATTGGTAAATTCGTGGTTTTTTTTTTAATTTATTTTCATTATTTACACCAATCTTTTCAAAGCTGTAAAAAATATATAATTCTCATACCTACTCATTGTAGGTAGGTACACTGTTTGTGCGGGGAGATCCATTTCCGTACATTAAACTATGAAATTCAGCATCTTCCTGGGATTGTAGATACAGGGTTCCTAAGCACCAATTCTTCCTTACATTACACTATTAATTTACGCAAAATAACGCACTCTGATTTTTAGACAGATTTGACCGGGTTCGATTCCCGGCTGTGTATGAGGCTTTTTTGAAAATCTTTGAATGCAGTTTTGATTTTTTCTAAAATCGGTCTCGTAACTCCTTAGAGCAAATTTCCGTATATCTTATAGTTTAGGATATTCCCTCACTGCCCCTGTTAGAATAATATACCCCGTATTATAATTCATGTCTACCCACTATGATTTTTGTACAATTGTTAACACTGTATGCTTAGATTTAGTATTAACTTATAACTTTTCTCATGTAAGTGAAATATGTTGATTCTTTATGAAAAATAAAGTTCTTTGAACATAAAATGTAAATACATGTACATTTTCATTTCAAAAACTTAATATTTAGTCGCAAGAGAATAAAAAAAATATAAGAGAAATAAATCATTCAATCGGTATTTGTTTAGTCATAAAAATATCTAGGCGACTCTACTACCTTCTGTGTGAAATCTGCCACCACTTGTCCGTACCATAGTTATTATGTATATACCTACAATTACAAATATGAATGATTTGCAAATGTTGCAATTATAATTTTGTTGTAAAAAGTTGTATTTTTGTTATTTGTTACCATTGTGTACGCCACCAATACTTACTTTAACATAAAACTATAAGTAAAAACCTACTTTATAATGGACCTAACGCCGACGAAACCGCGGGCAATTCCTAGTATAGTAATAAATAAGGGTAAGTTTCGTCTTTGTATTTCCATTAGCGTACTTAAAACAAAATAACAATTTTCCATTGATATTAGTTTAAAACATGCTTTGCGGTTTTTTTTATGCATGAGTTAAGGGCACCCCGCTGCCCCGCCACCGCTGATCGCTGCCTGGTGCCACAGCGCCACAGCGCACAGCACGGCGCGCGCATACAATACAGCGCATTTGAAACGTAGGCACGGAATGCTTACCTATACATATCAGTAATTAGTGTCGCCGTGATTCTATATTTCTAAACTTTTGTTTGGTAACTGAGATCATTGTCAAGACCGTTTATTATTAACTCTACAAACTCTAATTCAATATTGGCTATACTGCTTAACCAGAAATAAATATCTACACAAGCCAATGGTCTACACATCTAACTTTTTTCCAGTATATTAAGTGGATCGATTACATCATAATTTTACAATATCAGCTACTCTAATTCTTTATTTGCAAAATTATTTGCATTTTTTTGTTCACCAAAATGCAGATGTTCCAGACTTCTAAAAACAGATTATTTTAAAGAAACTAAAGTGTTATTGGATATGTTACAGTTTTTTGTAACTCTAATTCTATATTTACATAGTTCTTGGCTAAAATTAAAATATTTCAATATAACCGAAAGCCGAACCTAAAAACTTCTAACTTTTTGTATAAGTATTATTTAACATGCCTCCAATGACATATCAAAAAAGAAAAAACTTTAATCTTATCAAAACCCATTTTTGTTCAGCCGCTGGTCTATGAATGCCCTGTCATCTTTTTTTTTATAACCGCGGTAACTCAACGACCCGGAATCTAAGAAATTTGCCTATTGTATGGTGTGTGACCACCTTAAGAAAAGGGGTGTACAGACCAACCTCCATACGTCCGCGAATAAAAAAAACGATGTTACAAAAAAAAGTTATTAAATATTTATAGACAAATTCGCAGAGTTTGAATAGATAAAATTATTATTTTAATTACTATTTCTTTTTCACCAGGTGGCGCTTCTTGTGCCAACATCAACAAAAGTTACGTCTCACAATTTAATTCAATATTAATGTTTTTACGATATTCCGAGTAAAACTATTTAGCGTCAGTGTTTCTATATAGTCTAAATACCGAGTTTAAGTGTTATCGTAGTGAATCTTGAGTTACATTAGTCATAAACTGCAAAAAGCCCGTGTTGCAATGACATTGAAAGGTTAAGTGACCTTGAGTGCTTCATAACTCACAATGTTTGAGTGAAGTGTTGGAACATTTTAACTTTTCAAATACAGTGGAAAAGTACCTAATAGTGACGTTTGAACAAGTTGCAGTGCAATTTATCCTAAAATAAACATAATAACTATCTATACATCGTTAACACTCCTTTGTACCAGCGCCATCTAACATCAAACGAAGAAACTACAATCGCCCTCACTCTGCTCGGGTCGATGAATCACATACCGGAGAGAGTTGGGCTTAAGTAATACGCTCTTTCTCCGCTAGAGGACACTAGTAGTTTTCTAGAACCATTAAAAGTTCTTAAGTGTTAAATATTCACTAAAGAAGCCCGAGAAGATGCTTTGTGGAGCCTGTAATAATAATATGAAACGGGAGATGAACGACTTCACCGCATCGCTCAACCACACTACGGAAGATGTTTCTATGTTCCGTAACGAGATCTCAGAAATGAAAGGCCAACTGAAAGAACTTGATATTTACAAATCCGAGGTAAAAAACCTGCGCGCCGAGGTCGTCGAGCTGCGCCAGGAACTTGAAGCAAAGGAACAACGCCATCTACTCAGAAACGTCGAAATAACTGGTTTAACGGAAAACAATAGCGAAAACTTACATCAAGTGGTGAATACAATTTGCAATAAACTGTGTGTCCAATTAGACCCGCGCGACGTCGACGATGTGCGGCGCGTCGGGCTGCGCGGCGGTGGCGCGGGCGGCGTCGAGAGGCCGCGCCCGGTCGTACTAACGCTGACGCGCCTCGCCCCGCGCGACCAGATCCTGCGTGCCGCGAAAGTGCGTCGCGGGCTCACTACCGATGCGTTGGAGATACCCGGAAACCCTAGACGTGTGTACATTAATGAACATCTTACTAAAGCTAACAGAATCTTGTTCAGTAAAGCTCGAGCTGCCAGAACCGAACTTAAGTTTAGGTTCGTCTGGTCCGCGAACGGATCCATCTACATGCGACGTACCGAAACAAGCTCGGTAGTCCGAATCACATCGGAAGCAGTGTTGGATAAGCTTCAAAAAGATCCTGCACCCAGAAGCCAGGCCCAGCCGTTTCGAGACAGTAGTAATTAAAAGCAGTTTTTTACTATTCATTTTATTACTATTATCTGTAATGTTACCAACAGCAAATGTTGGTGCTGTCGAATATTTTATTTCGTATAATTTTTATATAAAAGTGTACCTCTTATATCAACATGGATCTCAAAATAAGTTAAGTCTGAACAATATGTGGACCTTCAAGGTTAATTCTAAGCCAAACCTAGTCAGCACAAAAGCAACTGCAAGCAAAACTAAATCGTTACATTGCCCCAGGTATCAACTCTATATCTCTTATCTTTTAATCAAAAACTTAGACACAAAAAACTCACTGTCTACTGTACCAATTGATGTGCTCACAATAAGGAAACGTTTACAAGGCCACTTATTTCGAAATAGTTTATCATATCTTAAGATCGTTTTAACTGTCGCCAAGAGCTCTCTTTTTCCGTCCTACTTTAGTCTAGCTTTATCTGAAATAATGTTTCCGCTAAGTCAAAATGTGTTACCTTACTACATAATCACCTCAAATAATTATGATGGAAGTGTATGTACTTACTATATCTATCCAACAATAACATATCTTATATTTTATTCCCAAAATGATTAGCGCTGATATAGGAGATGATACAGATTCTGTTTTAAATATACCTTGTCATGAAGTACACAGCCCAGACTCTTGTAATACCGTTTTTAAAACCAAAACGAACTTTAAAGTCTTAACTTTCAATATTCGCAGTATAAATAAAAATTTTGACTTTTTCCTTCTGAACCTACACCGTACACACGTGGAGTTTGCCGTCCTTGTTTTAACTGAATGCAGATTACAAGATACATTAGCAATAGACCAAATACCCGGCTACTCTTCTTATCATACCTCTCACAACATAAATCAGAACGGCGGCGTCGTAGTATATGTTAAAGATCTCTGGAACGCAACTGTATCAGAACCACGGTTTGATGAGGCGTGTTGTTTCTAATAGATATTCCAAAACAATTTACAATACTCGGTATTTACAGAACACCATCTTTTAAAAACACCACAAATTTCCTTTGTGACCTAGAGAACACACTGATAACGCTCAAGCATGTCAATCAGTTAATCCTCACTGGTGACATAAATATCGACATTATCTCCATTAATAAGCAATGCACAAACGCAACAGAATACCTTTGTCTTCTTGCTGAACATGGGCTTGTACCGGCGATCACTCTACCTACGCGGGAAGGAGCATGTCTGGACCATATATTTATCCGAACTAAACGACAAGTATCTGGTCTGGTCTGTGACCTCAACGTGACAGATCACAAAGCCACAGCTATCGAAATTTCGTCTCATTCATTGTCCCACCCGAAACCAAATAGAATAAAAACAGTAATTGATTACGAAGGTGTCTCTAATGAGCTTTCATCTAATGACTGGCATAAAGTATATGGTGAATCTGATGTAAACATCGCAACTAGCAATTTTATGTCTATAATACAAAATGCCGTAGTCAAAGACTCTAAACAAATAAAAATCTCCAGATCTAAATTTACACTAAAACCCTGGATGACCCCCGGACTAGTACATTGTGCACAACATCGCGACAGGCTACACCTAAAATCAAAACAGTTTCCGAATGATGTAATTCTCCAATTAACCTATTATAGGTACAAAAACTTCTGTAACAATCTCCTAAAACAACTAAAAGAAAAACATGAAAATCTTGAACTCTCTGCCAATAACCACAATACAAAGAAACTGTGGAACGTTGTTAAAAATATCTGTAACATAAACAAACAAAATAAGCAACCAGTTGAACTCATTTCCACCCCGTATCCCAAAGAGTCATTAAATAACTGCAATAATTTCTTTTCATCCGTCGGTCAAAAATTAGCCAAAAACATTATATCACAAACAGGAGACACAGAAGAAAACCTCGCCAACAAAATTCAAATCGGTGGTGTCACGGACAAGTGCTTTTTCATGCAGCCTACTGACTGTACAGAAATTGAATCCATCATCATGCAACTGAAGGATGACAGTGCACCAGGCCTGGACGGGATTAATAACAAGCTTATAAAGTGTGTCAAAAATATTATTACGAGTATAGAGCCCATCACTCACATTTATAATTTAAGCCTCAGCTCGAGCTGTTTTCCTGAGCATTGGAAAATAGCAGCGGTCGTTCCAATTCACAAAGACGGCCCCAAAGATATTCCTGGAAACTATAGACCGATATCTCTGCTTAGTACCTTTTCAAAAATTCTGGAAAAGCTGGTAAACACTCGTTTAGTTAAGTACCTTGAGAAGTTCGGTCTTCTATCTAAGACACAGTTCGGTTTCAGGCAGAACCTTTCCACCGAGGACGCCACCTCACTTCTTATCAACCTTGTTTCTTCCTACCTAGATAATAACTCCAAGTGTGTGGGTATCTTTCTAGATCTGGCAAAAGCCTTTGACACTGTCTCCTTTCCAATTTTGCTACGGAAACTACAAATGTTAGGCATACATGGTGTACCGCTGACGTGGTTTGAGAGCTATCTGTCCGGGAGGAGTCAACTGGTCAGAGTGGGTTCTATTAGCAGTACTACGGAGCAAATTAAATTTGGCGTACCGCAAGGAAGCATACTCGGACCCACTCTTTTCATTATTTACATCAACGACATCCTAAACCTGCAAATTCCAGGTTCTGAAATAATTTGCTACGCTGACGACACGGTAATTCTGTTTAATGATATTAGCTGGGAAAAAGCAGTTGCTGCTGCAGAAACAGGCATGAAAATTGCCTCCGACTGGTTTCGTGCCAACCTTTTGACCCTTAACAATAATAAAACAAAATTTCTTTGCTTTCACAAAACCGCCTCATCGAAACCGTCCCTCAATCCCGTTATAAAAATTCATTCTTGTAAAGACTTCCCTGCCATCTCCTGTAACTGCGATTCCATCCAGCGCACTGACGTTATTAAGTACCTGGGTCTATTTGTCGACGAACAACTAAATTTCAAGCACCACATAAACAAACTCTCCGCTAGAATTAGAAAATCTATTTATATTTTCAAAAAACTTCGGCAGTCTGCAGATAGCTCTTTGTTACTACTAGTCTACACTGCGCTGTGCCAGTCAGTAATCAGTTATTGTATCACAGCGTGGGGCAGCGCAGCAAAGACGACCATGTTGGAAATTGAAAGAGCGCAACGTTCGGTGCTGAAAGTCATGTTAAAGAGGCCCTTTCGATATCCAACTGCGACCTTGTATGCCGAATCACACGTTTTAACCGTACGTCAACTTTATATCCTTAAAATTTCATTATGTACACACAAAACCTCTAAATATATGACTTGCTACGACACACTACTTAAAAAACGCGTCTTTAGGTTACCAGTGCCTAGAGTTCTTTCCAGCTTTGGTAAACGTTTTGGCGATTATATAAGGGTAGCAATATATAACACTTTACTGAAATATTGTAACCTAACGGGCAGCACAAAAAATGAAGCCAAATCACTTATTTTTAAATTTCTTCATTCGTTAAATTATGCCGACACTGAAGCTATCTTTAATATCTAAGTTAGTCTCTAAGTATAAACTTTTCAATGTAAAATATTTTTTCTTACTCCTCCAAAA
Organism: Epinotia brunnichana; assembly: GCA_963854355.1. NCBI lineage: Eukaryota > Metazoa > Arthropoda > Insecta > Lepidoptera > Tortricidae > Epinotia > Epinotia brunnichana. Next base: position 6,315,241 of record OY977956.1, read on the forward strand.
GTAATTAATTCTGTGGTAACTTATTTCTGATGTTTAAAAATTAACTGGTTCTCCACGATACAGGCGTAGCCTAGTGTGGGGACCTCTGGTAACTATGTAAAACTCATTCTGTTTAAATAAATGACTTTTTACTTTTTTACTTTACTTTACTATGTTTAAATACCTACAAAATGCGCGAGCGTGGAGGCTCGGCAGGCCCGATCAGTCGCGCGCTGGCCCATACGAACGACGACTCAAAGACGTTAGCGGGGTTCGTGGTCTTCTCTCCCTCTTAGAATGTTTTTAAGTGTATTTTAGACCTATGTTCGTGATTTTTTTCTATCGAGCGAAAGTCAAAAACTCAGGATTCGAATAGCTGATTTCCCTCGAGAAAGCCTTCAAGATTGCTAATTAAATTTAGGGCAGCCGTATTATAATCCAAACAAGAGCTACGATTTTTAAAAAATCCGTTTTCGGAGCTGACGTCGCTTTAAGTGCACGCACAAAGCGATATTTGTTTTTGACACGACTTAATTGGTAAGGAGAAAATTGTTCAGATAATTTTGGAACTTTGGGAACGAGATATATTTATGAACTTGACGTAGGTACCCTCTTAATATACTGCTGTCTATTTGTCAAAGTAGACACACTTGCCTCGCCTTTCAAACTCATCGACCGCACAATAGTTAGGTAAGTACCTACTCTAAATGTGATTTTCTATTATACTTTGGATCTAATCCTGAAAACGGCCTCAATCTAACGTAATTAAGGCCAATAAAACCCGATCCAAAACCCACAAATACCATAAACTCTTAACTCTCCGAACCCTGCACTTAAAATATAACCTTAATTCTTGAATTTAAAGTGTGAAGCTCTAGAATAAGCAAAATAAATATAAGAGTTTTGGGAATTAATTCTCGGAATGCCTTCAGATACAAATTGCTAGCGATTCCTTTGACGTGGCTTCAAGTTGTTTGACTCTCGGAAGGTAATTTAGTTTACGTAAAGTGTTTGTAAATGTTGCCGATGAAGTTTTAAATGTTCCTTGATAGGATAACTTTGAAGTTGGTCCTGCGAAACGAAGACGTGAAATTTTGTAAATAGGAACACAACAAAAGGTTTGGATAGGCAACAAATTAAAAGTCAAATGAATAGGTCTGGCAAGTGTCAAACTGCCAATAATGGTAGGTACTTAAAAAAAACCGGCCAAGTGCGAATCGGACTCGCGCACGAAGGGTTCCGTACCATTGTCTATAAAAATATTTATTTTATTCTGTTTTTAGTATTTGTTGTTATAGCGGCAACAGAAATACATGATCTGTGAAAATTTCAACTGGAATTATCACGGTATCAGTGAGATACAGCCTGGTGACAGACAGACAGACATACAGACATACGGACAGCGGAGTCTTACTAATAGGGTCCCGTTTTACTCTTTGAGTACGGAACACTAAAAAGCTAAATTCGTATGGCGGGAAGTAGATTTAATTTATTTTTGAGAAAACGGATTTATGTTTCGTCTTGAATTGCTCCGAATTGGGAATCCACTGTTTTCCGAAAATTGCTTAAAATAAAAGGTTGTGGATTAAAGCTTAGGGGAAGATTTTTGCCTAAGTACTGTATATGTCACCGTTAGATTGTGAACACCGTCAGTTTATAATCTTACCCGTTATATTGTAAACTGACGGAATATTGTGAACTGCCAAAACTGTTCACAATTTAACGCAATATTTTTCGTTAGTTTATAAACTTTCAATGTCGAATCGTCAAATTGTGAACTGAGATCAAATCGGCTTGCTACGGAACGTACACAAAGACTAGGTAGGTTAGGTTAGTTAGGTATCTTCAGTTGCCCGAAGGGCAAAGCGCCCAGAAATAGGAGCCCCGCGCAGCGGGGCTCCGTCTACACTGCTGGATGCCGAAATAAATGGAATAAAATGTCTGAATAACAATAAAAAACAATAATGTTCTGACGTTAGTGGAATCTGATGCAAGTGGAATAATTCGCTCAACCAAACAGCGCACAGGTTGCGTTCCGAATCAGGCAAATTTGATTCAGTTCACAATTTGACGATATGGCATTGTTAGTTTATAAACTAACGAAAATGAATGCGTAAAATTATGAATTATTTTGGCAGTTCACAATATTCCGTCAGTTTACAATATAACGGGTAAGATTATAAACTGACGGTTTTCACAATCTAACGGTGACATATACATTGTTTCCGTACAAAGTTAGGTAATCAGTAATCAGTATATTTATTGCTTTCATAGGTAAATACAAGATGGTACATTATGTATGTTCAGCTATGAAACCCTGTAGGGCACTACAATATTAACTAAAACTAACATGTATTAATTTGCAACAGCTTAATCAAAATCAATTATTTATTCTGCAAAAACAAGGGCACTTTTACATGTCATATGGTATTCTACAATATAATATTAATAATCTTACACAATAATCATTTTAAAATTGCCGATTTTAACCAATTAGTACCTAAATGGTTAACAAACTAAATGTCACTAAATGAAAACTAAAAAAATCCAAAATTGTAAAATATTATCATTACATTCGATATAAGGTCTGTATCAGAATTAACAATAAGTTTATGATATTAATGTAGTACCCCAGAGATGTATAATGTCTCTGAGCATCCAAATACAATTAATAATTATTCTAATTTCTAATGTTCTTATAGAGATGTATACTGTCTCTTAGCGTTAAAACAGAAAAAAAGGATCATTAATGTAATATTGTCAGAGATGTACAGTCGCCATCACATACATAGGTACACTATAGGTGTTCAAAAATATCGGCACATGCACCCTAATTACTTGAAAATAGAGGTGTGTTCCGATGTTTGTGACGTGCTTGTTTGCTCCGATGTATGTGATGGCGACTGTACCGGGTCAATAACAATAAAACTTAAGGCGCTTATCTCTTAACCCTTTTCTTGGCAAAATAAAAAAAATATTTTTTTCTCGATTTAATGAAATATATTGGTTAAGATATCACACAGGGACTATGGAAAAATAGAAAAAAAAAATTTTTATTACGCGTTTTGGAAATATCATATGCATCTTATAAGATACCTTGCCAAGTTCGCGTTTATTTTGGTCGCATAGTTATTGTATCCCATAAGATGCATTGCCAATTACGTGGAAGTGAAACACAGATATAGAAAAAAAAGGTTTTTATGAAAGAAACACATTATACCTTTAATAAAAAACATGAAAACACGTATCCAAACTTAATCACTTTCGCCTATGCTGTATGAAAAGCCACAAAACAGTTACGCTTAGGCGTAAAACAGAAATTTAACATACATTTTGAGCATTGAACCGTAGTTTGCCCTTTCTTACACAATTTGCACCTAAGCTTTGGTCCAAAAATGGGAAAGTGAGCATATTTATCCAGCCTTACGTCATCAGTAGGTCTGGCCACCTTAGGAGCGCTTATTATTTTCGATGGAGTAGGGCCTTCAATGCCATCAGTGCTAGCTGAGTTCGTTCGGTCGCACTTGAACAACCCTTGTATTACACTGTACCGAAATTTTTTTATGTCTACGGTTCGTCCAGGTTTATCTTGACTATCTCTTCGGTACAAAAGCCAGCTGTTCACTATGCACATGTCAAAAATTTGCGATACTAAAGGCAAGTACCAGCGGTGACCTTTCAGCTCTGTCCTATTCAGTGCAATCAGCATGTCAGCCAGGTCAACGCCACCCATATGCGCATTATACTGCTTTATTATTTCAGGGCATGGCACTGCAGATCTCTGCTTTGTGTTCTTGTCGTATCGCATTATGGTACCAACAGGATTTGAATCGACAAAGCTGCTTGCTGTGGTGACACATTTATTGTCAAACCACTTGACAACACACACTTTGTTCTTGTTGCACACAACTTGTGTGTGCGAACCTCTGCGTTTTTTTTTCAGGTCTTTGTCTGTCGTTAATTTTTTTTCAGCTCCTCGTAATCTATTTGATCGTATGGTGCCTAGTGAAAATATACCCATTTCCTCCCGTAAATGACATACGAGTTCCAAACTCGTAAAAAAATTGTCAAAGTAGACCACTGAGCAAGCAGGGTCCGGAATACTCTTGCACAGGGCGATTACTACCTTAGCCCCTAACCCCAGACTGGACTCCGCTGCTGACAAGACATTATATCTGAAGGTATCTTCACCTGCATATATCATAAAATCATATATAAACCCTGATACACCCGCGCGAACAAATATCTTAAAACCCCACTTCTTTGGTTTATTTGGCATATATTGTTTACGACTGCCAGCTTTTTTTCCTTTATAGGGGACCATCATCTCATCTATACTAAATCTTGTTTCGTGCGCAACTTTGACAAAATTTTCTCGAACCATCTCCGCCAGCGGTCTTACTTTGTAATAACGGTCCCCGTCATCCAGTAAGTTGTCATTGAAATGAATGTATCGACGAATCGATTGAAACTTTTTCAGTGACATGACGTCGGCAATGGGTGCATATCTGTAATCATATGACCAATAGTCAGTATAGGCCGATAGCTTAACGATGCCCATCAGTAGGTTTATGGCAATGAAATCTTTTATGTCGTTTAGAGTTACATTGATGGGTCTTCCAGTAACCTGCGTAGAATATAAATTTGTCTGATCAACAATCATTTCTAGAATATTATCCGACATAAACATTCTAAAATACTCAAATGGAGTTTTGACAGATGTAGCTGCAGGTAATTCTTTGTCCGTGATTTCAGCGCGATGTAAAAACTTTTTTTTATTGGCCCATTTAAAATCTAACGTCTTTTTTTCTACACGGTTAGATCGTATAGGTCCTCTCTGTAGACGTTTAGGAAGCAGTCTATTAGCAGCAAGCCTTCGAGATCGCGTAGGAGGGGGATTTGGAGTCGGCACACTTGTTGAAGCTGTCACAGAAGGCGAAGGTATATCAAAGTTATTTGTGATGGTATTGCGGCTTTGGCGTGCTAGTGCTGGAAAAGCGGTTTCTCTGGGAGTTAGTGGTGATGGTATGGGTGCAATAGGCGAAAGCGGCGATGCTACCATAGGTGTTAGTGGGGACGGTGTAGGCGCAGCAGGAATAAGAGGAGATGCAGTCGTCATAGCAAATTCGTGATGTTCAGCAATGTCGTCGTCGGATAAAATGTGCAAATTTTCAAATGAGGATGGCAATGAAGGTGCTGGAGAACTAGCGTCGCTATCATCGTTATAAGCATCCAACCGATCTAAAGTTGGTGGTACTTCGGGTTCAGAATCTGATGAATCCTCCATGTCGGATCGTATTCCCGGCTTTGGTACCAAAGCCAGAATTTTTTTGGCTCTGTAAAAAGTCGGCTGCCGACCTCCCTAGAAAGAAAATAATAAATAGGTACACACTCACATGCAAAGCAAATAGTTAGACCACGCATGAAACCCCACACAGAACAACGAGCATAAGGTGCGTTGTATTATATAAAAAAATAGAATGAATAAAAAAAGTTCCTGGTAAGTTAGGTACATAAAACAAATCCACTAAGCTGGCAATGAGTGTTATAACATACACTCATAAAAATCCCACTAACTTGGCAATGAGTACCACAAGATACATTCAGATACAGCTAAAAATCACCATGAACTTGGCAATGAGTACCACAAGATACATTCAGATAAAGTTAAAAATCACCATGAACCGGGCAATGAATCTTACAGGATACACACATTTTGAAGGTGAACAACATGATTGCAATGTAAGTTATTCAGTTTGTAATCTTTTTTCTATATGACTCGTATATTCAACCTTATAAAAAAATACCCTTTGTCACTGTCAAGCATGTAAAAAAAAAAAAATTGAAGTAATCTTACCTTCTTGCGCGTGATCATGTCGGAGCTTGCACAACTGTCTGTTTTGACGTTTAAATGGTGTTGCCAACTTTACACTGAGTGACGTTTATACGTTCAGAAATAGAAACACAATATGAAATTATGGACGCGTTCAACTTTACTGCAATAGATTAGAGTTAATATTTTTTCAAAGTTGTCTGTATCTCACAAGATGCCATGTCAAGAAAAGGGTTAATTCTTAAACATTTAATAAATAGTGAGCATGCAAAGTATATTAAGACAAAGTATTACAAATATTTATTAATCTAGCTATAGCTTTATACTATTATATCACTAATTAACTTTCAAAAAATTCTTGCAGTGAGCAGAAACAGTTTTTAATTAGATATTTGGTGACTTTTTTATTAAATAATTTATTGTTCTCTTCGTTCCATAGGTACAATCGATCTTCTGTCTCTCTCTCTCATTGTATGGAATCTAGAAGAGCGCCATCTACAATTAGCTTTCACCGGCCTTCCCCATTCCGTAAATTTAATCTTTGGACATTGTTGTTTTGCAAAACCATCACTGTCCCAATTTTTTGATCGGATCGGGTCGGTGCACATAAAATTTCACAAGAATCGGTTGAGTAATGCGACCTGTAGGGGAAAAAAGCCGGACAGCGGGACAGCGGGACATCCAGAAATACGAAAGAATTTTGGCCCAAGCTGGAACGTTCGCTTCGCTCGTTCGTTCGATAATACATTTACCCCTCGGTTTTATAAAGATCCGTTAGATTTCGGTAAGTAAAATCAATAAGTCCACTGAGACTAGAACTGTTACGGTGGTTCCGGCATCGGCAGTTGATCTTACGCATCTTTAGATAATTGACTTTAAACACAAAGTTTTAACTGACTTCAAATCATTAGCCAAATTGCTTCAAGATTGCCTATAAAATTTGAAGAGTTCCCTCGATATGCCTTCAACATCAAATAAAGTTTTATTTTTCAAACCGGTTCATAAATTACCGTGTTATCGCGTAACAAAACAAACACACAAAAAAATATAGACGAATTGAGAACTTCCTTTTTTGAAGTCGGTTAAAAACCAGGCCTTTCCATTAGTGACCATTTCAAGAGTGTAAAACAATACAACCGAAATGAAAACACAGTCGGCAATAAAAGCTCATGCCATATTTTTTTATTGCAGAATTTCATTTCAGTCGATTGATACTCGTTATGAAAGAAAATTGAGCAATCCAGAGGGGTTACATATTTTTTAACCGACTTCAAAAAAAGGAGGAGGTTCTCAATTCGGATGTATTTTTTTATTTTTTTTTTATTTTCAATGTTTGTTACCTCAGAACTCCGTCATTTATGAACCGATTCGTACAATTCTTTTTTAACTGAAAGTATATGCTCCCAGATTGGTCCCATTATTTCCAAAACCCAGTTAGATGATGGGAACCATGAGGAATTGAGGGAACTCCTCAAATATATTAGGCACGCGTGTAGTAATTTCGGTATTTTCTATTATAACTCGTGTATTTACATTTTACACCCGGAAATCATAAATTTGGTGAAGTGGAAGTGATGATGAAGACCACAGATGGCTTGTGGAACTTCTCAATGATATACTTCAAACTATATAAGTACGTCACAGATTCTGATATTATTCCGTTGAAATAGCAAACAATGAAGTGCCAAAGGTAATTCTGAGATCCTTGAGGAATCGACGGAAGTCCTCAAATATTATCGGCCCACATACAGCGATTTGGTTTATTGGTCTAAAAATCAACGCTTTTGTTCTCGGAAATCAGTTCATGTGGTAAATTGTAAAAAAATGTGGAAATGTTAATGTGGCTTGGCGGAGTACTGAATTGAAGTCGGTTAAAACTTTGTTTTGAAAGTAAATTATTCGTCTGAATGGGAGGGAGGCTTTGGCTAAGGGCCGATCACATTGGAGGCACATTGTGTTCACACAGGTGAACGATTTCGAGGTCAGACGGCGCGCAGAGCTCGACAGAAAGCGCGTTGAGCCAAAGGCCAGAGACCACCTGCGGCCATTCAGTATAGTAGGGGTGTAGACACTAAATAAAATAATCAATAATGTTGCATTTTCTCGAAAAAGGATTAATAAAAGCGGCCAAGTGCGAGTCGGACTCGCACATGAAGGGTTCCGTGAAATAAATTGCGGTTTACAATTTATGACGTATTAAAAAAAAACTACTGATTAGATCTCATTCAAACCAATTTTCGGTGGAAGTTTACATGGTAATGTACATCATATATTTTTTTTAGTTTATCATTTTCTTATTTTAGAAGTTACAGGGGAGGGGGACACACATTTTACCACTTTGGAAGTGTCTCTCGCGCAAACTATTCAGTTTAGAAAAAAATGATGTTATAAACCTCAATATCATTTTTAAAAACCTATCCATAAATAGGTACCCCACACATATGGGTTTGATGAAAAAAAAAATTTTGAGTTTGAATTCTGAGTATGGGGACCCCTAAAACTTAATGTGTTTTTTCGATTTTTGTGTGAAAATCTTAATGTGGTTCACAGAATACATCTACTTACCAAGTTTCAACAGCATAGCTCTTATAGTTTCGGAAAAAAGTGGCTGTGACATACGGACGGATAGACAGACAGACGGACATGACGTATCTATAAGGGTTCCGTTTTTTGCCATTTGGCTACGGAACCCTAAAAATGTAGTCAAATGGAGAAAAAAGTAACGCAAGAGGTTAAATAATAACAAAGTTATATTATAAGCGTCCAAAGTTTTAAGAACGGGTATGTTCTGTCCCTTTTCCGCAAAACGCACCTTTATATAAAACGATTGTCATTTACTATGACGCTAGACGACCGTGTCGTCACGATCCCAGAGCGTTGTCTCTCGCTAACAGGCAACATTAAAACGGTTGTAGCTTCGTAATTTTTTGAGATATTCGATTGGGATTTTCGTCAATAGGCATATTTTTTTGCCTTCTTTATTTTGAAGTAGGTAATAATAATTTTTGAGTCTACACTCCTATTATGCCAGGTCGGAGGGGTGCTGATGTGTGGCGAATGTGGTCGCACATATGCCGCAAAAATTGGCTATGTCATGCACCTGAAGGCGCACCAGCGACGCTCTCAGCAGTGATTAGCAGTCGCTGAGGCCGAATACGTCTAGGAGAAGATGAGGCGACGTGAGCTCAGAAAACGGATTTTTAAAAAATCGTAGCTCTTGTTTGGATTATAATACGGCTGCCTTAAATTAAATTAGTAATCTTGAGGCCTTTCTCGAGGGTAATCAGCTATTCGAATCCTAAGTTTTTGACTTTCACTCGATAGAAAAAAATCACGAACATAGGTCTAAAATACACTTAAAAAAATCGTAACAAATTATGCACAACAGCTAAACATATTACAATTTTTTTAAAAATCGGCAATGTCATGTTTGAGGGAAATCAGCTATTACTTTTTTATTTATTAAAACGCACAAAGAAATAAAATTAAAAAACATGATATCCGCGCTTCCAAACACGCACTTCCATCTCGCTCACGCTTATGCTCAGTGATAGGGAGAGAAGACCACGAACCTACGTCCCTTTAACTGAATGTAGGTAGTTAAACACAAAGAACCACGTGACTTGGTCATTCACTCAATTAGATAATACCTTAGATACAACAGGTTGCTATGATTGGTTGAATGACCAAGTCACGTGGTTTTTTTGTTAACATTTAGTTAAATACCTAACCAAATAGATTATAACGATCATTTTTAGGGTTCCGTAGCCAAATGGCAAAAAACGGAACCCTTATAGATTCGTCATGTCTGTCTGTCTGTCCGTCCGTATGTCACAGCCACTTTTTCCCGAAACTATATGAACTATACTGTTAAAACTTGGTAAGTAGATGTATTCTGTGAAACGTATTAAGATTTTTACACAAAAATAGAATATAAGCAATAAATTTTGCGGGTTCCCCATACTCCATACTTAGAACTGAAACTCAAAATTGTATTTTTCTTCAAACCCATACGTGTAGGGTATCTATGGATAGATCTTCTAAAATGATATTGAGGTTTGTAATATATAGTTTTTTCTGAAATGAATAGTTTGCGCGAGAGACACTTCCAAAGTGGTAAAATGTGCCCCCCCCCTTTAACTTCTAAAATAAGAGAATGATATAACTAAAAAAAAAATATGATGTACATACATTACCATGCAAAGTTCCACCGAAAAGTGGTTTGAACGAGATCTAGTAAGTAGTTTTTTTTAATACGTCATAAATCGTAAACCGCAATTTATTTTACGGAACCCTTCATGGGCGAGTCCGACTCGCACTTGGTCGTTTTTTTCTGGTTATCGATGGAGCGAGCGAAGCGAACCAAGTTCTCCATTTCAGCTTTGGTCAAAGTTCTTTCGTATGTGCCGCTGTCCGGCTGTTCTCTTATCTGTTCTCCTCTACAGGTCGTATTTCTCAACCGTGATTTTCGTGTAATTTTGTAAGGAGGTTCGATAATTAGGTATATTTCATTTGTGTATATATTTTATTTTTTTTTTAATTCATAATACATCTTTATTTTTTATAGTAAATACATGATAATTAACATAAGCTAAATTAAATTAAAACTACTTTAAATCTAAAAAAAGGCCCTCGAGGCATTGTACCGAGGATGCTGGCGGCATTTCCTCGTTGAATTGCAATGCTGATGCGTTGCGCAAGAAAGCCGCCAGCTCTTCGGTCACCAGTTACATCAACCAGACGTTTCGCGATTTCCGCAAATAACTTATGTGCACTGGGACCCCACGGACCAAGGGTCTCGACGCCAAAGGGTACAAAGTTGTACTCTCTGCCGAGGCCACTATATTTATTACATTTTAGAAGTTGTATTGTAAATCATCATCATCATCATCATCATATCAGCCGAAAGACGTCCACTGCTGGACATAGGCCTCCTCCAAAGAGTTCCAAAATGAGCGGTCCTGCGCAACCCGCATCCAGCGGACTCAGAAATGTAGTATTGTAAATATGAATTGTAAATTATTTGACATTCTTACCTTCATGAAATGTTATTATTATTTTAGTTCAAATGTTTTTGTTTTCTATTAATTTTCATGAAGGTACATAACAAATATTCCGGTCAAGTATATATATATATATCAAAGGTACATAAATTGTCTATCTATAGTGCACCTAAGTAACCTACTAAGTACTTTAACCACAAATATATATAAATCTGACTATAATAAACTACTTAACTAGAAAATGGAACAGTAAAATTAAGGCAATTTTTAAAATAAACTACTGAACTAGAAAATGGAACAGTAAAATGAAGGCAATTTTTAAAATAAACTACTTAACTAGAAAATGGAACAGTAACATTAAAACAATTTAAAAAAAAAACTACTTTACTAGATAATGGAACAGTAAAATTGAGGCAATTTTTAAAATAAACTACTTAACTAGAAAATGGAACAGTAAAATTAAGGCAATTTTTCTAATAAGGTAGGTACTTATTCATGCCTATGATATGACGATAATAACTTGCTTTGTGAAACTGTACGGTCGAAGTCGAAGATATTTATGTCCTATACTTTTGCACCTCATTCCATTGTAATAAGGCGAAAATTTTATTCATCTCTCTGACGTCGACTATACCATTTTGCCACACCCGCTCGGGTTCATGTAGTATACTGTAATTGTGTGTGTGATCTTAAATGCAAATAAATAATTGAAAATATTAAATATTTTCAATTATTTAAATATAAATATATATTTAAATATAAGTTTTATAGTTTTTTAAACAATTCAGTTTATGTCACTTATAATAGTAGTTTATGTGACTGTACATAATGAAGGGCATCAAATATGAGCGTGGGTTTATGAAACGAGCCGAAGGCGAGTTTCACAATAACATCACACGAGTGTTTAAATGCCTAATTATGTACAGTTACACACACTATTTTATCTATCCACATATCATAAGCCTTCATGATGCATCCATGAGCCGCATATTATGACCGGCATCGCGGCGTTGTTTTCTGGCAGCTGTCATAGTTTTTTTTTTAATTCAGAGACAAACTAGAGTCGGATCCAAACATCAAATCGTTCGATATCTTACTTACGTGCGACATTTGTAAAAATTGTATGCAAATTGACAATTCATTTCGAACTAAACGTCATCTCGACTGATATTAGAATAGAGGTCAAATCAAATTTCTTTGTTTTTCAGAGATGTTCGAAATTCGAATGAAATAATATCATCGAAATCGATGTTATTATTTAGCAATAATAACTATATAGCAATAATACGGTTTACGATATTTTTATAGATAAATAAATAAACACACTCGCGTGTTCTTTAGCTCACAGAGTCGACACGGGCTGCGGTCATGGTTCCAGTACCCTTTATTGTGAGATACAATCGTAACCTAACGTTACGTAACTAATACGAGATCGAATAAACGCGCTTCGAATAGATTTCGATCTCGCTACGGTATTCTTCGATTCGACCCGTCAAACTTGTAACTCACACTGCCGTTGGACTACGAAACCAACTGCAAAACGTTAGGCACTTTGCGTTTAGTTTTCGATGCGTAATTTAACGTTCGATCCGTACTACCAATCGGTAGTGTAGTTTACTATTTCACTTGCAAAATGGCCCGTGATATCGTATTATTCCGTCAAGAGTTGCCGTAGATCCGATCGAAATTTATCTCAAATTAAAGAGCTTATAAAAATAAGGGTTTTGAATTGACAACATATATCCGCAAAATTCGGATTGTCGCGTATTTTGTATTTAAAAATGCAAATAAATGGCCCCCGCGCCGCCATATTGTATCAACAGTCGACACTGTCGACGTCGCGATGCGCGTATTCTGTAATGTCATAACCAACAAACATTTAAATTAAAACGATAAATGCTAGTGATATAAGGTTGAATATTGGAAAATCCTGAACGAACGTGAAGTCGATCGCGAATTAAGTAATGTATAAGTGACTTACGTTACAGTTTGGATTTTAGTTCTATGAGTGACCTGACCACCAGGGGCGGTGTATAGACTTTTCATACTAAATCTTGACGATAGGCGGTAGCGTCGATAGTAGACGCGACTCACTTCAATCCCATGCTAAGGGTGCAGATGGTCGAATTAAATTATGTGTACACAGCGCGTGTTTTTTGTGGTTTACTATTGAGAGGCATAAAATCATTAATACTAATATAGTTACGCATAATTACTTTACGCCGAAAATAAGATATGCATAAGTCACATTTCGCATATTTTTTTATGCATAATATTAAAAAGAATAAATACAGAAAGCATAACCCTCATTAAAACTAATAACAAAAAGCATAAACATGAATACCCATAATAATCAATTGACATCATATCAAAATGCATAACGCTATTATCATATTAAAAGGGGTAGGTACGTCTCACAATGTCTAAAATTAAAAAAAAACTAACGTTAAATAACCTACGTTCAAAATCCCTAAAATCTAAAAATTTAGATTTTAGTGATTTTAGCCTATGGTTTACTTAGTAGTAAATTGCCTTATTGTCTTTAGTAGTAAGTTTTACTAAAAGGTTTTTCCGTTCTTTTATAAAAAAAATAACCTCGAAGACGAAAGCGGGAGCTTTGATCCCGCTTCCGTCTTCTAACCTATCCGCGATCCGAGTCGGTTTTGCCAAATAAATATTTGATGCCCACCCAGCTTTGCTCCCGCTTTCGTCTTCGAGATTTTTTTTTTTATAAAATAGCGGAAAAACTAATAATATCATTTTAGGTATTTTGACCAGCTTCATTCATTTAGACAACTGAAATTATGGAAAATTACAGATATATGGCTAATTATTAGCCCAAACAATAGTATGCCTAATGTATATTCGGCCAATACACATTAGTCTAGCTAAAATTATGCTAATAGCGTAGTATGCCAGAAAAACAGTAGGCCAAAATATTCCTATGCGAAAGTACTATTATGCCTCAAATAATTATGCCAAACCAATTATGCGAAACTGCATTAGTCTAAAAACCATTATGCGATCCAAAGGGAATACCTTTTTTGTTCTCTACATAACTTCAATAAAATAGATGTTTAATTTCCTGAAACGTAATTATATCCACAACCACAGAGAAATGTAGTAAAATATTTGCCTAACAGCCCGTCCCGTGAGCGCCAGCAAAGATTACAAGGAGGCTTGTTTGTTTACGGCAAACATCGTGTGTTAAATTGTCACTTTGGCCTCACGTGCAGAAAATGTGGGATTTATTTTTGTTTCGTGATTTAACTCGGCAGGATAAATCTGAGGCCCTTGCTTAGCGCTTTAGCGTTGAAAATTTTAAATTTTAACGCTCTAACTACTTGTTAGAAATATGCTTGCGGTATTTTATATGGATTGCAATAAATAAATTAATAAATATTATACCGAGTGTGAATGCATGGCAAGTAAAATAAATATTTAAATACTTAATTAATTTACTTTAAAAACAAGGTTTAAACCGACTTCAATTCAGTACTTCGCCAAGCTACATGGTAGGTAGGTACATGAAAATTTCCACATTTCATTTCCAATTTACCACATTAACTGCTTTCCGAGAGCAAAAGCGTTGATTATTACGGAAAAAACCCAAGTCGCTATGTGTGTGCTGATAATATTTGAGGAGTTCCGACGATTCCTCAAGGATCTCAGAATTAACACTTCATTAGTTGCTACTTCAACGGAATCATCTCTGAATCTTTGACGTACTTTACATCTTTGAGGAGTTTCATAAGTCATCTGTGGTCTTCATCATCAGTTCCACTTAACCAAAATTGCCATTTCCGAGGGTAAATAAATACACGAATTATAATAGAAAACACCAACACACTACACGCGTGCCTATAAAATTTGAGGGTTGCCCTCAATTTCCCTGGAATCCCATCATCAGATCCTAAATTGGTGACAATTGGACCACCTTGGGAGTACACACTCTTTCGAATTAAGAAAGAATTTTAGAAATCGGTCCACAATTGACGGAGAAATCGGCAAACATATCTACATAAAAAAACATACAGTGGAACCTATAACCTCCTCCTTTTTTGAAGTCGGTTAAAAACAAGTAAGCTCTCGGTTAAATAGAAAATACCGCATAAGTACCTACTGATTTCGCTCTGCCAAGTAGGGAACTGCCTTACTTTGCATCCAAATCCACATTTGTAAAGCTATTATAAAATGAAATCTTAAAAATCTAATCATTTAAAATCTAAAAAAATCTAATCTCAATAAGATCTAGCTTTCCCTCTGGGTCAGAGGGCAAGGTCAGATGGCAGTCGCTTTCGTAAAAGTAGTGCCTAACCCTAAAAGTTAGGTTAGGTGCCAAATCCGGGCTCGTTACCGGGAAAAACTCAAGGAGGATAATATTAAAATCTTAAAGATTAAAAAAACATTACAACTTTACTTTTCTAAGAAATTGGTGAAGCAACAAGCTTTAGGTCCGCAGAATATCCTGTTTCTTGAGGACAATTGAACCCCTAGCTAATCTTTCCTTTCTAATCAAGTATTGAATTGATATGTTATCGAGATGCGAGCCACGCTGGTTCGGTTCCGGGGTCGACACCGTCGAACCGAAGTCCCAATTATATACGGAGCCTGAATTACTAATGTGAGACATGGAGCTGTGAAGACAACATTATATACAGGTTGGGCCATGTAACTGGAGCAAATATTCAAAAGGACGCCTCCTTGGAGCATTTGCAGGAACCCCTTGAGTATTCACTTTCAAAATTTTTGGTTTCGGAGAAATTTTGATCTAAAGTTATGACCTCCAAGTTATGTATCTTGGCACCACGAGATCATTATCACGGCAGTCAATGCAGATTCTGAGGTAACATCATGTAATGAGTCATAATAGTTTTTGCATTTTTGTGTTCAACAGATAGTTTCATGTTTTTTTTTTTTTTTTTTTTTAATCTTCTGTCGTCGTTCTGCCGCCAGAGGCAGCACTACCACTAACAGTGAACCAGTATAGGAAAATAGGGATTCACACACACATGCACAATTGATTGTCAAATGAGTGACAAGGATACTTGCATAGACAATACCGCAAGTGGGAACGAGATACAATGTCAACGCTGCTAGTGTTGCCACCTACAAAGAGTTTTGCGTAATATTCCCTATGGACAGAAATATAGACGTACATAAAAAAAACATATAGTGGAACATTATAACTTCCTCCTTTTTTGAAATCGGTTAAAAAAGTGGGCTTAGGTGTCTACCCCTGAAAAATTTGTCTCGTTCGTTTGCTAATGTTAGCTTGACATACTATGGTCTTGGCTCGCGCATGGACCAACCTGCGACATTGGAATTAAAAAAATCTTTATCATCGGTCCATTCGATTAAGAGATTGGACGACGCCCACAGACAGATGTATGCACAGACACGTCTAACTCCCTCCTCTCCCTTTTTTGCGTAGGGGGTTAAAAATTGTATAGTGAAAACGCTTGATAATTTTGAAATTAATTACATTCAGGTTTTAGACAAATAAATACTTAGTTAATATTTTTTCTAAAAATACGGAAACATCTCTTATTAGTAGTCTTGAATCACACGATTTTTTATGATTACTGATAATTTTAAAGAATTATTTCGACAATAATTACTTATTTAGTATCCATTTGTATATGTACGGAAAATCAACTGTTTTGTTAGTAGGCAATTAATAAAAACACCAATATAAAACTTAAACTAAAGGTAAACAATTTGGCCTAAGTACCGTCAACAGGCAAGGTGCCCAGAAGGCTGGCCGTATTTACTCGCTGTATAGCGGCGATATTAATACGCTGTCAGAAATAGTGGCCAGCCCTCGGTCGCCCGATACCTCTATTAGGCGCATCGCCAAATCTTTATATAGCCGACGCGCACTTGGCCCGTTGGCCCCCATGGCACCAAGGATTCAACACCAAACGCAAAACATGTAGCTATTTCCTAGGATGGCATATTTGCGGCGCTTGAGGCTTTCGGCCGAGGATGCCGCAGCGCCAGCGGTGGCACTGGTGCTTGGAATATGTTGGTGGAACTTAATCCATGGGCCAGGGTATCGACGCAAGTAGCATCCCAAACTAGCGGCTGACCCACGCTCTAAGGCACCAGCGTCATTCTGGCAGGCCTCTTGCCGTCGTCCCTGGCCAGCCCGCTGGGCTTGAGGACTGACGGCACTCTCGCGCTGACAAGGGCCCGACAGTTGACATCGTTAATTAATACTGGCGTGGCGGGAGATCCTACCAGCGCTCCGGACACATGAGAGGCCATGGTGGCCTAGTATGTTAACCATGGCGCCGCATTGACAGCGGTGTGACTGATTTGTTGATGCCCCCAAACGCAAGCTAGCTGCCAGGCGGAAGGTGGTGTTATCTAGGAAAGTACCTATATTTGGAGAGGGTAGCGCTTGCAGCCATATACCCGACTCCCACTCTGCAGTCGCAAGGAGGCAAGCACGGTCTGCCAAAAAAACAATTGTGAATGATGAGATTTTATTTGTAATAAGAAAAAACAGAATATAGAAATTCAATCGTTACCGAAATAACGATTGAATTTCTTCGAACTTTTGATTTGTATTACCACAAATTAATTTAATAAACTACACGACAAGAGAACCAATCGTCATTTTGAGTGTGTTATTTTGCGTAGCAACTTTTTCTTCTGGCTATATCTAAGTTCAAATATAATGTATTATATTGACTAACCTCTAGGTTCAATCAGTGTCACAACAAGTGTAATCAAAAGATTTTTCAAAAAACGTAACTGCCTTTTTCAACTTTAAATCGTTATAAATCCTCAACGGTTAAGTAAACTAAAAAAATATTTCGAAATACCTACCTATTGAACGATATGATGCTTTGGGCTAAAAACTACTAAATTGGATTTTACCTCTTTATCAATATTCCCAGATCTCAAAACTTCTTGGTCTCAAAATACCTACCTAACTTGCAGAATGCCTTATTTTTTTTAAAACGCCGAAATCTTAATATGGCCGAATTTAAAAATAGCTTAGTCTCTCGATGTGTGTTTGAAGTGTAGTTTCAATGCTTTACAACTTGCGCGGGCGCGCTTAACCCGCGTTTGCGCCGCAACCGCGACCAATGTGTGGAGGCCTTAAAACACTTTCATGGCAAAACAGCATACTATGCATAATTAAAACAATCAAGGGGCCGATTTTTGACTTTCGAGCGCTCGAAAATTAAATAAAAGTAAAAACAATTGTAGGTCAAAATTGCGGGCACTTACTTTCTACCGATAGAATTGAATACGAGTGGTCAATACCACTCGTTTTTCAATTTTCTATCGCTGTTTCAAAATAGCATTTCGTCATTTTCTACCGTTTTCGAGTGAAAAAGTCCAGCGCTCGAAAGTCAAAAATCGGTCCCCAAATGTCAAGATACCTAAATTTTTATTCCACGGTTATTGACAATTTTTACATAAGATGAATGACAGGAATAAATGCTATAAAAATTGCCTTTACCTTAATTCTATTATCTAAAATTCAACCTTACAACATTCCTGTATTTGTTATTTTAGTCATAAAATCAATATCAAATCAATCTCAAATAACCACTCGTGAAAAAAAATTACGCATTTTGCCATTTAGGTGTTATCGGTTTGAGCTAGGTATTTTAATATTTTGTCATTTCTGTTATTCGGATATGAGAATAGGTCATAAGAAATTTCGTGCATATAAGAATGAGACAAATTTGAATAAGGTTTTATGAAATTTAGTAGTTTTTAAGCCCAGAGCCATATAATATGACATAGTTCGTCGACTTATATTTTTCTTTTTTTACAATTGGGCGTCTGCTGGCCGCCATTTTGTATTTTGATTTCAGTCTTGTCTTCAGTGACATCCGCAAGATCGATTGACGTACAATTATTATTATCGACCCACGCGCTCGATCTCTAGAGTGCCACAAAGGAACAAACATACTCGTACGTACATAGACTAGTAAAAACATTACCCTCCTTTGCGTCGCGCAGTTGGATAAAATTAAGGCATTCTTCGTTCCTCTCTAATCAAAATCCACTCGCATACAAAACCTTTTTCGTGTGTATTACACAGGGATCCTTTGGGAGTGTTTTGTTTGTCTCCCGGCGAAAACTAATACCGTCCTAAGGTACAACATTTAAGACACCGCATCATAAAAGCGAGCGGTGGTTTAGTAGCTCCTGTTTTAATACGTTGATACACACGGACTGACAGTATGAGAAGCACCTCAAATATTA
Organism: Epinotia brunnichana; assembly: GCA_963854355.1. Taxonomy (NCBI): domain Eukaryota; kingdom Metazoa; phylum Arthropoda; class Insecta; order Lepidoptera; family Tortricidae; genus Epinotia; species Epinotia brunnichana. The sequence continues at coordinate 6,334,291 of OY977956.1, forward strand.
ACATTTCACTATGCCTCGTTTTGTGTTTAACCACGCCCTCGTGTTAGATGCACGCTATATCTTCCACGTACGACAACACTCTTCGGAAATTAGACAAATTTCGATAATGGGCTTGTGACCTTAAATTTGTTTACGATGCCATTCGAACCAGTTTTTGTAGATGAACAAATGTTTGTATGGAAGCAACTACATTTAAAGGACATTAACACCCAAAAAATCGAGTTAAAGACGGAACTCGCTGACAGCAGCCGAAACGCTTCATACTGATTGGCTTTAAAGTATGACGTCACACCGTGCAATTTGTACTAACCGTTGCATGAAAAATGAAGTAAATTGCTGTTTCGCTCGCGAAATACTGCGTTTAGGTCCATAGTTGTCATACAATTTTTTTTCTATAAAAGCGTAAGAATTCTATTGGTACCTTTAAATTTACCCTAGGACAATAAATAAAAAAACTTTTTTTTCTAAACTTTCAAGGTTCATATCTTTGTATGATTTGAATTATATTTTGTAATTTATACTTTATTACAATCATTTGATGGTTTACTATCCATTTAGCAACACGACGTTATAAATTTTAACACCACGCAACAAGCCTATTATATATGATACAGAGCGGATAGTGATGCATCTACGTCCGCGAAACCAACCACTGTTTGCTCCTCCGGAGGCGCGAACTGGCTCATGATAAGTCGCCACTTATTCGAGCTCTTCACTGCCTCAATGTAGGTACTTCTCGCATCTGCTTCTGACTGGGATGTTTTCGCTAGTAGCTGGGTAAAAGTCTGTCGTGAATGCTTGAGGTTCAGCGAGAAGATGGATGACCGTCAGTCTTCGATAGTATATTGGTAATGTTAATTCTAAGATTCACAATGCATTAGTTCTGTAACTGTAATACTGTGTAATAATTGTTTGGATAAATAAATACATAAATATATCTGACATTGTCAAGTTTTATTCATATTTCCTCTTATTAGATTTTAGATGATGTAAAATTACTATCCTTTTAACTTGATCGTGTCGTTTTGTGTATTGTTTGAGTAGACAGTAAGTAGAAGAATTTAAACAGTTTGAGTTTTTTTATGTTCTCAAAATCGTCATTCGTTTTTGATGTTCGCCATTGCCAGTGTATGCCAAAAATACCATCATATTCAAAATAAAATGAAGAATTTTAGCAAAAATGCGAGTACCTTAACTATTGATGTGTACGTTGCAAACAAACACTCAGTCGTAGGCTATTTTGCGAAAGTAGAAGGATTTAAACAGACCCAAGTTTAGTTTTTTTGATGTTCTCAAAAAATAAGTTACCTATCGTCATTGCCAGTGTATTCCAAAAAAAACCGTCAAATTCATAATTAAGGTGGTTCGATTGCCATACAAAACGTTATTTGACATTCGTAGGCTAACGGCGTGATATTTTAAGAAACTTATGTAACAAACTTTCATAAATTGGCTTCCCATTTGCGCCAAATTGCCCCTTTCCTAGAATTAACTTGTATAAACTAGATTAATTTGAGAAATTGGTTTGTCACGTGATATTTTGGGAAAGCTATTTTTCTCAAATTAATCTAGTTTATACAAGTTTATTCTAGGAAAGGGGGAATTTGGCGCAAATGGGAAGTCAATTGATGAAAGTTTGTTACATAAGTTTCTTAAAATATCACGCCGTTAGCCTGCGAATGTCAAATAACGCTTTGTATGGTAATCGAACCACCTTAAGTGAAAAATTTTAGCAAAAATGCGAGTACCTTAACTATTGATGTATATAATATACGCCGCAAACAAGCACTCAGTCGTAGGCTATTTTGCGAAAGTAGAAGGATTTAAACAGACCCAAGTTTAGTTTTTTTGATGTTCTCAAAAAATAAGTTACCTATCGTCATTGCCAGTGTATTCCAAAAATACCGTCAAATTCAAAATAAAGTGAAGAATTTTAACAAAAATGCGAGTACCTTAACTAATGATGGGTATATATACGTTTAAACAACTCAGTCGCAGGCTATTTTGCGACTGTCGTGGTAAAAAAAGGTCTTTTTGTACTCGTCGATTAAAATCTGTGTATTAAGATTTCATAGAGAATACTGCAACGTCACTCTTTTCATAGTTGTAGTCCATGTTACTGTCGAAATAATCAAAATAACTGTTTCGATACGCTCCAGACAACCGAAAAAAATTTGAAAATAGAACTCAAATAAATTCGACCAATCACGTGGCTGTTTTACCGAACTGTAATGAATTGGACCAATAGAATCGCTTTGATTATTGGGTTTACTCGTTGATGTCGTACGCTCGTTGATGTCTTTTAAGATATCAACGAGCGTACGAGCGATAGGCTGCACTTCGTTTCAACAGTATCGAGTTTGTTTAATTAGTTCAGTTTACTCGTAGAAAATTAATTTTAATGAACTCGTACAAAAAGTATTGTTCACAATAGTGTTATAATCAAGCTTTTTAATCTCGTACCTTACTTAGGCCACTCAGCAAGCTTCGTGGCCTACACACGGTACTCGACTAAAAAGCTCTCTATTATAACACGATTGTGAAAAATACTATATTATTTAATCTATAATATTCGCCGCGTGGGGCCGCCGTGTGCTTCAAATTGTACTTATTTTGTTACGTGTTCACGCAATTCGTCTTTGTCAATGCTGGTTGTACTTCAGGCGAAAAGAAAGGGCACCTTTGTCTTTCAATACTTTCTGACTTTTATTTATTTGTATTTATTTGTCAAGGGTTTTCCGTGGCGACATTTCATGTGACAATGACAATTTTGTTAGGCATACACAATTTGTTTAGTGTTCCGTGCCATAATCAATAAAAACGAAAAACCACTTCGGTATCTATCTTTTTATCTGACTAGTTTTGATGAGTTTTGAGTTGATATTCCTCCGTCATTACAATATATACTTTAAACATTACCAAAAGTTAATCGATTCTTCAATACTTTATCTACTTTTGCAAGAGAGTTTTTTGAAAAAAAATGTATATTTATTTTTCTATGATTTATTCAAACATGGTCCAAAAAAGCTCTGTTTTCGATATTAGTATGTTGTTTATGCCTTTTATATATGAAATTTACATGTAACTGTTCTTTTTTGACGTTTCTAACAACTCAAGAGAGTTTTTTTCTTTTTAACTAATTTTTACAAAAGTTACGTCCAAAAAACTGGTTTTTTGGCCTAAAACTGCTAAAGTTTAGTGCCATATACATATCTCAAAAACTATGAGTTTTGAAGTAAATATGGTATACCATTCCGGTTAACCTCGTTGTTGTGTTGTTGTGTTTAAAGAGATGTAGGGCACAGCGGAATGTCATCTCGCTCGTATGTGGAGCAGCCCAACTGGGGAAGTACCTTACAGAAGACCGCAGCCATATAATAGCACCACTGCTTTGTAGTGTTGCTATATTATTGCATGCTATGAAGTATGTGGTGTTGTGTTCCTGGTGGTGAGTAAGGTCGCCAGAGCTCCCTAGGGTGTGTTGTGTTGGGAGTGAGGGACCTGCATGTCTCTATCTCTATCTGCCAACACAGCGAATCCTCAATTGAAAAAAGGGTCGGCAACGCGCTTGTGATTCTTCTGGAGTCACAAGTGTCCATAGGCGACGGTACCAGCTTAACATCAGACAGGCCGTAAGCTTGTTTGCCACCGTCGTAGTATAAAAAAAAAAACGGTAAGCCAAAAAAAACACAAAAAAACGGACGGTATCAGATCGAAGGTCACTGGGAGCTGTGAGCCCCTTAAGTATATTATGTACTTGTGCTAAGAGAACACCGCTCTTCCATATGTTGAGTTGAGACTTACAATTAGCTTAGATGTTAGGCATAAAAACGCGTTTCGTGTGATGTTGCGGCTGCCGTGGCGGTGTAGCGCGTCTGGTATGTTCGCTGTGCTTCTCTCTCTTCTGACTCCAGTGACTCCATTGTCATAATTGTACAAGAGGCACTGGTCCTTTGTCAGGAGAGTGAGCGAATCGACAAACAGTATTGTTAAGGTAGTGTGCACGACATGCTACCTGACGATAACGAGTAAGGTGTCAGCGACACTTTTTCTGTGATTGTAAATTTATTCATTATAGTTAATTTATTTTATTCTAATTACATTCAAATTTTAATTGTATATTTTTAATGTACCGAATGTAATTTTATGGGTTAACACCTAAATAAATAACTTAAAGTAAAGTTATTCTTATCAAATAAACGTCCCATTGCTTCCGGACGACGTTCGTTTCTCCCCTGTCATTGCTATAAAATTGTTAATGGTAATAGCATCCTCATCGAAGCTTGGAATGATGCCAGCGTACATGACAATGGCAGACGTGACACCACATAGTAATACGCGTTTAGGGAATAATTGAAGATAACTAAGAGTTGACATACACATGATACGTCCACTTGTTATTTCTGTGAACTGTGCATAAAAAAAGAAGCGGGTTGTGTCGGACCCGGATACAACCGTTAATTAAGTTTAAGTGAATACTTCTTTGTTGGCTATGAAACCCTAATATATCTGAATTAATTCACTAAAATCTGTATAAGTACAGATAAATCGGTATTTATGGCAACATTGACTGACGTAGCTCATTTGACTCGCGATACGGTACAATTGAAATTGAAAATGGCGGTCATTTCAGCATTATTTTCATGTCCGCCACATAAACTAAATAGCATTTTGTGATTAACAACTAATGGCAAATAAAAAAGGATTAAAACATGTAACAAACAATTATTTGAAATCAAATTAGGCGTCCCTACATAAAGTTATTCCGGAAGTCACGTGATACATTTTGAACTGCAAATAACTGTACTATACAAGAACGCGAGCAAAGAAGTATCCACTTCAAAAGTGCAAGAATGGTGAGGAAACTAGATTTTATTTTATGGACAAAAGCGTATTTTTAGGGTTCCGTACCAAAAAGGTAAAAAAGGAACCCTTATGGTGCGGTGCGACTCTGTCCGTCTGTCACAACGTTAAATATCTCAGGAACTACTTATGCTATCAATTTGAAATTTGGAACAACTGTTAAGAAGGTTAAGACGCGTGTATGGATAATAAATAATTTAAATATACATTTTTATTTTCTGTGTAAATGACGAATATGAGGGGGGTTAAAAATTCAAAGTCTAGTTAATATATCAAGTAGGGTATCATATGAAAGGACCGGATTTACTAAGCGAAAATTATGAAACTAGTATTACATATGTTTAAGAGTAACATAAATAATACAGAAAAATTAAACGATACCTCTATCTAGCGTATTTTTTTAGGGTTCCGTACTTCCGTACCAAAGTTGGTCCAACGGAACACTTATGCGATCACTCGGAGGCTGTCCGTATGTTACAGCCAGTTTTTTATTTATCAAAAATCATTTCTTAACCAAGTTTGTAATTTTATTATTTTTGTATGAAATTTTATGTATTCAAATTCCTATGAGATTATCGTTTCCTCCTTTCAAATAAAAAAATAATAAGAATAGATAAGATAAGATTAATTTATTGTCCAAAACTGTGTAAAAATAGATCACACCTTAAATAAAAAGTCCAACAGTTTGCCCATTTCGGGCGCACAATATTAAATTATCACATTTCAACATTCATTAACTTTCTTAATATGTAAATATCAATCGAAATATGTAAAATATTCATTAAAATTATAAAAACATTTCATGACTGGCCATTCCATGAGCTTATTTTTAAATTGGATCCCATCTTGCGACTTAATATTACCAGGTAAATGATTAAAAAAAATTATTCCATTGACATATGCGCTCTTGCGAAGTATAAAGCTAGAAGGTTACTATACAGTGGCGGAATAAAAAGGTTGATGATTGACATGTTTCCTTTTTAAACTGTGTATCAGACAAGAGTGATGTATTGAAATTTATGTTTAACTGTTTGACAACAAAGTTCAAATTTACTTAGACGAATTTTCTTGACTATTAATAGTTGATAAAACCTTTTGTAATAGTTTGATCTTGCCATTACGTTGTGTCAAGTTTGATAAATCTAATGATTAAATCCTCTTCCCTTAAAATTATTAAAACTATAAATGTGAGTAACAGGTCCTTCTCCTATACTCTCCTATACTTACAAGTATACGTTTTTTTTTCTTTTTTTAACTCGTTTTCAAAATTGAACGAGGCCAATTCTCATAGTGGACGTAACTGTAGACCATGTAGTGAAATGACATTCATTATGACGGAATGTGTCTGACACTCGGTCAATAAAGCAGATACTGATAACTTATACTGAGCAAGCAAAAATAGATCTTAAGGTTAAACCTTTTCATTCCCCGACTGTACATATGTCATATTTATACTGTGAACGGATATTATTTGTAGATTCACTTATTTTTATAAAAATGTCAGTTCGCTCTTTAACAAATAAGCAAAAAAAAAACGGTGTATACTACATACACCGTTTTTTTTTTGATTTCCGATAACTTTAAGGGAAGAATCCTCAGGTTAAATGGAACTAATTTCTCTAAGAAACTAGTGTCTTAACTCTTACTATTTTTCAGATATTCAATAAATCAATTTAATGACCGAATCAGTGTGAAGGGTCCTTTATTTTATTTACGTTTTAATTTTCGTTAAACGAAAAAGGGAATTATTGGGATTTGAACCTGGGATCCCTCACTCCATAAGCAAACTATTTACCACTGAGCCATGTGTTGACAAGTGCTGTCGTAGGTGAAAATTAACTTTGTGTTAATTGAGATTAAGTGTTAGAGCCCTCCCACACTGTAATATTGATTTAGTTTGTATGAAAAATGAAAACAATTTTTTTTTTCGAATTTTACAAAAAGCAACATACCAGGTAGCTTCTGTTAATGAACCGAACATCGTGTCGAAATTAACGGAAATCAAAAAATACACGGTGTATAGATACACGTCAGAGTTAGTATTCCATTCTGTTTGAAAACGTCCCTTAAGGATTCCATATTTATGAGCTTAAAAATAATTCGCGTACATTTTTTTTTAAATAGAAATGTAGATTCAATGTTAACCGAATTTCCCCAAAAAATTATGCCATAGGTAAGGAGGGGATAAACATTTTCATAGTACGCCTTCTTTACGACGACGATTGAAGTTAATTTGGTTAATATAGATAGTGCATAGCAAGACATGGCTAGCTTTGTATTAGTTTTTTCAATGTGACTCCTAAGAAGTTAGTATTATTTTCTTGTTCAATTTGTGTGTTGTCTATAACTACATTGAGACTTTAATAAATTGTACAATTTTAGTTTTGTCCAGATTAACACTTAAATTTAACGTAGACAACCAATTTATTACAATTTGTAAAAACACATTGGCTCCGTCCCACTTACCCGCCACTTCGCGGAGGGCGGGCGCAGCGGCAGCATCGGCAGAGGCTGCCAAACGCCGCAAATATACGGGCCTTGCAGGCAACCATCTGTTTGCGGCTTTCGCAGTAGAGACGCTTGGGCCGTGGGGTCCAGACGCCCAAGATCTATACCGGGTCCTAAAAAAACGTCTTTTCGAGCACACTGCTGACCATAGGGCTGGCTTGTTCCTCGGTCAAAGAATTAGCATCGCCATTCAGCGAGGAAACGTAGCCAGCCTTATGGGCACCCTACCGCAGAGCGCCGACCTGGGGGACTACTTTATAGGAAATTTATAAATGTGTTTATTTATTTATTTATTTTTTTAAGCTGTAAGTCTTTGTGTATATTTTAATTGTTAAACTTAAGTGTTCAAATAAATAAAGTGAAATTTGTAAAGTATTTTGTACTACTCTTTAACTAAGTATAATGGATATCCCAATAAAAGGTATTTCAGGCGCCGTCTGAATGCTTCGTCAGATGGTTCCAGTCTAAGATCAGCGGGTAGTCGCTCGTAGTGGTTAGGCTCAATGTCACGCGGGTTCTTGCCTGCAAGTGTCATGCGACGGGGAACTGTTCTCAAACGCCCAGTGCGGCGGATGGTTTCCCGCGCAAATTTATATGATGAAAAACATTGTGTGTACCTACGTATGATAAGAAATGTACAAACTCTTCACGTACTTGTGGCCCAATCTACTATTTCATCCAACTTTATTCAACCTTGTTGTTTTTAGGGTTACGTACCCAAAGGGTAAAACGGGAAACTATTACTAAGACTCCGCTGTCCGTCTGCCCATCTGTCACCAGGCTATATCTCATGATCATGAACCGTGATAGTAAGACAGTTGAAACTGTTGCTGCTACTAGTATACGTAACGACAAATACAAAAAAAACAAAAAAAATCAGGCTCCCATACAACAAACGTGATTTTTTTTGCTGTTTTTGTAGATATTGGTTTGGAACCCTTCGTGCGCGAGTCCGCCTCGCACTTTGCTGGTTTTTTTAAAACATTATTTTGTATGAGCAAGTGCCAGCTAGTTAAGTTAATCTAAAGTATCTTCCTTTCATGTTACCTACATGAAAGGAACCGAAAAGCTTTTGACTTCACATGATTATTTTTATCACGGCAGTTAATTTGATTATTCCGACGGGATGTCGCAAATCCAATAACGTTTTATCAATGATATATATCAGACATTTCCAAAAATAATATATCATTTTCATTACTCGTCATTCAATGAGTCATGTACTTATTATTATAGACGAGACAACCTTTAGGTAGGTTATTGAATTATTTTGTTTAATTTGATATTTGTTTGCATTGGTAAGTATTAACAAAAAGTCCTCTATGTTAACTTAGTGGAAAACTGTGTTTTATTTGACCATTTAAATTCATCATCATCATCATCATATCAGCCGAAACACGTCCACTGCTGGACATAGGCCTCGCCAAAAGAGTTCCAAAATGACCGGTCATGCGCCACCCGCGTCCAGCGGACTCCCGCGACCTTTACCAGGTCACCTTGTGGGAGGCCTACCAACGCCGCGCCTTCCGGTACGTGATCCGATATAGCCCTCCGAATCGCTAAACTTAAGTGGCAGTGGGCGGGGCACTTTGCACGTAGAACTGATGGGCGTTGGAGCGGAAAGGTTCTCGAGTGCCATTTAAATTGCCCATCCTAGTGTTTTTCCCGGTTGTATCTTAGGAGAGCTCGGGATCCGCTTTTGCACCTAATCTCAAGATGGGTGTAGGCACTAGTTTTATGGCAGCTATTGACAGAAGAATTATGACAGCTATTGACAGAAGAAAAATTTGACCTTCTTGGCATTAGACCCGTTTGGCCATTCTCAAATCTTATGTCTGCGGTTGGGTATTTACTTCGAGCAACACGGAAGGGAAATAGAAATATTTATTCGCCAAAAACATGATACACTAGGATACAAAGTCACTGCTTAGGCATTGGTATGATAACCTAAAAAATACTGTCAAGTGAGCAGGCGCCGTATCTGACGAGTATGTGATGCAAGGATGCTGTTTGTGTTGCCGCGGTATTGTAGCGCCTCAGCTATGTTTGCCGAGGCGCAAACAGACTGCTTTTTTGCCATCATGAGGAAGCAATGCGCGTCACTCCTCACCCGCAGCCGTGGCAGCACTAACAGTATCCTAAGTACGTTGGCTCAGCGGTGGGACTCGCCTCTGGTAGACAGTGTACGTGCAACTACACGCACCTGTGGCCGTACAGCCGCGAAAGTTTTAATGTAAATGTTGTGTAATGTTTTGTTGTGTCTCATTAATTGTAGTACTAACAATAGATATATAAGTTATTGTATTACCTAACCCTATGGACTACTAGTCTGAAATAAATAAATATAATAATAACAATTGGGTCCCGAGCTAGGATTCCCTGTGTTACGGGACCCAGTAGAACAGCAAGCATACGATATTAAATAACAGACAAGTATAGAATAGATGTTTTACAAATTACAAAGCTACAATAATTTTAGTTCTGTCAGTGTAATGTGTGAGCGTGAGTATGTGTGAGAGTCTGAGAGTGCGTGTGTGATCATGAGTATTTTGAAGTGAATGTAAAAATAAGTAAATAAAAAAATAAACAATTGAATACTGGTGAGATTAATAATATAATATAGCTTTAAATTGTTGTTGTTAACAGAGAACAGTTAAGAGCAGTTCAGTCTCACTGTAGTCGTGTTGCAGCAGCCATTTGGTTAGAGTGATTCTACTAGGGGGGCGACGGGCTGTTTAAAATTTGCAGAAGGTCTTTAGGACAAGAGGGGAGATAAATTGGCTGAAATGCTGGGCAAATCTGGATTTATACTTGGGCGTTTTCCAGCGTTGCCGTCGTCTTGTGTCCGCGTCAAAGTTTTTGTCGTGTCTTTTGCCGTATGCAAGCATGACCTTTCTAAGGAACAGCTGTCGGACCGTCAGGACATTCGCTTCCATGTAGAGGTATTTAGTGCGGTACCGGAATGGTTTTCGGAATGCGACTTTTAAAAGAGATCGCTGCGCCCTTTCCAAGCTGATAAGGATGGTCTTTGCTGCTCCACCCCATACTGAGTTACAATACCCTAGTATATCTACACTAGGGTATTGTAAATATAATCTTATAGGGTGTAGGCATTCGTACCATTTCCCCTCTGTTAAAGTACAAGCCCAAGTGGGCATGCTTCGTACACAACAATGTATGAAGGTGTGCAAGTTTTTTCGGTGTATTATCGTACCGCTCCCAATTTGACAGCTAATGACTTAACTATTGACCCGTCACCCTGTCAAATCTGACGTGTTCTGCATCGTGATGTCGAAGTTTCTTAAATCAGTGGCTTATTTACGTAGATAGAGGACATAAATTATAATAGATGTCGTCCTAATAGCGTATACCCGAATGGGACGATGGTAAATTAACCTTACTAAATTAAGACTTATCAGAAGCCTAAAGTCTAAAACATTCTTGACATTCTTGTAATTTATAACTTAGTCAGTTTCAGTACAATATTTTGACAGGTAGTGGCAAACAAGCTGGTGGCAAACAAAAATTCCCTATACGCGATGAGGGACAGAAAATATGACATTTGTGTATCTCGTTCCCACTTGCGGTATTGTCTATGCATACATCTTTGTCACTCATGTGTGTATGTGTGGTTGAGTCCCTCTATTCTATTCTGTTTTGACGACCTCTGTAGCCTAGTTGGTAGTGACCCTGCCTACAAAGCCGGAGGTCCCGGGTTCGAATCCCGGTAAGGGCATTTATTTGTGTGATGAGCACGAATATTTGTTCCTGAGTCATGGATGTTTTCCATGTATTTAAGTATTTATTTATCTATATAAGTATGTATATCGTCGTCTAGTACCCATATAGTACAAGCTTTGCTTAGTATGGGACTAAATAGGTCGATTTGTGTAAGATTGTCCCCAAATATTTATTTATTATTATTTATTTATTCTACCTCTATGCATAAATATAACATCTAAACGACTCATCAGGACTTCGGTCCCTGAGAAATCCCTCTATTGCCGTGTCTCTTCCTATTGTATATTTGTATATAATATGTACATAACTCTTTCCTGTATATACGAGTATATCCACTTGTACATTATTCCTACAACTCTTTATGCATAAAATGCCATGCATATTGCACATTGTGCCATTAATCAAATTGGGTTATTGTGTCCCAAAATTAATTCCGCCGGCCACGCGATAAGATTGATAAATAAGCCTATCTTTTTAATTACGTCCGACGGGCCTTGATTAAAAACTGTGTACCGAGCTACACAGCTGATTGGGTTATTTTAATAATAAAAAGGGACTGGGTTTGGGTAAACAGAGCTAATGCGAACCCAACAGGTGTCACCCTGAAGGGATTTAATTGAAACAAGTAAAGGTAAACGGTATGTTTTACGTAATATAATTGAAGAACGAAACTGAAAGAGTAAGGCCTGAATCACACTGGTGCGGCCTGCGGTGGCGGTCAGTTAAGTAGTAAGTTTGACGGTTAATGACAAGTTTACTAAATTGTCCGCCGCAGCCAGGCCGCGCCAGTGTGTGAGAGGCTTAATAAGTTTCTGTCACGCTGCCAGTGTGAGAGGCTTAATACTTAAGTTTCTGTCACGCTGCAAGTGTGAGAGGCTTAAAACTTAAGTTTCTGTCACGCTGCAAGTTTGAGAGGCTTAATACTTAAGTTTATGTCACGCTGCAAGTGTGAGAGGCTTAATACTTAAGTTTCTGTCACGCTGCAAGTGTGAGAGGCTTAATACTTAAGTTTCTGTCACGCTGCAAGTGTGAAAGGCTTAATACTTAAGTTTCTGTCACGCTGCAAGTGTGAGAGGCTTAATACTCAAGTTTCTGTCACGCTGCAAGTGTGAGAGGCTTAATACTTAAGTTTCTGTCACGCTGCAAGTGTGAGAGTCTTAATACTTAAGTTTCTGTCACGCTGCAAGTGTGAAAGGCTTAATACTTAAGTTTCTGTCACGCTGCAAGCTGCCGATTTTCATGAAGGAGGAGATCTGTGTCTTGAGCCGGGTCCGGTGCAACAATGTTTTCCATGTTTTTAAACATCTAACATGTTTTCCGTTAGTTTCGGCAAACAAATAGGGTATTGTTTTGATTGGCAATCGTTTGTCCGGTGTCCAGTGTCCGATGACCCCATGTCCCGCTGTTCTCCTCTACAGGTAGCAGTTCTCAAGCGATTCTCGTGAAATTTTGTGAGCAGGTTCGTTAATTATGTAGAATATTTTTGGCGAGACACTTTTTCGAAACACAAAATCATACAGGCTTACGAGTTATACTGCTCACAGATGTAAATACACTCAAGAGCAAAAGTTTCAGGTCATCCTAAATTAAATAATCGTAATAGGTTTTTAGGGTTCCGTAGCCAAATGGCAAAAAATGGAACCCTTATAGATTTGTCATGTCTGTCTGTCTGTCTGTCTGTCCGTCCGTATGTCACAGCCACTTTTTTCCGAAACTTTAAGAGCTATACTGTTAAAACTTGGTAAGTAGATGTATTATGTAAACCGCATTAAGATTTTCACACAAAAATATAAAAAAAACAATAAATTTTGGGGTTTTCCATACTAAGAACTGAAACTCAAAAAATTTTTTCTCGTCAAACCCATACGCGTGGGGTGGGGTATCTATGGATAGGTCTTCAAAAATGATATTGAGGTTTTTAACATATTTTTTTTCTAAACTGAATAGTTTGCGCGAGAGACACTTCCAAAGTGGTAAAATGTGTGTCCCCCCCCTGTAACTTCTAAAATAAGAGAATGATAAATCTAAAAAAAATATATGATGTACATTACCATGCAAACTTTCAACGAAAATTGGTTTGAACGCGATCTAGTGAGTAGTTTTTTTTTAATACGTCATAAATCGTAAAAAGCAATTTATTTGAAGGAACCCTTCATGTGCGAGTCCGACTCGCACTTGGCCGCTTTTTTTATCTTTTACACTAGTCTTATTTACATCATATACGATTATGCATTTTACGCATGGCGCTTTCAGAGAAAAATCCCCGGGTTATAGGGCCTACTTATTTCGAGCACCTACCCGCCGATATAAGAAACGGACCTTGTGACGAAACATTTAAGCGTAGACTGAGAAATCTTTTGTTGGATAACCCTCTGTACTCTGTTCATGAGTTCATGGAAATGGTTTTTTAAGAGTTAATTTCATTTATTGACAGCTATAATTTGATATGATTTCTTGTGTAACATTTATATTCTATATTCAACTTTTAAATCGTACCTAATGCATAAATTGACATTGTTTATTTCTGTTTAATAGTATTGTGTCTAATTAGTTGTTAAATAACGATCCGTAATTGGAGCTACAATTTCCACTTTGTGTATTTAAATTTTGAATATTTTTTAATTTTATTTCTGATTATTGACGATCGTGATAAGGATTCTTATAATTTTGACATTGTATGCAAACCTATATTGTAATTTTTATCTCGAAATAAATAAATCTAAATCTAAAATCTATTCGTAATACCCAAATGTATTAGCAATTTCCGGGATCCTATCATTAAAATATCAACATCCAAAAATGACGATTTTTGCGATACATCGCTCCGTTAACGTTGTTTTTTTCATGGGTTTTTACGAGTCCGATTTAAACCTGGTAACGTGTTTTTTTTACTGTTTTTTCTGCAGTTTAGATGTAAAATTGAATAAAGATCATGACAGCATTAAAAAACTGTACAACCTTGCACTAATTTAGAAAATATGACGGTATTTCACCGACCCGAAACTTTTGCTCTTGAGTGTAGTAGTAGGATGTAAGTAGTGGAAAGTTTTGCAAGAGAAAGTTCTTAACGAATATTACTTAGATCCAAAGTAATTTCTAACGTCTTTTAAAAAAGAATTTGTAATTTCTATTATTTTTTTGCAGAAACTCGCTCAAGTAATACTTCGAGTACATGAATACCTAAGTGCAAACTTCTAAAGTTCCCCGTTCACCAGCAACAAAGAAAACGGGAGGTTTTTCAACGTCGATTTTTTAACAAAAGCATTATATTCCAGGTAGGGCATTGTGCTGGTACAGTCAACGACACCGTTGAGTACGTGGTACAGTCTTCAATAAAAGTCGCTTAAGTATCGCTCGTTATTTATTTAATAGTATGGCAATTATTATTTTGGCCTTTGAGTTTGTCACTCTTTAGTACCACCCAGGGGACACGTGCAGGGTTGTGGTAGGTAGCTCCTGCGGACGCGAGTGACAGTTGTCCCCCCTTTGTCAAGTGAGTAGGCAACTCGACTGCTAGAGGTTCTTAAGCCGCCCGAAGGCCTCTAACTCGGCTTAACGACTACTGTCATAGACAGCAACCGGGGTCAACTGCTTAGCGTGCCTTCCAAAGCACGGAAGCGCTCATTTATAGTAACCACTCAAACAGGCGGTCACCCATCCAAAGACTGACCCCTGCCGTCTTTGCTTGACCTGCGTTATCGTTTCCGATACGCAGGCGCCGTCGGGCTATGAACGCTCGTAAAAGAGACATTACCATACTGCAGCCACAGTAAATAATATATTCGCTAAAACAGTGTCTCATCTAGAGTCTTGAGACATTTTTGAACGAGCGAGCGAAGCGAACGAAGTTCTATGCTTCAGCTTGGGCCGCAAATCGTTCGTATGTCGGGGTTTGTCAATTATATTGATTTCTTTTTCAAGCCAAATAAAAAAAAAACGTAATTAATTAATTAATTACCATACACAACCTTTTTAGTTTGGGCGGGTGACGGTGAAACGGGAGCCTATTACTAAGACTCCGCTGTCCGTCCGTCTGTCTGTCCGTCTGTCACCAGGCTGTATTCTCATGAACCGTGAACTCTAACACTAACACTAAGTCTAACTATAGACGGATGAAATTTTCACAGATGATGTATTTCTGAAACTAACGAATACTAAAAAAACAAAATAAAATAAATATTGAATGGGGGGCTCATACAATAAACGTGATTTTTTGCTGTTTTTATATATAATGGTACAGAACCCTTCGTGCGCGAGTCCGACTCGCACTTGGCCGGTTATTAAGTTAAGTGTGGTGACACGTATCTGCGCGAGTGCGTCACATAGGACGTTCGTACTGATTTGTGTTACTGCTTTAATATATATCTACTGTGATGCAACTTAGCGTACCAGTGCTTCTCGATTGCAGGTTACTAAGAATTTAAGAATATAATTACGTCTAAAATCCATCCACATAATAGTATGTATTGAATATGTATGTAGCAGTACATCTTTTTATATGTAGCTTACATATTTTTTTGTTTATGTACTACGACTATTTACTAAGACTTCGCTGTCCGTCCGTCCGTCCGTCCGACCGTCTGTCTGTCACCAGGCTGTATCTGAAGAACCGTGATAGCTAGAGAGTTTTGAAATTTTCACAGATTATGTATTTCTGTTGCCGCTATAACAAAAAATACTAAAAACAAAATAAATTATGTTTTTAAGGGGGGCTCCCATACAACAAACGTGATTTTTTTGCCGTTTTTATAGATAATGGTACGGAACCCTTCGTGCACGAGTCCAACTCGCACTTGGCCGGTTTTTTTTTTCTCTTCAGGTATTCGTTTTTTGCACTTTTTATAAGTCTCTGTTTAGCCCTAAAGTAAGTATCTGTATAGTTAGCGGGTAGAGAATGACATTTGGCATTAAGCTTTTAAATTTATTATATTTATTGTTATAAAAATTAAATAAATACCTACCTACGTAAAAAGAAAATAAAGTTTTTATTTTACACGTTTCTTATACAGGGAGCGCTATAAAGCTATGCGACATGAAGGGAACATAATATGTTTTGCTCTATCATCATTATATTTTTAATTGGAGACATTATTTGTAAAGTAATATTGCAATGGTAAAAATAAATCCTTGCCTCAACGGGAAATCCAACCAGACATGAAACTTGATCGCACTATCAAGATTGCCGGCAACTTGGACAATATTCCCGGAAATATTGCCAGTGGCTATTGCCATGAAAATATAACATTTAACAGGTATTTGGCAGAGCAAAATCGGTTTGCGATATTTCGTACTACTAAGAGCTTCTATTTCGCCCAGATTTACTTACTTGTCGGTAAAATGTAATACTGTAGGTATATACTCATACTTACGGTATTACATTTTTACATTTACTAAGATTATATTGATATGTATGTTAGTCTGTAAGATATATGTAAAGATGGGTCTTTGCTGCCTGATTTAAATGAATAAATAAATACATTTATGCAGTAGTAAATAGCGATTGTTTCGACTTTTATGAGCGCGCCATTTGTCTTTGCTACAAATGGATGCATCCAAATGGATGAATGTGAATATTGATCTTGTGTAGGCTTGTTACAAATCTCCATGCATAGTTTATAATAAAAAAAAGTGTATCGAAAACAGATCGAAAATAATACAGCCTACATTAAGGCGCTGTATGCAGCTGCGCATCGAAAAAATGCCTTTTCCAAACCGATTATTAGTATACTTGTACTATTGCTAGAGATCCAAATTTTTGATATGTATATCTTCAGTTCATTGGCTATGTTCGTGCTTCATAGAATCACGATTGCTTACAAAAACCTCGATAGATTTTGCCTTTCAAAACAGTGCTTTTTTACCACCAAACTCGAAATATCTCAAAAGTTATTTGGAACATTACAATGAAATTTGTTGTGATAGGTAGCTTTTTGGTAGATCTATCTACCGGCTTCTTAGAATTTCAATATGATAGATAATTCAATACATTTGGTCATTTGTCTGAAAAACCGGGTGTCCGCGTCGTGTATGCGCGGTGGCGAGTACGATTAGGATTTGATTTAGTACGCCCGTGGCCACTGCCGACGACGGACCTGTGAATGTTTACCTGGCACGCAAATATGCCTTTTTGCAGCAATTATTTCGAGTTATCACGGTAAATAAAAATACTTAAAGGAATAGGAAACGCTAATACATGCTGGAGAACACATTCGAAATGATAGAATAACAAATATAAGGTATGCGATATTTACTACAGTAAAGCGTTTCTACATCCGCACCTAAAACGTATTAATAGGTAGCGGGAGCATATTGACAAGATGTCAATAAAAATCTTCAGTTATCCTGGATACGTAGAACTGTTAGGTAGTAAGTAGTCGGGTGAAAATCGGATTCGGACACGAGCACATGGTTAGGGGGGTAATGGTACCAATTATGGACTGTCCGAATAATAGATTTATTTATTCATACAGAAATATATCAAAAGCATTTAGGGCTATTGCGCCGGATAGCGACTACCTAGTCTAAAGTCCTAAACAAGTTGGTGAACTGAAGTATATTTACTTGCTGTTTAGTAGATTCTATTAAAAACGAGTGCGGAAAAAGATCCTGCCACTCCACCAGCAGCAGGCCACGGCCCTTCCTAATCTTCGTCATGGACATACATGCATACATACATACGCTACGGCACATCTTTTCGTCCAATATTCCGCAGTGTCTCAAGACGAGAGTCTATGACCAGTGTGTGTTGCCAGTGATGACATTTGGAACGGAAACGTGGTCGCTTACTATGGGCCTCATAAGAAGGCTCAAAGTCACTCAAAGGGTGATGGAGAGGCTATGCTGGGAGTTTCTCTGCGCGATCGCATCAGAAATGAAGCTATCCGCAGCAGAACCACAGTAACCGATATAGCCCTCCGAATCGCTAAACTAAAGTGTCAGTGGGCGGGGCACATTGCACGTAGAACCGATGGCCGTTGGGGCGGAAAGGTTCTCGAGTGGCGACCACGTACCGGAAGGCGC
This sequence comes from Epinotia brunnichana, assembly GCA_963854355.1. Classification (NCBI taxonomy): domain Eukaryota; kingdom Metazoa; phylum Arthropoda; class Insecta; order Lepidoptera; family Tortricidae; genus Epinotia; species Epinotia brunnichana. The sequence continues at coordinate 6,352,423 of OY977956.1, forward strand.
GGCGTGGTCAAGGTGGACTGATGACCTGGTAAAGGTCGCGGGACTCCGCTGGATGCGGTTGGCGCAGGACCGGCCATTGTGGCACTCTTTGGGGGAGCCCAAGTTCAACAGCATACATACGCTCGAAAAACATAAACTTCCTTCTGTGGCAGTCGGGTACAAAGTACTACAGGGTGTTCCCCTATACAGCTGCAAAACTTTGCCAACTGTTTGTTTGTGCACATGATACCCATCATAAAACACTAAAGTATGCCGTTTCACATCTCGCACTCACTCTGCCGCCGCTGCTTCTCTAAATAACTACCAAGAAAGCCTCCCCCGCCACGCCCCTTGAAAAATAAGCCCACTAAAGCAAATAAATGTGACGTTATCTAAGTGAACATACCTTTTGTCGGTATGGGGTTATTGATATGACTCACTCATCAACGCACAGCCAAAACTACTAAGACTAGAGAGTTGAAATTTACACCAGAACTACCTTTTTCAACGTAGGCAACGCTAAGAAGGATTTCTGGAAATTCCACCCCTAAAGGGGGTAAATAGGAGTAAAAAGTTTGTATGGGGGAAACTTTATTTTTTAGAGCTAGAGACTTAAATTTTTGCATAAAGATTACTTACAAATTAAGTACTTTCAATTCAATTCAATTTATTTTGTTAAACATAGGTTACAACTTTTACAAGTATTGTTGGTATACAAAATATAAGATCTCTATGCTTTACCCACAATGTAGGTTTACAAAATATTCCTTCAGCCAGCTAATAAATTTATTAAAATTAATAAAAATTTTCAATACAGTGATTGGTGTTAAATACTTCAAACACATGTCAAAAACTCTACTTCTACTACTTTATATATATATATTTATTTAAGCTTTATTTATTCCACATTGTTTGTGTTAGTACATATTTATTAAATCTAAAAGATTTATGCCATTTTTTCTTTCTTATATGGACCCCATTTGGGTAAAAGCCATATATCGCCAGATATTAGGAAAAAAGATGGGCACTGGAAGCAACAAACTGGTCAAGGCCGAAAGGCAAAAGAAGGAAAGGTAGACGACAAAGACGTTGGACCAATGACATAACTGAGGTCGCCGGACCTAGCTGGATGGATGCAGTTGGCTAAAGACCGAGAAAAATGGCATGAGATCGAGGAGGCTTTTACCTTAATTTACATTTGCTTTAAAATATTCAATATAAATCAAACAAAAAAAGACAAAATTTAAATTTATATAATTACTTGGTTAGAAAATTTGTTGGATTCTTGAATAAAGCATATTAGAATAACGATTAAAAATGTAATATACAAAAAAACGCTATTATAAATTAATGATTTTCGAAACCGTATTTTGCCTGGAGTATAGAGCCAAGTAACAAGTGTAAGTCCAATCTTGTTGGCTTGTTGAGAGTATCGAGGTCCATCGCGGTGTGGCCGCTGGTCGAGGTAGCATGGTAGGCAGCACGCGCCGCGCGAGCGCAGTGACATAACACGTTTAGGTATTTAAGAGACAAATTGAAATTGTTTTTTTTATATGATGTTTGGTCAAATTACATTTTTTAATAGACATAGTCATGTACTGAAGAACTTGCTGGTCTTAAAATAACCACCCTGTATAATAAAATGCTCTTCTGACTAACAGTGGTCTAATTATCCAGTTATTGATCAGTCAGTCATACTTATGTAACATAGGTAATAATTATGGTAATAATATAATTTGCCAGGAGATAAATACGCCACGGCTTCCGTAGCCCAGTGGGTAGTGACTCTGCCTACGAAGCTGGAGGTCCCGGGTTCGAATCCCGGTCAGGGCATTTATTTGTGTGTTTATCACGAATATTTGTTCCTGAGTTATGGATGTTATATATGTATATAAGTATCTATATGTATTTATCTATTATATATATCGTCGCCTAGTACCCACAACATAAGCCTTATTGAGCTTACCGTGGGCCTAGGTTGATTTGTGTAAGATTGTCCCGTAATATTTATTTATTTAAATAGGTGAACGTAGCTATTTGTTTATTATTTTTGATGGTTTCTTAAGCGGGCGCTAACCGGCGCGGCGCGGCGCTATAACTTTACCTAGAAATAATCGATTTTATTTCGGTTTAAAAAAAACTGTAATACCTATATTAGTACAATCCATAATTGGTGACGTTCACCCTTAGGAAGTGAAGATGTACTATTATTTTATCAGTTCTACGTATTTGGGAAACGGAAGCACCCACCTAGGAGCTGGGAAAACGCTAGGTGGATTGATGATGAAGAAATCTGTACTAACATATCTTTGGAAATTAAGTGTCCATAATTGATGGCATCATACTACGATGCACTTAAGAACTGTAACTACCTATTATTCCTTATTTTCTAAAATAATATATTTAAATAAATAATAAATGTTTGGGCACAATCTTACACACATCAACCAAGATTAGAAAAATAAAACAATTATTCAAGATGAAAAACATTTGATCGTATGATCCGCAAAAACGAGCCGAATACGGATGCCAACAGAATAAGGCCGTTAGCGGGGTGCGCGGGACGCGCGTCTCCCACTCCGTCTGCCTCACCTCCGCAAATACCTAAACATCGTCTAATAAGAGCGCCTCATAGTCTGCTTTTGAGATCACACATTTTAATCAGCCATTCAAAGAGAGTTCGAAGTAATGCATTTTTAATTTCATCCCTTTAATTAATAAAAACATCATGTGAATCTTTTTTCTTTTTATCATAATTGAAGTAGTCAACACACCCTCACGCTACATATTTTTTACGAACTTCAACAAAGAGTCTCTATTATAAAACCAAAGCCCTTTTGAATTATAATATCTAAGGGTGAAACGTTTACTTTGGCCTTTGGAGAAATTAGTTCCAAGACAGTTGCCAACATATAAACCTACTGTTCTTCTAAATCTTCTAATGTTATAGAGCGCTGAGCGCTAACTTTGGAATAATATTGCTGAAATGTCATTCATCCAAGTTATTAAAGATAATAAAGCTAATTTGCGTACCATTGATATTTGTACACACTAAAAATGATAGACCCAAAATCTCTAATGCTGCGCGTAGAAAATTTTCTTCGTAGAAAAGGTACACCTACAATCAAATTGTGGTGTATTTGCGGAATTAATGATTTCGAAACAAAACAATGATTTAAAGAATATTAATATACCTACCACAAGAAGTTTAATTCTCAAACAGTTTAAGTATGCAAATAAACCTATTTGTTATCGAAAGTTTACTAAGTAGTTGCTCCTATCCAAAGTTTGCTATCACCTGCCAGTGATGGATGCACGAAACAAAATGTGTCACCTCATCCCGGCCTCGAGACCCTACCTTAACAACGACACGCAATGTAGGTACCTCAGTGGAGTCAGACACAGAACATCCACAAGAAAGCAAACAAGTACGATGGATGCTTTGCTTTCCTATGAAACAAACTATCCGGGTTTGGCGACTTGGACTCGCCCACCGAAGGTTCCGTACAAAATTACTAATGTTTAGTTTTTAGATTTTTTACCTATACTTGTAGTATAAGAATTTAAATATAACTTTCAGGCTGAAGTCATATAACGCCCTGCGTATCCAATATAACAACATGTTCAGGAGGCTGTTTGGGCTTCCCCGATTCTGCAGCGCCTCTGGGATGTTTGCCGATGCTAGCGTAGATGACTTTTATGCCATAATACGGAAGAAGACGGCGTCTGTGGTGATGCAGACGAGGGGGAGCTCAAATAGCATCCTGAGAATGATAGCAGAGAGGTGGGACTCGGACATACTCCGCCGATACACCGAGCTACATGTCGTACGTCCTAAAAATAAAATAAAACAATTCATGTGGCCATTTAATATTAATTTTACTAATGTAGTTGTAAAAGTGTTTTGTAACTAACAATGCTATGCTATGGATCTAAGGAATGTAAAAATAAATTTTTTTTTTTTTTTTTTAGCTCCAGTGGGTCGATCACGTAACTTTTCTTACGCGCGTCTGTAAGGTCTAAATGTCAATTTTATATGGAAAAATGACAGTTAGATTGTGATTTTACTGTCAGACGCGCGTACATTGCGTTACGTGATTGACCTACAGGTCAACGGTTACCAGACAAAGAATGAACTACTTTGGTAACGGTTACCCGCAACCAAAGGAATTCAAGGTGCTCCCGGTGAACTGCATCATCCGCTTTGTGGAAATGATGGAGCAAGCCTGGGAGCAGGTGTAAAGGAGAAATGCAAAAAAGATCCCACTGGGTCGAAGTGCATCCGAAAGGGCCCTCACCTAGATAAGATAAGATAAGATAAGGTCAACGGAAAGTACCCTATTAATTTTGATTCCCTTAAGAGTGTTGAAATGTACCTTCCTTGCGGCATAACTGGTCGTATGTTTATTTTACGTAAACTTAGAAGTTTGATATTTTTTACAGCTTCAATGGACTGTACATAAGAATATATCGTTTAACTTCAACTCGATATATCCACGCGTTCCCGAGATAAACGGTCTTGACAGACAGACAGACAGACGGACAACAAAGTGATCCTACAAGGGTTCCGTTTTTTCATTTTGAGGTACGGGACGCTAAAAAACAAAAAAAAATATGAAAAATCTTTTAAATTGGTTACATTCGTTGTGTACCTATTTATGGGTAATATTTGTGATAAGAGAATTTTGTTTTATGACGCCACTTAGACCAGTTTTTAGAAATAATCAAATGTCTGTATCGGACGAACTGAAAATAGGGCACAAATAAGAGTCTAAAGGATACAACTTCATATTCGGTTGTTATGTTGTTACTAAATAATCACGTAATTACGATGGTCACACGGTCTTGTACAGTCGACGCCAAAAATATGTTTACAGTTTTCGCCTTATTACAATGGAATAAGGTGCAAAAGTGTAAACATATTTACATCACACTTGCTCCTAAATGGTGTTTTTCCTTGCCTGTATACAGAAGGACAATGGCCTAAATTGTTCCCGCGAGAAATAATGCCAAGGGAATAATGAGCTTGTGTGTGATCTGATTGGTTAAGCAAATCGAGCATGTGGTTCTTGCAGGGCATGCTGCAAGAACCACATGCTCCATGCTCTGTGATTGATTGAAATATTGAAGCTCCGCCCTCCACTCGCACTGATCTAGAAGTGAAGTTGTCAATTTCGTCAACATTTGATTGATGCGCTTGTATAAAACATAGATTTTTCTGTCTTTTTTGGTTATTTATTTCCTCGCAAATGTGATGAAAAACATTGTGTATAACACGGGCGTAAGAATATTGCAAACTCGAGTCATCAAAAGCCCTCCGCCTTACGGCGTCGGACTCCTGATAGACTCTTGTTTGCAATATTCCTCATACGCCCCTTGTTAAACAATGTACTATTTTGGCGTCGACTGTAACTATGCGCACCTTTCATTATACAGACGCAGTGATGACGTCACACACATTTGCCATGTTCACGCATTTTCGAAATTTTCATAACTTTTAGTTCTCGTAACCGTTAGAAAGATATTGGAAAACTACTTTATTACGTTTTTCAGTATCATAGTTACCGAAATGGTTTTCGATTAAGGCCTCATTACATATTTTGGTCATGTCAATTGCCCTAAATACCAACCTTCTGTAACTTGTATCCCTGCGATCGCGTGTAGCAGTTGCCATTAACAAGGGCCCCGCCAACCCGGGGTTAATCCTATGGCTGTATTTCCTCTGTCAAATTGCGTTCGGCCTGATTTGACAGCTCAGGGGCAAATCGCTGCAAAAAGTGATTCGAGTGAGAGAAAGATTTGTTTATTTTTATTTGTACTTAATCGGCTATAGAAAGAAGAAAATGGTTCAATGGAATCAGGAATGTAAATTGTAGGTTTAAATTTGTTGTTTGTTTAATTTTAGAGAAAGTACAAATTAAAAACTATTACCCTGCTACCTATTCATTAATAGCTGCTACCTATTTAAAAACAATGTGAGGTCTCAGATGGTTAAATTTACTTACCTGTTAGGTCACTCGATGTTTCGGATGTGTCAGAGTCAGAATATTTTTGTTCCGTGCAGAAGCAACTATACGCGAAAATTTTAACTATACGCCGTTAAGCTAATACGGTAGCCTAGTGGTTCAGGCATACGGCTGTCAAGCGGCGGTCGTGTGTTCGAATCCCGGCTCGTGCCGATGAATTTTTCAGAACTTACATACGGAATATTTACCGTTATCTATTCGGTGAAGGATAACATCGTGAGGAAACCGGTCTAATCCCAATAAGGTCTAGTTTTCCCTCTGGGTTGGAAGGTCAGATGGCGGTCGCTTTCGTAAAACTAGTGGCTATGCCAAATCTTGGGATTAGGTGTCAAAGCGGACCCCGGGCTCCTTTGGGGCACAACCGGGAATAACGCTAGGAGGATGATGACCCCGTTAAGTGCCGGTTACAAAAAATAAGGTGTGAACATCGTGAAATTTAAATGAATCAATTATTTGATTATCTGCTAGAGGAATAAATTGACTGAAACCATACTAATAATACTTCTTAAATGCGTAACTTTGTTTAGCTGTCGACTATGTGTGTTATCTTTTCACGATTTAACTACAGAAGCAAATTGAAGTCCAATGTCTTCAGGGCCTTAAATAACATATTTAAGGCCATTTTTTGACGGAAAATGATTTAACCTAAAGTCGCCATCAATTGAACTTGCTAACTATGTAAACAAACAATGTATTGGAATTGACATTTTAAATGTCAATTCCAATACATAGCAAGTTAAATTGACGGCGACTTTATGTATAGAATGGATGGCACTGAAACGTAGTCGCTTACAATGGGCCTCATAAGAAGGCTCAAAGTCACCCAAAGGGCAATGGAGAGGGCTATGTTGGGAGTTTCTCTGCGTGATCGCATCAGAAATGAGGCTATCCGCAGCAGAACCAAGGTATCCGATATAGCCCTCCGAATCGCTAAACTTAAGCGGCAGTGTGCGGGGCACATTGCACGTAGAACTGATGACCGTTGGGGCGGAAAGGTTCTCGAGTGGCGACCACTTACCGGAAGGCGCGGCGTTGGTAGGCCTCCCACAAGGTGGACTGATGACCTGATAAAGGTTGCGGGAGTCCGCTGGATGCGGGTGGCGCAGGACCGGTCACTTTGGAACTCTCTGGGGGAGGCATATGTCCAGCAGTGGACGTCTTTCGGCTGATATGATGATAGAATGGATTTTCTCGGCAGACATAGTGTCTTTTATCCCGTGAGTTTGCCTGCGTTCTTCGCAATTGAATTTAATTGAAAACATTTATTTCAGGTAGAGCCCATAAAGTATTAGCAATACGCACGGGCAAAGTCGCGCAGATTCCTTATTAAGCACCCTGGGACTCATGAAGCGAAACTCAAACAGTACATAAGCAACTAACGTTAAACCGCTTAGGAGCTAGGTTTGTAATTAAATAATCATGGAAATTTCCGATGCAAATGCAATCCAAGAATCAACTTTCACAAGCTCATATCGCGTCACTAACTGCATACCAAATTTAGACTTAGTGCGTAACCTGTAAGGCTGCATTTGAAACGGTGTTGTTTAATAAGATGCGCGCATCGTAAGTCAAGCTTTGATATGTAAATGCAGCGGAGTCGAGCCTTGGTGCTACACAACACATTCGCCGAACATTACTCGTTCATGTTTAGTACTTAGTACCCGACTGAAGTTTCGGTTTCGGCCAGTTTCGGCCAAAAAATCATGTTTCGGCCGTAGTTTCGGTTTCGGCCAAAAAACGGCCGAACCTTTCGGCCGGCCGAAACTTACGAAACGATACTTCAGGTCACGTTCGGCTTACTTCGGGTGCGCTCATGCCAACCGAATAATAAAATATGGCGTAGCTCGCCGGCCACCGGCTCAGTGAAGTGACGCATTGTGTGCTTGTTCCCAGAATTATCGTAACTTGTAGTAAACCTTATTTTATTTTATGCAACCTTCACGAGTTTCAGGTGTTACATTGTAAATATTTGTATAAAAGCGATTTTACGTCATTTTTTCACCGATTTTAACTAGTCTACAAAAGTTTCGGTTTCGGTTTTGGCCGAAACTAGAGCCAAAGCCGAACCTTCGGTTTCGGCAAAAAAACATGTTTCGGTCGGACACTAATGTTTAGTATATTGTCCTCATTATACAGAACGCAAGCCTAGCCGTAGGACAACATATAGCCTACTAGCTTCTGCCCGCGACTTCGTCCCCGTGGAACTAGTTTATATCGTAGCTCCATACAAACTTTCAGCGGGGATCCCCGTGACGATCCCCGAGCGTTTTCTCTCTAACAAGCAATATTGAAACGGTTGTAGCTTCGTTATTTTGCTACAACCCTTTTTTAAGGTTTCAGCAGTCAGTGTCAAGTCAGTACGGATTAATTACACGTCTGCCCCTTTAACCCTTCGTATGTCTAAGCACTGATCAGTGCTACTGAAAATTTACTCTATGACAGATATGAAAAATACATAATCCTTCAGCAATGTCAGCGACAAAACATCCGAAAGGTTAACGCACAAAATCAGTGCAATGTTTTCAAAGTGTACCTATTAGAACAACGAAGCTGGCACTTCACGACCGATTCAACCAGCCGAACAGTACAACGCCGCGCCTAAATCGATCTATGAACGTCAAAATTGCAGTCTTTAGAGACAGTTCAAATTCAAATGGTTTATTGCGTTTCATGTGTACATGTGGTCTTAAAACTATATACAGTCTCAAGCAATGAACTGACAGCTTGTATGAAAAATATGTCAAATTTGGAAATAATTTATAATAGCAGATTTTTTTTATGTAATGGATATTTATTATCATAGTTACTTAGTGACAAAATCCAACAAAATTTCAGACATCAAAAAAATTATAACTTAACTAGCTTCTGAAAAGTCAGAAAAAATATTAATAAATAGTTTTATCTTTATTTTGGTTCATTTACATTTGCTCTATAATATTCAAGACAAATAATAAAAAAAAAAATGTATTCTTTTTTTAAATCTATATAAATACTTCCGGATGGAAAGTTTGTTGGATTCTTGAATAAAGCGTCTTAGATCAATGTTTTAAAATGATATAAAGAAAAAAAACGCTATTATAATTTAATGTTTTTCAAAACCGTATTTTGCCTATGAACCCTGCTAGGGTATAGCAACGTAACTAAAACACTAGGTACCTATTCACTAAAACTAATGCACTAATTGGTAACTTATCATTGCTCATTCAAAACTTCTTGGACGGAACAATATGCTTTGCTAATAAGGTATTTTTTTTATTGTATTTTAAATCTATATATACTAGTTTCTTCCTGCATCAACTTTGGGATTTTATTAAATAGTTGGCGCAGCCTTTTAAACATGCATTAATCTGACATTGGAAACTGACTATTATACATCTCCCGGTGCGTAAGTGCCCAGGTTTATAAGGGTACCTATTATTTTTTGTTTAATTGGTCTGACATTAGAGACTATTTACGTATCTGTAATAATTATATAATAGTAGACAAAATAAGACACTCCAAAATAAGAAAAAAAACAGGGGCAACAGATGCCCTGAGTCAGGCAAAAAAATTAAAATGGAAGTGAGCAGGCCACACAGCCAGACTAACAGACCAGAGGTGGACGCTGATAACCACAAAATGGAACGGTCCACTTGGCAAAAGAGGAAGAGGAAGACCAGTGACACGCTGGGAGGACGACATAAGAAAAACAGCTGGCACAGATTGGATGGCAGTTGCACAGGACAGGGACAAATGGACTTCACTGGAGGAGGCCTTCACCCTTTCCAGGGATTCACATAACTAACAAAAAAAATACAACATAAGCTTTTGTACATTTTATTATTGAATTAAAGGCTTTTTTTTTTTTTTTTTAATAATTATATTTGTATTAATCGAACATTGGAGACTATACATCTCTCTGTGCACACGTGACCAGGGTTGTAAGCTCATAAAATAAATGTTGGGTCAACACTGACTTGTGAAAGAGCCCATGTGGTAAACTTACAGAACAAACATTTGATTTTGATTTTTATTGATCCAAACGGATGAAACGCCAGCGCAGCGCCTCCGCGCTATCTGAACGGAGCGGTCGTAAGTGCCAAAATTGAACTGTAGAAGATACGACAATAGAGAGATCTCTCAGGGACCGAAGTCCAATGAGAGTTGTTTGGATGTTATATTTATGCAACTGATTTAAGAAACTTCGATAGTGCGATGCAGAACTCGTCAGATTTGACAGGAGTGACGCCACATCAGCCCCCCTTTGAGACGGAGGGGTCAAGGATGTATGAAGAGTAGAGTGCAGCTTGCCAGTGCTCAGAGCCAGCGTGGCGAGCGAGCGCTCAGAGCCAGGGTGGCGAGCGGAGAGAGAGAGAGAGAGAGAGAGGGTCTGGCTTGCTGAGAAGAGTCGGGCGTCAGTCAGGATATTCAGAGTTGCGCTTATGTCCATTGCCGGGGGTCACCAATGTAGAAGATACGGCAATAGAGAGATCTCTCAGGGACCGAAGTCCAATGAGAGTTGTTTGGATGTTATATTTATGCAACTGATTTAAGAAACTTCGATAGTGCGATGCAGAACTCGTCAGATTTGACAGGAGTGACGCCACAGAACGTTTTCCATTTGGATGCATTCGTTGGTCGCAGAGACAAATGGCGCGCCATTCGAATGGAACAGTCGTAAATGCCAAAAACCAACTTTTTCCATATGGAACCATCCATTTGTCGCAGAGACGAAAGGCGCGCTAATAGGGAACATTACTGCAATGTTCTGCCGCCAGGGTGCAGCACTACCACTAACCGTAAACCAGCAGAGGAAGATAGGGATTCACACACACATGCACAATTGATTGTCAAATGCGTGACAAGGATGCTTGCATAGACATTACCGCAAGTGGGAACGAAATACAATATCATAGCTGCAGCTGCTAGTGTCGCCACCTACGAAGCGTTTTGCATACCTGACGTTCCCTATTAATGTCTAAACAACACACGGCCACCACCAAGTGACAGCTGACATGAACCGCCTGTGAATGAAGCCAAAATATTACACCCATCCATTTGGAGTCCGCTGGATGCGGGTGGCGCAGGACCGGTCACTTTGGCACTCCATGGGGGAGGCTTATGTCCAGCAGTGGACGTCTTTCGGCTAATATGATGATGATGATGATGATTTGGATTTATCAATGAGACAAACGATGCGGCACGAGGCTAGGTCCCCAGCTTAAGACAATATCGGATTTTGGTTTTAAAGTACCTACCCATTAAGTGCTATTTTGCGTCATTTCTAAGAACGTAAAACCAAATTGATGTTAATGTTTTTAATGCAAATTTTCACATTTACTCGAAGGATATTGCCGACACTCAATGCTTAGAATGAGAATGAATATACGATTGTGTCTGAAATATTGCATCTGAAACTCCATATCTGAATAATTCATTTCACATCAAGTATTCACTGGAGAAAGATATCGATTTTAAAATTTTTAGAAGGTAATTGTCGTTTATAATCCATTTAAGTTAAATTGGCCGTAAAATTGGGTTCTCTCTATCTGACATTTGTGTAAGATGTATTAATATTGATAGGTTATTGACATACTCGCTGTTTTAAGATTATTGACAATATAATTTTATTTCCTTGTTTTGGATAGGTTATTCCTATCACCAAAAAAATGTTTTCTACAGTGGTTAAATTTTGATTTCTTAAGGAAAATGTAGAAAAAAATACCACTCACCCCCCCCCCCCGAGCTTATTTTTTTTATTTATCAAAAATAATTTCTTAATTAAATTTGTAATTTATCAGATTATCTGTAAAGTCCCTTGTTTCAAATAAAAAAAATAATAATTGAAATCGGTACGCGTGATAAAAAGCTATCGCTGATAGACAAACATACTATAGGTTGTAATGTAGGTAAGTTGTTAGTACTAAAATGCAGATGGCGCTTTGCAACGGTAACTTCTACTATGAGCTATTTAAGATTGTCCAAGAATGAACCTGACATGACGGGTATGGTGTATGAAAGTTTGTACGGAACCCTCGGTGCGCGAGTCAGACTCGTACTTGACCGGTTTTTTTTAAGAAATAAACAGTTTTTTTTTCTCTATATTATATTATACTTATATAGGTACCTACATAATCAATACATAGTATAAAACAAAGTCGCTTCCCGCTGTCTGTCTGTCCCTATGTATGCTGAGATCTTTAAAACTACGCAACGGATTTTGATGCGGTTTTTTAGGGTTCCGTAGCCAAATGGCAAAAAACGGAACCCTAATAGATTCGTCATGTCCGTCTGTATGTCTGTCCGTCCGTATGTCACAGCCACTTTTTTCCGAAACTATAAGAGCTATACTGTTGAAATTTGGTAAGTAGATGTATTCTGTGAACCGCATTAAGATTTTCACACAAAAATAGAAAAAAACATTAAGTTTTAGGGGTCCCCATACTCAGAACTGAAACTCAAAAAAATTTTTTTCATCAAACCCATACGTGTGGGGTATTTATGGATAGGTCTTCAAAAATGATATTGAGGTTTCTAATATTATTTTTTTCTAAACTGAAGAGTTTGCGCGAGAGACACTTCCAAAGTGGTAAAATGTGTCCCCCCCCCCCCTGTAACTTCTAAAACAAGAGAATGATAAAACTAAAAAATATATATGATGTACATTACCATGTAAACTTCCACCGAAAATTGGTTTGAACGAGATCTAGTATGTAGTTTTTTTTTAAATACGTCATAAATCGTAAACCGCAATTTATTTCACGGAACCCTTCATGTGCGAGTCCGACTCGCATTTGACCGCTTTTTAATAGATAGAGTGATTCAAGAGGAAGGTTTGTATGTATAATTCATGCATGTATTATTTTTATTATACATATAAACCCGTGCGAAGCCGGAGCGGGTCACTAGTGTAGTATAATATCCCACCAAAAACATAAATGTAAAAAAGGAGAGCCAAGCTCAAAACAAAAATTATGCTTGGCTGTGGGCTTCGCCGCAAAAAGAATGGAGATCTTAATGAGTGTAAAGTTGTATGCAAAATCCAAATATGTATTTATTTATAGGAACAAAATAACATCATGAACAAGTAGTAAACTCTATATCTTTGCTTTATTGGATACCTATAACAATTGCTGTTATTTAAAAATGTGAGATCTTAAAGTAGGTTCAATTTGACAATTTTTTAACTTTTATTTAATTTTTAGATTTTTCCCTATGCTTACACACAATTACCGAGCTGGATTCTAAATTTCATCCTTCTAGGTCATCTGGAAGTAGGTTAGGTTTAGTTACTATTTTACAGTCAGTCAGTGCTAAAATAAACGACTTTTTGACCTTCATATCTTTATAACCGTTTGAGCTAGCTTCTTAAAATTTGGGCTTCTAGATGTACTTATGGATATAATTAAACACAGGTAGTTTTATGTGTTTTCGTTAAAGAGGTTTTGAGTTATAAAAAATAAAATAAAAAATTGTTTATTTCAGACCGAGATCCATAATAGTGTTAGTAACAAAATGGGGCTTACAAGACTATATTAGTATTATACGATTAATGTTAATAAAAAGTTATAGAAGGGTCAAAAGTGGCACCAAGTGGTTCGTGTAATGATACACTCGGCGTTGGCTAGCCAGTTCCTTTGCTTGACCTTGGCTTGACACGCTGCCGCGTGTCTAGATTATAAATGCGAAAGTTTGGATGTTCAGATGTTTATTACTCAATCACGCACGACTCAACCGATTTGGATGAAATTTTGCACAAAGATAGTACCTATAGGATAGTTTTTATCACGGGTCCACGCAGACGAAGTCGCGGGCGGAAGCTAGTGTTTTATAGCCCAAATAACTAATTTATCCAGTAATCAACCCGTAATAGCAGCTGCTATCCTATATCTACCATACAATGGATGGGCGTAAAAACTGAGTGATTAATGCCCCGACAGCGAATTGAGGTCGAAATATGCGGCGGAAATGTAAAACGGTTTGTATATGGAAAGTTAATTTCTGTGGTAAATGTGAGGTGATTGGTATTCCAGAAATAACTCGGATGTCAAGGAACTGGGTAGGGCAGAATTTTCATAGTGCATTTAATTAGCTTTACTCTTTGACATGACTATAAAAAAACCGGCCAAGTGCGAGTCGGACTCGCGCACTAAGGGTTCCGTACCATTATCAATAAAAAACTATTCAGTGTTTTTAGTATTTGTTGTTATAGCGGCAACAGAAATAAATCATCTGTGAAAATTTCAGCTGAAACTATCACGGTATCAGTGAAATACAGCCTGGTGAGAGACAGACGGACGGACGGACGGACAGCGGAGTCTTAATCGGTCCCGTTTTTCTCTTTGAGTACGGAACCCTAAAAACACAAAATAGTTTTTTGACTTTTGCACACGGTGTTAAAACAAACAAGGTTGGGACATTCCATTGAGCATTATCTCGGAAAAAATATAAAATATATACGGAACCCTAAAAACTAAATAACTAAGAGGTATCTCTTGGTTATTTAGTTTTTAGGGTTCCGTAGCCAAATGGCAAAAAACGGAACCCTTATATATTCGTCATGTCTGTCTGTCTGTCCGTCCGTATGTCACAGACACTTTTTTCCGAAACTATAAGAGCTATACTGTTGAAACTTGGTGAGTAGATGTATTCTGTGAACCGCATTAAGATTTTCATACAAAAATCGAAAATCAACATTAAGTTTTAGGGGTCCTCATACACAGAACTGAAACTCAAAAATTTTTTTTCATCAAACCCATACGTGTGGTATCTATGGATAGGTCTTCAAAAATGATATTAAGGTTTCTTATATAATTTTGTTTCCGCGAAAGACACTTCCAAAGTGGTAAAATGTGTGTCCGGGGGACACTGTTATAAAATATGAGAATGATAAAATAAAAAAAAATACATGATGTACATTATTACCATGCAAACTTCCACCAAAATTTGGTTTGAACGAGATCTAGTAAGTAGTTTTTTTTAATACGTCATAAATCGTAAACCGCAATTTATTTTACGGAACCCTTCATGTGCGAGTCCGACTCGCACTTTTTTAGTATCTACTTTAATACTCATGCTTGACGAGTGACTCGTCAGACGATTTTATACTCCCTGGGTAGGTTAGTGGAGGTAAGTAATTTAGTATTTTATTTTAGTAAAACGCTCTTATTATTATCATTTAATTTATTTAATAAACAGAGTATATAAACATGGGTAAATTAACTGGGTCTCACAAAACTGTCGGAACAGTTTGTCTGTGTGATTATTTTAAACATCATAGTACATGGTTAATAATTAATTAATTAGGTACTAATTTATAAATAGGTTTAGTCACATCACTAAGCAAATAGCTATCTTTTTTAACCACTCATTGTTATCAGATATGTGAATTTTGCACGCTCCTTAGTCGGTTGTGGCAATTGTAGTTGCCAAGCGGAGATAAGGAGGCTATGAATTTATTTTTGAAACCTAGTTTATGTGACTGTACACAATGAGGGGCATTAAACACGAGTGTGGGTTTAATGCCCCTTGTCTTCGGCTCGTTTCATAATAACATCACACGAGTGTTTTAATGCCTAATTATGTACAGTTACATACACTATTTTATTCTCCTTCAATCCTCAATGATGTGTTCGGGAACCATTAGAATAACCGCCATTGCACCGCCATGGCCGACTAGATCATGCTGCACGAGCCCAATACCGGACCTCAATCTTACACAAATCAACCTAGGCCCACGGTAAGCTCAGTAAGGCTTGTGTTGTGGGTACTAGGCGATGATATATACACCGTGGCCGTGAATAACCCGAAAGATTTAAGCTAACGATACTAGAGCCTAATTAAAGTATATAAAGTTATGTAACATATAGTCCAAAAACTCATAATTAAGGAGATATTAATTATTTGACACAACTCAAAAGTTAAAAAATCTCCAGTCTAACACACCCTAAAGGCTTGAGCATAACTTGACACTTCTTGTCATGGAACACAAGTCACGGCATTCGCCGTTCGTCGTATGATTTCGGAGCGATTCGTGAAGTGTTATGCTCGCTCTCTGTTCTTCAACTTGAGTTTCTCAACTAAAGAGTTGTTCACAAAGAAGCGGGCAATTAATAAGATTTAATTTGTACTGAAATAGTAATTTAATTAACACACATAATTAGACCCATGTTGATACAACATTATTTACTCGTACTGTCGTCAAAAATACGTGGTTTAAATCTTTCGGGTTATTCACGGCCACGGTGTATAATAGATACATACATATAGATACTTATAATATACATTATATAACATCCATAACTCAGGAACAAATATTCGTGATAAATACACAAATTAATGCCCTGACCGGGATTCGAACCCGGGTTTCGATAATAACATCGATTGTCTATTATGATTTTTCATACATTATAATAACACTGGCACAGATAAAACGCTGATGTTACGTTACTGGTTGCAATTATGGTGGTCGTTATATATGGTTTCCGAACACATTCTAGAGAATTTATGGTATGGGTGTAGATAAAAACCAGAACAACATCCATGGCTCCGACAGTTCACAAAAATTAAACTAGGCCATTACCATTTAACACTTTCATTCCTTGACGGTACCCTGCACTCCCATTTTGAATTCCCTTGCGCCGAAATCCTCTGAACCTACGATGAATAATTTTACATCTTGATTGAGACGGAATTTGCATAATTGAGCAGCCTGAAAAAAATGTCCTTTCACCCCTCTGTCCCTCCTTGATTACTTTAAGATTACAAAATTAACCAATTTGGCCAACAGCGGTTACGAAAAGTGAGGGAATTTTATGGCTTTCGCGTGGGCCTAAGAAAGTATATCAATAACTACATTGATTAAAAATTTCAATACCCCGACACTACCATGATAGCGACGAATCACGACAGTCAATAAATTATGTTTGTTTTAAATAAGTTTCTGTCAAAAATTTCATTTTTGGTACAAGCTTTTATCGCCAACTGTACTTTTCTGTATACCATCATCAACTACTCATTGAGAAGATTTTAACGAGCCCAAACTCGATGGGGTTGTGTCGTTTTATTGCGGAGTACCTATGGCAACCTTCCAGCTCCAGCATCAGATCAGCTCCAAGTCATCATACTATTGTATTGTCATGCGATATACGTATGCTTGCAAAATTGCAGCATTTCAGCAAAATGGATTACATATTTTGACGGACAACTTACATATTGACATACATACGAACAGTGCAAGTTAATATAAAGCTTGTAATAAAAACACACTCAAATTGGTGTATCTGTGTATTTGTCTGTAGTATAGTAACAAACGGATTGAACCAATTAAGGTGTGTTTTTTAAACAAACATAAAGAAATAAAGAAAGATACATTTAGTCACTGTCTCTGTATAATATTGACTGTCGTGATTCCTCGCCATGTTGGTTGTGTCGTGTCACGTAGATAAGGAGCCCTAACTTGGGGTACCTATCTAGAAGCAAAATTAGAGAAAATTAGGATGATTAAGAATTTATTATGAAGTTAAGTGAAATATTATGGGGCGGTTCGTTCGCCTAGGTCGGGCTATGGCTTAGATGCCAGGTCTGTTTGAGGGGTGGTCGGTCCTTCCGGGTATCCTCACTCCCCTCGCGGTACGCAGCTGGACGACAGGAGAAGATGGTGTTCCGAGGTGGTGGGTGGACGCGCTGGTAGTAAGTGCCGGGAGAGCGTCACACGCCAGGGGCCTCCAACCGACCTGTTGTGTACTCCCTGGGGGAGCGTCTGCCTCGGGCTTCAAAGGTAAGCGTAGTTCCTGCAACGCGTCCACGTTTACGGTAAATAAGGGGTCCACATACTCGACCGGGACTGTAGAACCATGTGCTCACGCAAGGGGGTGTGGCAATTTACAGAAAGGAGCATTCAAGAATGATGGTGGTGCAGTCCAGGTACAAAACAAGCAAAGCAGGGCGGCGAAAATCATATACCAAGCGTGAGTCAGCAATTTCCGAAAGAGAAATAAGATTAATTATTAAATCAATTGATAACTAATAGAACCAAAACGATTGAAAGGTGCACGGCAATAGTTTACAGTCTATTCGAATAAATTTAGAGGTTATGTATATTTCTAAGTAATTAATTAAATCATCAAAATTATTAAACAAGAAGGAAAATGCAAAAGCATGGCCGGCGGAGTGTAGTTGTTTAGCGTGATGCGTTAGCATAGGATTCTCGGATGATTTCAGTACATTTATGATTAGGAAATTATATACCGTGGATATTTTTCATGGTATATCAAAGTAGTAAGCCTTTTCTGACTTATTTAAAATACTAGCTGTTGCCCGCGACTTCGTCCGCGTAGAACTTTTTATCGTCTTAGAAAATGATTTCTCTCAATACAAAATTTGAACCCTCTTTTAGGGGATAATTAAAAAAAAAGTTGATGTTCATTTTCTAGTTTGTGAACAAACAGTCTAAAACCAAAGTTAAAAATCTCATACTTTAAAAATGCCTTGAAATACTCAAACTTTGAACCAATTTTAACACTCTTAGGGGATGAATTTGGAAAAACTCTGAAATCAGTTTTGTAGTCTTTTAACGTACAGAATAAGACCGAAGTTAAAAATCTCTTACTCACACTTTAAAATTTTATTGCTCGCCATTTAAAATTTGAACCCCCTTTTAAACCCCCTTAGAGGTTGAATTTTTCTAATCGCTGAAAGAACTTTTTTCGTAAACTTTTAAGTCTCTAGCTCAAAAAAAGTGTTGCCCATACAAAGCTTTCTTAACCCCCTTAGGGGTGGAATTTTCTAAAACTCTGAAAGTACTTTATTATTAATTTTAATAAGTAACATTTTGAATAGTTTTAAGTCTAGTAAAAAAAAAAGTTTTTCCCACACAACAAAGAAGGGTAGCCAGCCTTCTTAAGGATCTTAAGGATCCCCTTAGGGATGGAGTTTTCTAAAACGCTGAAAGTTCTTTTTTAGTATTCTAATAAGTAATCTTTTTGCAAAGTGTTAAGTCTAACTCAAAAAAAAGTGTTGCCCATGCAAAGCTTGCTCTCCTTTTAACCCTATTAGGGGTGGAATTTTCTAAAACGATTTGTGTCCTTTTTTTGTATTTTAATAAGTAATCTTTCTACAAAGTTTCAAGTCTCTAACTCTGAAACATAAACTTTCCCTGATAAAAACTTTGCACCCCTTTTTATCCCCCTTGGGGATAGATTTTTTCAAAACACTGAAAGTCTTTTTTTTTGTATTTTTATAAGTAATCTTTTTACAAAGTTTTAAGTGTCTAGCTCAGAAAAAGTGTTCCCCATACAAACCTTGCACCCTTTTTTAACCCCCTTAGGGAATGATTTTTGTAAAACGCCGAATGTAGTATTTTTCATGTTCTAATAAGTAATTTTTCGTCAAAATTTTAAGTCTCTATTAAAAAAAAATTTGTTTTTCCCATACAAACTTTGCACCCTATTTTACCCCCTTAGGGGTGAAATTTTCCAAAACGCTGAAAGTACTTTCTTTGTATTTAAATAATCTTTCTACAAAGTTGTAGGACTCTAGCTAAAAAAAATAGTTTCCCACATACAAACTTTGCACCCCTATTTTAGCCCCCTATTTTTAGGGGTAGAATTTTCTAAAACGCTGAAAGTACTTAATTTGTATTCTGATGACTAATCTTTCTACAAAGTTTTAAGTCTCTATTTAAAAAAAATATTGTTTCCCCCATACAAAATTTGCACCCCTATTTTACCCCCTTAGGGGTAGATTTTTTTAAAACACTGAATCTAGGTACTTTATTTGTATTCTAATGAATAATTTCTCTACAAAGTTTTAAGTCTCTATTTAAAAAAAAGTCGTTTTTCCCATACAAACTTTGCACTCTATTATACCCCTTTAGGGGTAGAATTTTCTAAAACCCTGAAAGTTCTTTATTTGTATTCTAATGACTGATCTTTCTACAAAGTTTTAAGTCTCTATTTAAAAAAAAAATGTTTCCCCCATACAAACCTTGCACCCCTATTTTACCCCCGTAGGGGTGGAATTTTCCAAAACGCTGAAAGTGTTTCATTTGTATTCTAATAACTAATTTTTCTACAAAGTTTAAGTCTATAGCTCAAAAAAAAAAGGTTCTCCCATACAAACTTTGCACCCCCATTTTACCCCCTTAGGGGTAGAATTTTCAAAAATCCCTTTTTATCCCTAGCCCACGTTATAAAAGCAACATACTGTGCAAAAATCAACTCTCTAAGATTAGTAGTTTCGGCTGTGCGTTGATGAGTGAGTGAGTGAGTGATTGAGTGAATAAGTCAGTCAGGACATAGGCATTTATTATGTATAAATAGATAGAAGATAATGAAACTCCCATTCAAATATCTCAAGAAATTATGAAGCTACATCCGTTTTAATGTCGCTTGTTAGAGTGAGAAAACGATGAGGGACTGTGACGTCAATATACTCGAGCGTCATAGTAAAAAACAATCGTTTCATATGAAGGTGCGTTTTGCGGAAAAGGGACAGAACATACCCCCTCTTAAAACTTTGGACTCTTATAACTTAATCATTACCTATATAACCTCTTGCTTTGTTTTTTTCTCCATTTGACTATATTTATTTTAAATTCTTTTTCGAGAAAATACATTATGATTATTTACCATATTTTCGATTCCTGAGCTATAACCATCACGAACTTCGGAATTCGAAAATATTCGGGTATCTCTATCTCTGTCGCACTAACCATACTCGAGTGACAGGGGTGCAAATATATGAACATTGAGTATCGGTTTTCGTGGTAGCGCCGCAGGTACTTTGGCTGAATGCGCCGAGCGCGTGCCATTGTCATTCAAAAAAAACAAATTCGTGTTAATTATATTGTTCAAATTTGTTGATTTCATTTATTGAAATTACGACATAAAACGACATTTGCGCATATAAGTTCTCATATCAGAATCGAATATTTTTTTATGGTTTATATTTTAGCATTTGTCTCGTAAAGGTCTATCGTAGACGGGATTTAAATTATTAATAAGTGAAAGGTAAAGCAATTCCGCCATTTTGACGAAAATTTGACGGTTCTTATAGCTGACAGTTGGAGCAGCGTTTGATTTCAATAAAAATAAATGAAAAATTAAATGAAGTCGTATATTTCGGAAAATTAATTAACTGTCGCAGTCGGATAAAAACTATCCTAAGTTGCAGCTAGAATAATAATGTACCTATATAAAATGTTTCATATTTTTCCGTTCATGGGATGCTGAGAACATTCGAACCGCGCAAAGCTTAGTTTCAAACTGGCTGATTCTTTTTTTAATTTAGAGATTTATTATAAGTGGAGATGATTAAGCATACGAAATGTAAACCAAGGCTTAATACAATGCCACGCAGGCAAAAACACATGGCGTGAAGTAACGGAAATACATAATTTCCGCATAGGAAATTACAGCATTGATATTAAATTTGTTAACAATTAATAGTACACAAGATCACACAGTACAGCACTGAATCAAATAAGATATTTAGGTAACATGTGAATGTAGCATGTACCTAGTCTAACCTAGAATTAACAAGTACATACGTTATCGATTAAAGCTTGGAAAAAACCTACACGGGATTAAACTGGCAGTATATTCGTTAAGTTTACAGTTCAAATTAATGTTCACATTTGTCGTACTAATAACTTAAGGACGAGACACGCGGGCGTGGCGTGTTCGGCGTCCAAGACAAAATAATTAATCCCGTTGGAAGCAATCACCAACTGAACCACGATTTACATAACTACATTCATTTAAATAATGAGCAATTGTGCAACACTTACCCAATCCTAGGAACTACACTGTACGTCACTACAAAAATTTAGCTACGTCCGCTCAACAGCAGCGTCTTTATTTAAATCAAAGTGCGCAGCGGCTTGTCCACGTCGCGCCTGGGTGGCAAGTGAACGAGCGAACGCGCTCAAAATGGCGATCGCGGGCGCAGACGACAAGGTAACCACGGGAGGTCACATATCTAGAATGTTCCGAACTCCCGCGCATGGAAAGTAACATTATTAGTACCTACAGGATTTCTGTGTTTAAGGGCAAAATTAAATAGGCTACGCAACGAGATAAATTAAGAAATAAAACTTGTTTATTAAAACCTATTTCTGGTAAGATGTTACAGCAGGTTTTTATGTTTAACGTTATACGTTACAGTCGGGGTGTTTTAAATTTTACAAATACAAACAATACATACATACACAGACAGATACATATAGACACAGATACTTAACAGCCCTCGTTTTAGTCGGAAGTTAAATATTACTAGATTCAGTTATAATTAATTCAGTTATGTTTAAAATAACGGCGACGACCTACCGGTTTCGCTCCACCAAATTCACAAGTAGCCTAAAGGTAGCATGTCCGTTTGTGGACACAGCTCAATACTTAGGGTGGGTTGCACAAAACCGTTTTGGCACTCTTTGGGGGAGGCCTATGTCCAGCAGTGGACGTCTTTCGGCTTATATGATGATGATGATGATGACACAAAACCGCCTGTAATCATAAGCGGTGTTTGTTAAAATAATATGTATGGAAAGTTTCACAAGTTTCTATAGAACGACAGGTGCCGACACCATATTAAAGTCTCGTTCTGTAAGCGTAAGTTGGTGCAACGGACACTTAACGTCAAATTTAATTAAATTCTTAATTACCAATTTCTCAAAGCTTTAGTTTGATTTGAGTAATCACGCTAACCAGATCGAAGAGACAATGAGAAAGCAATATCTAAATGTGGCCTTTGTATGAGGGCTTAAAGTTCGAGGGCCGCCTTTGTGGGGGACAAATGAGGCCCCATTGATTAGAGGCTAACGACAGTCCGCCGTGCACATGTGAAGTTGTGAACGCTGGAAGTGTTATATTTTCACTTTTTAGGGTTCCGTAGCCAAATGGCAAAAAACGGAACCCTTATAGATTCGTCATGTCTGTCTGTCTGTCTGTCTGTCCATCCGTATGTCACAGCCACTTTTTTCCGAAACTATAAGAGCTATACTGTTGAAACTTGGTAAGTAGATGTATTCTGTGAACCGCATTAATATTTTCAAACAAAAATAGAAAAAAAAACAATAAATTTTGGGGTTCCCCATACTAAGAACTGAAACTCAAATTTTTTTTTCATCAAGGTACGTGTGGGGGGGAATCTATGGATAGGTCTTCAAAAATGATATTGAGGTTTTTAATATAATTTTTTACTAAACTGAAGAGTTTGCGCGAGAGACTTCCAAAGTGGTAAAATGTGTCCCCCCCCCCCCTGTAACTTCTAAAATAAGAGAATGATAAAACTAACAAAAATATATAATGTACATTACCATGCAAACTTCCAACGGAAATTGGTTTGAATGAGATCTAGTAAGTAGATTTTTTTAATACGTCATAAATCGTAGAAAGCAATCTATTTAACGGAACCCTTCATGTGCGAGTCTGACTCGCACTTGGCCGCTTTTTATAACACGTCAGTGGCAAACAAGTGCACGACCTTTCTGGTAAGTGTACCGTAACCTAAGGACGTTTGCAACTTTACTGCAGGGGATTTGCATGTGCGTTGCCAACCCTTTAAGACCTGAACACTCCCATACTGTAGCGCTACGGTTGTAGCCAAATATAATGAGAAAACCCGTTTGTAGAGGTAAGCGCCGGCATATAGAGAAGTGTTAAGAATTCAGTTAAATCAGTACCGCAAATTGGGGTGAGTTGGGTCAAAAATAACATGCAAACCTCGAAAATAATATTTTTACATGTGGCACGTTGATTTAAAACGACGGATAATCATTAAAAAACTAAAATTCATCAGTTTTTTAATGATTATCCGTCGTTTAATTTCACAATCTTATATATGTTATATTTTGGCTACTCCGTGTTACCACAAGATAAGAAATATGTCTGAAAGTAAATTTAAATTACCCTAAGCCAGAAAATTAAAGAAGCAACTGAAAATATTCGCGTTCCTACTGCCCCCGCAATCCCTACTCATTAGTATTTGCGTGACTTTTCAAACCAGCGTTGGGGCAAATGAACTGTCATGTTGAGTGTCAAAAATTAACTGTTGATAGGTTAAACGCGCGTTCTGAAAGTCTATTTTTGCTCATTAACTAGATTGAAGAGAATTTTGTCATACTAACATATGTGAATTCGGTGACAATGTAAAATTATGGCACCACCACGCTGATCTGATGATGGAAACAGAAACTGAATAAATGGCTTATTCATAGAGTATATTACTCGGTGAATGAATTATTTACTTACAAAGAAGATAATGTGTAGTGTAACATAGACAATAGCTAGGTTAAAAATTATTTCAAACTTCAACATTCATAAAATGTCAGCTCGGACATAAAGCGCTTTTAAATTTCAAATTCGCCTAGTACAAGTATTCAATTACAAGGTCCAGTTTCGTTGACCACTGATTCATGCCATCAATTGTTGGCAAGCTGAGAGCAGTGCCCAATCGTTTGATATGAGCCAAAATTTTTATGACACGCCGTTTTGAAAGGACGCCACAATTGTCCATCATTCGTTTCCCTTGGTGACGCACAGACCTGCGCAGTGCTACGCATACTCGTCCCCTATTGGACCTGCAACCGACGCATCCCGGGCAACAAGTCAACAGTACTTGCGCACAACGCAGCGTTGTACCCTTTGACAATTGTCAAGTTTTGTGTTGTGACGTTTGTGTAAACAATCAATTTAGTATGCTAAATCTGTGTTTTTTACGATATTATTTTAAGTTTTTAGTCGTTTAATTTTATTATTATTTTATGACGTCTCAGCCCATTGTGAACCCGGCGGAGTTATTGTACTGCCCGACTTGCGGTGACAATAAACAATATAAAGGGCAGCGAGGGCTCGCTATCCATACCGCTCGCCGTCATGGCATTCGTATTGATATTGACCCCCCGTTGCCCAGCGCATCTCAGCCCGCGCCATCGGCTTCAACCCGGAGCTCTACTGTGACACCGCCGGCTCAAACGACGCTAGCAGAAAGACTAGGGCTGCTGAAAGCAAACATCCCAGTTGTAGGAAGAATACCTCGTGGTGCACGCATATCTGTCGCCTGCTGTCTCACCGATTGCATTGCCAAGGTAGTCGCTGAAAATTCTCTTAAGGCGTGGGAGCGTCTACTTACTTTTTCATACACGGTCCTTCACGCAGATAAATCCAACAAAGCCTCACTCACCTCACAAATCAAGCTTAATACAGCATCACTGTCCAATTTACCTTCCGTGCCACTAAATTCTTACAATAGCAGATCAAACAAGCCACCACCTTCGCTGAATTCTAAAATTAGAGCAATTGAAAATAAGCTATCCGAAGGGAATGTGAGTGGAGCTGCCCGTCTTTTATTTTCTAGCGACGACCTTGCTGCCCACTCCGCCGAGACCTACGCCGCCCTGAGGGAAAAACACCCCGTCCCTTCAGCCACCTCTGTACTGCCAGATCCACCATCCCATGATAACCCTACTGTCACTGTTTCCGAAGATGCCGTCCAATTGGAAATTTCATCCTTCCCTAACGGGTCCGCCGGTGGGCTTGATAGTCTCTCACCTCAACATCTCAAGGACCTGACCACTCTTTCATTGGGTGACACGAGAGCTTCTTTGCTAAAGCAACTCACGGCACTGATAAATTTGATGCTGTCAGGACAAGTGAATGCCGAGATAGTTCCAGTCTTATACGGCGCCAATTTGATTGCTTTAGCAAAGAAGGATGGTGGTATTCGGCCGATTGCCGTTGGCTTTACTTTCAGGCGCCTGGCTTCAAAGCTCTGCTGCCGAAAATTTAGCGAGAGGCTGACAAAAGTTTTCAAGCCCCGGCAGCTGGGATTCGGCATTAAGGGCGGTTGCGAGGCGGCGGTGCATGCTGCACGTACCTTTTTAAGTCGTCCGGGCTATGAGGTATTTGTCAAATTAGATGTTAAAAATGCATTCAATTCGGTAGACCGCGGCGCTTTGTTAGCTGAATCCAAGAAAGTGCTCCCAGAGTTATACAACTACTTGTGGCAATGCTACGGAGCACCGTCAAATTTAATTTATCAGGACCAAACTATACCTTCATGTGTGGGATGTCAACAAGGAGATCCGCTTGGACCCGCCATTTTTAGTTTAGTAATTCACCCCATCATCTCATCGCTAAATTCTAAATTCAATTTATGGTACTTGGACGATGGTTCTCTGGGTGGAGATGCTTCAATTGTTCTGCAGGACTTACAGACAATCATTGATAAATTTTCGGAAATTGGCCTTTCTTTGAACTTCACAAAGTGCGAAATTTTCATCCCCGATCGCATTCCACTTGAAAATAAAATTGACATACTAACCAATTTTAATGCAGTTTTGCCTAATCTCTCCGTTCATTCCAATTCATCTCTCACCCTTTTAGGCTCGCCAATTTTCGAAGAATCAATCAACCCTGTCATTAATTGTAAATTAAACTTGTTCAAAAATACATCCGACCTACTTTTTCACATCAATCCTCATATGGCCCTGTTCATTATTCGTTTTTGCTTATTCACCCCGAAATTTATGTATTTGTTGCGCAGTTGTCCCATTTGGAAATTCCCTACCATTTTGTCATCCATTGATGTGTCCCTTCAGACAACACTTTCCAAAATTCTCAACATTAATTTAGACTCCAGCACCAGATCTTGGACTCAAGCGGTTCTCCCAATAAGGCTTGGGGGGCTGGGCGTTCGAGCCTCGGCCAGCGTAGCCCTACCTGCATTCCTGTCCTCTGCTTATGGCTCGCTGTCTCTCGTCGGTATCATTCTTAACCTTCCCCAGATAGTCGACGATGAGATAGCGAGTTTGAAGGAGGCCAGGGATGCATGGTGTGACTCGTGCCCTGGAACGGACATCCCGGCGGTCAGACATTTTCAGCGGGTTTGGGACACCCCTCGTCTTAATAAGGTGCAAGCATCCCTCGTAGAAAGTAGCCCGGACGATTTTGAACGCGCCCGCCTCCTGGCGGTTTCCGCCCCCGAGTCGGGACACTGGCTCTACGCGCTTCCTTCACGACAGATAGGCACCGTTCTGGACCAAAGCACATTAAGAATTGCTTGTTGCTTGAGGCTTGGGGCCAGAATATGTGTTTCACATACATGCGTCTGTGGCAAAAGCGTCGATGAGTCGGGTAGGCATGGCCTCTCATGTATAAAAAGCGCCGGCCGCTTATACCGCCACGGCACTATAAACGATTTAGTCCGTCGTTCGCTTGCCACCGTGTCTGTGCCTGCTATTCTCGAACCCACAGGTTTAGCAAGAGACGATGGCAAGCGACCTGATGGTGCCACATTGGTGCCGTGGAAGTTGGGCAGAGCCTTGGTGTGGGACGCAACGTGCGTGGATACGTTTGCTCAGTCCCACATCCAGGGGACTCGCACTCAACCCGGCGCTGCAGCTGACCAGGCCCAGGTGTTGAAGCGCCGCAAATACTCGTCTTTAATTAAAGACTACGAGTTTGCGGCGCTTGCAGTAGAAACATTGGGTCCCTGGTCAGCTGACATGAAATCATTTATGAGGGCAATGACTAAACGACTCGTCGACGCTTCAGGGGACCATAGGGCTGGCGCTTACCTCTCGCAACGTATTTCTTTAGCAATACAGAGAGGTAACGCCGCCAGCGTTATGGGCTCTATGCCGCAGACGGAACTGCTGGACGGGGTTTTCTTCCTTTGACTGGGCAAGTTAAGTTAATTTAGTTTTTAATTAGTTTATAATTTTTTGCTTGTAAGTTTATTTTTATTTATGATGTTGTTGTCTTGTTTTTATAAAGAAATTTGGTTGTTTACTATGTACTGGATCACATATATATAACGAGTTAAATAGCTAGGTTAGTATGATAAATTTAATATTATCATAAATTTTAGATATTAAGCAGTTATTAAAATTCGCACGCCAGGAAAAGGTTTAATATGTAGATCCACTATAAATAATGTAATTTAAGACCTTTGTTACCATATTAATGCGAATAAACGATTTGTACTCAAAAAATAACATTATAAAAAGCCATAAATCTATGTGTTGCAAGAAACTTATTTGACAGAAACGTATTTTATTTAGATCCTCTCTATCGAGAATGCAATTACTAATGCCGTCTGCATTCAGCGCGGTCACTTCCAGAAATTCAATGTCGTGTGACAAAATTGATGAAAGCGATCCAGGTAAGGACCTCAGCCGTCATTAACTGATAGTTGATGGGACCTCGATTTGACGACAAGCACACTAGGATAGTCCACTAGTGTGGGTCTGTGTGTCTTGCAACTGCGTGAATGTAGGGACAATGGAAAGCCCGGTAAGTTGATTGACTTGATTGGCATAACAACATTTGATAAAATAGTTGTTTATGTGACTGTACATAATAAAGGGCATTAAACACGAGTGTGAGTTTATGAAACGAGCCGAAAGCAAGTTTCATAATAACATCACACGAGTGTTTTAATGCCAAATTATGTACAGTTACATACACTACTTTATCTTTCCGCATATCATAAGCCTCCACGATGCATTGAGGAGCCGCATATTATGACCGGCATCGCGGCGTTGTTTTCTGGCAGTTGTCATATTTTTTTTTTTTAAATCAGGGACAAACTAGAGTCAGATACAACTATCATATCGTTCGATTTCTTACTTACGTGCGACATTTGTCAAATTTGTATGCAAATTGACAATTAATTTCGAACTAAACGTCATCTCGACTGATATTAGAATAAAGGTCAAATCAAATTTCTTTGTTTTTCAGAGATATTCGAAATTTGAATGAAAAAATAATATCGAAATCGATGTTATTATTTAGCATCAATAACATTTTCCCAAATAAGAAATTTGTTCTAACAAAACAGTCTATTTTAATGGTGGTCATAATGTGCGGTTCTTGAACGCATCATAGAGGGTTTATGATATTTGGATAGATAATAGTACATTATGATACAAGTGTGCTATGTTGGTTATTACACTCGAGTCGGTTTTTAAGCCTGAGCCGAAGGCGAAGGCTTAATGGAGACGAGAAGTGTAATGACCAATGCTCACGTGTTTCATACGACGTTTTTCAACACATTTGCGAGGAAAAAAATAAAAAAATAAAAAATGAAAATGTTAAAAGATATGTAATGAAAAGGCACTAGTGCGATAATGTAATGTAAAAGTCACGGCATGGGTAATATTCTGCATTATTTTGCTAATATTTAAAAAGATATGTAATGAAAAGGCACTAGTGCGATAATGTAATGTAAAAGGCACGGCATGGGTAATATTCTGCATTATCAGTGTAAATACGCTGTAATATGACCTACTTTACGAGCAGGTGTGTTGAAAAGTAACTTTTAAGTCATCGAACAAGCGAGCAAAGCGAACAAGTCCGGTGTCTGTCCCGCTGTTCTGCTCTACACTGATTCTCGTGAAATTTTGTGAGCATGTTCGTTAACTATATTTGCTGAGATAGAACCGTTTCGTGACAAACGCTGTGTGTTGTTTCTCTCGAATAATTTTTTCTTTCTTTCTTTCTATATAAAATAGTTTTTTGCAGAGTCACCTTTTCTAAATAACTAGTGTTCTTCTATAAACTATACGTTCACTAGTTAAAGACACTTTTAATGTGATAATGTGGACACGCTGCACCAAATTTTTTTCAGGTACTAGTTAGGTAAATAGCTTTAAGTTTTTGATAGGAACCAACTCCTCCGTCAGCCATCATTTTTTTTTTTTTTTGATAGGTAGCTATATTATTAATATCACGGGTTTTAAATCACGTAGAATTACAAACTTGGTGTCTAAATATACATATTTGGGGTCCGGGAATTCAATTAGATATTTTTTAGGGTCGAGTTCCTAAAGGATACCATACGGAACCCGTTACCAAGCCTCCGCTGTGGGTCCGTCGGTCTGCGTGGCAGGAATAGCTAGACTGCTAACTTTATTATACTTTTATTATGTGTAATTATAGAAGATATAGTTTTACATAGTCTGCGGAAATTTCAAGTGTCTATCTATTACGGTTCTTGAGACAGACCAAGTAATGGGCGAGCTCAAGGGTCTAAGCTCTTCATAGAAGGAGTGGACTCGGGCTGGACCAGAAAACTCTGGAAATCCAGTAGGAAGCAACTCAGAATTATATCTGGGGTGTTCACTGGTCACTTCGGGGTCAAGGATCTCTTGGCCAAGATGGGACTATCTGATAGTTTAGACTGTAGAATGTGTGGCGAGGAGGATGAGACTATGGAACACTTATTGTGTGAATGTCATGCCCTTGCCAGACAAAGAATGAACTACTTTGGTAACGGTTACCCGCAACCAAAGGAATTCAAGGTGCTCCCGGCGAACTGCATCATCCGCTTTGTGGAAATGATGGAGCAAGCCTGGGAGCAGGTATAAAGGAGAGAGCAAATGCACAAAAGATCCCACTGGGTCGAAGTGCATCCGAAAGGGCCCTCACCTAGATAAGAAAAGATAAGATAAGAATGGGCGAGAAAAAAAAACGCCTTAAAATTACTTTCAATGTATTGGAGCACTGTTTAATTTTTAATATATTTTTATTTTTATTAATTTTAGTTATAACAGCAATAGACATACAAAATCTGTGAAAATTTTAACAGTCTAGCTATTACTGACACGCAGATAGACGGACCCACAGCGGAGGCTTAGTAACAGGGTTCCGTTTGGTATCCTTTGGAAATTCGACCTTAAAAAATATCTAGTTGAATTCCTTCACCCCAAATACTTAGACACAAGAGATTTGACTGAAACCACTTTTTCCCCATGTTTGCTGCGGGGACCTTAGTGAGCAGGTGTTCAATAATGATATTTATTTATTTATTTATTCGTATGGCACTAAATACAGTCGTTCGATACTTAAATTATTTAATGTTATTTTATCAGATAAGTTTTGGATCCAAAGGATAGCGTCGTTTTCAAAAGAGAACAGGTCTGCTGGACTACCATAGTATTTCGTGAGGGGACAATGTCCAATGATACAGTTTTTTTGTTGTCGAAGCAGTATTTCAAAATGTTAAGATATATATATATATATATATTGAAAAAAAATGCTGGTTTGCGTGTTCTTCAGCTCACAGAGCCACAAGTTTTTTTTTTTTTTATACTACGACGGTGGCAAACAAGCTTACGGCCTGCCTGATGTTAAGCTGGTACCGTCGCCTATGGACACTTGTGACTCCAGAAGAATCACAAGCGCGTTGCCGACCACTTCACTTGAGGATTCGCTGTGTTGGCAGATAGAGACATGCAGGTCCCTCACTCCCAACACAACGCACCCTAGGGAGCTCTGGCGACCTTACTCGCCACCAGGAACACAACACCACATACTTCGTAGCCCGCAATAATATAGCAACACTACAAAGCAGTGGTGCTATTATGGCTGCGGTCTTCTGTAAGGTGGAGGTACTTCCCCAGTTGAGCTGCTCCACATACGAGCGAGATGACATTCTGCTGTGCCCTACCTCTCTTAAAAGTAGTCTTAGTTTAGGTATATTTTAATTTTATTTACTAAAATACGTAACCTTCCCCTTATTATTTAACTTCGTCCATCCCAAATGTGTAGGGAAACTTATTAGGCTAGTGAAAATAAACCTCGCTCCTAAAACCGGGCTTAGGCACAATACTTCATAATTACACCCTCTACAATTACTCCAAGGCCTGGCTAAGCTTCCAGTTAGCATACAGATTACGGGCAGTAGTATAATCCAATATTTATATTATTTACTTTTAAAATAAAGTTTTAACCGACTTCTATCACAGGTACGACCACGTAACTTTTGGAACGTACGTTAAGATGATCCAAAAGTCATTTTCCTATACAAAAACTGACATTTAGGTCTACCTGACGCACGTACAATACGATACGTGATTGACCAGCAGTGCCCAAATCGATTCAAGTGCGCCTAAAAATTTCAAAAGTTCCCTCGATTTCTCCAGGCTCTCATCTAAAATCAGCAGTTTGTTTTGTTTGTTACCCGCTAATTCTTCGTTTCTTCTCGGCAAAAACCTCAGACCGAGTGAGGCACATTGAAAATGATGAAGCGCTTGTGGTGTATTATTTGTATGGGCCGCCAGCAGCAGCAGCTGAATGGGCTCCTTTTGACTTTATAATAAAAATAAAAAAAATTAAAATTTCAACTGTTTATTGCAGTAATTTAATTGTTACAAATATGTCTACTAATTGCTTAGCGCAATCTCAATTTTTTAAGATTATTTGCTAATCTTAGCTATTATCTATCACATTTCTAAGTTTAATCTATATAACTTAACTTTTTTATATAATATAAGTGTTCGCATAACAATATTTATTTATTTATTTTCTATTATTGTACTTATCACACATGATCTTCTTCAGGGTACATTTGATCTTCTGTGGTTTATTCTCTATAATACCTATAACCTCACTGGGTAAACTATTTAGGATATGCGGTAAGTGACTGGACCATACTCTTTGTCCATATACGTGTATGTTAGTACTTTTTGGTACAGTGAAGTTCTTACTTTTTTCTAGTACTTGAAATGTAGTGGGCCTTATATACCTAATTAGTTTATCCAGGTTATGGCTATATTCTATTATAACGGCCATTTTGGCTTTATCAAATACATTTAATACTTTACAGTGCTGGAATAATTTATCATAATTATTTTTAAACTGGTATTTAATTTTAAGCGGTACAATGGTTTTCAACATTCTTATTTGTATATTGTATATTCGCTGTAATAATTAATTTTGAATCATACTTATTTGACGACCGCTTTAACTTAGTTGGTAGTGACCCTGCCTACGAAGCAAGAGGTCCTGGATTCGAATCCCGGTAAGGGCATTTATTTGTGTGATGATCACGAATATTTGTTCCTGAGTCATGGATGTTTTCTATGTATTTAAGTACGTATTTCTCTATATAAGTATTTATATCGTCGTCTAGTACCCATAGTACAAGCTTTGCTTAGTTTGGGACTAGGTTGATTTGTGTAAGATTGTCCGCAAATATTTATTTATTTTGTAGTTTTTATGTTAATTTTATTGTGTTCCAATTTTTTTTTATGTGTATATTTATTTATACTTTTAAATTGGTGTTAATCAGTATTTTTCTTTCTTTTATCAGAAAAACTGAATCAACAAAAAAAACTACATACTTATTGAACCTACTCACATAAGTTCACGAGAATCGATTGAGAAATGCGACCTGTAACAACAGCCGGACAGACGCCGGACGTGCGGAGCTGTAACGGAGAACTTCGTTCACTTCACTCGCTCTTTCAACGTCCGCTACCCAAAAATTGTCTGGAACAGTTCACTTCTTAGCGATAAGACCGCTCCTGTTGTTGTGTAATTCTACCCGCATGTTATTGTTTTAATTTCTCGTTGTAACTGTTTCGTTTGTGTGAGGTGTGAATTGAGTATTTGTAATGTATTGATTAGTTGTAGTACTGATATTTAACGGGACCTGTGTCTAAACCTACTCTAAGGCGCAGTAAATCTAGCTCTTGACCTTTTGGCCCAAGAAGAAGCGCCTTAAGCAAAGGTCGGGGCTCAGTATGGCAAGGCATCAGACCCGTAAATATTAGGTCCTTACCTATGAAATTGGCGGTTTTTTCACAGATATTATTTTGTACGTAATTTATTCATTTCTATTGCAACTTCCAAATTATTTTTTAATTTCATTATTAGACTATGTAACAAAGGTTTTAAATACAAAAAATAGGTTTGAATTTTTTATTTAGTGTTTCAAATTAAAGCTTGAAAACCGCCCTTTTCATGTGCTGCCGGTTAAAGTGTTTCAATTACGTATAGTTTTATGATGCGAACTATTTTTAAGGAATGAACATATGTGTAAAGTAGCTTAAAAGTTTTCTATATTCCTGCCAAAATTTAGTTTGCTTTGAATTTGACATTGCTGAATAATCCGCAAAATTCAATGTATGAAAATCACAGTTTTCATAAAATTCTCCATACACACCGCCAATTTCATAGGTAAGGACCTAATATCTATAAGGTCTCGACATCTTGTAACTATTCGCCATAACTGAAATGATTCACTTTTAGACAAAATAATGTATGCATAAATAATAATAGTTTAACGTAGGTTAAGTAAAATCCAATCTTAAACTGAACTTATCGACGTGTTTCAATTTGTGATATAAAATATCGAGGGTTGTGTGGTCAAATTCGATGAATCTCCTCACTTGTCGATATACTGACAGTATTACATTTGCGTAGTAGTAATATTACGCGCGGATGTGAAGCGGTGCGATTGCAGTACTGCATTCGTGCTGCCTTTTTTTTGACGGTGTGTCCTTAGTCCTTACGCATACCCCCGGCCCGGGAAATGCTATTTAGGGGTTATGTGGGACTCTCTCCTCCCACCGCCATCCATCTGATGGTGGCTGGAGGAGCATACCCACTAAAAACACACCGGCGTCACCCGCATTTCCGTTAAGGGTGCGCCGTGGAATCGCGAACATTTCAGCACGACACCCCCCGGCGGCCCTGGCTAGCCAGGACACCCGCGCAAAAGAAGGGGAGAGCCGGGACGCTTGACCCTCCCACTCCACCATGTAGAGCCGTGCAGTGTGGGTCCCCTACCCACTGGCTCTGCTGGGGGAGGACGCGACCAGCGGCCGCAAACCGCGCGCGTCTTCTACCCCGCCGTCTGCGCTGGAGAAGGAGCGCGTCCGCACTGTCTTCGCGCTCCCTCTCCGCGGCCTCCTTCTGCGGGATGACTGTTTCGCAAAAGGAGGCCACCGCTTCCCACGATCTCTCAGTGCCCAGCATGGCCGCCACGAAACTGTGCAGCGAGAGACTATCCACATTGAGGGCTGTTACTGTTACCATAGTGCGGCGCTCCTCGGCCCACCTGCTGCACCACTCAAAAGTGTGTTCTGGGGCATTCGTGCTGCCTTGCTTACGCGTACCCTGCGCCATTCAGCAAGCACGCACAAATATAGGCGAGCGGTAAAGAATCGGTACTGACTCAACTGACAAATGACACTGACAGCTTACTGATATCGAACCGCGTCTGCACCGACTAATCAGGAACTCGTCTTATCTAATAGACTACTCTACTAATAGTAGAGACTTTTAAACAGTGTTACAGAAATAACACACTATACAATGGAAGATGTATAGTACTGAGACCCTGTAAAATATACACAGGTAGTAACGAATAAATTCCGCCACTATCACATTTCATCCCAAACTGATAAACCACCCGTCTTCCGGAGCCGATTGTAGAATATCGATTATATATTGTACCTGTCTGCGCTAGTA
Source organism: Epinotia brunnichana (assembly GCA_963854355.1). Taxonomy (NCBI): domain Eukaryota; kingdom Metazoa; phylum Arthropoda; class Insecta; order Lepidoptera; family Tortricidae; genus Epinotia; species Epinotia brunnichana. The sequence continues at coordinate 6,387,668 of OY977956.1, forward strand.
GGCCACGGGAAGGTAGCTTAAAGATTGATACAGTTTTTATTAGGTACGCGGATGTGGGTTCTAATCTGTCTGTTCTGTGCTATAATATATTTTTCACTTCTCATGCTCTAAAAGTTCGTCTTTATGTCGTGCGTAGGCGACATAAAGTCGCTTTTTATGCTCTAGAGCATAAAGTAAAATCTTCGTCGAAGACCAAGGCAATCGCTGCAACAGCCACACGAACATCTTTAACTTCATACAACAACCTCTTTATTTTATTTCGTTTCGTTCGTATTCTAAGACCAAGGCAAAGATACCAACAGCCAAAGTACACAATAAAACTTCATGAAATAAACTTATAATTTGTATTTCGTCTCATTTATTATTTTTTATATTGTTGCTGTTTCATTTCCTCGCAATCGAAGTGAAAAGTAGAGTGTACAACTCGTCCATAAAACCCATTTTACACTCGACTTTATATCTATCCTCGCTCGCAAGCTCGCTCGGATGGATAAACTTCTCGAGTAAAATGGTGCGTTTTATGCACTTGTTGTACAATCTACTATTCTGTACTCGACGATTAAAATATGTGTATTAAGATTTCATAGAGAATACTGCAACGTCACTCTTTTCATAGTTGTAGTCCATGTTACTGTCGAAACAATCGAAATAACTACTTTTCGATACGCTCCAGACAACCAAAATAAATTCGACCAATCACGTGGCTGCTTTACTGAACTGTAATGAATTGGACCAATAGAATCGCTTTGATGTCGTACGCTCGTTGATGTCTTTTAAGATATCAACAAGCGTACGAGCGATGAGCTGCACTTCGTTTCAACAGTATCGAGTTTGTTTAATTAAGTAGTTCAGTTGACTCGTAGAAAATTAATTTTAATGAACTCGTGCAAAAAGTATTGTTCACAATAGTGTTATAATCAAGCTTTTTAATCTCGTACCTTACTTAGGCCACTCAGCAAGCTTCGTGGCCTAAACACGGTACTCGACTAAAAGCTCTCTATTATAACACGATTGTGAAAAATACTATCTATACTACTAGAGTTTTTGAAGAGGAAAAGTCTGAGATTGCTTTGTAATAGTACATTATGATACAAGTGTGCTATGTTGGTCATTACACTCGAGTCGGTTTTTAATGGAGAATTTCGGCTTAATGGAGACGAGAAGTGTAATGACCAATGCTCACGTGTTTCATACGTTTTTCAACACATTTGCGAGAAAAAAAAAAATTAAAATGTTAAAAGATATGTAATGAAAAGGCACTAGTGCGATAATGTAATGTAAAAGTCACGGACTCCCACGACCTTTACCAGTTCATCAGTCCACCTTGTGCTCCCACCCACGCTGCGTCTTCCGGTACGTAGTCGCCCCTCGAGAACCTTTCCGTCCCAACGGCGAACTGTTTTGCGTGCAAGTCGCCTAAGAAGACAATATTGTGTGACAAAAATGCAGCCCGCGCGAGGATCGCTCGTTGCCTCCCTCTTATATAATATTGATTAACGTCATTGACAAGAAATTACTACTAAAATCGCTCCTTTCCCAAATCTTGCGACTTTCCTGAAAGTCTAAAACGGGCTCTTAAAATGCTTTATCGGGCCGTCTTAAGATTAATATCATTATGAATTACGATTATGATTGTATGCCCGTGGGTTTAGATTTTGACTTAAAAGCTATCCGTTAATTAAATTTAAAGGCAAATTAAATCTTTGCACGTCTTCGTTCGAAGGCGTTTGTTTACGCTTTTAGGATTAATTTCGAAATGGATCGGTTGGGTTTAGATTGTTAAGTGTTTATTTTCTAGGACCTATTCGTACCTAACAATATCGTCCCGCCTGGGCATATTACCGTCCGCTGTGAACGAGCAAAATCTTTTTTTTTTTTTTTTTTTTTTTTATCTCACAATAACTTAAACGCTAGTTTTACAAAATATGTTCCGCCAAACTGAGGACAGTTTGTTGGCGGATAATACGCTCGTTACCACTGTTATTTTTATCCGAACTACTTACATTAACCTTACTTCCATTTGTACACGAAAAATTATTATACGATGGTTACGCCTTGGCCACGACTTTGGTCCGAAGCGACCTGCGACCAGCGTTTTATCTGTTCATTGCGCGGTCGAGACGCGCAACGCACTGTGGTTAGTTGGGATCACGCGCAATGAACAGATAAAACGCTGGTCGCAGGTCGCTTAAGACCAAAGTCGTGGGGGGTTAATGGTAATTAAAGCTGCTGATCGTATTTCGCCCCCTGCCTTCGACTCGGGCTTCAAGTACCTGCGATCTGTTTCAGTGCACTAGGTGAGTAGTAAGTGCACTATCATTTATTAATTTATTCATATTTGGATAACCAACAGCTACAACACATTGATTATAAAGGGTGACTGGTAATTCGACCTTTTCCTTGAAAGGGGTTATACTAGAGCTAATTTGCAACAATTTATGTCCAGTCAACCAGGGGTCGAAACTCGCTGGTTTCCGAGATATTCGAGTTTTTAGTTTGTATAAAAAAAAAATCTCCTTGCAGCCTTAAGCTGGTGATTGTGACAAAAGTACTTCCATTTGGATGGTAAAAAAACATTTTTGTCACAATCAGCACTTTAAGGCTGCAAGGCGATGTTTTTTCAAACAAACTAAAAACTCGAAAAATTAAAAAAAAATCGTGTTTTGACCCCTGGTTGACTGGACATAAATTGTTGCAAATTAGCTCTAGTATAACCCTTTTCAAGGAATAGGTCGAATTACCAGTCACCCTGTATAGATTTATAGATAAAATACACAAAGCCAATTAATTACAGGTTTCCATCGATAGCATCGTAGTTAGTAAACATTAGTGAGATGAGATCACTATTACATTGCATTAAGTTGCAGTGTAGGGTTACGTAGATGCCTTTGTTACCTGCATCGACACGCACACGCCAACTAAACGTTGCGGTTGCGTCGCGTCGGCCGAATATGTACGACAGTTGGCCTTTCTAAGTTACGAGTAGTGTAAGGCAATGGGATGTTCGTTTGAAAAAATTGCTGACCGTTAAATGTGTTGTGATTTGTCTATACTTACCTGAGACTTTATATAAAGCCATGTTGCGGCGCGCGAGCACGGTCCTTTGTCATTCAGTACATTAAAAATGGTGGTTAATTGGAAAAGCATTTAATTAAATTAATTATAAACATAATAGTAGTTTATGTGACTGTACATAATGAAGGGCATTAAACACGAGTGTGGGTTTATGAAACGAGCATCAATGAGTTTCATAATAGGATCACACGAGTGTTTTTATGCCTGATTATGTACAGTTACATACACTACTAAACTTTATGTACCCACATATTATAAATCCTCAATGATGTGTTCGGGAAACATTAGACTAACCGTCATTGCACCGCCATGCTCGACTGGATTTCAAATCATGACTAACTAAATTTCCATTATAACATCGATATCGATGTTATTATGATTTATCATACATTATAATAACATTGCCACAGATAAAACACTAATGTTACGCTAATAGTTGCAATAATGGTGGTCATTATACATACATATATGGTTTCCGAACACATTATAGAGGATTTATATGATGGATGGATATGGGTGTAGATAGAAATAATAATAATTGAACAATATGTATAATATGTATACAAGTGAGGTATGTTGATCATTATATCAGACGCGGAAATGTCACGCGAACCGCAGGTGAGCGTGATAATAGAGCCGAGGATGTAATTATCAAAGCTCACGCGTGTCATACGACGTTTTTTAACACATTTGCGAGGAAAAAATCCTTTTCATAAAATGAAAATGTTACAGGCTCCTAAGTTGTTTCCTTTAGTTATTGATGACAACAGTTTTTACTCACATATTTGTACATCTCCAAGAATGTACAGTGGCGTCAATTCTATTTATCACTTTTCTATTCACTACGAGTCAACATTTTTAACAATAACCAAACACGCATCATCAATGTTTACAAATATTTGTGAAATTACCTATAATGGCGCGCAACTATTTTTTTTTCGTGAAGTTCGCGCAGTGCGCCCGCAGCGAGGCTTAGATGAAATCTCTAAACAGCCAATACAAAATAAAATAAATATTTTCTTATTCGATATAAATTCATGTAAAATGTTATCAAAAGTAAATTGTTTTACTACATGAAACGTTTCTATATTATATCCAAGAAGAAATAATCAATTAATTCACAAGAAGGATTTAATTTGTTTAGTTGAGTAAGAATCCATTTGCCGAGAATTAAAAACAAACCTGTATAACCCGGTCAATTTAAGAATACGCCGAGTCCATACATACACTTTGCTGCAAGGTGCCAACGTGTCTTAATCGGGATATAAACATACCTACACGAGTGTCGTAATGTTATAAAATGTTTAATACCCAGGATTATGAGCCTAAAAGCGGCACAATAAGAGGCACGTTACGAGCAAATGTGTTGAAAAATATATTGTATACTGAAAGCGGTGCTATCCATAGCAATTATTTTACATGAAATGTTTTTGGTGGGATGATACCTACGAGTAGGTACCTACCTACATTAATTGTTTTAAAATAAACAAGTAGAACTAACTTCACTGGTTAGGGTTCCGTAATCAAAGAGTAAAACGGGACCCTATTACTATACTATCCTCAAACCAAATAGACGACTGGGATCGTATTGGCTCGTATTGGCTCAGTCATCCGTTTGGTTTGAGGATACTATAAGACTTCGCTGTCCGTCCGTCCGTCTGTCTGTCCGTGATAGTTCCAGTTGAAATTTTCACAGATGATGTATTTCTGTAGCCGCTATAGCAACAAATACTAAAAGCGGCCAAGTGCGAGTCGGACTCGCACATGAAGGGTTCCGTTAAATAAATTGCAGTTTACGATTTATGACGTATTAAAAAAAAACTACTTACTAGATCTCGTTCAAACCCATTATCGATGGAAGCTTGCATGTTAATGTACATCATATATATTTTGAGTTTTATCATTCTCTTATTTTAGAAGTTACAGGGGGGGGGGGACACACATTTTACCACTTTGGAAGTGTCTCTCGCGCAAACTATTCAGTTTAGAAAAAAATTATGTTGAAAAGCTTATTATCATTTTTGAAGACCTATCCATTGATACCCCACACGTATGGGTTTGATGAAAAAAAATTTTTTGAGTTTCAGTTTTGTGTATGGGGACCCCTAAAACTTAATGTGTTTTTTCAATTTTTGTGTAAAAATCTTAATGCGGTTCACAAAATACATCTACATACCAAGTTTCAACAGAATAGCTCTTATGGTTTCGGAAAAAAATGGCTGTGACATACGGACGGACAGACAGACAGACAGACAGACAGACGGACAGACATGACGAATCTATAAGGGTTCCGTTTTTTGCCATTTGGCTACGGAACCCTAAAAACAGAATTAAATAAATATTTTTATTGACAATGGTACGGAACCCTTCGTGCGCGAGTCCGACTCGCACTCGGCTAGTTTTTTTTTACCTGTACAGGCTAGCATAAAATAAACTTGATCAGTAACACTCAAAACAGCAACCACAAGACTAAAAGTTTTATTCTATTTTTAAAATAAATTCGTCAATTGCGCTGCACATTCCGCTGGAAAATTGGCAAAACGACTTCGAGTTTGAACGAATTTGTTCAGATGAATGATTCTGTTCTGTTGTGTTGATGTTTTGAACATAATACAAATGACATGAATGACACCTACTCGGATTTCTGTTCTAGTTCAATGAGATTTTAAATTGAAAATTGTATCCAAGACGTTGTGATCTTATGAACATGAACTACTTATATCAACATGAATGTTTCGGAACAATTTAATCTGAAACTTCATAATACTTGCATCTTTTTAATTTATTACGAAAATCAAAAGTATAATCCAGAGGAATATCAACTGTAACATTAAAACTTTCTTAAGTTTATTTTTTCTGATGTTATATGCATTTGAAATCTGCACGCGCCGGCACCCTTCGAAAACGCTCTAAGTATATTAAATGGGCTTATGCTATAACGTCACAACTTATATTCTCGGCGCGTTTACTATGGAGTAAGTCATTAATTTGCAATTATCTTCACAACATTTACGTTTAAGTCTATACTTGTCGTACAATGCCGATCATTTCTACTTAATTCACCATTCTGTCTTACTGTTATGTTATTTTATCGAAAAATATTTTTTTTTCTCATTTTAACGTGAGATAAAACGAATACAATCATTATTTTATTTTCTTTCTATGATATTTCTACGTATATCCGTATCGATTGAGCGTAATTTATTCAAAACTGAAGTTCCATACAAGTTCCCCATTATGTAACAGTATTCATAACAGTAAAGAGGAAAAGTCTGTGAGGTTATAATTTTTTATGTAGGCGGTAATTTCTGAAACTACTGATCCAATTTCAAAAAAAATTAACCATGATAATAGGTACTCGTAGAATTGTTCTTCATGATGGATATATAACCGGGGTTCTGATCTCTCTCTGATAAAGCAGATAAGCAGGTGTAATTAAGATGATTATTTTAAGGAGCTTTATAATGTAACAGTTGCATAAACTACTACTAATATTCATCATCCTCCGTTTTTCTCTGTAGTAGTTTCCCTACACGATCCGCTTTGGCACCTAAACCCAAGATTTGTCGAAGGCACTAGTTTTACGAAAGCGAATGCCTCCAGACCTTCCAACCCAGAGGGAAAATCCCTGATGCGCAGAGTGCGGGCTAGCTCCAACAGCATTCTGAGCATGATAGCGGACAGGATCGATGGCCTGTACTTGAACAACTGCTTCATGATCCATGCACGCAAAAATAAATAATAAGTAATGATAATATAATGTTACTAACACTAGTTTAATAAGTAATACAATTGTTACTAACACCATACACACTAGACCATACATACTAGAATTATGCCTACTTGTTAAAAACTACCCTGAATGCAAACCTAACGTATACAAATATGATATTACTGTCCCCAAAGTAAGTACATCCATCTACAACATAAGTACATTCATATCAGCCATACGCATTTTTAACAATCTTCCTGTAGAAATAAAAAGCCTGGAAGGAAATAACGTCAAAAGGTGTTTAAAAAACTTTCTTATAGATAAGGTTTTCTACAACCTAAACGAATATTAAAGAAATGTGTAATATTATAATGTAGTAATTTTTATAAATTAAATTGTAACTAGGTTAAGATGTACAAAATTGTATGCCCGAAAAGGGTAAAACTGTTGGAACCCATAATACCATGCTTCTACCTTTGTACTTACACGGTTTTATACTATCAAATTTTCTATTTCTATTTCATGATCCCGTGTTGGTCGTAAATAAAGTATTTATTATTATTATTAAAACTAGACCTTATTGGGATTAGACCGGTTTCCTCACGATATTTTCATCCACCGAAAAGCCACTGTTTAGTATCATACGATATTGCGTACATATAATTTTTGAAAAAACTCATTAGTATGTACAAGCCGGGGATCAAACCCGCGACCTTAAATAAAAGTCGCGCGCCTTGCCGCTCAGCTACAGTGGGTCTATGGCCTAAACTACTAATAATAAACAAAAAAAGCGGCCAAGTGCGAGTCGGACTCGCACATGAAGGGTTCTGTGAAATAAATTGCGGTTTACGATTTATGACGTATTAAAAAAAACTACATACTATATCTCGTTGAAACCAATTTTCCGTGGAAGTTTGCTAGGTAATGTACATCATATATTTTTTTTAGTTTTATCATTCTCTTATTTTAGAAGTTATAGGGGGGGGGGGACACACATTTACCACTTTGGAAGTGTCTCTCGCGCTAACTATTCAGTTTAGAAAAAAATGATATTAAAAACCTCAATATGATTTTTTAAGACCAATCCATACACCAAACTAATGGGTTTGATGAAAAAAAAATTTTTGATTATCAGTTCTGAGTATGGGGACCCCTAAAACTTAATGTTTTTTTTCGATTTTTGTGTGAAAATCTTAATGCGGTTCACAGAATACATCTACTTGCCAAGTTTCAACAGTATAGCTCTTATAGTTTCGGAAAAAAGTGGCTGTGACATACGGACGGACAGACAGACAGACATGACGAATCTATAAGGGTTCCGTTTTTTGCCATTTGGCTACGGAACCCTAAAAAAGAAAAATAAAACACCCCTGACACATCAAACACAGCTGCCAGGGCTCGACAAACAAGACTAACGCTTAATAATTTATTTTAAAAACAAAGTTTTAACAGACTTCATTTCAGTAGCCAAACAGCTTCAAGTTTGCCTATAAAATTTGAAGAGTTCCCTCTATTTCTCCAGGACCCCATCATCAGAACTGGATTTTGGTGACAACGGGACCAATCTGGAAGTATATGCTTTCAAACAAAGTTTTTTTTTCAAATCGGTTCTTAAATAACGAGAGAGTTATCGCGTAACAAACACAAAAAAAAGCGGCCAAGTGCGAGTCGGACTCGCACATGAAGGGTTCCGTTAATTAAATTGCTTTTTACGATTTATGACGTATTAAAAAAAAAACTACTTACTAGATCTCGTTCAAACCAATTTTCGTTGAAAGTTTACATGGTAATGTACATCATATATTTTTTTTAGATTTATCATTCTCTTATTTTAGAAGTTACAGGGGGGGGACACATTTTACCACTTTGGAAGTGTTTCTCGCGCAAACTATTCAGTTTAGAAAAACATTATGTTAGAAACCTAAATATCATTTTTAAAGACCTATCCATAGATACCCCACACGTATGGGTTTGATGCAAAAACAATTTTTGAGTTTCAGTTCTTAGTATGGGGAACCCCAAAATTTATTGTTTTTTTTTATATTTTTGTGTGAAAATCTTAATGCGGTTTAAAGAATACATCTACTTACCAAGTTTAAACAGTATAGATCTTATAGTTTCGGAAAAAAGTGGCTGTGACATACGGACGGACAGACAGACAGACAGACAGACATGACGAATCTATAAGGGATCCGTTTTTAAAAATTAAGTCGTTAAGAAAATACTGTTGACTTGAGAACCTCCTCCTCTTTTTGAAGTCGGTTAAAAAACGCATTCAAACCGGTTTATCCCTTTGAGAGCTACGATGCCACACATAGACACTCATATACACAAATTAAACTTAAAACCCTTCGGCTGCGTCGACCGTTAAAAGCGAAGAAGCACGGATTACAAATGAGCCCTGTCGACTCTAATATCCAGTGGCATGAAGTTATAAGTAATAACACCTACTAACCTCGGTTCCGGGCAATCTGCGGTGCAATTTGAAGAAGCTACACCCCGCCCATTATACCTAATGCCGGTAAATGTGTTAAGCTCGTGGGCGGGAAATTGCATTGTTAGGGTACCGTGCTGGATGAAAAAGTTACGCCAAAAATGTAGTTTTTGGTGCAAGCTTTTATTGCTGACTTTACATTTTTACATACCATGTCGGTGGCAAAAAAGCGCTCGACCGCCCGATGGTAGGTGGGTACCCTACTTTATAGACGCTTGCAACTTAAAAACATGTAGGTACATTCTTTTCTTAAGGCGTCGGGTAGGGCAAGGCATTCTCCATACAAACGTTGTGCAAGTTTTCATTCATCGGTTTAGGCACTAAAGAATATTCGTGTTTTTGCTTGTTCATAATGGATTTACGCATGCCATGATGTTAAAATTTTGTTAGATTTAAAAAAATAATAAAAAAAGAAAATTATTAAAAAAAAAAGAAAATGACATCAGTGAATAGCTTCCAAAAAAAATTGTTTGCTGACTAAAACTAATTTTTATAGCGCAAACACAAATGAAGAAAAACTTGCACAACATTTGTATGGAGAAGGCTTGCCCTACCCGTCGCCTTAAAAAACCCCGGGAAAACCTACTGCTAGTACGCTGAACTGAGGTGTAAAACTTGCGAGTATGTGTTTTAAAATGTATATACATATACATTTTAAAACATTTTTTGTCGAGTCAGTTTATACATGTATAAACTGACTCGACAAAAAATTGTTCATTTTTCATCACATTTGGTGCGATTGTATGAAACATAGATTTTTCTGTCTTTTGTATATATCTATTTATATATACAAAAGACAGAAAAATCTATGTTTCATACAATCGCACCAATCAAATATACTGACGAAATTGACAACTACACTTCCAGATCAGTGCGAGTAGAGCGCGCAGCTTCAACATTTCAACCAATCACAGAGCAGTATTCTTGCAGCGCATGGCCTGCTCGATTTTAATTTCAACCAATCATAGAGCAGAATTCTTGTAGCGCGCGGCCGTCGAGATTTGCTTAACCAATCAGATCACACACAAGCTCATAACTTCCCTTGGGAGCTGTAAAATACCATTATTCCCGCGGGAACAATTTAGGCCATTGTCTTTCTGTATACAGGCATGGAATAACACTATTTATGAGCAAGTGTGATGAAAACTATATTATTATTAAACCGGCACACAAAATTTCAAGAAAATCGGTTGAGCAATGTGGCCTGTAGAGAAGAACAGCCGGACAGACGCCGGACATACGAAATATTTATTGCCGAAGCTGAAACAGAAAATTTCGTTCGCTTCGCTCGCTCTTTCAATTATTATTATACATTTAAGACACACCCGACACACCAAACATGCCTAAAAATCATCACAACTCACAAGATTTTCGATTAAAAAAACCCACTGAAATCTCTTAATATAGCTTCGGGAGTTAGGATGCCAAAAACAGACACACAGATACACAAAAATAAACTTAGTCTGTCTTTTACGTTGAGGGTTAAAAAAATAATTTTGCAGAACCCTCATTACTAGTTTCCCGTCTGCGTCAGGATAAACTCTTTTAAATTTTCTCGCCTGCGAATTAAAACCTCCTTACTTAGCTTTAAACATATATTGCTTAATCTAGTTAAAGGGAAGCAATATTAAAAACTCAACTTGTGAAACGTTTCCTTAGTTAATATACAGGGTGGAAAGTTAAAACGGGGCAGTAAGGGCAGCTACTAGATCCCTTGCCGCCACGCAAAAATGGCATTAGGATTTAATTCCTAACTTTTTAAGTGATGACAATCTACATTCACAGATTTTTGAAAAAAGGTACAGTCAGCGAGAATATCATCACTTTTGACGAAATTTTTTTTTTATGCTTTTCGATCCCATTCCTATTAAGGATCAAAATACTCTTCGGGACCGACTAAGGTTTGACTACTAGAATGCCCAGAAATCAAAGAAAACTTTTTCCATACAGTCAGTATGGGAATCCCAAAGTGCAAGTAGTAGGTACTTTAGTTAGACGATCATCAAATAGTATAATCTACGTCTCCTTACAATCTAGACGATCACTACTACTAATGTTACTTGCACTTTGGGATTCCCATACCGACTGTATGGAAAAATTTCTTTTTTATTTTATTTTATTTTAATTAAAGTTTTCTTTGATTTCTGGGCGTTCTAGTAGTCAAACCTTAGTCGGTCCCAAAGAGTATTTTGATCCTTAATAGGAATGGGATCGAATTGCATTAAAAAAAAATTGCACTTCGGGAGACATGAAGTCGACGCCAAAAATATGTTTACAATTCTCGCCTTATTACAATGGAATAAGGTGCAAAAGTGTAAACATATTTTTGGCGTCGAGCTACAGAGCTTAAACCACGGATATCGAAAGTCTTAGTTCGTATTTATACGAACTTCGATGGTCTAATGTCGTGGTACCTATCACCTTAGCTTTACCTATTTTATATGTTTACTGTGCGCTACTATGTTTTTTACACCCTGGATAATATTTTCATGGTATAGTTGTTATTTTCTAAGCCGTCCGTTCCGCACTAAAGAACGCCGCACTGCAGAACGGACGGCTTAGAAAATAACAACCTTACCTATCACCTTAGCTTTACATGTTTACTGTGCGCTTACTATGTTTGCTAATCGACAAAAAAATACTACAATAATTACTTTAAAAACAAAGTTTAAACCGACTTCAATTCAGTACCTACTTCGCCAAGCCACATAGGTACAGTCGCCATCACATACATAGGTACACTCTAGGTGTTCACAAATATCGGCACATGCACCCTAATGCCTTGAAAATAGAGGTGTGTTCCGATGTTTGTGACGTGCTTGTTTGCTCCGATGTATGTGATGGCGACTGTACATGAACATTTCCACATTTCCTTTCCAGTTTATCACATGCACTTATTTAATCGTATGGCATACATTATTTGGCCTTTAAGATTGTCACTTTTAAGTACCACCCAGGGGACACGTGCAGGGTTGTGGTAGGTAGCTCCTGCGGACGCAAGTGACAGTCCCCCCTTTGTCAAGTGAGTGGGCAACTCGACTGTTAGAGGTTCTTAAGCCGCCCGAAGGCCTCTAACTCGGCTTAAGGACTACTGTCATAGACAGCATCCGGGATCAACAGCTTAGCGTGCCTTCCAAAGCACGGAAGCGCTCATTTATAGTAACCACTCAAACAGGCGGTCACCCATCCAAGGCCTGACCGCTGCCATATTTGCTTTCACTACATGCGTGCCTACAAAATTTGAGGGTTGCCCTCAATTTCCCTGGGATCCCATCATCAGATCCTGATTTGGTGACAATTAGACCACCTCGGAAGTATACTCTTTCGTATAAAAAAATAATCTTGGAAATCGGTCCACAATTGACGGAGAAATCGGCGAACATACATAAAAAAAAAAAAACATACATACAGTGGAACCTCCTCCTTTTTTTAAGTCGGTTAAAAATTCATTGAACCAGCTCACAAAATTTCACGAGAATCGGGTGAGAAATGCGACCCGTAAAGGAGAATAGCCGGACAGCCGCTGGAGATACATACTAAAGCATTTTTGCCAAAGCTGAAACGGAGATCCCCCGTGTGGTGTCTGGTTAGAATAGCACCCCCTTTCTTCCCGTGGGTGTCGTAAGAGTCGACTAAGGGAACAGGGTTGAAGTGTGAAGTTACTACCGCTTTGGACACGCGTGCGACGCGCCGCCCGCCTGCAGTGTGAATATAACCGCGTCAATCGCGCTGCTACAGCCCCGCGCCGCGAACGCCCCGCGTTCGATTAGTGGAGGCCTTTAGAGTACAATTTGCTAGTTTAAGTTATTAAAGTCATCGTGATATTGCTAAACGACTTTATTGCTACGTTGCACGGCAGTCTGCCGGATTTTTGAACCTATCTGTTTTTAATTGGAAATTGCAGTTTCACATGTAAACTTGCCATTCAGGCCTATATAATCGTGGCAGGATAAATGTTTAATTTTGCTTTTTTGATTTTATATTCTGAAAAGCATACCTGGATAGAAAATTGAAATTCCCACATTCAATCACTGCATATTGGCCACTCAGATACTCTTTGCAGGCTTGTTCATCGGTATTTAAATTACCTTCCATTTTCACCGCCCGGCTCTGATGTATTTCATTTCATTTTCGTTCATTTTCATTCGGTTGTATTTTTTTATGTGTGTTACCTCAGAACTCCGTCATTTATGAACTGATTCTAACCATTCTTTTTTTAATTGAAAGTATATGCTTCCAGGTTGGTCCCATTGTCTTCAAAATTCCAGTTAAATGATGGGAACCATGAGGAATTGAGGGAACTCCTCAAATATATAAGGCAGGCGTGTAGGAATTTTGGTGTTTTCTATTATAAATCGTGTATTTACATTCGGAAATCATAAATTTGGTGAAGTGGAAGTGATGATGAAGACCACAGATGGCTTGTGGAACTTTTTATTTTTATTTTATTTAAACAACTTAAATCTATCTTTACAGGCGGTACCTAATGCGATAGACAAGCTACATTTAACACAAACTAAACAATTATAAAATAACATTGATTTTAGGTACATACTTAACCTAGACGTAACAAAAAATAAACATAGCGGCCTTAGCGTGATCATTCAGGGAGCACGTAAATATGTCCACCTCGAGCGTTACTTTATTAATGGCGTGAAAAGCCCTCGTTAGCGGGGCTTCTTTCAGAAGATTTGTGCGAACGACGGGTACGGCCAGCTTGTACTTCAATCAAATTAGTATGTACTTCAAACTATAAAAGTACGTCACCGATTCTGATATCATTCAGTTGAAATAGCAAACAAAGAAGTGCCAAAGGTGATTCTGAGATCCTTAAGAAATTGACGGAAGTCCTCAAATATTATCGGCCCACATACAGCGATTTGGTTTTTTTCTCCAATAATCAACGTATTTGCTCTCGGAAATCAGTTAATGTGGTGTGGTAAATTGGAAAATAAATGTGGAAATGTTCATGTGGCTTGGCGGAGTACTGAATTGAAGTCGGTTAAAACTTTGTTTTTAAAGTAAATTATGTGAACGATGGATAGATATATATTTAACCTGATAGCTAGTTCCTATTGCACGATTATATCGGTCTAATGTGTTGCCAAGATGATGATGAATGTGTTGCCAGTATAGAGTTGTTCGCAGAAAATTTCAAAGGTATAAATGGGTATCTACCTAATTTGAATTATAATACTTGGCACAAAATCTCAAAGGCATAAATAGGTACCTACCTAATTTGAATTATAATACTTGGCACAAAATCTCAAAGGTATAAATGGGTATCTACCTAATTTGAATTATAATACTTGGCACAAAATCTCAAAGGCATAAACGGGTACCTACCTAATTTGAATTATAATACTTGGCACAAAATCTCAAAGGCATAAATGGGTACCTACCTAATTTGAATTATAATACTTGGCACAAAATCTCAAAAGTATAAATGGGTATCTACCTAATTTGAATTATAATACTTGGCACAAAATTTCAAAGGCATAAATGGGTATCTACCTAATTTGAATTATAATACTTGGCACAAAATCTCAAAGGCATAAATGGGTACCTACCTAATTTGAATTATAATACTTGACACAAAAGCGTTCCTTGATAGTCGTAATTGTTCGCAAACCCAATTCACTACAACACAAATTCACGACATTGGTTCTATATATTATTGCAGTTTTTATTTTAAACAAAAGCGTTCTTCCTGTTTACAATTCTGCACTAGAGGTCGGTCTTGGCAGTCCTCATTTTGACTTCTGCGCTGAATAACAAATGTCTGAAACGTATTCTTTAAGTAGCTACTGTATTGCTATTGTGAAAAGTTGCGTTTGTGCACAATTGCACAAGAGGAGCCGCGCTGGCAGCTAGTGGTAATATTTATAATTATTTTTTTTATCTAATTGTTTTCTTAACAATAGATTAAACAGCACATGTTTCAAAACTCCGTAAAATAATCTGCTTTCAATTATAGCGTGTTTATACACGTCAATAAATCGCACCATTCTCGCGTGAAGAGGGGATTGGCGTGTGAGTGTAAACAATCAGCCAAGTCATGTGAAATGGTAACGTTATTGAACGAGCGTGAGCGAAGTTCGCCATTACAGCTTGGGCATAAAATATTTCGTATATCCGGCGTCTGTCCGGCTGTTCTCCGTTACAAGTTCCATTTCGCAGCCGATTCTCGTGAGATTTTGTGAGCAGGTTTATTCATTATATAGGTTTTTTGTCGATTTAGTTTTTCGAAATAAAAAAAGAAACTATTAGAAAGATAAGCTTGCGAGTTCTACAGTTCGCAGAGCCACTAGTACTACAGTATAAAGAACTACAACCAGTAGGCAAGCTTCATTCATCTTACGAATTTACGCACGCGCTTAGCGTAACCGCTCAAGAGTCAGGGTTGTCAAAAATATGTTTGGAGAGATATCCATTTATTTATTAACCGACTTCAAAATAGGTTGAGGTTCTCAACTCGTCTGTATTTTTTTTATATGTTTATGTTACGCAATATCTCCGTAATTTATGAACCGATTTGAAATATTTTTTGCTTTGTTTGAAAGCATACACTTCCAGATTGGTCCCGTTGTCACCAAAATCCAGTTCTGATGATGGAATCATGGAGAAATCGAGGGAACTCTTCAAATTTTATAGGCAAACTTGAAACAATTTGGCTACTGATTTGATGTCGGTTAAAACTTTGTTTTGAAAGTACAATTATAATTACTTGATTCATTTTCAAGCATTTCATTAGGAGTGTAGTTATTTTATAAACACTCTCTCACACATTTTTTTGTTTTCACAATCGTTATCTAAGGTTCCGAGGGGCTTTTTATACGAATCCGAGGTTGGAATTTCAAAAAGTGGCCGCCATCTTGAAATTCTTTAAATGCGGCCCGATTTCGTTCAAACTCGATAACTGAAGGTCTGAGGGGCCTTTTAACACGAATGCAGCCTCGGATTCATAATAAGAGGCCCCTCGGACCCTTAGATATCGACTTTGAACGAAATGAAAATCTACAACCACAAAGAGTTCTTTGAGTTAGAAATGTCTTGAGATGTGTAACATAAACGACTTAGGTATAACCATTGACATGTTATCTGAAGTATTAGTAGACGATTAGACATATTGATTATTTAATTTAATTTTATATACATTATTATTGTAAAAGTTGTCCTGATATTGTGAATTAATTTAAGTAAACCTGACCTGTAATAATAAATTACCAATAAAATGAATATTGCACTGGAATGTGGCACTAGAACACAAATTTCATGTGCTCTGCCTACCCCTTTTAGGGATAAAGGCGTGATTGTATGTATGTATGTAAAATGAATATGAATATGAATGATTGCCGGGTAGTTAACAATACAATTTTGAACATAATTTGTATAAAATAAAATAAAATAAATAATAAAAATAAATATTATGGGACAATCTTACACAAATCAACCTAGCCCCACGGTAAGCTCAGTAAGGCTTGTGTTGTGGGTACTAGGCGATGATATATATAATAGATACATACATATAGATACTTATATACATATATAACATCCATAACTCAGGAACAAATATTCGTGATAAACACACAAATAAATGCCCTGACCGGGATTCGAACCCGGGACCTCCAGCTTCGTAGGCAGAGTCACTACCCACTGGGCTACGGAGGCCGTTAAGTAATGTAATTATTATATGCTTTATCCATCAGGTTTTTCACATGCGCTCTGTAGTGTTTGAATTCATTATGGTTAAGGGTTCAATGTCGCTTGTCCAAAGCCTGTATTAATACAGGCTAATAGTAACCTTAAAATATGAACTCGGCAATTCGTCATCGATGCATTAATACACCAAGAGGGTTTATTCACGTTTTCGTTGTTCGGTACCTGCTTATTTCTCGTCCCAAGAAGGTCGTCCCTATTCAACTGGTCTCATTCAATTAAAAATCTGTTTTGTGTACCCTCTTCCTAATAAATAGGTAGGCTTCCTTCGGGCGCCTGAAAGAGAGTACTAAGTATTATATACCAATTTGATTTTACGAACAATTTTTTTTATCTTTTACTATAATGATTTTCGTAATTATATGTTGTTATACCACATACGTATTGTTAAAGTGGAATAGTCCACTAGTTTGTTATTATTGAACATTGAAAAATGGTTAAGCAACATGAATAATTATTCGTTGACTACACGCTGCAGTGTACCTAAACTAAGACATACTTACCTACCTAACCTGCTGTAATATAATATAAGACATACTTTTTCACCTTAATGTGATAGTATTATGTATAATGTTATTTAACATCTATAAATTGACATGTAAAACTACGTTTTATAAAGGAATAAAAAAAAAAAAAAAAAAAAATGTGGGTTTGACCAGGTCGATAGTTTTGTTTAATTTGAACTTGTGACCCGCACAAAGCTACATATACAATCAACTGGACCAACACACTAAAGACCTACACCAAAGATACAGGGAGAAGATAGACACATGCAGACAGACCAAAGAGATTCTGTCGAAACGCGACTACAAACTCACAACCACACTACTAAGGACACATAGAAACCAACTGCGCAATATAGTGGGTATAATAACAGGACACAACACCTTGAACAGACACCTCTATAACTTAGATATCACAGACAGCCCCATGTGCAGAGCGCGCATGGAGGCAGAAGAAACGACCAAACATATACTACTGGACTGCAAGGAGGTAGAAGTATAAACAAACACACTACGGGACGCAGTCAGCAACACCAAGGCACTCACCAACTTTTTATACGAGCTGGGGTGGTTAAGAGTAGCGCCACACCGCCGTTTCACGCAAAATAGGCACAATGGATGTCGACTTGCGGAAAACGCCCAGTATAACTAACTAACTAACTAGTGACCCGCCCCGGCTTCGCACGGGTTTATATATGTATAATACATGCATGTATGGTTTGTATTATACATACAAACCTTCCTATTGAATCACTCTATCTATTTAAAAAAACCGCATCAAAATCCGTTGCGTAGTTTTAAAGATCTAAGCATGCATAGGGACAGACAGACAGCGGGAAGCGACTTTGTTTTATATACTATGAATTGATGACCTCTGTGAAATAGTACCAATTTGATGTTAATTAAAAAGGTACAGTGATTCAACTGGGCTGAGGTGCTATTAGCATTAAAACTCTGACAATTGAACGAGCGAGCGAAGCGAACGAAGCTCTCCGGGTCAGCTTGGGCAAAACTTTTTTCGTGTGTCCGGCTGTCCGGCTTTACAGCTGTTCTCGTCACCAGGTCGCATTTCTCAACCGATTCTCGTGAATGTTTGTGAGCTGGTTCGATAATTATATACCTAGAATTTTTTTTGTCGATTTGGTTACCCTAAACTTTGCAAAGTAAAAAATCGTGCGTAAAAACTCTCGTAAAAAATGCAAAAAGGTAACTTAAAAATGTGTGCATTTTTAGATATTTAGCCATTTTGAGGGTTAAATTAAAAAAAAAAAAAAATTATAAACCAGTCTTGCAAATTCTGCAGCTCTCAGAGCCACTAGTTTATATTATTTTGACTTGTTTAAATGCCCCTGTAGCCTACCTGCAGAATAGTTGTTTTAATTAATATTTCTGAACTTGCCTACACTCTACCGTGCCCCAATCAGACTGTTTGTTTACCGAACGAACTAGTGAATGGTAAAGATTGAGGAATTCGGGTGCTTACATAATGGCAGCTTGGCAAGGCTTAGTCCATTAGCGGTTCAGCTGGCGGAGAAAACGCAGCTGGGTTATACTTGTAAGATATTTTTCTCAAAAATGGCCCGCAAAGTGAACATAACTCGCTACATATTGGAAGGTAAAGTGTATAGTTTAAGGTCAGATCATAAAAAATAAAAAAACATTGCAGGCCGCCTGGAATGTTACATATAAATTCCTTTATTTGTCGAGTACCAAACTTTTTAAAAAGAAGAAACTGGCATATAAAAGACGGCACAGGTCGTATTCAGCCAAATCAAGTCGTATTTTTCTGTTGCAAACGCGACATTTTTATGTGTCATAAAAAGATTGCGTTTTTCAGTGGAAAAATATACTTGCGACTCTGTTTAAAAAAAAAATATGACATTTAATTTTATGTAATTTGCAGTATCCGTCAATCAAGCGTGTTATTATTAAAAACAAATAGATTTTTAATAATAACACGCTTGATTTCAAAATATTTTTTTTTATTCCCCCATTTTTGAGAAAAGCACTATATTAGCCTCAGCCGGATTGGCAATTGCAGGCTTCGTATTATAATTAAACGTTTAAACAAAATTGCCTCCTTCCCCGCCACGGCAATAATGTACTATTATCTATCCAAATATCACAAACCCTCCATGATGCGTTCAAGAACCGCACATTATGACCACCATAAAAATATACTGTTTTGTTAGAACTTTCTTATCTGTGAAAATGTTAAATTATTGCTAAATAATAATATCGATTTCGATAATATTATTTCATTCAAATTTCGAACGTCTCTGAAAAACAAAGAAGAAACAGATTATGAAACTTGATAGACACTATCAGTGTTCGTATTATCCTTAAAACTTACAAAAGACTTTAAGAAAAGCAGATAGTTCGGCACAAAAGAAACCTCTCAGAGATTTTCTTTGTCCATGCTCTTTTGATTGTTAAATTCTGACTGATGACTAACGAGGTAGAATATTGATAAAATGCAACCCGTTCTTTGATGAAACATTAATTTGAACCCTTGGCTTTGTGTTATTGATACAAAGATAAAAGAAAAATTTAACGCACATACCTACCTAGCGGGAGTAGCAAGAATCGAATTTTGTAGGGTTCCGGACCAAAAAGGTAAAAACGGAAACCTTAGGCCGACTCTGTCTGTCTGTCTGTCAAACTTTAAATATCTCAGGAACGAGTAATGCTATCAATTTGAAATTTGGAACAGTTAGTGATAAAACTAATCCACGTGTAAAAGTTATGAAAAATGTTAATATATATTTTTAGTTTCTATAAAAAAGATGGATGAGAGGGGAGGCGAAAATTCAAAGTTTAGTTAGTAGGCCAAGTGGGGTATAGCTACATCATGTATACATTGGTATAATTTTGATTTATAAAGGAAAATGTTGAAAAAAATACCGTTCCCCACATATCTCCAAAGTTTACCGAGCAAAAAATTTGTAAATAATTAATATTTAGATGATTAAGATTAACATAAATATTACCGGAAAAGTATATCGCTAACAAATTTTGTATAAAAAAAGCGGCCAAGTGCGAGTCGGACTCGCACATGAAGGGTTCCGTTAAATAAATTGCAGTTTACGATTTATGACGTATTAAAAAAAAATACTTACCAGATCTCGTTCAAACCAATTTTCAGTGGAAGTTTGCATGGTAATGTACATCATATATTTTTTTGAGTTTTATCATTCTCTTATTTTAGAAGTTACAGGGGGGGAACACATATTTTACCACTTTGGAAGTGTCTCTCGCGCAAACTATTCAGTTTAGAAAAAAATAATCTTTGAAACCTTAATATCATTTTTGAAGACCTATCCAATGATACACGTATGGATTTGATGAAAAAAAAATTTTGACTTTCAGTTTTGTGTATGGGGACCCCTAAAACTTAATGTTTTTGTTTCGATTTTTGTGTAAAAATCTTAATGCGGTTCACAAAATACATCTACATTACAAGTTTCAACAGTATAGCTCCTATGGTTTCGGAAAAAAATGGCTGTGACATACGGACGGACAGACAGACAGACAGACGGACGGACATGACGAATCTATAAGGGTTCCGTTTTTTGCCATTTGGCTACGGAACCCTAAAAAACTATGTTTAATTTTCTTCTTTCAAGTCCATATCGCAGTGTTCTGAAAGTACCCCCTTTTAAATAAAAAAAAGAATTATCGAAATTGGTTCACTTAATAATTAATTGAGTATCACTGGAAAACAAACATACCAGGTTGCAAGTTATTAGTAATGTAGCTCAAATGCGTGCTGCGTCTGTGAGTGAGTATTCTGGACTCGGACAGTATTGTTATAGTACATTGTGATACAAGTGAGCTATGTTGATCATTACAACAGAGGCGGAATTGTCACGCGAACCGCAGGTGAGCGAGATAATAGGGCCGAGGATGTAATTATCAAAACTCACGCGTGTCATACGACGTTTTTCAACACATTTGCGAGGAAAAAATCCTTTTCATAAAATGAAAATGTTACAGGCTCCTGAGTTGTTCCCTTTAGTTATTGATGACAACAGGTTTTTACTCACATACAGTACATCTCCAAGAATGTACTGTGGCGTCAATTATATTTATCACTTTTCTATTCACCACGAGTCAACATTTTTAATAATAACCAAACACGCATCATCAATGTTTACAAATATGTGTGAAATTACTTATTATGGCGCGCAACTATTTTTTTTCATGAAGTACGGCGCAATGAAATCTCTAAACAGCCAATACAAAATAAAATAAATATTTTGTTATTCAATATAAATTCATGTAAAATGTTATCAAAAGTTTTACTAAATGATACGTTTCTATATCATATCCAAGAAGAAATAATCAATTAATTCACAAGAAGGATTTAATTTGTTTAGTCGAGTAAGAATCCATTTGCCGAGAATTAAAAACAAACCTGTATAACCCGGTCAATTTAAGAATGCGCCGAGTCCATACATACACCTTGCTGCAAGGTGCCAACGTGTCTTAATCGGGATATAAACATAACTACACGAGTGTCGTAATGTAATAAAACACGCGTGTTTAATACCCAGGATTATGAGCCTAAAAGCGGCACAATAAGATGCAAGTTACGAGCAAATGTGTTGAAAAGATTTTTTCTTAATAAAGCGGGGTCGTGACGTGCATAAATAGTGTACGAAAGTTTGTACAGTGGTGGAATGAAAAGGTTGATCAGTTTTCAAAACAAATCATTTACGCGTTGCAAGCACATGTTACCTTTTTAAACTGTGTATCAGACAAGAGTGATGCATTGAAAATTATGTTCAACTGTTTGACAACAAAGTTCAAATTTACTTAGACGAATTTTCCTTGACTATTAATAGTTGAACTAAAACCTTTTTATTAGTTTGATCTTGCCATTACGTTGTGTCAAGTTTGATAGATTTATTTAAATCCTCTTCGCTTAAAACTATTAAAACCATAAATGTGAGTAACAGGTTCTGTCAATGTCATCATTTCTATTTCTTGTATACGTTTTTTTTTCTTTTTAGGGTTCCGTACTCAAAGAGTAAAACGGGAGCCTATTACTGAGACTTCGCTGTCCGTCCATCTGTATGTCACCAGGCTGTATCTCAAGAACCGTGATAGCTCTAGCTATCATTTCCATTTTTATAGATAATCTGTCACCAGGCTGTATCTCAAGAACCGTGATAGCTAGAGAGTTGAAATTTTCACAGACTATGTAATTCTAATGCCGCTATAACAACAAATACTAAAACCAAAATATATTTTTTTAAGGGGGGCTCTCATACAACAAACGTGATTTTTTGGCCGTATTTTAAAGATAATGGTACGGAACCCTTCGTGCGCGAGTCCAACTCGCACTTGGCCGGTTTTTATTTTAACTCGTTTTCCAAAATTCAAAGAGGTGTAGTGAAATGACATTCATTACGACGGAATGTGTCTGACACTTGGTCGATAAAGCAGATACTGATAACTTATACTGAGCAAGCAAAAATAGGTCTTAAGGTGATCAACCTTTTCATTCCCCGACTGTACGTACCGTACTTAACCCTCGTTGCGCGAGTCAGATTCGCACTTGTCCGTTTTTTTGTGTCTGGGTTCCCGGTCTATTGCGTATATATACTTCTTCGCCACCGCTGTGCTAATTATCATTCTGCCCGCCGCTGCCGAGTCGAGCGCACGCGCTCCTCGTGCTCTGTCCGCATTTCGCTCTCGCGACCGCGCTGCCCCGTGCGCGCCCCTGCCCCTCGGCCCTCGCCCGCGTTCGCTTCGCGACGCGTGGCTTCACTGTTCCAGCGCTGGGGTTTTCCCCGAGCGCACATTCCGCCCATTGTGTTACCACAGGTGTGCCTAGCCGTGGTAATTTCCGTCGCGTCGTGCGCATCAGTGAGAAAGAGACTCAATTAGTTAAGTTAAAAACTCTAAGTGAATTTGTTTTAAAACCCTCCTGGGCTTTAGCCATTTAAGTGTTGTTTACTGTGTATACTGTGAATTAAAATGGAGAACGAACTCCGCCATGTGCAACTAGAACACGACGAGCTCATAGAGTTCATGCAACGCAATCATCCCCAGGCGTGGGATGATTACCACCAAAAAGCAGACAGTGGGGCTCTACCACCGTCAGCGCTCTCAGTCATGTATGGAGACAAGCGTAGGATCCGTTCTTCACGCCGCAAGCCCTCAGGTGAGTCAGTGCCGTACACCACCACCTATAATCACTTCTTGCCAAATTTTACAAACACCACCGTGACTACCACTTCGGCAGTCACCACACTCGCTAACACCACATCATCATCGTCACCTAGGACCACCGCCTCTCACCCAGGCCTCATTATGAATGATACTACGGATTTCTTTTCGCGACGGTCAGGGAAGCAAGTAGTTCTGCGTCCCCTGCCCGGTCTAGGCCTTGCGCCAGTCCTACCCCTTGAGCAGGCCCCGGAGGCCCGCACACCCAGCCAGCAGGGCTACCATGAAACACAAGACACCCAGCTACAACCCGGGCAAAATCAGCCTAACTCAGCCCGTCTTAGCCCACTCAGTCCGGGAAAGACAGGCACCCAACCTGACACTCAACTTAATCTAGGGCAGGCCTCCCCGTCACAGGAGCCCGAGCGCCCCATGTCAGCCCAATCTATTTGCAGTGACAAGACTCGGTACACCGACGTCGCAGACTCAGACATAAATGACGCTGACATGAATGACGAAATAACCACGGAGGACGACTTCATTGAAGTCACTAAAAAGCGGAAGTCCAAGCGGAACCGCGCCTCCCCGACCTTATCGGAAAGCTCCCCCCGCGCCCAGGCACAGTCCCCCCAGGGACCCTCCACCTCCACCCACAACAAATTTGATGCGCTCCCGACTGACTCATCTGACGCGCCCTCACAAGAGAAAAGGGCAAACAGACAGTCGACCCCCCCCCCCACAGACAATACACAAACACAAACACAGCCAAAAGCACCACCCAAGGTAGTGAGGCCGCCCATGCTCTTACTTAGAGACATCAGCCGCTGGCGTGGCCTCCTAGCAGAAAGCGAGAGGCTAGGGCTAGCCAAAGTGCAGACCCACCTCATCAAAGGCCACGCGGGCGGCCTAGCCATCTTTACTACCGACGACCAGCAATTCAACGCTTGGCGCAAACTTATGGTCAATGGCTATTTCACACACGTCCTTGACTCGGAAAGACAGCACCGAGTCATAATCAGGAACGTACCCACACAAATACACACAGACGACATTCTAGCCGACATCCGCGAGCAGGGCTACCCGGCTAGCGAGGTGCACCGGCTATACAGATCATACACAAAACCCAAGCAAGCATACACTATGGTAGCTGTCATGCTTGATAACACACCCAAAGGCCGTGAGATTGAGCTTATTCAGGAAATCTGCGGGGTCGGCAGAATTAAAGTCGAACCCCCAAACAAAAGGAAGCTGGCAGGCCAATGCCACAGATGCCAGCTTTTTGGCCATTCGGAGCGAAACTGCACGCTCGACTTCGTATGTCACAAATGCGCAGGCCCACACTATTGGACCGAGTGCAAACGAGACCGTGAAAAAGATGGGGACCCGCTTTGCAACAACTGCAAGGGCCCCCACATAGCCAGCTACCGCGGCTGCCCTATAGCCCCCAAACTCAAAGCTCAGGCCCGCCCACGCAACACTAACACCAACAACAACAACAGGAACAACACCAACAAAAATACAGCCCGACAGCCCAGGGAGTTTATTTACAGGCCCCCTGGGTATAACGCCTGGGCCGCCCCCATGCAACCTTCGCGGCCGGCTTTCCCGCCCCTCCCTAATAAAGACTACGCACACGCGCCTTCATCCCCACCACACACACAGCAGGCACCGCACATACAAGGCCCGGCTCCGGGCCCGAGGTATGTGGCGGCCCCCCCTGCCCCCGCTGCCCCCCAGCAACCCACCCCGCAATACACAGCGCCCGCACAACCCCCCGCCCCTCCCCTCAGGGGGGCTTCACGGAACCACACACAAAACGCAGTACAAGTGCAACAGCACCACCAACAACAGCAACACCACCAACAGCAACACTACTCGGCCCAGCCGGAGAGCCACTCGGCCATGGCCGACTTCGAGCTGGTCACGGACCTTGCCTGTGCCTTTGACATGGACGAGGTCTGTGCCCTAGCTGCCAAATTCCGTCAAGCTCAGACGACCCCCGAAAAGCTCTTTGTGCTGGCCCAACACCAGCGCCTACTCAACACAATAAAAACATTCACACTCCGCAATGGATAACACGCCATCACTCATAAACGCTCGCTCCCAACCCCGATCGCTCGAGATCGGGTTTTTCAATGCCAGAGGGCTAAAAGCCCAGAGAAACGAAGTCGCCATCTTCCTAAGGGACAAAACACTGGACATCTTACTAGTACAGGAGACATTGCTTAAGCCAGCTATTAAGGGACCTGCAATAGCCAACTATAACTTAATTAGGAATGACCGCCCTACGCATGGTGGTGGCACACTCATATACTACAAAAGATCATTACACATATGCAGCATAGTCACACCACAGCTACACAACTTGGAGGCCTCGGTCTGCCGTCTGGCCATGACCGGCCACAAGCCCATCACCATTGCCTCAGTCTATCAACCGCCTGGCAAAGATATCCTGGATTCCGACCTGAACGCGTTGCTGGAGTTGGACGAATCGGTCATTCTGGCCGGTGACTTCAACTCTAAGCATACACAGTGGAATTGCAGGATATCTACGCCAAACGGAAATAGACTGAGGCGGTTCACCCTAGCCGCAAACCTTAACATTTATGCCCCCGTTGAACCTACTCATTACCATGACTGCACCGACCACTTACCTGACATACTAGACATGGCCCTCCTGAAAAATGTATCCCTCAGATTCAGATCAATAGTTGTCCACCACGAGCTTCACTCCGATCACAGGCCAGTTGTACTTAGCCTCGGCCCCTCACCTGAGTTGGCACCAGTCAAAAAGACTATTGTCGACTGGGTGAAGCTGGGCAAGTCACTGGCCTCCGACTCTCTCCCCCTAGATAACACACTCATAAACAACATTAAAACACGCACAGACACTGACACAGCCATCACACATTTCACCACCACCATGCAAAACATCCAAAAGGAGTGCTCCCGGGAGATAACGGTAGAGGACGACCCCCGCTTCCGCCTCCCGGAGCACATAAAACAACTAATGAGGGAGAAAAACCTGGCCCTCCACGACTACGACAGATGTCCATGTGAAGTCACCAAAAATAGAAAGAACAGACTTCAAAAGTGTGTGAAGCGCGAGATTAGTAAGTTCCGAAACGACAAGTGGAATGGCTTTCTTTCAGAGATAACGCCAAATCACCAGGCTTACTGGAATTTGGCGAGATCTCTGAAGAAAGATACAGTAGTATCAATGCCGCCACTTGTTGTCCCGGACACTGCTACTCTCGCCTTCACAGACCTCGAAAAGGCCGAATGCCTCGCCACCAGCCTGCGCAAGCAATGCTCCCCCAGCACAACACACAATGACACAGACCACATAAAACACATTGACGACGAGGTATTGCGGCAATCCGCAATACCTCCAGACACTACAGACACAGTCGACACAGTCACAGACGCCGAAGTCAAACAGCTAATCAAGAACTTAAAAATCCGAAAGTCCCCAGGTGACGATGGTCTCCCGAACAGACTCTTCAAGCTACTCCCCGACACAATCATTACACTCTTGGTGATAATCTTCAACGCGGCTCTAGCCAATTGTCACTTTCCAAACGCATGGAAATCAGCCACGGTCATAGGCATTCACAAGCCCGGAAAACCCGCCAATAATCCCTCCAGCTACCGACCCATCAGCCTCTTGAGTACAATGGGTAAGTTATACGAGCGCATTTTACTCAAGAGGCTTAAACAGCACGTCAGCCAAAATGACGTCCTCATTGACGAACAGTTTGGCTTTCGTGCTGGTCACTCCTGCCCTCAGCAAATCCACCGCATTGTGGAACATGCGCTCCACTGGATGAATGGATGGAGGAGACCCATTCCCACCGCAGCCATCTTTCTCGACATAGCGAAAGCCTTCGACAAGGTGTGGCACAACGGCTTATTATATAAGCTTTACACGATCGGAGTGCCACGCCAGATAGTCCACACCATCAAGGACTATCTCGATTGTCGAGGCTTTCGCTATAGAGTCGAGGGTACTCTCTCCAGTCTTCAGCCAGTTGGAGCGGGTGTTCCACAAGGCTCAGTCCTCGCCCCCTGCCTTTTCACCCTTTTCATTAACGACATCCCCAAGACACCGGGTGTAAATTATGCCCTGTTTGCGGATGACACCGCAATCTATGCGACGTCACCGCACCCGTCCAGGTTGAGCAAAATCCTCCAGACCGCCATCAGTGCCCTCGGGGACTGGTGCCGACGTTGGAGGGTGGAGGTCAACCCGGACAAAAGCCAGGCCATAATTTTCACCCGACGTCACTACTATCCCCGAATACTAGCAAAACATACGCCCATACACCTTTTCAACACCCCCATTCCCTGGGTATCAACAGCAAAGTACCTCGGAGTACACCTTGACCGTAGGCTGAATTTCCACAAACATATTAAAGCAGTTAAGGACAGAGCCGCCTTCTTCACAGGAAGACTTAAGA
This sequence comes from Epinotia brunnichana, assembly GCA_963854355.1. Taxonomy (NCBI): domain Eukaryota; kingdom Metazoa; phylum Arthropoda; class Insecta; order Lepidoptera; family Tortricidae; genus Epinotia; species Epinotia brunnichana. The sequence continues at coordinate 6,415,808 of OY977956.1, forward strand.
TGATTATCACCAAGTCCTCCAAACTCTCCACCAACAACAAACTACTACTCTACAAAGCATGCATAAGACCGGTCTTCATGTACGCAAGCTCGGTCTTTGCACACGCCTCCAAACCCAAACTCAAAACACTCCAAAGACTACAGAACAAATTCCTCCGCAAAGTCGCGAATGCCCCATGGTACGTGACTAACATTGACATACACAAACAACTAAAAATACCCTCAGTACAATACCACATGAAAACACTCTCCAAGCACCTCCACACACGCGCAGAGTCCCACACAAATCCCCTCATCAAACACTTTACAAATTACACCCCACACAAATCAACGCCGCTACTCAAGAGACGTCCAAAAAACGCCCTCTTGGATAGCGACGATGATATAACCACAGCACACGAGGTGGAAATCCGGATGGAGAAGGAATTCCAGCTCAAACTCAAATCAGATCAAAATTTGGCAAGAGTCTACAACGGCACTGACTCACTCAACTTGTACCTCTTCTCCCAACAGCCCAGAGTGCCCTATAGGCCTCACCTACACCAGCGCCGTGGTAGACCCCCACGGTCCCCAATTCGTTACCCGTGGATCCCTTTCCCAAGGGCATCATCCTCAGATCTCAGCAACAATTGTAAAAATAGTCCTCCTCCCCCTATGCCGGGGAGAACCAATGTATTATACAAGTCAATGTCCCTAGACAGGGTTAGTGCTAGTGCTAACCCTCTCCCCACCATGGGGAGCGTTCGACCTGCTAGTCGCTAAGACTAGCAGGTCGATCGGATCAATTGTCATCATATAACTAGTTGTAAGGTGTTAGTCTATAGTAGTTGTAAGATATTAGTTTTAAGCATAGTTTTATATAATCTCAGCTGTTATGCTCTCCAACGAGCATAACACGCTCCAGCCCCGAGCAAAAGGGTCCTGTGCGGCCCGGCTCGTAGAAATCATGCTCAAAAAAAAAAAAAAAAAAAAAAAAAAAAAAAAAACTGTGCTAATTATTCGAACGAGTGAGAGGAGCGAAAGAAGTGTTATGCTTCAGCTTGGGTCAAAATTCCAATGTCCAGATGTCTCAACCGACTCTTGTGAGCAGGTTCGTTCATTAAATAGTGTTTATTTGTCGATTATCTTTAAACAAATTAAAAAAAAATGTTTTACATGTAGAAGGTTCTATTTAGTTTCGATTCCTTTTTTTATTGCACAGATATCGAATTGCTCGTAGAGATGGTTCCAAAAAGCCAAAATAAGAAGGTATCCTTTGTTATTGAGAAGTTTCTGTGACCACCTAAGAGCATAGAATACTAGAGAGAGGACAAGCCGCCGGCGGCCGCGTCGCAGTTGTTAGCTCAATGGGCGTACTCTGCCGCTAGTTCACCGTCCGTTGTTACCGAGTGTGCACGCGTGCTGATCGCAGATAATATTACGTTTCTTCCCAAAATGCCTGATATGATGCGCGTGTATTGTCCAATAGGAGCGTAGGTATACAAGTGTGTGTGCTTTAGATGTGTGCGTGCTTTGTCTTGTCAATCACTTGTGCTTTGTGTGGGTGAATGTACTTGCGACAGGCGTACTCAATACAAATCGGCCGGCATGTCCGATATCCTTATATTCATACATCTGTGATGGCCACCTTTCGTACGACTATGTGCGTACGATAATGTCACTGTCAGGCGGAGGTGTGCGGGAGTGCCAATATTAGCCAAAGTAGCAAGAGGGACATGCCTACCTGAGTAGTAGGTATAGTCAGCATCAAAAGTAGCTACGCTATCGAAGATGTCAAAAGTAGCTACGCTATCGAAGACGTCAAAAGTAGCTACGCTATCGAAGACGTCAAAAGTAGCTACGCTATCGAAGGCGTCAAAAGTTCTTATTCCCTTTTAATAAAGACTTTTGACGTCTTCATTTGCGTAGCTACTTTTGATGCTGACTGTACTTTAGAGGTCAAAGTCAAAATTATTTATTCTTAGTTAGTTATTTTTATGCAATAATTCTTGTTTCTTATAAATGACAATAATGTTTTATTCCATAATTTAGGAATATTACATGTAAGTACCGACGAATCGATAAACTACCGTCGGTTCGGAAATAAAACCTCTGCCTCGGGAAGAACCAGCGTAAAAAACTCAGTTATCTTATGATTATGATGTAAACGATCGTCTATGCAACATCTGCAGCATTATTCTTATTTCAAATCAAGCAGTCTGGAAGTCTATAATAAGTTTATGTCAAGATTAAAATCAAGCTTTTATTGCCAACTTTACTTTTCTGTATACCGTTATCAACTACTCATTAAGACGATTCTAACGAGCCCAAACTCAACGGGGTTACGTCGGTTAAATACTGAATTCCCATGGCAACCTTCTGTCTCCATCTTTAGATCAGCTCGATGGTACCATTATATTGAATTGTCATCCAAACTATACGTATACTTAACCAAAATTTCAGCTCAATCGGTTGAGGTTAAATGTTTCAAAATTCAGTTTCAAAATGTATCCCTTACTAACTAACAAACAAACGAACAGGTCAAGTTAAATTAAAGTTTGTTAATACGAGGGCGACACTGAAAGTCTTTAGAACTGGCCACTTGTAATAAATATAATAAAAAAATAAGTTCAAAATTTGAAAATGGAACTCTTTCTTAATATTTTTGTGTACGAATTCTACTCGATTGTCATTTGTTTTACGATTTGGCGGCAAATTGAAAATTGTGTGTACTACGTGAGCATGAATTTAACGCGAGAAAATTTTCGAGCAATGATTTTTTACGACTTTCGATGTAATTTAAGTCAACAAGAAAGTTATGATAGACTTCGATTGGCCTTTCACGATGAAGCCCCATCTCGTGCTACTATTTACAACTGGTTTAATGAATTTAAACGTGGCCGCACTGATCTCACTGATGATCTGCGTGAGGGCCGGCCTTCTACGGCGACTACTGAAGATAACATCAGTGTTGTGCGGCGTATGATAGAGACTGACAAAAGAGTAACCTATCAGCAGATTCGTACAAGCTTAGCCATTGGTATGAGTCAAGTCCACAAAATCCTCCATGAACATTTAGCGGTGAGGAAGCTTTGTGCCCGGTGGATACCTCATAATTTGACAGAAGCCCAAAAAGTCCGTCGTGTTGATTGGTGCCGTGAAATGGGTCAAAGATTCAACGGAGGTGACTCAAATGCTGTGTTCGACGTAGTTACGGGTGACGAAAGCTGGATTTACTGTTATGATCCTGAAACTAAAAGACAGTCTGCTGAGTGGGTGTTTCCTTCCGAGGAGTTGCCTACTAAAGTGAAGAGAGGTCGAAGTGTGGGAAAAAAGATGGTGGCCTCGTTCTTCGGAAGGACTGGTCATTACGCAACAATTATTTTAGAGGATCAAAAAACAGTTACTGCGAAGTGGTACACTAACAATTGTTTACCACTTGTCTTGGAAAAAGTTCGAGAAAAACGGCCTCGCAGTAGGATCCTGCTTCACCACGACAACGCCTCATCGCACACCGCCAAGCAAACGATCGACTATTTGGCGACGGCAAACGTGGAATTACTGGGTCACCCACCTTATAGCCCCGACCTTGCACCTTGTGATTTTTATTTATTCCCAAAAATTAAAGAAAAACTTCGAGGAAAACGTTTTATGGACGCCGACGAAGCAGTGGCTGCGTTTCAAAAGGCCGTCGAAGAGACCCCTAAGGACGAGTGGGCAAAGTGCTTTTCTCAGTGGTTCTATCGAATGCAGCGATGTATTGATGTGAAGGGAGGCTATTTTGAAAAGATATAATAAAAGTAATAAGTTGCTTGATTGCTCAGTTTTTGATTTTCTAAGAACTTTCAGTTTGACCCTCGTAAGTACAAGAAGATTCGCAGACGTCAAGTGCGAACAGTGTCAGGGCACACACCTTCAATTTAATAGTGTAACAAAGTTATCTACTTATCAACTTTGTACGAGTAGGTAGGTACAAAGCATGTTGTAATAAGAACATCTCTAGAAAACCGCAGACTGAATCCTAGACTCAAAAGATTTTGAGCACACACATAATTACAAAAGGGTTTTGTGGTGATACTGTTAAACCGCGTCACGGTAAATACGAGTATATATTAGCAGTATCTTAACTACCTACTGGCTCTGTGAGCTGTGGAACTAACTCGCGAACCCACTTTTTTTATTTTTTTATTCCTAAGAACTGAATTGTCAAGAAACCATATCTATACTACTAATTTACTATTACTATATTACTAATAAATAAATAAATAAATAAATATTACGGGACAATCTTACACAAATCAACCTAGGCCCACGGAAAGCTCAATAAGGCTTGTGTTGTGGGTACTAGGCGACTAATAATTTTATAAATGCGAAAGTGTGTCTGTATCTCTTTATGTCTATCTGTCGGTCTGTCTGTTACCTCTTCACGCCTAAACCGCTGAACCGATGTGGATAAAATTTGGTATAGAGATAGTACGAGTTCCGGGGAAGATTTTATATAGGTAAAAGTTTGTATGGAGTTACGATGTAAACGAACACGCGGACGGAATCGCGTGCAGCAGCTAGTAATCTATATAATCGTATCCGGAACACCACGCTGCTCTCCTAGACCCAAATAGTAGACGTAGCTCGAAAAGCGGCTGAGTTAGAGGCACCCATAGAGAAGTATAGGGCACAGCGGAATGTCATCTCGCTCGTATGTGGAGCAGCCCAACTGGGGAAGTACCTCCACCTTACAGAAGACCGCAGCCATAATAGCACCACCTGCTTTGTAGTGTTGCTATATTATTGCATGCTATGAAGCATGTGGTGTTGTGTTACTGGTGGTGAGTAAGGTCGCCAGAGCTCCCTAGGATGCGCTGTGTATGGAGTGAGGGACCTGCCTGTATAAATTAATTACTAAGATCGAATCTTATTACTGTTCACGAATTGCTGTGTCGATACAAACCCGATAGGGTTTAACGACACTGTTAGATTTAACCAAATGTATTTTCTTTTATATATGTAATAAATAAAAAAATAAAAAATAAAAAAAATTTCTCTATCTGCCAACACAGCGAATCCTCAAGTGAATCGGTCGGCAACGCGCTTGTGATTCTTCTGGAATCACAAGTGTCCATAGGCTACGGTAACTGCTTAACATCAGGCAGGTCGTAAGCTAGTTTGCCACCGTCGTTGTATTAAAAAAAAAGTTGAAACTGGACTGGGCTGGTCATGTCAGCCGCATGCCGAGCGAGCTTTGGGCTAAAATTGCCACTGAATGGCTTCGGCGTCGGCGATGGCGAGACGAGATAGACTATTTTTTAAAGGATTGGCCAGAGACTGCCCAGGATCGCGAAGTCTGGAAACGGAGGGGCCTTTGCCCAGCAATGGGACACAACGGGCTCTTCAAAATAATAATAATCTATATACGCAGCAGGACGGCATCACAAATGCGGCGATTGTGTGGCGGCGGTAACAGTATTCTGAGGACGTTGGTTGCGCGGCAGGATGCTCCATTAACCTATGCCAGGGGATGGAGCATCTAACTCTATTAGGATTACATTAACTTGAACAAATAACCTGAGTGATTTTATACTAAGAACTTATGGATATTAATGTCCGAAATAAAGAATTGAATTAAATATAATTATTGAACCTGAGCAGGTTCAAGGAAACAAAACATCACGAGAATCAGTTAAGAAATGTGACCTGTAATGGAGAACAGCTGGACATCTGGACATCCGGACATACAAAAGCATTTTGGCGCAAGCTGAAACAGAAAACTTCGTTCGCTTCGTTCGGCCGTCCAACTAGCATCGCTTAAGACCTTCCTACACCTGCGCTCCTTTAATACCAGTTCTATCAGGCGCACGCGCAGCGCGCGGACTGATTGACGGTCAGCATCAAAAGTAGCTACGGAAACGAAGACGTCAAAAGTCTTGATTAAAAAGGGAATAAGAGCTTTTGACGTCTTCGATTGCGTATTTACTTTTGATGCTGACTGTACCACCTACTACCCCGACTTGCACTTAACCCTTCAACTGTGGCGAAAAAACATGGCCACCTACCCCTGTCTGTGAACCCCTCTGAGGGCCGCTTCACAGACAATGTTTCTGGCGATACGTGATTTGGTAAAATTGAATTTTCATCAGTTTTTTTAACTAATTACAGGCTAAATTTTAGATAATACACAATCTATATTAAATTATTAAACTGCAACTATGTATCATCAGGTTGATGCAATCGTCTTTGACGCCTACGACACCCGTCGCGGAATAATTAGAGGGCTCTGCCTCACAGGGCAGGCCGTCGGACAGTCGCTCTTCCCTCACATTATAACAGCATTTGGTAAAATTGAATTTTCATCAGTTTTTTTAACTAATTACAGGCTAAATTTTAGATAATACACAATCTATATTAAATTATTAAACTGTAACTATGTATCATCGCTACACTATAGTCGTATTAAGGCTATCTAACCGGCCTTATCACCAGGGCACCAAAATTTACAACATATTTTGGTAATTTTGAATATGTTAGATTAGTTTTCTTGGTTAATGAACGGCATTATTTTGAAGATATTGGAGTTATTCACATTCAAAACACATAAAATGACAGGCTTTAAAGTATTTTTGTTACAGGAGATCATTTGAAGTATTCTACCAAAATGGTACCTACACTCAAAAGGTGCTAGCATGGACTTTGATTTAGATGTTTATTTCTGAAGTATGTTTTTACTTTATTTATTCAGTTCATACATAAACAGTAAACATAGGTCATTGACTAGGTGTAACCAGATATTTTTTTATTGTAGGGTGCACTAGACGTTATTTTAGAGATAAATGAAAAAAGGCTTATCTACTTTCATTCAAAATGATCACTTGCAATCGACTGCAATTATCACAGCAACCATATGTTTTGAACCAGATAAATTAGGTTTCTAAATATTACCATTAAATACACTTTTAGTTTAAATAATAATCTTATCATCAGTTAAACAAAAATCCCATAAAAACATGATCTAAACACGATACAAATCAAGGCCATGATTAGTATGAGTGCGCAGCGACGATGACGTCACGAAGTGCGATGTGAGTACCCCTCGGAGGGCCTTTTACCGGACTGTTACCGGCCCTCTGAGGGCTTTGTTATGATCGCTACCAATTTCGATCGATTTATTTACTTTCGGGCTATTGTTAATACATCATTTTAAATTAATTTACGATAAATAACGGTAATGTTAATAGCTGTTAATGATATCAAATTATTAGAAATGCACTAAATAACGTGTTGGCAAATTTTGACCTTGAGTAGGTATGTTTTGTTAGGCATAGGTTTAGTACCGAGAACGGGTTGAACATTGATTTTTTTTATTGAAGAACGATATTTTATAAGTGTTCTCTTTCTGGCACTAACATTCAGCACTAAACCCACAAACTTTCACTCGCGAACACCGACCGTGTCATACGCGCTGTGACCGTTTTAGACTAACGACTAAATTAAATTTTCCCTCCATTGGCCTTTGAAATTATGGCTTGCTAGCTGCCTCGCTTCATTGGCTATACGTTTCAACGGATTAAAACGAGATCAATACACGTTTGGCTGTTATTTCTCTAAGAAAGTAAGAACAGCTCTTGCGGCCCTCTGAGGGGTCTCCACAGACCTGCAGGAAAAAACAGAGGGGCAACCACAGCTGAAGGGTTAAGCTCACTGTATCGAAGCGTGTCTGTGTGAGTGCATCGCTTCAGACATTTGTATGGTTTTGTTTTACCTACTGCTTGTATATCTACATTGACCACGTGGCGGTTTGCAACAGTCAGGCTCAATATTGAGCTAAATTTCAATTACCTACCCAATTTGGGTAGTTTCCTGGGTAAACATATTTTAATTCTATTTAATCCGTCAGTTAGATTATCAAATAAGTTACTTTAAAAACAAAGTTGCCAAATTCCTTCAAGTTTGCCTGTAAATTATCGCGTAACATGCACACAAAAAAATACAGTCGAATTGAGAATTCCCTAAAAAACCGGCCAAGTGCGAGTTGGACGCAAAAAAATCACGTTTATTGTATGGGAGCCCCCCTTAAAAAAAATATTTATTTTGTTTTTAGTATTTTTTGTTATAGCGGCAACATAATCTGTGAAACTTTCAACTCTCTAGCTATCACGGTTCTTGAGATACAGCCTGGTGACAGACAGACAGACAGACGGACGGACGGACGGACGGACAGCGAAGTCTTAGTAATAGGGTCCCGTTTTACTCTTTGAGTACGGAACCCTAAAAAGCTGCGTCAGAAAAGAAGACCTTCTAGGGTGTGTGGGTACATTCCGTTACAAGTACATTTCCTTGACGATTGACATTCAAAAAATATCCTTAATTGCAACTGACAGAATGTTTTCTGGTTTCCAACTCACTTACGAACAATAAGCTGCTGGCAGCAATATCAAAATTGGATGTTTGATGAATGGGTGGCTTTCGTAAAACTTTGAGCATTCTTCATTCATTATTTCTGGTTATTCAGCAATGGTATACAAATCGTTCATTACGTATATTTCTCAAAAACTAGAGGTCAGATAACCTTAACTTACGATCAAAAAGCATTTTTGGCGCAAGCTTTTTAACCCACGACGCAAAAGGAAGGGTGTTACAATTACAAGTTTGTCGTATCTGTGTGTTTGTCTGTGGCATGGTAGCGTCAGAAGGCCTCCACACACCGGTCGCGTGCGCGGGTCGGGCGCGGGCCCGCGCAAGTTGTAAAACATTGAAATTACACTTCAAACACACATCGAACGCGGGCCCGCCGCGGGCTCGCGTTCGATGTGTGTTTGAAGTTTATTTTCAATGTTTTACAACTTGCGCGGGCCCGCGCCCGACCCGCGCCCGACCCGCGCCCGCGACCGGTGTGTGGAGGCCTGAAACGATTGGACTGAATTGTATGCGGCAAACCGCATCAGATCTCCAAAACAAAACAAATTTCGTCCGAAACCTGACGTGATCGAGATGGTTCTTAGCTACGTTTTAACAAAATCGGTTCAGCCGTTTTAGAGATACTGAACTTTGAAATGAAAATGTCGAGAGTTTTTCAACTTTTGTAAGTTGTAAACCATTTGCCGACTGTACTTTTTTCATAATCATCTGCACTAGTTGAGATGCTTCGAATAAGCCATAACATGACAATTTATCTTCCAACGTTTAGCTTGGTGGTGCCTAATTGCAGTGTCACAGAAGTTCAGTTCAGCGCCAAATTTCAGCTCAATCGGATGCGGCATGACTATAGCTGAAAAATAGAGACATGAAGGACAACTTACATATTTACATACTTACATACCAACATTGCAAGTTAAATAAAAAGTTGTAAAAATAATATTAAATAGGTACTTATACTTTTCAATTACAATTAAATAACTGGTAAGAAGAAATGGAATACATTTGAATATCTGAAGACAAACTCGTCTTAGAAATGACAAGATGTGAAACAATGTACATTAAAACTACGAGTGCTGTTTGCTTTATTCAGAATATTTAGCATACAATCTGTTGGTTTCTCATTACTACTTTGCATATATATTACCTACTGTTTTAAGGGCAGAATATTTAATTTCTCATATTCGTTCGGAACCAATTAAATTGTGTTAAATTTTACAAAGTATATTTGTTTATTTTGACCACCACCAGTAAAAATGCTACTAAAACTAAACATTTAACGAAAATTTCGAGTTTTTTGCTTCAATATTGACTAAATTTAAATAAATATTTCGAATTTCAGCTCAATACGAGTAAGTATCTGAAAAATCGTTTGCTAATGTCAGGATAACTTAACAACTCGTATGCGATTTTCATTACATTGCGGGGCTGCGGGTTACCGAAAACGATGAACTCAATCAAACCCTGCATTGTGGGTGATGTACACGAAAATAGCCTATAATGCCCTATTACGTGTGCAGTATAATAACGCACTCAGAATGTTGTTGGGGCTGCCCACATGGTGTAGTGCATCGCGTATGTTCGCCGAGGCCCATACGGACGATTTTTACGCCATTGTACGGAAAAAACCGGCCAAGAGCGTGTCGGGCCACGCTCAGTGTAGGGTTCCGTAGTTTTTCGTCCGTCACAGTGTGTGAAATTATTTTGTAATTTTTTTCAAAAACTATTCAACCTATCAAGTTCAAAATAATTTTCTTAGAAAGTTTTTATAAAGTTCAACTTTTGAGATTTATTTCATATTTTTAAACTTAAGGTTCAAAAGTAAGAGGGGGGACACATTTTTTTTACTTCTGGAGCGATTATCTCCGAAAATATTAACAATATCAAATAATGATTATAGCAAACCCCTATTGATTTTTAAATACCTATCCAACACGTTAAGGTTGAAATGAAAAAAAAACACTCCCCACGTTACGTATAAAAATAAACTTTTTATTTTACCACTTTGTCGGCGTGATTGATATACATATTAGTACCAAATTTCAGCTTTCTAATGCTAACGGTTACTGAGATTATCCGCGGACGGACAGACAGACAAAGCGAAACTATAAGGGTTCCTAGTCGACTACGGAACCCTAAAAATCGTCTCGATGATGGGTCGACTTAGGGGCAGCTCCAACAGCATTCTGCAGGTGATTGCGGGCCGATATGAAAGTCCAATTTTGGCTCACTGGATAAATGATGTCAAAGAGGTTTCTATCATATAGGAAATAAGTTAGATTTATTTAGTATTAATATTCCCAACACTAGTCTTAAGTCTAATATTAACAAAATATGGATTAGGTATATCTAATTTAAAGATTAAAATAATTATTGTAATAAAACTCGCGTGCGAGTTGTAAAATGAATGGAATTCGATTAACACAAAAATCAAAATTCAACAGCAACTCATCATAGATTGTCCGGAGCGGCACAGATTAAAAACCCGATTTGTATGCGAATCGTGATTGAAATAGATCGGTGGTCGCTTTAGATTTTAGCTGCGCTTCGAAGTTTTCACAGTGACACGAATTCTTTGTGGCTTTGTAGCTAGGCTAGCTTTTAGTCATCCATTTTAGGTGAGTGCTACGAATAGTGGAAAATACTGAACATACATAACATACAGAATCTACAGAAATTCACGTCTACATTCCTAAAATCCTAGGCATTTTTTTCATCATTAGAGCATTTGCCTTGTCAGTGCGAACATGGAGAGATTTTGATATTGCATTGACAGCTTGTCAGCCCATCGCCCACAACACAATCACCACAATATACATCCGTCTCACGCGCAAAATTGGCAAGCAGCAGTGCGAGTTGTTTTGGCGATGTGCCTGTTCATTAGAATTACACAATAGTACATTGTGCATTAAGGGCCGTAAGAAGGGGATTACTAACGAGTCTATTAGAAGCCCGACGCTAAAGGCGGAGGGCTTTTAATGAGTCGAGTCCCTTACTGCCCGTGATACACACAATGTTTTTCATCACATTTGCGAGGAAATAAATAACTACAAAAGACAGAAAAATCTTAGTTTCATACAACCGCACCACTCAAAAATTTACGAAATTGACAACTTCACTTACAGATTGAGAAGGGCGAAGGGGCGTGGAACCGATTCCAGAGAAGAATTCTTGTGACGCGCGGCCAACTAGATTTGCCTACCAATTTGTTTGATTAGTTTTTAACCAATCAGATCACACACAAGCTCGTAACTCTCTCGGGAGTTATAAAACCATAACTCCCGTGGGAGGTAAATCGGGTATAGCTGCTCTATAAACTTGCCTACAATACACCCTTTAGGAGCAAGTGTGATTAAATAGTAGTTTATGTGACTGTACATAATGAAGGGCATTAAACACGAGTGTTTAATGCCTAATTATTCGACATAAACAGTTCGAATTCGGTCCGGGTCCGGATTTGGTTTGGTTCGGATGGCAAGTGCAAACAAATTAAAAACAAATCAAACCATAAACAAGAGGTGTCACATTTCCGATTTACCACCAGAATATGTACAGTTCAAAATGGAAATATGAAAGATGATAAACTATTAAGATTTTATTCGTGTTTTTGAAGACAAAAGTGTACGTTCCTTTTTAAATGGTCGAAGAAATTAATAACTGCACTCCTGAAGAAATTGCGTGAGTAGCAAGAGTACGAATAGAAAACTTGCTGCCTGAAAAGTCTAACTATTCTGTAGTCAGCTATTGATTTAAAATTTGTCGTAGAAAAAGTATTGTATGCAACGGTGTATAGGAACTGGTCTAAAAACGCTCGTGGCGTCTTTAATTGACCCCCAGTTGCATAATAGTACATTATGATACAAGTGAGCTATGTTGATCATTTCATCAGAGGCGGAATTGTCACGCGAACCGCAGGTGAGCGTGATAATAGAGCCGAGGGTGTAATTATCAAAGCTCACGCGTGTCATACAACGTTTTTCAACACATTTACGAGGAAAAATTCCTTTTCATAAAATTAAAATGTTACAGGCTCCTAAGTTGTTTCCTTTAGTTATTGATGACAACAGGTTTTTACTCACATACATTTGTACATCTCCAAGAATGTACAGTGGCGTCAATTCTATTTATCACTTTTCTATTCACCACGAGTCAACATTTTTAATAATAACAAAACACGCATCATCAATGTTTACAAATATTTGTGAAATTACTTATGGCGCGCAACAATTTTTTTTCGTGAAGTTCGCGCAGTGCGCCTGCAGCGAGGCTTACAAGAAATCTCTAAACAGCCTATACAAAATAAAATAAATATTTTCTTATTCAATATAAATTCATGTAAAATGTTATCAAAAGTATATAGTTTTACTAAATGAAACGGTTCTGTACCATATCCAAGAAGAAATAATCAATTAAGTCACAAGAAGGATTTAATTTGTTTAGTCGAGTAAGAATCCATTTGCCGAGAATTAAAAACAAACCTGTATAACCCGGTCAATTTAAGAATGCGCCGAGTCCATACATACACCTTGCTGCAAGGTGCCAACGTGTCTTTATCGGTATATAAACATAACTACACGAGTGTCGTAGTGTTATTAAACACGCGTGTTTAATACCCAGGATTATGAGCCTAAAAGCGGCACAATAAGACGCACGTTACGAGCAAATGTGTTGAAAAAATATTTATTCTTGAAAAAAACAGACTATATAGTAAGTACTTATTTAGTTTATAATACGTGTGACGCGCTGGTGACGCGTCAGTATTGCACAGTCAATGTCAAAAATATGTAAATACTTTTGCAACTAAATCCTTTGTAATAAAGCTTAATATAGATTTGCCATTGACGTCCACTGTACAGAAAGCCAAGAGACCTCTACCCCCTTGGCTAACTGTACCTAAATTAATGACTTGAAAAAAGGCTGGGCTCTACGAAGTTGCTAACCACAATTGCCAGGGACATTAAAGTCTACAAAAACAGGAAAAAAACTTGTCCTAGACCTTTTTAAGAGTTGTTGTTTATGAAAAGGGTAATTTAGGTAAAAGCTTGACGCTGTGAAGATTGGCATTGATTTGATTGGGAGCTTTTGGAAGACGTTTCATTATTGTCGTTTGAAAGCTCGTAATTTGTCAATTGATTGAAAAGGTTTTTTTGATAATCGTTTTGTGATTGAAAACATACCTACCTAAAGTTTCGCAGACGGTTTTTTTCCTTGCTTCTGAGGGAGTGGTTACTAAATTCAGAAGGCATGTTATTCAATGAGTGCATGCATTTAACTTTCAGTATCTACTTATTGATCGAGCGAGCGAAGCGAACGAAGTTCTGTGCTATAGCTTGGGACAAAAAAAATCGTATGGCGGTTAGTCCAGCTGTTCTCCTCTATAAATAAATAAATAAAATAAAATAAAATACTTTATTTCAGACCTAGTGATCCATTGTGTGTTAGTAACATGTGACTTAATACTAAATTGGTTAGTAACAGCAAGTAAGTATAAAAATATTCTTAAATAATAAATTCGGCAACGCCCTTAATCTGTCCAATCCAATAAGATAGAATTGGACAGTCAAACCTCCACGATATTGCCTTTAGGATGCTGTTGGCGCTTGCTCTCACCCTGTCTAATAGCTGTCTATTAGTCGCATTTCTCAATTGATTTTCTTGACATTTTGTAAGCAGGTTTAATAATTTATCAGGTTTTTTTTGTCAATTAATTTTCCAAAAAATTTTTTTCTATAAAGTCCGGCTAGCGAGCTCTTTGACTCACAGAGCCAATTATATTTTATTCCGAGACCTTGCCAATGAAAAGTTTCTGCATTAGGTTCATGCACATTGCCAACATTAGAACAGAGATTTGACACGACACATGCTTGACAGCTAGCTGTCATATATACGAAAACACAGCTTCGTATATCTTTGGTGGACATTCACCCTAAACACCGCTTAATGCCTGAATCACACTGGTGCTGCCTGTGTAAACTTGACATTAGCTGTCAAAATTACTGTTGACCAAAGACTACAATATATAAATACTGAGATAGACAGGCAACTCGACCAAATTGAGAAGGCATTTAATGCTTGCGTATACAGGCGCCATCTCTTCTGCAATACTTAAAACTTTTCTTTGAATGTACAAAACATACAAAAAGTGCGTCGGTCACAGGGTTAGAACCCCGGCTCATCGACTCCTAATACCGCCGTCTGTACCCCTAGGCTACTGATGTCTTATGACAATACGGCGAATTTTGAAATACCTTGACAGCCTAGCCTAGCAATCGCTAGAGCTTCAGAGAGTTCGCCACCTATCAAGTAGGTGACACTATTTTCAATAAGAAACTGGATTTGCATTAAGTTCTAAGTTCGCATAGCATGCTATTGACCACCCTTGCGGGCCGCGCCAGTCTGTGAGAGGCTTGATGCTTCTACTACTCTGTTGCCATTTGCAATCCAAAGCACAAGATGGTGACACAGTCCTGTAAGGTAAGACTACAACAAATTTTAGAAAAGAAATACAATTTAAACTTCAATTAATTAAAACTAGCGAATCAGTTCAGCACGTAAGCTACTTCAAACTATACTCATAAATCTTTTCATTAACCTTTTCCCGGTCTGAAAAGAACTCAAATCGTAAACCGGTCTTAAACCAGTATTGCAGCGTCAACCTTCTCAATGATTGCTCCCCTGAATGGCTGAGGGGCACTGGAGGGGTACTACGAGTTCTCCAACTCGCGGAGAAGTCACTTACGCCAGGGACGGTTCACTCTGTGATTTCGTCGCTCCGCTGCAAGTACATGCCGGCTGGCAGCCAGCTGGCGGCCATTAGTAGTTGCCGCGTGCTGGTACGGGACGCACGCACGGGTCGCAGCGCGTTGCATGCGATAGAAAGGGATGGCCACATTTAGGCACGTTTGGCGTACCTAAACAGGGAATTTGTTAACAGAGAACCTTCTGTACGTAGTACTATTTACTTATTCTGTGCTTACGCCTAGTGAATGATATACGGCCACATATCTAAATTAAAACAAATATGAGATGTGGCTCTATTGCACACTGCAGTACGGTCATATCTTGAAAGTAAAATACATTTGAGAAGTGGCCGTTAAGTCACTTGAGCTAGTACCTAAACAAGGCTTGTTAGTCAACCAACAATGCGTTTTTTCAGTTTTTAACCCAAGACGCAAAAAGAGAGGTGTTCAATATAAGTTTTACGTGTGTATCTGTGTTATCTGTGTCATCGGTGTAGCATCGTAGTTCCCAAATGGCTGGACCGATTTGAGAGCAGTTTTTTTACTGGAAAGCCTACTCTGTCGTCATGGTTCTAAGCTAAGTTTGGAGTAAATCAAAGTAGAGGTCTCCAAGATATTCTGCTCTCTTTGGAACAGTGACGGGATCTCAGCCAATGTTGAATCTGAGAATCGAATATGTTGGTTTCTTGTTTACTTAGTTTTAAATGTAAATAAGTTTCTGTCAAAAATTTCGTTTTTGGTATAAGCTTTTATTGCCGACCGTACTTTTCTGCATGCCGTCATCAAGTACTCATTGAGACAATTCTCGAGCCCAAACTCAACGGGGTTACGTCGGTTAAGTACTGAATTCCCTAAGCCAACTTCTGTCTACATAATCAGATCAGCTCGATGGTGGGCCAATCAACTTTTGGACCCACAGTATTTTGTCCGGTAACGCAAGATACAGAACTGTCATGTTTGTTAGAGAAACTGATATAAACCAGGTGCCCAATTGTGTATAACGATGGTTTACACCAGCAGTTACGATATGCCACAGATTTTAATTGGATTGATAGACACAGGTTTGAAATAGATTGATTTGAAAGTTTGTAAAAAGTAACACAGGAGACAGAAAAAGTGTGGGTGAAAACGTTGATTGACCCTGGTACAGTCGCCATCACATACATCGGAGCAAACAAGCAGCTCACAAACATAGGAACACACCTCTATTTTCAAGTCATTAGGGTGCATGTGCCGATATTTTAGAACACCTATAGTGTACCTATGTATGTGATGGCGACTGTACGTACCATAATATGAATTGTCATCCAAACTATACCTTAAAACAAAATTTCAGCTCAATCGGTCCAAGATATCTGCTTCAAAATGAAGTTGCAAGATTCCACCCGAACAAACACAATTACATAGTGAGGTAAACATTGGAAGTTAATAGAAAGCTTGTAAAAACCATTAGTGCCACCGCGAAGTTAAGGATCTTGAAAGCCGTCGGACGACATTTAAGAATACTTTAGTTGCTTAAGAGTTTTGGCCTAAGAAGCACTTCGACGGACAGTCATAAAGTTTATAAAACTACATTTTCCTTTTGACAATGTCACCTTTATATGAAAACGCATCCGCTTAGTTGGTTCCATGTTGTTTGTAAATGCCTCATTCAATTATTTGTGTTTCTTAACTTGTGGCTCTGTGAGTCTACAGACCCACCGAGTCTGTATTAAAAAAAATGGAAAACTCCAAAAAGTGTACTACCCAAGATAAATCTATGTAATTAACAAACCTGACAGGATAAGCGCGTCGTCTCGTTCTATAGAACGGTGTCAGCCAGGGACGGATGGCTCTATCTTGTCACTTATCGCGTGATAAGGCCAGGCCATCCATGCTACGGGGCCTGGTGACAAAATTTCACGAGAATCAGTTAAGACATGCGACCAGAGGCTCTAGTATAAGTTTTATCGATACAATACGTTTTCGAACGCGTTTGCGTTTAGTAAGTATAATTTGTATGGCAACGCAAACAGTGCCTCTGGTGGTAACTATGTATTAGGAACTACGCGTTTCCATAAAAAATGAAACTAAACGCAAACGCGTTCAAAAACGTATATGTATAGATAAAACTTATACTAGAGCTGCTGCAGAGGAGAACAGCGGGACAGTGGGACAGACACCGGACATGTGAAACGATTTTCGGCCCAAGCTGAAGCATAGAACTTCGTTCGCTTTGCTCGCTCGTTCGAAAATGAACAATCATACGACCGAAAATCAGTACAGATGTAGTGCATAATGGTTTCTCATCGTTTTTTCACGGAAACGTACGAACGTGTCTTGCTATTTCAGTCGGTCACTGTACAAAAAGTACTGAGGTTGACTGATGTGATGTAGCATGACAAATACGAACATTTCCGAGAAAATACGATGGGAAATGATTATTCACTACATCTGTACCTAGGTGCTTAACTGCTTAACTATAGTTTCCTAATTTAGCCAGAATGGCATTTTTTTTATACAACGATGGTGGCAAACAAGTTTACGGCCTGCCTGATATCAATCATAGAAAACTATATTTTCCAATTCACGTCTTTAATACGAGTAATACAATCATCAAACCGTCTTTAATACCACTTCAAAAAGGGAGCAAATATATAAAACATATCTGGGGGCACGGCAGTGCCCCCACCAAGTCGAACAAAACAAAGAGGCACGGCCGTACCATCCTTTTCTCGAAGTCATTCAGGCCATTTTCAACATCCTGTAATTTCAAGCTTGCTAAAGCAAGAACCCTGAATTTTCAGTTACATATAGGGCATAATATGGCTTACATAAATTCTCAATAACATTCAATTTGAACTTTTAGTTTACGAACTATTGCCCGTCAAAGTTCCTTAGTTTTGTCACTGACATACTCACTGACTCACTTACTTACGATACTTACTCACTTTTGATCATCTGTTATGTTGTTATTTAACAAGCAAATAAAGATTAATAAGAATGCCTGACTTGGCTCTACGAAATATCTCACCACTTTTTACTGTGGAAGAGTTGCGAGACTTGGCCCATTTTTTACACGGAATGTTTTTTATGGGATTATTTACGATTAACATGACTCCTGGCCTGTAGCATACCCATCTACTTCCTTATAGTCCCAAATCTAAATCGATTTGTAAGAATTGCGAATAATTTTCGACGGCGAATGAGATGCCAACTTGGGGTTAACTCTCGCCTGTCATTTGTTTTATTATCTACCTCTCAGTCTCACGTCAAGTGAAGTGAAACGTATTCTTCTCAAACGAAAGAAAAGAAAACTTTTGTAGTTGAAGTGACGGAAAGTTTGCAGAGTTAGGCGAGAATTTTCTGGTGATTTTTTTATCGGTGTAAGTGCTGTTTATCTCTCGGTTCGAATTTCAACCTTTAATTTTACGCCGCAGGGTTCGTTTTTAAATTGCACGGTTACATGAGTTAAGACCGTTTGAGGTAAAGTTTTAGAAATTCCGTTGAATGTTATTTTACTTGGCTACAAGTGCTATAATTTGTATTAAATTTTTGAAGTCAAATAGAATACTTGACTACTGAAATTGATTTCTGAAGAACACTTTATTGTTTAATATAACTTTTGCTTAGCCTTTAATACCTTCGTTTGGATATTTTACTAGCGTCTAGAGTTTTTAAATGTGTTGTGGTGTGGGTAATATGTTCATCAATTTTACCATAGTACCATAGATAAGTCATAGTTTTTTTTTTATTTTTATATTTAAGTGGATACAACACGACCAAGCATGTTGTGTTGGATCAAAGTATTAATATTTATAAGGTGTCTTTTTAAGTTTTAATTTTTATATCATTTGTTATTAATTGTTCTGCATTGTTGCTCTGTATTCTTATTCTTATGATTTTTTGTAATTTTTGTCCTTGTGTGCGTTGTGGCGTCATTGTTCCGTGTTTTCACCGAATGGTCACAACGGAAGACCAGCGCTGGCGCCGCCAGCATTTACGCTGAGTTGTGACCATTTCGTGGCAAATGTGTGTGTGTGTTTCTTTTGTCACGAGTAAATGTTTTCTTTCTTTCAATAAGATATTACTAGGTCCTTTCAGTCAAGTGTAAAATATGGGTTCAAACACGAACTAAGGTTTCGATATATATTAAACTAGCTGAGCCCGCGAACTTCCTATCGCCATATTCGCCATACAAAACCTATGAGAGAGTAAATTCGTTTTTTAACACTTTTTGATTATTCTGCTATTCTGTGCGAATACATATCTAACAAATCAAACATCATAGAAATCGGTCCAGCCGTTATCGAGTTATAAATGGTGTAACTAACACGACTTTGTTTTGTATATAAGAAGAAGAAGCTGTATTATTGGCGCTGTGTGTTGAAATCGCAAGCCTGAATTTATAAAAAAAATATGTTATTTTAATTTAGAAAATGTGACCACAAATAAATTTATAAAATTAACGAACCTGCTCACAAAATTTCACTTCCTCAGATGTATGATTATAAGGAGATTGGACAAATACACGCGCATCATATCAGGCATTTTGGGAAGAAACGTAATATTCTCTGCGATCAGCACGCGTAACAACGGACGGTGAAATAGCGGCAGAGTACGCCCATTGAGCTAACAACTGCGACGCGGCCAACGGCGGCTTGTCCTCTCTCTAGTATTCTATGCTCTGAGGTTGGTCCCATACAAACATTCGATTCTCTCTTAAAACTGGTTTAAGGATGACTCACGCTAGAACGGGCCGTGTCCGGCCCGGGCCGTTTTCTGAGAAAAACGACGGCGTATACGCAAGCCCGGCTGGGCCACGGCCGGGCCGTGCCGACACCGAGCCGCTTCCGAGCCTCAGCCGTGGCTCGGCCGGGCTTCGGTATGGCTCGGCCGCGCAAAAACGCCGACCTTTTAAGTTAGAAAACGGCCCGGACCGGACACGGCCCGTTCTAGCGTGAGTCATCCTTAAAGGAAATATTTTAAGAATAGGAAACTATATTTATTATTGCAATGAGTTCAACTTTGCTACAGCGTATCACGCTGTGTAATGTTATGCTATTTTGTTAAAAAATTGTGCAGTTTCAATATAAGGCAAAATATTGAAATTATTAATGAATTGTATGCGGTGCACACAACAGGCATATTAATTAAGGATTCTGTTCGTGTTGGCCGTTAACCGCTGCAATAAAAATAATTGCTTGTTTTATTTCTGGCAACACTGCAGCTGGCGTACACGATGCAAAATATCTGAATGAATGCAAAAAAATGTTATAATAATTAATAGCGATTAACTACGGCATTTTTTTAACAGCGTTACAAACGTGGATTTCACGAACGCGTGACTGAGGGATTGTCCTAATATGTACAACGCGAGTACGCGATTATACAATGGGCTTGTGACCTTAAATTTGTTTACGATGCCATTCGAACCAGTTTTTGTAGATGAACAAATGTTTGTATGGAAGCAACTACATTTAAAGGACATTAATATCCAAAAAAATCGAGTTGAAGACGGACCTCGCTGACAGCAGCCGAAACGCTTCATACTGATTGGCTTTAAAGTATGACGTCACGCCGTGCAATTTGTACTAACCGTTGCATGGCAAATAAAGTAAATTGCTGTTTCGGTCACGAAATACTGCGTTTAGGTCCATAGTTGTCATACAAATTTGTTTCTATAAAAACGTAAGGATTCTATTGGTACCTTTAAATTTAATCTTGGACAATAAATAAAAAAACTTTTTTTTCCAAACTTTCAAGGTTCATATCTTTTTATGACTTGAATTCTATTTTGTAATTTATACTTTATTACCATAATTTGATGGTTTACTATCCATTTAGCAACACGACGTTGTCAATTTTAACATCACGCAACAAGCCTATTATGTTTAATCGCGCGTTCGCGCGGACTTGCGATAATCACGTAGTCGCGTTGTATTATGACGATCTCTGACGCATTTGTATCGCTGGAAAAAGTCGCCGTGTGGATATTTTATTATTATTTATTTATTAACAACAAAAAATTACATGAGTAGTTTGATACATTGCTCCACAAAACTAAATTTTTCTATTGACTGTGGAGAGAGGCGACACTCTCTTTTCTCTTTAGCATAACATTGAAGTGTCTTAAATATCGAGGTATCACATCACATGAATGCCCTATAAAAACGTGAAAGGAGAATAACCACTCTAAGCCTCCAAAACTTTTTACCGAAGTTGCAATATAAATCCACGATTGGATACCAGATAAAGCACCCTTCATATTATGCCAAGCTTGAAGAACTAATTCCACAAATTGAACGAGCGAGCGAAGCGAGCGCAATTCTCCGTTCTTCTAGCTTAGGCAACTCCTGTACAGTTCACATTTCTCAACAGATTTTCGTGATTTTTTTGTTGAGCAAGTTCGATAATTATTTGGTTTTTTTACTGTAATTACTTTTAATAAGTAAATAAAAAAATAAAAATCGTCCTCGCCATTTCTCACCAGCCACTGGTAATACGAGGGGTGGGAATCCTGTTCCATCGTGATACAGTTTTTACTAGTACGGGGAACAGAGGACGCTTACACACTGTTTTAAATTACCCACTTTGCTATTAGATATTTTGTACTTATTATGTAAGCAGGACAGGGTATGGCCTATATGAATTCTAAATAAAGTTATTTTATTAAGTATAATTTTTATTAGAATCATCATCCTCCTAGCGTTATTATTTCCGGTTGTGCCCCTAAAGGAGCCCGGGGTCCGCTTTGACACCTAATCCCAAGATTTGGCATAGGCACTAGTTTTACGAAAGCGACTGCCATCTGACCTTCCAACCCAAAGTGAAAACTAGACCTTATTGGGATTAGACCGGTTTCCTCACGATGTTTTCCTTCACCGAAAAGCTAACGGTAATTCCGTACATAAGTTCCGAAAAACTCATTGGTACGAGCCGGGATTCGAACCCACGACCGGCGCTTGACAGCCGCATGCCTGAACCACTAGGCTACCGTAGCTCCGTATAATTTTTATTAGAATATACAATTAAAACTAGATTTAAAATTAAAACTAACGTAAAAATAACCTACCGAAAACTATAAATTACTTTCTAAATTTGGACCCTTTGGTAGTGTTCCCATCACGCAAGCAGCGTTCCCGCGTTGGATTGCAAGTCTTTGTGCTAGAAAGCTACCTGCGCGAGGGTCGCCTGTTGCTTTTATTTGTTATATCCAACTGAATCAATCACCTTTCAAGCCGTTTATTCATCACCAAGAATTCGCTTTGTTTTGAATGTTGAATTTCAAATCAGGAAATTAATGACTCCCATGTACTGATATTTTACAAAGGTATTTATTTTATTTATTTATTCGTATGGCTAAATTAAAAATTAAAATCGTTCTTAGTTACACGTTGATGGACAGTACTACCATACATTTAGTTCGTGCTGTGTCACTAAAATATTTCATACATTGCCTATAGACGTACTGTCATATTGCACAGTAAATAGTACATACTATGCGTCAGTACGTGCATAGGCGTCTTACGTCGTAGTAAAACTGGTAGATTCCACGTCCGAGGGTTCGTAATCTTTATCTGATCCAAATGCCCCGTCATCAGAAAAGGGTTCTTGGCTGGATTCAGGTGAAGAAGCCTCATCAAATAGAGTTTGTAGTCTTTTATTTTGCTCTTCATACGAACCACGGTTCGCCATCTAAAAAAAATGGATGCTTCGGTTAAAACATTGTTTTTATGTTTTAAATACATATTTACACAACTTTACTTACTGTATGTAAAAATACTACTATTAATTGCATAATATTTACCAAATATACAACTTAAATACGTAAAGTTTATATTTACTGACCTTTTACATTTCGGCTGTCCACCAAAACACGCACGAGCACGCACGGCCGTTGCTCGCCGCACACTACTCGGCAAATTGTATGTAGTGCTGACGTCAATAGGCGTTGTGTGCGTAATGGCGGAAATAAAAATATGTCAATGTGTGCGTAAACGGCATTTTTTAGATCAACTTTTGAAACGTTATAATATGACAGTATGAAGACATAAACTGCTTCTGCCGTGACACTACAACATGCCTTACCTGGTATTAGTATGAAAAAAAACACGTCGACGGGCGTACTGATTTTTTACAAGCCAAAATATGATCGTCGAGAGGCGTACTGTCGTATCACTTTTTCGAAGGCCAACGCCTACAGGCGTTCTGTCCGTCAACGTGTTAAAAAATGCATGCAAATTAGAGCAGTACACCCAATTGCTGGATCCATTGGGTTACGTTGTTATCTAGGGTGAACAAGTCGGCTGGGTTGCCCTGGTACTTGGTGAGTGGGCACTCTCGGATAATAAGGTCCATGTCCTGCACCGCAGCTCCACACTCGCATGCTGGAGACTCCCTCCATCCACATTTGTGCATGAACTCTCGGCTCCTACCCCAGCCGGTCCGCAGCCTGTTTAATTGGCACCAATTTCGCCTTGATAGTGAAAAACCAGTGGGTCTTTTTGTGGGGTCGATATTAGTCCCTAGGCTGGTTGGGGAGTCCTGTTTCCATTCTTGGGCCAAGGTATTAAAAAGGTTCCATTTTCAACATTTCACAACACTGGTTTTTCAATATTGTGTATTATGTTTATTGCTTAGGTAGAAGAAAATCCGAAAACGTCAATCAGGCTTTGGCCTCGGGGCCACAAAACTCTGTAACTCTCGATATACACTGAATACAAGCTTAAAAAGTTGAAAATAAACAATATCCTGACTACGGAAAAGTAACTGTGAATTTTTATATATTTAAACTCGAAATTTTCTCCTCTTTCATTTTTCAAAGTCAGTGACTTATTTGCATTTGACAGCCACCATGTTTCTATTTTTCATACAAAAGGTAGCTTGTCACCCGGATTTAATTTTATATAATATAATAATAATAATTTCGAATCGATTGACACCCCCCATTTATCGTAATAAAAACTTTGAAAAGTTGAAAAACTCCTGACATTTTCATTTCAAAGTTCAATATCTCAAAAACGTGATTTTTTGACGTTTTTATAGATAATGGTACGGAACCCTTCGTGCGCGTGTCCAACTCGCACTTGGCCGGTTTTATTTATATTGTTATTGTAAAAACCTAACATAAGAGAAGATATAAATAAAGAGATTAATAAGTATAATAACAAAGACGAAACCTGACGTGGTGGATCCTTCATCTGTGGAATGACGAAACCTGCGCTGTGGATCTTGATGGTGTATGTAGTGGTTCAATAGGGAACATTACGCAAAACTCCTCGTAGGTGGCGACACTAGCAGCGTTGACATTGTATCTCGTTCCCACTTGCGGTATTGTCTATGCAAGCATCCTTGTCACTCATTTGACAAACAATTGTGCATGTGTGTGTGAATCCCTATATGCCTATACTGGTTTACTATTAGTGGTAGTGCTGCCTCTGGCGGCAGAACATTGCAGTAATGTTCCCTATTTTTATTATTTTTGTGTTTTTTTACATAATAAAGTAGCTTAGATACACACCATAAATTAGTAAGTATGTAAAGTTTGAAATTTGTAAAGACGTTTGTTACTGAATCATGCATAGCATATATGGCTGAACGAGTAAAGGTGAAAATTGATAGGTATCCTAGTGGCTGTGTGAGATGCAGAAGTCATTGGCCTGACTTAAAAAAAAAGTTAATATAATAATTTTTCAAAAATTTAATCCACAATATCATCATCATCATCATAAATTTAAGAGCCAGGCTCTTGTCGGTGGAGTAATCGCCATTCTGTTCTTCTTTCTGCCACTGTTTTGAGCTCCTGATACGACATTACATTAACTTTCTCTTTAGCTTGGTCCATAAACGCACGTCTTGGCCTTCCTCTGCCTCTCCTTCCTTCAATTTTTCCTTCAATTATAGTTTTTATGTAATTGTCATGTCGTATCAGGTGCCCCAACATATTTCCCCTTCTGTTTTCAATAGTTTTTAGTAGACATCTTTGTTCTCCTATCAAATTTAGAACCTCTTCGTTTGTTCTTCTTTCTGTCCAACTAATACCTTCCATCCTTCTCCATGCCCACATTTCAAATGCGTTCAGTCTCTCTCTGTCACGCTGGGTTAGAGTCCACGTCTCACTTCCGTACAACGCTATGCTCCAGATGTAGGTCTTAATAAATAATCCACAATATAAAACTCTATAATTATTGAACCTGCTCACAAATGTGCGCGAGAATTGGTTAAGAAATGCGACCTATAAAGGAGAACAGCCGGACATCTGGCCATCCCGCCATACGAAAGTATTTTGGCCCAAGCTGAAACGGAGAACTTCGTTCGCTTCGCTCGCCCGTTTAATAAATAGTTTGTACCCTGGATTGAAATATAGGACACTTTTTAACATTAAGGTCGCGTGCAAATGGTTGCTATTACTAGTATATTTCCAGTGCATAAAGATACTACGAGTATAATGTGTTAATTTTTCTTTCTAATTCTAATTGAATGTTAGTACAAACTTTAGCTTAATATATTCAAATATCCTAACCCTTAACTTTCATTAATTGACTATTCATATAACTTACAAATTGCCACATCAACTAAAACTGTTTCTCAGTTTCGCATTCATCTTTATTCAAATGACTAACACTTTCATTGCGGCTAAGACTATATTCGAAGTAATTATAGCCGACTTTAAACAAAGAGGAAAGTGTACACGTATATATACATCAACAGCCAACAGACAACTTTTGTATATTAATAACACTTTTTAGTGTATTTATACGTTACCTAATTAAAAAAAATCACTAGTAGTCCAGGCAATGAACTGACAGCTTGTAAGAAAAATATGTCAAATTTGGAAATAAATTTTAATAGCAGTTTTTTTTTATGTAATGGATATATTATCAATTAAATAGTTACTTAGTGACAAAATCCAACAAAATTTCAGACATCAAAAAAATGATAACTTAACTAGCTTCTGAAAAGTGAGAAAAAATATTAATAAATGGTTTTATCTTTATTTTGGTTCATTTACATTTGCTCTATAATATTCAAGGTAAATAATTAAAAAAAAACAATTCATTCTTTTTTTAATGTTTTAAAATGATATAAAGAAAAAAAACGCTATTATAAATTAACAGAACATCCACGAAAACTTAAAAATAAATCCCTAAAAAACCGGTTTTTAGGCACAATACTATTTTTCAAAGATGCCCTTTAGGGCAAATTTGTGTTATAAAACTCGTGGTGGCCATTAGGGATCCATTAGAGGGAAGCCCATTAGAACGGGTCGATTATCGCGAAAACATTTTGGCGTCAACAGAAGAGATAAACTGGTATGCTTGGTACGTTTATCTTCTAAGGTGCTAAATTATTTTGTTGAGTACTTACATATCAATTTGTCTAAACAAGATTAGAGGATTTTTCTCTTTATTTTGGTACCTTAGGTATTCTTCGGGTAGCCAGTAGAATATTGAAGTTAAACATTATGTCCGTGACAAGATAGAGCATCCGTCCCTGGCTGACACCGTTCGAGACGACGCTCTTATCTTGTCACTTATCGCGTGATAACATCCATGCTACGGGGCCTGTAGAGGAGAAGTGCCTTATATCTGAACATCCGGACATATGAAATAATTTAGGTCCAAGCTTCGTTCGCTTCGTTCGCTATAATTGAATGATATGTATAAACATTTATAAAATTGACTTGAATAAATATGCAATTGTGAATAATTATGTAAAGTGTAATATTTTTTATAATATTAAAGTTGGAAAAAATGTGAGCCACCAAAAACATTACATGTAAAGTGACTGCCAAGGCTCGCTAGGTCATAAAGCTTTCATCGTTAAAAAGATATCAGATCATAAGGATCGCCAAGCTTCCTACTCCACACGGCGTAACCTACCACTACCAGCCACGCTCTAAAAATTCTACATCTTGGCAATACTTTTTAGCTTTGTTGGGCACATCCCGGTCGCCGCATAGACTCTCGCGCTGAATTAATTTATAAGCACTACCGTGCCCCCAGATATTTCAGTGATAGGTTGTTATTCCATCGCTCACCACACGCTTAAACTCTATTCCAGTAGTAACTTACGACACCCATGGAAAGGGGTACACGTGGATTCTAAATACCTATGCTTAGATGAATACCTTGAAATAGAAACACCGACGCCTGTTAATGGGACTCACACATGTAACATTCCGAATTACAAGATATACCCATTTAGGCTTCCGTCCGCTCGTCAGTTACTTAGTAGGTGCGTATATCCATTGATCACGTATGTACCTATATAGAAACGTACAAATTGATCGCAACTATAACATGCAAAACATCACAAACATCAAAACCCAAAAATGCATGTAGCAGCCCTCAATGTACTGACGTTAAAAAATTAAGAAAATCTAACAGAACTAAACGCGTTAAAAAAAAAACAAATGGAATGGAAAAGGTTGGAGGAGGCCTTTGCCGATGGGCAAACAGATCTACAGAAAATAAGCAAGCAGCAAATACTTGAATAGAAGTTTAAGTTTTAATTTAAATATTGTTATAAGGTTTAAGTGGATCTGAATAAAGGGCTTTATAATAATAATATAATAAATAATGTTGCATAGCGGTAAGTCCATATGCTACGGTATCTTCTTTACCTTCAGACATTTTCCCTTTTAAGGGGGCTCCCATACAAAAAAACTTTTCAGAATTGCTTGTTGCCTTCATCAGGCACTGGGTCTCAAAATGTATGGGAAAACAAAAATCCGACTCGCACTTGAAGAACAAAAAAAAAAATTTTTTTTTGATACAAGGGTGCAAATTTATTATTTAAATTAAATAAAGTTGTTTTGCATGTTGCACTTTCCTCGGTACAGTGAGGTGAAAAGTTTTGTGTTACACACGGGTGTTGTGTCGCTACGCTCAGGATTTTATTTTAGAACCAGTCGCTTCGCTCGTGGTTCAACTATAGAATCATTTCGCTTGCTCGTGTTTCAATTCCACACTCGCGGGTAAAATACGACTTTGCACCCTTGTATAACAAATAAGTATTCATTATTGGGAGGTCATCAATCAAGTATTTTGGCCTTGTAAAAAGCGACTATAGCTAAACCTCAAATCGCCTTAACACCGCATCGGTGTTCTAACTTCCAAAGATACCTCTTTGTACAGTTTTTCATTTGAATGCGAGCGACACAACACAGGTACGGCGGAAACAATGCAGCAAAGCAAACTTTTGAACATAGGCGCTATCATAACGGGGGCACAGAGCCAAAAAGTATTAGACAGTTTACAAATCCTATTCGGTAACGGCAATATTTATTATTACATTACCACTAAACAAATAGTATTTTTTCTAATCCTGTACCGTTATCTGTCATTTATGGGCATTTAAAAAAAAATCGTGTATCCAATTAGCGTGAGTTGTTAAATAAAAATTAACTCAGTGTTAGTTTTGTAACGAAAGTTAAGCATACAAATGATGTCAAACTGAACTTTTTTCGCATTAAAATAAGGTTTATATGCATTGGATTTATATATTGAAAAGAAAAAGTAAATTTTTATACAAACTAAATACTTAATTGTCGTTACAAAACTGACACTGAGTTAATTTTTGTTTAACAAATTATGCTAATTGGGTGCACGAATTATTGAAAATGCCCTTATATAGGCTGTAGCTCAAATACAATGACACCACTAATAAGTCGTCGAAAAACTCTATGCTCTATGGCCCAAAAACGCACTATTTAGCGTACTTTTTTGGTTCTTACATTTTTCATATAAATATTGCAGTGGTGCCAACTTCATAAACAAATATTTCGAAATAAAAGTTTTTATTTACGATTTAACATATGTATATTATACATTATTTACTACAATAGTAATAAATCATCATCTATTGTGTGTTAAATTACATGTTTTATAAATCCTTGGTATTATTTATGAAAATAAAGTTCTAATTCGGTCCGGGTCCGGATTAGGTTTAGTTCGGATGGCAAATGCAAACAAATTAATAACAAAACAAACCATAAACAAGAAGTGTCACATTTCCGATTTCCCACCAAAATATATAGAGTTCAAAATGAAAAGATGAAAGATGATAAACTGTTATTCCTAGAATATTAAGATTTTATTCGTGTTTGTGAAGACAAAAGTGTACGTTTCTTTTAAAATGGTCGAAGCAATTAATAACTGCACTCCTCAAGAAATTGCGTGAGTAGCAAAAGTACGAATAGAAAACTTGCTGCCCGAAAAGCCTAACTATTTTGTAGTCTGCTATTTATTTTAAATTTGTCGTAGAAAAAGTATTGTATGCAACGGTTTATAACTGGTCTAAAAACGCTCGTGGCGTCTTTAATTGCGATGCTCGCCAAGGCTCGCATCGCAACTCACGCCTCTCGCGTTTTTAGACCAGTTATATCGGAATTATACGACAAATTTTAAATAAATAGCAGACTGACTTGAACTGTATTTTGGTGGGAAATCGGAAATATGACACATCTTGTTCATGGTTTGTTTTGTTTTTAATTTGTTTGCATTATAAAAATGTTAAACAGTGATTTTATGAAAAATTTACCAAACATAAAAGTACGATAAACAGTGCGTTATATAACAGTTAATAAAATGTAACGTTAATAAACAGGGCCATAGACCATAGATTTCGATGACTTATTATTGGTGTCATTGTATTTAAGCTACAGCCTTTATAAATGACAGATAACGGTACAGGAGTAGAAAAACATATGAAAATAATACTCCGAAAACATCAAACATTCACTTGTTTTCAAATAATGGACGCTGTATGACAAAATAATTTTGTGTTTTTTGTGTCTTTTTTTGTTTTTGTTTTTTTCATAGTAGGTAAGTTGTTGATTGGACTTTTAGCCAAATGCCGTTTTTAGATAAATTAAAAAAAATAGTGCTTAACTCTTCTGCAAAGCTTTCAGAACACAACACAAAAAAAATGCAAACACGGCTTTCAATGACTAGTAGACGACGTGGACCTAAGGGTTAATGTGTAACTTTTCGAACAAGTGTGAGGACAATTTTATCAATCATTTTTCCATAAAAAAAAATACATTTACATATATCTTAACCAGTGATCGGATCTAGGATGCAATTTGGGGTGAACGACC
Organism: Epinotia brunnichana; assembly: GCA_963854355.1. NCBI lineage: Eukaryota > Metazoa > Arthropoda > Insecta > Lepidoptera > Tortricidae > Epinotia > Epinotia brunnichana. Next base: position 6,446,017 of record OY977956.1, read on the forward strand.
TCAAACGTTACGTTTATCGTGGATGTGTCTCGGATTTTCCGGGATTTTGGGAAATGGGCTATTGTAAATTAAAAAAATACGTCACTTAATATTTGCACACTTAAAGCACACTAAAATTGTCTAATAATGGGTTTTTATAACTGAAATTATTATTATTTGTCGATAAGTTGAGAATGTGATAAGCAGGGCTCGATTTGAATGACAATGTCAGTCAAGATATTATATAGATACTGCTCATTTCAAGTGGCCAAAATAGGTTGATAAGTGGTAATTGTTTACGAAAAGACAATTTGAAGGCATCCTATGTGCGGTGCAGTGCAACGTCATCGGCACTAAAAGTTCGAGCCCTGGTGATAAGATTAACGAAATAGTGATAGTGAACTAATAACAATTATTACTTTTACTTCAATACCCTGGTAAACATATAAGAATAATAAAAATACATAAAAGATAAGACATACAAGTTACGTTCAGTTCTTCTATGCAGTAGGTACTGTAAACATTTTTGTTGTTATTACATTTTCTGTTAATTTTATACTGTAAACTACTTAAAAGTAAAAGTTATTTACCTTTTTGTAAAGATAGGTAACAAAAAAAGTCGCGGGATTGTACGTCATATCCACCTTAATATTACGTACTTAAACCCCGGGAAATTGCATCCTAGATCTGATCACTGATCTTAACGCAATCGGGGTCGAGAAGCGTAGCGTGTGCTTGTGAAGGTTATCTGTACCGCCAATAGGATAATAGGTTACTGTCAAAACAAGCTTTATATTAACTTTACCTGTTCATATGTAAGTTTATAAGTGTGTAATTCATTTTCATTTGAGAATGTCCCCTAATATTAATTTTTATTTAATTTATTACAAGCTTTTACTGCCTACTTCACTTTATTTGCCATCTAATTGTTAAATGGAAACTGTCAGCCCAAACACGCCAAGTTCTTTTGTACTCTACGAGTTGCTATGGCTACCCTTCTGCCTCCATCAGATCAACTTGGTGGCACCATAATATTACTCGTCACTAAATTTACAAGTAAACCAAATTTCAAGTTCATCGGATACCGGCAAGCGGCTGAAAATTTTTGAGGACTTACATACGAACATAGTATGTTAAATAAAAGCCTGTAACGAGCTTTCAGCTTAAGCCAGCTCTGAATGTTTGTGGCTCTAGGAGATTAAAGCCGCACCCGCCAGTATCGATACGTACCTGTTCGCTATTCCGTTTGGCGGTTTTCGAAAAGTTGAGAGAATAACTTGAAGGATTACTGACTGTTAAACATTCACGAGTTCTATCTTCTCGCTGCATTGAGATCGAAACCGGTGTCCATTAAAGGGGTATTGGATTGGGTATTTGACAGCACTGTTTTGACAAACCCTTTCAATACCTACCTAGTTACTGCAAGCATGTGCAAGACTTACCGGAACGAAAGTCCAACCAAATTGATAGAGTTAATTCGGGTAAGGGCTTACCAAAACTAAATGAGAAATATTTAACCGCCTACAAAAAAAGGAGGAGGTTCTCAATTTGTCGGAATCTATTATCGATTACTTCCTATTCGAAGACGCCTGGAACGATTTGTATTTTTTTTGTTTCAAAGCGTCTCCTTTCTAGTTGATGTTACGGTCAGGATCTGATGATGGGATACTAGAGAAATCGAGGGAACTCTTTAAACGATTTAGCTACTGATTTGAAGTCGGTTCAAACTTTGTTTTAAAGTAAATGAACGTGATCAACCTGATATATCAATATTATTTTTGACACAAGCTTTATTGCCAACTGTATTTCATGGCACAGTCATAAACAAGATCATTCTACGAGCTATAAATTCTAATGAATTTATGATTTATTTTGGCTCCTTCCGTCTTTAATATAAGATCAGATAGTATCATAATTTTAGCTTTGTCACCGAAGTCACAAATCTATGATACCAAATTCCAGTTTGCACGCAATTGTTCCTCGGTAACGACACTGTTGATTAGAGCGGCTGGACACATGCCAGAATTTTGAATTGTTATGTTCATTAACAGACGCTACTGGGTCAATCAACCTTTTTGAATTGTTATGTTCATTAACAGACGCTACTGGGCCAATCAACCTTTTTGAATTGTTATGTTGATTAACAGACGCTACTGGGTCAATCAACCTTTTTGAATTGTTATGTTCATTAACAGACGCTACTGGGTCAATCAACCTTTTTGAATTGTTATGTTCATTAACAGACGCTACTGGGTCAATCAACCTTTTTGAATTGTTATGTTAATTAACAGACGCTACTGGGTCAATCAACCTTTTTGAATTGTTATGTTCATTAATTACCAGGGAGACGGACTAAAAAAGGGAGATGATTAGAAGCTCGAAGAACCAGATTCTGAAAAGTATAAGCGACAACAGTCATGTTTTTAGGCATTGGCTTTCCCTGCACTACAACGAGAACCAGAAATAATGTTTAAATGCTATTTTTGTGGTATTTTGTGACTTAGTTTTTAGGACTTATATGGGATTTTTTTATGCCTGCAATAAAACATTAAAAATAATAATAATAAGGAGAAGAGGCTGTTAGGGAGTAGCGACCCTACGTAACTGAGTGCTCCTGGGGGTGTCCTGTGGTCAGGCTGAGCCGATCGGGTGGATGGTTGGACAGGCCCCCCACCTCTGGCTTGCTTTAACTGGCTGTCCAGAGTGGAGTCGCAAGAGCTGTTGCTCGAGGGTAGATGTGGACACCTAAGTGGCGAGTTGGCAATATGTTTAAAGTCCAGTGCCACCTCTCTACTCCCCCAGTTTCTCTGACTGGTGTTGCCTTTAGGCCATTTTTTAATGTCGCTGTTAATAGGGGCCCATCTAGCAGTTGGCGAGTCACCGTCTGCCAGAGATAAAAAATGAGACAGTTTATTAGGCAGGCGTCCGATGTTTCACCCAATAGCCCATGCCACTAGTCCATCATTTTCACCCAATAACCCGTTTTCTTTAGATTCCATCAACCAGCAATAGTCCCTATACACCCCAGCGGGTGCTGTCTCTGTTTGCGTCCCATGACACGAACAGGGACAGCATCCACTCGGTGTACTCCTTGCATTTCATTAAATTGTCAATAGGGCCTCTACGTGTTGGCTCAGTTGTTACTTTGTAGGTACCTAGCCCCACGCACGCCTCCCAAAGGTACGGGACATCATTGTCCCGTGAGCGGGAAAGACATACATAATTATAATAAAAATTAACAGACGCTAATGGGTCAATCAACCTTATTCTGTCGGCAGTTGCCATGGTTGTGTTTCCTGGGTCACTTTTTAAAACTGCAAAGTTTGTCGGAATTTTATATGGACCATCTTTGAAGTTGTATCAATGTCGTTGAGGATTTGTTATTTAGTTTCCTGGCTAATGGGACAGAATAACAACGTTAAATTATTAATTTGTCCATTTATTTATTTTTTTAATTAACAAAGACATTATATCATTTAAAAATGTGCCCTCACTACGTTACCGGTTTTGCTACCCAAAGTAATTAGCTCTACAATTTTTACGTAAACAAAATCAACTTCAATTTCCTGTTACCCATTTGCGAACAATTAGGGCAGTCAAATTTTTATCGCATTTCACCCCTTTAACTGATTTTTAATTAACAACTTCTGACCTCATCCAAAAACGAACCTTAATAGTAGACATTTAGTCTCAAGGTCCCATGTCGTAACCCTGCGGCACAACTATGATTGCTTTACGTTCAATGTAAATTGAATCTTATCTGTATGAGCAAATGATTGATATTTGTTTTGGCAAAATGGGAATTTCCATAAAGCGTTTGTAGGTTAGTGGGTTATCGTTTAATAGCTATGTGTGAAACTACTCCAAATTTTATGAGGTGTAATTTGAGTAATTCTGCGCGGAATGCTCGTTTAAATTGTTGTTGGTTTCCACGTGTATCTATTCAAGTGTGAAATAATCTACATATCATTTTAGTCTTCCATGATTTACTTAGAAAGCTTTTATTTCCTTGCATATTTGAGAAAAGTACTGCACATACTTCGGCGTGAAAAGGGACTGCTAGCCTCGTATCCCTTTTTCTAATTGGCCGGCAATTACAATTTTCCCTGCCTCTGCAGAAATGTACTATTATAACAATTTAACATTCATTTAACATTTCCAACTAACTGAGCCAAGAAAAATTGTTTGTGAAGTGGTCGTTTAAGTAAATAAACACTTTATATTGTTTTCTCGATTTGCAACATTCACCCGCAATCCTTGCCGCCCACAACGCCTGGGTTGACAAAATGTAATTCAAAACTTAATTCGTGAAAACTAGTCAACATATCCACCCTCATTCGAAAGGGACCCAGCGTCCATCTTATTTTTTATACGGACTTACCATATTCAGCGAATCCGGCTGAAAACTAGCCCCATTATACAAACGTGACCTGTTTGCACACAAAGGTAGACGTAACAAATCGCATATAATATTTCATCACAAGGGAGATGCGCGAGTCTTCAGCTCATTGAATCTGCAGTTAGAGAGCTTCTTTTGTCTTCGAGTTCTATTAATCAATTTATCCCTATTGATGAAAATAATAAAGTATTCTTGGATATATAATATATTTGTCTTGGTTATTCAATATGTATGTCAATAATTGTGATACAATGTTAAAAACTAAGAAACAGAAGACATTGACCATTTTTAAACGTATTTTAGGAGACTGTTAAATAAATGTATGTAATAAACAAATTTTCTATTTGTACCTAGTTCTTATTGTAGGTGTACCGTAGGTCTCTCTTGTTAAGATAATTTTCAATTGGCAGAGTCTGAGTCATTATGCATGAACTGATAAAAATTCTTTGCACTGCGTTATGGTCGATGATTTCAAACCGTCAATTATAGATGTAACCATTTGCTCAACTTGGCGGGGGCACAACCGTGCCTCCAGATTTACATCCACTCCAATATGATAACGAAATCATCAATTTGGTTCTCGTTTTTCCATTGCTTTTGCGATGTAGACTTCAACAACATTTTTTTATCGTATGTTTTACCGGTCCTTCGTAACCGGATCGGATAACTTTTATTTGCGTTAATTGCCGAGTTTAAATTGACGTAGGTACCAACGGCAAATTATACTAAGCTATCACCAGCCGACCAGCAGCGAACTTTACATTTAGGTAGTCATTTTCAGTAGAGATGACATGTTTCGAATTCTTGAGGAGTTTTGCTTCAGAGAGGTAATTTCTCTACCGATTCACTCCGCGCACGATGGGATCGATATAGTTACTCATGTCACCCGCAGTATCAATTCGTGAGAGCCGTATAATAATCGTATAATTCTAAACATCACACGTGAATAATATTTATTAACTGTCTGCTACAGGTGTCTGATACCTCAGCATAATGCTGAGCCAGTGTCCGGTTCACTGCCACAGAGACACTTGTTTCATGTTTGATGTGTTTTTTTATTGTAAAATATTCGTGTCCTGTGTGCTACGGTAGCCCAGTGGTTCAGGCTTTCAAGCGGCGGTCGTGGTCTCAAATCCCGGCTCGTAACGATGAGTTTTTCGAAACTTCGGAACGGAATATATCGTAAAACTAGTGCCTATATGCTTAATCTTGGGATTAGGTATCAAAGCTCATTTAGGGCACAACCGGGAATAACGCTAGGAGGATGATTGTGGGCGACAGAATGTAGTTTGTGAAATGTAGGACCTACGGGTCACGAAGAGAAAGGGTGTTGTATAGTATGTGAACGATAAGGCCTACGGGCCACGAAGAGAAAGGATGTGTAACTATAATTCCTTCACATGAGGACGGCAATTGTGCCCAGATTAAGCTCCTAAAGCAAACGGCTCATATAAAAAGCGCGCAATTTATTTAGGACCTAAGTACCATAGGTACAGACAAAGAAAATAGCTTAAAGTAAAGATAAAGGTACCAGGTACCTCCAGTAATTATTTCATAAAGATCGATAGAGGGAGAACCCCTGATAATTGAGGGAGAGACATCCAAATTATTTGTAAAGAAACCAACTTGAGACTATATCCCGATCTAGTCCGTCAACAAGGGACATCGGTAACTAGAGTTACATAAAATGTGAAATAAAAATGTACACTACGTATGCATAGTTTTATTGCATATTATGGTGCAAGAATGGTCAAGGTTCAGGTTGATTTCTCTGATTGGCTAAAAAGACGGGAGCAAAGTCAAACTTATGCTACCACGTTAAAGTAAATGTGAAAATTGACGGTCTCACCCGGCCATATCTTCGTAACCAGATAAGGTACGAAAGCAATTAAGATATCATTAGAAAGGTAAGGTAAATGCCCTTACGTATGTATACTCACTTTTGATAATCAATGTTAATTAAAGCCACTAGGGCCTGGCAAAGCCATTTCATGTTACCAAACTTAATAATTTTACGTAAATATCGATTTTCCCAATTTAAACGGGAAAAGTAGGAAAACTAATAGACATTGTAATGTATAGCCCACAAATAGTTCTTTTAAAGGAAAATGTGTAAAAACCCCTAAGGTTCCCCTGAAAATCAGGAAAACATAAAAACTAGCTTTTCCATAGTGAAAGTGGGCGAGGTCTTTAAAATTGTATCCCCACCACTTCTGATGTCTTAGGGGTATAAAAGAGGCTATAATCGCCGGATATATTTGTGTTCGCTCAGCCCCACCAGTGGGAGCTCCTAGGAAGAAGAAGAAAGGAAGAAGTAGGGAAATTGTGATAGGAAGTAGGAAATTGTGATAGGGAAAGTTTAACCAGTAGTTTGTGTCTCATTATTTTATTATACCGTTTCATTTATTTTTCGCCAAGTATTATTTTATCGTCACCCTCACCCCATCCTTCAACAGTGCAGCTCAGTCTGCGGGATTAGTGCTCCCCTAGAGCACCTGCGCTATCAGAGCGCGTTACGGCCGTTTAAAAACACGCTGAGAGGTTCAACCGCCGCGGTTGAAACGCGCGGTTCGCCCGCCGCGGTTTTTAAACGCCCCTTGTTAGGTGACTGTGAGGTCGCGAAGGTCAAACCCAGGCCTGTCGCACATCGACCACGTCGGCGCCACGCGTCGTCCACAATGATGATGTGTGTTCTGTGTTTGTGAATAAGTGTATATTTCTTTGAAATTGAAATTGAAATTCTTTATTTCTTTCTTTCTTAAATTCGCATTTTTATGTTTGTGAACATCAGTATTGTTGTACGTTCATCTGCCTCTGCCAACTTTGCGCTAAAACCTAGGGAGACTGCAAAGCATATAGTTTGCACAAAAAAATAGAGGCAGCTCCAAGCTCCAAATACGTGACAGCAGACAAAAGATTCCCAGCTCACAGAAAGCCTAGCCCGAGGCTCATTTCAGCCGGTGCAGTGTTTACGGAAGTCTGCTGTGTTTTTATCGTCCCTGGTTTAATTAATAGTAATCCATCTATGCTAATAATTGGGCGTTTTCACTCAATAGTGCGACTTTTACTTTTTTTTTTCAGAATATAGTTTTTTTTGGTTTTTACTGTTCAGAATCATTAGCACCCTTGATCCAGATAGTCAAAAAAAGTTTCCCCGGTTTCATATTCCACTATGTGACGTTTTTAGGGTTCCGTACTCAAAGAGTAAAACGGGACCCTATTATTAAGACTTCGCTGTCCGTCCGTCCGTCCGTCCGTCCGTCCGTCCGTCCGTCCGTCTGTCTGTCACCAGGCTGTATCTCAAGAACCGTGATAGCTAGAGAGTTGAAATTTTCACAGATTATGTATTTCTGTTGCCGCTACGAGTATAACAACAAATACTAAAAACAAAATAAAATAAATGTTTTTATTGATAATGGTACTTGGCCGGTTTTTGTACTACATTCTGTATGGACCGTCACATAGTGGAATCCTAAAAAAATTATGGAAAATTGGGGACACTTTTTTTCTTTATCGGTAAAAAGGCTGCTCATTATTCTGAGCCGAAAAACCCAAAAAAAACTGAGAAAAAAAGTAAAAGTCGCACATTTTAGTAAAAACGCCCTAATTATAAAAAAAAACTTCTGTGTGATTGTGGCTTTGTAGGTAAGTTTATCTATCCAAATATCATAAACCCTCCATGATGCGTTCAAGAACCGCACATTATTACCACCATAAAAATAGACTGTTTTGTTAGAACACATTTCTTATCTGTGAAAATGTTATTATTGCTAAATAATAACATCGATTTCGATAATATTATTTCATTCAAATTTCGAACATCGCTGAAAAACAAAGAAATTTGATTTGACCTCTATTCTAATATCAGTCGAGATGACGTTTACTTCGAAATGAATTGTCAATTTGCATACAAATTTGACAAATGTCGCACGTAAGTAAGATATCGAACAACATGATAGTGGGATCCGACTCTAGTGTGTTTCTCAATTAAAAAAAAACTATGACAGCTGCAAGAAAACAACGCCGCGATGCCGGTCATAATATGCGGCTCCTGAATGCATCATGATGTGGATAGATAAATTAGTGTATGTAACTGTACATAATTAGGCATTAAAACACTCGTTTCATACACCCACACTCGTGTTTAATGCCCTTCATTATGTACAGTCACATAAACTACTATTGTGTGATAATCTCCATAAATAAATCTTTTACCTGTAAAACGCATCAATAGAATAGGCTATCTGCTTCTGAGTTTTTTGCAATACGCAAACAAAGCACGCAGGCAGCTAGGAATATTAGATTAGATTAGATTAATTTATTTAGCGATAAAAATTACAACACCTATATACCATAAAGTGAAATAGTTTGTAGGTTGTAAGTAGCATGGATGGCCTTATCACGCGATAAGTGACAGGATAGAGCATCTGTCCCTGGCTGACACGTTCGATAGAACGAGACATCGCGCTTATCCTATCACTTATCGCGTGATAACGCCATCCATGCTACGGGGCCAGGTTAGGAGAAAATATCCGGAATGCTTATCCAATGTTAAAATTTTATTCACCTGTATAATATAACTACAAATAACATAGAAAAGTTGAAAACCCCCGACATTTTCATTTCAAAGTTCAATATCTCAAAAACGGCTGAACCGATTTTGTTAAAACATAGCTAAGAACTATCTCGATCACGTCAGCTTTCGGATAAAAAAACCGCATTAAAACGGTCCTTTCGCGTTTAGGAGCTACGATGCTACCTATCATACAGATACGAGTACACACACAGACAGACAGGCAGACAGACATGTTAAACTTAACACCCCTCTTTTTCCGTCGGGGGTTAAAAATATACCTTTGGGATGGAGATATGCTATATTTTATCATGCGACAGCCACGCGGGTAGTTAAATGGTCTAATAAAATGATACTATATTAAATAGCCTCACTACTTTTACTAAGTATTATTATTTATTCTATCTGACAGTACGATAATTTGGTACCAGCAAGTTGATCCGATGTAAAATCAAAACATGGATTTTTAAATGGCTAATGTAGGTGTGCGCGACAGAACACACCTTCCATGCCACCTGCGAGTGGCCGACGTGAGAGGGAGATGTATGCCTAAGAATAAGAGGGACAGAGCATCCCAATTTATTATGCTAATAATAAATAAGTAATACCTAATAGTATTTTGAATACCCTATTTAAAGTTAGAATGCGATAACGCAATAGTTCAGCTCATAAAGCTTACCGCTAATTTGGAAAGCGAGTAATTTGTTTTAAAACCATGTACCGACAGTACATTTATATTGAATAGCCCATAGGGAGGCTAAAGGTACGAAGTACCCATTGTAATAATTGCATAAATATCGCTCTGCGGAGAGCCGCCCGTCTCCGAGGGAGAGACGCGGGCAAATGAGCTTAGGAACCGGCAACTCGAGACTATATCTATAGCGAGTCCGTGAACAAGTCACATCTGTGACTAGCATACCTAAATTCACTCAAGCCAATAGAGGCAGCAATGATTACACAAGTAGCGTAACGCGAATTGCGCTGCTTGTGTAAGCTTATTTATGAATATTAATAATAAATAGGACCCCAGAACATGCCTGGGCATATAGGAAACCTCATTTTAGGAGGAAAAATGTAATGACCGTTGAAGTATTCTCACGAACCCGGTTTGGGCTCGGTAAAGCCGTTCGCGGCGTGAGCCGCATGTGGCGGGATCGGGCGCCGTCCGCGACTACGGACGGGTGGCTGGGGTGGGCGAGACGCCCGGCTGGTCCGGTGGGGTCATCTGCTTCGTCCGTCGGTGCGATCGAGCCCTGCCGGGTGGGACTCCCGAAGGAGAAGCCCAGCGAGCGATCTGCGGACCGACGGCGCAGGAACGTCCATGTGTGTTTCAGTGTTGGTACAGCTCCGTCCAAAGTCCCCTCAGGACTATGGGGACTGGATCTGTACCTTTTTGCAGGGCGTCGAGCACGTCCTGCAGGATTGCAATACATTGCGCATTCGACCTCTCCCTACCCATCGGTAGGGGAGGGAGCGCAATGTTGCGGGGGGGCCTAGTCGGCGCTGCGGTGTCTGTGGCGGGAGCGGCCGTTTGCGGCCTGCTCTGGGCGGTAGTCCGGGTGTTCTGGGCGGGGGCCTGGGCGGTGAACGCCTGGGCGGTGGCTGCGGCCGTTTGTGCGGCGGCGGTGGCGGTCTGGGTGTCGGCGGGGGCAGCGGCGGCGGGGGCGGACTGTCCCCTGCCCCGTCTGCCTCTTCCTCGGTGGCGGAGGCGTGGTGTCGCCTCGTTTGCACTCGCCATCAGCGAGTTTGGCGCGTTCTCGGAGGGCTGCACTGTGCGCTGCTGGGGCACAACTTGCCCGCGACGGTTTGTGTGGGGAGCTGTGCCCGCCCTCTTTCTGCGTGCCTCTTGATGGTATTCGGGGCACGCCGGGTCGTTGGCTGTGTGTGGGCCGGCGCAGTTTGCGCAGGTCCCCTCCTGGTTCTTCGGCCGCTCACACTCGCCCGCGAAGTGTGGTCCCGCACATCGGACACACTTGATGGGGCGGCGGCAGCCGTGTGAGGAGTGACGGAATCCCTGGCAGCGGTGACATTGCGCCGGCCCCTTCTTGCCGCGCCACGCCTCCACCACCACTCCGGTCATTCCCATAATTTCCCGGACACCGTAGATGGCCGGGATGAGGTCTGCAGATTTGGTCAGCTGCACATAAAATATGCAGCCGGGTCTTCCTGCACGCGCGTTCACATGGCGCGTGTAAATTGGCGCAAAACCTTTTGCCGCCAGGTCCTCCGTTATGTGCTCCGGGTCCGTGTCTGCGGGGAGCCCCCTGATGCACACTTTCAGGGGGATCTCTTCTCTGGATTGGAGGGCTGACCAGGCGATGGTGTCCCCGAGGGACGTCAGGTAGCTCTGAACTACCCGGTACTCGTCATGGTCCTCGGGGAGGAACCTTATCCCGTTCCCATAGGGGCGGGATTTTGGGAAGCGGCCCAATTTCTTCCGGATTTGCACGAAGTGTTCGTGCCATTCCGGGAGGTGATCCACCGTTATTGGGCGCGGCTTTTTCTGTGGTGGTGGCTGGGGCGGCTGAGCCGCAGCTGGTGGTGGTGCTGTGGGGTTGTGGGCCAGTGCGTCGGCGGCCGGGTCCTGGCGCGCGGGTGCGGCCGGCTCCTGGCGCTCGTCGTCACTGACTTCCATCTTGTCCGCCTCCCCGGCGCTCTCGTCGCTGGATGAGGCGCGGGTCACTTGGCTCGCCTGGCCCGCTCCGAGGGCGGGCGGCGGCTGTGGCGCGGTCGCGGCTTGTTGTGCGTAGCTCGCCTGTCCCGCTCCGAGGGCGGGCGGCGGTTGCGGCGCGGATCGGTGCGCGCGACTCACCTGTCCCGCTCCGAGGGCGGGCGGCGGTCGCGGCGCGGATGTTTTTGCGCGGGGCGCCTGTCCCGCTCCGAGGGCGGGCGGCGGTCGCGGCGCGGTTTTTGTTGCGCGGGGCGCCTGTCCCGCTCCAAGGGCGGGTGGCGATCGCGGCGCGGGCTTTGGCGCGTGGGCCTGGCGCTGCGTTGCGGGCGCGCGCTGAGGCAGGGGCGCGGGGGCCGGTTTTACGACTTTCGCCCTAGGGCCCGCGGCGGGCGGGCGGGGGTCGGTCGGTCCGGGTTGGGCGGCGGCAGCTGTTGCTTCGCCCGTTGGTGCGGCGGCCTGGCTCAACGGGCCAAGCCGACCGAGGATCTCCTGGATTTCCGGTGTTCCTGGTGATGGCGTTCGCGCGGCTGTGAGGGCCGCTGCGGATGCGCGCAGGACATTCTTGAATGCCTGCTGGATGCGTGGGTCGCGGGCAAGGCTGGCCGCGTCTCCGATGCCGCGGGTGCGGCGGAAAATCCGGGGGCGGCTCGCTCGCTCCTGCTGGGCTCCCGTAGAGCGCTGGGGCGGCGGGGCCATTATTGGTGCGGAGTTCCGACGACGCTTTTCACTGCCTCCGGGACCACAACCATGAACCCTCCCCCCATTCGGGTACACCCGGGAACACAATTGCGGTTGGCGGCAGTGGGGCTGGTGGTGGACGACTGTTCTCCGGCCTAAGCCGGGTCGCTCATTTCGCTACGACTTACTTAAAAGGAGCAGAAATTCGCGGAAGATTGGGTGCGTCCGAGTCGGTGCTTGCGCTAGCTCCGCGGCCGATCCGAAAAAAAAATGTAATGTAAATTAATAAGCCCGAGTATATCAGGAAGGCATTACCATAGCGTGAGCCTTTAACGTATTGGTCAAGTTCGAGTCAGATTTCCTGATTGGTTAATATTATTGTATGGAAGAATTGCAAAGTGACAGGTCGTCATGGTGAAATGCGCCTATTGTGCTCGGCTTAAACAGGCATAATTATATAACCGTTTAAGCTAGAATAGTGAATGATACGTCAAATTAAAGCGCATGTGACGCGCCGTACTTTAAAAGAAGTACTATAACAATTTATATGTAAATTCAGTAATTAGAGCCGAAGAGAGCCTATTATATGTAGAAAGGTCTGCCTAAAATAAATGTAAAAATAATTCCTGTAAATTGAAATAACACGTCAGGAGGCTGAAAGCAGCAGCATTATATAAGGCTACGGCCATAGCTCCCTCCTGAAAGTAAAATTGTCCCAACAAGGCTTTCTTATTGGAATGTAGAATGTTTAATTGGTTTTTTATAATGAAAGTAGGCGAGGCCTTAATTTATGCCATAAATTAGGAATTATTTAATTGGCCTAAACCAACAAAATGTTGCGTGCCTAAGCTCCCTCGACTTAGATCGAGTTAGGGGTATAAAAGAGGCTCCAGGGCTCAGTACAAATTGTGTCCCGCAAGCTCCAACAAGTAGAGCTCCTATTTAGTAAATTGTAAACTCGTGTATCAGTGAAAATTATATCTTTATTATCAAATTCTTTTGCCTTTTATCATCACCCCACCCACCATCAGCGCAGCAGAGCTACGGGGATTGACACTCCCAAAAGTGTTGTTGGTCGTACGGCGAGCGGTTCAAACGCCGCGGTTCACCCGCGCGGTTTGAACGCCGCGTTTTTATTGACAACCACCTAACAATAAAAAAATTTTTTTGTTAGGTGGCTGGCGATTTGCCCGTCTCAGCGCAGCAAGGCAGACGGGGCATCGTTCACAGTAGGCTTTTGCACTTTTAAATATATATTTAAAACTTATCAAAAAATGTGTCAAGTTTTATTTAAATAAGTATGTTAAACTTAAAAGTTACACACACATTAAACAATAAAGTTATCTTAAAACATACTTCATTGATTATTACATGTACTTATACAAAAAATTGTCAAGATTTGTTAATTCAAATGTCTCGAAAGGTAAGAACTGACTTTCAATAACTTTTAACAATCAAGTTTTACTTGAATCATAATAGAAATTCAAAAGCTTGGAAAACCCTTCGATGTTTTTGACCCATTGTTTATATAAAATGTTTTTAAGAAATCATACTTAAAATTAAAAGTTTGAATAGTTGTTTGAAGTTAAATGTTTAAGTAATACTAGTTATTTTAAACAATCGAAATAAAAGTTCGGTGTGACTACGTATTAGGTAAGTCTTGGTAAGTCTAGGTACGTATTAGGTACCAAAAAAGTTTTGTAAATTTATTTAAATATCAAATTGCCGAAATTGGTATTCTTTATACAGTGTCTTGAATTAGTGTTATTTTGTAAAAAAAATCGTGTTAAACATATCAACTGTCCTTTCTTCAAGATAATATTATTTTTGGCCTAGATAGTAGTGATGATCGCGGTTTAAAATACCGGTAAATATTTTATCTGAGTCTTTTCAATATATTTCAAAATAAATACATCGTCGTCTAGCCATAACACAAGCCTTATTGGGTGTGGGTACTATGGGGCTGTTTAATATTGTTTATTATTATTTAATTTAACGGCCTCCGTAGCCGTAGTGACTCTGCCTACGAAGGTTCGAATCCCGGTCAGGGCATTTATTTTGTGTAGTTATCACGAATATTTGTTCCTGGGTTATGGATGTTATATATGTATATTTATAAGTATCTATATGTATGTATCTATTATATATATCATCGCCTAGTACCCACAACACAAGCCTTACTGAGCTTACCGTGGGCCTAGGTTGATTTGTGTAAGATTGTCCCGTAATAAAAAAATATAAAAAAGTAGACCCCATGAAATACATTCATTGAAATGTCATTTTACACTTCAACCTAACAAAGTAATGCAGCATACAAATTTCATCGGACGCCTAGTGCAATACAAAATAATGTGGAAACTGAGAAATAACACGAACTATTTTCGGATGTTTGAACAAGACAGTTCGAGTAAGACAGTAACATGTAAGCCGTGCTACATGAAACAAAGAGCATAAATGGTGTAATAATAACACAAAGTCTTGTTTTCTAATGTTAGTATTACATTTGCGAAGTAGTTTGATATGGCGCGGACGCGGTGCGGTATCCGCTTTAATCAGCTAGTCGATTGTGTAACACTTAGTAACTAAATAGGTACCTACGACAGGTAGATCTAATATTTAAAACATCAATATTTGTATGGGAAATTCAGTTGACTTTTCCTAAGGCTTGTTCAAATATTACGCAATTAACCTGCTGTCATTTAAATGTCTAAATAGACACACAGAAAAGAATTTGTACTGACTTCACTGACCACTGATTGACATCTACCGTACCGAGCCCGTACCGACCAATTCAGAAGTGGCTTATCAATCAATCAATCAATAATTTTATTTCGGAATAAAACCATATTTGGTTAATTACAATAAATAACTTAAATGTAATGTTAGTACACTTTACAAAATTATCCACTTATATTAAGTAAATCTTATGTAATCACTCACTCACTTATGTAAATCAGTGGGGTGATTACGTAACTTCTTAAAACAACCATTAGGACTAATGTCCTGTGCCTGCTCCGGGCTGCCTTGATGGCGAAAGTCTACGTTGAATCTGCCATCATGACAATGATATCATAAATAAGTTTCTGTCAAAAATTTAATTTGTGGTACAAGCTTTTATTGCCGACTGTACTTTTCTGCATACCATCATCAAGTACTCATTGAGACGATTCTAACGAGCCCAAACTCGATGGGGTTGTGTCGTTTTATTGCGGAGTTCCTATGGCCATTTTCCAGCTCCAGCATCAGATCAGCTCCATGTCATCATAATATTGCATTGTCATGCGATATACATATGCTTGCAGAATTTCAGCTTAATTGGATAAGGGGAAGTGACTGAAAAATGGATTACAAAACAGTGCAAGTTAATATATTCAAAGTATTTACGTCCTCACTAAAAACTTAATTTCCCCTACGGTTTCATAGGTTTCTTTCACCGCTCATTAATAACACGTTTGCTAAACATATCGACCTAAGAAGTTGTAGTGTCCTAGAGGCAAAATACTAAATCCAAACTCTATTGTTATCTTGGAACTACGATCAATCAGAAACAGTCATTAATGTACCTAATATCATAACACTCACTTACTCACACTCACATATACACAATACACACATACACAACTGACACTCTTTCAGGCACGTATTCACACTATCCTACTGTTAGCACCCTTGAATAGTCTATGCTTCAGCTTGGGCCGAAAATCGTTCGTATGTCCAGCACCTTTAGCGTGGGATTGAAGTGAGTCGCGTCTACTATCGACGCTACCGCCTATCGTCAAGATTTAGTATGAAAAGTCTATACACCGCCCCTGGTGGTCACTCATAGAACTAAAAATCCAAACTGTAACGTGAGGCACTTATACATTACTTAATTCGCGATCGACTTCACGTTCGTTCACGATTTTCCAATATTCAACCTTATATCACTAGCATTTATCGTTTGAATTGAAATGTTTGTCGGTTATGACATTACAGAATACGCGCATCGCGACGTCGACAGTGTCGACTGTCGATACAATATGGCGGCGCGGGGGCCATTTATTTGCATTTTTAAATACAAAATACGCGACAATCCGAATTTTGCGGATATATGTTGTCAATTCAAAACCCTTATGTTTATAAGTTCTTTAATTTGAGATACATTTCGATCGGATCTACGGTAACTCTTGACGGAATAATACGATATCACGGGCCATTTTGCAAGTGAAATAGTAAACTACAATCGCGACAGTATTCTTCGATTCGAAATGTCTCACACTACCGATTGGTAGTACGAATCGAACGTTAAATTACGCATCGAAAACTAAACGCAAAGTGCCTAACGTTTAGCAGTTGGTTTCGTAGTCCAACGGCAGTGTGAGTTACAAGTTTGACGGGTCGAATCGAAGAATACCGTAGCGAGATCGAAATCTATTCGAAGCGCGTTTATTCGATCTCGTGTTAGTTACGTAACGTTAGGTTACGATTGTATCTCACAATAAGGGTACAGCTGTTGTTCTCCTCTACAGGTCGCATTTCTCAACCGAAATCGATCGATATCTCGTGAAATGTCGTGCGCAGATTCGTTGATTATATAGATGTTTTTTGTCGAGGCGGTTTTTCAAAATTCAAAATTATCAACATTGTTACTTCTAAAGTTTATGAAGCTACGGTAGCCTAGTGGTTCAGGCATGCGGCTGTCAAGCGGCGGTCGTGGGTTCGAATCCCGGCTCGTACCAATGAGTTTTTCGGAACTTATGTACGGAATTACCGTTAGCTTTTCAGTGAAGGAAAACATCGTGAGTAAACCGGTCTAATCCCAATAAGGTCTAGTTTTTCCTCTGGGTTGGAAGGTCAGATGGCAGTCGCTTTCGTAAAACTAGTGCCTATTTCAAATCTTGGGATTAGGTGTCAAAGCGGACCCCGGGCTCCTTTAGGGGCACAACCGGGAATAATAACGCTAGGAGGATGATGTTACTTTAAAAGTTTTGAGAGCTTTCTCAAATACCAACAAATATTATTATAATTATGTAAACATCATCAACAATGTACACAGTTTTGACAATAGATGTATCTTATCTTATCTTGTACGGTATGGAAACATCAGCACGCTTGAAATTTTCGTAGAACTTAGGTTTATTTTACTTCATATCTACTGACTGGTCGCCAAGTTTGAAAGCTTAAGAGGAAAAGGTTGGATTAGTATCAATAAAAGAGTCGTCGTGTTGAAATTTACCTATGCCTATAAATCTTCCATTTACCAAAGCCTCGACACATGTATCTTTTATTTAAATAATTTCCAAACCGTTCAAGGTTCAAAGGCTCAAGGCAAGGCAAAGAAATACGTGTAAATAAATAATACAAAACGAAACATCAAAGTAAGTAAGTAAGTAAGTAAGTAATTTATTTTGTGAAACATAGGTATGTATAGTGTATACATTGTAGATCTTAAATTAGGTTGAGAGTCCTCTATGTTCTACCTTGCGGCGTACAAAAAAATAAAACAGGAGAACAATTACAATAATAAATGGCACATGTGTTCTTATATTAAATACCTATATATGTCAAATAGATTTAAATATATAAATTAGCAGCGTAACTGCTTTATACAAAATCAATAGTAAGTAGATGTCATACAGAATTAAGAACAAAAAAAAATAAAAATAAGGAATGTCACAATTAAAGATTTAGAAAATAAAAAATTCAATATATAATAATAATTACAGTTGAGCTGTGGGCCAAAGGGACCACGGAGTGGAAGCCCCAACACTCAAAACGGAGACGCGGTAGACCTCGTCGGCGATGGCGGGATAACTTGGACTCCTTTTTAAAAGACTGGCCAGTTATTGCTCAAGACCGCGATGAATGGAAGGGGAGAGGGGAGGCCTTTGCTCAGCAGTGGGACATAACGGGCTCGATATAATAATAATATAATAATTACAGTTCACAATGTCAAGAGAATTCTATTTTAAACATGACAATAAATTGAAATTGAATGAAAAAGAAAAATTTATGTCGTATTAGTGCGACACTTTATTTCAATTTATCTGGTACATTGGAATAAAATGAAAACTTCATATAGGTATAAGTACTCCGTTTTATTCTGATTTTTTAACGCCTAATTATCGGCTACTAGTCTCTAATATAGCTGAGGAAAATAACAAACTTCATCTAGACACGCGGCAGTGTGTCCAGCCAAGTTCGAAGCCAAAACGAACTGGCGACGCAGCAGCCGTGTGTTATATTACACGAACCATTTAAAACCACATTTGACTCCTTAATAACTCAAAATCTATTTAACATAGAAACATGCAATTTGGTATATGTATCCTCCTTAGATTAACTAGAATCCGCATATATACGGGTAGAACGGTTATTGAGATATTAACGTCTTAAAATCGACATTTTTATCACTGACTTATTAGCTGACGGATAGACCAAAAACCTAACCCACTTCCAGATGACCCAGAAAGTTGAAATTTGGCATCCAGCTGGGTAATTGTGTGTATACAAATAAAAAATTAAAAAAAAAAACGGGGAATTTAAGTTTTTTTTTAAACTTATTATTTATGTTTGCTACCTCAGAACTCCTTCATTTATTGACCGATTTGAAAAAATGTTTTTATTTTCTTGAAAGGGACTTAGGATGGGACTACTGTCATCAGGTCAGGGTCAGGATCAGGGTCAGGATGTGGGGGTCCTGGATAAATCGAGGGAACTATTCAAATATTATAGGGACACCTATAGAGATACATGTCCTTTGTATAGTTACTCCTGCATATGCTCTTAAAAAGCACCATTTAGTGGTAGAATTGTCATCTGTTCAGGATCTGATGATGGAGTCCGGAAGTAATCGAGAGAACTCTTCAAATATTATAGGCACACCTTTAGGGCTTTGGGTAATTTGTATAGTAACTCGTGCATTTTCTCTTAAGAAACACAATATTTGAATTAAAAAAAAACTCTACTAAAAGTAAGGATATCCCACCAAAAACATAAATGTGAAAATGGGAGCCAAGTTCATTATCAAGAATATGCGTGTTTGTCAACTTCGCCGACAAAATAATTGAAATCTAAATGGGTGCCAAGTTCACTTGATAATCCTAAAATAAAATGTATTCTACAACAACATAATTTTTTTTTATTTTTTCTATTACAACAATGTTTGCTAGGTATATAAAAATATAACTTCTTAAATATGTACACTCGAATTATTTACATAAAGCAGATAGCTTAGCATAAATTGATGCTCAAGACTTGACTTGGCTAGTTTTTTTAATTATTCATTTTACTCTAATGACAGTAAGGTTGGGACTTCCTATATAGTAAGTATTATCTACCTTTGTCTGGAAATTCCGCTCTTCTATTAGACTTAGTTCTTTATTTTAGAAAGAAACAATTACTTACGTGGTACTACATTTGTGACGTACGAGCACGCCACAACGGCCGGCAAGCTGGCGCCGACGCACGGGGTCAACCGCGCGGGGAGCAGACCAGCTCACCGCACCGCACCTCACCGCACCATACCCCGCCGGCCCATATATAAGCGCGCGCACCCGCCAGAACGGGGGAGTTTTGCTAGCGGCTTGCCGTGTGCACAACTCTGCCTTCACCCTCCTTTCCTCCCCGCCTCCGGCTGCTTGGACTCCGAGTGCACTGCCGTGGCATCCCCACTCCCCCATTCCCCTGGCCGCTTGGTTGCCGAGTGCACTGCCGGGGAACCCCGCTCCCCTCAACCCCTTCAGGCCGCTTGGACGCCGAGTGCACCGCCGAAAGTATCACCATCCCGCCGTTCCCGTGTCTCGCTTACCCTTATAAAGAATCGACAGGCTACCGTAGCCCCCGTCTCGCGATTACATAAACCTATTAGATTAAGAGTTGCTATTTAAATAAAAGGGCGTAAGACCCACCTTTTATATCTCTTGAACGCTGGTATCATTCACCCCGCTCCCGAAAGGCTCCTACCCGACTGAGTTATCTAGGAAACCCCTGAGAGCCCTTCAGGCAGGGGGATATGTGTGCGTAGTTTACCCTACACATCACACATTTATATGTATAAAAAAAACAAAGAAGTAAGAATATGATTTACTATTTTATTTAATCTGTAGTAAGATAATCAATGCCGTTGGGGCGGAAAGGTTCTCAAGTGGCGACCACGTACCGGAAGGCGCGGCGTGGGTAGAAGGTGGACTGATGACCTGGTAAAGGTCGCGGGAGTCCGCTGGATGCGGGTGGCGCAGGACCGGCCAGTGTGGCACTCTTTGGGGGAGGCCTATGTCCAGCAGTGGACGTCTTCCGGCTGATATGACGATTATTATGATGAAGAGAATCAAATCAGCCCATATATTACTACGTTCAACTGCTGGACACGGGCAGGTGGAAAAATGTTAACACGTCTGTCCTTTCGATCCATGCAAGCATCTCAAATAAAGTTTAAGTGGCACTTTAGTACCAGCGAGCGTGGTTTCCATTTTCAAATCGTGCAGCTTAAGTGCCAAGTACGGACCAAAATAGCTTAAAAGTATTTGCGTCTGGACGCTTAAACATACAATGTTTAGCCGGTAAAATTTAGGTACATGGTGTTAATTCTTAGAGATTCTGCGTCATCTTGCTCATATTTGGAGCAGCCCAACTGGAAAAGTAGGGCAACAACTCTGCTGCTCATAGTCAAAAAAAAGCGGCCAAGTGCGAGTCGGACTCGCACATGAAGGGTTCCGTGAAATAAATTGCGGTTTACGATTTATGACGTATTAAAAAAAAACTACTTACTAGATCTCGTTCAAACCAATTTTCGGTGGAAATTTGCATGGTAATGTACATCATATATTTTTTTTTAGTTTTATCATTCTCTTACTTTAGAAGTTACAGGGGGGGGGCACACATTTTATCACTTTGGAAGTGTCTCTCGCGCAAACTATTCAGTTAAGAAAAAAAACATCTACTTACCAAGTTTCAACAGTATAGCTCTTATAGTTTCGGAAAAAAGTGGCTGTGACATACGGACGGACGGACAGACAGACAGACAGACAGACAGACATGACGAATCTATAAGGGTTCCGTTTTTTGCCATTTGGCTACGGAACCCTAACAAGTAACTAGGTTTTTGCAAATTTTACGTTTGAGCGAAAACACAATTTTTAACTTCAATAATAGGTGTGTATCATAATGGTTTTTTTTACAGATTTGTACATGCTATACTTCCACTGTGACCTATTTTCATCACCTGTAACTGAAACCGTTACAGTCATGGAGCTGAAAATCTTTTTTTGCTTGGGATTTTGTAAAAAAAAAAAACATAAATATCTACGCTAGATACAAGTAACTCAGTTACTTGTTTTTGATAAGGATATTTTTAGTTATTTTTAATTCTTATAATCTATTAGCTTGATTTAAGCTTATTTATTTTTTGCGTTTTTCGACATAGCACCCAGTTAATACCGACGTATAAACAAGTAACTGATTTGAGTTGCTTGTTTTAAGCTCATCTTTGATTGAGATACTTGTATTTAATTAAGGTTAATATACATTTATGACATTGACAATAGGGTCCTGTTCAGATATGTATGTCCTTATTTGTGTAAGTGTATTGTACCCATGACTGTACTACGAAGAAATATTCATTAAACGCAAAATCAACGTGGACGTTAACGTTAATTACTTCTCCTTCCCGCCTGGGCTAAAATTAAACTTAAATGATGCCCTCTTTGTACTTATTGATACAGTGTAACCTGATGGTTAATTGGGACCTGGGTAGTAGAGAAGCCTATATAATTGCAGTCAAAAGGTCTGTCTCGGCCTTTGGCCACCTAACGACCTGTACAATTGCAATATCGGGAACTATTTGATTGGCATTTACTTAGATTTAAAAAAAAATTAATATGATCTCTACAACTGCCACACAAGACATCGAAGACCTCTTTAATTGCAAATACATTTAATTACTTGTTTTCTTCTGAAAATGAAATGACCTGTGTAGTTGTCACTCGAGGCATCCAAGACCTCTATAATTGAAAAGCAGTTTAATCACACTGATACTTTTGCTTCTTGTAAGTTAGTTTGAACCTGTTGTGAAATTATGATTAGGTACTGTATTTCTAAATTTTCATGAAATTAAATCTTCCCGAACCTGTATTTTTTGTTTCTATCTATCTATTCAGCCCGTATCCACCCACTGTTGAGTATAGGCCTCTTCTTTATTACGCCACTCTCCCCGATCCTGTGCTAATCTCATCCACTGTTTGCTTCCTGTTCGGCAAATATCATCGGTCCATCGGGCTGGTGGTCTGCCCGCTGACCGTTTCGATGACCTTGGCCACCATTCAGTAACCCGTTTTGTTCATCTCCCATCGTTTCTCCTCGCCAAGTGTCCCGCCCACCCCCACTTTAAGTGTGTAATTCGTTTGCCGACGTCCGCTACTTTCGTTCGGCGCCGGATTTCAGTGTTAGGGACACGATCTACAAGTGAGATGCCTAACATGGCTCTCTGTGCCACGTTCATTTTGTGCAGTACTCCCTTGGTGAATGCCCAAGTTTCCGTTCCGTAAGTAAGGGTAGGCAAGACACATTGGTTAAATACCTTTGTCTTAAGGCACTGTGGGATTTTGGACTTAAGGACATCCGCCAGGTTACTGAACGCAGCCCATCCTAGCTGGATTCATCGAGCGACCTCTTTCCCCTGGCTCTCCTGGCCAAAAGATAAACACTGTCCAAGATATATATAATCATCCACAAGTTCCACGTGAGAACCACCAACAGTAACATTTGGTATGTTGAGTGGATGATTTGCCATGATCTTGGTCTTGGACTTATCATCTTGAGACCCACATTTAGAGATGCTACATAGAGCTCGTCAAGCATATCTCTTAGGTCTGCAACGTTCTCAGCTAGGAGGATGAGATCATCTTCGAACCTCAAGTGCGATAATTTCGTACCATTAATATTGATACCCCAGCTCTCCAGTTAAGAGTCTTCATCATGTCTTCTAAGACGCTTGTGAAGAGCTTGGGTGAAAGGGTATCTCCTTGGCGCACCCCCCGATTTAAAGGCACGGGGTTGGTGAGTTCGTGCATACGCACTTGCATGGTCGCGCACCTGTATAGCTCCCGGAGAATATCAACGTATCTACTGTCAATGCCGCAGCGATGGAGAGAATGAAACACAGCCCAGTGTTCGACACTGTCAAAAGCCTTCTCGTAGTCGACGAAAGCAAAACACAGAGGCTGGTTATACTCTCTGCATTTCTCCATCACTTGCTTGACCGTGTGGATGTGGTCTATTGTTGAATATCCGCTCCGGAAGCCGGCTTGTTCGACAGGCTGGTTCTCATCCAATTGGCGGGACAATCGATTGCACAGGACTTTAGCGAATAGTTTGTAAATTTGTGACAAGAGACTGATTGGCCGGTAGTTCCCTAACAGAGCCTTATCCCCTTTTTTGTGAAGGATGGTTACATTAGCATTTTGCCATGCCTTAGGCGTAAGACCATTGCAGAAAACTCTATTGAACAGCTCTTACAACATGTCCAGTACGGGAATACCACCTGCCATTAGCATTTCCACGTAAATACCATCCTCACCACCTGCCTTCCCCCTTTTCATGTGTCTCAGAGCAAACGCAATCTCTTCCCGGATGATAGCCGGTAAAGACTGCTCTGTAAGCCCTGGAGTACTGTCAGCTCTTGGGTCGGTCGCGGCTCGTGACTCAGGTTCCGCGGTTGTTGATGCGTATAGTGTTGCATAGAATTGTTGCACTATTGTTAGTATGCGATTTCGGTCTGTTGTGAGATTCCCATGTTCATCCTTAAGTTTAAAAATTTGGTGCCTGTTTTTATTCAATTTTCTCCTAAATACTTTCGGACCTTTGTTTTGTTGTATAGTTTCTGTAATAACTTTTGTATTGTATCTTCTGAGATCTGATCTTATTGCTTTGTTTATTATTCTATTAATTCTGTGTGTTTCTTTTTGATCGGCATTTGTTCTCAGTTTAAGTTCTCTTCTAGTCTCCATAAGGGTTAAAGTACTGGGCGATAGTTTCTTTTCGATCGGTTTATTGTTACTTATGTGTTTATTTACTGTTCCCCTAATTATACTGCCGATATCATCGTTCAGCGCGTCCACATCTAGATTGCTTTCTTTTAGGCCTTCAAACCTGTTCTTAAGTTCTAACTGGAATTCTTTTGTAAGAACATGTTTAAGTGAAACAATTAGTTTAAAAATAATTATGAATATGAAACACAGTCTGTTTTATCTTTAAAATTAAAAATGATGTGACAGCAATGACAGCTGGCTGTCATTCCCTGCTTGATTGACACTTGTTGTCATGTTTGAGAAATATCTACCATATATATCTATTTCTACTTGGCCTGCAACCCTTCGTTTCCCAGCCTCTAAAGTAATTGTACTATTTCACTAAACACTGTTTGTCAACTAAAAAAATAATAATTATATGTAAATACATCGTAATGATAACCTACTTAAGTAAACCAAAGCCACTGGAATGACATATTTATCTTCATAGTTCATTACTGCATGCGTACTGCGTCGCGTCCGAGCAATTTAATACTGAAGGGTAATCACGTAACGTTCCAAACGCGCGTTAGGTCAATCCCACTGTCATTTTTCCATATAAAAATTTACATATAGATCTATCTTACTAACGTGCGTACAATGAGTTACGTGATCGACCAGCAGAAGCGCAAATGTAATACTGCATGTATACCGACAAGTAAATACATCTAGGTGGCAGCTGTAAGCTCTCGGTAAAATATCAACCAACACCGATTCCGCCCCGCCAAAAATGGTAGTGACTGTAAAGTTATTTAAAGAGGGAGAAATACAACCCTCGAAAGAAAGTTTTACATTTGTCTCAACGAAGGTGGAACGGAACGCATCCAAAGCCCATCCATTAAAACGGTATGAAAAGTTTAGGAATGAACGCCCCCAAGCTATCTCGCATTCCCTTAGATTTATGTTCCAGTAAAATACAGCTTACACGACAGAAAGTCCTATAGGATTCCATAAATAACGCTGACACTGACGGTCGTTCTTGCTATTTTCTGATGGTTGAGTTAATTACATTACATTATGTTTAAAAAACCGTATAAGATACCATAAATTACATGGCGTATACGTGATCGTGATGGCGTACCTACTTATGGACGCGTTGAAGTACAAGAGTAAATATGTGGCGTAGTCTATGAAAAGAGACCTTGTTGTCGTTGACGCTTAAGTATGCCATTTTTAACGACTCGCTATTAAAAATGCAATAATTAACGGCGTAATAATGACATTAGCACCAAAAACAACAAGGTTGTTTATTCTGAGACCGACACATATGAAGTTTAAGTAACGTATTACGTCATTGCAATTACTATGTGTCAGTGTATTTTGAGCACCGGTCCGACTCATAAATGTCAAAATAGTAGCATTCTAAAATGGTTGGCGTGGCCCTTTGAATATAAATGTTGGATGTTAAATAAACCGGTCAAGTGCGAGTCTGTCTCGCGCACCGAGGGTTCCGTACAAACTTTCACCACGCTTTATTAAGAAAAATTTTATGTTGGTTTTTCAGAGATAATAATTTTTCACGTGAATCAATTTCGATATATATTTTTTTATTTTCTAGAGGGTACATTCAGAATACTTCTATACAAATTAGAAGTATTAAATTACAAACTTAAAAAAAATATATTTTTGAAGAATAAAAAATACACTAGATAGAGTTCTCGTTATACTTTTCCGGTAATATTTACGTTAATATTAATAGTTAATATTATTTTAGGGGGGGGGGGGGGGGTTCCTATTATGCGTCCTTTTTTAGGGTTCCGTAGCCAAATGGCAATAAACGGAACCCTTATAGATTCGTCATGTCCGTCCGTCTGTCTGTCTGTCTGTCCGTCCGTATGTCACAGCCACTTTTTTCCGAAACATTAAGAGCTATACTGTTGAAACTTGGTAAGTAGATGTATACTGTGAACCGCATTAAGGTTTTCACACAAAAATCGAAATTTTAGGGGTCCCAATACTCATAACTGAAACTCAAAAATTTTGTTTTCATCAAACCCATACACGTAAGGGTTATTATCCATAGGGATAGGTCTTCAAAAATGATATTGAGGTTTCTTACATATTTTTTTTCTAAACTGAATAGTTTGCGCGAGAGACACTTCCAAAGTGGTAAAATGTGTGTCCCCCCTGTAACTTCTAAAATAAGAGAATGATAAAACGAAAAAAATATATATGATGTACATTACCATGTAAACTTCCACCGAAAATTGGTTTGAACGAGATCTAATAAGTAATTTTTTTTAATACTTCATAAATCGTAAACCGCAATTTATTTCACGGAACCCTTCATGTGCGAGTCCGACTCGCACTTGGCCGCTTTTTATAGAAATTAAAAATATTTCTTATTGTTTTTTCATTTTCCATACACTTGGTTAGCTTTGTTTACAAATATTCCAAATTCCTGACATATTTACCTTTGTGACAGACGGACGGAAGGAGTCGCACCTTATGGTCCAAAACCAAAAATGACCAAAACCCTTATGGGTTCCGTTTTACCTTTTTGGTCCGGATCCCTAAAAAGTGACCGTAAATTTCAAATCTCAACGTCGTAACGCCGATTGGAGTCGTCGTGAAATGCGTCCGCTGACCGATCCGACCGCAGCCAAGCGGAAACTACTTGGCGCATTAATATTCCTCAATATGGATTTGGCAGAGAAGCGAACTGAATGGCGATTAATCCACCAACAAGGGCTTGCCTTTACAAATGATGAAAATACCCACACTAACAAGCTTGTTCGGTGCGCGTATATAGGCGAACAAGAATGTTTAATATTGATTAAGAAAAAAATAATCAACAGTGATTCCTCTGCTATAACTAAATCTATGGTATTTCGCTTACTCATTTGTACTGGGTATAAAATATATTTGTGTCTTTGATATTGCTTATATTTTACTGTAGAAAAAAGATCTTTATAATTATTTTTATAAGCTTTATATTAACTTGCACTGTTCGTATGTATGTAAATATGTAAGTATGTATGTATGTAAGTATGTAAGTTGTCCGTCAAAATTTGCAATCCATTTTTCAGTCACTTCCCGTTATCCAATTGAGCTGAAATTTTGCAAGCATATGTATAGCACATGACAATGCAATATTATGATGACTTGGAGCTGATCTGATGCTGGAGCTGGAAGGTGGTGGTGGCTCGTTAGAATCGTCTCAATGAATGCAGAAAAGTACAGTCGGCAATAAAAGCTAGTACCAAAAATGTCATTTTTGACAGAAACTTATTAAATTATGGACGTTGAATCTCTCTGCGATGAATTGATGTTGTGGTGTGAATATACTCCAATTATTGTGTAGAATAGGACCCTAGGGGAATAAAGAGTTTTCTTCATCTTGACTTGTTAACCCCCGTCACAAAAACATGTGCATAGGCGACGGTACGTGCTTAATATCATGTAGGCCGTAAGCTTGTTTGCCACCGTCGTTGTATAAAAAAAAAAACCGGCCAAGTGCGAGTCGGACTCGCGCTCGAAGGGTTTCGTACCATTATCAGTAAAAATATTTATTTTATTTAGTTTTTAGTATTTGTTGTTATAGCGGCAACAGAAATACATAATCTGTGAAAATTTCAACTCTCTAGCTATCACGGTTCTTGAGATACAGCCTGGTGACAGACAGACGGACGGACGGACGGACAGCGAAGTCTTAGTAATAGGGTCCCGTTTTACTCTTTGAGTACGGAACCCTAAAAAAAAGAGGGGTGTTCGAGACTGACCTGATCGAGATGGTTCTAAGTTACGTTTTACCAGAATCGGTTCAGCCGGTTTTGAGATATTTGAATTTTAAAATGAAAATGTCGGGGGCTGTACGCGTACTCCTTTTTTAGGGTTCCGTACTCAAAGAGTAAAACGGGACCCTATTACTAAGACTCCGCTGTCCGTCCGTCCGTCCGTCCGTCTGTCTGTCACCAGGCTGTATCTCAAGAACCGTGATAGCTAGAGAGTTGAAATTTTCACAGATTATGTATTCCAGTTGCCACAACAAATACTAAAAACAAAATAAAATATTTTTTAAGGGGGGCTCCCATACAACAAACGTGATTTATTTTGCCGTTTTTATAGATAATAGTACAAGGAACCCTTCGTGCGCGAGTCCAACTCGCACTTGGCCGGTTTTTTTTTAACGAGCACGATATATCGTGACACACGCCCTAATAGCAGACGGGGGAGGCAAGAAAGTTGATAACCTTTTAAGAGCCCTATTTACTAGTTGTTTGATTCATATTGCTGGTGTCTTAATATCCATTGAAATGTCTACGAGAGCCCTAACGATTATGACTTTCAGCGTGTACTAAAATTTGTATGAAGCACAGGCCTTGGCTTTTATGAACAGTTTACGGTTATGACGGACCAATTGCTTGAATTCTTGGACAATAAAGGGTTGTTAAAATGAGGGCACCGAAATATGTTGATGGTTTCGCCCTCAGAGCATAGAATACTAGAGAGAGGACAAGCCGCCGGCGGCCGTGTCGCAGCTGTATGCTCAATGGGCATACACTGCCATACTGTGCACGCATGCTGATCGCAGAGAATATTACGTTTTTTCCCAAAATGCCTGATATGATGCGCGTTTATTGTCAAATAAGAGTGTGTGTTTTAGATGTGTGCGTGCTTTGTCTTGTCAATTACTTGGGCGTTGTGTGGGTTAATGTACTTGCGACAGGCTCACTCTATACAAATCGGCCGCCATGTCCGATCTCCTTATATTCATACATCTGTGGTTTCGCCCTTTTGAAGATTGTGCGGATTTTGAGCTAAGCTATATAGATTATAGCTAAGCGTGTTGCATCAAACTTCTCCGGTTATGTCACAAAATTTTTAAAAAAGATAACTATTCGCTCTCGCGTTCACAACATTTCTCGGTAACGATTCACCGACCATTCAATGGTACCTATCTACAACATACCCGATAAAAAAGTTCGAACTCCAATACCTCTCCAAGTTTCCATCGTTGTTGTACAAAATTTTAAAAACCGGCCAAGTGCGAGTTGGACTCGCGCACGAAGGGTTCCGTACCATTATCTATAAAAACGGCAAAAAAATCACGTTTGTTGTATGGGAGCCTCCCTTAAAAAAATATTTTATTTTGTTTTTAGTATTTGTTGTTATAGCGGCAACAGAAATACATAATCTGTGAAAATTTCAACTCTCTAGCTATCACGGTTCTTGAGATACAGCCTGGTGACAGACAGACGGACGGACGGACGGACGGACGGACAGCGAAGTCTTAGTAATAGGGTCCCGTTTTACTCTTTGAGTTCGGAACCCTAAAAAACATTGCTCTCGCTTTGCAGCCACGCTTCGAGAGAGAGAACGAACCGCGAAACTTCGGCGATAGATAACGGGCCTACGGTACGTCAAACTTGCTGATACCGCCGCCAGCGAACAGATTCGAAGAACAGCCTTTACGATGCGTGGAAAACGCGACGATTTCTTTTTGGCTATTTTTTTTTATTTGTTACTTCTGGAAATGTTTAAAGCATTATGTCATTTAATATGTTAGCAAACCAGTAATTTATAAATTATAATTGTATACAAGAAAATGGGGGATCGGTAATCCAAAGTTACCGAGTTTGATTGTCGGTCTGCTACGCTAGTATAGGCGTTATAATTTGTTGTTGTGATTTGATAGGTACTTGTTCCCTCTTTTTTCCCTGAAAAAAAGAACTAAGTTGACATGCACGGATTAAGAATAAGAATAAGAATAAGTTTGTTTTGGAACAACAACAGGCATATACATCATATAAGGCTTAGATCTAAAGAAGGAATCCAGTGTTGCTTCAAAAAAGGAGTCCACTCAGCATGAGTCGAGACACGCAGTGCAACGACGCTGATTTTCAGTGGATCCGTTAAACTAAAACTAACTTATTAACCTATATAAGAGATATTAACCTAAGAATATACATACTGTACGGTATACAGAGATAGTCCACGCTATGTCCAGCGAAAACCAAACCAAAACCTGAGTTGCAATTACTATATAATAATATCCTACTCAAAATAATATTCTTAGCACAGACGCAGATCGAGACGCAGATTGAGACGCAGATCAGCTAGGCCAAAGAAATTTGTTGCTTTAGTAGGTGGAGTTTAAGCTTATTTTTAAATGTAAACAGGGAAGGAGACTTTCTTATTGGCGGTGGGATATTATTCCAGCAAAGTGTGGCAGCGTAACGAAAGCTGCCACGGAAACTAGCTGACCTGCATAGTAGACAGATGAGGCGGGGGGCTTGTCTAACATGCATACGGGAAAATATCAATTTGTCGTAGAGGTAGGAGGGTTGCTTACTATTAACAATTCCAAATAATAAAGATGAGAGGTGAAGTGTCCTTCGGGCATTCATTTTAAGCAATTTGCTGTTATTTCAATATGGTGTAACATGAGCTCGGTGTGGAATCAGAAAAAAAAATCTAGCACAGGCGTTCTGAACCCTTTGTATCAGCAGTTTTGTACGTGATAACAGACAGTCTCCAATAACCGTGTCCGCGTAGTTAAGCTTTGATAGAATAAGTGAGTCACATAGTTTAATACGCATGTCAGAGTTTAGGTAATCACGAATTCTATATAAGACTTTAAGGCGATAAAAACAATTTCGAACTATTTCAGAAACATGATTTTCAAATTGCAGTCGACCATCCATTAGTACCCAGAATAAGGACATAAGACCCCTGTTTAGCATTGTAAGATCGATTAAAGATAGAAACAATTCGCTGGACGGGCATTTGAAAAAACTGTAGGTTGTATTCGAGTGTTTTACAAGCCTAGTTTCTCCTAACATAATGGAGTTACAAATATACATCAACTTACGACTTACTGACTTGTAGTTGCCTATATAGCTCAGGGTTTATTTATATAGATAGGTAGTTTCTTATTTTTACTAAAAACGGTACTTGATTGCGTATTACATAGCTTTTTTAGGGTTCCGTACTCAAAGAGTAAAACGGGACCCTATTACTAAGACTCCGATGTCCGTCCGTCCGTCTGTCCGTCCGTCTGTCTGTCACCAGGCCGTATCTCACTGATACCGTGATAGTTCCAGCTGAAATTTTCACAGATGATGTATTTCTGTTGCCGCTATAACAACAAATACTAAAAACACAGAATAAAATAGTTTTTTATAAATATTGGTACGGAACCCTTCGTGCGCGAGTCCGACTCGCACTTGGCCGGTTTTTTTTTTCACGTTTGACGTATCGGATTTCTCACAATATCCTGGGTTGCGAGCAGATTCTCAACGTCTCTCTCTAAATTTAATTATACTCGATTAAATCCCGTATTGTAAAAATAAGGTGTGAAAATATTAAATTAAGTGAAAAGTCTGACCTACTTAGCTGAACTGTTTTGTGCAAAGCAAATTTTTTTGCCATAGCAGTGCCCCTTTCAAAACTTTTTGTGTAAACTGTTGTTTTATCGTTTCGTGACGATTACTCAATTCTTACTTCCTATTTCACCAACATTATACCGAAGGAAGGTGTGTGAGTCTGTAATTAGTAGATATACCTATCAACGATAGTAACGTCCAATTTAAAAATAAATAAGTTTATGTCTGAACTAGTGGTTCTGTGAGATGAAGAACTCGTTAGCAGGAATAATTTTTTTTTTTTAATTTCGAAAAACAGAATTAACAAAAATGTCTTTATATTGAACTTGCTCGAAAAATTTCACGAGAATCGATTGAGAAATGGCAAACAGCCGGACAGCAAGATAGCGGGCCAGCGGGACAACCAGCCATAAAAAAATTTTTTTCGCCCAAACTGAAACGGAGAACTTAGTTCGCTTCGCTCGCTCGATCAATGACATGTTTGGTTTAATAATTAATTTAAGACTTTTTTGTTGTTTCTGTTTTTCATTTTTAGGGTTCCGTACTCAAAGAGTAAAACGGGACCCTATTATTAGGGTTCCGTACTCAAAGAGTAAAACGGGACCATATTACTAAGACTTCGCTGCATCTCAAGAACCGTCATAGCTAGAGAGTTGGAATTTTCACAGATTATGTATTTCTGTTGCCGCTATAACAACAAATACTCAAAACAAAAAAAATATAATTTAAGGGGGGCTCCCATACAACAAACGTGATTTTTTTGCCGTTTTTATAGATAATGGTACGGAACCCTTCGGGCGCGAGTCCGACTCGCTCTTGGCCGGTTTTTTTTTATACATGCTCACGAGTTCTGTAGCTCACAGAACTATTAGTTTAGACATAAACTTATTTATTTTTAGTAACAAACGGGACTTAATTGCGTAGAGATGTACGAGTAAGTAAATAAGTTAATAAAATTAAATACGCCATTAAGTTCCGTTTAGTTACAATAGTGTTATATTTGGTAGGCTAGGGTGGCTTTACTTGCTAGTAACGGGTTATGTCGCGTTGTTTAGGAATTACTATGGCCACCTTCTGTTTCCATCATGAAATCAGCTCGGTGGTTCCATGATATGTCGTTGTCACCCAACTTACATAAGTGTACCAGCTCAACCGGATCTCAGCATGTAGCTGAAAATTCTGCTGCAAGATTTGACCCGCACGTACTAACAAGGCAAATTAAATCATTATCATCACCATATCAGTCAAAAGACGTCCACTGCTGGACATAGGCCTCCTTCAAACAGTGCCACAATTACTGGTTCTGCGCTACCCCTATCCAGCGGACTCCCGCGACCTTTACCAGCAGGTTGATCACGTAACGCAATGTACGCGCGTCAGGTAGATGTAACTGTCACCTTTTGTATGGGAAAATGACAGTTAAATTGTCCTAACGCTCGTTCGAAACGTTACGTGATTACCCCTCAGGACATCAGTCCACCTTCAGGTGCCTACGTGGTTACCACAGAGACATCATGAATACATGCTTCCTCGTCGACACGATGATGTCAATCTCATTTTTAGGGTTCCGTAGCCAAATGGCAAAAAACGGAACCCTTATAGATTCGTCATGTCTGTCTGTCTGTCTGTCTGTCCGTCCGTATGTCACAGCCACTTTTTTTCCGAAACTATAAGAGCTATATTGTTGAAACTTGGTAAGTAGATGTATTCTGTAAACCGCATTAAGATTTTTACAAAAAAATAGAAAAAAAACAGTAAATTTTGGGGTTCCCCATACTTAGAACTGAAACTCAAAATTTTTTTTTTCATCAAACCCATACGTGTGGGGTATCTATGGATAGGTCTTCAAAAATGATATTGAGGTTTTTAACATATTTTTTTTCTAAACTGAATAGTTTGCGTAAGAGACACTTCCAAAGTGGTAAAATGTGTGTGTCCCCCCCCCCCTGTACCTTCTAAAATAAGAGAATGATAAAACTGAAAAAAATATATGATTACCATGCAAACTTCCAACGAAAATTGGTTTGAACGAGATCTAGTAAGTAGTTTTTTTTAATATTTACGTCATAAATCGTAAAAAGCAATTTATTTAACGGAACCCTTCATGTGCGAGTCCGACTCGCACTTGGCCGCTTTTTATTTGCACCGTCGGTGCATCCAGGTCCACTTTTTATGCTCGCGTTTCTTGAAGAAGGAAATCATCATCTAGAGTCTATCCTTCTCCAAGAAGCCAGCCAGTTGTTGGCCCCGGTGGTTCTGACTTCCAACTCCAAATTGCCCCTCTCTCAACTCCTCACCATCTCTCTTGCCCACCATGTCCATCTTGCCTCTTGCAAGTTAAATAAAAGCTTATAACTACACTGCAGTTAATGGGCCATATGTGAACAACAGGTGGTAGAGTGGCGGCTAATGCCAGGCTCAAATCCCGGAAAGGGCAAATATTTTCGTGAGCAAACATGAAAATTTGTTTCTCAGTAGGTATTGGATGTTGTCTATGTATTTATGTATTTCTAAATATTATAATTTACTTGAAAAACAAAGTTTAAACGAACTTCAATTCAGTACTCCACCAAGCCACATAGAAAATCTAAGCCAAACATGGAAATTTCCTGTCCAATTTAGCACATGAACTGCTCTCCGAGAGCAAATGCGTTGATTATTATAGAAAAAACCCAAGTCGCTATGTGTGGGCTGATAATATTTGAGGAGTTCCGTCGATTCCTCAAGGATCTCGGAATTAACAATTCATTAGATGATTGATACTTCAAATTTCCGAGGGTAAATACATGAGTTATAATAGAAAACACCGAAATCATTACACGCGTGCCTATAAAATTTGAGGGTTGCCCTCAATTTCTCTGGGATCCCATCATCAGATCTTGAATTGGTGACAATGAGACCTCGGGAGAACAAAATAAGAATTTAGGAAATCGGTTAACAATTGACGGAGAAATCGTCGAAGATACATTAAAAAATAAAATATATGTATACAGTGAAAAATATAACTTCCTCCTTTTTTGAAGTCGGTTAAAAATGAATCGTCGTCTAGTAACTTATTTTGGGATTTTGTCCTCGAATATTTATCATTGAAGTAATATAAACAGTAGTCAAATTTTAGAAACAGAAACGATATTATTGAATTTTAAATTCATTTATTTCACAAAAAATTGTTTTTTGTACACAGTTGTTATGTTAAATTATACAATTACCTAAAATTACTCTCACACATAAATATTTCATATTTAAAAATGCAGCACAATAAAATTCTTAATCCCTAAAAAACTATAAAAATAACCAGCTTTGCAATACAGATTTCTACGATAAGGTTTAGGTGGATATAAAATTTACAAACTTAAACAATTAACGTCATAAATAATGAATGTTGTTAAATCTTTATATTTCTTAACATTAAGTAGAAAATCACTTCAATTACTTATATATATTTACACCGAAAATGGAAAAATCTAATTTTCTTTTAAGTAATTTCTTTTGCAAAGTTTAGTAAGCAGCAGTGAGGTACAGTCAGCGCCAGAAGTAGCAAAATATTTTTGTTACTTTACGATGTTACAAAAAATAATCAAAATTTTCGGCAAAATGAGACTGACTGTCCATAATTTACAATTAACAACGGTAAACTTAACGGATATAAAGAATTTCAGTTGTTCAAATTTATTTCAAATTAATGGTCGCCGGACGCTCGAAAACGAGATGCTAGAATAACATTAAACTTGGAAACACAATGGAATCCGCCATAATCAGCGTGTCTCTGACCTTGGGGCTTTAAATGCAAATGTCAATTATGGGTGAATTGCAAAAAAATTGTACATAGTTAAGAGCCTTAATCTAATAAATATTAAAATAAATATTATTATAAATATCTTTCCCGCTCACGGGACAATGATGTCCCGGACCTTTGGGAGGCGTGCGTGGGGCTAGGTACCTACAAAGTACCAACTGAGCCAACACGTAGAGGCCCTTTTGACAATTGAATGAAATGCAAGGAGTACACCGAGCGGATGCTGTCCCTGCCCGTGTCATGGGACGCACACAGAGACAGCACCCGCTGGGGTGTATAGGGACTATTGCTGTTGATGGAATCTAAAGAAAATTTGGTTATTGGGTGAAAATGATGGACTAGTGGCTGGGCTATTGGGTGAAACATCGGACGCCTGCCTAATAAACTGTCTCATTTTTTATCTCTGGCAGACGGTGACTCGCCAACTACTATTATATATATTATTATGGGACACAATCTTACACAAATCAACCTAGGCCCACGGTAAGCTCAGTAAGGCTTGTGTTGTGGGTACTAGGCGATGATATATATAATAGATAAATACATATAGATACTTATATACATATATAACATCCATAACTCAGTAACAAATATTCGTGATAAACACACAAATAAATGCCCTGACCGGGATTCGAACCCGGGACCTCCAGCTTCGTAGGCAGAGTCACTACCCACTGGGCTACGGAGGCCGTTAAATCTACACTTTAACTTTTTTTCCATTGTGTAACGGCAATTACCCATACATTTTATATGGGTAACTTTCGTTAATGGAAAAAATTTAAAGCATAGATTAGATTAAGGTCCTTAATTATGTACTAATGTTTTGCAATCCACCCTTATGCTCCTGAAACGGAACTACTTTTTTTCTACAACTTTTCAAAAGTACGTTATTTTTATATTTTCATTATTCCATACAAATTAAATAAAATTTTCAATGTACATCATCCATTAGTTAGTTTTCATACTTGTCAGTGTCATGGATGTCAAATTGTCAAATAATGAGGCCGTGTTTGCATTGATGGTACATGTTGGCGCTGATGCCGGTGATGGGATTCGCTCGACGACTTTTAAGTTAAACTTCCTTCTGGTTACAGAAGTGGTGATATATATGCTATGTCATGTAAAAAGTAAGTGAGCAGCGAGATTTTGAGTCGCTTTAGGTAGGGATAAACCCACACATGTGTAGCGCCATGATTGGCGCATTCAAAGCCCCCCTCATGCAAACCGTGCCTGACGGGCGCGTTTTGCTACTGCTAATGAAATAGGTACATATAATTAAGTTTATACACAAAAAAAGAGTTGCGTTCGCAACGGTATAGTTAAAGTTCAAACACTAATGAATTATATAAAATAATAGTTATTTTACAAAGTTGCGGAACAAAAGTAGGTAGTTCAGTTTCAGGACCATAATCGATATTTGCATTTAAACCCCCCTTGTCAGAGACACACTGTATAGTTGCTAGAAATTAAAATAGAGCGTATGGAGTGTTTTTCAGTGTGCCTAACTGCGATCTAGGAAATTATTCGTATAATTTAGTAATCTAGTATTCCTGTCTATTTTTTTTTTTTTTGTTATGAATTGCTATGAATGTATTGATCAGTGTCATCAGCACCAATAACGTTATAAACCAAAATCGTGCATCAAACCTAACACTGAGTGCATTAAACTCTACTCGAAACTGTTTTTCTTCACTTACATAACAATTTTTTTAATATTTATCTTTAAGAATGATAATATTTACAATCTTAATATAATTAAATTAGCTTATAATAAGTTAATAGAATACGACAAGAAAACTTGGGAATCCCAGTATTTCACAAGCATTTCACCGAATGCATTGTTTCGCGAAATTTTTATAACACTCCTGAGAAATTTAATGTTTCCGAAAAAGAAATCTGCGACACATTCATTCGATGAAACGATTGTCGGTTAAACATAAGTTAAACTGATATTTGAAATCATTCATATTATCGTTATACACAGAAGAGCTTATAGATCGGTGATTCATAAAAAAAAAACAATTATAAAACATATCACTCCATTGCATTCGGCTTGTCTATTACTAGGGACTAGTAAATTATTAATACTTAAAAATGCTGTTGTAGAGAGATCTCTGTACCATTAATTTTGTATAGCAATTAGACCTCTGTTTATCAATTACAAGTCTCTAATATTACCTATTCAATGACACTGAGACATACAGAGTACTCAAAAATTCTCACAATCACGCGGCGCAAAAATATGCTTGAATGATATATGAAAATTATGATGAATCTAGGGGTTAACCTCGCGTTCAGGCTTTGTGCCTGGAAAATAAATGCGCGGTTCCCAGGGGTACGCAAAATGGGCCAATTTCGTTCACAGTGAATCTCGTGTCTATCATGTAGAGAATATTTTCGGTCGCGGAGAGGAGACAGATTGATATAGCCCCGCAAAATGTAGAATCAGAGTAACGGTACGTATCTGCCAGAATGGGCTTGTGACCTTAAACTTGTTTACGATGCCATTCGAACCAGTTTTTGTAGATGAACAAATGTTTGTATGGAAGCAACTACAAAATACGAGTAGCACAGAGAGCCATGGAGCGCGCCATGCTCGGAATTAAACTACAAGACCGAGTGAGGAATGTTGAGATCCGACGTCGCACTAAGGTGCGCGACGTTGGAGATACTATTACCAAACTCAACCATTACCAACGCAGGACACCTTGCCAGGCAGAATGATGGTAGGTGGACCAAAAAGGTGTCAGATTGGTGGCCACTTCTAGGTAAAAGGAGCGTCGGCCGTCCACCAGCTCGATGGGTGGACGATATTAGGAAGATCGCGGGTCACTTCTGGATAAGATTAGCCCAGGATAGGGACGGGTGGCGTACTCGAAGAGAGGCCTATGCTCAGCAGTGGGCGATTACGGGCTGACAATGATGATGATGATGATGAACTACAGTTAAAGGACATTAATACCCAAAAAATCGAGTTAGAGACGAACCTCACTGACAGCAGCCGAAACGCTTCATACTGATTGGCTTTAAAGTATGACGTCACATCGTGCAATTTGTACTAACCGTTGCATGGAAAATGAAGTAAATTGCTGTTTCGGTCGCGAAATACTGCGTTTAGGTCCATAGTTCTCATACAAATTTGTTAAATTTACTCTTGGACAATAAATAAAAAAACTTTTTTTTCTAAACTTTCAAGGTTCATATCTTTGTATGATTTGAATTATATTTTGCAATGTATACTTTATTTTATTACAATCATTTGATGGTTTACTATCCATTTAGCAACACGACGTTATCAATTTTAACACCACGCAACAAGCCTATTATGTGCGGCAGCTAGGCGGTGCGAGAAAAAAGACCACCAAAAGGAATAGTTTATTTTCCTATCTTCGTTCAGTATAGCTATGAAAAAACAATAGGCTCAGCGGAGCAAGATTTTTGTACATGAAAACAAGTAAAATCAAAACACACATGGTACACTAAGTTTAGTGTTAGTAAATTAAGTAGGTAATTTAGTAAGTAGGTAAACACAACAATGTTTGACATTTGGAAGGGAGCGCACATTCGCCGACAAACTGTCCTCAGTTTGGCGAAGCAGAAAGGAATGTACTGTGCCATTGTTGTTTTTTTTGAGAATAAATAAAAAAAAAAAAAAAGATTTTTCGAAAAACCCGAAATATTATAGCCTATGTCACCTCCTACGATTAAAAGGAATTCAACGACACCTCATGTATCAAAATCCCTGACACGGTTTAGGCCGCAGGGCGTGCCAAAGAATAAGACATACACATATACATACATACACACGCTCCTCTCCTTCGGCAGTCGGGTAACAAATAAGAAATGATTTGATGTGAGCAACATGTGCGAGGGACGTGTGTGCCATCTCCCCCCCCCCCCCCCCCCACACCCATCAGCCTCCTGCCAATCTGAAAAGACTCCTACACATCTTCGCACCACCCACCTACACATTTCACAGCTTCGCTGATTTCAGTAGCTCAGAGGCTCTAGTATAAGTTTTATCGATACAATACGTTTTCGATCGCGTTTGCGTTTAGTTTCAATTTGTATGGCAACGCGTGGTTCCTAATAGTTACCACCAGAGGCGCTGTTCGCGTTGCCATAGAAATTTAAACTAAACGCAAACGCGTTCGAAAAAGTATTGTGTCGATAAAACCTATACTAGAGTCTCTGGTGTAAGTTGTATCGATACATATACGTTTTCGAACGCGTTTGCGTTTAGTTTCAATTTGTATGGCAACGCGAACAGCGCCTCTGGTGGTAACTATTAGGAACTACGCATGAAATAAACGCAAACGCGTTCGAAAACGTATATGTATCGTAAAAAATTATACTAAAGCTACTGGTGGAAAAGGTTACACCGTTTAGCCGCCGCCAGACGTCAGAGCGCGGCGGACTGTCGAGGACGGTCAAAGAAAAGTACATTGTTTAACAAGGGGCGTATGAGAAATATTGCAAACGAGAGTCTATCAGGTGCCCGACGCCATAAGGCGGAGGGCTTTTGGTGACTCGAGTTTGCAATATTCTTACGCCCGTGTTATACACAATGTTTTTCATCACATTTGCGAGGAAATAAATAACCAAAAAAGACCTATGTTTTATACAAGCGCATCAATCAAATGTTGACGAGATTGACAACTTCACTTCCAGATCAGTGCGAGTGGAGGGCGTAGCTTCAATATTTCAACCAATCACAGAGCCTGCTTGATTATATTTTTAACCAATCACAGAGCAGAATTCTTGTCGGTAGCGGCCGTCCAGATTTGCTTAACCAATCAGATTACACACAAGCTCATAACTCCCATGTGTCATTATTTCCCGCGGGGACAATTTAGGCCATTGTCCTTCTGTATATATACAGGCAAGGAATAACACCATTTATGAGCAAGTGTGATGAAAAATCTATTACGTCAATGGACTTTGCTAACTATGTAAACAAACAATTTAAGTATTGAAATTGACATTTAATGTCAATTTCAGTATACATAGTTAGCAAAGTCCATTGACGGCGACTTTAGTGACCTTGGTTTTGCCGGACGCAGTGTATCCGGCACTTATACATACGGTCCAAAATCGCTCCCCTTTTCAGGACTTCGCTTAGCTTTGTCGCACCGCTCCCCTTATTACCTATGCACCCTAAATATAGACACGAAAATGCATACATATTCCAATGTGCAATTATTTTTCATGATGTAAATGCTTATGATATTCAGACAAATTGTATGATGAATAACAGAAACACGAAGCTAATTATAAGTCTTGAAATAGCTTCAGAACTAGTTTGCTTGAGTTCAATAGAGTTGCGTAAACCACCTCCTCCTAGTTCAGATGTGGTTGCACGGATACAGATACTTCACTAATTTAGATGATTTATAGTACCTGAATTCCATTTTGTGATAAGATTATATTGTTGATGGTATTTTTTTGCACTCTAACACGGCTGACAGACAGTTGGTGGACAGATTTATGTCAGGAGCTAATATGGTCTCCATCATCAGAACTTGACCACAAATATTACTTTGTTTACTCACTCTTAGAAGTATACAAAATTCATTCAGAAGTTGGTCGAATACTCTGACTGCAACTAAAAATTGAGCTTCTAAGGATACCTACCCCACACTATGGAATTATCAATAAAAAATAAATAAAATACATATTTGCGGACACAAATCAACGTAGTCCCAAACTAAGCAAAGCTTGTACCATGGGTACTAGACGACGATTTAGATACTTATATAGAGAAATGAATACTTAAATACATAGAAAACATCCATGACTCAGGAACAAATATTCGGGCTCATCACACAAATAAATGCCGAACCCAGGACCTCCTGCTTCGCAGGCAGGGTCACTACCAACTAGACTAAAGCGGTCGTCAAATAAATTCCCATTTCACGTGTAGGTATCCCTGTACGCTAAAAATACATAATTTTGTCCTACCACTTTGTCGGCGTGATTAATTTATATAGGTACCCACATTGAATTTCAGCTTTATAGTAGTTAGGGTCAATGAGCTATGCGGCAGACGTACAGGACAGACGGACATGGCGAAACTATATAAGAGGTCCTTGTTGACTACAGAAACCTAAAAACTTTAGATACAGTGCAAGCTAAATAAAAGCTTGTAAAAATATTAAATATTGGACACAAACTTATTTTCAATGTATTCCCAAATGAGTTATCTGCTTTTATGAGTCTGTGAGCATGCAGTATGTAAATAACTTAATAATACCGCTAGATCCTGTTGCTATTAATATAATAATAAACAATCGCTATTTATTATCCACACGTAACCAACTAACTCACTGCTAATAGGGAACATTACTGCAATGTACTGCCGCCAGAGGCAGCACTACCACTAATAGTTAACCAGTATAGGAATATAGGGATTCACACACACATGCACAATTGATTGTCAAATGAGTGACAAGGATGCTTGCATAGACAATACCGCAAGTGGGAACGAGATACAATGTCAACGCTGCTAGTGTCGCCACCTACGAAGAGTTTTGCGTAATCTTCCCTATTACAACACTGCAAATACTTAGCCGTTTTGTTTTCAGGCTTTTTTACCCAACTGCCGCAGGAGAGGAGGGTTATGTTTTTCGAGCGTATGTATGTATGTAAGTATGTATGTATGTATGTATGTGGGTATGTCTTATTCTTTGACACGCCCTGCAGCCTAAACCGTTTGACGGATTTCGACATATGAGGTATCATTGGATTCCTCATAATCGTGGGCGTGGTATTTGCAAATAAAAAAGCGGCCCAGTGCGAGTCCTCGCACATGAAGGGTTCCGTTATATAAATTGCGGTTTACGATTTATGACGTATTAAAAAAAACTACTTACTAGATCTCGTTCAAACCAATTTTCGGTGGAAGTTTGCATGGTAATGTACATCATATTTTTTTTTTAGTTTAATCATTCTCTTATTTTAGAAGTAACAGGGGGGGGGACACATTTTACCAGTTTGGAAGTGTCTCTCGCGCAAACTATTCAGTTTAGAAAAAAATGGTATTAAAAACTTTAATATTATTTTTGAAGACCTATCCATAGATCCCAACCCCACCACACGTATGGGTTTGATGATTATTTTTTTTTGATTTTCAGTTCTAAGTATGGGGAACCCCAAAATTTTTTTGTTTTTTTTTCTATTTTTGTGTGAAAATCTTAATGCGGCTCACAGAATACATCTACTTACCAAGTTTCAACAGTATAGTTCTTATAGTTTTGGTAAAAAGTGGCTGAGACATACGGACGGACAGACAGACAGACATACAGACATGATGAATCCATAAGGGGTTCCGTTTTTTGCCATTTGGCTACGGAACCCTAAAAATGATGTTAAAAACCTCAATGTAATTTATAAAGACCTATCCATAGATACCCCACACGTAATAAGGGTTTGATGTAAAAAAAAAAA
Organism: Epinotia brunnichana; assembly: GCA_963854355.1. Classification (NCBI taxonomy): domain Eukaryota; kingdom Metazoa; phylum Arthropoda; class Insecta; order Lepidoptera; family Tortricidae; genus Epinotia; species Epinotia brunnichana. The sequence continues at coordinate 6,488,931 of OY977956.1, forward strand.
TTGAGTTTCAGTTCTTAGAATGGGGAACCCCAAAAATTTATTGTTTTTTTTTTTCTTTTTTTTGTGTGAAAATCTTAATGCGGTTTACAGAATACATCTACTTACCAAGTTTCAACAGTATAGCTCTTATAGTTTCGGAAAAAAATTGCTGTGACATACGGACGGACAGACAGACATGACGAATTTATAAGGGTTCCGTTTTTTGCCATTTGGCTACGGAACCCTAAAAAGCAGTTGGGTTTCTCGAAAAACTTTTGATTTCACTTGTTTTTAATACTGTGACGGTGGCATATATGCATATCGGCCAAAATAACGAATGCCATACGATGAAATAAATAAATATGCATACTGCATGGATGGTTTCCGAACATCGTAACCTATGAACACTTGCGACTCCAGCTGGTCACATATAAACGATGCGTACGCGCGTCAGTTAGATCTAAATGTCACTTTTTTATCGGAAATTGTCCTGACGTACGTTTGAAAAGTTACGTGATCGTCCTTCTGGTGTCTGTGATTCGAAACGCGCTAATGCGTCTCACCTCCTCACGCCTAACGGAACTAGACCTCTGACTACGCTTAGTTACTACTAATCGCGGCGTCAAGATATATTTGTGGGCGAAACCAGTTACAGAACAGCGGGGCAAAAAAATCATGAGCGCGTTAACGATCCGTTCTTGATTTGAGGATTCGCTGCGTTGAGAGCAAAAAACAAATGTAGGTTCACACTCAACACAGCATTCTCCGGAGCTCTCGTGACCTGACCCATCAGGAACACAATATAATACGACAACGAATTCAATGAATAGAGAGTCGGCAACGCGTTTATGTCTCCGGGCGTGTTCACTCAAATCTGCGAGTTTATTTTTAACCGACTTCAAAAAAGGAAGAGGTTCTCAATTCAGATGTTTTTTTTTTTTTTTTTTTTTTATGTTTGTTACCTCAGAACTCCGTCATTTATGAACCGATTCGTACAATTCTTTTTTTAACTGAAAGTATATGCTTCCAGATTGGTCCCATTGTTTCCAAAACCCCAGTTGGATGATGGGAACCATGAGGAATTGAGGGAACTCTTCAAATATATTAGGCACGCGTGTAGTAATTTCGGTATTTTCTATTATAACTCGTGTATTTACACCCGGAAATCATAAATTTGGTGAAGTGGAAGTGATGATGAAGACCACAGATGGCTTGTGGCTTGTGTGATGTCTCAATGATGTACTTCAAACTATATAAGTACGTCACAGATTCTGATATTATTCCGTTGAAATAGCAAACAATGAAGTGCCAAAGGTAATTCTGAGATCCTTGAGGAATCGACGGAAGTCCTCAAATATTATCGGCCCACATACAGCGATTTGGTTAATTGGTCTAAAAATCAACGCTTTTGTTCTCGGAAATCAGTTCATGTGGTAAATTGGAAAAAAAAATGTGGAAATGTTAATGTGGCTTGGCGGAGTACTGAATTGAAGTCGTTTAAAACTTTGTTTTGAAAGTAATTTTTTTTTTGTCAGATTTGAGATTTTTTGTATTTCCTGTTTAGAGTCATGGGCACTCTTAAACTACATATTGAGTGAATCTGAGTGCAATGCAATAATTTTTGGTACTAGCTTTTACTGCCGAGTGTACTTTTCTGCATACCATCATCGAGTACTCATTGAGACGATTCTAACGAGCCCAAACTCGATGGGGTTGTGTCGTTTTATTGCGGAGTTCCTATGGCCACCTTCCAGCTCCAGCATCAGATCAGCTCCAAGTCATCATAATATTGCATTGTCATGCGATATACATATGCTCGCAAAATTTCAGCTCAATTGGATAACGGGAAGTGACTGAAAAATGGATTACAAAATTTGACGGACAACTTACATACTTACTCGTACATACTTTCATACTTACATATTTACATACATACGAACAGTGCAAGTTCATATAAAGCTTGTAAAACATAGTTATTTGTGTCACAAGGGAGCAAGACTTACTTTTCCGAATGAAAGGTGTGAAGAAGTTGCATGTGTCACTCAGGAGCAAAATTATCTTCGTCTTGGGCGTTAACACTTGAATCTCTCACTACGCACAGGATTCGATACACCGCCCTCGCCGTAAATATACTATTTGCTCCCTAGTGACACAAATAACTTTTATCCTTTAATTAAAGAAGATTAACATTATCTAGACGTGAAAATGGAATTTAAATGTACGTACGACGCAGTAGGTACGTCTTTTACGAGTATGTCTGCCTCTCCCGTTAACCAAGTCCAAGTGATGGAAGTATTCAATTTGTTCAAAGAGTTTTACAAGGAGTAGCAATGTCAAGCTTGTCACTTCGTATTTGAGACTTGTCGGAATTGTTATTTTATTGGGCGAGAGTGTTAAATTGTTTGTTATTTTGAAGGCCTTGCAGTGATTTAAGTCTTGCTGTACATTTTGTTTCATTAACAATTCTCGAGATGCTAAGGAACTGACAAGAATTCATAAAATTTGAGAAAAATTGAATGCTCTCTCCATGAAATACTTCTAATAACTACACATCTGTGTTACAAATTTAACATTAGAATATCTGTTACAGTCGCCATCACATACATCGGAGCAAACAAGCACGTCACAAACATCGGAACACACCTCTATTTTCAAGGCATTAGGGTGCATGTGCCGATATTTTTGAACACCTTTAGTGTACCTATGTTTGTGATGGCCACTGTACAAAATTAAAGTCAAGGTAAAAAAATTAAATACTCTCTTGCATGTAGTTGTGAAGACTGTTCGAATATTTATTGATTTTGTTACAATTTGAACTGAATAATCTACAAGAGGGCCCTTACTGAAGTTTTTTAACCTATAGTATGTGTGGTGTGTTTGTTTTTGTCTTTATCATATGTGTGTTTGTCACGAATAATAGTTTTTGAATTTTTGAATCGATCTTTAGGTGTTTTGGTTCTACGTGGTAACAATGAATAAGAATTACATTCATGATGCCTTTGATATCTCACTCACACATGTCTTATGTTTCCAAGTCCAAGCATCAGAATCAGTCAGTTTCCAATAATCAGTTTTTTTTATTTGGTTTATGTCTTTAGATCCTTGACTGTACCAACAATATTGTCAGCAATCACAGAGAGTACCTTAATGATTTTTACATTATCGGCAAACAAAACTTAGGGAATTACTCGGAAAATCTCAATCTCTTAGTTAATTTTGTTGTTTAAAATTCTTAAATATTTTAAACAAAGAACTGTGACAAGATATATATAAATACCCTACAAACCTCAGATTAAAATAGCGTTTTTTTCGCTTCACATAAAATGACTGATTTGACTATCACCGTAGCCTGTGTCTCAAACAGTTATTTTTTACATAAATATATTTGTAGTAAATCGATAAAACAGATAGTGATAGTGAAAATTTTAAAACGTTGATTCTTAAAATAACGCGCCCAATTTAGTTGGCTTAGGCAAAACCACTGCGGCGAATCGTTAAGGTAATTCCGGCAATAATTCAGGCTTTAGGACTTTTTGATTGCGATTTGCATAAAAGTATCGTTCACTAATTAACTAAACGTATGAAAAATGAATCACAGTAGTCTGTGCCAAGCCCCTGACATGTACAGCTGGTCAATTGCATATCTTTTCACACGTACGTAGGAGGGGTAATCACGTAACGTTCCGAACGCGCGTCGGTACAATTTAACTGTCAACTTTACACGACGTGCGTACATTGCGTTACGTGATCGACCTGCGGGGCTTGTTTAGAATGTAACCAGGATAACGCTAAGTAACGAGGATTTCAAAATAGAATGTAAGATAAAATGTAAACTATGGGTTCTTCTCTATTGACATTATACACTGCACATAACATGATTTTTCACTTATCAATCTTATCATGCTCGAAAAGTGTGTCATATTAGGCTTAGCAAGCGGGGCTAAAGTAGTACACTTAGCCCCTAGGTATTTTAATTTGACCAATCAAAACACTTCATCGTATTAAATCCACCAATCACATCCCTTTATTTTCTCGCAGTCGAAGTGAAAATTAGAGTGTATAACTCTGGTCTAAAAGCCATATTACCACTCGAACAGTTTTCGTGGTGATATGGCTCATTTAAGACCCTTGTTGTACAATCTGCTATTATGTTCAATAATACTAGAAACATCCTGATGCCGATATCTCTTGAACAATAGACTCACTATATAATTATGACAGTATGCAGACTTGTAGTAGCCACTAACAGATGATATTGATTGTATATATTTGACCATAAGATCGACAGGAAAATTGCGTTACTTTTCGTACAAACGTTACGACAAATCACAGTTAAGACGATGCGCGGGTGGCCATTTTTCCATACAAACGTAATCCCCCGTTTCCTCCCTGGATAATAACAGAAGAGCAAATATTTTGATTTCATATAATAAATACTGACCTCTGACATGTCCCTATGTTTCGTTTTACCTGATTATTTGTTTATTTTAATAATTAGAGACCTTTTTAAACCACGAAATTCGCCGCTTTTCGGCGCCATAAACACACGCTCAGTAAACTAATTTAACGAATACAAATGAAAAACAGAAAACCTAGAGACATAGCCAAAGCCCTCTTAATAGATCATTGAATGGAAAGAAAAACTAAAATAGGTGCAAAATCGGAAGAGAAAATAGGGTACTACGAAACCCTGTTTTTGGTGGGTCAGATCGGTCCAAATCGGATCGGATCGGTTTCAAAATTAGAAAACTGGGGGCAATTGCACGCACACATTGATGATTTACGCACACATTCACAGATACACCTCTAATTAGCGCGAAACGCGACGGAAATAAGTTTTACAAAAATCATTTTTTCAAAAAGCTCGCTTACCGCCCTTCCTCTTACGAGTATGACGATTGTGAAGTGCTGATAAAAAAATGCTATCTCTTTCACACCGCTCTGTGCCTCAACCGTATCGTGCAACAGATATAGTTGCAAGTCCTGGAGGCAATTGCCTACATACTTGTTGAAATATTGTTTCGGGTGATAACGTTTTTACCCGCCGAAACCTTTATGAAATGAAACAATTTTGGTATTATTGGATTTAGTACACTTCAACCTATGTCTGTACGTTTTCCTTTTTCAGTAAATCAGTTTAGATTGATTAAAAAAAACGATAAACAAACTTTTAAGTCAAAAAAAATGATTTTTAGATGCTAATTCCTTTTTCCGTAAGCAATATTTCTAAAAATCAAAACGTACAGACTTAGTTTTTCAACATGTCCCAAAATTACAAAAATCTCACTATGTTTACGGGGTGAAAAACGTTATGGATTTTTGTATAAAAATTTACAGGTTCACAATCCGCTTAAGTAATACCTACATAAAATAATGGCTTGCTTGATATTTGCCTGTTTTGCTACCAACTTTTTTGTAATTTTATTTCAATTTGGCTGCTCAGGTTTTGATAAAAATTAAGGTTCTGTTATAATCGGACTACGAGTATGATGCTACAGGGTGTTCCCGGAAATTTCCTTTACAAAAAAAAATGGAAATAAAATATGAAAATACGAAGCGTAGGTACCTTCATTGATTTGCTTATTTAGTTAAAACTATTTTAGAAATGCTCAATAACTGTTATTTTTCAAAAGCGAAAATGTAAGTTGATCTGCCGTAACACTCATTTGAAACGTTACGAATTACCCTGCAGGTCTATGGAGATCGGAGACGCGTTCCGTAAGAAGTATTCCAATTTGATTTAGACATGTTTCGCATGCTCGTTTTGATGCGTTAGCGACGTGTTTTCGAACCTTAGTGTAATAAACTGTATACCTTTTAATACATTTTGACCCGCTTATAAATAATTTAAATAGGTACCTTAATTATAATATGGAATAAGAAAGAAATAATGTCAAGAAAGATTCATAAAGTGATTAACACCATCTGTCAGTGGCGAACTCAAAATAATTATAAATAACATTAATAGAACGTATTAATTTTCCTCTTATTCTTAATCTGACAGCTATTAAGACTACGGTTAAATTTAAACGTAAACCCGTTTTTCCCTTCATCCTTAACATTGCACAGTTCCTTCCACTCATTGTCACACTCGCGGTAATCTGCATAAGTATCGCTATGCCGTTCCTCGCTGATGTAGCATTCCTTATCGCCCTTAAAACAATCGTAGTAAGGTTTACAATCGATGCTATTCGTGCTCCTCGCTATGTACGTATCTATTCCCTCTCGTTTTCCAGCGTTGCAGAATAGATCCTTGTTCAATCGTCAATCCCTGCACGGGTCTGTGGTTATTGTAAACCTGGTCGCGGATTCGCTGATAGGGTCTTCTCGGAGCTTGGGCCTTCTGTTGCCGTTGGCGTGCTCGATGAAGGAAGTGGTGTTTCTTGGGAAGTCTTTGTTGATGCTGTTGTGGTTGGAGGGAGAGAGATGTGTGAGACGGTATGATGCGCAAGAGTCGTTCCGTCTGACAACGGTACGTGTGGTGCCGGCGCGGGAGCTGCCGATCGGCGCGAAGGACATACCGTTCCGGTCCGGGGAGAGCGGGGCCTGGCAGCAGCAGAAACATTTGAAGTAGGACCGGTGGAACTCGCGTCGGAATTTGCCTGCAACAATGAAAAATGCTGTCAATACTGGTACTGTCTTGTTCATCATCATCATCATCACATCAGCCGAAATACGTCCGCTGCTGGACATGGGCCTCCCCCAAAGAGTGCCACAATGGCTGGTCCTGCGCCACCCGCGTCCAGCGGACTCCCGCGACCTTTACCAGGTCATCAGTCCACCTTCTCACCAGTATTGTTCACCACATGATAAAGGCAAAGTCTATAAACCAATACTGTCATTCGACGAAGCCGTCTAGACAAGGCAATCTTGCGGGGTGTGAGGGGCGAGGGGCGTATAGGGCGAGCCCGAGCTGCATACGTGTAGCTCGGGACATGACGTTGTCAAACCCGCAAATATCAAAGGAGTCGGTCCACTGTTACTCTTTACACTGTGATAAAGGGCTGCTTATGTTATTATGTCTAGTCCAGTGGAGTCAGAAAGCACCTAATACTTTCTAGATTGTCCTTAGTCTCACGATACTCGTGACATCATCAGACATCGAACATTGTGTTGCGTTTTTGGTGCAGTAAGTTAGTTTAATGCCAATGGGGAATGGATGAAAATTTTATAAACGCCTGATTTTTTTTTGGAGATAGGAATAACCTTCCTTAGCACCAGAAAAAAGTTGCAGACTTTTCAGATGTGTCAATTATTTTTGAAAAATATAAACAGTTTCCTCACTTACGTTTTGTGGTTAGGACGGCGAATGAGACAATTTCCTTGATCCGTCTCATATTACATAAAAATATCATACAAATCCGTGGTAAACTGACACTGGCAATGATATTGACAGCTGCAGCAGCTATATTGGTCATTGCCAGGGTCAGATATTTAAATTATTTTTTGTAATATGAGACGGATCACGGAAATTGTCTCATTCGCCGTCCTAACCACAAAACGTAAGTGAGGAAACTGTTTATATTTTTCAAAAATAATTGATGCAGCTGACAAGTCTGCAACTTTTTTCTGGTGCTAAGGAAGGTTATTCCTATCACCAAAAAAATAATCAGCCATTTCTAAACTTTTCATCCATTCCCCATTAAGCATTGCGATTCAAATTGTTTATGCTGTTAACACTATGCTGCACCGAAAATGCTACAAAAATTACGATGTCCGGTAATGAGATTGAAGATATACTTTTTTTTGTATGACACTTATAATGTGAATAATATCATGGTATCGAGATAAGGTAAACGACCGAGTGCTCGTCGGTGTACTAATAAATGACATGGGCACTTAATGTCAAAGCAATATGGGTTAAATTCGAACTAAAGAGGATTTTTCTGCATTCCATTTTAAGCCATAATTGAAATTTTCACAGATTATGTATTTCGGTTGCCGCTATAACAACAAATACTAAAAACAAAATTAAATATTTTTTAAAGGGGTGCTCCCATACAAAAAAGTGATTATTTTGCCGTTTTTAAAGACAATCTGTCACCAGGCTGTATCTCAAGAACCGTGATAGCTAGAGAGTTGAAATTTTTACAAATTATGTATTTCTGTTGCTGCTATAACAACAAATACTAAAAACAAATTTTTTTTTTAAGGGGGGCTCCCATACAACAAACGTGATTTTTCTGCCGTTTTTATACATAATGGTACGGAACCCTTCGTGCGCGAGTCCAACTCGCACTTGGCCGGTTTATTTTTGGACTTATTTCGATTAATAACTAACTTAGTGAAGTTTTAATATTCATATATATTTAATTAAGTGAGATTAAATTTTAGGTGAGATAAAATACTACTTATAGTTTAAACTGAATTGTGTCGTAAAATAATGTATTGTTTGAGTACGCAGAGTAAAAACCGGCCAAGTGCGAGTTGGACTCGCTCACGAAGGGTTCCGTTTACCATTATCTATAAAAACGGCAAATAAATCACGTTTGTTGTATGGGAGCCCCCCTTAAAAAGTATTTTATTTTGTTTTTAGTACTTGTTGTTATAGCGGCAACAAAAATACATAATCTGTGTAAATTTCAACTCTCTAGCTATCACGGTTCTTGAGATACAGCCTGGTGACAGACAGACGGACGGACGGACGGACGGACGGACGGACAGCGAAGTCTTAGTAATAAACCCTAGAATGGTAAAAAAAAAGCGGCCAAGTGCGAGTCCGACTCGCACTCGAAGGGTTCTGTAAAATAAATTGCGGTTTACGATTTATGAGGCATTAAAAAAAACTACTAACTAGATCTCGTTCAAACCAATGTTAGGTGGAAGTTTGCATGGTAATTGTACATAATATTTTTTTTTAATAACACACATTTTCCTTATAAATTTACTTAAGCTTTATCCGAATTAACAATAGGACCGCCAAATAATGAATACAATATTAATAATAAAATACTGTGACGAGGTCTATATATTTTTTTTAGTTTTATCGTTCTCTTATTTTAGAAGTTACAGCGGGGGGGGGGGGGGGGGGGGGGCACACATTTACCACTTTGGAAGTGTCTCTCACGTAAACTGTTCAGTTTAGAAAAAAAATATATCAGAAACCTTAATATCATTTTGAAGACCTATCCATAGACTACCCCACACGTGTGGGTTTGATGAATTTTTTTTTTTGAGTTTCAGTTCTGTGTATGGGGAGAACCCCTAAAACTTAATGTTTTTTTTCGAGTTTTGTGTGAAAATCTTAATGCGGTTCACAGAATACATCTACTTACCAAGTTTCAACAGTATGGCTCTTTTAGTTTCGGAAAAAAGTGGCTGTGACATACGGACGGACAGACAGACAGACAGACAGAACATGAAGAATCTATAAGGGTTCCGTTTTTTGCCATTTGGCTACGGAACCCTAAAAAGACCCAACTTTGGCATGTTTTTCTAACGAGGAAATTTTATGCACTAAAACTTTGCTAGTCAGTACGGCGTTTCAAAGAACGCGATAGTTTGCAATGCACCCCCTTAAGCGCTAATCACGACACATGTGATAGTGAGCCGCCTTCTGGCGCTTCTTGCTATGGAGATTTTCTCGCTATGGAGTACACATTCACTGTCAACAATTTGCGTAAGCATAACATGCGAAAAACCCGCTTGTAGAGAAAAGCGCTTTCGAGCAGAGTGGCCCCCCAAGTGGGTCCCTGGCATATTAGGTTTAACTTTACTCTGCTACGGAATATGGCGCTACGTATCGTGGCGGTGAATAACATATTCACTGCCAAGAATCGCTACGCTCGAAGCCTTAGAGCAACGCGGCCTTCCGCTAGGAAGAGAGTCGCCTTTACTATGAATATTACAGTCAAATAATTCTGTCATTTCTTGCGGGGCCGGTGTGGGAAAATTTGCACACAAATGCAGAAATAAAACTGTCATGTTGATACTAACTTGCACACCTTTATCAATTTTTGTGTACGAAGCATACCCACTCGGGCTTGTACTTAGACAGAAGGGAAATGGTGGGAATGCCTACACCCTTTCGTGTTCTTCGAAGCCAGTCCCGTGGTTTTCCTCATCGTAAAAACGACTACGGCCTAGGCGCCCGCTAGGCGACTACCTGGCAGTGAAAGTGACAAGCCGTAATATAAAATTCTGAAGTCCCAAACTAAGGTTGAAGTGCGCAAAATAAGTGCTTAAAATAAATTAACTTTACGTGACTTAAGTGATTTCGTGCTAAGAAACGGTAATGAATGACATTGTTCAAATAATTTATTTCATTTCTTTTGCCTAAGCCAAACGGCCAATTCTAAAGATTTTATTAAAGAGGTCCTTGCGTACTAAGTTTGTTCTAACTATACTGAATGAGATTTCGGATCCTCGAGAATCCATTTAGTAAATCCTTTAAAGCTCGGCATCCACTACGGCAACGAAATAGCAATCAGAAGCATTTCCATAGCATAGAGTTTGTATTTTTCGTTCAATTTATGAAGATGTTTCCTATTCTTTCTCCTTCTCCTTACAAACAGGACAGTGAATTTGCTTTACAGACTAGGCGAAATTGAATCTTATATTAACTAGTAGCCTGTAGAACTCAAAGTAGTGGTTTGTTTCTTGTTCTGTTCTACAGGTCGCATTTCTCAACCGACACTCGTGAAGTTTTGTGTACCTACGGGTTAAATAACTATATCGTTTTTAGTGTCGATTCAGTATTTAAGCGATTTCAAGAAAAGTTGTTCAATTTCGTATGATTTTATATCTGTATAAATATTGTTTTATTTTACTCAGAATTTGAACCTCGTTCGATTTCAGTAGCAGAAAAAAAATGCCCTAAGTTTTTTCGTTCCGTTACGTTACCGTCTTCATAGAAGTTTGTAGGACGGTAGCGTAATGGAAACAAAAAATTGTATGAATAACGCGGGACACATTTTTTTTCTCTTATTAAAATCAAAGGGGCTTCAAATTCGGATTAGAATAAAATAATTTTTATCCAGATATAAAATCATACGAAATTGAACAACTTTTCTGCAAAACGCCCATTTACAAATTAAAAAAAAAATGTTTTTGCAAAAAGGCAGGCTCGCGTGTTCTGCAGTTAACAGAGACAACCCGGACATACGAAATAATTCTGGCCTTTACTTAAGTTTTTTACCTATACCCACTATGCTACCGATGGCCGTTGGGGCGGAAAGGTTCTCTAGTGGCGACCACGTACCGGAAGGCGCAGCGTGGGTAGACTCCCCACAACGTGGACTGATGACCTGGTAAAGGTCGCGGGAGTCCGATGGAAGCGGGTGGCGCAGGACCGGTCATTGTGGCACTCTTTGGCGGGGGGGGGAGGGGGCATATGTCCAGCAGTGGACGTCTTTCGGCTGATATGATGACCCACTATGCTAAACCGTAAACGGTGAGGCGGTATAACACTTTTTTTAGTCGGAAAGCACGTCGTGGCTCACAAACTTTACGGGTCCAATTTGTGCTCGTAACAATAAAAATTTGGATAAAAGGGCTGCCGACTCGTTTGAGCCTGAGCTCCTTACCGATTAGGTGCCATTCAAAAAGGCTTAAGCAGTTTGTAAATGTTCGTAAAACTTCTATACCTTGTCTTGCTCTATCTTTAAGCCGCGTAATTGTTAATCTGCACTGTTTGGTTTCCACGGGACAGGCCCAGCCTAGTGTGGAACCTTAGCCACCATGTTTTTTGAAATTCTCTCTCGTTAATAAATATATTTTCATTTTCATTTTCATTTCTCATTTCATGTAATCCTCAGCAATTGGGCAGAAGAGGCATCTAGTAGGGACGATGGCGATCACGGGGAGAGGGCTTTGCCCAGCAGTGGGACACACAATAGGCTCATTAAAAAAACCGGCTCATCAAAAAAAAAATGATATTAAAAACCTTAATATCATTTTTGAAGACCTATCCATAGATCCCACACGTATGGGTTTGATGAAAAAAATTTTTTTGAGTTTCACTTCTGAGTATGGGTACCCCTAAAACTTAATGTTTTTTTCGATTTTTGTGTGAAAATCTTAATGCGGTTCACAGAATACATCTACTTACCAAGTTTCAACAGATAAATTTGTCAATTATTCTTCTTAATGTTAAAATATGGGTTTTTGCCTGAATTAAATCAATTTTATTTTATTTTATTTATTTATTATTAGTACTAAATTTCAGCTTTCTAGTGCTAACGGTTACTGAGATTATCCGCGGACGGACGGACAGACAAAGCGAAACTATAAGGGTTCCTAGTCGACTACGGAACCCTAAAAAGCATAAGGATTAAAACTGTTTACACTCATTCTGTTAACAACAAAACGCTGACCTGAAAATTTCTACAAAATTTAAGATGACTGGTAATGAGCCTTAAAGGCGACTTGCGGGAGATGTTTTACGGTAATTGACCAATTTAGTGTTTAGCGGTAACAGTAACACGGTAGTTTACTGCTACATAAACGCATATAGCTTGCTTGTACTACCAAGATTGGCATTTTCAAATAATTGTGTTGATACCTAATTAGCGTGAGTCGTCAAACAAATTAAATAACTCTGTGTCAGTTCTGTAACGACAATTGAGAATCCAAAGTATGTGAAACTCGTTTCATATTGAAGGAACGTGTTTATGCATTATCATTTATTTTATAAAATAGGTAGTACGTAAAAGTAAATTTTCATAAAAACTGAATAGGTACTTAATTGTCGTCACTTAACTGACATTTAGTTAATTTTTGTTTAATAATTCGCGCTAATTAGTTAGGTAAATAACGTTTAGGTGAAAACGGCCTCTCTTCAAAAAATATTTTGACACAGGTAGTACGAGTAATTGGTGTTTTACCAGAAATTCAAACATTTATAATAATAATGAAATAGGGAAAAACATATTTTTCAAAATTTTCGCCGATTCTTTTAAGATATTTGGGACTTTATAAACCAACATTATGCAGATCTAAAATATAATATTCATGCATATAAAGTGCAGTACACTGAAATTTTGTATAAAAGAGAAAACAAACTGGCTCTGGGAAGAGCACGCTCATTTTGAAACGAAGAGGTTATTATTATAAAGCTATTTGAAGTTGCAGTGCTTTTGCAGCCAGTTAAATGACAGAAATATAAAAACTAAATACGAATATAAAATTGTGTTGAGTTAGCGCATCGTCAAGTACTATAATTAGAGTCCGCCACACTGGTTCAGATAGAATAAGGCCACGTCCTCGTTTGCCGGAGCGGGGTCCGCGCCGTATCAGCAAACTGTACCGAGTCAGTAGAGATTCTTTTGCACGCATATATTTCAATGAGTTCTATTGCGTCAATAAATGTAATACTGACAGTATACTAAAAAGAAGAGACCCTGGAGGCTTTAAGGGCGTTGTTGTGTGGGATGAAATTAAATTCAATAAAAATAATGTGCATAAATATTTTTATGATATCATCACTTAGATAGGACACACATCATAAGTTAGTTAAGTGTTAAATTATGCAAATACAGCTTCAATCAAACTTCAGTTTTGATAAAGGACTCAAAGTGAAAATTAATGTGACAGTGAGATTAAAGACATAATTCAAATTAGGTGACAAGTCTAAGCTACAGGTGACAGGCAAGTTACTGACCTGAAAAGCCAGGGAAACCTGCAAGCAGAATGATTTATACGCTTTTGTATGAACTAGTCATGACGCATGACGCATAATGTACGATTCTCACCCACCGGGCCGGGCCGAAGCGCGCCTGAGCGCATTTTACAAGTTGCCTAAGGAATTTGAAGCTTTAATACAGACGTTACATTTCATATTTGAATGAATTTGCGGCCGGTCGGCTCCTCGCGGAAGTGCACGGCTGCGCTCGGCTGTTGTCAGATCTGACCAGCTCCGTCTGGCTTTTGCCTACTGCACTCTATTAAAACGAGATCGGCTGCTGCCGGCTGCTTGCGCATCCGTTGCGACGCGGTGCCACCCGTTGCGACGCGGTGCCACCCGTTGCGATGCGGCGCCACGCAACGCGGCCCGGCCCGGTTGGTGGGAATCGTACATAAGGACTTATTGATGGACGCGCTGTCAGGGGGTGTGTCTCATGACGTATAACAAAATTTGAAGTACATTACATTTGTATCGTTTGATATTATGTAACGTCAGATATAAATGTAATTTCATCAGCAACTTGTGTTTTTTTCTTTCACGTTGTAGGTACGAGTATGGTTGTATTTGGGTGACTTTCGACACGGGCGCCACACCGCCAAACGCTCCGCTTATCCAAGCGTGGCCTTATTTTTTGATGTTGCGCGCTATAAGAGTTGAGTTTCATAATCCTGTTACCTATTAAGAACTATATGGAGAGCAAGTGATACTAGCATTAATTTTTTTTTTTTGTGAAAAGTCTGTACCAATTAAATACGGCAATTAAAGCACCCTTTTAAGTTGTTTATTTATTTTCATCTATCTAAATATCATAAACCCCTTCATGATGCGTTCAAGAACCGCACATTATGGCCACCATAAAAATAAACTGTTTTGTTAGAACAAACTTCTTATCTGTGGAAGTGTTATTATTAATAAATAATAACATCGATTTCGATAATATTATTTCATTCAAAATTCGAACGTCTCTGAAAAACAAAGAAATTTGATTTAACCTCTATTCTAATATCAGTCGAGATGATGTAGTTCGAAATGAATTGTCAATTTGCATACAAATTTGACAAATGTCGCACGTAAGTAAGATATCGAACGATATGACAGTTGGATCCGACTCTAGTTTAGTATTTGTTTTTATAGCGGTAACAGAAATACATAATCTGTGAAAATTTCAACTCTCTAGCTATCACGGTTCTTGAGATACAGCCTGGTGACAGACAGACGGACGGACGGACGGACGGACAGCGAAGTCTTAGTATTAGGGTCCCGTTTTACTCTTTGAGTAATTCTAAAAAATTAAAGATTCCGACCGATTGAGAACCTCTTGCTTATTTGAAGTCAGTAAGTGATAAAAAACCGGTCAAGTACGAGTCTGACTCGCGCACCGAGGGTTCCGTACAAGCTTTCATACACCATACCCGTCATGTCAGGACCCCATTCATTCTTGAACAATCTTAAACGGCTCATAGTAGAAGTTACCGTTGCAAAGCGCCTTCTGCATTTTGGTGCTAACAACTTACAACCTAGTACCTATGTTTGTTTATCAGCGATAGCATTTTATCACGCGTACCGATTTCGATTATTTATTTTTCATTTGAAAGTAGGGACTATAACGATAATCTGATAGGAATTTGAAGATATAAAATTTCATACAAAAGTAAGTAAATTACAAAAATAAACAAATGATTTTTGATAAATAAAAAAAGAAGCTAGATATAATTTTATTTTTCCTTTATTATTTATGTTACTCTTAATCATCAGAATTCTCGCTTTGCAAACTTCAGAGATAACGGGGGGGAGGGGGGGGGGGGTATTTTTTTCTACATTTTCCTTAATAAATCAAAATTTAACCCACTTTATCTATTTACTAGACTTTGATTTTTTAATTTTCCATACATGTGTGCCATCCTTTTAACAGTTTATCCAAATCTCAAATTGAGATATTTAACGTTGTGACAGTCGGACAGAGTCACACCATAAAGGTTCCTTTTTTACCTTTTTGGTACGGAACCCTAAAAATGGTAGATAAAGAGGAAAGTTAAGAGTAGGTATTTAAATGGTAGAAACAAGCTTTCTGGTAAAGGTCGCGGGTGGCGCAGGACCGTTCATTGTAGCACTATTTGGGGGAGGCCTATGTCCAGCAGCGGGCGTCTTTCGGCCGATATGAAGAGTATGCAATGATAGAAACTTTTCTAAAAATGCACGACGTATTGGATGTCGCAACCATTACACATATACCAAGGACAGTATGATTCTTGATATGATAATCGTGAAAGTTTAGATCAATTAAATATACGCATAACAGAACAACCCTAAAATGATCTTCCTCTATCAATAGCTTAAGGGAACAGAAACCGATTACCGTTCAGTGAACATCCCGAATAGAAAAGCAAAGGAATTAATCATTGATACAGAAAAATAAACTTACGATTTACACTTCGTTATTGTTCTAAACGAAGCTCTTTAAGTAGTCCTAACATCAAAACTAACAGTAACTATTTGTAGTTTATAAATGATCATACTTAGAGCAGTGTTTTTCAACATTTTTCAAAGCGCGACCCAGCTTTTAACATACCTATAATTTTAAAACTTACATAATTTTTACATCCAGATTATAGCTGCAACCCCTATCCAGATAATAGCTGCGACTCCCATCCAGATTATAGCTGCGACCCCCATCCAGATTACAGCTGCGACCTCCATCCAGAGGCTTTGCAGACCCCAGAGGGTCGTGAGTCGAAAACCACTGAATTTAGACCTTATTTGTGTATATCCGGGGAATCGACTATGAAGATAAGATAACTAAGTGAAAGATATGGTATACGATTCTCGTTCCGGATCGTATCTGTTGCAGCATCTCTTGGCTATTTACTGTGGTATCGCTGCCATTGTCAAGGGAATCAAGGGAATATTACAGCTTCGATCCAGGATAGTACTTATTAACCGACTTTGTAAAAGAAGGACGTTCTCAACTCGTCAAATTCATTTAATTTTTATGTACAGTCGCGGAATTAAAAAAGGTTGACCACCTTAAGATCCGTTTTTGCTTGCTAACTATCAGATATCAGTATCTATCTGCTTTATCGACCGAGTGTCCGACACATTCACAATTATGACGGAATGTGTCTGACACTCAGTCGATAAAGCAGAGTTCATTAGAATGTCATTTCACTACATATAGATACGTCCACTATGAGAATTGACCGCTTTGAATTTTGAAAACTCGAGTAAAAAAACGAATTCAATATATAGCAATGATGACATTGACAGGAACTGTTACTCACATCTATAGTTTTAATCATTATAAGAGAAGAGGATTTCACCATTAGATTTATCAAACTAGACACGACGTATGGCAAGATCAAACTAATAAAAATGTTTTAGAACATTCGTCTAAGGAAATTTGAGCTTTGTTGCCAAACGGTTAAACATAATCTATCAATACAACACTCTCGTCTGTTACACCGTTTAAAAAGGTAACATGTGCTTGCAACGCGTAAGTAAATGAATTTATTTGAAAACTGGTCAACCTTTTCATTCCGCGACTGTACAATACGATAGTAGCAGGCGAAAATTTATAAATACTCTATTTTCTGAGCAATGTCAATATTTGCGAGCAATACAAAGGTGAAGATGAAAGTATTCAGTGACTGCATGACGTAACAGCGTTCGCGCGTTAAAAGTGCGCTCCAGTGACTAAAGGTGTTTGCTCGATAAACATAACCATTTTGTAACATTTTGTTTATTATTTGTTTGTACTACGACGTAACACATCTCTCGGCGCTCGCGATGTTTATATGTTTATTTAAAGTCTTGCTAAATATCCTCGAGTACCATTGGTTAGGGCGGATAACGTCCCACTCGCAGAATGTCCCTTTACTAAATGTCCCTTACGCAAAACGACCCTTCTGCAAAATGTCCCGTTCGCAAAACGTCCCTTCACATAAATAAAGTCCCGTTCGCAAAACGTCCCTTTCGCAAAATGACCCGTTCGCAACACGTCCCTTTCGCAAAATGACCCGTTATTAGCCATCTCTTATCCCATGAGAAGACTCCTAGTCTCTACTTAAACAAGCTTTTTCCAGACGGGGCATTTTGCGAATGGGTCATTACGCAGACGGGACGTTTTGCGAAAGGGGCGTTATGCAGTAGGGACTTCAGCGAGAGGGGCTTTCTCAGAAGGGAAGTTTTACGAAAGGATTGTGACCTTTTGAGAAAGGGACGTTTTGCGAATGGGGTATTTTACATAAGGGACTATTTGCAGAGAAGGCTTTTGCGAATGGGACGTAATTTTGGTGGAGGGACGTTTTGCGAGTGAGACGTTATGCGCCCTAACCGTATCATTGAACATTCTGGATGCGGGTGGCGCAGGACCGGTCACTTTGTAATTTTTTGGGGGGGCTTTTGTCCAGCAGTGGACGTCTTTCGGCTGATATGATGATCATTGAACATTCTCAGTTATGGGCCGCCGGGACGCTTTTTAGGGTTCCGTACTCAAAGAGTAAAACGGGACCCTATTACTAAGACTTCGCTGTCCGTTCGTCCGTCCGTCTGTCTGTCACCAGGCTGTATCTTACTGATACCGTGATAGCTAGAGAGTTGAAAATTTCACAGATTATGTATTTCTGTTGCCGCCTATAACAACAAATACTAAAAAAAATATATATTTTTTTTAAGGGGGCTCCCATACAACAAACGTGATTTTTTTGCCGTTTTTGAGTCTTACAGTAACTTACAATGTTTACCTTACAGAGTATTACTAAGGCTAAATGCAGTATTTGTGTTTATTACTGCAAAATCACCTAGCACGTGTCCAATACTGCGTTTCTAGTTCGCAATCACGCCCATTTTTTATGCATGATACTAGTTAAGTAAAAAAAAATAAAAAATATATTTATATATTTATTTAACAAAAACACACTTAAGGGGGTTCGATTGCCATACAAAACGTTATTTGACATTCGTAGGCTAACGGCGTGATATTTTAAGAAACTTATGTAGTAAACTTTCATCAATTGGTTTCCCATTTGCGCCAAATTCCCCCTTTCCTAGAATAAACTTGTATAAACTAGATTAACTTGAGAAATTGGTTTGTCACGTGATATTTTGGGAAAACTATTTTTCTCAAATTAATCTAGTTTATACAAGTTTATTCTAGGAAAGGGGGAATTTGGCGCAAATGGGAAGCCAATTGATGAAAGTTTGTTACATACGTTTCTTAAAATATCACGCCGTTAGCCTGCGAATGTCAAATAACGCTTTGTATGGCAATCGAACCACCTTAAATTATAAACGTTATATCCGTCAGACGCCAAACTAGGCTGAGCCTGTATCTTGGCCGCCTGCGAGTGCGATTAACACGAACTACTTAAACTACTTAAAATATTACCATTTTGCAGTACAAAACTCTAATTCCTGTTTCATTAAAAGTATACATTGAGATAAGATTAACATTAACATTACATTTTAAAATTACTATTTGTGCATGGGTGTGTGTGTACGTGACTGCGTGTGTGTGTGGGGGGGAGGGGGGGGGCGTGTGTGTGTGTGTGTGTGTGTGTGTGTGTGTGTGTGTGTGTGTGTGTGTGTGTGTGTGTGTGTGTGTGTGTGTGTGTGTGTGTGTGTGTGTGTGTGTGTGTGTGTGTGTGTGTGTGTGTGAGTGTGTGTGTGTGTGGGTGTTCTTAAGATTTAACTTCTGGCTATTTTAAGTGACGAAGAGACGAAATAACACAGATTTTAGGTAAGCATTAGAAAAATTGTTTTTATTATCGAAATAACTGAACTTAAAAATACCTCAATTTTGTATAATGCAGTTACGCCTGCTAACGATATTTATAAATTTCAAATTAAAGGAAAAATTGAAAAATGTAGTCTCCGAGCCGGATTCGAACCGGCGACCACAGGCAAAAATGGCCCGTCGCTACTAACCAACTGAGCTATCGGAACAATCTGTCTCAGCCCCTAAATCCTTCAATCAAATACCTACTTGAAGTTAATGTAGCAATCTTCCAAAATCTATTGGTCTACGTCGACGCTGTGATTTGCTAGCACGAAACGCGGCACTGTAGGTACCGTGCGGCTTCGACGCATGCGAATATTTTTGTTACTCTCGCTATTCGTAAACGCAGCACTAGTAGAACACTGCGTTTAGTTTTAGCATCGCAAGAGTAGCTCTTTGTTATTCTTGCTACACTCAAATGCAATAATGTCATATACCTACTTCGTTTGGCTTTAGTTAGTATTCGTTGCAAAAAAGTTTATGCCTAATGAATCTGCAGTAAACGTAGCAAGTACTGCACAAACTTCTAGCACATGCTGAATGCTGCAGATCTTGTTAGCAAAAGTACTATTTTTATGCATGTACTGCGTTTTTAGTTAGTAAATAACGTGTTTATGATTTTTTTTAAATGAATTTTTTTTTTTATGTAGATTTGGCTCTTTTGTCATGTTTGCAAAAAAGTGTAAATCCCAAAAATGTCGATTACTGCATTTACGATTATCAGGGCAGAGTGAATGGTGACTTGACCCACTAAGCCACTTTCAATAATTAAGACGCATGGAAGGGGCGCGCTCTCGCCTACTAACTAGCTGGTATTAATTGACAAGGGCGCTTACCTAATCCGCGATGATACGAGTAAGTCATTTGCACTTCTCACATGAAAAGCAAAATTAATCTTAACTAAAGGAACGCCTCCTCCGATACGGTATAGTATCGCAATCACATTTTTTTCCAACTGTTCCGTTTGTCCGAGTATTTATTTCGGAAAAAACTCCTTTTAATCGAAAAAAGATTATTTAATATGTGTCGTATCGAATGCATTAGCTAAGGTCGTTTTGCCTAAATGAGAATTTGGACAAACCATACGGTTTGGAAATGAAAATAAGGGATTGTCCCACGTATAGGGTTGCCGTATGGAAGAATTAAAATGTCCTGCCTGATACTAATCCTGACATCACCCTAAAAATCCTGACATTTCTTGTAACAGAGATTTTAAGCAAACAAATTGATTAGAGATCTCTTTATCTGTAATTTTTCCTATTTTAAATTATTTAAAAAAAAAATTGTTTTTGTTGATTAATTACAACTTATGTATTCTTTCATTCATTAAAACTGTGTAAACTTTGTAATAAATATATCTCGTAAACTTTTTTTACATACATAAGATCATTCCTAAAAATCCTGACACTTGCCAAGTCCAGCCGCAATCTGGACAAAAGGTCAAAAATCCTGACATGTCCGGACAAATCCTGAAGTATGGCAACCCTACCCACGTACGGCGTTTGCAACGCATTCATGAAATATTGGCCCTGAAATTGGTATGCTTAGAAGCATACTTGTCATACGCAACGCTGTCACATGCGTCCCATGCAACGTTCGACCTGAGCTATAACCACGAACTTCAAATCTCGAACTTCGTATATCTCCTTCTCTATCGCACTTATGTTGTATGGTACTCGAGCGACAGATACGGAGATATACGAAGTTCGATATTCGAAGTTCGTGGTAGCGCCGCTGTCGCGCCAGATCGGCATGGGAATACCGGCCTAACCGATTTTGTTGAAATGAAACTAAGAACTATCTCGATCACGTCAGCTTTCGGACTAAAAAAACCGCATTCAAATCGGTCCATTCGTTTAGGAGCTACGATGCCACAGACTGACACACAGATACACAGACACGTCAAACTTATAATGGGGAATGGATGAAAAATTTAGAAATGCCTGATATTTTATTTTTGTGATAGGAATAACCTTCATTAGCACCATAAAAAAGTCGCAGACTTTTCAGATGCGTCATTTATTTTTGAAAAATATAAACAGTTTCCTCACTAACGTTTTGGGTTTAACGTATTAGGTACAAAATAATATCTTAAAAATCCGTGGTAAACTGACACTGGCAATGATATTAACAACTGCAGCAGCTATATTTGTCATTGCCAGGGTCAGATATTTAAAATATTTTTTGTAATTTGAGACGGATCTATTTAGGAAACTGTCTCATTCGCCGTCCTAACCCCAAAACTTAAGAGAGTAAACTGTTTATATTTTTCAAAAATAATTGACGCAGCTGACATGTCTGCAACTTTTTTCTGGTGCTAAGGAAGGTTATTCCTATCACCAAAAAAATAATCAGGCACTTCTAAAATTTTCATCCATTCCCCATTCCCCTCTTTTTGCATCGGGGGTTAAAAATGTGTTGCGAATAAGTAGATCATGTTCCTAAGTGGCCTGTAATTAGATCCTGGCAGAACTCCAGCTAAATCATATTACCGTCAGCTTACAGTGACTTTGCCTGCAAAGGTAGTCCAGTAGGTCGATCACGTAACGCATTGTACGAACGTCGGGTAGGGCTAAATGTCACTTTTTATATGGAAAATTGACAGTTAAATTGTAGCGAAGCGCGTTCGGAACGTTACGTAATTAGTGTGATTACCCCTCTGAGTTAGAATTCCGCACAGAAAAAAAAATATTCAATGGAAATATTATTAAACTACGAAATTAAATAGGAATAAGTTAAATTATCTCAAATGTTGTGAAATTATCTTGATAAAAAAAAATTCTCTTGGTTTCCGTTTCATTCCAATGACATATTGAATTTAATTTCTCGATTCAAGCGATTGGTTTAATAGTGAGTAGTAACATTGCCTGCGAAGTCGACTGTCCTGAGTTCGGACCCCGGTAAGAGCATTTGTGTGATGAGCATAAATGTTTGTTTCTGAGTCTTGTTTGTTTATTTATGTATTTATTAACCCCCGACGGAACAAGTTTCTGTCAAACATTTCATTTGTGGTACAAGCTTTTATTGGCGACTACTTTTCTGCATACCATCATCAACTACTCATTGCGACGATTCTAACGAGCCCAAACTCGATGGGGTCGTGTCGTTTTATTGCGGAGTTCCTATGGCCACCTTCCAGCTCCAGCATCAGATCAGCTCCATGTCATCATAATATTGCATTGCCATGCGATATACATATGCACACAAATTTTCAGCTCAATCGGAAACCGGGAAGTGGGTCAAATTTAACTTGTAAGATTTGATTACAGACAGACAGACAACGGGACAGGTGAAACTAAATAAAAGCTTGTAAAAAAGAGGGATTTTATAAGTTTGACGTGTCTGTGTGGCTGTGTGTCTGTCTGTCTCTGTGTGTGTGTGTGTGTGTCTGTCTGTCTGTGGCAAAGATTGACTCCCCAGTTGTGATTTATGCTTCCCCCTAAAATGTATTACTTTCGTATTTATATAGGTATTGCCCTTGAAACCCCTCACTTCTTTGCAATCGCCTAAGGAAAATGCTAGTTAACTGACTAATATAGCAATGTATCTGTTAACATTACATTTAATTTAAGTAGTTATTACTTTCAAATGAAAAATCTTCCTCTTTCCAATGAGACCTTTTTAGTACTCGTATTATTTGATATCACGAACCAAGTAAATACGCAGTTAACATGCAAAGGCAGCTGCGTTTTAATAAATTATAATTTAGTTACGGGTCAGAAGACGTTTTCAGATAAAACTAGGGTCCTTACAAACCGATGGTTAGATTTACATCTTTAAAGGGTTATTGAATGGCCAAGATATTTACGAGAGATGATATAAATATTGAAATATATATACTATGTAATTATTAAACCATGGTCCTTACAAACCGATGGTTAAATCTAATACATCTTTAAAGGGTTTATGAATGCCAAGAGAAGATGTAAATATTGAGACAATATTAAAACCTTTAATTAATTTTTATCTAACTTCAGAGTTATTAAAAAAACCGGCCAAGTAGGAGTCTGAGTACCGAGGGTTCCGTACAAACTCTCATACAATTTACTGTCTTTATAGTAAAATTTACCGTCATGAGCACAGCGCCATTTATAAGTGTATTGGTCACTTACTTGCGCTACGCGACTATGGAACTCAGTATGTTCTCGTATGTTGGGTTTTCAGCAATAATTCTTTATCACGTGAACAGATTTAAACATTTTTTCGAATTGGTATTTGAAAAAACAAATACGTGATTAAATTACAAACTTAATCCAGAAATGGTTTATGATGATTAATGTAAAAAAACCGGCCAAGTGCGAGACGAAGGGATCCGTACCATTATCTATAAAAACGGCAAAAAAACACGTATGTTGTATGGGGGCCCCCTCAAATATTTATTTTCTTCTGCTTTTTAGGGTTCCGTACTCAAAGAGTAAAACGGGACCCTATTACTAAGACTTCGCTGTCCGTCCGTCCGTCCGTCCGTCTGTCTGTCACCAGGCTGTATCTCACTGATACCGTGATATTTCCAGCTGAAATTTTCACAGATTATGTATTTCTGATGCCGCTATAACAAGAAATACTAAAAAACTGGCCAAGTGCGAGTCGAACTCACGCACGAAGGGATCCGTACCATTATCAATAAAAACGGCAAAAAAAACACGTTTGTTGTATGGGGGCCCCCTCAAATATTTATTTTATTCTGCTTTTTAGGGTTCCGTACTCAAAGAGTAAAACGGGACCCTATTACTAAGACTTCGCTGTCCGTCCGTCCGTCCGTCCGTCCGTCCGTCTGTCTGTCACCAGGCTGTATCTCACTGATACCGTGATAGTTCCAGCTGAGATTTTCACAGATTATGTATTGCTGTTGCCGCTATAACAAAAAAAACTAAAAACAAAATGAAATAAATATTTTTATTGATAATGGTACGGAACCCTTTGTGCGTGAGTCCCACTCGCACTTGGCCAGTTTTTTAGTATTTCTTGTTATAGCGGCATCAGAAATACATCATCAGTGAAAAATTCAACTGTCAACTATCACGGTTTATGAGACCTGCCTGGTGACAGATGGACTGACAGACAGACGAACGGAGAGCGGAGTCTTAGTAATAGGGTCCTGTTTTACCCTTTGGGTACGGAACCCTAAAAAGAACCTAGACAGAAAACCGAGATTGAAATAACGTTATATTTTTCCTGTAATATTTATAAACACGTTTATCTTAAATATGTAATAAATTAAAAAAAAATTGCTTGGTTAAACTTCAGAGATAAGGGGAGGAATTTTTTTTTCAACATTTTCTTTCAAAAATCGAAGTTTATTCAGTATAAAAAATAAAAAAACATTACACTCCTTTTCGTTGGCCACTCGTGTAAAAACGAGTTTAGAATGTGCATTTAAAGCCCTTTAATTTGAAACCCCATTTCTTCTAATTACTTACTAGACTTAGATTTTTGCCCCTCCCCCCCCCCCCCACATCCTTAATTTTTCGTAGGAAATAAAAATACACCTATGTTTAATTTTTTAATTTTCCATTCACGTGCTAAGATTACAACTATTCCCAAATCGATAGCATAAGTAGTTTCTGAGATATTTAACGTTGTGACCTCAGTGACAGACAGCAAACAGAGTCGCCATAATAAGGGTTCCTGTTTCTGGGGGCATGGCATCGAGCAAAACAATGAGGCACGGCCACAGAAATATATCGAGATAGAAGTAACAAGCGTATGTACTTCGCGTGGCGAACCGACGTCCCGAGGACTGCTTTGCTCGCCGCGAACTTCAGTCTGCTCACGTCCGCGGTCTGCATGCGACGTCAGGTTGTAAAAACAAAATGGTTTGTTGCGCAATAATTAATTGCTCAAACACTACCAAAAAAGGTGGAGGTGTTAATCGAGGTATTTCCTTTTTTCGGTAAGTACTATTTGTCCTGTAATATCTGCTATTAATTAAAAAACTATTTGTTTTATTATTTTCAACAAAACAGTAGCGGGCGATTGTGTGCCAACGCTAGTTTTCCATTGCGGCTTTAATTTGATGAGCCAGACTTGGCGTGCATTCAAACCCAGCGATGTAAAAATAAGCTATTCAAACTGTCGAGTCACGTTCAAGGTCGATTTCTCCGTTTTTCTGTCAAAAGCAAGAATAGTGCTGTACCACAGTGCTGTGCACTGCGATTTTCTGACTCGGTTAAAATCGATTTTAAAAACAGAGGAAATGATAATTACTTTTTTATATTATTAATGCAGCTATATAATGTATGTAGTGAAAAGCAAATATTATTAACAAACAGTTATGGTTAATTCTATATTGCAATTTTATTTCAGTTTTCCGAGAGATCCTGATGTTAAAAATAAATGGATTGAAGCAACTGGTCGTAAAAAATGGATTCCTACAAAATACAGCCGGATTTGTTCTATACATTTCCACGAGGACACCTTTACTGGCCCATCAAAGTACCGTCGAGTAATCACTACAGCTTATCCGACTATTGATGTAGTGATGATGTCAAATGATGAAAAGGTGCCGTGTTGTAATCGATTTGTGAATCGATTATTTTGAATTGTTTTCGCGCGGCTTATGTTGCCCATCACTAAAATCCGCTCGTGACGTCAAAGTACCTACGCAAAATGTTACACGCTCGGTCTCGCTATAAATTGCCGAACTCGTTCCTTCTATCTTGATATATTTCTGTGGGCACGGCCGTACCACCCTTTTCTCGAAGCCATTCAGGCCATTTTCAACATCCTGTAATTTTGTGCTGGCTAAAACTAGAACCCTGCATATTCAGGAACATGTAGGGCATAATATGGTTAACATATAATATCAATAAAATTCAATTTGAACTTTTAGTTTAAGAACTATTGTCCGTCAAAGTTCGTAAATAAATATACTGATAATGATCACGCTAATTCTAAGCTAAGTACTTCTAGCAGACCCACATGCTCCAAATTTCAAACTGCATAGGTAAGTTTGTAATCCCTTTAAAATACACGCGATTACAAAGTTAATTTTGCAGTTCTTTTTTTCTGCAAAACTATACAAACGTTATTTGCTTTTGGTAAAATAACATTCCCATGCAAAGTCTACAAAAAGAAATGAGATCCCATAAAAAAACATTCAATGTAAAAAATAGGCCAAGTCTCGAAACTCTTTCACAGTAAAAAGTGGTGAGATATTTCGTAGAGCCAAGTCAGGCATTCTTATTAATCTTTATTTGCTTCCTAAATAAAATTTTGTGACTTGGCAATCACACTTACATAGTTTTAGGTACCTAATACAAAAATTTGTATATGCAGTAAAGTTGTGTGATTCCCAAGTTGCAGAATTTTATTTAGCAAGCAAATAAAGATTAATAAGAATGCCTGACTTGGCTCTACGAAATATCTCACCACTTTTTACTATGAAAGTATTTTAATGAAAATATTTAAATTAATTATTATATTTTAATTTTAATGATAGTAATGTGAAGTTGTATTTTGTGTTCTTTTTGGCAATACATTTATTAGAATTTGAAAGAGTTTCGAGACTTGGCCTATTTTTTACATGGAATGTTTTTTATGGGATTATCTTTTTGGTACGGAACCCTAATTAACGAGTATGAGTGAGAGTTGAATTTTAATGTTAATGGCGACTCCATAGTTCGCTTTCACCATATAGTGGAGATTATTTCAGGTGCCCTACTTAAAAAAAAAAAACTATCATTCGAATAGGAATCTTCTATCTTGGACAATAGAGTTGCATTTTGAATAGACTACATTGATGCAATTCGGCCAACTCAAAAAATCTCAAGTACCTATACTTACAATGGGCCTCATAAGAAGGCTCAAAGTCACTCAAAGGGGGATGGAAAGGGCTATGCTGGGAGTTTCTCTCCGTGATCGCATCAAAAATGAGGCTATCCGCAGCAGCCAGAACCAAGGTAACCGATATTATATCTATAGCCCTCCGAATAGCTCAACTTAAGTGGCAGTGGGCGGGGCACATTGTACGTAGAACCGATGGCCATTGGGGCCGAAAGGTTCTCAAATGGCAACCACGTACCGGATGGCGCGGCTTGGGTAGGCCCCCCACAAGGTGGACTGATGACCTGGTAAGGGTCGCGGGAGTCCGCTGGATGCGGGTAGCGCAGGACCGGTCATTTTGGCACTCTTTGGCCTATGTCCAGCAGTGGACGTCTTTCGGCTGATATGATGATGATGATGATACCGTGCAACGAGATGTTCGCGGCCTGATTATCAGTTCAACAGTGTGTCCGTGTTTTTTACCAGATACCATGAATTAATAGTTACAAATTCAGTTTTCGGTATAAATATAATAGTAGGGGAGTCCAAGTGGCGATTTTAGGATTTATTCGAAAACGACAAATTAACATTTGGGGGGATGCCTTTTACCATATTGAGTAGGTTGCATTTTCTCGAAAAAGTATTGAAATGTAGTCAAATGGAGAAAAAACAACGCAAGAAGTTAAATAATCATAAAGTTATAAGTATCCAAAATTTTAGGAGGGGGTATGTTCTGTCCCTTTTCTGCAAAACGCACTTTCATATGAAACGATTATCATTTACTATGACGCTAGAGGATCGTGATGTCACGATCCCCTAGCGTTTTCTCTCTCTAGCAAGCAACATTCAAACGGGTGTAGCTTCGTAATTTTTTGAGATATTTGAATGGGATTACCGTCATCAGGCATAACTTTTTGCTTTCTTTCTTTTGAAGTTATAATACATTTTTAGTCTACACCCCTATTGTTAAATTAGTGAATGGTATCTGACAAGCTCGAGTATTTTTTTTTCTTCGTTCAAACTGACCTACTTGTACCCTTCCGCATGGCCAACCCGCGTTTTAATTGATGACTTTATCAGAAAGATTAATTTCGTAATTATATTCATGTAGAATATTCTGTTCGTAAAATACACGGGCAATTTCGTTTTGCTTTTCAATCAAGTAGAACGATAGTACCTAGTGATGGGTACCTAATTTCTGAAATAATTTATGATTATCCTTAATTTTGAAACGTTCCAACAATAGAAGTTTCATGCCGGTAAGCCAATTACAAATAAAGATGGCAGCTGACTGACAGTGTGGAAAATTCAAAATTTATTTATTCAGATAGCATGATCTATTTTGTTAATAAAACATTACAGTAAACATTTTGATAGTATAATATAGGACATTCTGTGATTAAGAAAAAATTTAAATGCAACTTTCAATTTGGAAAATTACAAGTCACCCAACGCTATTCGTAGGCTACCCTTTTGTGCTACACACCTAAATAGTTTCGTTCAGTCATTCAATCAAATCGTGTATTGAACCGTGCCAGCTCTCTGGATTTTTTTATCCAGCAAGTTTTTAGGGTTCCGTAGCCAAATAGCAAAAAACGTAACCCTTATAGATTCGTCATGTCTGTCTGTCTGTCTGTCTGTCTGTCCGTCCGTATGTCACAGCCACTTTTTTTCAGAAACTATAAGAGCTACACTGTTGAAACTTGGTAAGTAGATGTATTCTGTGAACCGCATTAAGATTTTTACACAAAAATTAAAAAAAAAAACATTAAATTTTGGGGGTTCGCCATACTCAGAACTGACACTCAAAAAAACATTTTTCATTAAACCCATACGTGTGGGGTATCTATGGATAGGTGTTTAAAAATGGTATTGAGATTTTTAATATCATTTTTTTCTAAACTGAATAGTTTGCGCGAGAGACACTTCCAAAGTGGTAAAATGTGTGTCCCCCCCTGTAAGTTCTAAAATAAGAGTATGATAAAACTAAAAAAGCGGCCAAGTGCGAGTCGGACTCGCACATGAAGGGTTCCGTTAAATAAATTGCTTTTTACGATTTACGACGTATTAAAAAAAAAACTACTTACTAGATCTCGTTCAAACCAATTTTTGTACATCATATATTTTTTTTAGTTTTATCATTCTCTTATTTTAGAAGTTACAGGGGGGGGGGGAGGACACATTTTATCACTTTGGAAGTGTCTCTCGCGCAAACTATTCAGTTTAGAAAAAAATAGTGTTAAAACCTCAATATTATTTTTGATGAAAAAAAATTTTTTGAGTTTCAGTTCTGAGTATGGAGAACCCCCAAAACTTAATGTTTTTTTTCTATTTTTGTGTGAAAATCTTAATGCGGTTCACAGAATACATCTACTTACCAAATTTCAACAGTATAGGTCTTATAGTTTCGGAAAAAAGTGGCTGTGACATACGGACGGACAGACAGACAGACAGACATGACGAATCTATAAGGGTTCCGTTTTTTGCCATTTGGCTACGGAACCCTAAAAAATATATGATGTACATTACCATGCAAACTTCCACCGAAAATTGCTTTGAACGAGATCTAGTAAGTAGTTTTTTTTATACGTCATAAATCGTAAACCGCAATTTATTTTACAGAACCCTTCATGTGCGAGTCCGACTCGCACTTGGCCGCTTTTGTATTAACAGTTTTCGCTCAAAAAACAATCAAACACAAAAACCTCGCACCCCTAACGCATTTATTTTCTCTGTTCCATCGTGGGTGATGACTATAAATATATACATACACATATAATCACGCCTGTTTCTCGGAGAGGATAGGCAGTTTCACTTCCTACGTTCTAGACTAGACAAACCTTTAATGACATTTTTCATTTGTATACATGTACTTTGACATGATTTTCTTTAGAATTTCTCCGATTTGGACGGAAATAGTTCATTGAGGTCACAGGTGGTGGATGGTAAGTAAAGTAAAAAAGTTACCCATCTGCTTTTCTTTCATGCACTTTTTGTCAAAATCTTCTTTCATCCATCCTCTATACCAGTGTTCTTCAACCTGTGGGTCGCGACCCCCAGGGGGGTCGCGGCTGCTTGGATTCTTACTCTAGGGGAGTCGCGCCATGAAAAAGGTTGAAAAACAATGCTCTATACCAACATGCCCAAACCATCTACATCGAATAAGCTACTTTGAACTTAAGGACAAGTTCATTTAAACAAGAGAAGTTTTAATGCGTCGGATTTTTATTTATCAAAAACTTTTAATGAACACTGTTCGGGCCGCGCGATTACCCGACCGTTTATTCTGTAAGCGGCTCCGTGAACGCGCCTCTTTGCTTTTGACAGTGACACTTGACTTGTCATAAATTTTCACACGTAACACGTCAGAGTTCCGGGGAACAACGTGCTTTTTTTTGGGTTGTAATCGCTCGTTTTGTGGACAAGGTCCGAGTGTTTTGTTGGGATATTTGGTGAACTGTTTCGAGACTCGTGTTGGTGGCCTGAAGGCCCGAGTCGTTTAAGTGGAAAAAGAACATTTGGTGAAGAAAGGTGCCGCGGGATTTGGCGCCTGGGATTGGAGCCGCGCCTTGTTGGCAACAGCCCGCGGAGCCCCAGCAGCGACCACAACAGACTTGTAACTTGACATGATGACCTTTGACGGCTAACTAGACAGACTCTACCATATCGTGTCGCCGGTGGTCATGTAAGTTGATACCACATATGACCCGCGTATCGCGTGGCGGTTTGGCTCGCTCGCACTAGGAGCGGAGTTTGAACAAACACGAAACTGCTTGTTTGCGCCACAGGGTCTTTGGCTAATGAACGACTTTTTATTTTATTTTTGTACGTCTTTTTGAACGTTTTATTTTGTTTTCTTATATAAAATTCAAATCGCAAACAAACAAAAATTTCGTCAAACAACACCTAAAATTTCAAACCAAAATACAACTTTTTTATTATTTTGTAATAATCGAGAATATATTATTTTGAACAGGTTTGTGGCATTCGAATTGAATTGTGCTAAAGGATGAGCATTACAATAAAAATAACGATAATCTTGTAAATGACATTGGTGATGACAATGAAAATTATCAACACCACATTCAAATAATACAATTTTAAATATTAAAAAAATACTAAACTTAAACTGTTCGGCCGTTCGGTTGTATCAATCTCGTTGTTAAAAAAAATTATGATTTGTATATTTATGAGGAATATCCATAAATACTCACCACTCATGAAGTTGTAAATGAGAGGGTTGACCGCCGAGTTGGCGTAGCACATGACGTGGGATATGAGCGCGATGCACGTGATGACGTCACTCTGTTGGACGTTGAACGCCACTCTATGGACAAACAGAACAGTTTTAAATGTAGTACATTATTAGACACCCAAAAAGACCTATAAAACGATAAACCCGGATACAAAATCCAGTACGGGCAAATATTTGTGTGATATGAGCATGAACATTTGACTGAGTCTTGGGTGTTTTCTATACTTACTTACTTACTTACTCCGTTGGCTCAGCGACCCAAAATGAGTCTTGGCCTCCGACACGAGAATGCGCCATTTTTCTCGGTTCTGCGCTAGCTCTTGCCAATTGCAGATTTGGAGCTCGCGCAGATCCGCCTGTACCATGTCGCTCCAGCGGTTCCTTGGACGTCCGAGCAGACGTTGACCTTCCGGACAGTCTCGGTATGCTCTCTTAACTTTGCGGTCTTCCTCCATTCTCTCCAGGTGACCAAGCCAACGGAGTCTTCAGATCTTCTATTTCCAGGTTCTTTAAGACTCTCCAGCTTCCGTCCGGTCGTTGCTTTGGGCCGAGAATCTTACGAAGGATTTTTTTTTCAGCGACTAGTAACATATTCTCTTCTTTGAGTGTCAGTGTCCATGCTTCGCATCCGTACATAAAGATTGGTCGTATTACGGTCTTATAAATACGGATTTTGGCGGACTTATTTAGAAGTTTGGACACTAACACTTTGTGAAGGGAGGCACTGCATCTCAGGGTGTTTTGAATCCGGATGTTAATTTCTTCGCTGCGGGTGTTGGTATTTGTAACGGTACAGACCAAGTATTTAAATTTTGTTACACCTTTGTATGTGAGATCTCCAACATGAAGATCTTGCGGTGTGGCGGTAATTGATTGATAATCTTATTTCTGAGTTTGCTCGATGGAGAAACATTAGGTATTCAATACATTTATACCTGTGATCCCAGAGCTGGCGCGTTTCTCGGCCAAAGAATTAGCATTGCTGTGCAGCGTGGAAACGCCGCCAGCATCTTGGGGTCTTTTCCACCAATGCGCGACCTTGGGGACGCGAGTGTCTAGCATCTACTTTTATTTTAATGTTGTTTTTTTTTTTTTTAGTTTTATTGATTTACTTATTTTTGTGTATAGATTAAGTTAGTTTTAGTCATTTTAGTTCAAAGTTTCATGTACATATTTGTCTGATATTAAATAATTACAACGTAATAAAATAAAGTATACAAGTTCATAATTCAGATCCCACAGTCAAACTGTGTAAACCGTTTTGTGGGACAGACGTTATTTGTAAAATTATACCCCTCTTTTATGACAATAATAAAGAATAATATTTATATCTACTCTTTTTCATGTGGTTTCAAAATATAACTTTCGCAAAACTTTTTAATAATCCTTTGTTAGTTGGTTGTCGTACACTAGAGTGCTGGGTGCAGTTCAAGATTATTCTGTTTCGCTCGTGATATTGTTGATCTTGTCATTATCGTCGAGATATCACAAAATGTTTCATAATGTCCATTCGTTTTGTTAACCCCCCCACGAAAATGAGGGGACTTAATATTTTTAACCCCCGACGGAAAAAGAGGGGTGTTATAAGTTTGACGTGTCTGTGTATCTGTGTGGCTGTGTGTGTGTCTGTCTGTGGCATCGTAGCTCCTAAACCACTGGACCGATTTGAATGCGGTTTTTTGCGATCGATATGGTTCTTAGTTGCGTTTCAATAAAATCTGTTCAGCCGTTTTTGAGATTATTAAACTTTAAAACGAAAACGTCGGGGGTTTTTAACTTTTCTAAGTTTTAGTTGTAACACTTAACTGACCATCTGTCAACATTATTCGTATAACCATAAGGTTGACAAATGGTCAGTTAAGTCTGTCTTCGTTGGTGCGTATGTGGTATCGTAGCTCTTTAACGGCTGGGCCGACTTGATTGCGTTTTTTTTTAAAACGTTATCAAACATATCTGTCGAGATGGTTCCTAGCTCTGTTCGTTTTTTTTTCTTTTAATTTATGTAGTTTTAGGGCTTAAGGGCTTAAGCCCTAAAACTAGGGCAGGTCCTTATCATCCATTTACAAACTTTTTGCAAAGCTACAGCCATGTTTCCGGCTGTCACTAAATAAACAAGACGAATAGCACCCTTCGTCGCTCGTTTCAACTCAATTTGCTCAAGTGAATAGACAGAAGACTCAACATTTCGTTAGTGTTGAAAATATTTATGAACAAACTCATTAGTGGTATTTTAATTAAGTTTGTTCGTAAGCTTATAAGCGAGGCTTTACTAATTATTAAATAATATGATATACTTAGTTAATCAAATAACTGTAAGTGCTTATAAAATATGACCTACTGACTATGTACAGTCACCATCAAAAGTAGCTACGCAATCGAAGACGTCAAAAGTTCTTATTCCCTTTTAATAAAGACTTTTGACGTCTTCGTTTGCGTAGCTACTTTTGATGCTGAATGTACTTTATAATTTGAACATAATTACATAAAATTACGCCTGTAAGTACTGTCTGTTTGATGGATTTTAGCATGTGAGGTGTCGTTAGATTCCTCAAGGGAATGACTCAAATCGTAACAAACGGATGGACGGATCAAAATCTTTTATTTTCACACGTTATCTGTGTGTGTGTCTTACCTCAGCACCGAAAGCAGATGCACGGGGAAGTAGCAGACGGCGAACATGACGACGACAGCTACGAGCATCTTCGCAGCTTTGCGGCGCGAGCGCAGCTGGCCTTCTGTTGACGCGTTCGCGTGGATAGATGGCGTTGTGCGCCGCTTCGCTGCTAGCCCTGGTGAGAATAATCGATTCGTTAGCCTATAAGCCTTTTTTAGGGTTCCGCACCTCAAAAGGATAAAGAGGAACCCTTATAGGATCACTTTGTTCTCCGTCCGTCCGTCCGTCTGTCAAGACCCTTTTCTCAGGAACGCGTAGAGGTATCAAGCTGAAATGTATATCAAACACTCAGGACTACTGTCCCTATCCCAGGGTGGTCCGGAACCCTCGGTGCGCGAGTCTGACTCGCACTTGACCGAATTTTTTCTAGTCAAGAGGTATCAAACGGCTTACAAACTTCTGGCATAACATTTCTACAATAATTATTTTTGCTTCAGTTTTATTTCCCATACCTCATTTGTTAGAAAATCGTTAATCTTTCACTTACCTAACGGACTATATGGTAAAGATTTTTCAAAGAGTCCTGAGAAGGTAACGGGTGCATCGTTTGGTAAATAAAAAGCATGTGAAACGTGTTTCCCTGAACCATAGAGGTAGAATAGATAGAGGGACTCACCCACACATACACAGATAAGTGACAAAGATGGATGCATAGGCAATACCGCAAGTGGGAACGACATACAGTGTCATATTTTCTGTCCCTCATCGCGTATACGGATTTTTTGTTTGTCACCAGCTTGTTTGCCACCACACCTGTCAAAATTTGTACTGAAACTGACACCACCATGACGTCACTAATATAATACGACTAAATTATAAATGACATTAGACGTCAAGAATGTATAAGCTTCTGATACTTCTTAATTTAGTATGGTTAATTTACCATCGTCCCTTACACACGCTAGGACGTCATCTATATATCCTCTATCTACGCCCTAAACTAACTCACAGTTATTCTGGCCCGTGGGCGTAGCACACAGTTTGTGCGACTCGGTGTGTCCCGGGATATTGTCTGAGCGCCACAGCACTCGCACGATCTGGCAGTACGCGATCATCATCAGGAACAACGGGAGCCTGCAACAAAACCTCTGTCTAAATAAAGTAGAATATACATTCAATTCAAGCAATAGTACATTGTAGGAGAGGCCGGAAAACCGCTCAAAGATGGACTCAAATAATACGAGTCCATCTTAAGCGTTTCCTGCCGAGGCATTACATAGTGCTTTTCACGACTACTGCGAGGAAATAAGAAAACATTTGCATAACTATATAGTATATTATACCGCCTTTTTTATTATCACTTTTAAGAGGCGTTTTTCTGTTGTTTGCTTCAAACCAACTCTAAACTTAGAAGCGTTTTTCCTAAAAAACCACAATCAGCTACAATAGTAAAAACGCCTTAAGCGTGAACTGAATGGTTTTGACGTTTTTTTTTTTTTAACAAGTAATTGGTCCTATAAATAACCTAATATTATTTTTTAAGCATAAAGTTGCGCCAAAAAAAGACCTTCTATTCATTTTTATCCAACCACTACCACAATGAAACATTGTAGTAGTGTTACTTATTCTGTGGTTCAGGTGCTACAGCTTTTGCCTACTTTCCAGCTTGGTATTAGACCATCTATTGCCACATTTCCGAACAGTGGCGTGAAAAGTATCTTATTCGCCGTCCTAAACC
Organism: Epinotia brunnichana; assembly: GCA_963854355.1. Lineage (NCBI taxonomy): Eukaryota > Metazoa > Arthropoda > Insecta > Lepidoptera > Tortricidae > Epinotia > Epinotia brunnichana. The sequence continues at coordinate 6,524,678 of OY977956.1, forward strand.
CAAATCGTAAGTAAGGAAACTGTTTATATGTTTCAAGAATAATTGACGCAGCTGAAAAGTCTGCAACTTTTTCTGGTGCTAAGGAAGGTTATTCCAATCACCAAAAAAATAATCAGGCACTTCTAAAATTCCCAATTGTGTGTGCACAAATTTTTTCACTAACTATCTTAACTTATATTGGCAGTAACATTAAATATTCTATTCCATTAATATTTTTCCGAGTTTGTTTTTGTAGCGTAGATATTCATATTTAGGTATCTTCATGTGATAGATATTCTGGATGAACACGAAATAAAATAGTTATTATTTAATAGCTCTGTTTGTCTTAGAGATGGAAGATGGATGACTTTTATAAGAATAACTATATTTTCAGCCCAGTTTTCTTTTGTAAATGTACTTACCTAATGATAGATTATGGCCCACTGATAAATATGATGAATTGTTTTGGCGGAATATCTAGTTAATTCTTCGTTTATCTACCGTTAGAAAGTAATTCACATGATTATTCCACAAAATCTAAACTTAGGCTAGACGAGTTTACTATCCCAAAATGTTATACCAACTTTGAGTAGGTACTATTACTTGCACAAATAAAATTTTACTCACGTGTAAAGAAATATCGCCTTTATGATGCTCCAGTTGAGTTCATATTCGTCTGACCACGTGGCTGAGCACTGCATGAAGTATTGCATCTCGAATCTTAGCGCGGTCTTCTTTACTTGCAACACAACAAGTTCTGGTACATCTGCAAAAGGTACTTATATAGCTGGGTATCTATCTAGGCAACATGCCACGTCATCGTCTCGGAGCAAAATGCATCCAAATGGATGGTCGGACTATTTTCAATTCTATTCAATTCAACACATTTATTTTGACCCACTGGGACTGATGACCAAGGAGGACTGATGACCTGGTAAAGGTCGCGGGAGTCCGCTGGATGCGGGGCGCAGGACCGGCCATTGTGGCACTCTTTGGAGAGGCCTTTTTCCAGCAGTGGACGTCTTTCGGCTGATATGACACGACATGTTGTCGACTTATGAAATCAACAAAAATAATGTCTGTAGTAGGGCGGGGTATACAATAAATTACCCTCCGAATTGAAAGATATTGAAAATGATGCGACATTTCTTAATAAGCTAAAAAAATGGGTGACTGATAAAGCTTTTTATAATTTTAAGGAGTACTTTTATATAAAATATTGGTAATAATAATAATTTTAATCATTGTATAATGTTGACATCTTGTTATTCATACCTAAATATTGTTATGTTATATTAATTGAATAATCAAATTCATGTGACATATTATAATTCTAATTTTGACATTTTGTTACTCATACCTAAATATTGTTATGTTATACTAGTTGAATAATCAAATTCATTTGACATATTATAATTCTATTTTTGACATGTAAATTTTTATATTTTATGAATAAATGAGTATGAGTATGAGTATGATGATGATGGTGATGACTGGGATCATGGATAAAGTTAGTTACAGTTTCTTAGCCTTAAGTTACTAAATACTATAACCTAATACATATAAACTATAAAATAAGGATAGTACTTAGTAGGGCTTGACTGCCAGTACGTGGATCATATGAAAATGATTCACATACTCACAGTCAATCTCCGCAAATGCCCTCAGGATACGACTAGAGCTAGCCCGCACCCTGCGCGCCAGGGTTACGCTCTGTTTGCGCTCTGTTTGACAAGTTGCGCTCTGTTTGACAAGTTGCACTCTGTTTGACAAGTTGCGCTCTGTTTGACAAGTTGCGCTCTGTTTGAGAAATTGAAATCTGTTTGACAAGTTGCGCTCTGTTTGACAAGTTGAGCTCTGTTTGACAAGTTGAGCTCTGTTTGACAAGTTGCGCTCTGTTTGACAAGTTGCGCTCTGTTTGACAAGTTGCGCTGTGTTTGACAAGTTGCGCTCTGTTTGACAAGTTGCGCTCTGTTTGACAAGTTGAACTCTGTTTGGATATCCACATGGGCCGCGCCAATTTCTTTCAACGTTACGGTTTTGACATTCATGGACTGGCATGGCATGGGTTTTGGCGCAGCGCTTCTCCATTCAGATTGTTGGAGTAGTAGTGAATGACCAGCTTTACAGAAAAAAAATCGTATGACAAGGATTTTACACCATTTGCCCCAGGTGCAGGGTTGAATTTAGTGATGTGCAAATTGTGGAAAGTTTCCAAAAAATTGGAAAAAGTTCTCGGAGATTTCTAGAAAGTTTCACAAGGAATTAAGGAAACTTACGTACTTGAGAAGCATAAAACTGTAACTCTTATACATAGTGATTAAGAAGTGAAAAGATGTAGTAGATTAAGAAATTTATCATCCCAAAGCCAATTTTGTTTACCTAAATATAATAACATATATGGTTCTCGAACACACTTACAATTACTGCCTAAAATTATAAATCAATTACCTGAACACGTACAAAACCTATATGTGAAAGGTTGTAAAATAAGAAAAAACATTGAAAAGCACTTTTTAAAATGTAATAATTTAACCTATATTCTGTAAATTAAGGTGTGTATTACTTAAAACATTTACTTTTAATTTTAATGTACCTTTTTTTTTTTTTTTCGTGGAGAAAACCTGCGAACCAGGTACCCAGCTCTCGGGGGAGGTCTGGGTTATGTGGTCTATAAATTAGATCATTAAATTCTTATCCCCATTGGCACAGTCACAAACTTCTCAAGGTTCTGCCTAGATGGGTATTATCTAACTATTAGCATGTATTTCTTTCGTCTTAATCAATAAATAAAAAATAAAAAAAATAGTCACAGTTTTTTTATGTTTCTCACTCTTCTCAGGTAGTACGGAATTTCCATGTTGGAAATGGAAAGTTTGAATTCCCATACAAAAATGTCAATATACGAGGTTTTCCTATGTTAAATAGCAGAAAAGAAAAAAATCGCAATATAGAAAACTTTCCGTCGGGGCATCAGTAGTTGAATTACATGAACTCTACAAAGTAAATAATGTCTGAAACTATTCATTCAAAAATGTTAAAAGATCTCCAGGGCTTATATAAGTTTTAGAAAATCCTTTTAATAAAAAGACTTTTCGATAACGCGAGCGAAGTCACGAGTAGGTAGACTTCTACTAATATTATAAAGAGTTTGTATGTTTCTTTATATTATCTTATCTTATCTTATCTTATCTAGGTGAGGGCCCTTTCGGATGCACTTCGACCCAGTGGGATCTTTTGTGCATTTGCCCTCTCCTTTATACCTGCTCCCAGGCTTGCTCCATCATTTCCACAAAGCGGATGATGCAGTTCGCCGGGAGCACCTTGAATTCCTTTGGTTGCGGGTAACCGTTACCAAAGTAGTTCATTCTTTGTCTGGCAAGGGCATGACATTTTTCATGTTTCTTTATCAGTACAGTCCGGTGTAGTGCTCTCCGGAACTAATCATTCAATTTCAAAAATTCGTTCACTTGGACCTTCAGAATGGACATACTCGTAGTTCATATCGCATCCCGCGCCTTCACTTACGGTTTTCAAGAGTACCTATCATAGTTCACGCTATTTATTTTTTCAGCGAATCAGTTCACCTTTCACCTACATACCAATTTAGAATATAATATGTTTAGAATTTCCAAACCTACAAAACCGACACTCAACATATAGCAAAATTGGCGCAGTTATCAAAATATAGCTCCTAGAGGAATCTCCCAACTTTCGCCCGTTCAGAACTCATTTGTGTTAGGATTCAATAGTTGGAAACAACATTGTATCGTACGGAAACAATATGTTACATACGGTTAGCCAAGAAAGTGGTCTACCACTTTTGATAATATCATTTGTACGTTAAGTTTCTTGTGGTAAATAGATACGATACAATATTAGTTTATGTGACTGTACAAAATGAAGGGCAATAAACACGTTACACTCGCTCACGCTCGTTCCATAATAGGATCACACGAGTGTTTTAATGCCTAATTATGTAAAGTTATATACTACACCACTTTATCTACCCACATATCTTCAATGATGTGTTCGAGTACCAGTAGAATACCCGCTCATGGTGGTGATGGCCGACTAGATTTCAAATCATGACCAACTAGATTTCCATTATAACATCGATATCGATGTTATTATGATTTTTCATTCATTATAATAACACTGACACAGATAAAACGCTGATGTTACGTTACTGGTTGCAATAATGGTGGTCATTATATATGGTTTCCGAACACATTATAGAGGATTTATGATATGGGTGTAGCAGAAGCAAATTAAAAATCTATTTTCAATTCAATTCAATTCAATTCAAATAATTTATTTCGGAACATTGTCCATAGTTGTTAGTAAAGCAAAAACATATGAAAAACTTAATTCTAGTGTTAGTGGGTACATGAAATATAAACATTAGGTATTAAACCAAACAATGTATATCGTTCCAGTGTTTCTGGATACGGCCTTCAAATCTGTCAACAATGGTACTCAGTAGAGTGTTTGGGCTGCCCCGAATTCTGCGCACCACGGATGCTACCCTTTTGCGCATAATAGCGGCAAACCCGTCAACATGCGCATCAGCGAACATCCCCGACGCGCTACAGAAACGAGGCAGCCCCAACAGTATCCTGAAACCATTGTTGTACTTTGTTGTATTTTCAGTGCCTCTCCTAGCATTTGTAGGTTATGGAGTAAATGTGATATTACAGGGAAAGGTTGGCAGCCCATCGGCCACACTTCAACCCTCCAATAGTCGACTCTTACGACCACTACCGGTCAGCGTTTGCACTGACACCACCTCTGACAATGACTGCAACACAACCTTATATTTAATATACATACTAAAGAGTAATGAGATGAACCAGATGATGAGTATGGCGGTCTTGGCGCGGCCGGTGGTGGACTTGAACTTGAGCGGGAAGCAGATGGCGTACCAGCGGTCCACCGAGATGAAGGTTAGCGTCAGCACTGACACCGACTGTATTACAACCTTATATTTAATATTCTTACTGAAGAGTAATGAGATGAACCAGATGATGAGTATGGCGGTCTTGGCCCTGCCGGTGGTGGACTTGAACTTGAGCGGGAAGCAGATGGCGTACCAGCGGTCCACCGAGATGAAGGTTAGCGTCAGCACTGACACCGACTGTATTACAACTTTATATTTAATATCCTTACTGAAGAGTAATGAGATGAACCAGATGATGAGTATGGCGGTCTTGGCCCGGCCGGTGGTGGACTTGAACTTGAGCGGGAAGCAGATGGCGTACCAGCGGTCCACCGAGATGAAGGTTAGCGTCAGCACTGACACCGACTGTATTACAACCTTATATTTAATATTCTTACTGAAGAGTAATTAGATGAACCAGATGATGAGTATGGCGGTCTTGGCGCGGCCGGTGGTGGGCTTGAACTTGAGCGAGAAGCAGATGGCGTACCAGCGGTCCACCGAGATGAAGGTCACCGTCAGCTATGACACCGACTGTATTACAAACAACCTTATATGTAATATACTTACTGAAGAGTAATGAGATGAACCAGATGATGAGTATGGCGGTCTTGGCGCGGCCGGTGGTGGACTTGAACTTGAGCGGGAAGCAGATGGCGTACCAGCGGTCCACCGAGATGAAGGTTAGCGTCAGCACGGACACCGTCACTGACACCGACTGTGTGCCAAAAATCTTGTGTTAACAATAAAGAAATTTTGAGGAAGTTGCGTCTGCTAACGAAATTACAAAAATAACCAAGCGCCTAATGCGTAATAAGAGAAAACTGACAGAGAGATTCGTTGCACCACGTATCGGCTTCGATAACTGGTTTGAGTCCAGCTTAGGGCAATGATTTATTAAATGTTGACCTGTATTTGAAACTGGCTGTTGCCCGCGACTTCGTCCGCGTAGAACTTTTTATCGTCTTAGAAAATGATTTCTCTCAGTACAAACTTTGAACCCTCTTTTAGGGGATAAATTAAAAAAAAACGTTGTTGTTCATTTTCTAGTTTGTGAACAAACAGCCTAAAACCAAAATCTCATACGTTAAAAATGTCTTGAAATACACAAACTTTGAACCCCCTTTTAACACTCTTAGGGGATGAATTTGGAAAAACTCTGAAATTGGTTTTGTAGTCTTTTAACGTACAGAATAAGACCGAAGTTACAAATCTCTTACTCGATTCGATTGCGTCACGTTTCGTACGTAGGTAGGTAGATCTAATTAAAATTGTATCGTAGTTATGGGAAAATGACAGTTAAGTTGTCCTGATGCTCCTCTGAAAAGTTACGCAACGGCCCGTCCGATCGAATCAATGTTTTTTTTATTCTATAAATTTGTTAACATCATGTCGCGCTTTGTTACGTCGCTTTATTTCCAAGTATCCTCACAAACTCAGACTAATTATCCTCCGCAACGCAACGTTAAAGACCGAAGCAAATTTACCCGCAGTTCACAAAACTACGACAATAAAGAGCCGTGTCAACACAAAGGTTTAAGAGGCGCCATTACTCGAAAAACTAATTGCAGTCGTTATACTGGTTGTAAACATTAATTTATGTTGATTATGAGCATCCACGTGGCTAAGTAGTGAATATATATTGTATATGTGCTACTATTTATTATTCATTTAACAACCAAAAATGTTATACATGCATGTGACACATTTAAAACTACCTACTTAAAAAATAAAATTATTAAAATCTAGACACGCGGCAGCGCGCAGCGTGTCAAGACAAGTTCAAGCAAATGAACTGGCTAGCCAGCGCCAAGTGTAATATTACACGAACCACTTGGTGCCACTTTTGACCCTTCTATAACTCCAAACCTCTTTAACGTAAACACATAAAACTACGTTAAAAATTAAATTAAATTAAATTTGAACTGTTTATTTCAATTGATAGACAACAAAAATTATTCAGGTACAACTTAACCCAATCTTAAATTTTAAAGATTATTAGCTAAGTTTAGTTAGTTATATATCATATCATTGACATTTTAATTAAAATTAAAATTATTGTTAGTAAGTTTTTGTTAGTTATTGTTAGTTAAGTTAAGAATTAACATTATTTTTTACACTCAGTATGGCTTTCTTAATTACATATTTGGCTTTATGCGGTTTATCCCTTATACAATCCATTACATTTTCCAATATATTTGTAGGGAAGCTGTTTAAGATAACAGGCACATAACTGGACCAGACCCTTTGTCCATAAAAGTTTTTGCTGATTGGTACCGTAAAGGTTTTATTATTTGTTAGTGTCCGGAGGTTCTGTGGTCTGCTATACCTATTCAGTCCTCCTAGGCATTGCCTATATTCTAGAATTACTGCCATTTTAACTTTATCATATACATTAAGGATTCTACAATATTTAAATAGTGTGTTTAATTATATCCATAAGGACATCTAGAAGCCCACATTTCTTCATCAATCAATAGCTCAAACGGCTATAAAGATATGAAGGTTAAAAAGTCGTAAATTTTAGCACTGACTGACTGACATATATTATAGTACCTAAACCTAACCTACTTCCAAATGACCTAGAAGGATGACATTTGGAATTCAGCTCGGTCATTGTGTGTGAGCGTAGGAAAAAATCTAAAAATAAAAAAAAAGTTAAAAAATAGGGGGGTCCCCATACAATTTTTTTTAATTGGAGCTTTGGAACCGTTACAAGCAGATATTTTAAACTATCCTAATATATGTATTATTATATTTGCTATATAACAGAAATATAAAAATAAAGTTAAGTCAAAAAATAAGTGGTGTTCCCATACAAAAAACTTGTAATACGCGCTAAACAACCGTGTCGTTGGCGGCGCGCGGCACCACATAATTATACACAGAACAGAAGTAAATCTCAATACCTGCCTAGTTTTCTTTACAAAAAGTAATGATATCCCATCAAAAACATAAATGTAAAAAAGGAGCGCCAAGTTCAATACAAAAATTATGCTTGGCTGTGGGCTTCGCCGCAAAAAGAATGGAGATCTAAATGAGTGCCAAGTTCTATGCAAAATCCAAATATGTATTTATAGGAACAAAATAACATTATGAACAAGTATTAAACATGTCTTTGCTTTATTGGATACCTATAACAATTGCTGTTATTTAAAAATGTGAGATCCTAAAGTAGGTTAGATTTGACTTGGCCAGTTTTTATCAGAATTAAAAAATGTATGTTGAATAACTTTATAAAATGACTGATGTAATTAAAACTGGCCAAGTTAAATCTAACCTGCTTTAAGATCTCACATTTTTAAATAACCTCAATTGTTATTGAAGTGTGTGTGTGTGTGTAGGTGTGTGATATACTGGAGTTTGTTGTACCGAAGGCAAGGGAGCAGACAGGGCTGCTCGCACGGCTTCGAGTTTTACACAGCACGCAAGAAAACCATTATGTACACACCTGCATATAAGCTTACAACGCCACAATTTCACAGAATTTTCCACTTTATAATATTAGCATAGATACGTACGTATTTATCATGTCGTCACGCCAGTATAATTTTAATTATAACGGTTGTCAAGACACGAAGAAAATGTCTTAAAACAACATGGATTATACTCCGTATTTCCAACACTTCTTCATAAACACGACGAATATAAATTACGCGGATTTGTCGCTATATGAATATGGAAAGGTTGTTCAACGTTTCTTTTGCATGAATTAATTAAGCTTTTGGGGAGATTTTGGGCGTTAATACCGCATCGTCTATGTTCGTGTCGTTCATTTTCTAATAGTAGTTTATGCAATCGTTATATAATGGATGCTTTTTAAGTCGAATACCACGTTTAGGCCACGAAGCTTGCTGAGTGGCCTAATTAAGGTACGAGACTTAAAAAGCTAATTATATAACTATTGTATACAATACTTTTTCTATGAGTCAACGGAAATTATAATTTGGTATCTATTGAAAATCGCCCTGCTGAAATGAAGCGCAGCAGCTTAGTAATTTTGCGCGTTGATATCTTCACAGTTATCTTATACAGCTCCTGGATTCATAAGATGACTGCTGGCGGTTATCTTAGGAAACCATACGAGCTCCGTGACGAGCTCGTGGAGCTCCAGGATTAAAAAGTATGTGATCTTAGTTTCGTGTACGAAATTGTATTCAAAGATTAAAGTCGACGAGTAGAAAAAGTATATAAGAAAAGATGATAATGTCAATACCATTCTGAAAATGATTGCGGATAAGCCTGACTGTGCCAATATGCTACACTGCGCGGGGCTGCATTCTCCCACTTTAGTGTTATTGAGTGGTAAATATCACTGCAGTTTGTATTTAGTTTAGTTTTGTTTATATAAGTGTCATGTAGTTACACGAATTAAATGATTGAATTTGAATTTGAATGTACCTATCTTTTTTACAAGCTGTTATTTAGTTTCACCTGTCCCGTTGTCTGTGTCTGTCTGTCTGTAATCAAATCTTGAAAGTTAAATTTAACCCACTTCCCGGTTTCCGATCGAGCTGAAATTATGCAGGCATATGTATATACTGCATGATAATGCAATATTATGATGACATGGAGCTGATCTGATGCTGGAGCTGGAATAAAACGACACAACCCCATCGAGTTTGGGCTCGTTAGAATCGTCTCAATGAGTAGTTGATCGCAGAAAAGTACAGTGAGCAATAAAAGCTTGTACCAAAAATTATTTTTTTGCCAGAAACTTGTTTTTTAGGGTTCCGTACTCAAAGAGTAAAACGGGACCCTATTACTAAGACTCCGCTGTCCGTCCGTCCGTCTATCTGTCACCAGGCTGTGTCTCACTGATACCGTGATAGTTCCAGTTGAAATTTTCACAAATGATGTATTTCTGTTGCCGCTATAATAATATTTTTATTGATAATGGTACGGAACCCTTCGTGCGCGAGTCCGACTCGCACTTGGCCGGTTTTAACTTTTTAACATGCCATGATTAAGCCAAAATTGTTCTAAGGTACATAATATTCTTAGGCCCGTTTCGGGTTTGGTACCTATGCCGTATTTTGTAGCTTACTGCTGTCGCCCAGAGGGGTAATTGCTTATTTTGTGCAACGAGCGTTAGAACAACTTAACTGTTATTTTTCGCTTTACGCAAAAGACTTAGATCTACTTGATGTATAGTAGGGGAATTAGAAAGTTCGCCACTTTTCGACTTTATGTCCAGTCAGGTCCGTTTCAGCAGGCGCTGCGTGGGTAGTCACCACAAGGTAGACTGATGACCTGGTAAAGGTCGCGGGATGCCGCTGGATGTGGGTGGCGCAGGACCGGTCAGTATGGCACTCTTTGGGAGAGGCCTAAGTCCAGCAGTGGATCTGATATGATGATGATGATGAAGACTGTACGTACGAATATACATTTGTGCATTAGTAATATCATGCGCGGAAGCACTCATTTAAACGTAGGCGCGCAGTAAAAATCTGTAGTGACTTGACTGACAGTTGAATGGGGAAGGCAACTGTCAAACTGACAGCTCCAATAGTTGTACCTAAAAATGTTAAATTTGTATGGCGGGTAGTACTTTTTATTTATTTTTGCGAGCATGGCATTATTTTTCGTCCCGAATTGCTCGGTAATGGGAATCCACCGTTATCCGAAAAAGGCTAAAAATAAAAGGTTGTGGATTAAAGCTATGGGAAAGATTTTTGCCTAAGAACTGTATTTTGTTTCCGTACATAGTAGGTACAACCGATCTTCCGCCTCTCTCTCTCATCGTATGGAATCTAGAAGAGCGCCATCTACAATTACTAACGCACCAACAAATGCGAAAGAGCCCATAAACCATTTACAAAAACAACTTGAGAGGTATCCGTAGGTGATACCTAAACAAATACTTCTGCTCTTATTTAATAATAATAATAAAGGTTTAATTGGCACAATTTCGATAAGTAACAATAATTTCCAGATGTCTCCGCACTAGGCTTCGCCTGTATCGCGGTAACCATGTACAAGTTACATTTTAGAATTATAAGCCTAAGCTAAATTGTATTGTCTAAAATAGCTTCTGTCTCGGCGTAATTTGACGAAAGGAGAAGATTAGTAATGAGTTTTCTTTGCCTCATTTGTGGTGCAACCTTTAAGGGCTGTTGGGTAACCCATAATTTCAGCTCAATCGGTTGAAGATATCTGCTTCAAAATTGAATTGCAAGATTCCACCCGAACAAACATAGTTAGTTACATAGTGTACATACCTACATACATACACTGCAAGTTAATATAATGCTTGTAAATAATAGTAGTTTATGTGACTGTACATAATGAAGGGCATTAAACACGAGTGTGGGTTTATGAAACGAGCCTTCGGCTCGTTTCATAATAACATCAAACGAGTGTTTTAATGCCTAATTATGTACAGTTTCATACACTACTTTATCTATCCACATATCATAAGCCTCCATGATGCATTCAGGAGCCGCTAATTATGACCGGCATCGCGGCGTTGTTTTCTGGCAGTTGTCATAGTTTTTTTTTAAATTCAGAGACAAACTAGAGTCGGATTCAACTAATCCAACTATCATATCGTTCGATATCTTACTTACTGCGACATTTGTCAAATTTGTATGCAAATTGACAATTCATTCCGAACTAAACGTCATCTCGACTGATACTAGAATAGAGGTTAACTCAAATTTCTTTGTTTTTCAGAGACGTTCGAAATTTGAATGAAATAATATTATCGAAATCGATGTTATTATTTAGCAATAATAACATTTTCACACATAAAAACATTGTTCTAACAAAACTGTCTATTTTTATGGTGGTCATAATGTGCGGTTCTTGAACGCATCATAGACGGTTTATGATATTTGGATAGATAAATTAAGTTTATTCATGAAGTTTACCCACGTCGCAAATGGCACTTTTACAAGTGAAATACCAGCGCTTCTAAAAAGGAGACCAGTGTCAAGTAGAAACGCCATTACAAACTCGACAGTTCCAAAACGTGTGTGCGAGGTAAGAACAAATTGATCGCTCCAAAAATAATTCCTATATCCGATAAAAACCACTCGATCCGACCTTTAGGGGATCCCCTAGTAAGCCAGCTAATTAGTTGCGTTCATCCAAACAATAGGGATCTGTAACTCCTTCTAATAAGGACCACAATAGCATAGCAACTTTAACAAATGCTCTGGGCAGAAATTGATTGTCAAGCGACTTTGATTAAGAAAGGCGAGTTAAGTTAAGTCTTGATCGAGGTAGTTTCATATAATGCTTTATTGAGTTTTCAATTTATGCTTTATTGCCATAGTTCAAGGTTAAAATTAAAGTAACATGATTAATAGTATTCCAAGGATGCCGCTTATAAATTAACCAGTTTATTCTGAGCTCTGGACCTATCCTGTTTCACGGCAGCAAAGTGCCAAGTTAAGTCAAATAACCTGTCCCGTTCAATATTGTTCGAAATTAGCGCTGTGTGTAGGTATGCCATTGGAAAGGCCAATCGATGGAGAGGCTCATCATCCAGGGATCTGTAAAGGGGAAGTAAGGAGTACGGGGCCCTATCCAACACGCTGGACAGAAATAATAATAAAAAAGCGGCCAAGTGCGAGTCGGACTCGCACATGAAGGGTTCCCTTAAATAAATTGCGGTTTACGATTTATGACGTATTAAAAAAAACTACTTACTAGATCTCGTTCAAACTAATTTTCAATGGAAGTTTGCATGTTAATGTACATCATGTATTTTTTTTAGTTTTATCATTCTCTTATTTTAGAAGTTACAGGGGGGACACACATTTTACCACTTTGGAAGTGTCTCTCGCGCAAACTATTCAGTTTAGAAAAAAATTATATTTGAGACCTCAATATCATTTTTAAAGACCTATCCATAGATACCCCACACGTATGGGTTTGATGAAAAAAAAAATTTGAGTTTCTGTTCTTAGTATGGGGAACCCCAAAATTTATTGTTTTTTTTATATTTTTGTGTGAAAAATCTTAATGCGGTTTACAGAATACATCTACTTACCAAGTTTCAACAGTATAGCTCTTATAGTTTCGGAAAAAAGTGGCTGTGACATACGGACGGACAGACAGACAGACATGACGAATCTATAAGGGTTCCGTTTTTTGCCATTTGGCTACGGAACCCTAAAAACCGGTCAAGATTTATTAGGTAGGTACTTTCCGTTGACCTAGAACAATTAAATTTGGCAAGTAATATCGTCTTATATAAATCTGAAAACTATGCATTTGTAATTTTGTACGGAACCCTCGGTGGGCGGGTCCGACTCGCACTTGTCCAGTTTTTTTTTAATACAGAATACCGAAGAATTTGTCTAAAGGTACCCTTAGGTTTTGATTTTTGTACATGGCACAATGATTGATTGTCAAATCAAGTCTCAGACAAAAATTAAGTTTTTGTTACGAGTTTTTATAGCAAATGACTCAAAAGCTGTTTACATAATTACAAAATGACAGTGCAAATTAATATAAAGCTAGTGATTAGTTTTTTCATACATAATATAAATGATTCTTTCCTGTTCAATATTGTCCTGTTCAATACAACAAAATATCAATAATAAAGAAACAGACAAACTTATTGGCATTTATGAATATAATATTAACATTGTTGCGGCCTATGTCCAGCAGTGGACGTCTTTCGGCTGATATTATGATGATGATGATGATGAATGTTTCGCATTCTGACATCCTTTGTAAGCTTGTGCTAAAACTTACTTGTTCTATAAAACTTATTGTTAAAATTTTAATAGTCATCATTTGTTTTTAGGGTTCCGTACTCAAAGAGTAAAACGGGACCCTATTACTAAGACTCTGCTGTCCGTCCGTCCGTCCGTCCGTCCGTCTGTCTGTCACCAGGCTGTATCTCACTGATACCGTGATAGTTCCAGCTGAAATTTTCACAGATGATGTATTTCTGTTGCCGCTATAGCAACAAATACTAAAAACACAGAATAAAATAGTTTTTTGTAGATAATGGTACGGAACCCTTCGTGCGCGAGTCCGACTCGCACTTGGCCGGTTTTTAGGGTTCCCTACTCTAAGAGTAAAACGGGACCCTATTACTAAGACTTCGCTGTCCGTCCGTCCGTCCGTCAGTCCGTCTGTCTGTCACCAGGCTGTATCTCACTGATACCGTGATAGTTCCAGTTGAAATTTTCACAGATGATATGTATTTCTGTTGCCGATATAACAACAAATACTAAAAACAGAATGAAATAAATATTTTTATTGATTATGGTGCGCGAGTCCGACTCGCACTTGGCCGCTTTTTTTTTGTGTTGTCAGTTTAGCTCACATCAAAACAAACTTCACTGCACACAAAACAAATGCTATCAAATTTATGCTTGGGGCAACTCTAAACTAAACTTACCCAAGGGACAACGAATTTATTCATGTCTCGGTTGTTCTGTGTTGCGTGAGTGCTATATTTACTGGAAACACATTTTGTTTTCGTATAATTAATTGCATCGTATTTAGTATTCAGTAAGCGCTTTTAATCGTCTTCAAAAAGAAGTAGATATACAGTCACTCGGGGGGGTCACTAGGAGTGTTAATTCAATAATTTACTTTAAAAACAAAGTTTTAACCGACTTCAATTCAGTACTCCACCAAGCCACATGAACATTTCCAATTTTTTTCCCATTTACCACATGAACTGATTTCCGAGAGAAAAAAGCGTTGATTTTTATGCGGGCCGTATTGCTGTATGTGGGCCGATAATATTTGAGGACTTCCGTCGATTCCTCAAGGATCTCAGAAATACCTTTGGCACTTCATTGTTTGCTATTTCAACGGAATAATATCAGAATCTGTGACGTACTTATATAGTTTGAACTACATCATTGAGAAGTTTCACAAGCCATCTGTGGTCTTCATCATCACTTCCACTTCACCAAATTTAAGATTTCCGGGTGTAAATACACGAGTTATAATAGAAAATACCGAAATTACTACACGCGTGCCTAATATATTTGAGGAGTTCCCTCAATTCCTCATGGTTTCCATCATCCAACTGGGGTTTTGGAAACAATGGGACCAATCTGGAAGCATATACTTTCAGTTAAAAAAAGCATTTTACGAATCGGTTCATAAATGACGGAGTTCTGAGGTAACAAACTGTAGAAGATACGGCAATAGAGAGATCTCTCAGGGACCGAAGTCCGATGAGAGTTGTTTGGATGTTATATTTATGCAACTGATTTAAGAAACTTCGATAGTGCGATGCAGAACTCGTCAGATTTGACAGGAGTGACGCCACATCAGCCCCCCTTTGAGACGGAGGGGTCAAGGATGTATGAAGAGTAGAGTGCAGCTTGCCAGTGCTCAGAGCCAGAGTCGGGCGTCAGTCAGGATATTCAGAGTTGCGCTCATGTCCATTGTCGGGGTCACCAATGTAGAAGATACGGCAATAGAGAGATCTCTCAAGGACCGAAGTCCAATGAGAGTTGTTTAGATGTTATATTTATGCAACTGATTTAAGAAACTTCGATAGTGCGATGCAGAACTCGTCAGATTTGACAGGAGTGACGCCACATCAGCCCCCATTTGAGACGGAGGGGTCAAGGATGTATGAAGAGTAGAGTGCAGCTTGCCAGTGCTCAGAGCCAGAGTCGGGCGTCAGTCAGGATATTCAGAGTTGCGCTCATGTCCATTGTCGGGGTCACCAATGTAGAAGATACGGCAATAGAGAGATCTCTCAGGGACCGAAGTCCAATGAGAGGTGTTTGGATGTTATATTTATGCAACTGATTTAAGAAACTTCGATAGTGCGATGCAGAACTCGTCAGATTCTATAGAACATTAAAAAAAAAAAAAAAATACATCTAATTGAGAACCTTCTCCTTTTTTTAAAGTCGGTTAAAAAGTAGACCGAATTAGGCTCCTGCGTATATTCGAAAATTTTATTTTTTTCAAAAAGCGGGTTTTCTTGAATAATTCGGCCATTTTTGATTTTACAGGTAAAACTGTTAGGACCAAAATTGTAGGAAATTTGATTTTTTACAAGTTCGGTCTTCACAATTTTTCTTCTAGGATCGATATTTTGGAAATTAAATTTGAAATATCGACAAATTCAAAATATTTTCATCATCTCATTTATTTTCAACTTTACGGCATTAACTAAGAGGACTAAACTTGTAGAAAATCAAATCTTGAACAATTTTCGTTCCTAACTTTTTTCCCCCAAATCGATTTTTTGGAAATTAAACCTGAAAAACGCGACAGCTGGTATAGTTTGTTTACTTTTTGACACAAAATATCAAGGTTTGGACTCCTTCAGATACGATATACGCAACTATTTTTTTTGTACAGTATATCACAAATGATACGTAATACCTTGATATCTAACCCCAAGAAAGTAGTTTTGAAAATAATTTCATAAAGTATTTTATTTTTATTTTTTATGTGTATAATTTTACAAAAAAAATACTTAATGTAGTTATTTACAGAATTGCTTTTTTAAAGTTATAAATGAGGATATCACGTAATATTTGTGCTAAATTGTATTTTTTTTAAATCAGCCATATCGTGTCAGGAGGAGCCCAAACTTGGTATGTTTCGAAAATTGATTTCGTGTTAATTCAAAAACAATGGCTGAAATGTAATGATGTGGTATATTTTAAGAATCGCCTCAAAATGTCATTCCATTAGATACCACACACGATAGGTTTCTAAAAAAAAAAAATTCCATACAAATAATAAAATGTCTTGGCTCTCCCCTCCTAAGAGAAATTTTTTTAGGAACTGCGGGTCAAAAAAATTGTTTTGACCTCTAGTACGCGTGTGCCAAATGGCTAAGCTGTAGATCGATTTGCGGTTTTTCTTTGAAATTCGGCTTGTACGACTACCACTATCACTGGCGATATGCTGCATGACAGGTGTCATCATCATATCAGCCAAAAGAGTCCACTGCTGGACAAAGGCCTCCCCCAAAGAGTGCCACAATGACCGGTCCTGCGCCACCCGCATCCAGCGGACTCCCGCGACCGTTACCAGGTCATCAGTCCACCTTGTGGGGGGCGTACCCACGCTGCGCCTTCAAGTGGTCGCCACTCGAGAACCTTTCCGCCCCAACGGCTCGTAGAACCAATGGCCGTTTGGGCGGAATGTGTCACTGCCACTTAAGTTAAACGATTTGGAAAATGATGTAAATACAATAACTACCTACCTAGTTACTTATTTATTGTTAATAATGTTTACACCTCAGACCAAAAATAATCATAAAAAAATGTCCCTAACAGTGCTTCACCAAAAACCAAGCCCATAATTATAATAATTGTACTTTCAAAACAAAGTTTCAACCGATTTCAAATCAGTAGCCAATTTGCCTATAAAATTTGAAGAGTTCGCTCGATTTCTCCAGGATCCCATCATCAGAACTTATTTTGGTGACAACGGGAGCCATCTGGAAGGATATGGTTTCAAACAAAGAAAAAATGTTTTAAATCGGTTCATAAATTACCGAGATATCGCGTAACATACACACATAAAAAAAATCAAAATACAGAACCTCCTCCTTTTTGAAGTCGGTAAAAATGCCATAAGTAAATACACAACAGACCGATATGTTAAAAGTTCTGTAATAAGTCGTTCTGAATAGAACCCGAAGCTCCAAGGAAGCGGTTACAGTCAAAGTTAAGAGGAGAGACGGCGGCAATCATTTCTTTGTTTAAAAAACATCAGATCCAATGGCTTTTCTTGCTCGGTAGGTTTGTAAACAAATGACTGTCTTTAAGAGGATTGTGAAGTGTCCATACGCAGCGCGAGTAGGTATTTAAAAAAATGCTATCTGTTTCATACCGCTCTGTGCCTCACCCGTATCGTGCGATAGAGAGAGTTACCAGACCTGCAGGTAATTGCCTACAATTTCTTGTTGAAATATTGTTTCGGGTGATAACGTTTTTACCCCCCTAAACCTTTATGAAATGAAACAATTTTGGTATAATTAGATTGAGTATACTTTATTCTATGTCTGTACGTTTTCTTTTTT
This sequence comes from Epinotia brunnichana, assembly GCA_963854355.1. Classification (NCBI taxonomy): domain Eukaryota; kingdom Metazoa; phylum Arthropoda; class Insecta; order Lepidoptera; family Tortricidae; genus Epinotia; species Epinotia brunnichana. The sequence goes on from OY977956.1 coordinate 6,542,578, forward strand.
TAGTAAATCAGTTTAGATTTATTAAAAAAAAATAAAACGATTGACAAAGTTTTTAAGCCAAAAATACAGATTTTTAGATGCTAATAACTTATAACGTAAGCAATATTTCTTATAAATAAAAACGTACAGACCTAGTTTTTCATTATATCTACAACATGTTCAAAAATTATAAAAATCGAACTATGTTTGCGGGGTGAAAAACGTTATCGCTTTTTGTATGAAAATTTCCCGGTTCACAATCCTCTTAAGGACAAAACAACGGGGGTGATACAAATGGTTTCTGCGAACATAGAGCAATAAAAAAATCTACTTAGATATTTCTAAAATGCCAAATCTTTCTAATTTCGGCCCTGACCAGCGTTATATATTTGAGTTTGATGTCCCCTTTACATCAAAGTATTTTACTTATCTATTTATTTATGAGGCATTCAAATGACATCAGTCATTTACTTAATTAATTTTCGAATTCTTCATTAATTGGATTACGTTATTGTAGAAAGTGGACAAGTCGGCTCGATTTGTTGACTATTTAGTTTGCTTTGCTCAAACGTAAACTAGTATGGTTCGGTTTTAATTCGATAATCGGTCTTTAATGTTATTAAAATTATTTAGTGTATTCGTCTATACTCCGCGTGGTTCGATATATTTAAGTACTCTTGAGAGAAAAAGAGCTTAAAGATGTTTACGTATGTACATTTGAGGGTATCCGTTTACTAGAAAATTGCATTACACAATTGAAAAATTCTTGCAATAGCTATGTTGTATAACTACGTATTTATTACTTGTACTGTTGTTTAATTACGAGGAACTCTAAAAACCCGATATTTATGAAGTCGCTAACGACAGAGCCTCTTTCTGTGATACACAAAGGTTCAAATCATGGTTTGTGGAAGCAGTCCGTGCCACTGGGTCTAACTTCTTCAAGGCTCAAGGGACCAACAGAACTAAAAGGCTCTCTAGCTCCACTCAGAAGCTCATGAAGGAAAGGAGTGAAAGGGTCCTACAGTCATCAGCCGATGCGACGTCATACCGGCAGCTCAATAAACAGATCTCCAATTCCCTTATCCGTGATCCGCACCAATTCATTACAAATCGTATTAAAGAGGCCATCCAGCGTAATAAGGGCTCTAAAGTATTCTCGAGAGATCTTGGTCAAAGTTGGTCTGGCGGAAGACCCTAGAGCTATACTAACCCGACACTATACCGACGACATCCCGGACATCAGCCTGTACGAGATTGTAATGGCTCTTAACCAGCTCAAAGAACAACAAGGCACGTACTGGAAAGGAGAACGCCAAAGGCTTGGAACAGGGGGGCGGTGGTGCTGTTCTTCAAAAGGGTGACAACACCCTGTTGAAAACCTACCGACCCATTACACTTCTGAGCTATGTCTATAAGCTGTTTTAGAGAGTCATTACAATTCGTCTCGTACGCGGGCTAGATGACTTCCAGCCTCCCGAACAAGCCAGTTTCCAAAAAGGCTGTAGTACCCACCCACACCCACATGCTCCGTCAGGTTATAGGTATACTGAGGAGTATAACCTGCTCTTCTGTTTAGTGTTCGTGGACTCCGAAATAGCCTTCGATTCTTTCGAAACCTAGGCTGTAAGTACTACAGTCTCTCCAGCGGTGCCAAGTTGACTACCGCGATATCGAAGTACTGAAGTGTTTGTACGAAAACGTTACTATGTCAGTCCAACTCCAGGACCGGAAGTTGAAACCTATTCCACTGCAGCGGGGAGCCAGGCAAGGATGTAATTTGTCCAAAACTGTTCACCGCTGCACTGGAGGATGTTTTCAAGACTGGACTGGAGAAGGCTAGGCATCAACATCAACGGCGAGTACATCACTCACCTTCGGTTTACTGACGACATAGTAGTCTTGGCTGAGACCATGCAGGACTTAAGTACGATGCTCGAAGACCACGGTAAAGCTTGCAAGCGAGGGTCTAAGATTGAACATCTTATCTTATCTTATCTAGGTGAGGGCCCTTTCGGATGCACTTCGACCCAGTGGGATCTTTTGTGCATTTGCCCTCTCCTTTATACCTGCTCCCAGGCTTGCTCCATCATTTCCACAAAGCGGATGATGCAGTTCGCCGGGAGCACCTTGAATTCCTTTGGTTGCGGGTAACCGTTACCAAAGTAGTTCATTCTTTGTCTGGCAAGGGCAAGATTGAACATAATTCATAATTCATTTATAAGACATAGATAAGACGAAGATCATATCAAATGCCCATGCACTACCAAGTCCCATTACAATCGGACATTTTACGCACGAAGTTGTCGACGATTATGTAAACCTAGGACAGGCTGTCCATTAAGGTAAGTCCAACTTCGAGAAAGAGTTCAATCGTCGAGTCTGACTCGGCTGGGCAGCGTTGGGGAAGCTACGGCACATATTTTCGTACAATATTGCGCAGTGTCTCAAAGCAAGAGTCTTTGACCAGTGTGTGTTGCCAGTGATGACATATGACCCTGAAACGTGGTTGCTTACTATTGTCCTTTTGGTGACTTTGAGCCTTCTTATAAGGCTCAAAGTCACCAAAAGGACAATGGAGGATAGGGTGATTGGGATGTTAGGGGATTATGTGCGTAATCGCATCAGAAATGAGGCTATCCGCTGCAGACCGATATAACCCTCCGAATCGCTAAACTTAAGTGGCAGTGGGTGGAGCATATTGCAAGTAAAACCGATGGTTGTTGGGGCGGAAATGTTCTCGAGTGGCGATTACATACCAGAAGGCGCCGGCGTAGGTAGGTCCCCCACAAAGTGGACTGTTGACCTGGTTAAGGTCGCGGCAGTCAACTGGATGCGGGTGGCGCAGGACCAGTCACTTTGCCACTCTATGAGGTAGGACTTTGTCCAGCAGTGGATGTCTTTTGGCTGATATGATGATGGTGGCGATGAATACAACCCCTTCTTGACGTCTTTTTCAACTCCATTGCACACATTAAACTGGTTAATTGATATGATTCATTGTCTGAAGTCGATGAGGAACCGTCACATCTCAGTTCAGACAAAACTTAGTTCAATTGGCTACTCCCCCCCCCCCCCCATTTTGGGCGACATAAGTAAGCTCTCGCTAAAAAGCAAACTTACGCATACAGACTCCACTCCGCAAAATGCGGAACTAGCCTTTACCTTACGGAGTCATAAAATAACCATAAAAATACTGTTAACAAAAACTTGATGAATTAGAAATCTTACCTGAAAATACAGCACTATTCGACACATTGCTGTCCCAAAGAACCATGTCTCTGTGACGTCCCATAGCACCGTCGGGGGCAGACATATCAGGATCACCATGAAATCAGCCACTGCGAGGTTCACGATGAAATAATTAGTCACAGTCCTCATTGAGTGGTTCCTGTATACCGCGATACACACCAGAGCGTTTCCAATCAATCCAATCAAAAACACTATCGCGTGCGTTGTTATAAGCACCCATTCATACGGCTGCGGAAATATGTAGTCCATCAACATCTTCTCGTACGCTTCTCTAGTCATATTGCAGTATTCTGGATCTCCAACGCACGGGATTGTATAGTTATCATCAGTTTCGGTCGTCGTGTCTTCAGCCATGATTCTAGCAAATTCTATGTCGCTCCGATTAGCAACTACTTTATCTATATCGTAAATTTTGTTTCTTATACTATCTGGATCGATTAAGTATTCTGTTTTATTAAATACACTTGTTTCTTTTCTGTCATCTATTTTGTTCATGTTAATAGTGTCTCTTTCAAGGTAGTCATTTAATTCTATCCTTTTGTTACTATCTAAGTATTCATTGAAAATAGTTATGTTGGTTTTGTCATTGTTAAAGCTCTCGGAGCTTACGCATAAGTTTAATACGAGAACCATAATGACTTTACTGAGCCGTGATACAGCTCTCGACGCCATCTTTGTAATCTTATCTATTCATTTTTCTCCCATAATCCAAGTTGAAAGTTTCTCTGTTAACTTCTGCGCTCCGCCCATCTGTGAAAGGAAATTGTAATTAAAACAATGGTCCAAGTGTTCAAGTTTGTGCGAACTTGAAATATTGAACGCCATTAGGAAATTCCACAGCACACGTTTTTAAAACAGTAGGATAATAGTTTTGGAAATTATTTTAAGTGACATATTTACTCGTATCCATAACACATATGAATTCCCATACTGGGAGTAGTCTGGGAATGCCGATCCACCTAAGTTGGAGGTTCCTAGGTCAAAATTGGGTAAGATCATTTTATTTATGTGATGAACATAAATGTTTATGCTAGAATCCTGAGTTTCTATTATTTCATTAAATAGGATGACTTTATATATTGTGGCTATGGAAGTTTATCAATTCAAAGAAAAACATAAAAATAAAGAGGGCATTAAAATTTTGCACATACTCGTCATCTCCGTAGAATGTGCCAAGGAGAATCATGAGATTAAAGGATCATATCGCCGTACAGTCGTGCATAAATGTAGAAGCTGCTACTACGACACATTTGAAAACCGCACTCATTTTTAACCGTCTGGAGACATAATTCGCAAACTAGATTGACGCGTTTTCCTGTGATATTTGTTCATGTAATTTTCTCGCAGCTGTAATGAAAAGCACTGTAATGTCTCGGCCAAAAGTACCATATATATGCAATGGACTCGTATCTTTGAATCTCGTATATGGTTTGGCCCTCAGCCTATGTAGCCTATGTAGTTTCAACGCTGATTTGACTGATCTCTTTTTATAATCAAAGGGTCTAGCAGGCTAAGCTAACAAGATTGGCCCCCGAAAGGGATTTGGTTGTAATTTGAGGTGCAGTAGTGGCAGGACCTAAGAACATTGTATGCGTAATATTTTTTTCATCCAAGTTCAAGGATATGAACGTCTGTAAAAATATGCATTATGAACCCCATTTTATGCTCCCTAATTCTAAATTTATTTGGTTACTCTCGCTTGCTTGGTTTAGCTAAAATAACAGTTTAAAAATTACCTTGATTTTTTGACATTTTCGTGAATAAGTCTGAAACAAAAGAAGATCGAAGGCTGATATTACGCATTCAGTGTTCATAGATCCTGCCACTACTGCACCTGAAATTACAACCAAATCCCTTGCGGGGGCCAATCTTGTTAGCTTAGCCTGCTAGACCCTTTTAGATCGGTCATGTCCACAACTGTGTACCAGACAGTGTGAGTGTGTTTGTATGGACGTGCATTTATGTGATATATTTATTTAAACTGACGCAGATCGGAACCTATTAGGGGAATAACATTTTTGAATTTTCTACTTAAATTCTAAGATTATTTCTGGCCGCGACTGTAGTACAGTCAGCCAAAAATGTGGTCTAGCACCCTACGGTCAAGGTTCATTTGAACGTCATGAAACAACAAGGTCCATTTCTACTTGCAGTAACCTTAGCGACAATTTAATCTGATCTCACAGAAACTTTTGTCACTTTCTTGGCCGACCGTACATGTAAAACAATATTCGCCTATCCCGGGATTTACGATGCGACAGAAAACGTGAGTAAATATATTATGTTAGGTACCTTATTAATCAGATACGTGACACCAAAACTGAGATACGAGAGATTATTGGGAAGGCACATGGCGTATGTAATGGAGCATGAACGCCCTGTTTGAATTAATAGAAGACCTTAATGATCATGTGTTACAGGATATTTACGTGATATTTATGCGTAACCAGGCATAATTAACGTACTTCTCAGTTGATCAAATTTACAGCATCAATCGGTACCTTTTGTGCGTCATTGCGAAATACGTAAGTATGATGTATTTATTAAAATAAAGCGGCCAAGTGCGAGTCGGACTCGCACATGAAGGGTTCCGTTAAATAAATTGCTTACTACGATTTATGACGTATTAAAAAAAAACTACTTACTAGATCTCGTTCAAACCAATTTTCGTTGGAAGTTTGCATGGTTTTTATCATTCTCTTATTTTAGAAGTTACAGGGGGGGGACACACATTTTACCACTTTGGAAGTGTCTCTCGCGCAAACTCTTCAGTTTAGAAAAAAATGATGTAAAAAACTTCAATATCATTTTTGAAGACCTCCACACGTATGGGTTTGATGAAATTTTTTTTTTTGAGTTTCAGTTCTGAGTATGGGGACCCCCAAAACTTACTGTTTTTTTTTCGATTTTTGTGTGGAAATCTTAATGCGGTTCACAAAATACATCTACTTACCAAGTGTCAACATTATAGCTCTTATAGTTTCGGAAAAAAATGGCTGTGACATACGGACCGGTTCCGTTTTTTGCCATTTGGCTACGGAACCCTAATAAAAAGCCTTATTGGTCTGTACCACCGGCAATACAGTTGGCACAAGTTCGAGTCTTGTCTTGAGCCTCAGACGATGATGATTTAATTTCCCATTATATTTATTCTCTGTATCATATTGTTTAAGCCTTATTGAGTTACCTTGGGCCTAGTTAATTTTGTGTAAGATTGTCTCCTAATAATTATTTATTTACCAACCCGATTTATTTCTTTATTTAGGCTTTAAATACACCGTACGTGTATATACATTACAATTGGCATTTAATATCTTTGATAAATGTGTAAACAACTACAGTTGACGATCGGTTTACCCTAGGGGGTGTTACCCTGCATGTGAAGCTGACGGTCTTGGGTTCAAATCCCGGTAAAGGCAACTTTTTGTTCGACATAATATTTAATTTGCCGTCCGTAATTGTGGAGTTCATCGTTCCAATTGTCGCCATTATCAATTATTTCATCCAATACTCTTAAATTTCCTTTATAGCCCCCATTAATATGTAAATAGCCATTGCTTAATTCTAATTAATTAACTGCTAATAGCTGGCAAAATATTTAGAAAAGGTCGTATTTCAATCAAGTTTTGTTAGGTATAAATTCAACTTTCCTGCTTCGAAATAAAGTTAAAACGATGTTTTTTTAAGTTTTTTATATCGTAAGTAACTGAAAACATACTTCATTGCGGACATTATCTGCCCTTAGATAAGATCTTAAGTAAATAATTGTCAAGTCTATTATTGGTAATTTCTATGCAATGTTTTTTTTATTTTTTTATTACATTTATAAAAGAAAATACATTTCGTTAAATCTAACAGTGTCGTTAAACCCTATCGGGTTTGTATCGACACAGCAATTCGTGAACAGTGATAAGATTCGATCTTAGTAATTAATTTATACAGGAAGGTAGCACTAAATAAGCGTAGCTTAGGTACAATAATTCCCACCCGGGTAAAAACACCGTTTCTCATGCCAATATGTAAAGGTATGTGATTCACAGCCTGTTTGGCATTTCCTCTCAACTCATTCCAGTTTGACCAATCGTAAGTCTTACAACAATTGAATGCGATTGGAGGTCCCGCTTAGACTGGTTAACTAGTGAGTTTTCATTAGACGTTATGATAATCACATCCCCGTTGTTGTTGGACTCGAGGTATAAAACCTTATTATAACTTGGTATTCTTTATTATGTCTAGGCGTAAATAAATAAACAAATAGGTATTAGGGGACGAACTTACACCAACCGAATTAGCACACTTCAATAAGGCTTGTGTTATGTGTAGGTACCTACTTAAAAATATAAATAAATATTATTTATGCTCATTACATAAACATTTGCCCGTACCGAAATTTAACTACCAGCACTACACGTCACTATATACCGACTAGGCAAAACTGGTTGCCAAAAAAAATATTACTATCTACCCGCGCGGTTGCGCCTACATTCAGTTTCGGGTATGTTCGGTTGCCACCGTTTGCCGGAGCACGGAGAAACTTTAAAAAAAATCGGTTGGACACGGAACGGTGACAGAATAATAAGTTTCTGACAAAAACTTTTTTGGTACAAGCTTTTATTGCCGACTGTACTTTCTGTGTACTATCATCAACTACTAATTGAAACGATTCTAACGAGCACAAACTCAACGGGGTTACGTCGGTTAAGTACTGAATTCCCATGGCCACCTTCTGTCTCCATCATCAAATCAGCTCGATGGTACCATAATATTGAATTGTCATCTAAACTATACCTTTAGCCAAAATTTCAGGTCAATCGATTGAAGATATCTGCTTCAAAATTGAGTTGCAAGCTTCCACCCGACCAAAGAACATACATAGCTCGACTTGGCGGGGGCACTACCGTGCCCCCAGATACCACATACATAGTTACAAGTTAATAGAAAGCTTGTAAAATTGACGAATTCCTACATGTTATTGACTTGACGTAAATAAAAATTGTATTGTATTATTATTAAGCCTTATTGACATTGTATTTTTATACTATCCAATTAATTGAACTTAATAACAAGGTTGTAATTTAATTTTAGTGTAATTGTAAATTATTATTTATTTTTAAAATTGAATAATGCAATTTGTGACCAAAATTAAAGGTGAACTTAGAATCATTAATGTAAATATGCGTGCCTATTAACAATTGATACGCCCTTCCGGGGCCATATGGAACTAAATGTACTTACCAATTGTTAAGATCTGTACAAACCTCAGAGCATAGAATACTAGAGAGAGGACAAGCCGCCAGAGGCCGTGTCGCAGCTGTATGCTCAATGGGCATACACTGCCATACTGTGCACGCGTGCTGATCGCAGAGAATATTACGTTTTTTCCCAAAATGCCTGATATGATGCGCGTTTATTGTCAAATAAGTGTGTAGGTATTCAAGAGTGTGTGTTTTAGATGTGTGCGTGCTTTGTCTTGTCAATAACTTGGGCGTTGTGTGGGTTAATGTACTTGCGACAGGCTCACTCTATACAAATCGGCCGCCATGTCCGATCTCCTTATATTCATACATCTGTGGTACAAACTATGGTTGCAATAAATGCTATGACTATGACTTGGGAATTATATACTTAACCTCATTTCAACTTTTTTTAAACGTCGAACGGCCACTCTCCAGATTTGCCTGCGTCTAAGGCAATGGTCCCACCGCTGGCGACGAGCGATGAGCTATCGGCGATTACTCGCCCAAGAAACGAACAAAAGATAATCGCTCCCGTGTAAATAAATTTTCATCACACTTGCTCATAAATGGTGTTATTCCTTGCCTGTATACAGAAGGACAATGGCCTAAATTGTTCCCGCGGGAAATAATGGCACCATGGGAGTTATGAGCTTGTGTGTGATCTGATTGGTTAAGCAAATCTGAACGGCAAGAATTCTGCTCTGTGATTGGTTGAAATATTGAAGCTCCTCCCTCCACTCGCACTGATCTAGAAATGAAGTTGTCAATTTCGTCAACATTTGATTGATGCGCTTGTATAAAACATAGGTTTTTCTGTCTTTTGTGGTTATTTATTTCCTCGCAAATGTGATGAAAAACATTGTGTATAACACGGGCGTAAGAATATTGCAAACTCGAGTCATCAAAAGCCCTCCGCCTTACGGCGTCGGGCTCCTGATGGACTCTCGTTTGCAATATTCCTCATACGCCCCTTGTTAAACAATGTACTATTATAGTTCATCGCCGGCGGTGTGATCAGCCAGCGATGAAATATAAATATATATCTCTCTATTTTATTTACACGGGAGCGACTATCTTTTGTTCGTTTCTTGGGCGAGAAAATCGCCGATAGCTCATCGCTTACTCGCCGGCGGTGGGACCAGTGTCTAAAGCCGGGGTTATATTAGAGACACACGACCGATTGGTAACCGATTGGTAACATACATTTTGTATGAACGTTGTTACATTAGCTCAGTCCCGCGTGTCGCCACGTTCAATACAAAGTACGCGTTGCGACAAGCGGCGTGGCTCTAATATAATCTTATCTTATCTCCGGCTTATCTTATCTTATCTTATCTTATCTTATCTAGGTGAGGGCCCTTTCGGATGCACTTCGACCCAGTGGGATCTTTTGTGCATTTGCCCTCTCCTTTATACCTGCTCCCAGGCTTGCTCCATCATTTCCACAAAGTGGATGATGCAGTTCGCCGGGAGCACCTTGAATTCCTTTGGTTGCGGGTAACCGTTACCAAAGTAGTTCATTCTTTGTCTGGAAATCAAAAAATCCGGGCTTAATCGACGCGACACCATATAACATGTTCGTAAAGCGACGCGTTAATTAGCCACAACCGCAGTTACAAAATTAGAGAATGACCGAGAAAATGATCATAGCATTAAAACTTCCAGTCCAAAAAATCGCGTGACTAGCAAATGAATTCGAGTCACAAATTAAAACGGGTCGCCCCAGTTCTTTACCCGGGCATGTACTAAAGATATACAACGCGATTTAATTATGTATGAATAGGGGAGAGTCCAAATGCAAGCAAAAAGAACCGACTTAAGTGCTGACTAAAGAAAAGTGTAATTACATTACATTTTACAACTGTTGAATACTAATGTAACTAGTGTTTTTTGAAACCGCAATTGCTGGTCGCATTGGCGAAATGATTTCTAGGAACACGTGACCAGACGACGATTGAGGAGGTCGAAATCTTTCTTTAGCCTAGTTGATACTGTTGATAGTGGTAGTGACCGTGCCTGCGAACCTAGAGGGCCCGGGTTCGAATCACGGTGAGGGCATTTATTTGTGTGATGAGCATGTATATTTGTTCCTGTGTCAGGGATGTTATGTCTTTTTTTTCAAATTTTCAAAACAATAACAACTGCAACAACACAATAACCACCACCTGCATTGCTGAGTGGATGCCATTCCAGGCTCACATCCCGATCTACGTCTTCGATGTATTTGTTAATGTATTTTGTTATTTGTTACTTATGATCATACGTCGGACTATAGGGGGCAGCTTGAGGGCAAGGTAAGGTTTACAAAAAAATCTTAACTTACGACCTTACGAGTATTATAATATAATGTATTATTTGTAACATAGTTAATTAAATTAGTTACCCGTTATCATTTATTCATCTTTAATGTGTAAATACTCTTTGAAGTGATGATTGATAGCCCACTGAAGTGGCCACTTAAAAAACAAATAAATAGCTGACATGCGTCATTGTGACTGCTGTTCATACTTATATTTGTTGGTAGAGTGCCGTCTAATCAATAGAAAGATTTGCTTTATTTGTTAATTTGCATATCTATGTATTTCAATGGATACGATACTACGACAGCACTCCGAACTTAAGTCACAGAAATACTAGGTACCAAATACTAAGTACAAATACTCGAAAGTGAATTGATTGATTTGCGAACCTTACCTATCATTCTGACATGCCACGAAAATGCCCGCTGGAGTCCGAAGTTTGCTTATGATATGTTACCTGACTAAATATCATTCTATTCTATTCTATCTTTATAAGTATGTATATCTTTTATGTATTTATATGTACTACCACTAGCAATATAGCCAGGAACGTATAGCTTGTTGCTGGTACCATATCCACAAGTAATAACACAGGTGTAACACAGGGTTTCCTAGCTCAGGACGCAGGGTCGTGATAAGATTATTGTGTTTCTTTTTAGGGTTCCGTACTCAAAGAGTAAAACGGGACCCTATTACTAAGACTCCATTGTCCGTCTGTCTGTCTGTCTGTCACCAGGCTGTGTCTCACTGATACCGTGATAGTTCCAGTTGAAATTTTCACAGATGATGTATTTCTGTTGCCGCTATAAAAACAAATACTAAAAACAGAATAAAATAAATATTTTCAAAGATAATGGTATGGAACCCTTCGTGCGCGAGTCCGACTCGCACTAGGCCGGTTTTACAATAAACTTTTTATTTCATATAAATGTTATATATTTATATATACTTTCAATCTGGATGTCTCGGGTTCAAACCCCTGCTAGTAACATTGAGTTTTTCAAGAAAACTTACGTACTTAAATATCATTTGATATTTAACAGGTCTTCGGTGAAGGAAAACATCGTGAGGAAACCGATCTACTTAATTCCCACAATGTCTAGTGCTCCCTCTGGGTTCGAAGGTCAGAACCAAAGCGTGCCAAAGTGTGAAGAGTAGGTGCTTCGGGAAAAACGCTAGAAGGTTCATGTTTTTTTTTTTTTTCCCGAATAATTTACTTGTAACATAAAAAGTTCAAAAAACTGTTACCCGACTACGGAAAATTAACTACAACTTTTTGTCATTACTGTCTGTGTTTAGCATAATTTAAGTGATAATGCTAATTAATGATTATGATTATGTTGTATGATTGTGTTGTGATAAAGGCAATGCCTGAAATAAAGTAATAACATTAAAAAATAAACGAATCGGTTGACACCCATTTATCAAAATCGGTTCAGTATCTTGAACGCTACGGTGGAACTCACAACACCAATTCTCACCAACAACCTTACAAGTAGTCCTAAAATGAATCCATGGTCGAGAAAGTTGTTCTGAGCAAGAATCAGACGATTATCGCACCTAAAATTGGCCGAAAGTTTGAAAAGCGGCGAAAGTTTGGAAAGTTTGAAAAGATGAAGGGTTCCGTGAAATAAATTGCGGTTTACGATTTATGACGTATTAAAAAAAAACTACTTACTAGATCTCGTTCAAACCAATTTTCGGTGGAAGTTTACATGGTAATGTACATCATATATTTTTTTTAGTTTTATCATATTCTTATTTTAGAAGTTACAGGGGGGGGACACACACATTTTACCACTTTGGAAGTGTCTCTCACGCAAACTATTCAGTTTAGAAAAAAATAAAGTTAGAAACCTCAATATCATTTTTGAAGACCTATCCATAGATACCCACACGTATGGGTTTGATGAAAAAAAATTTTGAGTTTCAGTTCTGAGTATGGGGACCCCTAAAACTTAATGTTTTTTTTTTCGAATTTTGTGTGAAAATCTTAATGCGGTTCACAGAATACATCTACTTACCAAGTTTCAACAGTAAAGGTCTTATAGTTTCGGTAAAAAGTGGCTGTGACATATATCTATATCTCTATCTATAAGAATCTATAAGGGTTCAGTTTTTTGCCATTTGGCTACGGAACCCTAAAATGCTTCACTTCCGGTCAAAATTGTAACGGTATGTATATTTAGGTACGTCGTGTGACAACAGTACGAGACAAGTGGCATCATTTAGCCCTTTAATCGTAGAGAGAGTAAACCTTAGTCTGTCAGTCCTGAAATGGCCGGAAGTACCTGGCAGACGGCGTCAAAGGTGGCCAACTTTGCAACCTCCACTTCCTTTCGGCTCTGCCATAGTCAAGCAAACAAATTGTAAGTTCGCGTAGGTACACTTTTAGCGGTTCCGGATGTGTGCAATAGCGTTCCCGGGGCTCTGTCTACAAGCGAGCAGTGGAACACCCCAGGGGTTTTAGTCCGTGAGAGTCGGACACACCCACTTGGTTTCTCCCGAGCCGAGTGGGATCCATAAAGGATTTCCCCTGGGAAAACAAAAAAAAAAAAAAAAAAGGTACACTTTTAGCGATATTTTCCTAGACTCGGCGACTAACATATTAACAGTTTTATAAATTATGCAGCGATGGGCGGCTGTCAGTCTACAAGTTGCCTGCACCGGTGCCATGATTGCTTGCTGCCTAATTCCATCAAGGACCCACATTTTTTGGGGAATAATTAAGTGCTAATTTTGTACTTTGACCCAGATTTATGCGACTTAATCAGCGTTGAAAGGACTTGTTTAAAACTAGTATTTTGGCCTTGGTAACAGCCAGGTTTTGTATTAAAAAAATTGTTTGTGCATAAAGTCGGTTTACGAATGATCATTTTACGTGATAACGGCATAAAGCCAAACGCTCGGGTCAGGCGGAACGGGACAATGAGTCATATTTTTTCGTGCGTGCTGCCGGTGTTCATCGATTTATAAGACGTTATCACGTCAATATCTGCTCCAAAATTGAGTGGCAAGATTTAACCCGAACAGGTACATAGTTACACACATTGCAAGTTAGTAGAAAGCTTGTAAAATTATGTCTATTAGACTAGTCGCTGCTGTATTTACCTACACAGAGATAATTTATGAAATCAGAAAACGTCAGTATTAAGGGTAATTTTTTTTTTTTTTTTTTTTTTTTTTTTAATTTATTGACCAATATAACCTGAGTAGTACATTTTGGTATACATTTTTTCACCAGCGGAAACCTCTAGGGTTTATATGCTGATGAATAGTTCGCTATGGTACATTAATTTACTTGAATACATCACCGTTATAGGCTCATAATTATTACAATACACTCGTATTGGGTTCAGATAACGTCAGATACCTTTTGATACTAGGTATCGATTGTAAGCTATTTACGTATTTATGCTGTAGTTCTTTTGGTAGTTGGTTTATTATATAAGGAAGAAGATATCTGACGTTTCTTTTCCCATGAACATTGACAAAATTAGGTAATTTGAACATAGCTTGTTTTGGTAAATGTTGTCTAAGGTTGCTTTTTCTTACATATAATACTAAATGTTCTTTGTACGCATACTCTTCCCTCAAAATACATAGTTTAACTTTATTGAACACTGACATTACTTCACAATAATTAAACAAACGCTCATAGTTTGGTGATATTTTATTCCTTGTGTTTTTGGGTACAATGTTTTTAAGTAATCTAATTTGTAGTTTATAAATATCGTTCAGGTAAGTTTTGTAAGTTCTACCATAACTGCTTAGTCCGTATGTAACCACTGAATCTGCCATGGAGGTATACAATAGCTTAAGTGTGCGATAAAGTAGTTTATATTTTAAAATGTGTATTTTACTGAGTAGTGCTCTTAGTTTATCGCATACATGCTTTATATGCGGACCCCAGTTAAATATCGCATTACACCCGTGTAAAGTAATCTTGTAATTAATGTGAGAAACACTACAATATCGCTTAATATATTACATGAACAGGCTCAATGATAATAAATCAGGGCTATTTATCAGGAGTTTCACACGTTGTGCCCAAATTAGGCCCATAGTTCAATTTGATACTAACATATTACTCCAACTCTAATCGTTTCATGAAACTGTTGGGAAATTACGTAAGTTTAAAGCGGACACCTGTTGCGACGTACGCACTAGAGGTGTTCCTATCCCGGGAGGGTTCCCGAAAGTTTCCGGTTTTAGGAATGTTCGGAAAATAACTCGAACGAGAGAATATATATTTGTATCACGAAACGTCATAAAATTGTACCTGACATTTGATACCTTACGCCAAATGTTAAGCAAAAACCGGCCAACTGCGAGTCGGACTCGCGCACGAAGGGTTCCGTACCATTATCTATAAAAATGGCAAAAAAAATTATGTCTGTTGTATGGGAGCCCCCCTTAAATATTTATTTTATTTTAATTGTATTATTTATTTTACAAGTGAATTTATAACTTAATATTCTGTGAATATTTCAAGCGTCTACCTGTTGCCGTTATCAATATCGAGCCAAAATGAGCAAAAAAATCACGTTTGTTGTATAGAAGCGCCCTTAAATATTTATTTTATTCTGTTTTTTTAGTAGGTATTTGTTGTTATAGCGGCAACAGAAATTATTATTTTGTTTGTGGGCCTTAATATGCCGCTTCGACCAGCAAGTGATCTATTGTGGCAGCCCTTGTTTTAGAGTTCACCGTTAAGTCCCGTTGCCTCCAGGAAATTCCAGATTCTTTGGGCGGTGATATGTTGTACTTCATGTGGGTGCACTATGTGCCGCCCTAGGTAGGTACTTCTTTTATGCATGAGTGGTCCGCAGGAGCAGAGAATGTGCATTGCAGTCTCCTCTGTCTCCTGGCAGAACCTGCAAGTTGTGTCCTGCTTCATATAATTTCTGAAGACCTATCCATTATGTACGTATGGGTTTGATGAAAATATTTTTTTTGAGTTTTAGCTCTGAGTATGTGGACCCCTAAAACTTAAAGTTTTGTTTCGACTTTTGTGTGAAAATCTTAATGCGGTTCACAGAATACATCTACTTACTAAGTTTCAACAGTATAGCTCTTATAGTTTCGGAAAAAAGTGGCTGTGACATACGGACGGACAGACAGACAGACAGACAGACAGACAGACATGACGAATCTATAAGGGTTCCGTTTTTTGCCATTTGGCTACAGAACCCTAAAAACACCCTTACACAAGGGTGAATTTTTTTTAAAATCAAAAGAAAATAATGTATATTTCTGAATTGACATAATTAGGCTATATTTTTCGTGACTTCACCTGAGTTCTCTAATACGCGATTGGAGGCGCGCGGTCAGCTAGTTATAAAATAATAAGATAAGTTTTAAACTTAGCCAAGCCATACTGCACTGCCACAGTATAAAACATAAATACAGTACAGTTAGCATCAAAAGTATCTACGCAAACGAAGACGTCAAAAGTCTTTATTAAAAGGGAATAAGAACTTTTGACGTCTTCGATTGCGTAGTTACTTTCGATGCTGAATGTACAAGCTACAGGTACCACGCTTTTGAAATTATCGTTATAGGTAGAACTAAGACTTATTAATTCGAATTGATCACTACATCATAAAAAATACAGTTCAATTTAACACTATGGGCTCCGCGAGCTGAAGAGATGGCAAGTACCTATGTCGATTAAAAAAATCAGTATCTGAATTTTATTGACAAAAAAAAATCCATCATTATCAGGTTCAATAATTATATGATTTTTTTTCGTACGTAAAGAGTAAATCATGTCAATAAAAACGTAAAAAACTACCTCATTGTCATGAACACAAAGTCGTTCCTATCTTGAAAGATTATTTACAGATTTTTTTTTGATTGACCGAATTTTCTCTCACAGTTTCGGATAGAGTATACTCCCGCCTTTTTTAACCGACTTCAAAAAAAGGAGGAGGTTCTCAATTCGGATGTACTTTTTTTTTTTTTTTAATTTTTAATTTTTTTTTTTAATGTTTGTTACCTCAGAACTCCGTCATTTATGAACCGATTCGTACAATTCTTTTTTAACTGAAAGTATATGCTTCCAGATTGGTCCCATTGTTTCCAAAACCCCAGTAGGATGATGGGAACCATGAGGAATTGAGGGAACTCCTCAAATATATTAGGCACGCGTGTAGTATTTTCGGTATTTTCTATTATAACTCGTGTATTTACACCCGGAAATCATAAATTTGGTGAAGTGGAAGTGATGATGAAGACCACAGATGGCTTGTGTGATGTCTCAATGATGTACTTCAAACTATATAAGTACCTACGTCACAGATTCTGATATTATTCCGTTGAAATAGCAAACAATGAAGTGCCAAAGGTAATTCTGAGATCCTTGAGGAATCGACGGAAGTCCTCATATATTATCGGCCCACATACAGCGATTTGGTTTATTGGTCTAAAAATCAACGCTTTTGTTGCCGGAAATCAGTTCATGTGGTAAATTGAAAAAAAAATGTGGAAATGTTAATGTGGCTTGGCGGAGTACTGAATTGAAGTCGGTTAAAACTTTGTTTTGAAAGTAAATTATTCGAAGTTTTCCTACTGGTTACACTATGGCGAGGCTAAGTACGCTCTCCCCTATCTCACGAGCGTGCCTCTGAATATAATAAACTGTAAAATTGCTGCCCGCTGCCTAATTTAATCACGGCCACAGATTTCAAGGAGAAAAACTTAGCGGTAATTTTGTACATCGACCCTGATTTCTGTGGCCTGATTCAAAGCTTTGAGAAGGTTTGTTTGGTTTTGGGAGCAGGTCCAATTATATAGTTTATCTTGTCGATTTGGTTTTTCGACATTAAACATAGAAAAAAAAAGACTTAGTCTGTAGTTCAACAGCCTCACAGCGCCACTAGTTTAATATTATTGACCACAGTAAAGACTGACAGTTTCAAACACTGTGTATGTGTATGTGTGCATTTATGTACAAAACCCATTGTATCAGTAATTACCTGATGTACTTAACAAAACACCCACACTACTTTGTAGGCGTGTGTTTGAAACAAACAAGTTGTCTCTAAATGGAATCGGAAAATTACTTGAAACTTTGCTGACTGACTACATCCCACGAGGTTGATCATAGGCTATATCGATACCTGCAGACTCAAAGGGCGTAACAGCCATTACAACAACAGGCTGTTACGCCCTTTGAGTCTGCAGGTATTGATATTGCTTTCAGCTCGTTCCTGC
This sequence comes from Epinotia brunnichana, assembly GCA_963854355.1. NCBI lineage: Eukaryota > Metazoa > Arthropoda > Insecta > Lepidoptera > Tortricidae > Epinotia > Epinotia brunnichana. The sequence continues at coordinate 6,560,564 of OY977956.1, forward strand.
CTTGCATGAATATTAAGTGGAGCTAATTAGTTTCGATTTTACAAGCTTTAATTAGCTTGCTCTGTTCGTATGTACATAAGTAGTCATTAAAAGCAAACAATTTTTCAGCCATTTGCCTGTATCTCAAAATTGGCAAATTTATGTCAATTCGGTGACAATTAAATATTAGATCTGAAAGCTAATGAAACATAATATAAGTCAAATGATCCAACAGTATTCAGCCGATGCAACTTTATATCGGCAGCTCAATAAACGGATCTCCAAGTCCCTTACCCACGATATGCGCCAATTCAACACAAATCGTACCTATTGAAGAGGCCATCCAGCATGATAAGGGCACTGAAGTGTTCTCGAGAGATCTGTCTATTGGGCAGAGCCAGTTCGCTAAGTTGAAAACTGGAGATGGTAGAATCGTTTCTTCTAAACCTAAGCTTTTGAATTAGGAGATTTACATAATAGCAGATACGTTCTTAACTCATTTCCTTGTGTAAATATGACGCCAAATTTATCCTATTGCTTCATGGCGACACTTGTCTCATTGTGGCACAATTAGAACGTCGAGACTGCTCAAAGTATTATGCAATATACAACAAGAAAACCAAATTTATGTATATACTCGTACATTCACCATATATGAAAAGGTTCATCACTCCTAAAATCGTGGCCCACGAGCACTCTTGCTTGCAAGTACAGAGTGCCATCTGTAGTTTTAACTGTCTCGATGTTGTAAGCGAACATATTTAAATACATAGGATTGAAAGAAGATAACATCTGCTGGCCTTAGAACGATTGAGGCTGTGCGCCCATTTTTGTCGCAGTGGTTGAACTGCAGTCATGGGACACTCGCCTTCCGACTGACGCAGGTACTTACGGGGCATGGTTGCTTCGGACGGTACCTGTGTCGCATAGCCGGGAGAGAACCAACTATGGAGTGCCATAGCTGCAGTGAGACTGAGGACACAGCTCAGCACACCTTGGAGCTGTGTCCGGCCTGGGCGAGTCAGAGGGACGAACTGGCCCAGGTAATGATCTGTCGCTGCCGGGACTAGTCAAATCTATAGTCGACAGCGACAGGTCTTGGAGAGCAATGCTTTCCTTCTATGAGGAAGTAGTGGCACAGAAGGAAAGGGCGGAACGGGCCAGAGAGGATGCCGTAGAGGCGCCCCAGCAGCGCCGCTGGATAGTTGGCCGCAGGAGGCTGGCGCACGACCGCCGACTGCCACCATAAAGGAGGACCCCCAGGCGACGAACACGGGGACATTCGTCGTCTGAAGGAGTAGGGTCCTCGGGTTGGGTGGTGTGACAAGTGTTCCGGGCACACTACTTCTTTGATGGAGAGGGGATAGGTGGTCCCTCAGTGTCGAGTCCGATTGCGGATGACCACCGGCCGGGACGCGGAAGAATAATAATGGTTCCCGCATCCCGTTCAACAAGTGGCTGAGAGGTTCACCCGGGGGTTTTTAGTCAAGTGGAGTCTGACATAACCACTGCTCCACCCCGTGGCGCGGTGGTATCCATGAGATTTTCCCCCGGGCAAAAAAAATGATTGGTTAGGTTTGGTTGGTTGGTTGGTCAAATCTAATCTAAAATTTAATCAAAAAACACGGGGTCAAGTGAAATTAAATTAAGGGTCCACGAAAATAGCATTTTTGCATGAGATTTTAATCTCAAAAGGGCTCATTATGAACATTGTTTAGACTTTCTTTCCGTGTACCCTTCAAATATAAGCTTCACTCAAATGATTTTTTTTTCTTTTGAGTGAAGCTTATTGCTGACTGTACTTTTTTGCACAGTCGCACAAATACAGAATAGACCAATTTGCATTTTCACCGATATTGTTGTCTATAAAACTTTATAGCTACTAGTGCCAAGAACTTGATACCCTAATAAACCCTCACTCAATCTGCTATGGATGCTCTTTACCCCAGTCAAAGGGGCTTTCGCAAACACCGTAACTAAAATTAAAATCAATATGAATATGCTGGCCTTTAATTTTTTTTAAGGTTAGGTTGCATCAAGCGGATACTGTTTACTGTGTCATAGGATAGATTCACATGCATAGATACGACCCGCTAGGATGTAAAAAGTGGGTAACCTGTATCCAACTGTATCGTTTTCCAACTGTATCTAGAAAACCCACAAGCTTTTTTTTTTTTAGGTTTGGTTTGTTTTATAATCATCCTGAAAATGTCATGGCTTTAGAGAAAAACGGCTTTTAGGACAAATGAAAATTCGGACAAACGATAGTGTTGGGAAACCATTTTTAGTGATTCAGATAGGTAACCTAAAAAGTGTTGTCAGTTACGCGAGGGTCGATTTATGGTTAGAGTTTTTTTTATACCACGTCCGTCGCAAAATTACTAGCAAACGGCCTGCCTGCTGGCAAGCAGACACTGTAGCATATGAACGCTTGCAATTTCAGTGTCGAAGGCTAGAGAAAAATGTAGGTCGCTCCATTAAACACAGCGCATCCTCAAAAACTTTGGCGACCATATTTACCACCAAGAATATAACACCAAATATCTATAAAGGAATTAGTAGTTAACACTAAACCATTGTAAACGTAAAGCTCGTTGATTAAACTAATAGTTAAGTTTAGTACTGACGGAGTATTTTCATTTTATGACTGGCAACTCTTCTGATTGTCCTGAACATCATTCTGTCTCGTTCTGTAAAATATTGCTGGACTTATTAATGACGTTGCTTTATACAGTGGCGGAATGAAAAGGTTGATCAGTTTTCAAATCAAATCATTTACGCGTTGCAAGCACATGTTACCTTTTTAAACTGTGTATCAGACGAGAGTGATGTATTATTTTATTTATTTATCGTATGGCGCCCACACACTGGTACATATATGTATTCGTATCGATGTCGCTGATAGAGTTCCAGTGTGCGCTGCGAGGTTCAGAAGGAACAGTGCAGCTGCCGAGTTTGTTGTTCTTTTAGCACCACCCGGAGGTCACGTGTAGGGTTTCTAGGGTTATTGTTACGGACGTAGAACAACAACGACCTCCGAGTGACCGAGTGATGTATTGAAAATTATGTTCAACTGTTCGAAAACAAAGTTCAAATTTACTTAGACGAATTTTCCTTGACTATTAATAGTTGAACTAAAACCTTTTTATTAGTTTGATCTTGCCATTACGTTGTGTCAAGTTTGATAAATCTAATGATAAAATCCTCCTCGCTTTTATTAAAACTATAAATGTGAGTACCAGGTCCTGTAAATGTCATCATTGCTATTTCTTGTATACGTTTTTTTTTAAAAACTCGTTTTCCAAAATTCCATGAGGTGTAGTGAAATGACATTCATTATGACGGAATGTGTCTGACACTCGGTCGATAAAGCAGATACTGATAACTTTTACTGAGCAAGCAAAAACAGAAAGATCTTAAGGGGCTCCACGCGCTTTTTGACTAGTTTTGATGAGTTTTGTGTTGATATTCCTCCGTCATTACAATAGATATATTTATGCCACAAACGTTAATCGGTTCTTCAATACTTTATCTACTTTTACAAGAGAGTTGTTTGGAAAAAAATGTATATATTTTTTTTTATGATTTATTCAAACATGGTCCAAAAAAGCTCTGTTTTCGATATTAGTATGTTGTTTATGCACTTTTATAAATGAATTTTACATGTAACAGTTCCTTTTTGACGTTTCTAACAACCCAAGAGAGTTTTTTATTTTTAACTCATTTTTACAAAAGTTACGTCCAAAAAACTGGTTTATTGGCCTAAAACTGCTAAAGTTTAGTGCCATATATCTCAAAAACTATGACTTTTGAAGTAAATGTGGGATACTATTTCGGTTAACCTCGTTGTTGTTAATACGTTAAGCCAAAAAAAACACGTAAAACGGACGGTAACAGATCGAAGGTCATTGGGAGGTTAAGGTGATCAACCTTTTCATTCCCCGACTGTATATTGAGAGATTACTCGAGCGACAGAATTAACTCGTATTATACAGGTTGGGCCCTGTAACTGGAGCAAATATTCAGAAGGACGCTTCCTTAGAGCATTTGCAGTAAACCCTTGTCCCATTCATTATTTTTTTTTGGATTCGGAGAAATTTTGATCTAAAGTTATGAACTCCAAGTAATGTATATTGGCAACACGAGATCATAGCGCAGCAGTCAATGCAGATTTTGAGGTTACATTATGCAATGAGTCATAAATCATAATAGTTTTTGTATTTTTTTTCTACTCCTGTACCGTTATCTGTCATTGATATAGGCTGTAGCTCAAATACAATGACACCAATCATAAGTCGTCTAAAAACTCTATGCTCTATGGCCCATGGCCTAAAGGCTCTATGGCCAAGTCAAATCTAGCCTACTTTAAGATCTCACATTTTTAAATAACAGCAATTGTTATAGGTATCTAATAAAGCAAAGACATAAGTTCACACTGGAGAGAAACCCTTCTCCTGTGATGTATGTAAAAAGAGTTTTGCAGTAAAGAGTAATTTGACTGCACAAGAGTTTAATACTTGTTCATAATGTTATTTTGTTCCTATAAATATATATTTGGATTTTGCATAGAACTTGGCACTCATTTAGATCTCCATTCTTTTTGCGGCGACGCCCACAGCCAAGCATAATTTTTGTATTGAACTTGGCTCTCCTTTTTTACATTTATTTTTTTGGTTGGATTTAAAATTTGCACTGGTTAAATCAGCAAAAAATATTAAATTAAACATTGAATATCTTGATAACAGTAAGAGTTATGATACTACTGTCTTGGAGACATTAACTTTATTTGATTTAAACTATGCCCCCTTGCAATTAAAGGAAATTCCCGGGAACACGTTGTTAACGTCCAGCGTATGTGTGCCATGCAAGCAAAGGCAGCCAGCCAGCGCGGACGGGACCGCGCTCCACTCTCAATTCACCAGCTAACGAACGCATACCTACATATACTTACGTTATTTACTTTATGTAACTTTAAAATAGTAAACGGAGTCAAAAGCAAGAACTTTCTTCATTATTTCTCGCCTCCATCCACCGCCTGAACTACATTCGCTCCTGTTTTCATCACACGTTTGTATAGTGAATGTCAGAATCGCAAAATTAGGGTTTAAGATTTTAAAGACAAAGGGTATAGCCGTGTTTGGATGGCGAAACTGCCTTTGACGAGAAAATGTTTTCCTTTTACTCGGATAATTATCTTTATATACGTTGTTATTTCACCAAATATCAGCCCCAAAATCATCGTGATTTTTGAGATAATTAAAAAAAAGAAAATCGTTTTTATTTATTATCTACTAAAGTAGCGGCCCGATTTTTTTGAAATTTGTATATATTATGTTGATAATAGAGGACTTTTTATTAAAAAAAATACCATTTAATTTTATATCTAAGTAAAAAAAAAAAGTTTATTTGCAAGGTGGATACGTGGACCTTCCAATATTGGATATTTCATAAACCATTTAATACTCTACCGCATGTATTTTTTCAAAAAAATATCACTCGGATCAACAGGTTAAAAAAAGCGTATTTGTAACCTCTCATACATAGGTTTCCCTTTACTAGATAGGGTAGACACAACACTATTTATGTACTAAGTCATTGGGAATATAATATTAAAGTCCTATTTTGTTGTTAAGAGAAATACAAATCGTTTATTTGTTAGACTCTGACATTATACAGGGTGTTTGGCACATGAACCGTCAATTTTTTTTGGCGAGCTGGTACGGTAATTTCCTACCTTTCCACCCTTGGACCCTGGGTCCTAAGAGTTACGGTCAAGGAGGTACGATTTTTTTAATATTTTACCCAAAATCTGACTTTCGAAGCCCCATAACTTTTTTTGTGTATGCTTTTACATGCATATCTTGCTTAATTGTCGTACGTGTACGTAGTGTGTGTTTAAAATACATTTTTTTGTAATAAATAACACTACAAAATGAACACGTGGCGCTTTTAGTTAACAAACAAAAAACGAATGTACGAAAACATCTTCACTTCAAAATAATTATTTTTTATTCATTAGGGTCCAAGGGTGGAACCGTAGGATACGACCCTAACAGCACGGCAAAAAAAAATTGACGGTTCATGTGCCGAACAACCTGTATGTATATAGGTATATATTTAAAAAAAATATATAACGGAAATATATTTTGGGTCAGTGAAGGCAGCTACCAGATCCCGTGTTGCTAGGCAAAAATGGTCTTAGGAGACCTTCCTTCAATTTCATATTAAGGCTTGTACACCCGCTAACGTCCTTGAGTCGTCGTCCGTATGGGCCAGCGCGCGACTGATCGGGCCTGCCGAGCCTCCGCGCTCGCGCATTTTGTAGGTATTTAAACATAGTAATTAAGATAATCGTTTTATCTATTCAAACTCTGCGAATTTGTCTATAAATATTTAATAACTTTATTTGAGAACAAAAATTTAATTTAAAATATCTATAGTTTAGTCATAATATTGAATAAACTTTACAAAAAGAGGTAATTTTGGGATTTTTTTCTATCGAGTGAAGTTCATTAGATCGCGTAACTGAATGCGACTTTGACTAGATTAGATCCTTAAGTAATACGTATAATATTTTTTTAGATTTTTGAACCCTATTTTCTACGTCTGAGATTGTTTTAAAAAACTCGAAAACGCTGCCCCTGTTGACTGTCGAGCCTTAATGAAGCTTGGCGTATGCAGATTTTGGAAAAAACATACAGGATGCGAGAAAATGGTAATTTTTGACAAACTTTTTTTTTGATGCCGATCGAACTTTCAGTAATGTACAAAAAAGCCAGAAATTTAAGATTTTTTTTCCATAGTAAATGTATGCAAACAGTTTTCTTTAATTTATGGCTTTTTTGTACATTACCGAAAGTTGACCCCAAGGAAACTATTGATACTGGATAGTAATGGAATCGATTCTTCTTCTTCTTCCTGCTAGACCTTGTCCCATTTATTTGGGGTCGGCCTTCCTTGTCCGTACTGATACTCTTTTGAAGTCCATACTAGAATCAATTCTCAATATAAAATTTAGCGAACAGGCTTGGACTCAGGCCTGTTTACCCATAAGATATGGCGGTCTGGGAACTCGAAAAATCTCGAGCGTGGCTTTGCCGGCCTTCTTATCTTCTACTCACAGCACGCAAGATCTCGTAGGTAGAATCCTTGAAGTCTCAATGACTGCAAACTGCGAGATCGCGTGCTTATTTGAAGCTAGGAACACCTGGCTAGCTGGACCGAGCCCAACTTTGTTATCTAGACCAAAATTACAAAGGGCATGGGACTCGTTAGCGTCCGCCGCTACTTTAAAGTCTTTGATCGACTCTTCGTCCGGCCCAGACCGAGCCAGGCTGTTGGCAGCATCTACGCCATAGTCAGGGCACTGGCTTCATGCCTACCCATCATCTAACTTAGGTAATTTTATTGATCCGGGCACACTCCGAATTGCAGTTGCTCTCCGCATTGGAGTTGATGTCTGCGTAGACCACAATTGCGTCTCGTGTGGAGCCGCGGTAGATCGATTTGGTCACCATGGACTCGCCTGCTCCTCGGGTGCCGGCCGCTTGTCCCGTCACGCTGCACTCAACGACATCTTGAGAAGGGCGCTTGCCAGCGCCTGCGTTCCCGTGGCTCTTGAGCCTCGGATTGTACGGGACGACGGCAAGCGTCCGGACGGGATGACGTTGATCCCCTGGCGAATGGGCCGTGCACTGGTGTGGGACGCTACTTGCGCTGATACGTTGGCAGCGTCCTACTTGCCAGTCACGTCCAAACTAGCCGGGGCAGCGGCGGATGCCCGAGAGCGATCCAAGGTCGGGAAATATAGCTGTCTCTGCGCCCAGTACGACTTTGTCGCATTTGGAGTCGAAACACTCGGCCCTTGGGGAAAAAGCGCGCGTGGGCTCCACAAGGAGATCAGCAAGCGGTTGAGGGACGCAACGGGTGACCCTCGCGCAGGCAGCTTTCTCGCTCAAAGAATAGCGATTGCTATTCAACGCGGGAATGCTGCCGGTGTGATGGGCACCCTGCCTAAAGGGCAAAGTTTTGATACGTTTCTGTAATTTTATTTTATTTTTGAGTCGTTTGCAAATAAGTAAGTACTGTAATAATAGTTTTATGAATTGACGATTACAATAAAGATTCCAATTGTATAGGGAAACTTTTTCTCAATTTATGGCTTTTCTAGCCGGAAATTTATTTTTGGTCCGATACAAGATTTTGATCCTGGACAGGAACGGGATCGAATGACATCAAAAAAAAGTTTGTCAAAGGATCTGGTAGCTGCCCTCACTGACCCAAAATCTATTTCCATGATATATATATATATATATTTTTAATATATATGTATATAATGTCCGAGTCTAACAAATAAACGATTTGTATTTGTCTTAGGTTTATAGGACTTTAATATTATATTTCCAATGACTTAGTACATAAAGAGTGTTGTGTCTACCCTACCTAGTAAAGGGAAAACTATGTATGAGAGGTTACAAATTCGCTTTTTTAGAGTTCCGTAGCCAAATGGCAAAAAACGGAACCCTTATAGATTCGTCATGTCTGTCTGTCTGTCTGTCTGTCCGTCCGTATGTCACAGCCACTTTTTTCCGAAACTATAAGAGCTATACTGTTGAAACTTAGTAAGTAGATGTATTCTGTAAACCGCATTAGGATTTTTACACAAAAAAAAAACAATAAATTTTTGGGGTTCCCCATACTTAAAACTGACACTCAAAAAAATGTTTTTCATCAAACCCATACGTGTGGGGTATCTATGGATAGGTCTTTAAAAAATGACATTGAGGTTTCTAATATCATTTTTTTCTAAACTGAATAGTTTGCACGAGACACTTCCAAAGTGGTAAAATGTGTCCCCCCCCCTGTAACTTCTAAAATAAGAGAATGATAAAACTGAAAAAAATATATGATGTACATTACCATGCAAACTTCCATCGAAAATTGGTTTGAACGAGATCTTAGTAAGGATTTTTTTTTAATACGCCATAAATCGTAAACCGCAATTTATTTAACGGAACCCTTCATTTGCGAGTCCGACTCGCACTTGGCCGCTTTTTTAACCTTTTGATCCGAGTGATATTTTTTGGAAAAAATATATGTGATAGAGTATTAAATGGTTTATAAAATATCCAATATTGGAAGGTGACGCCACCTTGCAAGTACATTTTTTTTTTTGAAATATTAAAAATCTTATTTTTTTTACTTAGATTCAAAATTTTATGGTCATTTTTTTTTAATAAAAAGTCCTCTATTATCTACATAATATATACGAATTTCAAAAAAATCGGGCCGCTACAGTAGATAATAAATACTAACAATTTTCCTTTTTTTTAATTATCTCAATAATCACGACGATTTTGGGGCTGATATTTGGTGAAATAACAACGTATATAAAGATAATTATTCGAGCAAAAGGAAAACCAATTTCTCGTCAAAGGCAGTTTCGCCATGCAAACACGGCTACTATACCCTTTATAAGGTAAATGCTTCACACCTTAATTCCAATAACTGATACCCTGTTGTTTATAATTTAGTTTTGAAGTAATTGAACGAGCGCGCGAAGCGAACGAAGTTCTCCGTTTCAATTTGGGCAAAAAATATTTCGTATGTCCGGCTGTTCTCCGATACAGGTCCTATTTTTCAACCGATTCTCGGGTTCAATAATTATATATATAGTATTTTTTTGTCGATTCAGTTTTTAAATAAAACAAAAAACTAGTCAAGTGCGAGTCAGACTCGCTTACCGAGAGTTCCGGACCGACCCGTACAATAGAAACAAGTCCAGTATAAACTGACACTCACAAAGTATGTATTTACATAGTTAGTGCGTGTCAGTTTATACTGGACATTTAATTTTCTGTGATGTAATCAAAATTTTACGGTTTTCGCAATTTTTCCTTTATCTGTGCTATAAGATGTTGCTTCGTACAACATTTCAAGATTCTGAGTTCACGAGAAGTACCCTGTAGGATTTGATTCCCTTAAGAATTTCGAAAAATTGCTTAAACGGCTGTATCTTTTGATTGCGTTGGTTTAGAAGTTTGATTTTTTCACAGCTTCAAGGGACAGTAGACCTAAATATTTGATATAAATTTCAGCTTGATACATTCACGCATTCTTGAGAAAAAGGGCCTTGACTGACGGACGGACGGACAACAAAGTGATCCTATAAGGGTTCCGCTTTTTCCTTTCGAGGTGCGGAACCCTAAAAACCGGCCAAGTGCGAGTCGGACTCGCGCACGAAGGGTTCAGTACCATTATCTATAAAAATATTTATTTTATTCTGTTTTTAGTATTTGTTGTTATAGCGGCAACAGAAATACATCATCTGTGAAAATTTCAACTGTATCTACTATCACGGTATCAGTGAGATACAGCCTGGTGACAGACAGACAGACAGACGGACAGCGGAGTCTTAGTAATAGGGTCCCGTTTTACTCTTTGAGTACGGAACCCTAAAATAGTTATTTGTTATACAAGGGTGCAAAGTTGTATTTTAACCGCGAGTGTGGAATTGAAACACGAGCTAGCGAATGGATTCTAGGGTTGAACCACGAGCTATCGAAAGGACTCTATGGTTCAAAAATAGAATCCTGAGCGAAGCGAGTGGTTCAAAAATAAAATCCTTAGCGTAGCGAGTGTTGCAACACACGAGACGTCAAAATAACTTGCACCCGTGTGTAACACAAATCTTTTCATCTCACTAAAGCGACGAAAATACTAGAAAAAGAAAAAAAAACGAAAAAGAAAAATGTAAGAGCTAATTTTAAAAAACATTAAAAAGAGAAAAAACGTTGAAAAGAGAAAAAAAAACATTAAAAAGAAAAAAAAAATACAAAATAGAAAAAAAAACAAAGAGGACGAGAAATAAATAAATAAATAATAAATAAATATTACGGGACAATCTTACACAAATCAACCTAGGCCCACGGTAAGCTCAGTAAGGCTTGTGTTGTGGGTACTAGGCGATGATATATATAATAGATACATACATATAGATACTTATATACATAACATCCATAACTCAGGAACAAATATTTGTGATAAATACACAAATAAATGCCCTGACCGGGATTCGAACCCGGGACCTCCAGCTTCGTAGGCAGAGTCACTACCCACTGGGCTACGGAGGCCGTTAAACATTGTAATACCAGAAAAATACATTTAATTATAGAAAAACATTTAAAAAAAGATAAAATAATTACAAAAAACATTAAAAAAATAGAGAAAAAAACGCAAAAAACGGAAAAAAAACTAATCATAAGCAAGAGCTGTCACATTTCCGATTTCGCACCAAAATACAGTTCAAAGTGAAAAGACGAAAGATGATAAACTATTAGTCCTAAACTATAAAGATTTTATTCTTGTTTGTGAAGACAAAAAGTGTACGTTCCTTATAAAACGGTCGAAGAAATTAATAACTGCACTCCTGAAGAAATTTCGTGAGTAGCAAAAGTACGAATAGAAAACTTGCTGCCTGAAAAGTTTAACTATTCTTCTGTAGTCTGCTATTTATTTAAAAATTGTCGTAGAAAAAGTAGGTATTGTATGCAACGGTATATAACTGGTCTAAAAACGCTCGTGGCGTCTTTAATTGCGACCCCACCACTCTCCTTTTAAGATCCCACGCCACTCGCCTTTTAAGACCCTTCTTATACAACAGTTGCATAAAATACTATAATTTAATCATATGGCATACATTATTTGGCCTTTGTAACAATATAATATATTGATTATCTGTATGAAAATGGTACCTGTATGCGGACTCACGTTTGAACCACGCTTAGCAACGAAATATGAACTGTAAGTTTATGGAGGTCAAAATGAAAGGTGAAAACTCTCGTTCGATAAGTTAGGCAATTACCCTGCTGGACATAACCACATAAACTTCATAAACGTCAATCCGCAAGTTGGACACTCCGTTTGTAGGTCAGATAGGGGTCAAACTAATTCACTTTCAAGTTGGATAGTGATATTAAAAAAGTTGCGTAACACGCGTAAAATTAGTTCAGCTCGTGAAGATTGCTTCTGGAAACTTTTTATTGTATTGTAATTGTAGTTTAAAATAACTATAGAGTTTATCGGTCACTGTGTGGAAAATTTGTAATTATTAGCGTTTCAGCCTCATTTATTTGATGTCATTTAGAGCTTCATGGTTGAAGTCTGGAAAGGAAAACTGTATCGTGTCGATAAAAATGTGTCGACAAATAAGAGGCTCGCTGAAATAATGACCCAAATCTGTGCTTACTGTATTTATTGATTGTTAAAAAAGCATGACTTAAAACAGTTAATATAAATATCGTGAATTAAGTTCGAGAAAAGGTATATAGGCGGGGCCTTATCGCTTGGCTCGTCTTGGCAGGGGCACTGCCGTGCCCCCAGATTAATGTTTTTAAATGGAAATTAGGTAGGTACTATATCAATACGCTTTAGTAAAATTTCGGTAGTTCCTTTGTTAGCATCAGATCTTGACCTAAATATACCTATACGGTATTTTAAAACTTGACCCAAATCGGAATGCCAAAGTTGCTAAAAGGAGTGATTTAAATAACGTATACTATTTAGTCGCTCTGTGACTTGTAGATGTCGCTTATATTTTCCAAAAAAAAAGTTGTTTTGAAATAAATCTAAAATCTGATTTGACGAATAAATAAACTATCGAACCTAGCACAACTGACACAACAAGCGCGACGCGAGTCGTGAGAATCCACCCGCCTCTTTCTAATTTTGCACAATACGAGTGAGACAGGAGTCGCTGAGTCGCGCGCGACACGACTTAGCAGCAAGTTGTGCTAGAGGTACTGCGCTCACAAAATATCAGACAAAGAATCGGTTAAGAAATGCGATCTGTAACTGGAACATCGTTCGCTTCGCTTGCTTCTTCAATAAACCACAAGGTTTTGTTTGAAACTTCGCATAAACGAAAGCTATAACTTAAATCTCACCGGAATATAACAGTTTTGGCAAAGCAAATATTTTTGGTAGATTATAAATGAGCGCTTCCGTGCTTTGGAAGGCACGCTAAGCAGTTGATCCCGGCTGTTGTCTATGACAGTAGTCGTTAAGCCGAGTTAGAGGTCTTCGGGCGGCTTAAGAACCTCTAACAGTCGAGTTGCCCACTCACTTGACAATTTTTTTTAATTTTTTTTTATTTAATAATTTACATTAGAAATATTATTTCCATAACAACGGGGGGACAACTGTCACTTGCGTCCGCAGGAGCTACCTACCACAACCCTGCACGTGTCCCCTGGGTGGTACTAAAAAGTGACAAATTCAAAGGCCAAATAATGTATGCCATACGATTAAATAAATACATACATACATACATACATATAATCACGCCTCTTTCCCAGAGGGGTAGGCAGATATCACGGATCTCCATTTGCTACGATCCTGACAAACCACTTTCGCTTCACTCACTTTCATAACATTTCTCATACATGCTCGTCGGTTTAGGGTACCTTTGACCTGGCCTTTCTGTAAAATTTCTCCAATTTGATCGGAGAAAGTTCGCCTAGGTCTTCCCCTTCCAACTTGCCCTTCCACTCTAAATATCCATGCATATTTATGTCTGCAGCGCGACTTATATAATATGTATGGATACAAGTCGCACTAGTGCAGCGCGACTTAGAAAAGCGATACAATCGCGCGACAAAAACGCCTATAAGTGAAAGCACTCTTATTGAGGAGTTGCCATAATATTGCAGTGTCACCTAACTTACATAAGAATGCCAGATTTCAGCTTAATCGGATACCGGGAAATGGCTGAATAATATCATATCAGCCAAAAGAAGTCCACTTCTGGACATAGTACCAGAGTATCAGTCGGACTGATGCTCTGGTAGGGTAGCGGGGGATGGCGGGATAATGATTCAGTCCACATTGTGAGGGTAGACCCTTCCGGTATGTGGTCGCCACTCGAGAACCTTTACTACGGCCGTCGGTTCTACGTGCAATGCGTATAATATCAGTAGAATTATCTTTATATATAGCAGATAACGTTCAAATGACCTGGTAAAGGTCGTGGGAGTCCGCTGGATGCGGGTGGCGCCGGACCGGTCACTATGGCACTCTTTGGGGGAGGCCTATGTCCAGCAGTGGACGTCTTTCGGCTGATAAATATGATGAATGTTTAAATTAATAAAATCACACAGTCTCTAGCTTGCGTAAATGCAAAATGACCTCGAGAAACCGTCTTACAAATTTAAAGGTTCTTAAAGGCTCATTTAGATTAGAGTCTGAATAAATTACATTGAAGATAGTCGGCGGAGGCGAAGAGAAATATATTTTTTTTGCTTTTGAACTACATAGGTAAACGAGCATTTAGACTTGAGGGGTAATTGCGTAGCATTCATAAGGAGCGTTAACTCAACTCAGTTGAGTTAACGCTATTATTACAACCAAACCACAAACACTTATAGTAGTTTATGTGACTGTACATAATGAATAACATCAT